>CM072886.1:37575400-39975400 GCA_037013685.1 Acridotheres tristis
CATATTAAGTTTATTTGGCATTCTAACTGTACTTATCTGGTCATTGTATTAATTATATTGATGGTCAAATTAACTGCATTAATTTGTGGTCTGAAGGTAGTCATCACCTGTTACCTTTATTTTTATTTGTTGAGTTGTTTTAAGTCAGTGGACATTGAAAGTGGCATATTTTATTGAAAAGATACCTTACCTGTAGGCAAACTGACTTTTACAATCAAATGTTGCAAGTCATAGGATAGTTTGGGTTGGAAGAGACCTTTAAGGGTCCTCTACTTCATGGGTTTAGTTAAATTATTTGAAGCAGTTCATGAATTGTGGTGCATTGGATACAAATTCTAAAGAATCTGAAGGTAAATAAATTCAGTCTACATGTCTTTGTCTTTTTTTCTTCAGTAACAGTATAACAGAATGTAAAAAACCCCCATGGTTTGACAAAAAGGCAAAACACTGAAGATGGTCAATGCAATACTCAAACAACTGTATTTAGAGTTAAATCAACTGTATTTAGGGTAAAGTAAGCAAGCTGTGCTTAGAACTTGGCTTTATAAATACCTGCATATTTAAGCTTTGTATTGCTCTTTCTTCAAGAGGATTGAAGCAGCCTGATACCACTGTCATGTAACTTTCTCCCTCTCTCTGGCAAGAAGAACTCAATTCAGTTTTTTTCAACGGTTAATCTAAAATAGTACAGGTTTCCTTGTAAGTACTTTGTCCCATCCATCAACCAGCTATATCCTGAATATCCAAGGGGCATGGGCATCTTTGTCTAGGTACTTGAATGCTTTCATTGTTGTCCGTGCTGTAGTGGAGTTGGGAGTCAAATCTTGCTGTGATCTGTGTTGATGAAGCACCGCTGCACATTGGTTAACTGTATTCATGCTCTAAAAAAACCCTTGGGTATGACGTGCGAGAAAGGTATTTTAGAAAGTAGGTTGCAAAATCAAACCCTCAGAAGTTGTGAAATGTCAGATTTATGTTATTTTCTTCTGTGCCTGTAATTGATGCAGGAATATAGATCTTGCAGCTTTAATTTCACCACATCCTAATTGGATAACTCTTACGTTAAAAAAATGTGTGGCATGGTTGTGGTCCTTTGTAAATAGCACAGTACCATTTATGTAGGAGGGAAAAGAGTATTCACAGAAGAATGATTATAGAATTTGGTGCTAAGTTATTATGTACATGTAGAAGATAAACAGAATTGGTTCAACAGAATTTTAATTCCATGTCAGCTAAATATATTCGCATTATATAAACTTAATGTGTAACATAACTGTTTTCACTGAAGTTTCTCCATTTATGCTGGTGTTGAATTCTGCCTCTAGTCAAAAAGAACTTTTAGAAAAAGTTCTGCCAACACAGTTTTTTGTCTTGGAACAGATTTGAGGCTTGCCAGCAGTGTTATTTCTTTTGAGTTGCAGGAGCAGCTCCAGTTACGTGCCAAAATATGGTCTTATTTTTAAACTGAAAAATAAATGAAACCTATGTAGAAATGGAAACTTTGTTGAATGCCAAATTCTGACCACGTTACTCCCATTGGAACCACTAGGACCATTTTTTGCAGTCTGCACTGTCTTTATAGCATTAAGAGTTATTTCACAATGTGGGAAGTACTGGAAGAAATGAGTGTAAGAAAAGCAGGATATCTGCCAAAGTCCATGTCTTTTTTTAAAAAGTTGTTACAACCTACTTGCTGAGATATGTTTTATGCAGATATCAAATTTAACCAGATTTCAATTATGGCCAGCTACTCTCTCATTTCAAAAGTGTTATTCTGTAGAGAAGAGGTGGATTGAAAATATTTGATACCTGAATATTTAAAAATAATCATAATTCCATGATTTTGGCCTGTTTTCCTAATGTAGTTAGACCTATGACATTGGGGGCTTTATCTGTCAGGCTTCTTTCCTTGCTATTTTTCTTAATTTTTAAAGCGTTTGTTCAATGTCCAAAGCAGAATTTTAAGGTTAGTTTCAGTAAGGTAGGGGTTAAAACATGGGTTAGAAAGGGAAATACAATATTTAAAAAATGATTGGTTTGTTCCAAGACTATCTTCCTCAGATGCTAACCCTGGTAAAAAAGGCCCAGGTGTTTTGCCTCCAGCAGTGTGAAAGCACTCAAATCCATTGAGGGCTTTGAGAGGAGGCTCTAGTGATTTTGGACAGTTGTTGACTTTCAGCTTGTGTGAAAAGGATAGAACAGGTCTGTTATCTCACCATTCTGTGGAATAAAAAGGAAGCAAAAAATTGTGTTATTAATCCAGAAGACTTCCTGAATGTGTTGCATCTGGAGTCTGAACTTGGTCTTGTGCTGAAGTCTTCAGAGCAGTCGCAGAGGTAAGTATAATCAAGCTGACCTCTGCAAGTATGATGAATGCTAAAGGACAAAGCAGTTGCCATTCTAGCATTTTGAAGGTATATTCAGCCAGGTAGTACAGATAAGCCAAAAATCCACTAAGACCTGGAATGTTCACTAGTTTTGACAGCTGAGCAGGGGTTCTGGATGTGTCACCAGGCAGCTGTGATCCTGCTGTCCGTGGCTGAAGGATAACATATTGCCTAGCACAGCTCTGTGCTCTTGACACTAATGTGTTTGTAGATCAGTGCAGCTGGGCAGTGTAGTGGCACTCAGGGGTTTTATTGCTGCTTCTCAAGGATGACTCGTGAAGAGCATTATGAGCAGTGTACCTCCTTGAGAATTGCATAGGATTACATAGTCATTCATAAGATTGCAATAGAGACTGGTGTGATCATCTGCCCTTCCAAACCTGCTCATTTTTGGTACTGAACTTTTCATTCTGCAGAGCAAAAGCTTTTACTTGAGGATCTGAATTCACCTTGAGTGAATAGTCTTTCTCAGACTGGAAAATGGGCATGATGAATTTATGTTCAGCAGAGAGAGCCCTTTGGCTCAGATGGCAAGTTCTGAACATAGACCTTTCGCTTTGTACATTTACACTGCTTTGCCATGGACTGGTAGTACTGCTTCTACCTGGCAGTAGTGTAATATTTGTTACTTTTATCTCAATTCATAAGGCGCTTCTTCATTTTGTACCTAAAGGGAATTAATAATAGTCTTCTGTAGGCTTTCTGGCAGGGCATGGTCAGCCCTAGGGATCTTTGACTGCAGTAATCTCATTGACAGAAGATGTAACTTGCCATAAATTGGATTTTCTCTTTCTGAACCTTGAAATGACCTATGAGTTTTAGAAATAAATGAAGATTCAGGGTGTCAAAAGGCAGTTAGAGACTAAGCTCCAACTGACCGAATTTGGTGCATAACTCATATTTTTATCTTTGCAAAGCTTTTTTTTTACTTGATGTATATGGTGTTGGGGGAGGCAGAAAAGGAGTTACTTTCTACTTCTTGGTTCTGTAATTATAAATACACTGACTTTGGTATGAGAAACATCAGACAATAAGTCTTGGTGATGGTTAAGTTAATTCACTCTTAGAAGTTCAATAATTCATCTAAGAAGTGTCAGCAGCTGGGTCTTGTTAATGGTAAGCCTTTCATTTCTGTTAAATCAATTGTGAATAATAGGATCCTTCAGAGAAAAATGATGAAGTAAGCATTGATTTCCAAATTGGGTGTCTGATATTGGAGCATTAATAAAATCTAGAGCAAGCAGGCAACTAGGACCTCATACACTCTGATCACCTAAGTAGTAATCAGAGAAAATCAATATTTTTTTTGTATGGTGCTAGATCTGTTAACATTTCATTTGTCGTCATTCATCATTGTGTCCATAATTTCATTTTTATAATTGCTTGAATTTTGGGGGGCTTAATAGTATGCTTTCAATCAAGCATTTACTGTCAAGCTTTTGTGAAACAGATGCGGCATTGCCATAGGATCTGTTTTTGCTAGCTGTCTGTCTTACTATTTTGGGACTTTTGATAGCAGTGGACAAAGTAAACTCTTAGGTAATTTCAAATGAGATTAAATCTTCTTAGAAGAGTTCCATGTGGACTGCCTGGAGTTCTCTGTTAGTCTCTTTCTCTAAGCTATGAGGAGCTGTGTTGCTTCTATATAGTCACAATCAGTCTCACAGAGGTGTTACAAATATCCCCAGTAAGGTGGTAAAACTGCCAGAGAAGAGCAGCTGTAGAGAACATCTTTGGAACAGTCAGACTTCTGACATGGTTTCCTCTGCAACGTCTTCCTTGGACTCTTCTTCATCAGCTACAGCTTCTGGCTGTGCATGGTTTGTTCCAGCCTGTCTTGTGTTGTTGAAGAGGGCTGTGACTGTCTGGATGTGTCAGAGGAGGTGACCAACACCGACATGGCTGGATGGCTTTAATACAGAGAACCACATTTTGGTGACAGGAGCGTCTGTGAGTGATGTGAGAGGGAGGAGTAGTTGGTGTTAATACATCCCACCAAGCCATTTGTGGATGGGATACCTGCATACCTTGTACTTCTACAAGTACAAGGGTGGGTTTTGTAATGCACTGTGGAGCTTACAGACTTGTGAGTGCGGGGTTTATTTGTTTATTGGTTTTAATTGCATTTGAAGGCTGTGTTCAGTGGATATTTAGAGCTGCTGCTAAGTGCTAGCTTTTTCTATCCAGTATTGTGCTTACCAGTGATCCCATTTTCTTTAAAGCTGTATTGAATTGGTATGGAAGCCCACATACAATCAAATCTGCTTGCTGTTGAAGTCAATGGGAGTCGAGGCTAAAACTGGACCAGGATTTGGCCCATAAAGCATAGCAAGAAAATTTAGCAGTTATAATAAAACTCTTAAGGCAAATAAAATGTTCTAGCAGGTGTTCGTAAATGTGCTTTATGCTCATAGACTCTGTTAAATGCTAATACTAGGGTCCTGCAGAAGCTGCACGTAAGGACTGAGTGAAGGAAGCAAATGTCTGTTAAATGTGCTGTGCAATATTGTAGCAAAGGTGGGTGGCAGTGCAATGCCATGCTACCTATTAGACTGAAATATGAAAGCTATTAGAGTTTCTGCTGAATTTTCATTTTGTGAGGGAGTAGTTTTCAACAGAGAACATACCATATAAAAAAAGCCATGTGTTGTGCAAAACTAGAAGCATCTTTGTCAGTGTATGCACTTTTCTTGGATGTATGCAGAGCTTATTAAGGACAACTGCTAACATACTGTATTAGCAATAAATTTAAAATAAGACAATACTTGTGAGGAAGATAATGGGTGAGGAGCAGTTTTATTTTTTTGGTTATTTAATTTTCATTGAATTGTATTTTTTTCGTGCCTTAGATGAACCCACAGGCAGAAGTCCTAACATGACTTAAAACACTTTTTGAGAATAATGGGTCTTGGCAGGATTTTATAATTAGATCTCTGTCACAGGTTAACTCTTAATACTTTTTAAAAATTTATTTATTCCATCACTTCACCATCAAAGCACAATGAGGTCCATTTTAGATTTCCAGGAGCTTTCTGGCCTTCCTCCTTTCTGGCTTCTAGGAGAAGCATCTGTTGACTTTTTCAGCAGATTTTGCATCATGCCTTGAAATCTAGTAGCTCGTACTGGCTTGGTTTCTTCTAGCAGTTAATTTCATTAGGATTTAGGTCAAACCCACAGGACACAAAAAAAAAATCTGAATGTCCTGGAGTCACTTTCTAAAATGACACCATGAACGTGGCAGTCATTGTTAGAATGTGTTTTGTTGATGTTTGAGTAATTGACTTAGTTATCCTCTCATCAACGCTCAGCCATTGTATTGCAAGATAAAAGCAACCACATATTACAAAGATACTCTTTCACCATTAGCAGCAAGATGGCTGGGTGAGGGGAGGTCTTTCACATTTAGCAATACCAAGTAGCAAGCATCCAAGCATCTCAGCAGTTCTTGTAGTGCTTTTCACTGTTGCAGTGTCCACATAATGTCAGGCTCTCCCATTGTTGCCTTGGTCTCATGTTTGTTCCTTGCAGTGCTAACCTGCTGACTTTTTTTTTTTTTTCAAGCTTATGTGTGCCAGGTTATTTTGATGCTGATTTCTTCTCTGTGGTGACCAGTGCCTGGACCTGTGGGAATGACCTGAAGTTGTATTGGGGGAGGTTTAGGTTGGATATGAGAAAAAGGTTTTTCACTCAGTGGGTATTTGGGCACTGGAACAGGCTCCCCAGGTCACAGCACCAGCCTGACAGAGTCCAAGAAGTGTTTGGACAATGTTCACAGCACATGGTGGGACACTTGGGGATGTCCTGTGCAGAATCAGGAGTTGGACTCGATGGTCCTTGAGAGTCCCTTCCAACTAAGAATATTCTGTGAAAAACTTGCTTTGTTCTGCCTTGTTGTAAAAAGGATTGAAGCATGCACTTAGATGAGGGAATTCTCATCATTTGCTTTCTTAACAAAATCACAAGGACAGCTTAGTTTTCTGCTCTGTAGTAATGCTGCACTAGTGTGCTTATGGATTTCAAAAGCAAGGCTGATGGTCATCATTAGCCAGCAGACTGGGAGCTCCTACATAGAGTAAATATTTTCTTTTGACCCTTCTAGGACAAGGAGGCCTAGTAGAGAAAGCAGGGTGAGGAAAGACTAGAAACTGTTTTTAATCAAGTGGAAAATATGTCAGCACTTCTCTTGTAAGTAGTGGCACTTCCAGAATAGTGATATTCATGCAGAACTTTAATCCCTGCAGTACATTACAAATGCATTGTCTGAGAATTAAATGTTAATTGAGGCCATTATTTGATGAGTGGACTATTTATACAGTAAAGTTATTTGAAGTAATGGGCCATGAATGCATTTTGTTTATTAACTTTCCCTGTGCTCATTCTTCAATATATTTTCTTATCACAGAGGAGGCATTTTAAAATGGAAGACTCTCCAGTGACAAAGATCTGCAACGTACAAAGTGTGTTACTTATAAATAGTGTGTTTTGTTGATTTTGAGAACAAAACAGAATACAGTCGAAGCCTTTGGAAGATTATTTTTCCCATGGATAGAAAATTACCTGAAAGCTCAAAGATGGAGAAGAAAATGGTAATTTTTTTGTCTTTTAAAACTTGCATGATTCAAGTACTTTAATGGTCTTCTCCATTTTGAAGATGAGAAACTAGGGAAAGGAAAATAATTTACTTTGTCTGGGATTATGAAGGAAGTCTGGCAGACAAGGAAATTAAATTGAGATCCCCTAAATGTCAGGCCAGCTCCATAAATGCTAAAATATCCTTCCTTTCTTGTCTAAAACGTCTGTCAGAAATGTGTAGTAAAGTTTAGGTTTGTTAGGATTTCCATAGGACAACTGCTTTGTAGCCTCCAGGGTGTGAATACACACACAAAAAAATCACTCTTTGAAGCTGAGAATATTTTATCTATTATTAAATCTGAAAAGAAGATAGCACAAAGCCAACATACTTTTAGTAATATTTTGGATTTCCTTCTGTAATTGTTTAATGGAATTGATATGAATATTTTAGCTATAAAGTTGGACAGCTGCAGCAGGATGTGATTTAACCAGGATACTGACTCTTCTTTCAATGCATTCTGGCAAACTTTACAATATGCAATGTTATAAAAGTCCATTTATCTGTCATGTAGCTCTCATACACTTCCTTTGTTTACAGTTGTTTATCTTTTTTTTTCTTTAAAGGCAAATTGAAATTGCTCCTCGGTTCTTGGCTATGATAAAATTCAGTGCAAGGCAAAAATCTTCAAGAAGTTTTCCTCTTGTGAAAGATGCTAGGACTTGTGCATGACCAGTGGTTACCTGACAAAGGGCAACAGTGTGTAGCTGTACTACCCATTTGTTCACCACATCTTCAATATATGCTCAACCACTGCTTTTGCAGTTCAGTCCTTTGCTGGTTGGATCCAACCTCTGGTTTAGATACTTTTTGTCCAAGTAAGGAAAACATGGAATCACAGAATGGTTTGAATTAGAAGGGACCTGGAAGAGATGCCTTCCACTAGATCATCCTTCTCAAAGCACTGTCCAACCTGGCCTTGAACACTTCCAGGGATGGGGCATCCACAGCCTCTGGGCAGCCTGGTCCAGTGCATCACCATCCTCACAGTGAAGATTTTCTTCCTCTAATCTAAATCTGCTTTCTTTCAGTTTAAAGTCATCACCCTTTGTCCTGTCCTCCCATGTCCCTGTAAAAGGTTTCTCTCCATCCATTTCTCTTGTAGGCCACCTTTATATACTGGAAGGTGCTCTGAGGTCTCTGTGGAGCCTTGTCTCCTCTGGGAAGAACAACCTCAGCTGTCTCAGCCTGTCATTACAGGAGAGGTGCTCCAGCCCTCTTATCCTCCTCTGTCTGTTGGGAGCCCTGGAGCTGCCCCCAGTACTCCAGGTGGGGTCAGACTAGAAGGGGAGAATCAGTTGCCTGGCAGTCTGTGCTCTCATTTTCTAGTAGAAACTGTTTGGATTTAGTTTCGGGTCTGCAATATGCTTGTGAACTTCGGTGACAGTTTTATCATTCTTTGATGCATTTAAGCTCTGGACTTTAGGGTATTGTCAAATACACACAGCAGGAAGAGCTGGCTGTTTGTAAGTGGGGAAGAATTGTATTTATATAATTACTGTATGCTAATAATACAGAGAGAATATGAGAGTTTAATGAATTTTCAGTGCCATTGGGTTGACCTGATGTTCTGCAGTGCTCTCTGCAGCAGGGACACGATGTTGGGTGTGTTGCTTTGTGCCATGCTGGAGGCAGCAGCTGTGGGAGCCAGCATCCCAGCCAGCCCCTGGGGACATCGAATCTGGAACATGCCAGTAGGACTCTGCCAAGTGTTAATTTCTGTCTCAATAGCTGGGACAGGTTTGTGAATTCCAGTCAATTACAAAATTGAGTACTGTCTCTCTTATAAGGTGCTGCTTGCTGCCTCTTGGTAATTGTGTGGTGTCCAGAGCTGTGTGTCTGGAAAGGCTTGCAGGGCTTTTGCAGGCCACCAGGTTCAGTCTGGAGACAGCTGGCTATAGCAAGCAAAGAACTGTGATAAATGATAACTTGAAAAAACCACACATGCGAGGTCTTGAATGAAGTCAAGATTGAAGTAATTTATTCTCGATGATTTGAACAAAAAGGCAGCTCTTACCGTTTTAAAAGAATACCTTATAAACTCATCTTCTAAAGATAAAAGCTATCTAGCATAAAACCATGATGTTACACTAGATACCAATTACTGTGGTTTCTTAATGTGCTTGTTTTTTTTTTTGTTTCACATTTATTAAATATTTAGAAGTTCAACTGTAGATATTTTTAATCAGAATCAGAAATTTCTCACAAAATGGGTGATTACATCATTTGCACATTTATATTGTAAGACATTTTAACGATATAAGCATTTTTTCATTTAGACAGCAACCATAATAAATTGAAATAAAATTCAGCCTTGATTGATGTTCTATGTGTCATGTACAGGGCAAGTCCCATCTATAAAATGTGGTTTGCCAAGGCAGCAATATTAGTAGCATTTGAATGTTTTTCTTATTAAGGAGAAAAATGGTCAGCAACATCAATACCGTCTGCTCCAAAGACCATGGTAAATGGAAACTGCCTGCAGCACATTTGAATTCCTCACTGTATTTGGGATGAAGGTACGATGCAGGCAGTGAGAATTTTTTTTTTTTCCTTGAAAATTAGGATAGACTATTACAGTTCTTAGGATGAAAGAGAGAGGCTGATTACAACATAATGGAGTGTACCATATTCATCTCTTTGAAATACGACCTCACTCGGCCTTTTCCATTTTACAATCGATTCTCTCATTCCCTTAATGAACCTGTGTGTTCATGAGTCTTCCTTGGAAGTATGCACATGAAGTATTACAGTAGCAGAGAGTAATTGTCTGACAAGCAACTGCAAGTAAAGTGTCTCTCTTGTAGTCTTGTTCAATAGCATTACGGGCCTTTAATGCATCAGATTAGGTTCCATATTGTTTTGTTAAAAGTTATGCAGCCATATTTTTCTTAGTTGTTCATAGTGTTTCTAAAATGGTAGCTTCAGGAAACTGGTTCAGCATCCTCGGGCTCTATTTCTTTGCAGAACTGTACTTATGTGTAAAAGATGAGCTATCAGTAAGGTTCTCCTGCAAAGTCAGCTGGCTGGTACCAGGTACTGAAATTGGATAAACTATAATATTATGTTAAAGGAAGGGAGGAAAGGCTTTTTGAGAAGAAAAATTTAGAAAGTGATCTAGAGAACTACTGAAGGCACTTTCAAGATGTAATTTTTAAAGGATCAATCACCTAGTATGTGACTTTTTAGTTTTTAGCTTCTTTTGACTATTGATGTCATTACATGTAGTAAGAAAATTCTGGTAATTATAGTGTATGTTTTGTTTGTGCATCTTTATGTGTATTTTTGGATGTACTTTTAGTATAAACATGGGTTGTTTATATAACTAATATGTATTGTATGTAACCGTGGCTAACATGGAAACACTTCATAGGTGGTTGAAGCATGTATCTGTATATTTTATTATCAATTCATAGCTGCTAACTGGCTTTTGACCTTTCTAAGTTGCTACAAAATACGAAACCACCCACTGGGTGACATTCACAAACACCAAATACCCTGGGTGGTACCCGGGATGAGATGGCAAGCATAGAGCCTGCTCTGATCACCACTGGGAAATTAGGAGAGCAGGGAATGTGGGGGAGACTGCTGCATACCCCAGTCTTGCTCTGTGCCCAGAGAAAATTTTAATACCCCTGAAAGCCTTTGTAATGGCAATTTTCATTGAAATTCGAAGTATTTGATGTATGGCCACCAGCACCATTTTGATAAAAGTGATGATGAAATAAAGATTGAGCTCGGAAAAGCAACAGTCCTGTCTGTTATGTCAAAAAAGATAATTTGTCATTTTAGGAAGCAGCATTTCCTTTTGATTAGACCAAAGTCATTGTCCTAAGGTGTGAAAATGGCCTTGGCCAACAGACCTGTTCTGGTTGTTAACTGTTTCTCTGCACCACAGACAAGAAATAAGTAAAACTAACTTTAATTTTATAAAACATAATACAGAGGAAACCCTTAAGGTTTGGATCACACTAGGCCTATTAAAAGTTTGTGTGTGACATATGCAAAAGTATTTTTTCCTTCTAAAGTAACAAAACCTCTCATTTTCAAATCATCTTTCACTTTTGGTGAAACTGATGTTCCTGAGCAGTATGATCCAAATTTTTTTGCAAACATTTCAGTAGTTGCTTTTTCACTTGTCTCTTTTCCTTAAACCTGATGTATAGGACTATGGATCAAGTTAATTTTTAGGTACTTTGAATTAGTGTAGCTGACTCCCTGCAGGTGAAAACGGCTTTTCCCTTTTTTAATGGAAAACTTTTGTTCTTGTTGTTTGTTTGATTAAAGGATCCTGCAGTTAGATGTCAGGATGTTCCATTGTGGTAGGAAGTTCATCTATAATATTAGGCTTTAGCTGAAAACTGGAGGTAGTGGGAGTGTTTCGTTTTTTTGCTAACAAGTTGCCATTTTTGTTATCTGGGAAATTGTGGTCTGGATGGTTGAAAATTTGATCGATATATTTCACCTAGTTTATTTCCAGTTCTTTATTCTGTAGTTGGTATTGTTTGCACAGGAGTGAGACTTGTACCAAGCCAAGAGCTTGGTCTTACAGAAAGTGGTTTAACCTGGAGGAGTCCCAAGAAGCATGCAGCAAGACCTGTGCTAGGACACTGACCATCGCCTGCTTCAGGACATAAACTCTGCTTATGGTATTTTTGTAATGTTTCAGCATTTCCATTATCTCATCATTCGTGTAGCAAACGTGCCCTTCTGTTTCCAGCATCTTGGTGTATGAATTGACTGAAGCCCCATTCAGAAAGTGTATGTTCAGTGGGGGAGCTTAATGTGTGTGGTTGGTGATGAGCTCCAAGCCTCAGCTCATGTCAGTGGGACTGAATGTGTATTTAGTTGAGGCTTTCCATGAGTAGGAATGGGTTCATGCTGGAATGCCTGTGAGTAATGAAGAATGAAATGATCTGTTCAATACCATATTGTACACTCTTCAGAGAACTTGGGGATGAGTTTTTAACCTCTGTTACTGCTGCAGGAAAGGGAATGTATGCTTGTCTCAATCTGATTAGAACTGTATTACAGTAGGTCCTCAGAAAACAGACTGTGAAGAATCAGTGTCTCTGTCCTGAACAATTTCAAACCCATGATACAACAGCTTCCTGGGAGGGCAGCTGGAAGCCTGATCCACATCCTTGTGAGCAATTTGTTATTACAAAGACTTGGGGAGACCTTTGGTTAAGGTCCATTTTTCAGAAGATTCACATGTGCTTAGATAATTCACATTTTGTATTTGGCAGATAGCAGGAAAAAGGAACTATTATTTTTCTGCAGAAATTCTGACGACGATATTCAAGAATCAAATTCACAAAGACTTTCTTATTCTCTCCAGAGGATTAAAAATACAATTCTTTTGGTCTCCAAGTACAGTTCTTTGGTCTTCAATTTAATCCCCAAGAGATTAAATTAAAAAGTTGTATTTGTTCTTTTATTTGTTTTCTGATTTTTATTAGTTCATAAGGGTCATGCATTTTAGGATTTTTACTTTGCAGTCACAGGGCTGAGAAAGCCTGCGGTTTAAGGATGTGAGTGTTAAGTTGTAGCAGCACAATAAAAACTGTAGACTGAGATTGGCAGAGAGCTGGCATTTCACTACATGAAGTCTGAAGGACTAATCTATGGTGGCAAAGTGACAGTTCAAGGAAGAAAGGAAGCTACATATTTGCAGCCAATCTGACTTTTACATCCAGTTTTTACTATGTTGATCCACGCTAGAAATGAAATAACATACCGTTCTTTTTCTAAAATCTTCAATTCAGAATTGCTTCTCTTAAGCATTTTATGATTGCTCAGTTTGCATTTTAAGTTGCAGGATGGCTTTGCTTCCCAGGTTCAGTAATGTTTGTGGTTTGCTGCCTACACTTGTGATGCTTTAAAGCTTTTGCTGATAATAAGTGCTAGAAAGGTGAAAATACCTCCTTGGGTGAATTCAGATGCTGGGTTTATAGCTTAAAGCTATTTTAGATTTAGAAGGCTGTAAGATAGAAATGAACGTATGATACTGTGCTTTTAGAAGAAAAGGATTCCTATAGGAGTACTTCTGAATCATTGATTCTGATGATTTTAGATGGAAACACAGCTAAAATAACCAAGGACAAACTGTTTGTGAAAACGTGGAAGAAATCCCCCCCTCAAAAAGAGACAAAGAAAAGAAGTGAGAGCGAGTTTAAATGACCCAATGGAGCAATATCTGACTGTAGGCTGACTACAACTTAGTGTACCAAAGAACCAAGAATGGAAGTGCTTTCTTTGTACATCTTAGGTGCATGTCTGAGTTGACATTTAAATGGATATGTGTTTGTGTGTGATGCATGTGAGCTCTCAGAAGCATTGCTGTTTGCAGGCTTTTGAGGTTAGAAGAGTGCCTTTTGGGACAAATGGCTTTTCAACAAAAGGAGAGAACTTCATTTGTATGTAGTATTTCAAGCTGTCTTGTTGCCCCACTTTTGGATTGCCCAACTAAGGACTGCAAAGAAAGAAAATGTATCAGCTGGTGGTGGAAGCAGCATCCAGACAGGCTTAGTGAAATATCGTAAGAATTTGATGTTTCATATCAAAGCATAACCTGTCCTTTCCTTGGTTATATTGCTGCCTATTGAAAGAGTTTGTTGGATCACAGGATGTCTGTGACCATTTTCTCAGTTCAGAGTAGGATTCTCCTGGGAAGAATGGCAAGGAAAGGTACCTAACATGACAGAATATAATAGATTGTTATGAGCGTTTCTACAGCTAGGTCTGATGAAGTAGGTACAGCTAAAGCTAGCCCAGACTACTATTTTGTGTCAGAAGACATTAAAGGGTATAAGTTTTTTTTATCCTCTAGACTTTTTCGAAGGTCTTACCCAAAACTGCTCTCCTGTAGGAAACATTTCAGAATATGGAATGGAGAAGCATGAGGCAGACTTAATGGAACTCTTCCTTCTGCAGGAGTTGTGGCACAGTGCAGTTCAAAAGTTTTATTGTCTTCTAGGGTGTGTGCCATGCTCAGAGCCATGTGGACACTTGGAACTTGGACATCATAGAAGATTAATGGGAAGATGTAGAAACAGGAGTAGTAGGACAAATGTTACTAATGCTACTTTTATATAGCAATTCAAAAGATGAATAAAGGGATGGCATAATTTGTGAGTGATAAAAAATGAGTTGGAGGAAGGCTAGAAACACTAGGGGATATCTAGCAAATCTTAGGGAACAGGCACTGTGGTGGCTGATGAAATTTTGCAGCTAAGAAATCCAAGTAAAAACTTCTGAATACATAATTTGACCTAATTGTATGTTGCTGAATATTAAATTAACTACATTCGCTGCAGCTGAAAAGCTGGCAAGTTAGGCTTTTGTCTGTCTCTCTAGAAATAAAACAAAAACAAAAGAAGGTAAAATTAAAAAAATTTTATAAAACAATGACAGTCTTTTCTAGTTAGTAGTTACTGCTTGTTTATAACGTGTTGCTTTATAACAGCAATTACTTGTTTTGTGGTGAATCACTCTTAAGAAAATAGAACAAAAACAGAGAAGGATGGGCAGAAGTGCTTTGTGGCATTGGAAGGAATTTCTTGTGTCAAGGTACTGAAAGAAATAAAACCAGCACAGTTAAGTTAGAGGATGAGCAGTCAGTGGGGGGTGTGTGTATAAATAAATCATGCACTTTAACTTAGAGCAAGAACAAAGAACTACATTGAAAGGCAGTAAATGGAGATAACAGATTTAAACAGGGTGGGTGTTTTTTATACAATGCATAATTAACTTTGGGGAGTTGTAGCAAACTAGATATGTTAGTCTAAATGCATAAATTCAAAAAGAAAAACTGACATTTACATGGCTAATTAGAATAGATACAGTAATAGAAGTTAGGGTGAGTATCCCACCACAGTGATTTAAGGCATAATTATATGGAAACAAAGCTCAAGTGTACTATGGCCAAGTTATTCTGTACTTCTGCTTTAAAGTATGTATGCCCTTCTTTTCTGTGATACTATAGGCACTATTAGGTTGCATTGACAGACCACAACTCTTCTGTGTCTGACTTTCTATTTTGCTTGTTTTCAGTTGTTTTTTCCTTTCTTTCTTTTTTAGAATTCTTAGATTTTATGCAATTGCAATGCAGAAAAAGTATGTAACTCTTCTGTGAATACCAAAGTCTCAAGCTTCTAGTAATTCAAAAAAGATTTTTTTGAAGTGCTTATTCACAGAAGAAGACTTATTTCTGAATAAAGAAAGCCTCTCAAATATCTAGTGATACATTATTTATGTAATTGAGAGTGTATTCATGGAAGTGCCCTCAAGAAAAACAGATTTTGAGTCATACCAAATAGTATGTTCAGTCAAGGATTCACTACGCAGTTGTCAAAAGTGGGTTCCAGGATAGAGTGGGTACTTTTATGTATTAACTGACTGTGGATTATATTTTTCTTTCACATGAAAACTGACGGTGATTTCGATGAGCCTTAAATCCTGCATTGTGCTGTAGTTTATGTATTCTTCTGAAACAAAGTAAATACGTGGAACTTATTCAAGTCCACTAGCTGTTATGAATATATATGCTTCTCCCAGGACAATGAGCACAAGCAGCTACTGGCCATTCATAAATATCTTATTCTTCCTATATGTAATGGGACTCCAAAGACGTTCCTGTGCTTGTGGCCAGGGCTGCATTTGCAGAGAAACTGCATATATTGTGTAGTGTATAGTTATAGTTTATGACATTTGCTTTTGTTAGGATTTCTTCTGGGTAATCAACATTTCAGCCACAACTCACTTTATTTGGAAATGCAATCCTAGTACAGAAGCATGTGATTTTTTTTTTCTTTTTTTGTGAAGGAAAAGCAGTGGAGTCACAAACACATGATTATACTAAAACTGGCTTGGAAATTTGTGCAGGATAAAAGTGGAGGTGTATGGCCTCTCTGAGCATAATGTTCCCCATGATTCCTGCATAGATTTTTATCACTGTAGCATGGTTGTAGCTTTTTTAGTGTTGGAGGATCTCACATTTATACAAGGTGAAACTATTGCTGCATAGCCAGCCCTACTTAAACACATGTACTGTTTTCAACTTCAAAATCAGTAGAAATTAGCTGATACTGAATTCCTCTGCTTATTCAGTGCAAGGACTGGGTTTTCAGCTCATGTATGAAATCAAAGTCTGACAACAGGTTTCTGTTTCCTTTGCATGTGCTTGTGAATAAATAGAGAATGGACCTTACTACAGAGAGGGTTTGACTAGACCTAGACCCTGGGGCTGATCAGCTTTAGCAGCTTCATGATTTTCCATCCTTCAGATACAGTGTCTGCCTTTAACTTCAAAATGCCAGGTGTTTTTCCCTTCAGAATGTGACCATAGGTGGAGCACTGTGAAAACTGAAGGATGCTATTGCAAGAGGTGATGCTGCAAATTCTCCTGTGTGAATGCCTAACTTCTTTTAGCTTAAAGGGAAGCTATGTGCTCACACTGAGGATGAAATAGAGTCCTTTGTTAATATCAAAGAGCCAATCAAGCAAGATTTTTTAATACAGGAAGCCTCCTGCTGCTTCCCAAAAAACTTCCTTTTGTAAAGCACAATGGTAAATAATCTTACTTCTTCGATCATTGTATTTCCAAGGGATACTGTTTTGTACCGCTGCATTCAGTGAGACTTGTGAAATTCAGCTGTGTTTGATGAGATGGGCTAATAACTCTGGGAAAGATGATGTGCTGGGCTGGTTCCATACAGGCTCAAGCATTGGATGCTTCAGTTGGAGAGTTCTCCAGCATATGTTACTTTGACCTGCCCTTCCAGCTGCCAAACTGGAAGAATAGCAAGGGTTGGGCTTCAGAGGTATTGCAAACATAGCAGGGCATGGAGGGGTACTTGACACGTGTTCCTGATAAGTGCTGTAATTCCTACCTCACCTTCAGACTGTGTGTGAGGATTATAATCGCTTTTGCTTACTGTGCATTATTTAAGCACTTTTGCTTACTCTGCATTATTTAAGCACTTTTGCTTAAGTGCAGTGGCAGACTAAGATTCTGTTTTGTCTTTGAATTGTAATAAGACTTTATTTTTTTCTACAAAGCTGTTAAAAAAAGCTCCAGGTATTTAATATTCTTTGAAAATGCTTCTTTTTCTGAACAGACAGAAATTAATTTTAAATAACTGGCTTTTATTGGCATGTCAGTTTTTAAGAAAGGCAAATTGCTGAGAATTTCCCCTTCAACAATTTAAATTTTTCTCAAAGGTAAAATTACTAAGGAAATGGGAGAGAGCACTTTTCCCCTCTTTTTTGAGGACGTTATAGTAAAAGACATTACTACTTAAACTGTTTGGTGAAGGTATTGGGTATCTTATGCCAGAAGCAGGAATTGCCTGCTAAACTGGAAAGAAATGAAATTGCAACCCTGTTCCAGAGCATTTACACAGGAAACTAATTTTAAGCTCATGCATTCCTCATAGGTTTTAACAGAACTAATCAACGACTTAGCTGAGACTGTTTAAGTGCTCTACTGATTCTGGCCATATTAAAATTATTTTTTGTGATACAGTATCCCAGAATTAAAAAGCCTCCTTAATACAGCTTCTCTGACTAGAACACAGTGGAAGCATGAAGAAGGGGAAGCAAGTGCCCATCTGAAGACAAAGTGATAGTTGTGGAAGGTTGTTGGTGGGTTTTTCTTTTTGTTTGTTTGGGTTTTTTTGTTTGTTTTTTTTTGTTTGTTTGTTTGGTTTTTTTTTGGTGGAGTTTTTTTTTGAGGTTTTTTCTTTTGTTTTTTGGAGAATTCGTGAATTTTTTTTTGTATATTATTTTACTGACATTATGTTTGAAGATGTGCTTCTACTCGTTGGAAACTGTGTTGTATAAAATGTACATAGAATTTTCTTTCTTTGTTATTAACAACTTACCTTACTGGAAATGGAAGATCTTACAAAAAGTAGCTTGATTTTGGTCACAAAGCCATTTGGTTATTTTCAGACACATTTTCAGTTGGATCTGAAGTCATCAATGTAAGATCAAGTTTTTTAGGCCTTTGTAATGCTGTAGGAGTGAAGTACACTTCTGGAAATGAAGGTCCAAAATTATTTTCAGTTAGAAAGAATACCCCAAGTTTCTGGAGAATGTCAACATTAATATTTGTCATTGGAAAAATGCTTGTTTTTTCCTTTGTTGGTGTTGCTAATATTAAAACTGTGCTTCTATTACACTGAATGGTATCTAAATTATCATAATCTCACTACAGTTATCTGTAGTACTCCTCTGTAACTATTAATGGAGACATATTTTTGTGATATCTAGTGTTTTTTTTAAAGTTAAAATTTAAGATCTTTTTGGAGATGGGCTGTGTTTCACTAAATATGAAGAATTTATGTAATGATTTATGTGAATGGAGGAGTTGCCAGTAACCTCATGCATTTTGAAATAAGCAGTAGCACAGCAGATTAAATATTAGTTATGTTGGCTGGACCATGCCAAAATGTCTTGCAACTTGCATGTCAAATATGCGAATAGTTTTTAGGTGGAAAATAATGAACAATACAAGAAATTGAAAAGCTGCTTAGATTGGAAGGAGCAAGCAAACTCAACTGAACAAGCTCCTTTAGCTTTTAGTGCTGTATTTGAAAGCACAGGAACTTAATTTTATGTGTTTCTCTCAAGTAACTTAAGGCATCAGAATCCCTGGCTACTGATAGTTCTGGCCTTTAGGTTTTAAGACAAATCTGAAAAAATGCTTTCTTCTTCATGTGTTAGGGGAGGAATGAAGAGAGTAATTACCTGCATGGCTTACTTCTAAATAAAATATCTATAACGTGTTGTATAATTTAATATCTAATATAGAACTATGTAAACAATGTATGTTATTTTTCCCTAGATTTGAATCTTGCTAGGTCTGATCATCTCATTTATATTAAAGGTATTTTTTTCTACTCTTCATGGCTTGACAGTGTAAAGGTCTTAAGGATCCATTTCTTTTACTGAAGTGATGTAAAGAAGCCTTATAAATACAAGTAAAGATTTGGCTTAAGGTTTTAGGTTGTAATCTCCTTTGTGTTTAAAAGTATTTGCATCCTTTTTCATGCTTTGTCTCTATTAAAGAACAGTTTAATAGTGGGAAGGATGCACATCATGCATTTACTCTGAGGCTAATACTGCTGTTTCCTTGAAAAAATGTCATTTGTGTCACTGCATATTGTGCTCTTAAATAATATTTAAATCTGTGACCTTGGTTCACCATGCCTTCCTGATTGCCCATTAACTCTCATCTTCTAGCAGAGGCAATCTGTGCTGCATGGATAGTGGAAAAAATGCCTGAAAGAACTGACATAGGAATAAAAAATATGATACCTTGTATGTTTGGCTCCTTATGTAATCTTCCTTTTAATAGTGCTAATTAATGCCAAGCAACCTAAGACATAAAAGTCAAGAACTGAAACTGGGGGAGGTAAGGGACAGGGAAGGAAAGAACAAGAAGCCTTTTTGACAGGCACACACCAGGAAAAGCAAGGTTGAAAGTACTATGTCAGGTTGCATCACCTTACCATGCAGTTGCTCTCATTCAGTAATTGAATGCAAATAGGAACACTTTGGGTCTGTTTAATTTCCTGTCACAGCAAAGCAGCTTCCATCTTTGGTTGTTGTATAACACTTAGATAACTAAAAGTGGTAGTAATTTTAGAAAAACTGAGTTATCTGAACAAGACAACAGCATTTCTCCTTCCACCTATGAAAATTGGGAGAGATGGTTGAGACAGCATTTTCAATGAGCTGCCAGGAAAATTTAAATAAAAATAGTAACTTGAATAGTTAAAATAATAAGGAAGGTCCCATATGCTTTCTTACTGCAGATAAATCTTTGCATTGCATGGGTCTTTTTTTTTTCTTATCTCTAGGTGGCTTATTTCTGTTTGGATTGGGCATTTTTTCCCTAGACAGTGGAAATGCCTCCACTCACTAATGAAACTCACTAATGATGGCTTTACAAACTTTTCTCTAGTCCGAGTGGTTCCTCCCTTGGTGATCTCCCTTCTCATGGACTTTTTTTTTTGGCATTACATGGAGTGCAATGGTTAAGTTTTTTTCTTCTGTATCTGTTAACACTTCTAATTCCTTTTCACAATTGCCAGTTTTCTGGCTTTGTGAAGCTCTTACTGTAGGCAGATGTGGCACTTTTGGGGCTCACTCTAAGATTTGCAACAAATTTTATGTCAATGTACTGCTGTTCACACATACAGAGAACATTTTAGGCCTACAGTGTTGTTAGGGATGAATGTTAGGGATGTTGTTAGGGATGAATCCATCTAACAACAAAAGGTGCAGAATGTTTAGAGGGACAGGTTTAGAACTGAACTGAGTAGTGTCATTCACTGAAAATGGTTTTAGCTGCTTATCTCAAGTCAGCATTTGGTCCTGATTACCAGGTTTCTGCATGTCTTTATACCTTTAACAGCACAGTATTAGTTGCTTTCTAACTGAGATTGTTAGTAACTTGTCACAGCTCACTCTTAAGAGACATGTCAAATGCCAGCTCTGCTTGTTTAGTGTATTTGGCTTGCTTGGCAGGTTCTCAACCACAGGGTGCAGGATTTTATTCTGACAAATTACTGAGCTTTTACATTGCTCAAGTTGCCTTTAGGAAAGGGTTTTACTGAAGAGATTTGACTTTCCTACCAACTGTTTTGAGAAATGTATAGCTGGTTCCATACTTCAGTGCTTATTCTGAAAGTGAATGGTGAAATTATTTTGGGGAATGTTATTTCCTTACTGTGGAATCATTGATGATATTGGATTTTTCTTTTTCCATGCTAAATAATGCTGTACTGAAGAGCAAAGTTATTAGTTGCACATATAAGCTGTCTATTTTTGCTGCAGTTTATTCCACTTCCTTTGATTTGTGGGAAAGCCAGTTAACTTCCCAGGGAGGTTGAATCCTGTGGGAACTCTTCTGGTGCTCTGTTTGTTGTCGACACTGGGAGCTCTTCTGTGCATTTCCAGGAGTGTTTCACCTGAATCTGTACAACTGATTAATTGACAATTCATTGATAAGTAACAGGTGCAACTATTGATCCTGAAGGGATCTCAGGGAAGTGAGATAACTTATTGCCAGAACTATTATCCATTGTGGATGCTGGCTGTGGTTCTCTCCAAGCTGGTCGTTCCCAGTGGTGGAAGGGGGATGCCTACTGCCACTGCTCATGGTGGTGCCCCAATTGAAACTGATGCAGCTTTCCTAGTCAGAAACAAGTGAAGGAGAATTAAATCGTAGTCCAGAACTTCTTAGAGTTGTTGGGCTTTTGTCTCTGAAGGGGGAATTGGGGTGAGCCTGCATGAAAATGATCCCTGCTAGCACATGGTGTGTTACTTGTTACAGATGTTACAGAGGTGTCCCCATTCGGGGGACAGCTGTGGCTCTGAAAAGGATATGGATTAATACAACATGCCTTGAATCCATATTCAGCCCAGTATGTTAATTATAGCTGGCATTTTCACAGTGGGTTTTGGTTTTTATCTACTGTACGGTTTTCCACAGTACTGCTAAAATCCTGGTGGCTGCAGAGCTTCTCTGCATGTCACTGTATATTCTGATCTGAACTGGCACTGACAGGTACAGAGCATAATAACTCGTGTTTGATGCAATGAGCTAGCATGCCTTTTGGGCTAGATTTCTATTTCCTCCCTATCCCTATTGTTAGCAGAATTTGCATATTTAATTCTTTTCACTTAGTGAAAAATATATCCCTTTAGGTTTGACAGCTTCCCAAAGAATATTTTAGATTTCCCACACTGATTGTGGGCCATATGTTAGAACTAATTATATAAATGAGACATCATAGAATTGTGACATGCTTAAATGTTCAGTGCTTTAAAGACTTTTGCAAGTGCGTGCTAGCTTGGGTAAGTGCTGGAAGAAGAGAAGAGAAGCTGCAGTTTTTGAGCAGATGTTAGCAGCTTGGTAGGGTGATCCATTGTCTTTATCTCTCTATAAGAGGTTGCTGACACTTTGAAGGGTTTGGCAGATTATTCTGAGCTGCCATAGTGCAGGAAAGAAAGAATTTCCTTTTTGTACCTATGGATGTGCCAGAGATTCATAATGTATAAAGTCATATGAAATGTGGGATGCAGATAGCCTCATTTTGCTGTTGGAAGTAAGCATTAAATTTGTGGCCATAGCTTAATGTTTCTGCCTTTTTTTTGTGTGTGTGTGTGGGTTTTTTGTTGGTTTTTTTTTTTTTTTGGTGTGCACTGTGGATGTTGCTCTGAGGCAGAATGGCTCACAGGCCTGCCTTTTATTATGAGTTCATGTTATTATGGATTATATTATTAGGAATTAACTGTGAAAGAAAAAAGGTGAAGAAGAGTTATAAGGTCAGAGCTGTACACTGGAGGCTTAAGCACCAAGGAAGGAATTTTATGATATACTTGTTATTAATGTTAATTGGACAGGTATTATCTCTAAAGTCAACTATACTTCGAATAAGTTTCTATTAAAAAAAAAAGCCTTGTTATACTAATGCTGTCATTTTTTTTATTGCTCCAAGTCTCAGTGATGCATAGAATGGTAAAGATGGTGTTGCAGAAAGTATACCGTACAAAAGTTTTGTCTTCGTAGTTAAAAATGAAATATGTATGCAGGTTATGCATGCCGAGCTGGTAAGCCAGAATTATGTCTGTAAGCTATTTCTGTATATTTGGCTTTAATGCTGATGCATATTTAATTGCTTGGCCTGTTTTCCCCACAGCAAGATGTGGCTGTCTTCCACTGAAGTCAGTGCCTGAAGTCTGCAGCAGCCCAGTTTGATGTTTGTGCTTCTGCCTGTGAAGTGCAGCGTCCACATCTGCGAGTAGCAGGTTGATGCAGTCCCGGGGAAACAAAAAACACAGCTCTGCTCTTAGAGGGGGTTTCTGTGGAAGGCTTCCCTGTGGGACTGTAAACAGAGAAATTTACAGTTTTAATGGCTGTGTCTGTAGTTTCGATGCTGGAATCATATACTCTGTTTTCCTCTTGTGTGTAGAGACCTTCTTCAGCACGGTCTAAATAGTTTTATATTGCTTCTCTGCTTAAGTACAGAAAGGTTTTTCTAATTTAATGTATTGAATTGGTTTTTAAATTATAATACTACTTTTGGCTTTCACTTTTAAGACCTCACCTACACTACTTTCCATATTTCTTGTCAGAATATGTTTGGAAAATAGAATCACAAGAAGCAATTAGTAATAATTGTGTTGAAAGATTACTCTGCATTGTTAAGTCTCAGATGCTTTGTCTGTGAAAGATGAGTATCATTTAACTTTGTGTGGAAAAGCACCCATGGTTTGTAAGTGAAGTTTGAGTAGCTGTTTCATATGAAATCTTTTTTTGGTTTTACATTAATTCAATGTAACAGCTCAGATGGTTAGTACAAGTAAGGCAGGAGGGAGCAATAGGAAAAAAGCTCTGGATTCTTGTATCAGCAGAAAGGTATGTGTGAGCAGAAGAGGACTCTTCATGATACCAGATGTTTATTAGCTTGTATTCTCTAGTCAACTAAAGGAACTTCTTAATGCTAGAGATACTGAGTAACTTCTTTTAAACTTCTTTTTCTGTTGGACCTGTGTGCTATTGTGCTGTTTACTGTAATTTGTGTAATACTGAAAGTTCTTACTGTTTTATCAAAGGGTAACAGATTGTTTTATTCTAAATGAAAAAATCCCTTCAGATTATACATTTTCTGCTCAGCTGCAGATTAACAGTTTCATCCAGTCACAATTGTAGGATATATTGCCAGAAGATAATTTGTTCCCTCTGTGTCTCAGTCATGCTTATTACCTTCATTTTATTATATAGTTTGAGCCTGTGAAATGATTTCTTAACTGCTCTTAAAGATAGTTTGTGTAGACAGTAAAATTACTGCTCCCGCCCTCAGGATCAATTTGTAATGTGCTCTTATAAAAATATTATGTGCTACACTTCAATATTGTTCATAGTCCAGAAGATAATTGCTGCGATGAGTCTTACTTAATCATGGTAAAAGCAGAGTCCATATGGAATTTGAAGGAAAAGGTACTTAATTAGCTGTGCTGTAATCCTGCTGTCCTGTCTCCAACAGGACTGCTGGTGCCCTCAAAGCTGTTTCTTGCACGAAGGAAATGTTTGGTTTAGTACAGCAACTTATTGAACATATTCTTGTGGGGTTTTTTGGGGAGTGTGGATTTTCATTTTCACGAAATGAAAATCTAATTTTTAAAAGAAAAATTAAAAAAGGGTCACTGACTTGGAAAAATTCACAAAGGGAGGGAAGAGGAGAGAAACCTAAGTGGAGAAGTAAAAGAGAGATTGATGGATATGTAGGCAAAGAAATTGAGGAAGTAGGGGAGAAAAAAATTCATGTGGTCTTAAAGAAGATTGAAGGAAACGAAGAAAGGAGAATTATCAGAATAGAAAACAAGTTGTGAACTGTCAAATCAGGCACCTAAACGTATTGCTCTCTTAACACTGGCCTGCTTGTCTTCTTTTTTCTCCTTCTCCTTTTCACCTCTTCTCCTTTCATCTGTGCTGAAAAAATACTTTGCTAGAGTGAGACCATGACAGGACTGAGTGGTGTTGCTCAGAGATGTCTCAGCAGCTTCAAGCTCGCTCACTTATATACATTTACTTAAGCTACTAAGGAGATGTGCTCACATAGGTTTAATTATTTCATTACTATCTTTCAACTTTATGCTAATTTAAAGCATCACTGGAGCCTCAACAGAGCACACCTCCTTTTTTTTTACCAGCATCAAATATCTGTCTGCGAAAGTAGAAGAACCTGATGCATGATAGCCCCATAATTGGGTTGCTACACATGATTCTTAATTCACCTTTTTTTTAAACCTCTTCACCATTCCTGTAGAATCAATGTCAGGCTTTGAAATATTGCCAAAAGCAAGCATCGACCTTCACCACCTGAGCTAAACCGAAATTTGTGGGGACAGAGCCAGACTCCAGAGGGATAAATAGAGAGCAGCACATTGCTAAGTTGTGGATCAAGGCTCAAAAAACGATCTAATACAATATTATCAGTGTTCATGTGCTTGTTTATCATTAGTTTTGCTACAATTAAAAACACAGTTTCTTAGTGCTACACTGGAGATACGAGGTGTATCACCAACATATCATGTGGTAATTTTAGAATTGCAGTTAGTTTCTCTTGTTTAATCCATGTGACTTGCCCTCCGGTTACTCTGGATGCAGTAGTCTGGATTTTAAGATACTCTCAAACTGTGTAATAGTCTATCAGATGTAAGGGAGCCTTAAAGTGATCAAAAATTCTCATTACTTAGTGACTTTGGAGGAACAGTAAGACACCTACGTTGCTCTGGCACTGTTTAGCCTCATTAATAGTTGTGAATTTTATTCCTATTTAACATGGAGACTCTCTATGCTTCTTGGCAGCATGAATGAGCTAGGAGCAGTAGTAACCTGAACCCAAGGTCCATGTTTGAGAGGAGGCCACATGGGTGGCATTGGTGCCAGTGTGAAGGACAAGGCTCAGCTGTGTTTTGACACAATCCCTAGGGAGACACCCTGCCTGACCAGGTGCTGTGGTGTACCTGGCTCCTGCAATTATAGCTGATTTAAGTACTGCAATTAGAGATACTGTCTTGTGCTGTAATTGCACTGATTTGTTCATGGTACTTGCCATGAATATCTTTTTGATGGAACTTCTCTTTTTGTTGGTAGGGATTTATATTTTGTCTCATTCAGGTGACACATATTCTACATTATGGAGAATAATGTTGAGTTCAATTGATTTGTTTCAGAATGGATCTATGCATAATTTGTCCTTCTGTATTTAGTCTGTTCAACGTGAGTCACTCCATTTAGTGAAATCCTTTATTTCCTCCTGTGTCTGTGCACGTGTGTGTCAGCCTTTTTCCCCAGCCTTAGCCTCAGTGCCTGTTGTGAAGCTCGCTGAGGTTGGTCCTGGTCCCTGTGGTTTAGTGCTCTCACTGCAGCTCTACAGGGTCACCACAAATCATGCCTTGCTCCAGGTTCCCCAGCACTGATGCATTCTCTTTGACATCTGCTGCTTAAACATAGTTAAATGTTAATACTGTAACAATTTAATGCTGTTAATACATCGCGCATCCTTTGACACCACGGGACTTTGGGTTGGTGCTTTGCAGGGACACATTATGCCACTCCTACTGGCTTTAAGGACATCTCACTTCTTTAAAAGTCTTCTTGAAAATGATGCAACTCCATGAGGAACAAGCTGGGCTGAAGGACCCACCCTAGGGTTGGTTGGCGTAATGCTATAGGTTTGGCATGCTGCTCTCAGCTTCCATTGTTCAGGGAGACTTGCTTTGCTGAAATATGGGTTAAACTCTGCATTTGCTTCATCATACATTTAGGACTAAGGCTTACAGCAATTTATTTTTAATAACTTCCACCCTTTGTAACTGTCCTGCCAAGAGCTTGGCTTACTGATGTCCAGTCTTCTCCAAGCTTTAAAATCTACATTTTTTTGTTCCTGTAATAGTGGTTTTAATGTAAGTGGAAACATCAGTCTTGTCTTAAGTCTTCAAAATTAAATATAAATGTTATCTGTTAGTTTTCATAAACTTGAATCTTTGAGATGGTGCCTGGCTTTTTGTGAGCCAGCACAAGATGTTTGTAATACATCCAGAAGGTACTTTGTCAGAAATATTAAATTATGAGCTATGTTAAAAGAGTTTTAAGTATTAACATGTTGTTGTAATTGCAGTTACAGATATAAGCTCCTTTGTTAGCTATGTAGAGTATTCTTGAGAGAATATGATGTGGTGTGAGTTATTTTCCACAGGATGTGATTTGTCTTATGATTATTATCTCTTTTCTCTTCAAAAATCATGTTTTGAAATTATGTCCTTTTGCTGACTGAGAATGCCCTTTTCTGTAAAACTACACCCTTTGTGGGTGCAATGCTTTTATTTAACAGGCCTTTTATGTCCATTTCCTTCTCTGGAACATGGAGGACAGTATCACCCAAGGGAACTGAGGAAAAGAAGGGGGTAGCTCGGACTGAACAAGCAGAATGAGCAAATTCCTGCCTGGATCTTAGGCTGGCAGCCATAACTTCTGTTTCTGTCCTGCAAGGAGACAGAGCATTTTCCTTCTCATCTGGTTGGGGTCTGGAGGACAGCAGCGTGGTAGTTGCTCCCTGTGATCACCTCAAAGAAGGCTGGGTGTTGAGCCTGAAGAATCAGTCCTCCTCTTGACGTGAGTAGTTGTCAGTGTAATATAATTTAATAGAAATTTTCTCTATCGTTGAAAAAAAAAAATTCTAGAAAATCACTCAGGAAACACATAGGAGAGCATTGTTGCCTGGGGTTATAGAGTTATAGAGTTAGATGGTAAGAAATAAGAAAATAACAGATTTAAGGTATCAGCAACTTGAATTCAGTGCACGTGAATGAGGCTATTGGCTGCAGCTGTAATAATTTGTTAACAAGAGTGATGAACTGGGTGTTTTATTGTAGGTCATTCAGATCTTGAGGGCAGACTACTGCATTTTCTGTAGGAGAATCCTGTTGTGTTTTCATTCACATATTTTTTGGGATTAGTGAAAAAAGGATTCAGCTGCTAGCTAAACTTGGATGCATGGGCAAATTTTGGTACCTGTGAGCCAGAATTTTTGAGCTGGTTGGATAAACATTCCATATTCTGACTCATAGTAGATAAACGTGAGTTTTTGACTGACATACAAAGTATACATTGGCATCCAAGCAGTGATTTGGCTGGTATTGACCAGTTGATTAGGGTTACACAGGTGCAGAAGTGGTTTGCTCTGCCATGCTGGTCACTACCTTTTTTGACAGAAGGGTTCTTCTGTAATTAATTTATAATGGCATTAGCTTAATTTTTAAGAATCATGCTATACTGACTGGACTTTGAAATAATTTTTAAGGATATCTTAGTAGCAGGTGTCTCTTTTGTAGATGGTCTGGTTACTTTGATTTACTGCTTGATTGTTGGTATGGATTTAGAAATACACAGTTTCCACCACATAACAAAATTTGCATCTGTAGGACTGCACCTGATTTGATGTCTTTTATTTATATATTTTGCTTGTTTATTTATTCTGGATAGATTTAAAGATGCCAAACATAAATGCACTGAACTCCAAAATTGTGGACTAAGAGCTTTGGACTAAGGAATGTGAAGATGATATTTTTTTTTTTTTTTTCAGTTTTGTTACATGCGAGATGCTGAACTTCTAATGAAAACAATACGGGTTCAGGATCAACGTTTACTCTTGGTGCATGACTAAAGCACTAGACTGTAAAGTCTGATTCTTGACTGAATCAGTAATAACAATAAATAAGTAATAAGAGCTGTAGAATGGTGTTGAGACAAGGAATACTATGTGTGTTTGTGTATTTGTTTGCGTGTTAAAGTCTGTGTATTCGAGGATTGACTTGTCTAGAGAGGCTCTTTCTTTGGCTGGAACAAGCCTTTGATATTTTGAAGAAATCAAGAATTAATTCTTTCTGCTGAACTTTGAGGGATGTGTCTAAAAGCATTACTTACCTATCCCTCCCAGGAAAATAATTCCTTTTGAATAGGTACCAAAAATACAATTAGCCCTAAAAGTACAATTAACCAATTTCAATACTGCAACTAGGAAGCTTGCTCATGGTCAAAACCAAAACTAGATTTAATTTACTTTAAGGACTAGTGTTCTCATTTCATGGGAAGGTGAGGTAATGCCTTTTTTTATGCTTATATATAATTTTGAAAACCTGAAATACAATTCAGATGTGTAATAACAATATTAAATATTCAAAATTTTGAAAAATTTAATGCATTTAAATATTAAATACGTGTGCTGGAGAACAAATTGCAGGGTTGAGTACTGATGTCAGCAACATGTTTTATTTGAATAGTTCTTGTCGTTTTTGTGTGAACAGTGAAAGGGGTGTCAAGTGTATATGTGATGTCAGGACTGTTTAAGTCATGAAGACTTTTTGAAGCTGGGTACATATTTAACTATAGGGTGAACAGCATTTTTTGGAATAACAAAACAGAAGTTACCCAGTTAATGAGAATAAAAAAAGATTTGATTGCTGTACTCTGGTTAGTCAGTTTTTCCTAAAAAAAAAAATAAAGTGAAATCTGTTTTTGCATTTCTCATTCATAGCTCTACTTTTGTAGGAAAACCAGGGACAAATTAAAACCTGCATGCATGTAGTTGCTGTAAATCATCTTACAAAAAGCGTTGACCAGCAGAGGGCTTCTGTCTCTGGGAAATAATCCCTCACACCGTTATTGCCAGGGAAGAGGAGCTTTCAGCAGACACCTTCCCACAGTGGTTTTCCTTCTGTCATGGACCTGTGGACCAGCCAGCTCTGGAGAGCTGTACAGGATCCTGTAGTCTCCTTTGCTTCCCTTCAGGTTGTACATGATGCATCTCCATAGGACAGGAGAAAATTCAATCCCCATTTTAATTATATTAAATGTTTTTTGTTGTCGAGATACAGGTATGAGGACAGGGAAGGATGTTGTGCAAATTTTTGGAGTTCATACTGTGGGATAATTACCCTGTTGGTGGTCAATTTATATCACATTTTAAGCCAGAGCAAAGCTTTATTCTTTCTGTCCAGCATAGAATAGCATCTGATAAATCTCACTGTATCATAATTTATGCCTTTAGCAGTGTGAAAGAGGTACACTGATGTAGGGGCTCTCAAGCAGGTTTCTGTAATGGCAAGAACACTGATCCTCCATTCTGCTAGAAATGTCTTTTTAATCTGTCTTGCTGCCTCATTACTGAATATTATTCTTGACACATACTTTTGCGTTTTACCTGGCAGGCATTAGTCTTTCTTTTGGCTAGATTTTGCATTCCTTTTATCTACTTTATCTAGAATTCATCTCTGTTGCTTACTCTGTAGCCACGATGTGCTAAACAGCCTTAAGTCAAATATTGCCACATACACCTCTCTTCTTAAAATGCCATTAACTTTGCTTGGTGCTGTGAGCCACCCAGTCAGAACTAAGCTTTTCAGCTGGGGGACTGGCAGCATATGGAGAGACAAACTCTTTTGGACACATTTGGTTAAAAAGATAGTGTTTGTTCTGCCTTTCTGTGTTCAGCAGTGCCTTTTTTTCCTCGGCAGAATTGGAAGATAATAGGATTTTAAAGGGTGAGTAATTGACCGACAACCACTTCCAGCTATAGCATTTTTCTTCATATTGTGTGGCCTCAGTGCTTAGGTGAGGCACAGCCTGATTTCTTATTTCCACAGCTCGCTGCACTAAATCCCATGTCAGCTTGGTTGTTCTGCTGGCGGCACAGGGGAAACAGAAAGATACATAACTGGCCTGGGTTGGTTTGGTTGGTTGGTTATTTTTTAAATCTGGGTGTTTGTTTTAGTGGCACTGTGTATCTCTAGGAATAGTATGCACTATTCAGATGTTAAAATTGAGTCAAATAGATGCAAAATGGATTTCTATTGTTGATGCCAAAATTAAATATTCTTGAAATCCCTTGTATTTTAATACATCCTTTCCCCCCCTCTCCCCATCCAAAGAACCCTTTTTTATTTTTTTTTTGTTGCCATTTTGGTGCAAATATTTGTGTTAATTGGTGACGCCTGGGCTGCAGAAAAATGAAGGCTGGAGGTTGTAGATGCTCAGGAGCACAGCTGAGTAAGGGCTTTTACAGCTGAGAGAGGTTTGGGAACTTGGGAGGAAGATGGCAATAACAGCTTAAAGCTTTGGTTGTCATGGGGGAGGTGTGTGAGAAAAGGAGTCAAATGTTTCAATCAACCAGGAGGGAATGAATGAATTTTTATCTCTTTTTATGAGAATTAATTTTTTATTAGATGGTAGTGACTGTTTTCATTTGGTCTTTTCCCCTTTTCATCTTTTTTTTCCCAAGCTTCCCTCCCTCTCTACTGCCTCTTGCTTGAGCTTGAATGGTTCTGACACTAAATGACCATTTGATGAGTCTTTCCTCGCCATCCCCCCATGTCTAATTTACCAGGGAGTGCTCTTGATGTGGGTGGTACCCCTATCATCAGGGTTTTAGATAGACTCAGCAGCTCACAATGATGCCCATAGGCTAAGGGTATGTTACTGAAAACGTGGGGAAGCTGCACCAGCATAGGTTAGATTTAGCTTAAAGTGGTCCTGAAATTTTGTCTGAGGGTTCTTCCCTCAGCTTGGGAGACTTAGTTAAATATACCTTAGATTAATAGGTGATCAATACAAAAAAGCTTTTTAAAAAGCTATTTGCATATTTCCATCAGATATAGGGCTGCATTTTTCCGTGAGAGCAAAGGGCATCAGAAGTTCCTGATAACTTTTTTTTTTTTTTTTTTTTTTTTTGCATTTACCATGTCTGCAGGAGAAAATTGTTCCAAAACCAAAGCAAAAGCAGTTTGTTGATTTCTGGTAATTTGGTTCCTTGTGTTCTATGTTTTGGCATCAGTTCTGATGTGTTCTGTAAACAATCCTTGGTCATATAAGGGTTTCTGAGAGTTGTAGCGGTTTTAGTGCATCAAGGTTTTAGAAACTCTTCTCAGATTGCTCAGTTGCTCTGTTCGGAATTTTAAAGATTATACTGGTGGTATATGCATTAGTGTTATGTAAAACACATGCATATTAAATGCAATGTGAATATATTTTGCCTTTTCTGAAGAGATTTGGAATAAAGTAAAGCACTTGCAACTGAACACTTGAAGGTTTTGGTGGAAAAGATCCTAAAACCACCTTATTGCAAAAATGAATAGCAGCTGAACTTTGTGCATCCCTTACCTCAGTGAGTTACTTGCTTAGTTTAAAAGGTCAAATAAATTAAAAGACAAATTAATGTTAACATGTTGGTGAACTACTTACTGACTTTAATTGTAACTGTAAAAACAGATACCCTGAGGCAAATTTAAGCAGTGGCAACTAACATTGTTATGATAGCCTCAGGAAGCAAGTGTAACAGACAGGATGTTTTGTAATAAAACTGTAAAACAATTAAAATAGCTGCACAAAGGATGCTGCTTTTTAGCCTGTCCAGAGGAAGGGGCTGCAAAGGGAGTGACAGCCAGTCACAGCATCACAGCATCATTGTTATAAATTGCTATCTACTTTTGGAAGGGGCAAAAGATGGATAACAAAGTCGACAAGTAAATACATGCTACATAAATATGCATAAATCCATTACCATCTGCCACATTGTCCAATTTGACTGGGGTGTCTACCACATAAATCAGTTTAAAACAGTTTCCCTCAAGCAATATTTTCTGTAATGAATGGTTGAAAGATCTACATTCTTGGGTTGTGACTGTAGTTCTGGTATATAATATGGAAAATACCATATTTACCATTTTCTCAAAAAAAAAAAAAAAAGCTGTAGTTGAAAGATTTATTTGATTGTGCAGCTACTAAACTTTGCATTAGTCTTTGGAAGCCAAGCCAGGAAGTTAAATTATCAGGCTTTTTGCTTGGCTAGGAATTTTTAGTGGTTTATTTTATACGATCGCTACTATGGACATTAAGTAAAGATTAGAAATATCAGTCTGCAAATGTGCTGGTTTTGTATCCCAGCGTTATGATAATTTAAAATGATAATTTTTCATGAAGTTTCATTCCTTTGCTTGGTAAGCAAACATAGCTCATATTGGTGCTGTTTATTCTTTGTGTCATCACTGTGATATGTCTCAGTTTAGGTCGCAGTAATTTTATTTTTCTGTTCTGTATGTGTATAGAAACTTATATTTAATCTTTTATCCAGATGTAGCCTCTGTCTCCTTAGACTCAGCTTGTACAGTTTTCCTACATCCTGTTCTGGATTTCTCCTAATAGCTACAGCTATGGAGTCACTGTGCTCGGCCATGCATTCATCTGGGCTTGGTTTCTTTGACACGGAGGCTGCTTTACACTGCTCTGGCAATGAAAAGGGGCCCCAGTGAGAATGGGACTCAAGACCCAGCTGGCTTGTCTTCTGTTTTATGACATACCAAATAGATTGCACCAGGAGAGATAACATTTGTGTGTTCATTCTTTAATGCAAGAAGAAAGTATTAAAATTTCTTTCTGGGTTTGTTTGTTTATTTATAGATTAAAGCAGAAGTGGTGACTCCTTTTTTATGTACACTGATGTTCCTTTTCTTTCCCCCCACTCCATTCCTACTCTAGAGATTTATAATTACTACTGAAAAATTTATAGTATTCTGAATAAGAGTATATATTAAGACTTTACATCAAGATATTCTTTCTGGTAGGAGGTGTTAAAATGCTCATTTGGGATGGAAAAAGACAAATTTGGAGTTTAATTCTTATAAAGAAACTGGCCTGAGTTTGTATATGTAACAATCTGATAACCCATCTTCTCTCTGCAAATATTTGCCTCCGTTAAGTCAAAGGTCAAAAATCTAAACTGCCTGTCAGGTTAATTCTGTGGAGTTTTGTAAATCACTTAAGGATTTTTAAGTTTGTATGGCTAGGTGTCCTTTAGTAGGTTAGGAATCTAACTTTGCATTTTCGTTTTGTAAGAAGCACAGTTTTGTAGGGTAAGAAAGTCACAATACAGTAATAAAATTATTGCAAAAATGGCTTATAGGTAATCCATTTCTTTGATATGGTAAATATTCTGTAGTGTTAGAAAAACAGCTTCTAATAAAACACAGCTACACTCCTTAATGGAGCAGAAATTTAATGTTAAAACTAGAAATGAGTCCACTTGGGAAAAAAAGTGTGCAAGTGTGAGCTTCATTTTCACTTCAGATTAGCTGCCTTAAAGATATCACATATAAGCTAGTATCACATATAAGCTAGTTATCTAGCCTTTCAGCTCAGTCATGGAAGGGAAGGGTTCCTGTAGATAAGGAGTCATATCATTTAAAGAGAAGTGTCCAGTAAAGGTGGGATATGTTTCCCCTGGGAGGGCATACAAAAATTATGATTTTGTGTCTGTAGGGCAGTACATGAATCTCAGTGTGACATTTTGTGTGTATGTGAGGGGGAAGGGAGCAGTGTGCTCAAAATGAAAAAAAACCCCTAGATTTTCAAGGTAAATTATTAATCTACAGCATGCTAATTCTCAGGTGGGCTTAGTGACAGCTGGGATATGATTCAAAGTAAAGATACTTGTAAAAACAAACAACCCCCCTACTTAAATACACATCTTAAGTCTCTATATCTTCTTTATTGACATGAAATAATAGACCAAAGTATAAAGGTTTGTTTGAGAAAGGCCATTTTCTGATCTAAAGCTACTCTTTCATCAGTTCTGTGTGTTGGATGCGTTCCTTTGAACAGATTTTGCATGTGTTTAGAGGAGAAAAGATAGTCTGGCAGCTCTGTATCGAGGCAGGAAACCTATTTCCAGACCTGCCCCAGGCTTCCTGTCCAGCTAAGGAACTGATCCTACTAACCAGAGCTGGAAAAAAAAAGAAAAAACCCCAGGAACTTTATTTTAGTATGCAAGTTTTAAATGAAGTATTTTTGCTATTGGCCCTCTTGTTCAGAAGATCTAATGCTTACCTGCCTGGCGGGATTTTAAGAAGGTGAATTTTCTGAAGCCTCAAGTGCTTTCTTTCAGGATCCTATATATGTGTAGAAGATAACTTTTAACTGTTCTGCACTATTATTCTTCAAGCAAGACATGAGGAAGTTTGTGCAGGGTGCCAACCTCTGAAACAGTCTTTCTCCCTGCTCTTGATAAGGAAGTAAAGGGATGAAACCTTCCTTAGAATTGAGGTAATTCATTATTATTTTCAAACAGAGATGGCAGGAAGTGAGAAGAAAACAATTGCTCTGAAAACAATTTGAATGTTTCTCCAGACAAATAAAAGACCGAGGCAGTGGCTGACCTCTCCTGACAAACAGCTGGAGCCAAAAATGGCCATGGAGTTGTCGCTTAAGGACTTAATGGAGGAGATCTTTCAAATCAAAGAAACAGTAAACAAGGTAGATGGAGCTTTAACAGAGGTTAAAATTGAGATAGCTCAAATGAAAGTCAGGCAAAATGAAATTAAAGAAAAGGTGAATCAACAGCTCCGTGTGTGTGAGGATGAATTGCTTACGTTAAAAGAGACTTCTAATCAAATCAGGTTTCTGGAATGATCTTTGAAGAATTGGGAGAATAAAAGGAAGAAAATCAAATTTGAGACTGGATACCTAGAAAAGGCTTGAAGGACCCAGGGGGAGGTTTTGAAAATATTGTACTGGAGCTGATAAAAGTGAATGCCGAGAGAGACCTCTGCAGCAAAAGGTTGCACCTCAGCTTCCTCCTGGGTGTCTGGTAGACATCAGCCCCTCGTGTCACAAACACTGTACTTGCCTTGTGCAGCAGATGACAGCAGTAAAGTTTCCTACTGTCACTTTTTTCAGAGCACTGTCACTAGACCGTAGCTGGATGCAGGCTATCTGCCACTGATGGTTTTACAGCAACCCTGAATGTGGGGCCTGATTTATGGCACCCTAGTGAAATTGGGGTAGGTTACTGCATAACAATATGGTGATTATGGGATGAACCAGTTGGCCTGGCTTGGGGCTCAGGGAAGTACCTCTTCCTATCACTACAGAATGCAAAGGAGTTATGTTCTGTAAAACTGCCCTGAAATGTGGTGATGACCTACTTAGGAATTACTGTGATCACTGGCAGTTCCCTTTTATTACTGATTCCTTCAGGGTGGTGAAATATGGAGCACATGAGGGAGAGTGATGGTCTATGGTGCCTGCCTCTTCACTGATGAAATCTTCCATCAGCAGAAAAATTCAGGATACTCTTGTACGTTTGGCTTGAGTGGGGGTCAGGGAGCTAAAAGTAACACAAGTTTGCTCTGGAATTGAACCTCAAGTGCTTGGTTTGCAGCTAAGTAGGACAACTACAAAAAATAACAAGAGAGAAAAGTTTTACCTCCCTGCAATACTGCAGAAGGTAAACATGTTTGAAATATCTAGGCAAGGAAATGGTGGGATGAAAACCTAAAATGACGTTGAAATTTAGCTGGAGACAGTGTTGTTGCTTATCTTGAATGAGCAACTGGTCTTTAACTAGTTGCCACCCTGTCAAGGATGCCTTAATAAGAAACTAGAGTATTTCGGTTCTGTGCTAGTGTTTTGCTTGTCCTTGCAGATTTCTCAATGCGTGCAAAAATCTTCAGTATTCCTTTTCTGATTTATTTACTTTTGAATATTGTCTTAATTAAATTTTTTCTGGCATTTCCAGCAGTAAGTAGTTTTGTATTTTGATTCTTCCGTTTTCAACTAAAGTGAACTGCTATAGGAAAAAATAAGTACAGATTAAGTACTGATAAGTTCAGATTTTTAGTCATAGTAATGAAAATGTTTTGTTAACCTGGCTTTCATTTTTGTTTTCATCTTTGTTTCTCATGATTCTCGCTGAAGTATGTGTCACAAACTGTCCTGTACAGAATCTATTGTTAGGTAATTTTTAGAAGTTTTTTCACTGGTTCTTTTTTTCAGCCCAGCAATGGCAGACAAATATTGAAGACACAAATCAGAGGTTTGGTTTGACTGTAGGTTTTGGGTGCTGCCATAAATCAAGCATTCCAGTTTCTTTATGTAAACTAATTATTTGCAGCCAAATTTGGGCAAAGTATTATTTTTGCAAATGTGAAGAGAAAGTTTTCAAGTCATGAAAGATGGTAAACAATAGTTGGTGGAGGTAAAGGAGAAAGCTCTGAAGAGCTGCTCTTTGTCCTGTTTCTTGGTTTGAGGGATCACCATTATATCCTCCTACAAAATAATCGGAATAAGGCAACCAGTTAGTAGCGTTGTTGAACATCATCCTACTTCACCCCACTGGTGAAGCAGGATTTTCCCCACAGGATCAGCTTGAGGATTTGAACAGTTGGGAAATCCATTGTTAGCAGCTGTGCCAATCTGAATAGCTGAGTGAGATTTTACTTCAGTCAGTCAGGTTAAAATAAAAGCTGCATATGTCTTTTCCTGGAGATGCTGAATTGCATTATTTAGTGGACTGACGTGTCATATAGTGCTAGTGCCAAAGAAGTTGAGAGGGACATCAGGACATGCAGCATTATCTTAGAAGAAGGTACTGCTAAAGGTGAATTGCAGTGATGAACAACTGTAAGAATTAAAAAAAAAAAAAAGATTTAAATATTTGTGTAGATTGGTTTGTTTCAGGGAAGAGCTACAAAGCATATTGTGTGTTTGGGAAATGTGATAAACTGTATTGCGTACAAAACCAAAGACTTCACAAAAATCACTTTTCTAAAAGGGTCACAGGAAAGGTCAGTACGTTTCTAGGTCTACATTTGTAGGATGGTCTTCTAATAGAGAATTCTTCTGCTTGTTTCTTTCTCTCTGCTCTTAACTTGCAGTGAGTGCAGTCTCTTGAGTGCCTTGAATGTCGACATCAATCAAAATGTTTTTCCTTTCAGTTAATTGGCTTCCAGGTTTGTGTTCCTCCTTGCACCAGAAATAGATGTAGGTGCATCTCTCCTAACTTGCAGGTTTCTGGATAGGTACCTTGGGTGAAGTATTTTAAGAAACTTTCGTTGTTCAAATATTTCTGAAAATAAAATCTAACGTAGGACTTCTTCACCTGGATCTTGACTTTAGCAGGTGAAACAAGATTGTGTGGTAGGTAGAAATTTGCCATTTTTGTTCCACTCTCAGTTTACAGGCAAGTTTACCTCGTACCTATCTGTCTCTCTACCTATAGATGTGAGTGTGTGTATAACACTACACTAGATATATATTTGTATTACATAGCTTTAATGACAGTAGACACCAGGGCTGTACTTAAAATCCTGGGAGCTCTCGTAGCTGCAATAGCCAAGAGTATAAGAGGCCAGGTGATGTTAGACAGCTTTTCCTTCTCTTGTTACTGGCCATTGCTGTGAGAACAGCAACTCTGCAAGGTTTAGATCTTTTCATCAACAAATAAAATAATTTTTTTGAACTTCAATAAATTGTATTCAGACTGTTTTATTGTGCCAGCATCTGTTTGAATTGCTCGTATTCTAGAGCGTGTGGGAAGTTTTTCATAGTGGCCTTACCCTGAATCAGTGGCTAGAAGTGCTTTTGAAATGAACTGCCCGGGTTTCATTCCATGATGCAGTTGTGCCCACAAAACAGGCACATCACTAAAAAAGGCTGTCTTCTGCACTCATCAGTAGTGGGGTGAAGAAAACCCTGCATGGCATGTGCTGAGTACCTTGGCACAGCTGACACAAATGCCCTCAGCCCAGGAACCACTGACAGCATCCTCAGTTCTCAGCTGAAAACGCAGGAGGGGTCTGACAGCACTTAAGGAGAGCAAGCAGTCTCTCACTTGATGTAACTGAGTTAATTTCCATCTGGGTATGAGCTGAGGTTCTCTGCATTGCTGAAGGACTGGAGAGACCGGTTGAAGCTGCCATGTCTCATTTGTCCCAGCTGCCATGGTCAGGAGGCATCCTTGAATATGGATATAGCTCCAGTGGATGCTGTTCTTGCAAAGCAATTTTAACTAATTTTCACATCCAGTGTGTCTGTGTAGACAGCACGTCTCAAAGAAACTGGGTATGATGCTGTTCTTTTCTTTTCTGTTTGTTTTGTTGTTTTTTTTTAATTGGTATAACTGACTCATTTTCAGGCCCAGCTCATGATGGGCAGGAGATGTTTTCTAAATTATATTTATTGTAGTGTTCATGTGCCATTGCTGCATAATCTTTAACTTCAGTGAATGCTTTATTTTTCCTCCTTCCCTTCAATGTGCTACAAACTGACAGCTTGATAAACAGACTAATTTGTTTGATTTTGATGTTATGAGCTTTCAAGGAAAAGGCAGTATCATGGGAGATGTTCCTATTTTATGTCTTATGCAGAAGCACTTTTAAGAATGGACACTGTAGAAGCATAGATAAAAGAACACTGCCACCAGGAAAGGCCTGCTGTTGAATTTTTTCTATTTTAAGAAAATAGTCCATTTTTGTTAACATGCAGATAAATTGCTAATTTTATTCAAGATGAAGGAGGTGGATTTAAAATAAGAAATGGTGCTTCTAAAAGTCTTCAGCGATATTATGCAGTATCTAACTGAATAGCAGAGGCCTGTCAAGGCAGACAGGGATGTGTTTATCTGTATTTTTTTTTTCAAGCAGACTTTATTTGTGTTTCATTTTCCAAGTGGCACTGTAATTTTTTTTTGGTTTTATGAGTCCTGCTTTCCAGTATGGCACCGTTGCTTGGTACTTCACACTGTAGAGAGAACAGCTGGGTTAATTAAATAGATATGTCACAGCATTGAAGCCAGTGCCTCCTGCCATTGTACACAGGCAGCCAAGAGCTACAGTAAATAGAGACTCGCAGAAGAATTAGCAATGCAATATCAATTGTAGTAAAAAAACCTGAACAAGCTGTGGTATGAAAAACAGTAGAACAAAATGATGCATGGTGTGCATAAATTACAAATAAGTATAAATGAGGTGAACTGTGCATTTGTGATATCATGAGCCAGTTATTATTGATTATGACAAATTAATAAACTGCATTTCAGATAAATGTTAGCAGTGTCAGCATGGAATTTATGCAAGATTTTCTTTCCCGGTAGCATTATGGCACACTGCCCCATGTTTCTTTTCTTTACCTTCTCTCTTTCTTTCTTTGTTTTTCCGCCCTCCAATATTGAGATATCTTAACATCTAAATCCTGTAACATTTTTATAAGGAGGTTTGTTACCTCTAGTGTGTGGACTACATTTGTTTTCTGTCTATTTACTGTCAACTATGAAAGTCATACACCATAGCCCCCACTTCATCTCTGAAACTCTAATGAAGGATGCTGTGTGTTTAGGATCTGCTCTGCCCTTTTCAAAAGTGGCTGAATTTCAGTTACTGGCAAAATACACCTTTTATACCTGTTCCTTGTTTTCACGATGTTCAGGTTAGCTATAACAACTGAGGACAAAATATTCCATGACTTTGGGTCATTGCAGACCCAGCGATGTAAGGGACAAGGTCATCTCAATGAGTACAATGGAAATTGTTACTAAATTGCAGATTTTTTCTCCACAAATGGACCGAAGCTCTCTCTACAGCTGCTGGTAGGGCTACTGGGGACAGCAGCGAAAGCCAAACCTCCAGAAAGGATGGATACAAAGTAAATCCCAACACAAGCTCTTCTCTGTAGTTTGGAGGCTGTCTGGCAGGGTTCCAAGGAGCAGATGGTGCCAGCAACATTTTGTTGTTCGTTTGTGAACTACTCGCAGCATTGCAGAGCAAAGGCAGTGTGGAGCTGGTCAAAATGGCAGTACTGCCACGGCAGAAATTGGGACAAATCGTGGTGGCTGCTGAATTACACCTTGAAAGGAATTCTTGGCACTCCCTCTATGAACTGGTATTGACCTGCTGTTCTTAGACGGTAATGAAAGAGCCACATAAACATCATTAATTCTGCAATAAAATCGTCTAGAATATGATAATAACTATGGTTTTAAAATCAAACCCTGTTGTGCATGATATGAGGATACTCAAAGCAAGTGGAGCTGTCAGACATCAAATCTCAAGATGTCTTTTGGAGAATGTGTACAAATATGAAAAGCCAAATGAAAAATCTCATTGCTGAGCCTTGGTAGCTATGGGGCTATAGGAGCTGGTAAAAAGCCTTTTTTTAATGGAGTCCTCAAATTCTTGTTTTAAATGCACGATTTGGAAAGCAAGCACTAAAATACAGACTCAGGTCTCAGTTCTGCAAGCTCCCAGATGTGAGTAGCTGTCTGCACATAATCCCCTGGAAACAGGGAAATGGAAGACAGGCAGTGGCTTCTCCTCTCTGGCATCCATGGCCACTTACCCATCATGTTGGGGACAGCCTGTCATCAGGGCTCTCCCGTCTGGGGTACAGTGGTTGGGATATCTGCATCGGGTAATTGTCAAAACAGGGTTCCTTCCTGTGCAGAAGTGTCCTCTGCTCATGTCCTGCTCAGCTTCTGTTTGGAAATATGTGCAATTAAAGCACTAAGGGTATTCAAGGACTTTGGTTGCTTAGGCATGAAAGAGTTCATCTAGACGTATTACACTGTCTAAATGGAGGATGGGGGGTTTTGGTGGGGGGTTTTTGTCCATAGTTGTCATATTTAAATTGAGATCTCTGCAAAGGTGGCTGCTTTGCAAAATGTGTTTTACAAAATTATTCAAAATTGTAATTAGTAATCCTAAGAAGAAGGAGCAAGAATAGCAAACGTAATCATTCATGTGGAGGGATGAACATTTGAGCATCGTGATGTGGGTTGTAGGCATAAGATCTTCTCTTTTCCTACCTGTTTTGTATTCAATTAAAAATTATGGTAATCTCAAAAACAGCTGAAGCAGATTGTCCCATCTTTTCTATGGAATGAGCTAAGGTAGAGAAATCAAGCCTGAGCTTCAGAGAGTGGGGAAATCTTGACACTCTCACTCCTGACTCTTGTGGGAGCTTCTTCTTGAGTTTCATAGACAAAATAAAATACTTTAATTCAGTGAAAATTAATTTGTAACTTTTACCTATCATGATTATGTTTTTCCAAGAAACTAAGGAGTCTTCAGTTTACTCGTACCCTCCCAACTGTTTTATTGAGAGATGCCTTTGAATTTCTTTAACATTAAACAGAGTTTGTGATTATATGAAGTTAGAAAGGCTGAGGAGAGGTGGAAAGAGGAGAGAAAAGTGTTTTATATCTTTGAGCAATTTCTGTTTCTGGAGTTGGACAGCATTTTGAATTAAAATATTTTAGCATGGTTTTTACTACTGTTGTAGGTGCTGTAAGTTTCACTAGACTTCAAGTTTGTTTTTCCCCCCCTCTCACCCAGTTCACATCTGTAACATATTTGAGTGCACTGTCCTACACATTACACTGAGTTGTGTCTTTGGACGTGTGATACAGCCTGAGATTATTCAGTGTGACAACACTTAACCTAAGATAACTCAGTTCAGTGCACTGAGAAATAGAATGATAGAATATTTTTTTCCCTAGGATGGGTACCCATCCATTGTCACTCAAATTACTGCAGATTATCTGGTAGGAGCATAAGAATATAGGGCTTGCCATACCAGATCAAACCAGTGGTCCATCTAAGAAGCTGTCCTTTCTCTTGAGACAGGCTGGAGCTGGGTTTTTCAGATAAATACTTATAAAACCCTGCAATAAACTTTCAAATGTCTTTCACATTGTGTGAAAGTTGTAGGTTTTAAAAAAAATCCTGTCAGTAGATTTTGGTCTGTACTGTGTAGTAAAAAGGCTTAAACCTTTCATGTCTCCTAAATCTGCTCTGTGCAACACTTCATTTTCATGTTATCTATTTGAACCTTATCTGAATTTTGCTGTGCTTTTGATGTCAATGTGTTGTGGTAGCAGTGCATTCCACAAATTAATTTTATGTTATAAATAGGAATGTCTAATGTCTCATGTAAACCTCAAACATTCCTTCTATTAGATACCTCATCTTTAAGCTAAAGGGATTCCTGTCAGTGTTTCTAGCTCCTACCCTGCAGGACTCTTCCAGTGTCTGTAATTATTCTAACAGTTCTTCATATCTATACCTCCTTTTTATCACAAGAACAGATCACAGTATTTAATATAAAGAGTATGCAGTTATTTTATATAGTAGCAACACTATTTCTCTGTAACATTTTCATTTTGGTATGAACAATCAAGGGGAACAGAGATGCTTACAATCAATTATCTTTTATATTTTTTATTTCAGATACAGGAGAAGGGTGTTAGAATCATTACAGCAGTGAGAGGTTGGTTCTAAATGTGTGTTGAGTACAGTCAGAGACAGTAAGAGCCCCTTTCACTTTAATGAATTTTTTTTTTTCATTTTTAAACCAGCACTTCTGTAGGTAAATTTGTGCACTACTTAGGACTTTATTTCTTCTTGTTCTTTATCAACCTACTTAAGTTAATTTGGGATTTAAAGTTATACTTAATGTAGATCTACTAGTTTTCTTCAGTTAGCTCAGCAACCATAATGCAAAGAGTGGATTTTTTAAGAGATAAAAATCCCTATTTCTGTTTCTAGATGTTTCCTCCATCCAAGTGTTTTTAAGGATTAAAGCTCTCTAAACTTTTTCTTTCCTTCCTTTCCCCCCCTCTTCCCCTGTGTATCATGGACTTACACGTTTGAAAAATTCATCAAGAACTGGTAGCCTTGAAAGCAGTGGGCACAGTCTGACATGCCTGGTGTTCATTTGCATCAGTGCTGAGGTGTGTGAGCATCTGGAGATGGCAGCAACGCCCTCAGCTGCGCTCTGCAAATCCCAGTGCCTCGCCAAGGCAGCTGTACCTGTGTGGGAGCCCTTACACACCTTGCACAGGCTCTGTTTTGGCCAGGGTGTGAGGACTGAAGTGAATTAGATGGAGGTGTAGCAACAGTCTGCAGACTTTTATAAAAGTGTTCCCCTTATGGTGAACAGCAGTGATTTCAGCTCTTGGGGGTAAATGGTTTCTTTCGTAATGTAGTGTTTGACCTATAAATCTGACTGCAACTTTGCTAGGTTCTTTTTCTACAAAACTGAGAGTCTCCACTGTCCACTTCCTTAGGCTCTAAAATAAATAATGAAAAGTACCGTAAACACAGGATTTGATATTGATTTTCTGGAGTTTAAGATAATCTGAGGTCTTCAGAGATCAGTATCCTTTACTGTGTCATACACTTATGTATGCTGCTGCTATAAAAATAAATAACTGAAGCTCTTTAAGGTCTAGTTTGTGAAAAAGATGAAACATTTATTGGCTACTATATTTTGAACATTGTATTTCTGAAGCTGAATTTGATGCTTTGTGTCCCATAAAATAAAAATGATGAGATTGAAGGCAGTAATCAAAAGAAAAGGGTTCAATGTGTCACACTACTGCTAGAATGCATGTGGGTGGCTGAACTGAGCTTTACTTGTAATATACTTTTATAAATTTTTAATGATGGCTAATGAATCAAAAGTTGAGAGGCCTTGGAGATGAGTTATTTATCAGATTATTTTTTCCTTTTGGTGCTGTGTGCAGCATCTCCCGGATCCCTCGGGTTGCAAGCTGTTTCTAAGATGTGGCTTACCATTCAGTCTGTTCCCCATCCAGCATTTTGCATCTCTTTAGCAAATACCAGAGTAAGGTTCAGCGAGATTAATTCTGAACTTTTCACAGCAACAGATGTTAGAAAGACCTGCCAGAGCAGAACAAGGCTGATTTTGGGTTTGTTGTGGATGTCTGGGCGCTGCCGGGGCTGCAGGGTGGGCAGCAGCGTGTTCCAGCCCTGCCCCGTCCCACCAGGTGCCGCTGTGATGCAGTGATGCCTGGAGCCGGCCAGGAAACACGGGGATGCACAATCCTCAAACTCCTGATTAATACAAATAAAAAGGCGAAGGAAATTGCAGCCTGCACCCTGTGACCTCGCCGAGACGTTGTAAGGCATCAAGGAAGCCTTGATGAATCAGGAGCAGCCTCCTAAATATCGGAGGGGCTGTGTGGCTCCACAGAATATTATACTGGCTGAGATTTCTACAGTGTGACCGTATTACAGCATCAAGTTGAAAAGAGAGGGAAAGGAAATGAAGAAGTCAAGCCGCAGAAGTAAAAATAACTCCCAAGGAAATGGCTCAAGCAGCTTACAGTCAGCTTTGCCTCTCCAAGTGTAGGCATGTCTGCATGGCACAGAGGAGCCTTCAGTTCTCTGCCTGCCCCGAGCACGGTGGTCTCGATTACACAACATGCATTGCTGGTGGCACCTCAGCAGTGGCGTTTTGGCAGGGAAGAAATCATGATGCAAATTGAAAGTGAGCTCTCTGTCAGCCACCCAAGTGGCGTCAGTTGCACTATGGGTTAGGCAAGCCAGATTATTCCTTCCTGTGGATCATCTAAATCTTCAAGTGGTGTGGCAGAAGAAGAGTGTGTGATGCTGCTTAGAATGGTATATGTGGGATGGAAACCCACAATTTAAATTTGCTACATTTAAATGGCCAAAACCAGATAAAAGATGATGACAGTAGGTGTCTTTTAAAAATTGGCTGTTGAAATAATGAATTGCGGGGTTGTAACAATGAATTGCTGGGTTGTAACAATACCCTTTCAAGGAAATGGTCTCCAATAAAATATTAAGAAGTAAGGCAATAGCATTGCTCAGTTATTAGTGGATCACAGCTAAGGAGGTTTTGAATCTTCATACCTGTTCGCACTTGTGCATTTCAGTTTCTTCCTATACCTTTCTGGGAGAATCAGGTTCCTTATAGGTAGTATAACAATTCTTTGGCAAGACCTCCCAATTTCCCCAGCATTTCACTCTGTATCCCACTCAGTGATGTGTCAAGATGTAGTATCTAATTTTTCTTCCTCTTGCACAAGTCTTATTTCCTGATTTTTTGAGAAATAGTACATCCCGCACTTTGCTTTGTTTTTTTCATTTAAGTCCATGATGATTTGAGGCCCCACCAGCTTAACGTGCCCATGGTTAGTAGGAGAGCCACAACCTTGGAGGTAATTATGTGAGAACTTGGTGTGATTCACCAGCTAGAACATAAGATATGCTGGACTCTTGTTGGGACATGTATTTGTAATTCTTTCTGTATTTTAATCATAGGATGCTGCTGTAATTCTTGAAAGAATAGGAGTGTATGATACAAGGTGAATCGAACCCAAATTTCAGAAAAATCAGTTGATCGTAGCAATGGAAAACTCATTATTCATTGTACAGGCAGAAAGCACCTGAAATGCTACTTCTGTTGAGGTGGAGGAATTTGTAGGAAGAACACCTTTTCTAACACCTCTCTTTCAAGTTGGTGTTCTCTTTTCATAACTCTGCAGAAAGAATGGAGCATGATGAGGATCTTTGAATCCTATTCCTGGGGATCTTTTAGAATACACACTTCTCCAGCATATTTAGAAGGCCTTGCAGGATATACTTATCTATCTAATCTGAGAAGGAAAGAAAAAGTAGATATCATCTTTGAAAATGAGTTATGCAGACAGCTAATTGGTAGCATCTTCACTTGTATGCTAAATGTTGCAAGTGAATTTATTCCCTGTTAATTTATTCTATTTTCAGTTTCAGGGAATCCTGTGTATGAGGGGATATTACTCAGACCCAGTGTTAATGGACTTGCATCACTTTTAATTGGAATTGCCCATGTGTTAATCCATAAGCCCACACCATTGTAGTTGCCAGGAAATTGCACTTGAGGCTGCAAGCCTGCATTGTTACATCTCTTCTGGCAATTATACTTGAAACACCGTATTTTGACAAAATAATTCATGATGTACAACCCTATCTGTGCAACCCTGGCTGCCTGAGTGTAAACAGCTTTACATTCATGGAGCTGGAAGGTCTAACATAGTATAAGTAATTGGACTGTTGAATGGTTGAAATAGCCCTGACTGGGCTTTTTGTGCCAGACCTTCTTTTGACTGACATAATACAATATTCTGAAGACTTGCATTTCAGTAGGCACACTGTACATGAAAAAGTGTGTGGTATAGGTTACTGGCTTAACTCTTACTAGAAAGTAAACCTTATTGAACTTTATCTTGGAAACTTGACAGTGGAAGCTGGCTGAAGTTGAAAGTGAGCTTTGAAGCTCAAAGCAAAATTACTTTGAACCTGAATGTATGGGATAAATATCAGCTGCTGATCAGAATATATAGAATATTTGCAGCTATTAATTTTATTTAACATATTAAGTAATTGTTTACTTAACAACAAGTGCAAAACCTTTAGCCTTTGCTGCTCTTTTAGGTGTGTTAAAGTATTCTGAAAGCAGGAATTCATGACTGCACACAGACATCTGGAGCTAGAGGCTCGACAGACTTTTGAAGTCAGTGGAGTTGCTCAGATTTACACCTTCTGAGGAGGTGCCCTATGAGATCAGTGCCAGTCCAGACTTCTGTATTCTGGGTCAAGTTTAGTGAACCTGGAAGAGTCAGAGGACTTCAGAGTGGATATTTTTTGTTTAAAGATTGAGTGGACCTTCCTCCATCTATGCCAAATACTCCCCATAGTCTGATTAGTGGGGGGCATGCATTACGTATTTCTAGGATTAATTCAATTTCACTTTCATTCTTTTCCTTCTGAGAAATCAGATGACTTTATGGAAATTCCCTGCTGCTCTCTAAATCCTTGAGGCTCTTTCCTGTTTCTCACTTCTTTAAGGTACTAAGTGTTACTCAACAACATAGAAAAGTTAGCATGTCTGACTCAGTGTGTTTAATTTCACTGTGTTAAGCATAAACAGTTTTAAAGTTATGTTATTTCAAAGTGGCTATATTTTGCACAACACACTATCAAGCTCAGGGATAAGGTTAGCTGGTATTTGTTGGCTTCCAGCTACATTAAATACTTCAAAACACCATAATGCAAATGTAAAATTGCATCTTACTGCAATACTGAAGAAGTCTGGCCATGGAAAATCTCTAGGTTAATGAACTTTCTGGCTGAGGATATTTGCCTTTCCAGCTGCTGAACGTGAAAATTGGAAGTGTGAGCTCCGAGGATATTGGTCCCCAGCCCATAATAAACCACCCTATAACCCGGACTGACATGGGAAGCCACAGTAATGCTGTTTGTAGCACGCTGCTGTACAGCATGTGCACTGTGCTTTGTGGGACCATGGGCTGGTTAAGGAGGCTCACACGAGGTTGCTCTGCAGTGGGGGAGTTTCTCATGTCCATCTACCCTGAGACTGATGCTGCTGTTACTGGGTGTGAGGGAAAAGACAAAGTTCATGTGTCTGGAATTGGGTCTTGCTTTATAATCAGAGGGTCTGTAGTGAGCTAAATCAGGGAATTTCTACATCATGTGCATTAAGCTTTTTAGCCACTCAACTGGCTTGCTTTTGGGATAGGTTAAAGAGAGACATCACTGGATCCACTGGTTTTAGGTACATTATCTGAGATTACAGAAAGGATTATCTGCTCTCAACAGCACCTCTTTATTTTTGTGTCCATTTATTTAGTCTCTGTGAAGAAGTAAGTGAAAGACCATCATCCAAAAATAAAAGAAGCAAAAACAAAAAAAAAAAAACCTTGCTGAACAGAGGAGGCTGTGGTCCATGCTTTCTTGAGAGCCTCGTGGGAGTTTCTGTATTAACAGGGCTCTTGAGTGCACACAGAAGAAAGTTGTTTTTTTTTTTTTTAATACTTAGAATATCTGTATCTTCTGAGCTTGTGAATCTGAACTGGCTGATATGTTATGGGATATGTCATGCAGTTTGAACTAAGCAATCTAATGGAGTAGTTACTGGGAAATGTATATTAGTGGGAACATTAATGTGCTCACTTTATATTGAAACCAGGTTTGACATTGTTTATGTAGCCCATGGCTGAACAGTGATGTTAGTATGAAAGAGGCAGATTGTTTGGCTGAAAGGAGAGTTGAAACTTGTCATGTCTGCATTACTGACATTAATGTTTTATGCACTCAGGGCTTCTAGGACTACTTCTCTGTGTGGGATTATGGTAATTCCTGATCAATTGTGTCTTTGTAAGAAAATAAAACCACACATAAAGTAACTAAAATGCAAGGTAGCTCTTCATAGCAGAAAGACCAATTAGAGGATAGTTTATTACTGAACTGAGGTTTGAAAAGAAAAATGTTCCAATAAAAGGGTTCTTGATCAACAAAATGTGAAAGGACTTAACAATTTTACTTCACTAGGATTTAGCTAATGTAATTGTCCTCGTTTCAGAGCAATGTGTAAATCCTTTGCATCAAGGAACAGATTTCAGCTTCTATTGCATGAAGAGGTATCTCTTGAAAACACCATTATGCTGTTGTCTCTGAGAAGTGGAAGGACAGAGGACCACAGCTCTAGGTGGGTTTGGTCCTCTCTGAGGTTGGCAAGGGAGGAAGAGCACCATAAGAAGGCTATCAGAGTGGCTGCTTTCCAGTGGCCTCATCCCTTGATCGTAAAACCTCCAAAGTGGAATGAAAAACAGAAGTGAGGGAAGGTTTGGCCACCACAGTTAGCACTGATTTGACTAACAGCCATGAAATTATTATATGATCAGTATTTTGCTGTGTATTGTTCATTTGTTTCTTTTCCTCCGAGGCAGAAATGCTTATTCTACTGAATTTATTTTCAGTGTTTTGTTTTGAAACAGCAAAACTGATCTCAATTGTGATTTTTATCTTGACCACCAGTCATGTCAGAGCCCAGCCCAGCTCTTTAAAACAAATTCAGAATTGCTTGTTATATTGATTGCTGCAAGAGTTCCATCCTGCTCTAGTCCAAGCATGTTTATTTTGCAAGGTTGATACCTCCTTGGAGAAGTATATTCAGTTACTATAAACAATAATTTTCCTATCTTTTTTATGATGTAAGGATTCTAAATGAATCGTGCAAAACTAACAATATGCATAGGAGTAGTAAGGAAGAGAAATAATAATAAAAAAAATCTGTGAGCTCTTTTTGTCCCCCACCCACTCCCCCATCGCCAGAATGACACAAATCCATTTATGCACACACACATTTACACACAAATAAATGGACGAATAGATAGTGTAGATAGAATGAAAGAACCCTGCTATTTTAGATTGAAGTGCCTGTCACTGACATTAATTTAGATGTAGTATTAGGGAGCCTCTTAAAGGTCAGGTTTCCCCTGGAGCGTTAGTTTACCCTGGACATTTTTACAGATGATGTGCTAAAGATGTAATGCATCTAATAACTACATCTTGGCTTCATCTACTTGATTCATCAAATTCCTTCCTGCTCAATACTGGGTTTTCAGTGACATGTTTTATGTGAAATATTACAAGACAGTATGTTAATGCTGTGTTGATTACAACAGATTTCTTTTTATTTGGAGGTACGTAAAAAGTAAAGCTCATTTATTGCCTAATGCTCTTGGCCTATGGCTTCCTGGAAATAGGATCCCCTCATTTTTCAGTTAAGGAGAGATGGTTATGAATGACAGCTGCCCTCTCCTGGGAAAGGTGACATTCAGATGCTAGTGCAGCAGCATGACTACCCAGCCAGGTTTATCACGTTGCTATATATAGAGCCCAATAATACTTCTTGGGTTCATACAAAGCCATAGGTGGTTAAGTGCATTGATATCACAAAGACACAACCTAATTCTTGCTCCTGTTCTGTGGTCTCTTAGTAGTGCAGATGCTTAATCCTTTTTAAAGGGTTTTTTTAACTTGATAGTGAAGACTGTAGTTGACCAGAAACCAGAGGGCAGCCCTGAGGTTAGTAAGACTGTTTGCTTTAGAACAATCAGTTTGTCTTTTCTACTTGATATGAGTATTTTTGTACTGTTACATTTGTGTTGAGCTGTATGCTCTGGGCTTGTGAAAAAGAGCTTTGTACAAAGATGAGGGCACAAAAGACAATTTTTAGAAACAAATTGGTACTGAAATTAGCTGGATGAGAGTGGCATGTGCCAAAGAGCTGGCAGTGATGCAGTTCAGGAACTCGCCTGGTTTCACCTCTCCATCACTGAGTCTCTGTGATAAGCTGCTCATCTGAAGAATGAGTTCTAAGGTTTAAAAACAAGCAAATGTAACATCCGCACCAGGAACCCTTAAGATCACCACATTGAAATTATATATGGGTGTGAAATGTTGCTATTTCACCAGGCTGAAATATTTTTTCTGTGTCGCAAAGCTGGAGCCGTCGATTTCTGCGCGCTCAGCAGGGCTGTGAGCCTTGTGAGGCAGCAGGACAAGCACGGCTGTGCTGGGTGGGGACAGGGACCCAATGGGTTCTGCATCCTCCTTCTGAACTGCAGATCTCTCACTCTGTACCATCTTAAAGCAGGGTTGTTTTTTGTCTACACGGATCCCACTCATCTGGTTTTTCCTTACACCCAGGTGAGGACAAAAGCAGTGCAGTAACAAGGAATTATGTTGGTGTGCCCTGAAAAACACCCAAACCAAGTTCATTTACTTTAGTTTGGGCTGAAGACTAGGCTGTGTGTTCTTTGTCCAGACTTTGTTCTTAAACTCTGAAGCAAAGCACAGCCTCGCCTTTGTGGGTTTTTTCTTTTTCCTAGAACTGCCTTTTGTATGTATTGGCAGGAAAATAGCATTGCTCTTAAGGATCTCAAAGTCAGTTCTGCTTCTGCAGGCTCGAAGGTGCGGTTACATTAAAGAGAGAAAAAGCTTTTAAATATTGAAACAGTTTCTGAAATAAAGAGGTTTGAATTTATGATTGATTTCGAAGTGATCTGTGTTTAAACTTTGAATGGGAATAAAATAGTGTCTTGTTCAAATATTGAACTAGTTTTAAAGTTAAATGGCTTGAACATAGAACTCTCTCATGGGAAATTGTATTCTCATTTCAGCCTCTGACTTCTCTTGCATACTGTACTATACCTCATTGTAGTCACACGCCAGTGTTTGCTTAGGCTGCACTGAAAAACTCTCTGATATGATTTTATTAGTTGATTTTTAAAAAAGCAATAACATACCACAAAATGCACTGAAAAAATTAATAGGGGCGGATGTTTTTCCACGGTAATGGAAATTCAGCAGAATGATGTAAGCCAAGACTTAGGGTAGCTCTTTAAAGCAGCAGATTAGAGGAGATAAAAGAATTAAAGAACACTGACATGGAGATGTGGTCACTGAAGTACGGCACGATGCGTGAGAACGGTGTAATTGTAGAAGATTATTCTCTGGAGCTTGGCTGGTAAACAGACGAACAAGCCATTACCTGCTATTGCTCACCAAGACACTCTTTTGGGGTGGTGGTTATTCTTTATTGACTGTCCTGCTGTAAAAGTCATTGGTTGTGACTCACATAAGAGGCCCACACTTGTATTTTATAGCATGTGCTGTCAACTTATTAATGTGTCTTTGAGTGGATTTGGTTCTCTGGCTTGGCTTTCTCATTCAGCTGTATAATGGCTAATGAAAATCTTACACCAGGAATGGGGGGAGCTGCATTCAAGGACTAGATAAAATGCAGCATAAGTAATGCTCTTTTGTCTTACTGACCGTAGCAATAAGATTCCCAATGTATTTTATAACCAAAAAGGCTTTTCAGTTTCCTAACACTTGAGGGCATAATGATGTGTACTGACTGATTGAGTTGTTAGCCAGTTTTGCATATTCTCAGAGCACATCCTTCCTTGGTGTGGGGTCGTGCAATGGATCTAATTGATGGTACTGTTGGTTTGACCCACTGTTTGGAGTTGGTCAAAGCTGAAGCAGAAGATGAAGCTGCAGGTGAGCTGATCTTGCTGCTAGTCCCATCCCCACTGCAGCAAGAAATGGATCTGTGATAGCTGGACATTACAGTGGCAAATGCAGTGTGTTCTAAGTGTGTATCTTCATGGCTGCAGGCAAGGGCCTTGAGGGTAAACTGTGAGTGCAGTGTTAGATAATAGTATGAAAAATGATCTCTGCCAGAAGAGGAATTGAGTTTTTTGTTTATTTTAATTTTTCATGAACTTGAACCATGGAAAGAGGAACTCCATTTTATGTTTGAATTGAATTGTGGGAGGTGACCATTATGGCAAGTTTTCAAAATATGAAAGATTGAAATATTTCTTTCAATAACGTCACTTTATAAGACAATTAAAAAAAATTAATCAAGAACTTAATGCATATTTTGAGAACTATGTTTAAGATTGTTTTTGGACTGTGGTGTACAACTGGTAGAGAATCAAAGGAAGCTTTCCTGGAGCATGATAAATCCATGCAGGCATAGCTGAGAAATTACAGTAAATATAGAAATCTGGGTAACTGTCATATTCCAAAAGATAAAAAAGTTATGGTTGTTGGAGGCTGTCTAGTCAACACTTCTCTAAAGCCTCAGAAGCCACCCCTTCTGCAATTTTAATAAAACAAGAGAACATGGAAGGAGCTGACAGTGGGAGCTGTGTGTTAGATAGCCAGTGAAGAGAATGGTATTCACTGGAACAAAACTCCCACTCTCTCTGTTATTAGTGCATGTGCTTTCTTTTTTTAAATCATGAAGGACCTTGGAAATCTTCACATTTATTACATTCTGTCAGCTTTGAAATAGTCAGTAAGCCATCAGGCAGGTTCACTGTCCTCAGGTTTTGTCACCTGATGGAGATTCCTTTGAATTCAGTGGAGCTACACTGATCTTTATCCATTCTAGTTTTAGCCCCAGACTGTGTGTATGTTCATGTGTGTGTGTATATGCACGTGTACATGCATGTGAGCACACATGCACAGTGTGTGCACATGTTTACATACATGCTCCAGGACCTGGACCACGTTCAGAGAAAAGAAGGAAGCTGATGAAGGCTCTAGAGCATAAGTCTGATGAAGAACAGCTGAAAGAGCACAGGGATTGTTTTCTCTGGAGAAGAAGAGGCTCAAGAGAGACCTTACCACTCTCTGTAACTACCTGAAAGGAGGTTTTAGCCAGTTGGGGGTTGGTCTCTTCTCACAAGTAATAAGCAATGGGAGGAGAGGAGATGGCCTCAAGTTGCACCAGGGGAGGTTTAGATTGGATATTAGGAAAGATTTCTTCACAGAGAGGATTTTCAAGCATTGGAACAGGCTGCCTAGTGTGGTGACTGAACCACCAAGCCTGGAGGTATTTAAGAGATGTCTAGATGTGGCACTTAGGGACACGATTTGGTGGTGGGCTTGTCAGTGCTGGGTTAATAGTTGGACTCGATGATCTTAGAGGTCTTTTCCAACCTTAATGATTCTATGACTCTATGAAATACATTGCGAAAGACTTAATGTCTGGAAGACTCATAAGAACATGAGGCGTAATGTGAAACTCCCAAAAAACTGTCACTAAGGACATTCCAGAGAACAGTCAGCGCAGCAGTTTCTGAAAGTGTTTTAGCTCTGCTGAGCGAGCTCCAAAGGCCTGGGAGTGCTCCTGTGCCACACGTGGCTGTGCCACACATGTCCTTGGGTGTGCTTGGATCCCCTTTCTGGCCAAGACGCAAATTTGGAGAAACAAATCCATTTGAGATAAAAACACCGGAAAGTTGTACTAATGAAATCTCAAAAAGGAAAGCAGAGATTTAGGCATGTGATGACAAAAATGATCTATAGTTTGTGCAACCTTAACTTCACCTTAGTTAAGCTTTTCTTTTTTTATTTTTCCCCTTTCTTCCCTTTTTACTTTTTTTTTTTGATGGGGAGTGGATTTATAAAATAAAGTATTGTATGGATGAGTGTAATCCAGTGAATGGTTTATGGACACACTCCTCCAGGGAGTGTTATAAGTTCACCACTGAGTGCTAGATTTTGCATTTGGATCTCTGATTTAACTGCAAGAGGTGTAAAAACTGACGCATCGAGCCAACTCCCTACTGGTTACACATCTGAGACTCAAGTGCTTCATTTGTTACTTTTAAAGTTATAGTAAATAATTTTTTTCTTTCTCTTTTTTTTTTTTTAACTTTTTCTTGTTTTGCTTTGATTTTATTTTTGCCTGTTGTTTTTTGGGTTTTTTGGTGGTTTTTTTTGTTTGAGTTTTTTGTTTTGTTTTGTTTTGTTTTTTTGGAAGGCTTATTGTTTCCAATAAAGGATGACAAATTAAAGCAAATAAAACATTGGATGATATTGTTAGAAATTATGTTGGCTTCAAACCTGTTTGTTTGAAACAGTAGCTATATTGTATATTTTGGTAACTTTAGTGACTTTTGTTCTCCTTCTATCTCTTTTTGGGGGTCAGCCATCACAAATGCAGAAGCTATGCAGATCTGGAGATATGGTACTTTTTGTTGGATGGGAAGGATGGGTTGAATTCATACTCACATTTAGGCTGCTGGCAGCCCCACTGGTGCCTCAGAAGAAACAGCACAGCTGCAAAAGCAGAACAGATTCATAGAGCTCAAAGCAGCAATAGTGATTAGTGTTAGTTATTGTTATTGTCATAGTTACTTTACTTTGTTGTATCCCAGAGTGGGGCTGGTGCTCCATGATAAAGACTCCAAGTCCTATATTCAGAAGGCTTGGCATCTAAATGGGAAGCTTAGTGCACATTTGAGGGGAGAACACTGTGCTTTGGTAGAGAGAATACAATAAGGATTATGGACACAGAGTAAATTAGTTGCTCCCTTTGGGTGTGCATTTGTCTTTAAATGTTAAAAATGTGTAGGCAGGGTTTTCAGAGAGACTGTAGCATGTTCAGAGGCAGTGTGGTAGGCCTTTACAGTGAGGAAGGATGTGAGAAGGACTTCTGTTTAAGTTTTGATAGTATGAGGATGTACAATAACATGGTGTTTTGTGTAATAAAGTCATAGAGGGAAAAGGTTTTTGAAGGTTGGTATCACTGCTGGGGTGGAAGAAAAGGAAGAAATACACTGAGAGATGTTGCTGAAAAATGGTATTGGTGCCCTCTATTTATGGCCTTTGCATCCCCCAAGCTTTTCTTGCAAGACTTAAATGTCTTTATCTGGAGAACCAATGCAATGAAAACTCCACACTGTCTGATAGGGTCTAGGAATAAGATAGACACACGAATGTAGGCTGATACAGGAGAGGAAGGCAGCTTGTGCATCACCAAGTTCCATCCCCTGCTGTTGGAGGATACTGAAGTCATGTAAATTTCTCAGCCTCCCTTGTGGTAGGGCTTTCCTCCATCTCATTCCCATGGGACAGTGACTGGAGCATCTTGCCCTCCTCATGGTTAGGCACGTGCTTGTGAATTCCATTCTTACTGGATTCGTGGCCAAGTCTTGATCATTTCTTCTTATGCCAGAATTGTCTTTTAACTTGAATAGCTTCTCTGCCTCTCTGTTACTTATCTCTCCTCCAACCCCTTGCAATTACACAGAAATCACATTCCTTCAAAATATGTTACAAAACCTTGCTTAAAGTTTGGGCCAGACTGATAGCTCAGTAGTTATCTAGATAGGTACCTCCCCCGTTCTTAAATACAGGTATTATGTTTGCTGCTTCTGTAGTCATTTGTATAACCTCTGACTGAAGACATTTATTAAAAACTGAAATTTTCCAGTAAGTTTAACTGAGAGCACAAATCTTGTTCTAAAGGATTGAATTGAGATTTATATATATAGACATATACAGTTTGAATCTTGAAATACAGCGTCTTTTACAATTTGCTTCCCTTCTCTAGACGTTTTAGACTTTATTTAATTATTTCAATGTGCATTTTCTGCCTTTTCCTCTCAACCTGTGTGGTTAAAAATGACAGTCCATGCTACAGCTTAACCTGGGAGGGAGGAATGTTCTTCTGCTCCATTTTAGGGCTGGTCTTCTGGACTTGGAAAAGGTAAGGAACTGAGGGAAGGCAGAGGAAATCTTTGGAGTAGGAGGCAAACATCCAGGGAAATAAAAAGGCAGAGAACTGAAGACTAAAGTCATTACATGTTGTGATTTTTCTGAAATGCTTTAATTCCCCAAACTGTAAGCAGTGATAAGAAAATTCCCTGTTGTCTTTCACTTACAAACATCCAGAATTAAAACTCTGAACATTTATGCATAAATTGAACTGCAGGTGCACTTTTGCAGGGGAGGGGAAAGAATCTTAATGAAGTCTATAAAAATGAACAAGTAAATTCAGTGGAGACTACGCAAAAACAATATATTTTCCTGAAACAGTGTGGAATAACTCCACAGGATCGTCTCCTCATCTAGATGCTGGTTATTCAGCTTTCCCAGGTGAAGACTACTTCGATTCCAATGGCTGTGTGTTGCATGCAAAACAACAGATGAGGGTACAGTTTCCAAACTTTTTTTTTTCTGTACAGCAAGAATTATTTTTTTTCCCCAATACCCTGGAAGATTTTTGAATAGAAGTATTATTGCAGTCAGTGTGTCATTTTACTGTACTTCAGTTCATTTAGTCCCAGGTGTACTACGTGTGTGTTCGTTCTAGGGGAGGGCATGGGAGCCTTGCCAAGCCCTTCAGTTATTCTTGGCTCTGAGCCTAAGCACTACATTTTTCTAACTTATGAAATGAATTTCAACTTGTAACCTGTGGCACTTTCAAGGTCATGATTGGAAGGTGTCAGGTGTGCTTTAAGAACAGCTCAGCAAGGAAAGGACCTATTTTAAAAGTTTCTTTTTGTTTCCTTTATTTCCCCCCCCCTCTTTTTTCTCCTTTTTAAAAAATAATTGCTGGCTAACAAATAGCCCAGAAAGCAAACTAGCATGAACTCTTCAACACCTCTCCAGATTCAACAAGACTGACATTTATAGCTTTATTGTAGCAGAGACATGGCATTTGGATTCAGATTGTTTGGACTGTAGAGTGTCAGTATAAATAGCTATGATTGACTTTTGTATGGAGCACATCTGGAAGCAATTTATGGCATTCCAGCTAGATTAAAGCATGTTTTAAAGGCATTTCACCAGTCTTTTTTTCCTTCTTTTTTTTTCTGGCTATGGTGAATAAAGTTTCAAAGACAGTTTAGCTGCTGTTTCTGTTAATGTGGACCATAGTGAAGTCAAATTAAGGGCAACTGGGGAAAATGGTGCATTTGTTTGTTTTTGTTTGTTTTGCTTTGTTTCCCAGAATAGAAAAACCCTGAAGTGAGTGTAATTGGAGTTATATTCTCCTTTGGAAGGTAAGATACAGCATTTGACACCAGAAATACACTCTGAAAGCCAGTGAGCTAAACAAACTTCAAGTGCTAGAAATATGGACTCAAAGCACAAATTTGAAAGACTTAAATATTTGCTAATAGAGGCTGAAAGGATGGGGCACCAGGAACACTTCACTGTTTTTGAAGTATGTAAAAACCTACAGAACCAAAAAAAAGAAAAAGAAGAGAAATCATTTAGCATGACCCACTGTGATGTAGTTGGGATAATACAAGGAAATTAAACACATGAAAATGGAAGCTGGCAGGAAAAGAGATTTACTTAAAAGGGCTGCTGCACTGTGGCGTGGAGATGAACCAGGGATAGCAAAATGAACTTGTGCTGCAGAGTGTACTGGTTTGTGAGCACTTTTTATCTCTGCAGTAGACCCATTGACTTGCTAAAGCTTTCCTGCTTGTGGTTGCAGTGAACTGGGTTAAAGGTTTGAGCAGCATAGTTTCTCTAAATCCTGCTGGGGCTGCGGGGCTGGCTGCTGTTGGAACATGTTGGGGAAAACCTTCTGCAAAGCAGCAAAAAGCTGAAAATGCCACTGGCACTGTCACCATGGCCCATCGGGTCTGACTGGTGAGCTTGTCTCCTCCAGGATTTGTAGGGATGTATGGGTGTTGCTGATCCATTTTCATTTCTATTAACAGAATGGGACTACCTGTCCCATTGCTTTCATGGTGTTCTTCTGGCAGCACAATACACGTCAAATGTCTGCTTTGCCTGAGCTGTGGAGAAAGTGTGCCATGGACATAGACTTGAGAGCCTGTCTCCAAGCCAGCCCGTGACTCTGATGCCCCATTTTTACTGCTGTCAGTACTTGAACAAGCTCAAATAATCCTGTTTTGTAAATATTATTCCATGCTGTTGGAAGTGGAGGTGAAAAGTACATCTGGTTCAGTTTCTCATGTCCTTGACCAGTGCTGTGAAATTATGAGCTTCTTTGGTTCTACCTTTGAAAAAGTATTTAGGATTACAACCTAAAATGGGCAAGCAAGAAAAAAAAAAAAAAGAGGGTCTGAAACTATTAAGGTAGATGAATGCAATTTGAAATTAATATAGGGAAGAGTATGAGAGCACATGACTTCTTGGGAAGAGGTGTCTGCTGTGAAGATAAATGAAGAAAAGAATTGTTAAAGTCATGAAGGGGGGATATTACTTTTGGCAGCTAGCTTGGTGGCAAAAGTGCTTTGTAGATAATTTTTTTTAAATGCTGTAACTTAATTTTTTACTGTGCTTCTGGCCTACCTCATGCCAAATATGAGATTACATGTATCATGACATGTTTTATTTTATTTCAATTTATTTTATTCCGGTCTTAATAAATCCCACTTTTAATTTGTCCATATGAGTCTCAAACTGCCCTCTAGGAATTTTATGCAGACTATAGGGGAAAGGTTAAACAATATTCAGCCTTCAAGAAGTGGCAATGACAATGAGCTCCCAGAGCTTAACCCACTTGGATCTTTTCCCAGCTCAGACAGAACACAGACAATATTCACAAAAAGGATGTTGGTGCTCTGTGAAGGTCTAGAGTCTGGCAGGTGCATGATGATTGTATAATTACTCTTGCAGGACTAAGTTTAAGAGTTCATTGAAATATTTAATACAGGGAAGGAGTGTGTTTGCATGCATAAAATCTTCATTATATATTAACAAAAGCAGTTGGTAGAAAGTTTTTATTTGAAAATACATTATTTTGAGTCCAGCTAAATCCTTTTGAGGGCAGTAAATGGGTGAACTCGCATTCCTTGTTAAACCATGAGTTTCTGTGCCATTTTGGGTCACCTGGGCTCACTTCTACAGGATCAGAAGTCTGTGTTGTTCAGACTTTACATCTGAATAATTTGCTGTGAAATTTTGTGCCGTGACAGAGTGTGCGTTGCACTTCAGCATCTGAGCTTTATTTGTTAAAAAAAAAAAATCAAAATCTTTCTGTTTCTCTTGCTTGTGACGATGGACATCATGCCTTAAACAAGAGGTGCTAAACCAGTGTGCTGCTCTTCCCAAATTTTCACACAGCCTGGAGCAAGAGGCATCCGGTTTGAATCATTCAGTCCTTGTTAGCATGGGAGCTCTTGACTGCTACTTCACATGGTACTGGTGCTCATTTCCCATGTTTAGAAGTAACATCATCAGTGTTAAAGGTTTTTCTAGCAGTTGGAGGGAAGAGTGGAATTGCCTTACAGCTGGGTGCTGCCTAAACAATGTTGGGATCCATTGAATACCCTCTCAGATCCCTTAGTTTAGCCATAGACATTGGGCATAAATTCCTTTGGGTACTCCTAAATGTGGCTTTGAAATACTCATAACAACAACAACTTAAGTCTTGTAGGCACCTTTCTTTGCCACTACTGGCAACTAGAAATACAGGGCTGCACTTGCAAACCTGCTGAGGTGATGGGAGTTTTCACATTGGTTATTTTGTAAATACTTTTCAAAGTTCCTGGACTGGTTCAGTTTTGTATAGAGATTTGTATATACTTTAAAAAAAATTGAAAAAAAAAAACAAAACAGTGTTTTGATGCTGGATATCCTCTGGCATCAACAGTACTTGTGATGCCTTCAGCAGAGCAAAGATGCCTTTCCCCCTCCTTGCAGCAGCGTTCCTGCTCACAGCCTGCAGCCTTTCTGAGCAGTCAGCAGGAATAACCTGTGTGCCCAGTGCTGCATTCGTGCGTGGGCCCTGGAAGAAAACACACAGAAAATGAGTGTAATTGGTTTATGCTGCCTGATTAATTTATTACTTATTTCCTGACAAGTTCATTGAAATGTAATTTTCTGAGTGGCGATAATATCCACAGAGTAAAAGATGGAGGATGGACAAGTTGAGAATGCTAAATCACGAGCAGTATTGCAGCAGGGAGGCTTTGTTGGGCTTTTCATTAGAGATTGCATTCTATTATTATGTGGCCTCATTAGTTATGCTGATTGAACCAGGGGAAACTTTAATGACTGCTATGTTAGGCATTGGAAACATATTTTAACTTACTGATGTAGAGTATGGAAAATAATTGCTGGAGCTGTATTAGCAGGATTGATAGGGGCACCTAAGACTCTCCATTACTCTCAGAAATGGAGAGCTCAGAGATTGCTCTTGTTATGGATGGTAGTTGACTTTTTTGGTGTTTTTGTTGTTACAGCTTTATGGAGTACACTTTTTATTGTTTTTGATGGCTTTATTCTTTTTAATGTTGAATTCACAAGCTACCTTGTAGGTTGTTATTAGCTGTCCTGTAAAATTCACAAGCTGGCTGCGTGTGATGCAATTACTTAGTGCTCACATAAAATGTATATCTGGTCATCTCTTATCAGGCTCACTTAAACAAAGATATTTAAAACTGACATTTCTACACAAGTGTCTAATTTACAAATAGCAGTAAATAGTCCAGGCAGTGTGCCAGAGTCACCGTGGAGGCTTGTAACCTGATGCTGGGTGCAGTGGAGTAGGACTATGACAATTCCATGCTTTTTTAATAATTAAAACATTGAACTGTTCTTGTCCCTGATCCAAAACAGCATTGGTAGGGTTGATCTTAAAATCAGACTAGCTGCTGAGCAGACTTACTCCTGGTGTAAGCTCACCGGCAGTTTTCAAATAATTTTCTCTATGGATTTTCTTAGTTTGGGATTGAGATTAGTCTGCTAAACACGTATTTTTTATATACATACACGAATCAATGGAAAGTATTATATTGTGTGTTTTAATGAACCAGTAACACTTACAAACGTAAATGTTGCCTGTTCACCAAAAAAGGTGCAATGCAAATTACAATCAACAATTTATAAGAGTTGACAGAAAGTATGTGAGTTTGCTTAATAGGAGCTAGATTTTTTTTTTTTTAATATTTGAAAGAGGCTATTTATAATGCCAGCCAAAAAGCCTTATAAGTAAATGAGGCATTAGACTTACAACAGAAAGCAGTATAAATTACAACAACGATGATGATTACCCATTTCACTGACAGGCATGTGTAACATTTTATTTGTGTTTGAACTGAAGGAGTCTGATGGTGTATTTTAGAAATAGATAATGAAGAATTAATTGTTTCTTTATTAATATTAGTGACGTTTAATGGTAATATATCCTCTCACTCTTAGAATAGATGTGTGGGTGACATTGTTCAGAAGTGCTTTCCAATTATTTTAACAGAAACCATATGTACAGAGGGTAGGCGAAGTGCAGGATATCAAGTCTAGGTAATTGATGCTATGCAGACTTTATAGACTTTCTCATTTCGTTTTTAATTAAAGTTTCAGTGCAATAGAATCCTTTAAAGTAAATTAAAATTAATCATCAGTAGGTAAAGCTGCTCTGCGAAGAACATAAAGCCGCCAAAACTCTTTTTCATACTGTGCATATATTGATCAATCAGTCAATATTAATTGATTTATATGTAAATGTACCATGTGAACTATTTGGAAAACCTAAAAAATGTTGGATGTGAATCCTATTAGGGCAACAGTTATTTTGTCATGGGTGTCAATCAATAAATACTTAAGTAGATTACAGATCCAATATAAATTGTCCTAGTTCAACTATGTGATTGCATTTCAAAAACTCTACATGGTTATCTTTCAAAAGATATTTTACGCCGTTTCCTTTTTTGTTCATGTTTCAATATTCCTTTCTACAGTGATGATCTTTGAGATCATCAATATTGAATGGTACATGAAAATGACTTTTAAAAATTGCCTTTTATATGCATGTATGTATTTTGGTGAAACCTGTTGTATGCTATGTGCTTCTTTTTTTTTTTTGGTTAGGAATCTGTATTTTCCACTGAGGGAGATTTGCTTTAAATGAAGTAGTGAATCAAGTTACCTTTTCAGTAATTCAGTGGTGTGTGATAAAATATTGTGAATTGTTATAAAGAAAAAGTCCCAGATTTTATTTAGATAAAAATCCTTCTGGCATTAGAAGATGAAATCCCGACACTGTTGAAATCATTGTAAAATATCTCATTGAGTTCAATGGCATTAACAGTTTCACCTTCTGAGTTTGTTGAAAGTAAGGCTAACATGTTAGGAATTAAGATAAGGTGATCTGGGCTTTAAACTTCCTCAGAACCTTCTGCAAATCCAAACCATATTTCTTTGTACCTCAGCTGCCTGGATGGAAAATGGTGATAATAATTTCTTACATCATAGAAATGCTGAAGGGAGAAACTAAAAAATGACAGGGTTATTTTCTGGGTCCTGGTGAGTTGGAATTGTGCAAGTATGTAGGTGGGTTCAACAAGTACCCACAATGTGTGTGTGTTGCATAAATAGCAGCCTAGGAATTGTATGTGTCGTCCAGATAACTCCGTAATTCATGGAAAGCACAAAAATAACCTCGTACTTAGAATTTAACTGTGTTGTGAGATACAACAAATACTGGATAGGCGAGAGAACTCTTCCTATGTCTTTCACATTTGTTCTCTGTTGACAAGGAGAAAGATGAGCAGATGATGAGCCAATTTAAGCACATGCTGAACTTTAGGCATTTAACTTAGCCATGTGTTTCAATGCAGGTTGTCCTGGTCTGAGGACCTGCAGCTCTTGCTCAATGAGCAGGCTCTAAAGAGGTCCAAGCCATAATAAGACATAAGGACTTAGCAGGCAGCCCTTTTTCATTGAAGATATAAATTCTAAGGTAAAACAAAATTCCATTGTGCAAACCTTATGGTTTTTCTTTGTCATATTAATAAAGTTCTGCTTTGGAATGGTAAAATACCTCCTTTTTGTTCATGCACCTGTGAGAGGTTTAATTCAGGTTAGAGAGCCTGAGCACTGCGGGGGTTTCGGGTTTGGTGGTAATGAAAAACAGATAATCCACATGGTTTTGTGCAAACATGAAGGGCATGTAGAGGGCGTGTGAATGAGTGAGTTAGGCTGACAGTATTTTTAATGATACAAGAAGAATAAAATTATCCTTTACTTTCTTCAGTCACCCATTTATTGGGCACTAAGAACAATTAAATATGGGAAATAAAATCGAATGGCCTTTTAAGCAATCAATGTAAACTTCTGTACTGAATTACTGAAGAATAAAAATATACTATGTCATCAGTCTTTAAATACCTCGCTCATTAAAAGGTTATGCACTGACCTCTGAGCCCTAATCCTCTGGATTATTAGTATTAATTTCTTTTTCTTTTTTGTCTTTTTCATTTTTTTACAGGACAGAGGGAGTCAGTTTCCACATCTATCAAATAAGGGCATGGCTTTAAGAAAACAAGTTATGTGAGGTTTAGTTTGAAAGGAGAAAGAATGTGGTTCTGTCTCTCCACATTGTTTGTGTGGCATGCATGTAAATTTAACATTTAAAAGGGAAGTTGTTTTTTTCTCTTTAAAGAAGGACCTGACTTTTTCAGTGTGTCAGGTATCCATCCAAACGAGGTTATAAGCCCAGTCCCTGCTCCCCAGGCTGCAGAAGCTCGGGGCAGGAGAGCTGATGTGCTTCAGTGGTCACAGAGGGGACTCCGGGAGCCAGAGCAGCTCGGGCAGCCGGAGGGTTTCTCTCCCACGTGCATCTGCCCATCGCATGACCCAGCCACTTGGATCCTCGCTGAACTGAGGGATGATGGGTCACAGCACCGCAAGGAACAAATCTTCAGCCTTGCTGAGGTCTCGGTGACTTGCAAGTACACTGCTGCTGCTGCCGGGTGCAGAGCTGGTTTATTTTCAAGCCAGTAGCTCGCAGTGTTGCTTTTCATCTGGTTTTCCACAGCCTTTTTTTTTTTTTTTTTTTTTTTTTGTTCTCTCTCTCCTAGCAGCCAAATATTACTTAGGTATTTTGCTGCTCTCTGTTTCTGCCTGGTTGTCATCTTACAGCAGTAGTTTCAGCAGAATGAATTTACTGGTGCATACCTCACGTGCTGTGGTATGGCACTGAACTGCTCCACTGTGCAGTTTTAGGGGCATCATGATCACCTAAAAAACTTTTCTTTGCAGAGTTGAAAATGGTGAACCACTTATGTGTCGAGAAGGGTCTTTGGGGGTAAAGGAAACCCATTTTTAGCCATACCAAGATGTTGAACAGAGCAGAGTACCCTCTTGGGGTGAGAGCAGCAAAGGTGATTCCCTCCGTGTTTGAACTTCAAGAAAGATAGTTGGCATGGTTTATGTTCTTTTTAGTGATGAGCATGCTCCCCAGGGCTCAGTCTCTCTGTTTTTGACCTGTGCACAGGCTCAAGCCTAAGCCAAAAGTTTAGTAGTAAATTGTCTTCAAGTTCACATTTTGGGGAAATCAAGCTCTATGCCATTTCTGCTGCTTGGATGGATAATTGCTGTGATGGAGTGGTGGCTGTGCCTTCATTATTCTTAGCATTTTTGTGGCCACCACTGGTTTCCCTTTCCAAGCTGTGATTCATAGAGCATTTTTCTCCACATTCAGTATTGGCACTGCCTATTTGCAGCTATAGCAAGTCTGGGTATCTTTCTAGTGCCTGCAATGCATTTGCAGTAGGACGGCTTTAAAAGGCTCAGCAGTAATTGCCTGGTATTCATTGATTCATCTTATATTTATTGTGGTGACTTTAACAAAGCTGATCTCATTTCATATTCATCCTAGTGTTCATACACAGCGTTTCACTATAATTCATCTTCGTTTAACGGGAGCATTGCCCTGAAACCTTTTTGCTCAGAGGGAAATCTGGATTTGGCTCATCACTGTTTTAACCATAGCAGGTTTGTCAGTCAAGAAAATTTTTCATAGGAATGCTAACATTGATGTGTGAAGCAGATTCAATTGCTGGAAATCAGAATAGAAAGGGAAAAAAAGTTTATTTCTTTCTGCATCAAGGAAGAGAAGCACTAGGAGACAAACTATTGAAGAGTTCTGAACACATTTATGAAGTAGCTATAAATCCATATGAGTCACTTTTAAAAGGTGTGTTACCTATTTCTAATTTCATCATCCAAATTCTGAATTGTAGTTGAAAACACTGCTTTTGATTTCTTCTGATATTTTTGTAGGTCAGTGACATGATGGTAAGCAATATTTCAGATATTTTGCAGGATAAGAAGCTAAGCAGTTGTAATGCCAGTCACAACTGCCTTTGCTAACAATGCATAAAATATTTACATTTTATTTTGTATGCACTTTCTTAAACACATATAAGGAACTCCTGGAAATTTGAAGCTGAATCTTCTGTTCTTCATGCATTTTTATGGAAATTTGTTATTCATGTGTTCAGTTACGCCTGTATTTGTCCAATAAGGTTTTTGGGCTGTGTATTTGCATATTTTAGTTTTTCAATTAACTTTATTTAGCAAACATTTGATCTGCAGACTGGATAAAGCTGTGTGTTGCTGTGACCAGGGAAAAAACTTCAATTGAGGTAGAAGAACAGTCCTTTTTCCTTGTTTCTTCTACGGTGGAGTTTTCAATAGGGCCTGGCACAGGGTCCTTGCAGCCCGTTTGGTGGCTGACATTGATGTGAACATGCTTTTCTTCAGGTCAATAAAGGACTGTTTTAGGCACTTGCTCCCTTTTTTTGCTAGCATCTCCATAAATGGAGTTTTCTGTAAATAGTGCTATATCTGCCTGATGCCCTTTTCCCTTCAAGTTTGACAGTCTCTTCCTTGTCTTACAGTCCACTACAACACAGAGCCTGGCAGTTTATTTTGTGTGATGTCTATTTTTCTTCATTTTCCACTGTCTAAAGTGCTTCAGTGTTTTGTTGCTTGAGCTCTAATTCCCTTTAAATTCATTATTATAGAAAAAGTGTGGACCTAAAGGTGTGTTTCAAGTGGAGAACTCCTTCAGGTTTGGGAATTGCTGTTCTAAAATTGTGAGTAGCGAGAACCTTGCTTGAAATTCTTTCTACACCTTGAGCTGATTGTGGCTAGAGGAGGGACAGCTTTCCTGGTGCAAAGTGCTGTGGCCACATGGAAGTGGTCCTGCCATCCAGGAGAGGGAAGGTGACAGCAACTCTTCAGGGGTGTCCTGCCAGTTCCTGCTGGAACAGGGCTGGGCTTAAATATTTGCTTATCTTCAGGATGATTTTACCATGCACTTTGTTTCTTGGCAATTTCAGCGCAGTATTTTGCTGTCACAAGAATGATAGACATAACTGAATTTTTCTCTTTGAAAGTGATGTAAAGTCTCCTGCATTAGATAATAATATTAATAATTTGGAGGAGAGGGCAAAACAAAAAGCACGTTTTCCTGTTAGTCCTCCTTTACATGCACCAAAGAAATAAGGAAGAGTTACTGAAAATTGTGTTATAACTTAGTATCTAGGCTGGAAAGAGATCTCTTCCAAGACAGTGTGGTTGGCTTGGGCCTGGCTTTTCTTTGCAGCCAGCTCTAAAAAAGAGTAGTAGGTGGCAAACAATTTTTTAGTTTTATCTTTATTGTTGGCTTGTTGACTTCTGCCTGTTGTCCCTTAGGGCTATTTCTTTTCCCTAGGGCTGCTTCACTCAAGGAGGCTTTGACAGTCAGTAGTCCAGAGAAGTTTCTTCAGTCTGTCACTGATCTTCTATGGGATGATCCTGAGGTCTAGATTTGTTGTGTCAGCATGTTGTACCCGTCCCAAATCAAGAGAATGGCTGTTACTGAAAAACGTGTTTGTTTTCTTGTAAGCATGTTGTGTTATTCACTTTGGATGTACTGCTAAAATCCAGTTATAGTGTTCTTGTGCTGCTGATGACTTTTAATCATGTTAAGTGTGTTTTACAAAACAAAGATAATACAAAAAAACAGTTTTAGAGCTGTTAAGTAATGTAAGTATTTGTGTTTTAGTGAAGCCTTTCAATGTGCAGAATGCTGAAGTAAGGCCTGAGACATCCCAACTTGAATGTCAGAAGGGCATGATCCAGTGTGTCATATTGTCCCATGCACATGGCAGAGTTGTGAAAGTGACTTTTCCCAAAAGCCTGGTGAATATTCACATCCACCAGTGGTGTTACTAGAGTGACAAGAAGTAGAAACTTCCTAAATTAAATATTTTAGGTGTTTTTAATTTGTCCTAATTCCTTAGCAAAGCTGGATGAAGCTGACAGGCGATGTAGACGTGTTAAGACCTCGGTCAAAGTCCAGTAAAAACCTAATAAGAGCTGCGAACTGTTTTTTGCATGTTCAGTTGCAGGGGAGGGCTGTTCCCTGCATTAACAGCCCTAAGCTTGACTCCCTTGGCTCCTTCAGGAGTAGTAAGTCATTGCTGTGATGATATGCCTCAGTGATTTTACTGTCTATGAAATAGAGACCATCTTCATATGAACCTCTGGGGGTTCTTTGTAATAATATTGTATTTTTTAAAAATGGCTGTACCACTCTAAATAATCTCCACTAATCGGTACATAAACCCTGTTTGGCAGTTTAAACTGTATGCACAAAATACGAGATTTGGCTCTGCCTATTCCAATAGTTAAAAGCTTTACTCCACTACAAAGCACATCTTTAATTGTTTCTAAGTGCAGTACACAGGCTTGTCTTTATGTACACCAGATATTTTCTTTTTTAAATTTTTTTCTGTTCCATTGTGTCTCTGAGCAAACAAAATCTTGGCTAAATTGAAGGATTACTTTCTGAAATAAAGCCTTGTTCTGTGGAGTTTGCATAAACTAATCTCCCCTGTTGTTCAGAGTTGATCGAATAAAAATTCCATGTCCATTATTCTGGCATTTTCACCAAGTAATCTTATGTCTGGAGCCAGTTTTCATCTATTTTTAATATATCCTTGATGGATGGGTTTATTTTCTACCTACATATGGCAAAAATGTACCATTTTAGGCAAGTTATCCTGCTCCCTCTTTCTCCACAAACAAAGGCACTTTCATTAATCTGCTTTAAGAAGCCTGAAACTAGAAGTTTCTCTTCCTGTGCATGAGTAATTATAGGTGGGCCATGGATTAAATAACCAACTGGAAAATCTTTTTTCATCTGTAGCATGGCTGAGAAGGACTTTGAGAATGAGTCTTGTCTGTTCAAGTCTCTGTACTGTGGAAAAAGGCACAAAAGCCATTGGTAGGCTGGAAAAATAAGCTTTTCTTCACAGCTTGGCCATTTTTGCCCTCCATGTTTTAGTTGGCATTAGTAATGGAAGAAGGAGTCATCTGATGCTACTGCTAGGTAAAGTGATTTCTTTTAATTTGGGGATTCTAGATCTCTGTTTTCAATAAGTTAAAGTGAAATATAACTTTTAAAACACCTGTTTCTTCATCAAATAAAATCACAGAACGATTTGGTTTGAAAGAGACCTTAAAGAAAATCCCTGCCATCTTCCACTACTAGTAGAACAGTAGATGAGAGACAAATGATATTCTGAGGTTTCCACCATTCCACGTTTAGTAATCATGAAAAGACTTATCTGATTTTCCTAAAAGTGAGTAAAATCAACTTCCTTTTCACCTGACCTTTTAAGACTGAAAGGTATATGGCAGGATTTTGGGTTTGCTTTCCTTTTTTTCTTTTACTCCTCCCTCTAGGCAGAATTAAGGAAATGAAACTCCATCACTCCTTATTCAAAGTCAGCACTGTCCGCTCACTGACTGGTGGTCTTGTGTGGTATAACTTTGTATTTCTCTCACTGTACTTCCATCAGGCTGCCTTTGCTTCCAGATCCAGCCCCTCTGGAGGCTTGCTCAGTCTCACATGTGACACTGATAATATCCATCCTGAAGTGGCTGAAGGTAGAGCCATGTACTTCCTTGCTCAGGGAGCAGATACTGCTCCAGTCAATGTACATTTTCCATGGCCCCCACCTCTTGCCACCCACTAGGTCAGGAGAACATGTCCATGACCTTGTCAGTGAAGTGATATGGGTGATATTCTTCATGTTTGGAGAATGAAACCCTGATGCGTGTCCAGAGTGTACTCACCAAACCTCGTGTTTGGTTTTAGAGTTGGATCAGGATGTGGTAAATACTGCTTTGATATTAATGAGAAAGCATCTGCCTTTCAGTCTTTGGGCATCTCACACTGATAGCTTATTTCCTGGCATAGCAAGTGTTTTACTTTTGATTTATGGTTTGCTTTTGGTGTCCACACAGCTGCAACTTTTGTAGCTGATGCTTTCCCTATCAAGTCTTGTAATTTTCCAGGGTTAAGATTCTGTTTTTATTAAAGAAATGCTGCTTTAACATGTGGTCTGGCGGGCACAGAGCAAATCTTCAGAAATAAGACCAAAGTGTTTTGGTGGTCTTCTCTCTCCCACCTCCCACAAGCCAAATGTCTTTGGATTGTTTCCATAAATATGCTGCACATCTGTGAATTACCAGACTTGTACAGTTACCTGTCTGGTACTAGATCATGCTGGTCCTTCAGATGAGAGTGTGTGTGTAAAAATAATTAATTGCTGTGTTGATTCCTTTTCTAAGTGATGACACCACAGCACAAGGGTAAGTAAAACTTGCTTTTTGTCCTTTCTCCTCAGATGATTTACACTACAAGGCAATTCTCATTAAGGAAGTCTATCAAATAGCTTGGTTTATATAAAGCTCTGTCACAGCTGGTAAGGATTATGTACAGAACAAAATCCAAAGTTTGTTTTCATGTGTTTAGATTTCTAAAAGCCATTAAGGAGACCTAAGCTATGTTCTGGATGCCCTTCCTGTAATTAATACATAGTACAGAGAACAGTGGAATAGAAAGGACTGGTCATCTCTCTATGACAGATATTCAGTGACAACAAAATGACCTTGAAACATTCCCAGTCTTCAGGGTAGAAAGTGAGACTGGCCTTGCAGCATGCTTTGAGTAGTCACAAATGGAGAGTTTAGTAGCCAAAGCATCCAAGGAATCATAAAGTTGAGACTCTGGATGGGATAGCATCCCACCAGCATCTCCATCCAATTCACAGCAAGGGATTCCCCAGTTAGGAGTACTGATTGATTGCAGGGGAGGGCATGAGGGGTGGTAAGAGTGTGAGGGAGAAGAGAAGGAAAAGAAATAGAGAGAAATAGTGCTGCAGATGTTCAGCACCAGGCGAGGTAGACCAAAAACATGACATCTTGTTTGGAAATTCACTGGCAGCCAGCAGAGCTTGATCATCGACACCGCTGGCGTTTCACACAAGCCACCCACTCTCTAAGCAGAAGCTGTCTGCTCTTGGGGCCACTGTCTCTGTGCAGCAATCTGGCACCTTGCTGGTGAGGAACAGCCCCAGTGGAGTTTATGTGGGAAAGAGAGCATTGCAGAGATGGTCACTGGAGAAGTGGCATCCCACCTGAATCTTTAATCACATACAAAGTGGCTACAGAGTGATGGTGCTGGAGAGATTCTTCTTCCCAGCCAATATTTGACTCTGTCTTGGTCCAAATCTGTCTTCAGCCAGTGCTGAGATGTATATGGTATGTGCCTGTTAGAAGTATTACCATGATTTTTTTGCTAACTTGGTAGTTATTGTACATGTATTTTTAAAAGATGTGACAGTATAACTTTTGAAGTCTTTTAAGCCAAGGGCTCAGCCATAGCAGAAAATTCTTTTCAGTGCGTCTGAATAAAAAGCCTGAGAGGATGGGGAAACACCTACCTTCTAAGCATTTATTTCTCCTTACACTCTGTTAAGCAAAGGGAAACATTGGTGCTTTGTTCAGGTTCATAAGGGAGAAAACAAAGGGCTATAGGTGAAAAATAATTAAGTAGAGATAAAACTATTTTAAATGTGAATGCTTTTAACTGCTAATAAAGTTGGAGAGGATCAATTTATGGCACTTGGCAACTAAGACAAATGAATACAGTTGTTTTTGTTCTCTGAAGTATAAACTGCTTTCCTTGCTTGAGAAGCATCCTGTTTTCTTTAGGTTGAAGTGTGTTTCGAACTTGTTTTCACCCTGAGGATTCACTTTGCCTTAATAAATTCTGTTCCTCACCAACTGCAGATGTTGAGGCTCGTGTCATAGTGGCCAGGATGTTTTCTTTCCTTCATCTTTCTGTCTCCCTTTGCTGTTCAAGGTTTTACTTTGATTTTTTAAAATATTTTCTTTAAAACTTTTTTTTAAACATTCACTATACTGTATTTTCTATGGGGGACAAGGAATCACCATTCTTGCACAATTCTGCTATCATACTGCTTAACGGATGTTTATTATTTTTTTTCCTTATTATTTATTCTGTGACTAGGCCTTCTTATGTAAGAGGACAAATTCATATCCCAGATGACCTCACTTGTCAAACAGGTGTGTCTGACTTGCAGTGTCATTTCATCTGGACAGAGGAGATGAATACAAATGGGAACTTGTTGAAAAGTAATGCAGGAGAAATGTTTTTATCTAGCAGTTGTCATTTACCACAAACTATTCTGCAGAACAATATGCAATGAATTAAAATTAGGTTGCAGTTTTTAACAGTGTGTGGGTGAGACAGAAGTGGAAAAGATACTTTAAGTGTCTGCCCTGCTCCTTGCTGGGTGGGCAGCGTGGGTCTGTGCAGGAGCATGTTTGTGTGCTTGCATATGTAAATTTGGGCACCTAGGTATGCATCCATCTGGAATGAGTTTGGCTCATATTTTTGTAGGATCAGACAAATAAACTTGTGATTGGCAGTTAAATGTCTTGGATGTCTGTTACCTAAGACTGAAAACACAAGCTGGCTTTCTACTTCACCTCCCTTGGAATGATGTTGGGAATGGTACATGATGCCCCTACTCAACCAGCCTGTTGGCATACTATATAATATGCCCTGTGTCTAACAGTTGTGTGGATGTCATGTGTCCTTGCATGCTCAGTTGTACCTACAAACAGTTACAAGAACTTGTTTTGTTGTTTAGAAAGAGTATTAAAAAAAAAAAAAAAAAAAAAGTAGGTTCCCCTTGGGTGAGCTGCATTAAAAAGAGTAGTGTCCTGACTCTGGATCTTTGGAGTAAGGAAATTATGCTGTTACTGGAGGACCTTTCTATGCTAGGCAGTGTGCAATACCCCACAGCAAATAGTCCTTGTGCTCAAAGGGACCGTGGGGTCAGTAGACAAGGCCTGCACTGGGAGAAGGAGCTCAGACCAAATAAACATGGGATGGCAGCAAGTACCTTGCCAGGAACAGGGTTACTTATTGCTTTGTTTGTTTTTTGGGGGTTTTTGTCCGTTTTGTGATGAAAGGGACTCAGTTATGTGACAAGAGGACAAAATTGAGCTCAGATGTGGAGGGAGCAGAAAATACAGAAGAAGGTCTCCCTGCATCCTTAGAACAAGCTCCTTGGAAAACCATAGCTTAGAGATAAGAAATGGCTTGTGAAATGACGAATACAAAAAGGAATTCTGTTTCCCCCCCTTGGTAGACCCTCTTATCTATCTTCAATATTAGTGGTTCATTCTCTTTTAGTATCTATAGGCCAGCTTTGAATGTAAAATCCCTCAGGGATTGGTTAGAATGTAGAATTCCCTTGGTAATTGGTGCAAACTGTAAAACCCTCAAAAGATATAAAAACCCCTGAAAAACAATAGCCGTTGGTATATGCTAGATAGGATGCCTTCATAGAATAAACTATGGATTTGTGCCTTTCTGCATATGCTGGTTTCTTTTCCCCACTGGTCTAAGAGCTCACCGTGAGCCAAAATTCTATCTGGGCAAGGCTCGGGAACGTGTTCTGTCACTGAGGGCTGCAGAAGCAGTCTCAGGGATCCCAAAGGGACCCCAAAATCCCAGCCAGCCACACTCAGAGGAGAGAAAAGAGTTAGTGAAACTCGGAGGAGCAGATGCAAGGACATGACAAGGCAGAAGGAGAAAGCCCAGTGTGACATGCTGAGAAGTCTGGGGAGATCAGACAGCAGGAGCAGAGGGAGAGGAGGGTGTTGAGGAAGTCAGTGGACACGGCTGAAATGACAGTGGTGACCGTGCTGTGGTGAAGAGAGGGAAGGAGACTTGTGTTCAGGGTGAGCTGGATGCCCTGAGATGGTCGTGAGGGCCACTGGGGAGCAGAAGGAAGAGAAAAAGAGAATCGGCTTGAGTCTTGAGCAGAAGTGGAGTGGGGATGGACTGTTTGATCTCACACTGTGCTGGTGTCAGGTTCAGTGGGGTACTTTGCTGAAGGCAAGGTACAACTTTTTACTTTTATATAATGATTTAGTGATCACTAAGGCTAGTGCTTAAACAAAACTCATCCCAGTAAGTGAAATCCATTATGAGAGTACATCTGCATTGATTGTCATGCTGGATCTTTATCCTCTCCCAAGTGTAGGAAGGCACATTATCTCAGCTTTCTTCAGACAGATGGTTAATCCATAGTCTTTTGCTGTCTCAGCACACTGATTGGGGATGAACTTGAGACAGATGGAAAGTTGAAGTCAAGTTCTATAAGTAAAAAAGCGTACATTGGTTAACTCTGTGGAGGCCTTTAATTTTCCTCAGTGAAAAAAAAGCGTGCCAAATATTAAATAGAAATATTCCTGACATCTGTGCTGCAAAAAGAAGCCCATGCAGGGGAAACCAAAACACAATGGTCTGTGTTAAGCAGTAAGACAGGTAGTGTTATCACAGCCATCCCACTGGACTTTTAAAATGTAGAGGTTATATTTCATAATCCATCTTTTGCTGGAAATGGATCAAAAAAAAAAATGCTGACCACAGAGCCTGCACATAGGATTTTGCTGAGCTGTGACAGATGACTTGCATGTCTGTCTTCTGACAGAGATTTCTGTAATTTGAGTCATTAGGAGGTGTTTAAAAGCAGGTAGGTGTGTGGTTTTTTTCTCATTGTGATACTTCTGAACATTGCATATAATGGTGCTCCATAGCATCTTGGGCATGTTGTTTGATGAGGTATTCTCCCCACCTTAGATAGCAAGCCAAAAATTATTCTTCTTGCATTTCAGGATCGTGAAATAGTCCAGTGAAGATTTGGGTGTTTTCTTTCATTTACATTTGGTAATTTTAGAGATGACATAGAGGAGAACACACTGCCCTGGGAGGTCCGGTGACAGTTACGGATATTTGGCATTGTGCTCTTTATTCCAGTTGTTTGTTAAAATTTAAGTAAATAAAGACCTAAATTTTACCTTAAGCTAGGATGATATTTCAAGAGACTTTTACTGTAACTAAGAGAAGTTGCCTGAGTACTCTCAGGAGATGAGTTTGTTGTCAGTATCATTACTATCCTGTAGTGAACTGAGTCACAGCATTAAAGGTGGTCTATAGAACCTGCTAAATATTAAATACAGGCAAATGTAAGAGGTGTGCACATATATAGCAGTAAATCTGTTCCATAATGTATGTAGCTTTTCTCTAGGTCTCATATAAAACTGTGAATATAAGGACTCTAAAGAGTAGTGTTTTCTTCCAAGCAGATAAAATTGTATTCTGTTGTAAAGTACACTCTCAGGGGTGCTCTTGAGGTTGGTTTCCTATTGGATATTGTACATTCTACCTTTACAGCTCTTTAAAATATTTAAAGTAAATATCACTGTGAAGACAGTGTAAAATGCAAAGTTGGAAAAAACTATTATACTTCATGTTTGATTTTTGCATATTTTCAAACCTCAGAAAATGAAGTGATGCTTCATTAAAACTAAGATTATCTAGACAATGAGTGTAAATACTTGCAGTATGTTTAAATAGCGTTATAACTTTAGCAGAATACAAGATTTTAAAGAACTGAATTGCTTTGTCTCTGCCATTATGAGTTATCTGTAACATAACATTTAACATTCATAAGACGTTATACTGCATATAATTCACCCTACTGCTTCTCAGATTCATATGAAACATTTATTTTCAGCACACAAATATATATAGAAAACTTAATGCTGACTATAGTAGAACTAAAGTACTTGAGAATATTTAGGACATACATAAGGAATAGTTTGAGGCTTGCTGGTGCTCTCGATGTAGATCATAAAATCGTAGTATAGGTGGTCTGAATTTAACAGTATTAAAGATACAATTGTAAACAAATACCACTAAAAACTGTGCCATAAAATAATAGCAGCTGCTGTTTTCTCTGTGGTTGCTGATGAGCCTCATTGTGATAGATAGGGGTTAGATTCTGACAGGCTGTGCTGTTGGTCTTGTCATTTGCATTTTCGTGGGTTTTATTGGTAAAATACAGATCAGCATTTTATAGTTAGAAGCGTTACCGACAGCTTGACATGCACTCATATTTAGTGCTATCAAAATGACACTTCTGCTTATGTGAACTTACATGCTTATTACTTATGTCTCCCAAGATAATTGTTCGCTAAACAAGGCAAATGTAAACAGGAGGCTATTTTTTCAGAAAGTTGCTCCTTCAGCTTCCTGTCCATCCCAAAGGTCAAATCCTTTTTTTGTGAGACCAAAAACAGCTGCTGACGCAGTGGTGACAGTGAAGAATGACAATATTATGATCTATGGTATGGTTAAGAACTCGGAGTTAAAGGTTGTAACAGAGAAACATCCTTTCAGCAGGTTTCTGCAAACCTTAATAAGTGGCGAAAGAAAAATGCTTTTGAAATGGGCACTCATTTAGAATGCTTATTTCTTCATAGTTCAGTCTTTAAGTACTTTTTTCCTGCAGAGGTTTTAGCTGCTATAATGCATTTATATTTCCTAAATTGTACAAAATACCTGAGGTATTGAATAAAGCTGTGCTACCACCATATCTGAATAACTCAAGAGTGTTGTCTCTAGCCCTGGTCATATTGCCACTGTGCAGTGGAAAGTTTTATTAACGTTGTGCAGCACACTGAGGCTTGAAAAAGCTCAGGTAAAAGGCTGAGTGATGGTAGAGTAGGAGACTCAGACCAAGCTACAATCTCTGATGATCTGCTCCCACCTCATGTTTCACCATTGCTGCCCAGGTTGGTTCCCATCTCTGAAAGGGTTTGGGATGGAGGCCCAGGTCACTGGAAGTGCTGTGACCAAAGTGCAACTGTCAGATAAATTTTTTGGGGGGTAGTGGTAGGAACTTGCTGGCACCACTGTGAGGACAGTGGCAGAAGAAAAATGAAACCACACATCAGGGACTCTTCTGTGATGATGTTGTGGTTTAAAAAATTAACTCTGTCCCAGAAAATTTTCTCTGTCCCAGCCAAACCTAGTACCTGAGGTCTGGCACAGGCTTTTGAAGCAGGCTATGGAGCAGATATTTGTGCTGCATGAGGCTCAGTGCCCATGCTGGGTTCATCCCCAGCACTCAAAGCCATTTTAGGTTTGCACAGCAGAGTTCTGCTGATTTCCTTTCCAAACAATCCTCTACAAGCCTGGTGGAAGAGGTTGCATTTATTCATAGCCACCTGTTTGTTTGTTTATTGTAGACCGGGGGGAAGTTTATTAGACTTATTAGACATAAAGTTTATTTTTGGTTTTAGCTGTTAATGCTGAGTTTTCTGCCATTCAGGATGTTTCACTGGGCAGCTTTTGTTGTGCTTTAAAAAGGTTTATTCACTTCTCTCTAGTTTCCCTTTCATATTTTTTGAGGAATTTCAGTGACGTTTGTCTAATTATGCTATTATTTTTTTTCTTTAATTAAAAAAGGCAGAAGATTCCTTTCATGTGTTCATCTTTGTCTTAAAAGAAGAAGGTGATATTTCATAGAATGGTTGGGTTGGAAGGAACCTTAAAGATAATCTAGTTCCAACCCCTCCCACTGTTGGTAGGGGTTTCACTCACTAGATCAAGTTGCTCAGGGCCCTATCCAACCTGGCCTGGAATGCTTCCAGGTGTAGGGCATCCACAACATTTCAATGAGAATCAGTTTTCTGGAGTAGGCTGGAAACTAATGTCCCCTCATGGTAAACTGCTGTGTTCCTACTTGTAGTTTGGAGTTGCAAAAGTTGAGTGCTCTCAATACCTGGGTTGAGAGGGATGGGATGCTTGCTGTAGGGAAAGGTAACTGGCCCTTTTTTGATGTGGATGGTCTAGGACAATAGAGAGTCTTGATATGAGTCTGATTATTTTTTTATTTTCCCAAGAGACAAGAGAAATATGCTAGTTTTACATGGGAAACATCTTAGAGAAAACGCACATAAGAGGAGATGGGAACGCACTGGAGAATTTCTGGGGTAACTTTGTTGTGACCTTTCAGTACCTAAAACTACAAGAGAACAGGAAAGGGATTTTTGACAAGGACATGTGGTCACAGACAAGGGGTGGTGAATTGAAACTGAGAAAGGTTAAGTTTAAATTAGATATTAAGAAGAAATTATTTACTGTGAGGATGGTGAGGTTCTGAAACAGGTTGCCCAGAAAAGTTGTGGTTGCCTGGAAGTGCTCAAGGCCAGGTTGGATGTGGCTTTGAGCAACCTGGTCTAGTAAACGTGTCCCAACCCATGGCAGGGCTGTTGGAACTAGGTGATCCTTAAGGTCCCTTCCAATCCAGACCATTCTGTGATTCTTTGAATTATCTGTGGCAGAAAAAAAAAATTGCTTAGAAAAAGAAGTTGACAAACTGCTTGCCTTTTGCAGGAAAATAAATGGCAATTTCCCTTATTTTCCATTATTTTTTGTGTGCATTCCTTGTTCTGAGCAGTGAGTTGAATTTCACAGTATTTAACTGATATTTAAGAGTTAAATGTTGACAATTAGCCTTTTGGAGTTGTGACCCAGCTGATGGTATACCTGCCTCAATGAGATGTGCTGCTAAAGCTAGAGAAACTCAAAAAGAAAAGAAGTTGGCTAATTCTCAGTAGAGGGTAGCAATGGCAGGTAAAAACATTGTCAGTTAAAACATATTTTATCATGATTACCACAGAACTCATTATTATGATTAAAGATGTACTAGCCATGACATGCCAGCTACATGCTGGTAGCAGAAAATACCTGCTGTTTGTAGGTTATTATCAACCTCCTTTGAAGAAAATCAGTCTTTCTTTACATTTGCAATGCAATGAAACCCCAGGCATTTCTTTGTATCTTTAATTTAAGCATGCTTTTCAAACGCAGACACACAGCTGCAGTGAGCAACAAAATGGGTTTGTCATGTTTTGTGGCATGCCACTAAACAAAAAGGGATTTTTTGCCAGTATCTATGTTAACATTTTGGGACTGTCTGTTGAAATTCTAATCTGTCTATCTATCTATCTATCTATCTATCTATCTATCTATCTATATGAATGAAACACAAGAAACTTTGTTAAAAGTGCTTAACAGAGTACTGCACCCTATTTTGAAACCATAATTTTAATTTCTAATGTTATATTGTACCATAATTAACATTAAAGGAAATTGCCACCATGAAGAAAATCACTAACTGTACCGAAGTCCTTGGTTTTAAACTGTGATTTGCCTATCATAGTCTGATGGAAAAAAATGACAAAAATGCAAGTATAAAATGCAAGTTCAGATATAACTAAGCCCATTTCAGAAAGAGTTTATTCTAAGTGTTTGGAGCAGCTATTTTTCATGCAGAAATCTATGTTAAGCGTCAGCTTCAATAAGCTCAAGTTACTTGGTCAGATAGATACTGTGCAAATACTAAACTGCCTGCTTTGTCAGTGAACCAGCGGATGTGTCATTCCTCCTATCTTTATTATTTTTTAAATAATTCAGCACATGTGCACTATTAGCTCTGTAATGTGAACTCTCCCATGCTGAGGATTTTATTTTGCCTGAGAAGAAAATGAGCTTTGTCTTTCAAAAGGTTGTTGATACTTGTCTTTTATGACCAGCTATTGTCTCCCGATGAACACATCTCAGTAACTAGGTGGTAGTAAGCCTAAATATTAGAGGAAGAGAAAACCCTTCCATTTGCAGTAGTGTATTTGTAAACTTACTGGTTTTACTAACTACAGAAACTCAAAGACTGTCTAGTCATGTCTTAAAAGGTCGGTCTATGCCTATTGCTTAACATAACATTAAATCACAATTTCTATTTCTCTTTCCAGCATGACTTCTTTTATTTTTTTAAGTTTTTTTTAGAATTTGATCCTTCTTGTGTCCTCATTTTTTTTCCTTATCGACTGATGTAAATTCAGCTTTCTATCTCCATTTTTTTTTCCTATGCCTCTCACTGTTGCAACTTACCTTGGATGGCAGGTTATTGGTTACTGCCTACGGGAGCCTTTTCCAGGAGCTAATTTAGCTGTCAGTCTGAAATTGGTAAAAAGGATGAAAGATGGATCATAGGCCTGGGGCATGCCTAGACCAATATCTAGCATATCCCTATCTGGAAGTACGCTTATTAAAACAGATTTGAAAAATATTTTTTCCCAATCTTGCTCTGCCATCATTTCATCCAGCTAAGAAAAACATTTTCACAGTGACACTACTGATTCTTTGGCAGATCTCTTTTTTTTTCTGAAAGGAGAAAACAGTATTTAGATACAAGATCAATAGAAAAACAAATAGTCTATTATATTCCCTAGAGAAACCCCTAGAGAGAAGACAGATGTGCAGAAATTTAATATTCTTGTAGGCAAAAATCACAAACATGGGGGTTCTGTTCAGCTGAAATGAGCTGTGGTAAATGTGTATGAAATAAACATTTAAAAAGGAGTAATAAAAAAAGGAACGCTTTCGGGCTAGGCTGAGGTGCTGTATTTGAATTTGTGACCCCTTCAAAAAGTAATTTTGCATCTACAAATAGTGCTTACCTTAATATTATGTGGCTCAGGCATAACTTCATATAGTGAGCAAAAGAAAGGTTTCTCCCCATCTGCTCTTTTAAGATGTACTCATCCATTCACAAAGTTCATGCAAAGAATTGTCTTTAATATTGCCCCCATTGTTAATGAAGATAATTATATTCTTATGCATGACCTTGAGCCTGTTGTTACTTGAATTAGGTATGTGCTTTGGTTTCTTTTCCAGAATAATTTGCAACTAAAAGCAATCAAAATATGACTGTAATTTTCAATAACAAATTATGTGTGTCTGTCCACTTTCTGTCCTTACAAGTCAAATCCTATTGTTGTATCTACTCGATGAAGGGAGTGAACTTAAACTTTCTGTAGCAGCTGTGTCAGGCTTCTTCCTGGAGCTCCTGCACTGAACATCTAACCAGGATGATGGAGGGTTTCCCTCCTATTGGAGGGGCTGCAGGATGAGTGTTAATGAAACAAAGTAATTGGCTGATGTCACTCTTCAATTGACGTTCTTGCACCTAGCCACGAATCTGTTCAGAGGATTACACCTTCAGCTTTTTGGATAAACACGAATTTTCCTCCCACCCAGCCCGTTTTCCCAATCACATTTGTGTCAAGGTCATCATTCTCTTCTTTCCCCTTTGAATTTGCCTGACTCTGAAAACTAGCTGTGGATCAATAGACCTCACGTTTAATTTTAGACACACAAATACCATCACGGAGCTTGGAAAGCAGGGTTAGTTTCTATTCTTAGTATTCAGCACGTATCAGAAGCAGCTACAAGCTTTTGCCAGCTTGGACCTCGTTTGGGTTGGACTAGATTCTCTACACGCAAAATTCCATACTGTCATTTCCCTTAAGGAACGCATTTTCCAAAGTACAAGATATTATGTGTGTGTGTGTGTTTGAGGTGATACAAGGGTGGAGAAATTTGTGAGAAAGGGAGAAATTCAGCAGTAGTACATATAGTTCTTAAGCTGCTTTTAAGTATGTTAAATCATACCTGTTACTGATGTCTTCTTGAAAGCAGCCTGATTTTACCTCTGCCAACAGCTTTGTGTAATTCAGGCATAAAACTGATTTAAAGGGAGTTGTATATACATAGTATCTCATATTAAAAATTGATACATCAGCATTTTTGGTAGCATTTTTCACTTTCTATCTCACGACTCCTTGAAAATTAGGGAGCTACATTTTGAACCTAAATGGAATATGTACTTGTCCACCTCTTTAGTTGTCATTATAGAGGTCTTTTGTGAGTGGCTGTGACTCTTGATTGTGGAATTCTTTAATGGAATTCTTGTGTGTTTTTATGTATTTCTGCAAATTTTTTTTTAATTAGCATGGAAATACATAGGAAGAGAGGTCCACTAATGTGAATGTGTGGATCATGAACCTGTGGATACCAGATTTTGTTATTCTTACTTGAAGATAGTCCTCCTAGGAAAATAATGTAGATTTCCGGAAGGACAATTTGTGTTAATACTAGAAACGTACCTTTAAAAAAATCCTTGTACGAACATCTGTTTCCTTTTCTTCAGATTCAGAAACCTGGAAGAACATCTGAGGATGAAAGGTGATTTTATTTTCAGGCTCACAAATGTTAAGCAATGCATACCTGCAAGCATGGGAATCTGATGGAAAAGTTATGATCAGATAAGAAAACTGAGAAGGTCTATCCAGAATGAACACCCTTAGGAGGCAGAAAAAGAAATTCAAGTATGCGCTTATTGGTCCTGTTTTTGTAGAAGCTCATCTTCTGCAGTTTTATTTGGTTGCTGAAGGATGTAGACTCTCATTGTTTGGTGTTTAAAATTAGGTGGTATAGAGCTAGCAGGAGACCTGGGGTTAGAGCTCCAGACATCATGTCAATTCTGCACTCTATTTGCCAATCATTTAACCCCAAAAAGAAAAAAAAAAGCCCAAAACCAAAACTAGTCAATAATCAATACTGTTTGAAATGTATGTTACAAACCTGCAAGATGCTAAGCACACTTGACTGTTCTGGATTTTTACTGGGATTTTCTCACCAGCCCTTGAGGTGATGGTCCATATTTCTCACTACAGCTTTACTTAGGCAGGAAGTGGATGGTGCCTTTATGTTCTGGATGCATTGGGGCCTCTTTGAAGAGATCTTTGCAGAGAAGGCAGGAGCTTGTGAGTGCATTAATGTAGGTCTGGACAGCTTGTGCATTAATGGCACTTGGGGACATGATTTAGTGGTCGGCTTGGCAGCGCTGGGCAGTGATGAACCTAATGATATTAACAGGTCTTCTCCAACCTACACATAGGTTCCATTCTATGATTCCTTATTTCATGTGTGACCCTCCCCTTCAGAGGTGCAAAAACTCCAACTTCAAAACTGGGGTGCTGATGCCTGCTGCAAGCTGGACTGTAGTGCAAGGAAGGGCTGGGGAAAATGTGGTGTGGGACAGACAAGGTTTGTCTCTCAGGAATGTGAAGTCATCCTAAAGATTCTTGCCTTTGGCTGCACAGCTTTAGTCAGAGTTGTAAAAAATTAATTTTTCATTCGCTGAAAATTACTGAGTACTCTTCACAAGCATCTGTTTCTTCAGAGAGAGACAGTCTATGTGAAAAATGTTCTGCAGTGAGGACTGGGTGCAATAGCAAATATCAACTAATTTTTTGGCTGGAGCTTACATTAATTTTGACTAGTCTTGACTATATTCTTTGGCTTTCCAAAAACTGCTGTGTATCGAAAAATGGAATTTTAAATGTCTGAAAAAAGGGCCCCTGCAGATAATTCACGTTGTCCAGAAGGGAAGAGACATGTGAGGAGCGATGCTAACAGCCTTTTGTCTCTATGTCCCCTAGTGTTTTTTTTCTACTGTCTTGTTTGAAAGCAGATTGTGCGTGAAGGGTATTTAAAAATATCCAAACTGATCAAAATCATCCATGGCATGGAGGCAGAAATAGCCGGGAAAACAAACAGACCGGAGATGAAATATGGATGAGATAGACTTACCAGTGTTTCATGAAAGAGAGAGCTTAAAACCAAAAGCCAAGAAACACAAATACAGGGAGTTAAAGTACAGATACTTTATGATTCACGTTACTGTCTTCAATTAACTATGATATAGAATTGCGCGATTTTTTCCTTTCAAAAGAGAAATCCATCTCCTTGCTTATTTTTCCACTTGCTGCTTTCTGTTTAAGTTAATTCAGCAGTAATTGGATACACTGTGTCTAATTCTTAATAAATCAACGGAACTTTATAGTGATATTGACAGTGGCTTTGCTTGCCCCATTGTTTCTATCAAGAGTTTTATTCTGCTTCAAAACAATTTGCTGTGAACGCCCTTGTTTGTTTGCCACACTAGGCTTTGTTCTGGCTGAAAACTTTGATTTATAACTGTATATAATTGATGGCTGTGGGGTAGGTGGACTATAGCTATTGCTCCTCCTCTTTTAATCTAGCTTTGCGTAGAAATCCATGTAGTGGAGCATTCTCAAGGGAACTAGGCTGGGAAATTCTCTGTATACCCAATGGGAGGCCATTAATCATAGTGAAGAGTCTCTTACTGGCTGCAAGCATGTTTGTGAAAGTCAGGAAAACAAAAGTGGACCACCTCAAAATGACTGATCAAGAGAATAGATGTTAAAGCAAATGTATTCATTGTGATGCATCAAAAAAAAAAGGAATAGTTTATGCATTGAAGTATATTTATTCAGATAGATTAGGAACGTTTAAAGATATTTTATGCACTAGTAAATAACTGTAATTGTGGATATTAGAGATCAGAATCCTAGGAAAATGAAATAAATGTTTTGATGATTGCTACTGTGGATCTGAGAGAAACTTTGAAAGCACCAGATAACAAATGCCCAAAGCATTTGTTGAATGTGTGTCAGAGCTGAGCTGGTAAAAGAAATGTGCTAAAAAGTCTAAAATTTCAGGTGAGATTTCGATGAATCTTAGTCACCAAAATGTCTCATTCAGAACTGCCAAAAGAACAAAAAAAAAGTTTAAAAATGAGTAAAATTTAATTTAAAAAATTTTTTTAGGCATAGTTTTTTCCTGCAGCTCATGCATTCTGGCTGTGTTCCAGCGCAGGTGAGGAAGCACCTGAGAGCACCTGCAGGCTCTCAGAGGTGGCATTCACCTGCATGCTCTGAAACCCAAACTCCCCCGTTACCAGGGCTGGGGTCTCAGTGCCTTCTCGTATCCTTCACAAAACACTGCTGCTCAGATGCAAACCTAATGGGTTCCAGTTGTGACAGCTCCAAAGGCTTTTGTACAACATAGTGATTGTGCCCGAATTTGAGTATATCCGAGTTGGATATGACATGGAGTTACAGGAGATATTTTCGTGATTAAAAATTTCTGCCCAGCGGGGAGAAATCAAGGAAGTAAAGAGGCTCAAACGCAGTTTTGGAGCACTGACAGTCTGGACTCTGGACGTTTTCCCATATAAATAGCCATAAACTATAGGAAAAGAGTTATTGTAATATGGCATAACAACATTAGCTTTATTTACTAGACAAACAGTTGGGGTATTTTTACTTTAGAGGCTAAATTTGATATAGTCAAAGATAATGCTACAGTTTGTGTTCTCATGAAACTGTGGTAGAGCAGCACGCTTAAATCAGTTTATTTACCTCATGAAAGTCTTCAGTGAATCTTCCTGCTGATTCCTAACAATTTCAGCCTCTGTACTTCAAAAGAGTTACTAAAATTCATAAACAATTTCCTTGAATAGGGCTTAAATATAAAAATGGAATTAGCGCTTTCCAGAAATTATAATACATTGTTTCAATAATCTGATAAAGTAAGATGGAAACATTTTCTCCATACTTTGGTACAGTAAAAGCTACAACTTATCATGACAAAACAGTTACAAAGTTAAAAATGGCATAGCAAGCAGTAAATTAAATCTTAATACAATATGTGGAAGAATCAGTGTTCATTCTGAAGCACTAAGTTGTTTTTTTCTTAGTTTATACGAAATTTATGGCATTGAGGAATAGGAGTAAGATACTGACTTTTTTTTAAGATTAAGGGAAAAAAACATAACTTTCCTGTGATTACGAGAAATAAAAACTCACTTTAGTCTGTCTTTTTTCCTATTTATGGAAAGGGGTTAATTTTAGATATATGTTTTTCCACTTCCGGTATTTGTGTCCCATTTTTATCCAAACTGCTTTATACATTAGCATGACTTAATTTCTTTTTCCTCATACTAAGTTGAAATGAAAATGCAGTCTATGTCCCAAAGATATATATTCATGCTTGACACGAAGCACATGCTAAGCTCTGGTTATTTCAAGTTAAGCAAATGTTTAAGCTGTTCTCAGCAAAGGTAACTTCTCTGAGCTGCAACTTCCATTCTTATGTACTTTATTGAATTACAGCATGTCAGACTGAGTGCTGTGTCCTGTTTTACTGGTGTTCCACACGTGGGTGTAATGTGGCCACTAAACTTAAATCCCTTTTAATTACTGCCCCATCACTTGTTTTCTTGTTTCCTGGCATGGTGGAAGTCCAACCGGAATGAAGTCCAGGCTTAAGTGTTCATCTCCACTATTCATCTTAGCTTTCCCTATTGTTATGTTTATGCAGAGTTTTATTAGACTCGTGGGATCAAAATGTATTCCCTTAGTTTTACAAAAATGAATAGCTTTTGTACATTCTTAGCATTTAAAGTAAACACAGTGAGTTTTTAAAGTGATCCTTTTTTTCCAACAAATAAAATACAGTCATCTGTTCTAAGCATAAATCATAATTTCATTATCAACAGAGAGAGGTCCAACGCCATATATATGTATAGTTGAATGATATAAGTGGCATTTCTGTGTAAAATGTGTTCTCTTGCCCAAGTAAACACTTCATAACAACATGAGTGAAAGGGTGTATTTAAAAAACGAAGGCTTAAAGCATGTTACTTATGAGTTATACGGAATGCAGTTTTTGTAAAATATGAAGCTCACTGGATATGATCCAAACCAGCTGAACTATGTTAAAAGGTATAATAAACAGTCATAGCTTTGCATGCAGTTATTTAATTGGCAAATAGATTTTTCTATCACTGTCACTGGCAATAGCAGCCATTTGATACCAGGGCTTGGATTAAATGTTTCATCAGTAGTGCCTATTTAAGGATCTTTATGGAACAACAAGTTAGTCCCCTGGGCAAGCCCATGTCAACTGCAATAAAGAGATCCACACAAGTGAATGAGATGTATTTTTGCAGGATTTACAGGAAGGCTACGATTCGCTTTTCTATCTGGATGCTTTGAGGGCTGCTTCCCATTTTGTTTAACAACAGTGTCTGCTGGTGGCAAATGTTGAATACTGAACATTGCATATCCAAAGGATTTTTATAGTTTTCTTGCAGAAACGGATTTATAGATGGTTGTCATCTTTCTGGAAATAGGTGAGTCTCTGATAGAAGCAGATATTGCAGGGTTTCAGTAGTTTTAATTTTCTGGTAAATATTCTGCATCTAGACTAAACCTACAGATATTCCAAGTATCTGCTGTATCTTCTCTTCTCTCATTCAGAACTAAAAGTCAGAACCTTCTGAACACCTCTCTCACCTTTTTGATACAGGGAAAATGTAATGTCTGTGGATTTCAAGATTGCTTGACTTGATTTAGTCCACTGTCCTGCTCCCCGGGTGCTCATAAGATCTGTGCATGTAGTTAATGCTTGCTGCAATGTTTTATAATTGGTTGGTATAATATGCGTGTTTGTCATTTTACAGCACATTAGTTGAATTTAGAAGCTTTTTTAAAGTTAATTTTGAATACGTATCTGTGCTTGTCATGGAGCCTTAGTCAGTTCTTCTTGGCAGCTAGATTAATTTTTCCCTGGTTGATTTTAATTTGAGGATTTTGTTTAATATTTTTCATCTTGAACTTCTTTACGAACAGGCAAAAATACATGATACAGCTGAAACCGATTACATCTACTGTTCGTTTTCATGTCCATGTAACTGTGCTGGGTATAAATTTAAGTCTCAGCTGTTCATTGGCATCTTTTTGATCTGAACTGGTGATACTGCATATAACCTCCTTAGCTAGGTTACTGCTTTCTGAGGTTGAAAAGTGGAGAGCAAATGCCTCTGAGGTTGAATTAAATGAGCCGTTTGCAACAGATTCAAACTCTGGTGAATAAACATCTTTCAGGCTCACTTGAAACAATTCAAACTTTTGTTCACCGACTCTTCTCTGGTGTGAAGCAGAACTTATACTACTATTAGTTCAAGAATTGATTCTGGGCTTCTGGTGAGAGTAGGAGAGGAGTCATTCTGTTACACAGACTTGGCAATTTGTGTTGTCAAGAGGGTTTATATACATATATATTTATATATATGTATACACATGTACTCTTTATATCTCTATGTGTACCAATTATATGTGTATCCATATATATGTATAAGTATTTGTATTTATAAGCTTATGTAATTTGTATATTTTTATATACATGTAAATTAGTAGGCGTTTCTCTTTTTGCTTAAACTCGCTTTTTGAACAAGAATCATCATTGTGTTTTTAGCATACATAGGAAAACAAAGATTTCTAACTGCACAAGGGATCTTTTACACCAGCTGGTAGTGCAGAAATGCTTCTAAATAGTAGTATAGTATTTTACACCCACCATAATGTCATCACAGTCATGTCAATGTAAAAGGGCATAAGTTTAATGTGCACTTAAGAGTTGTAACTGTGCAAATTTTTCTGTGCAAAATGGGAAGGGGAAGCAAGATAGCAGGTGCATCGCTCAGTCAGCCCTTTTTTCCTCTTACTCTCCTTAGCCCCTGTAGTTTCCTGCAGTCTCCTGAAGAGCTGCCAGCCAGTGTTAACTCAGATCTTGTTTGTGAGTTATATAGTCATGAATTTAGATGATTAACATAGGACTGTTCTTGTTTAGTGACTTGCTTCATATGTGGTTCTTTCCTGGGCTGATGTAAATAAAGGGTGTTTTTATGATAGGAGTGTCTGAGAGATATTCATTTCTCTCCCACTTAGGTCTGTCCTCCTTGTAGTTATAATAAAGAATGAGGGTTAGGTTTTTTCTAGGGACTAGAAGGGTGAAATCTTTTCATGCCTGCAATATTATTGGTATTTTAAAACTACCAATAAAAAATAAAGAAGAAAAAAAAAAAGATCTGTTTGAGCCCAAAGTAAAGTCCTTTCCACATTTTACAGTAGCTTTGAAATGGAAAGGTCTCTTCACTCTGCTTTATTTACATTGTTATTAAGGAATAGCATGCTGTAAAACTATGAAAAAACTACTGTTCTGTCCTTGAAAGCAAGACCTCAAGACTGTCCTGCTGAAGGACTTGGAGGGAATCATCTAACTAATCACCTATTGACTGGACAGCAGGTGGAGATTGCTTAGTTTATTGATAAATCATCAAACAAGTAGATGGAAAAAAATGTTAGTGACTAATCTGTGTGTCTCTGTCTACTTAAAACCTTGAATTGTCTTCTGCCCTTGCGGTTTTGTGTGCTCACTTAAGTTGGCAAGATTTTCGTGGCAGTGAACATATTTCTAGAGCCAAGCCATTTCAGGATGTGACCATCTTTGAATAATTTGCATTGCTGTTGCAGGAAAAAAATAATGCCATGTCATTATCAATGAATAAATCTGTCCTGTTCCATTGCTCCTCACCAGGAGTGCACATCCATAGGTTTCTGTGCTCTCTCCCCTGTAGGTTGCTTGTGCCCTCCTCTGTGGCTCGAGGAGGCAAGAGATGTGTATCAATTTGCATGATAGTTCAGCCTTGTAACCTGGAGTGCAGTGGCTGCTAATGTGTTTTTTGGGTAGGTTTTTCTGCTTGTACAGATTAATGACCCAATTCGGAAGCCGTTCTACATGCTGGACTCCTGCTGATTTCTGTTTGTGCAGAACTGCAAGGGAAGCTAACTCTGAGCATATATCCTGGCATAATTTATTTAGGGTCCAGTCCTGGTGTCCAGCCAGAGCTGAAATAATAAAGTGACCTTCTCACTTCCATCCTTCTTTCTCTCATCTTGAGGCAGAGATTTTTCCTATCTGCTGAAGGAGGTGCACTCTTATTGCTGTGGGCGTGGATAGAGGTTTCTGTGGACCTCTGGTACTACTCCAGGCACATCTTTCAAGCTGCCACAGAGCACAGAGTTTGGAGACAAGAAGCGAGTATTTCCTTCTTCCTAAGTTGCCATGCCATGAAAGTGGCTGCAGTATTTTGAGGAGAAGTTCAGCATTTCCCCAATGCATTTATTGCACCTTTAATTTGCACTTAATTTCAAAACACTGTAGATTTTCTTGAAGTTCAACAATGGAAGGGTCTGTTCCCCTTGTCAAGGCCTCAGTTTGGCGTTGTATGGACTCAGCTCTCAGGGGAGCAGATGTGTGATGGGTCTGTCTGGCTTAAGGAATGATGGTTTTGCCTGTAGATGATCCAAGAGTAGCTGTGCATTTTATCACTCCATCAGCGTCTTGAGGGCTTCACCACCTGACTCCATCCTCAGTTGTGGATGTGCATCTTCAGGCTGCTTACTGCTTAGTGACTGAACTAAGGAAAGGGAAACTATGAGTTTTCCCTTTAGAAATCTTGTAATTTTGTCTCCTAGAAGTAGTAATGGTCCTGAAAACCTATAGAAACCTAGTTTCCTAATAATTTAAAGATGCTATTTGTGTCCATGTTGAATGGCAGTATACTTGTACCTAAATCTTTCCTGGCTTCTTGACATTACATTTTTGAGGAGCGATTCTTCCTTGCAGAAGGCAGTTGTTCAAAGTACCTTGGAGATTTGTAATGCTAGAAGTAGCCAAGGTGGAGATGGATTACTAGGTAGAGTGCAAGTGCATGTTAAATGCAATTTGTCACATGGATGCCACCCTCAGGTATGTGGGTGGATGGGTAGAGACATGCCTACCTAAAGCTTTAACTTGCTCAGTGAACACCTAATTCAGAAGATTTTCAGTTTTCACTGCTTCTAACAGCATTCTGCAGTCGTAGTTTCACAAGATTAGCTATTCTTGAATAGGTTTTCCATTGTGTTAGGTGTAGGCACATTGCTCTGCAGAATCACTCAAGCATGGATGCCTTTTTTTTCCACCTGCTTGTTTCAACAACATGCCTGTTATGACCACTGAGAGATTATCACTGCCTGGTAGGTAGTATTGTGTCTTCTTGTGGGGGATTTCATCTCTGGGTTTCCTGCACATATTTATGGGGAAGACTTCTGTTGTGAAAATCCTTGTGTGTCTCTACCATCTCTTTTTTTCAGCAGCACTGGACACTTAGATCCTGATTTTACAAGTATATTAGTGTGACACTGTTGAGATATCAGTGGATTTATGTGATGAAATCCTTAAGACTGAGTTATCTGATTTTGTATCTTGCATTTGGCTCGTACTGTCTCCCAAGAATATCTATTTGCGTTTTCGTCAGAGACTTCAGAGGCAGTATCTTTTCAGATATGAAAAGTAACAGCAATAAACTACATTAGCAAATCCTCCTACAAGCTTCTTCTGTTTCCTCAAACTTCATGCTTAATAGTTGCTGGTAAATATTCTCTCTTTTCTTCAAAGTAGCTTGTAAAGATCAGTGATTTTAAAAAATTCATGATAAAACTGCACAGATCTGCTTAGTTATAGCTGCTAATTGACTGCAATATGAGAGCAAAAAGAGGACGTATAAATCTGAGAATGCTGCAAAAAGTTGATAGGAAAGTGACTGTGATTTTGAAATGACACTGTGTCTTTTTTGGTCATGGGTGGGTGAGACCGGATTCATTTAATGCCAATAGCAAAGCGTCATTGTCTTCAATTGGTCTGAGATTTTGCTGTAATGGGTGTGGTGAGAGACGTTTGACATTTTCACTTTGATACCTGAAACCACCACAAAAAAAAATGTAAAATACTGTGGTTATTTTTTCTGTTACCACGTAGACTGTACCTCTGTTTTTTTTCCAAAGTTCAGCTCGTCCCTCGCAGCTGAGCTGAAAAATCAAATACCAAATCTGATACACTTGCATTCCATGCGGAAAAGAAAGCCTGGATTTGGAGTCAGTCCTACCTCTGAATAAATAGAGTCTGCTTTTTCAAACAAACCTATGCTGATTAATAATGCACTCCTGTACTGTGCCAAAGTAAATTCTGCATAAGAGTAGTGAAAAAATACATGAAACTTGATAATCTGCGGTGAGTTTTAATTTTGGTTGATATGAACTTGAAATTTAGGGGCTCAGAACTGTACTAAAACAGTAAAGAAGCTTAATCTGCTGCTGTCTCTAGGAACTGCTGCATTTTGCACGTTTCTTCTGTAGGGTTGTGGGGTTTTGGTTCTTGCAAGAAAAAAACAAGCCCAAAGCTTTGATTCCTCTTTTTTCTTTTCTCCCTGAGCAAAATCCCTTTAATATAAAAAGGAAAAAGCAAAGAAGTGTAACAGTCCATAAGCCATTAATGCATACTGTTTATAACATGTAGTTACTTTGTTTCTCCTGGTACTGGCACTTCTAAAGCCACATGCAAAGCCCGAGCAAGCGAGGTGATGCAAGTCTGGGCTTGAGCATCGTGGGGAGACTAACTGGTGATGGTCCCTGTTGGGAATTTATGCTTCTACTGAATTCCTTAACTTTGAGCATGGTGTTACCATTGGCTTTGTGAGGTCTGGATTTTGTTTCTTTGTATTGGGGTGTGTGTGGATCCACAGTGAGACTGCATTGGAAAAAGCTGTGAGTTCAGAAGAGTAAGGTAATGCAGTGAGAGCATGGTGGTAGTAGTAAGAAAAATGTGTACTTTGAGGTGGGTGTAAACATTTAAAAAGGAATACATTTGCAGTTCGTGATTTTTCATGGTTGGCCTGAATACAAGAACACTAATGCATTGTAAAAAGATAATTTCTCTAAATACTGACAGCACCATCTTCGGTGGAGGTGAGGAATCATTTTGCAGCTCTTCATATTTCGGTATGTCAAGATTGACCATGTTTTGTATTTATTCAGGAATTATTGCAGTGTAGCAAAAGGTGAAATTTTTGCTACAGTGTGTAATCAGTTCATCCGTTGGCTGGTGGATCAAGCTATGCAGAGAAGCAGTTAAGACATCACTCTCCTCTTAGCTGTTTGCATTAGTTTTGCATCCAGCTGCTTTGCCTCAGCTAGTGCCCAGTTCTGTTGTGCTCAACTCAGTAAATCATGGCTAATAAACAGCAATTTGTTAATGCGGTGACGTACAGAAATATGGCAGTATATATAGGACTATGGCTTTTACATGCTAATGAGCTCTCTGTTCGTTATTGTATAATTCTTCCCCATTGCCTTTCTGTGATGGAAGTGCTCTGTTCACAGCTTCTGCCATGTGCAATGTCCCCATGGAGACCGTGTGCGGTGTACACCTCCCTTTTCTTATCTAATAAGTTCCTAGATGCTTATAGAAGCTTCTCTGAAATATACTGTGAAAGATACTACTGAAATTAATACATTGAAAGATTACTTATTACAAAGAAAATGGTGATAGATGATATCAACTTTGTGGGAGCTGGGGGGAGGTGAGGGGCTAATATGTGATATGACCTTTAAAAGAATATATTAAAATAATTTTTTTTTGGCCTGGTGAGGATGCTGCCTGTCCTATTTACATTCCTTTTCTTCCAGCCTAGAATTGCTTTCTTTTGTTAGAGGAGGCTGCTGTACCTTCGTTATTGACTGGTGAGGAATCCAAGTGCTAAGTTTGCAGTTTCTGTGAAAGCTGTTTGGTTCTGATTATATCCAGTTCAATCTGTTCTGTAACTTCGTCTCCTTTCCTATTTACTGTTGTATGTCTTTATTTATAAATATCTTTTTGTGCTCTTTTTTTGTATGCTTGGCTCATAAAATCACAGCCAGAAGTACAAGCTTTATGACTATAAAACAAGTCATGCCTACCTTGTAGACTGTGTCATCTGCTGTGATGTTGTATTCTATGTATTATCAATTTTACTGTAAGAGGAAAATTAGAGCATGCATTTTCCACATGAAGAAATCAAATGTAATCTAAATGCAAACCACAGGTTTTATTGCACAGTAATATTTGATAGCACTGCTATTACTAATCCCAGCATGACAAGAAACACAGCATAGTTATGAAGTTCGCAGCACTCATATTTTAATGGTCGTTTTTTGGTTAGGAAATCCACAAAGCAAGGGCAGATTCTTTGCCAGTTGTAGTCTCAGACTTTCAGAAACGTTAGTGGAATATTGTACATTTTTACAAATCATTTCAGGTCTGACAGGAATTTGTAAACTTTCTAATTTCCATGAAAACATTATTGAGTAGTAAAAATAAAATGAGATAATTAACCATATCCAATAAATACCTTATTATCAGTGCTTTTGCTTCTGTAGGGTACTTTATGGGGAGCTCTAATTTTTTTTTTGCATTTAGGGTTTTAGAATCTATAATGGAAATAAAAGACAAATGATTGTATTACAGTAGAGTGTATCTGCCTGCCCCGTGGGGAGCACACTGTCACCGGTCTTGTAGGTTATTCAGAATTATTAAGATGCCAGTGAATGAGCTTCCTTCAGTCAGCTTTGGTCAGCTTTGGTAAAAGTGTCACAACTGACTTTATGGTACGGTGGTAACCCAAGAGTATTATGCAAGTGTGTATTTGGGAGTGTTGAGGATGATGACCCATTTGCAGATGAGAAATAGTATTGAGTATAAATCCCCAGCAGCTGTTGGGAACTCATCCTGAAATCAGAACCGTGATCCTCTCTAATAGGTGTCTGGGTTGATACTTAAAGTGAAGAATACTGCATAGCACATTGTTGCTCCTATTAGATAGAACTTTCATACAGACCTCTCTTTTTGAGGAAGGGATCTAAACTAGGTGTGTTGTACACATCAGACCAGGAGAAAGTCAATGCTGCTACACAAGCAGGCACTTCCTGGGCTTCTTCCTTTTCTGTATATAGGTTTGTTAGCCGTACTGAGTTAATGATGCCTTTCTATCTGGTTAGGGCTTTTTTTGCCTTTTCATTTAATCAGTTACTGTCTGGGCATCCAGTCTTGTTTCTGTTAAGGGGTATTAGCAAGATACCTGGAAGGAACTGCCTTACTTAAGTGATACACACTGTGACTTAAGATAAAATAAATCAAATTCAGAAGTAATATCACCAGTACTTATGAACATGCTCCTTTGATCATATCTGGTTGATTCAATGTTATTTACTTTTGGTGATAATGGTTTGTCTGCTTTATCTCCTCTGTTCTGTCAGTAGCTTTGACTCTGCCCATATTGTCTCAATTAATAATGCTTTTAGCTCATTGATTTTATTTTCCAGCTGGCTGAATTTATATGTCCGACTTTGCATTTGTACAATTTTACTACATCTTCCTTGCATTTGAAGTTTTCCCAAATCTTCCTTGCAGATGCTCATCTCTTTCTTCTTCTGAAAGAAGCTAAGAAATGTTAGTTACTCCTGGTGACAGTGTCCAGTTAAAGGAAAGAGAGGTTTTTGAGAGAGTTAAGTTCTGTGTGTTCCACTAAAACTCTTTCCTCAGGAGGTCTTTACTTTCAAGAAGGCCATGGTTGTGTCTTGCTCTTCTGGATGCAGTTACAGCCAGCTTTTAGGTTGTACTGATCAAGATAAAGTAATGGACCACACTGGAGTTTGTTTTGGTAGTTTGTAGTATTAGCTTTGTGTGTTAGAGCAGAGAAAACTCAAACACCCATGGGTGTGGGTGTGCATGCATGCATCGTTTGTGCTTGGGTGTGAGTTAAACCAAAGATTTTAGATCTTCCCAACCCAGCATTGTTTTGGTGCTGGAAACCTGGAAATCTCTGAAATGCTGTGTATGAGGCTGCTGAAAATGTCACTGTGGATGTTATCAGGTAGTATCCAGTGACCCTTTCAGTCATGGCATTCTTCTGAACCTATCAGTTCCCTAAATGTGGATTCATTTTGGAAAATCCAGCTGACTTTACAGCTTGATTTACACACTTACATGCTTGTTTTTGTTGACAAATTCTAAAATACATTCTCCTCATGTAGTCTTGCTGGTAGGTGGTTGTGGGACCAAGTCACTAGTTCCCAAAAAAGTAGTGTACTATATACTAATGCGCTACTTTTAAATATACCTTAAAATTAGTTTTTAATGTATTTTATCCAGAATTACAGGGGATGGTGTACAAATACCTCAAAACATACTTTCAGAGCCTTCATCTCTTTTACAGACAATAGATTCAACAGCATGGGCTTTCATTTTTTATTAAAAGTCTTCTCTAATTCTCATCTTCTGTAAAGCCAGTTTTTGGAGTTTTTTTTTTTCTTTTTCCCTTTTTCCCCCCCTGCCTCTTTCATACATTTTTGCTTGTTTTGTGTTGTTTTTTATTTTTCTGGGGGTTTTTTTTGTTTGTTTTGTTTTTTTTGTTTTGGTTTGGTTTGGTTTTTTTTCTTTTCTTTTCTGTTTTGTATTTCTTTGTATTCTGGGTCTCCTGTGCTAAGAAGAGTGCATAAATGGGGCAATACATAATGTGATAATATCAATTTGTATTTCAATTCCTGATTAACATTTTGAAGGTAAGTTTAGCAGGCAGTGATTATAATCAATGGAGGATGTCCAGAATACAAGAGAAAGCAGTACTTGATTACTGCAGTTTACAGGTTTACAGTTAAAAGATATGAAAAAACACAAATAGTCCCTTTGGGAAATGAAATATAATGGAAGTGTGGTTATTAAAAACGAGATATAATGTACAACAGTTATTACCTATTACGGTAAATCACCACAAGATGCAGGAAACATATCAGATAGATAAAACAGCCGTCTTGGAATATGTTGTTTTATTTTCCAGTAGATACTCTTTTTCTTCTTAGACACTGAATTGATTTGGGGTGTGGAATTCATTTAGAAGCATGTTCATTGCCCTCTTCAGAATGGCTATTGAAATCAAGTGGTTATCTGTGCTGAGCTGTAAGTCATGTTCCCCTGTACCCCCAGGAAGCTACTCCGAGGGACAATCGTGTACACCAGGTACTAATAGCTATTAGTTACTTGCAGTTAATGATGTTGCCAGCCTTGAGTATTTCACTTATCTTAAAATGGAAGTGCATGTTGATTTCCATTTCACAAATGGAAAAATTGAGTCAGATGGAGTTCAAATGACTTTCCTGAAGTCACTAGCAGATCACTGTCAGATCTGAGGATGCAATCCAGCCACCCTTTCCCCTGTACCCTGTGTGTTATGTACAACTCTGAAGTGCCTGAGTAAGTAATTTTGGTTCATTAATACCTTTAATTCGTTTGACAAAGATATGAGCAACTTTACAGCTTTTCAAGGTCTTTCATCTTGCTGGCATCTGCCAGTGCCCTCCCTGTCCATCACACAGGTCCAACACAACTTGATTGAGTTACTACCACCTGGATCAATTGGGATCTTGCAGTTCTCATATTCTTTCTGTTGTCATGTCCTAACGATTGTCTGAAATAATTCTTAGGCATTAAAATATTACTTCTATTTTGTGGATTAGAGACAATTAGGTTGGCCTAAGGAGGACATCCAACTTCAGCCAGTGACTTTGTGTAAATCTGTTGTGATACCATGCATGCAGTGATGCTAACTGAGTCAGCTGTAATGTCAAGAATTTCTTTGATCTGCTAAATTAATATGGGTTAATTAGATTAATTAAACAGAAGATAACTAGAGATGAAGAAGGAGATCAAGAAGAAAATTATTGGCAGTCCTGGCCTTGTGCTGGGTTAGCCTTGGCTAACAGCCAGTTACCCACACGGCTGCTCACTCCTGCATTCTCTCATGAGATGGAGAGAAAATAGAAGGAAGGTGAGAAGATTTGTTACTCAAGATAATGACATTTTAATCATGACAGCAAGAGCTGTACACGGAAGCAAAGCAAAAAGAGTAATTCATTCACTACTTGAAATCAGCAGGCAGACATCCAGCTGCTTCCTGGGAAGCATGGCCTCAGCATACATGGCTTGGGAAGACAAACACCATGACCATGAACATCCCCCCTTTCTCCTCTGTTCCTTGAGCATCCACTGCTGAGCACAACATGACGTGGTCTGTAGTATCCCTTTGGCCAGTGCAGGTTGGCTGTCCCAGCTGTGTCCCCTCCCAGTGGGATGGTGCAGGGCAGAATAGGCACAAGAGGAGGCCTTGCTGCTGTGCAAACCCTGCTCAGCAATAACAAAAACATCAGTGGGTTATCAGCTCTGTACGGACTGCTATACCAGCAAGACCAATACAGCAACTAAACATGGATTTACAACACTGAAGGGTTGAAAAAGTATTTTACTTTGGCAGACTGTTAAAAAAAAAAGCCACAAAAACCAACAAATGAAAAAAACACACTCCCTTTTCTAAGGAGTGAACAGCAGCAGGCTAACAATAGCCATTCATAACAAAATTGTTGCAGAGAGCATTGAGTAAATTGGACATGAACAAATTTCCCACAATGAATGGAATTCACTCTGTGCATCTTTGGGAGTGGGGTAAGGAAATGGCACTGTCAGAGCCTCTCTGAAACACCAGATGCTATAATGGCAAAATAACCACAGGTAGCTGGAGAGACACTGGGATTACAGAATACAGGGATTGTGTCAAAGGAGGATGTATTCATTTCTGAGAAGAGAAGCAAAGGTGAAATTGGTAAGAGACATTTTAATTAGCTTATGTGCCAGTACAGTTTTTGTTTGTATTTTATTAATAACTTGATCCGTGACAAGGTTATGGAAAAGCCTGTGTTTGGGCAGCTAGCAAGAGAAAGCAGTGGAAAAAACCTATAACTTATTTCCAGGCACTTACTTAATTAAAATACAAAACAGGCAATATGCTCTCTGGATTTATTTTTCCCATGTAGACTAGAAGCAATAAGCTGAGATTGCAGCTTACTGAGATTTTCGAGAACAAAAAAGGTACACTTGCACCTCTTTATCTGGACCTTTGGCTGCTTCTTCTCTGAGATGCATATAATCCAGTCCCAGCTTTAAGATATTGAGTAGTCTGTGTTTGCCTAAACCTAGGTGTGAATTCCTCCCTCAGGAAGCCCTTAAATCCTAATGTGAATAGTAAGCCCTGGAGTTTGTTGGTTTACCAGTATTTCTTTTGAAGTCTCATTGAGGTGAGATGCAGCCTTGGGGACCCCTTATGTGGCATACTCATGTCCTTCCTCACTAACACCTGAAAAAAAACCCCCAACCCCACAACCTGGAGTTGTCTCCTGGTGCTTCTGAAATGTTATTTTCTGAAGGAGTTATGTTTTGTGACCCTCCCATTTCTGGCTCTATGAGTTTCCATCTGAGTGACCCCATGAGCTGTGGTGGTCTCGTTGCACCCAGGTCTCTCACTCTGGATGGTGCCTCAGTGCCTAGGGAGGCTTGCTTCGAGCCCTGTGTGAACACCTTCGTTGGCATTTTCTGTCTACAAGGGTAAGCAAGGAACTGCATGAAGAATTGCATGGTCTCTGCAGCTGGAATTTCTGTCCCTTGAATCTTGCATGCTGATAGATGCAAGTGGATTATAGGTAGCCCTCTGATGAGAACTGGTCTGGAAGTGTGGAAAACTTAAGGTTGGGAAGCATATTTACAATTTTTTTATTTGTTTTTCTTGGGATTCCTTTCTTGAGCTTTTAGAAGCTGCCATTGCAGGGATTACTGCACTTGATGTTTACAAACTTGGCTCATACCAGCTTTGTACCAGCTGCTTGGGACTAGAATGAGTTGGCAGCAGCAGGAATGTTTGCTCACCCCACTGGCCATCCCCTCCTGTCTGAGACTCCAGACACTGGCAGTCCCAATGTAATCATATTTTAGAAGTAGTAAAAGTAGTGATAGATGACATATGATGGTTTTAAAGGTCAATTTTGTAATTAATGAAGTCAAATTAAGTTGGGTTGTCTGGGGGTTTTCCTAGCAGGTTTAAAATAAAGCTTAAATCAACAAGTTTAAAAATAAATACTGGTTTTTGCCCATAATTGTCTTTATCATAATGAAATGTAAAAAGGATTTCCCTCCTGCAAACAAAGCAGAAAACACTTCAGCTTATTGGGACCTGTATTTATAATAGGAGGGAGCTGAACTTCTAAAGTCTGACTAAAGGCTCTTCTGAACTGAAAACTGCAAAAATGAATTCGTATGTGTACAATTAATTAAAATGTATTGCAACTACAACCAGCCTGTATAGAAACACATGGGACACTTGTGAGGGAATAGCTATGGTGCAGGCTGAGGCTAAAGTGATTAATTCTTTGTGTCTGAGGACATAAACCCTCTCACAGAGCAGCTCGGCTGTGTATGTCTGTGCATTCAGGGATCATGGTGGAAGTCTGGGTGCTGTGTGTTGGCCACGGTTAGTGTGGAATGGGCTCGCAGGGCTGCTCACACGGGAGGTGGCCACCAGAGATCTGCTCCTCAGCAGAGTTCTGCTTTCTGGGTGGGTGCTGTAGGGGAGGGAGGCTCCAGTGTATCCTGGGGACCCTGCTGCTTGAGGGCTGCAGCTGGAGCAGGGCACAATTGCCATTGTTCGGGAGCCGCCCTGGGTTGGTGTGAGCCCTCAGCACCCTGTGGATGCGCTGGTTTGGGCGGTCAGGGGCCCAGATGTGGAACTGTGTGCTCTGCACTAACACCTCTGCTGCTTCAGGCAGGGGTCAGACTGTGGCTTAGAGCCCTGCCTCAGCCGCAGCCCACACTTCCACCATCGCTCCTGGGCTCGGCTGACCTGCACGGAGGATGCTGCCAACAAAAATCCCAGAGCTGCCCAGGTTACAAGCGAAAGCGTGTGCTGAGGTGGTGTCTTTTATTCGGTCGCTGGCGCTGGTTGCTGCGGTGTTTCTGTGACTCTGCCTGTTCATTTTAATCACCGTACGATAACAGTTGCAGAAAGAGTCGCTATAAATAGAGAAGATCATGTTAAGCAGTCACAGAAGGGTGAATATCTTGAAAAGCTGCGAGCTGGAAGTCAGTGCGGCGCTTTCAGAAGTTCCTCCTCATGAGCTGTTGCCATGCACAGAGGAACACACACCAGTGACTGTAACATTTATAGTGTATTTTTGTTTCCAGAATGTGTTTTGTTTTCCATTAATGGGCTTTTGTATTCTCCCTCCTAATTAAATGTATGTCCTTCGCTATCCTTTTGATCCTAAAATGAAGCTTGTAGTGGGGAATATGCTGCTTTTACTGTTCCTTTCTGGAAAGATCAAAATACTGTTCAGAAAACCTGCAGAGTTTATGAGTTGGGTTTTTCTGGGTTGGGTTTTTTTTGGCATTGTAATCTCTGTGCTGTATTATGTTTCTTTATTTGGAAATTTATGGGGAAAATACTTTTATTGTTCGTTAGAAGTTTAAAGACCGTATATATATATTCATTTGGTAACCTTTGATTTTTGGCAGTCACTGGAAGGATGAGGTGTTTACATGTTTAGTGAAGACGCCCTTTATTCAAAATGCTAATTAGCCTTTGAACCCAAATAGGCGTAAAATTTTGCTAAATGTTTTAGGTGAGTTTATCACTCCCCCAAACTCTCTCCTTCCTCCTGCTGAATTTTCCCTGTTGTCTTTCAATATCTCCTCTTGCTCTGGTCCTTGGAAATCTCCAGCATGAGCAGCACCCCAGTGCTCAGCAGAAACCATGGATAACCCCCCAATCCCTTTTCTTTTGCAGCTAAACAGAAAGCCTGGGGTGTGCACTGAAGTGGAGGCACGCTTTGCCACATAGTGGTGTTCTTTTTTTTTTACCCTCCTAGATTTTTTTTTTTTTTTTTTTTTGCATAAAGAAAGGGGGTCTATAAGAAGACCTAACAATGCCCTTACTGTTCTGTCAGAAACTGCCTGGCTACATCTTGTTTTATTTGGCCCTGGCTGAATGGCAGTTTCATTTATGTTTTGGGTGTTTGGCAGATATTTCATCTTTGTCAAACTTCACTTTTAACATTTGTTTAGATTACTTGTCACAACACTTTCCTTTTTTTTTTTTTCCAAACTCTTAAGATTTCAGTCAGCTTGACAGTGCTCAGAAGTGGTTTCTAATATTTTTGAACTTTATTCTTGCATGTTGCCCTTTTAGAGACATATCATTTAAGCTGGTTGATGCATAGTTTCTTTTTTATACTTTGATGATAGTGCAAGACTGTTACTTTGAGCCCCTGACTCTCCTAGATGGTGGGGTTAGCATCTCCCAAGGCCTGTGAATAATAAAGAAAAACATTACAGTGACAGTCGTAAAATCCTGAATGCATCCATTTTATTCCATCTTGCTTTGAATTTAAGACACTTTGAGCAGCCGTGTTGAGATCTGGAGCATTTCCCCCCCCCTCTTCTGTCTGATAGGTGGTGGTATTTGCTTTTTATACCCATGAGAAGTCGTGAGGGGCAGATCACATGAGAGTATGAGCTGGCCCCTGGATACAAACCTGGTTCTGTTTTTTATCTGCCCATGTGATGGCTTCATTTCACTGAATTTGTTTGGAAGTGAGAGATGAGGGGGATACGAGTGAGAGACTTCCCATCTCTCCATCAGTGGCTATTTCTGTGCATTCAATTCCTCTTTCAGCCCGAATCTCAAGCAGTGACCAGACTGTTAGTGTTTCTGCTGTGTCCTTTGACTAGAGATAGGTGGAACTGAATGGGAGAATGTAATTTTAAATTAGGCTGAGCATCTTTGAAGTATACTCACACTGTATGTGAATTTTTGCTTATGAATGTTTATTTTAGCTTTTATTGAAATGAACGTTTAAAAACTTGTTCAAAAATGAAAATTAAGAATAACCCCATGTAGCCTTCCCTTGTTCAGGTATTCTGTCAGAACTGATTTCAGAGGGCTAATTTGCTTATACTATTCACAGCAATAACTTGGAGGATTGTTACTGTCCAGATCTGTGTGAACTGATGCACTTTTTTGCAAAGTTTTTAAATTTAGAAGTTACATTTCTGAGCTGCAGATGCTTTGGTTTGGCAAAAGGCAGCCTACCGAAAGTGATGTGATTGCTGAAATAATTTAGTCTAATACTTGCTCATGCTCTAGTCGTTTCCATGCTTGAGCTGACTTGCAGATGAAGACATATGGACATGGACAATGTGAATACATTAGGAAAAATTGTGAATGTTCAACCTTCTCCAGGAATCCTGGAGACAGCCGGCAGACTTCAGCCAGCATGAAGAATCCCAAGTGACCCTAAAGCCAACCAGGGGTCAATGGATGGGGCAGGCTGCCAGAGAGCCAGAGTGTCCCTGCTCGTCTGGAGCTTCTCCATTAGCTGTTTGCTGTGGGCCAGCTGAGAGCATGGCAAGCAGGCTGGTAATGGCTTGGTGTTTACAGAATTTAAGTGTTTACTTGGAGATGCAAATACAGGTTTTGGACAGCTTGGGTCCATATTATTCCCTTTCTGCTTTCCTTTAGAATCTGGCATTGTGTTAGCCTCAGGAGAGAATGGAGTCCTCTTTGTAGTGTTTATCTGTCAGCTGCTATTATTAATTGACGTAATTGTTTCTTTGCTAATATTTACCTAGGTTTTTAACATGGAAGTGACTATACAGATAATTCTAGGACAATCTTAGTAGAAAGTCAATGCCCTAATTAGAAAAACGACTTGCTACTCTTGACTTATTCAAGAATTGATTTTTTTTCCTGCCCTGAAAAGTGTTTGCCCTGAAATCTAAGGAAGTTGTTAACTAGGAAGGGTGACATTTGAAGACGTGTATACTAGCAATTAAGATGAACAAGTAAATTTGACAAAGGAACTAATATTTGCCCTGAAGGAAACCTGAAACATTTGGAGTGGGGGGAAGGAATTTTGGAGGCATTTCTGCCTTCTCCAGGCTGCTTTCTTAAGAGTCACTGCGGTAAAATGTGTTGAGGAAAGCAGACCAGAAGGAACTCTTGAAGAAGGTGAGTTAGATCCACCTAACTTTTCTTTTACTCTGGTGTACTAGGTAGTATAACTACACAGGATCATCCAGGGAAAACGTGAGAGTTATTTAAAAGCAGAGCAGAATATTATTTTAAACAGCGAGCTGGTGATGTTGAAACTCTGTGACTCTCAATTCTGCTAGGGCAAACAATTTTGAGGATTAAAAACATATGGGCCATAGATAGAGAAGATATCCACAGTGCTTGGGGTATTATTTAGTGCTATTTGTATTATTCAGGCTAGCAAAAACAAACAAAAAGACGAGAAGAAAATCTCCTGTTACAGGGCATAAGCCATCCAGTAGATGATGTGAGTTGGAAAGAAATTTTATGGGAAAGTTTTTTCTGTAATTGCTCTCCTAGAGATTTCTTCATCCTTTCCCTAAAGCATCTGATTCTGGCTGCTGTCAAATAAGAGGTTACTGAACTAAATGTACTATTAATCTGACCCAGTATAGGAATTCCTGTGTTTCTGTGTTTAAAAGCAGGCTTTGTCTGCTGAGGGTTGTCTCTCTGGAATAAACCCTCCATTGGAGGCAAGAGAAAGGAAATGGTTCAGAAGCTTTTACACTGTTGCTATGTAATTTTGTATGCTGTTTTGAAAAACTGTGTCTTTTTTTTCCTCCCTCTCCCCTTTTATGTGTATGAATGTTTTAAATTATAAAATTTAGCTTCCCATTTGATGCATTTTCTGTTCAGTAGTACTCAGGACCATCGAGCAACATAATTAGTTAGAATTATGTGCTTTTAAAAATTGAGGGTCAAAGTCTTGGTTGGCTGGTATATGGCTAACTGATGGGTTCAGTTCAGGAGAAAATGAGCTGGGTGCCTTCATTGCCACTGGCCAGACCTGTTAATGTTTCTGTTTCTTCTTTAAAAGTGGAGAATTTCTCAGAGGAGTGTGTATTATTATTGTGGGAGTTATTAATCAGAGTTGGTGATGTTCTAGTGAACCAAACTCCCTACCTTCACTCTTTTTTGTTGAAGGTCTTTTTATTTTGAAGAGGTTCAGTGAGCAACCAACCTACCTCTGTAGTGAGGTATGTGAAGCAGAGTGCCAAGGAACTGTGTGCATTGGGTTTTTTGCATAAATCTTAAATTGTATTTCCTTATTTTTCAAAGGCTTAAGAGTGGATGTGACAGTCAGGCTATTTAACTCAGGTTCTTTTAGCACGTCAGATAAAACTGCTTCATGTAGATGCCTTTCAGCTCTCCTTATTGCTTTAAAATGTGCCTTAGAGACATGAGGTACAACTGTGCTTTGTTTCACCCAGAAGAATGTGAGCTTCATATAGGGAGAATGTGTTTCATTTCCTTACCATGTGTCAACAACTGGATCTTAAACCTGTATTTATCAGATGCAGAACTGGTTTTGGAGGATTATCACTAAATCAAATGCTAGGGTGGAATTTATGTTCTCACTATAGTATTTCTCAAATGTTTGTGTTATTCTACTTTTAAGTATTTAGTCTTTGATGCTTAGATCTGACATGCAGGGGCTACATTTTTGCATTCCTGTTTGTAGAAGAGGATAGATATTTCTTTCTGTTTCAAACCCCTTATACTCTCATAATAAAGACAATACACTTGATTCTTTTTTTTATTATTATTAAGGCCCGTCATTACTGTTCAAACACATGCAGGAAAAAGTTGTCATAGCTCACACATGGTAAAACTGTAGTCTAGGTGTATTACTGTGTTTACAAAGTGCCTTAGAAGGGAAGAGATCTTATGGTTTTCTTTAACACCTGGACTCCCATTATTAATCTGGAGTATATCTCCTGATTTCTGATATATATTATTAAAAAATTCCCGTATGTTTTTGTCTGGCAAAAACAGGGGCAGAGTAGTTGCAAGAATATGAGACCTAGTCCATATTGTAAATGCAACTGTTTACACAAAATCATGTTCTACAGGATGCTTTTTCTTGATGATCTTCAATATCTCTTCCATCTCTTGCTATATTAGAACTCTGCATCATTTTTCTTGGAGTATTCTTTCATGTGTCATACAGTCAGGTATGTTGCTTGTAATATATCCTTGAATATCTAAATATTCCACACAATTTAGTCACTTTTCACTTTAAATAATTATTTATATAGGCTGAGGGTTTTTTATTCAGCCTCTTGTCACTATGGAACTCTGACAGTGCACACAGGCTTGGCATTCTTGAAAGGGGCATCTTCACATTGGTCATCAAATTAAGCAGCAGTGACTGTACCCAACATGGTCATTTTTCTTCCCACTTCTGGTTCCTTCCCCTCTCCTTCATGAACTTAGATGTGCAGTGTGGAGCAACATGATTCTCTTCATGTCACAGTGATGGACTCCACATTGGGAATTGGAGAGCTGTATGTGTGGAATATCTTCAAGAACTGTGGCTTACGTAAAGGAAGTGACAACCTTTAGAGATGTCACTTATTTTGAGAGATTATTTCCATTAGCTGACATCTTTTATTGCATTCTCTTGCTTATGCATCATTTTGAGGAAACAAATTATTTTTTCTGCTTATTTTGGATTTGCTTTAGCATATGGTGCTCTGTGACACCCCATATAATGGACAAATGTTTGAACTTCAGTTGGCACAGACACCGTTAGCTGGAAGGACAATGCAGTTGGGATAATACTGAGGGATGTGCTTGAATCAACATGTATCTTTTAGTCATCTCTGAGTGGACTACTCCACTTAGAGATTTTTTTTACCTGATTATAATCACAAAAGACAGGAGTGGATTTTGAATTGCTTTATCTCAGTAATTGAGATCATTGTTTCATTTTGGAATTTTTTTTTTGTTTGTTTCCTTGGGGATTAATTCATTTGCTCACCTAATGTGCATCTGTTGAAGGAACTTCAGGTGCTGTTAGAAAAGCACTCTCTGTTGTGACATGTCTGGTTTGACTTTCCCAATTCCAAGATATGCTCTACTTGGCTGCTGGTATTTGCATGGTTAAATCAGATTGTCTTATCAGCCTTAGGCACCCAGCTGGGCTTTCAGACTTCTCACTCCTCTGTGTTCTTTGTAGTGCATTGCTCTGCTGGATCCTGACTTGTGAGGTGCTGCTGTCCTGAAAATCATGCAGGAAGAGCCTTGGTAAGATCATTCTGCTACAGTGGAGAAGGGCATTTACCAGACACATAACAAGTGGTATGGAATGCACACCTGCCCAGCTGTCTGGCTCTGGATATCTTTTTTTAGACAATAAATGCAGAGTACCTGGCAAAGTGACTCAGACAGCACAGCCTGGTAAGCACATGAAGGATGGGTTACTGCAGCAGAGATGGTGCTGTCAGTACCAGGAGATGGGTCTGTGCTGGCTTATACTCAGCAGCACACTGGGCTTGACTGCTGTCATTGGGGTAAAGGTGCTGCTGGGAGCTTTGGGAGCACTGCTTCTCATACTGGCTTACATTTATTGATGTGTGTGGGTCGGAGGTTGCAGAAATGAGCATCTTGTTGCCGAGGCTGAGTATCCTTGCTCTTGTTCTACTTGTAGTGGCTCAGAATTGGTTGGAGGCTTGTTGGAAGGAGCCCTGCCTGAACCACACTGTCTTTCCACAGGAGGAGTCATCTTTGGCACTGTTATCCAAGTTTAGCATCTCCTGGGGGATTCCAAATGTTTTTGAGGGCTTTGCTCTTGACCCATGTCTCATGACCTAATTATGAAAATGCTCACTGTTACTTTCTTAAATGTTTTCAAAATTCATTATTTTAATACATTACTTTGCCAGTGAAGCTGAAAGATTAGTGATCCCAGTGCATTCAGAAGCTAAATGCTGTCCTGATAAGTGTTTGATAAGTGTTTGATCTGGGTTATGGCTGAAATGCTTAAATATGATAGCGGGTTTGGGCAGGTCTAAGTGCTGCATGGTGGTGTATTACCTGTCTCCATCCCTAAGGGTCTGCATGCAACTTCTATCTGCACCATGAACGTGAAGTAATTCAGACTGGTTTCTCTGCCCACAGAAGTGGGAAAGTTGTCTGGCATTTATCAGTGGAAAGATCCTTTCAGAAAAGGGCTTGTTGGGAATGACTGCTGTGCAGTTAACTCACACACTTGCTTACTCTGCAATAATACCTTTGTGTTGTATCAGAAGTCCTGCCTTGCAGACTGGCGGGCATGACACAAGTCTCCTTGAATTTTGTCAGTGATTAGGTTCCTCTTAGTTGCTTTTGAATGTGAAATGTAAGGTCATAGTTCATGTTGGTCTTTCTGACAATGTAATCCATCTGTCCAGCACCTCTAGCAGACAATTCTGGGATATAGATCTTCTGAATGTTAGAATGTGGAAAAGATGTGCTGGTTTTGTGGCTACTGTGATTGATTATTGCACCTCTGTCCTTATGACCTGACTGATAAGATTTTTGCAACATTTTCAGATGATTCAGAGGATGGCTCTGAGGGTGCTTACATGTGCAGTGTTATCTCAGTGTATTATTAGCATTTCACAATTGCTTTATTGGCTCCCTGTTAAGCAAAATATTGACAATAAAAATGCTATTTTTGTTCTGTGATCCATGCTATGGCTTTGTCCCTTCCTAGTTAATGGCTGTGCTTGTTCCTAATTTTGCCACCCCATTGTTCCTGTGACAGGGAGCTACAGAGAACAGAGGTTTTAAAATAGATGTTCATAATCTCCACCAGCCCTCTGGCATATTCTGCTGACCCTCAGGGAGTCTTACTGGGAATATATTGAAACTTGTGATATCTAATAAGTGAAGGTTCAGGAGCCTGACGTAGACAGCAGAAATGTCGTCTTCTGGGTAAAGTAGGACAGAAGACTCCAATAACTCAGAGGAATTGCAGAACCTTTCAGCAGACAGACTACTAGACTTGACGTATATAACAAAAGGTGATAAATTATGTGTGCTAAGTTATTTTGTGTTAGCACAGCGTCCACACCTCCATGATATTAAGATGATAGATGCACCTCTAGTCCAACAGACTAGTCTTCAGAAACAAAGTTCACAACCAGCGCTTGAACCCTCTTTTTCCCCCTGTTCCACTTGGATCACCATCCTCACTTGATAAATGGGTGTAGCAGTGATGCAAACTGCTCTAGCTCAGAGGAAGTAGAACTTCCAGCCTTGCAGTGCAAAAAAACTGCTAACAGATTGAACCTACCTCCTGAGCATAGTTGTGCCTCCCAGCTCTTGGGGGATTGGGAAATCTATGTTATTTCACAATTCAGGCACAACCTCTGCAAAATCCTCTTTCAGGTTTCTTCTACAGCCTCCCGAACAAACATTATTCATTTTTTGAGTGAATCCACATGCTCATCCTAACAATGAGTTTAGATTATTCCAGATAGTAGAATTTTCTTTGCAGTTAAGTGGATTCTTGCAGGATCCTTCTTTGTGTGGCTTATAAAGTAAAGTGTGCTGAGGCAGAACCTTCTGCTGCAGTGCATGTTTTCCAAATTAAACAGAATTTTATTCTCATCTGTTTTTATCTCAGTGGCTGTTGAAGTCTATTTGCTTCTTTGCACAGTGTGTGAAGATCATATACTGCACTGACCCATCAGTGCATTTCCAGGCAGCACATTTGTGCCATAGTGGGACACAAAAGGATCTGTATTTCCTGGTTGTCCAGATACTGAACAAAGTAGAAATTAGAGATGTGGAGCATTTTCTACCTTAATTTTGTGGTGAAACCAAATCTAATGACAATATTTGCAGTTGTGGCTAGACATCCAGGCTGGATGAATCTGACTACTCGGTTCCATCTTTAGTGGCACTAAAGATATCCTGTCCATGCAGAGGAAGACTACCCAAATGACCTCAGGCAGGGACAGGATGTGGTACTTTGCTTTATTCTGGTGCTTCTGCTAGTACTAGGACTTCTCAGGAATATACCTCTAAGGCTGAACAGAGAGATGACGCTTGTTTCTGTGCCGGGACAGCCATCTCTAGCAATTCAGGAAACTAACAGCAAAGGCTTCAGATCTGAATTGCCCTGATCTTTCCCAGCATAACCCTGTGGGTAATTAACATCACCTACATGGATGCTCAGATAAAGCATAGCCACCAAAACTAATGTTTTCTGCACCTGCCACTCGTAGAGCATTTGATGAATCATTTCCTTGACTCCTGGCTTCGTTGATTGGGGTTTTGAGACCAGTACCAGTAAAAGTTGTCACTGGTGTTGCATGTCATTGTGCTCTTCTTTAAGGAAGTATCTCCTGTCATCCTGTCTCTGCAGTGCATGCTGTGACTGTAGAGTGTTGGCCTCCCAAAGAAATGTACTTTTCTGTCAAGGAACTGCCCTCCAAAGCTGCTTTCCTCTTCAGCTTCTGAGCTGATGAAGTACTCCATTCTTTCAATAACTCCCAGGCCACTGGGATCATTTACTAGGGATCTTCCGTCTGTCACCAAAACAATAACATCACTTGACCCCCTCTTACTGATCTCGGAGGCCTCTTAAAAGTTATAAACAGCCAGTATAAGACCTTTTTAGTAGTTGCAGTGATGTTAAGTGCGGTATTTGCTGTTGGTCACCATGACATGTTTCTCATCAGCTGGAAGGTTAAAGATGAGCATTCTGAGAGCATGCTGGGGAGGCTTCAGATAGATTCCTCACTCCTCCTCACTGTAATGCCACTTGGGAAGCGATTGGCATACTTGTAAATGTCTGCACATCCCATAACATTGGATGACATTACTGAACATAGGCAGCAGGATGTGGTTTTCCTTGCTTACTCAGTCCCCCTTCCCTTGGCCTCCTGTCTCTTTCCAAGAGCTCTTCTCACAAAAGCTTGCTTTGGCTAGGAATCCATGTGATGCTATCTTGTGGTGCCTTGTAGGCAAGGGTAAAAACCAATTAATTGCCAGTTAAGGAGAAGACTTCAGTGGAAGTTTGTGTTTTCTGGACGGGGAGCATATTCCATTCTGAACTTAATTGGAGGTGCTACCTTTCCTTCATGGATAAGGATCACGGATAGTTGAGTATACTGTCAGTTTAAGGTACTACCTGTTGGCCTGTGTAAATCTTCCCAAATTCTAGAAGTGTGTTGGTGCTTGTTGCAGCTTATCTTTGTTACCTGCGATTCTTTTTCCCTTTTTTGACTTGATGATGAGGGGGGAGCCCAAAGGATAGGTTCCTTAGTCCTGTCAGTGATCATATCTTGTCTTCATAGTTGCCATCTCACATAGAAGCAGCTATGAACAAAACAATCTGACTTGACACATAGGATAGTAAAGGATAACTTGGATTGCTAAATCCAGTCTTGTTTTTCTGAACTGTAGGGAGAAACTGTTCAGGAACACAGGACACCTGCTGAAAAAATGTGGTCAGAGAACTAAAGCAATAGGCACAGCACCTTGAGCAGGAAAAGCTTTATACTGGAGTTTCTGGAACCAGCATGCTTTTTAAGAGCTAATTAGCCTGTGCTCTTAAATTGTGGATCATCTGAATTGTGTTTGAGAGAAGGGATTTGCTTTTCCTTTTGAGTTTTGTGGATGGGCAGAAACAAGGAAACAGGTTCAGTCTGCAGAAAAGCCCTGCAACTTTCGTCTGGCAAATCTCTGATTCCCTAAACCTCGGTAGCACATGGGATAGTCTCTCATGAAGGATATTCTCAGTGTGGAGTTACTGTTTTGCATCCTTGGAAACATTAATAAGGAACAACAGAGATGACTATGCAAGAACAGAAGTGTTGATTCCATTGAAAAAGCAGTTTTATAGCTTTTAAATTTGGGGAGCATAATAAGTGTACAAATTCACTTAAACTCAGGGAGAATGAAGCCCAGCTACCTTTCCTTAGATGAAAGAGAACTTTTTTTCTTGACTGTCCTTCAGGATTTTTCGAATGTGACAGAGTAAGAAAGGAATGCATTTTGTTACAAAGCAGAGTGTCCCATATACCAGCACAAAATGTATTCAGAGCCCTTTGAATTCTCTGCAGAAAACTGCAAGAGAGTCCCTTACAGAGGTGATTGAAAGCCACTGCACAGGAAATCAACTCCTCATCCTGTACATAAACATGAGCCAATTCTACTATATCTGGCTCTCAGAGCAGTACACACAGTAAATTGTTAACCCCATCACCTGACCTAACCATTTATCTTTACTTCTCAGTACAGTTTTGGCAACTGCTGAGTAATGGAAGAAAGAAACATGGAATGCAGATAGCTGTAGGAGAAGGAAAAAAAAAAAGGCAACAACCAACCCCCTGCTCCCTCTCCTCCCAAAAAAACCCCAACCAAGAAGCCCAACCACCCCTCACCTCAGTTTCAAACAGCCCTTCAGCCCTTTAAAGCAACAAACAACAGGAGAAATTGCCTGATAGAGTGGCAGGATCTTAAATATGGTTAGTATAGAACAGAATTAACATTTCTGTGGAGTAACAGACATCTGAAGCATGGATTTTCAATCCTTCACACCTCTTGGTTGTGTTAGCACAAATAAATTAATAACTCCCCTGAACCTTTGTGGAACAAATAACCATAGTGCCTTTCAGGATTTGAAATGTAAGCTCTGTGTGTTTTTAATGTTAGTTGTTATACATGAAGGTTGGCTGAAGTAGGTTATTCTGCTTATGGAGTATTGTTCCCATATGAGGATTCAAGCTATGTACTCACAGCTGCTGCTCTCCAACATGGACTCTCAGTTCCACTAAAATCAATAGTTGGCACAGCAGGGTACTGTTGTATGGTGTGTAAATAAATGGGTGTCATTGTGTCTCACTTTTTTTTCCCCTTTTCTCCTTTCAGATTTAGATTTGCTCTTTTTCAGGCATGTATCAGTGTGTGTTTGCAATGCAGGAGATTCGAAGCAGAGCTGCTTAGGGAGAAAGAAGCTTTTCTCCCCCTCCTTTTTATACTTCCCAACAGGATTTTAAAATAAACAGCAATTTCATTAATTATATTAATTATCTCTTAACAATGTCAGGGGGAAAAAACCCCAAATAAAACAGAAACCCATTTTGCAAGTGTCAGCTTCATGACAAAAAGGAATTCACAGTCCCCCAGCAGACAGCTATCTTGCATACCAAGATGCAGGAAAAGTGTCATAGTAAGTGTCTTGATTCAGTTACAACAATTTATCTTTCTTCTTTCCATAAGTCTTGCACCTATATTTGAAAATATGTGACAATTGTGGTTATGGGATGTAAGAGCTACAGATCTGCTTTTCAATAAACTGACTTTGAAGTTCTGTTTCATGCATTTTCTTTTTTATTCATGCATCTGGTCATATAGAGTGGTTTACTTTTTTTGGCTGCAGACTTGGCAGATACAAAATGCAGATGTTGTTCTTCTGACTTAAGCTGCTATTTTAAGCTTTTTGGCCAGCGGTTGGAAATTTTAGGTTCAGTTGTTTATTTGCTTATCATCAAAGTGGTTTTTGTCATATAATTCATATATGAGTATTAGCTTTCTGTGTTTACTTTCAGAGTTTGAGATTAAGAGTATGGTCTTTTTTTTACCCTTTACTTTTTTTTGAACCAGCATTCTCTTTTGATTAATAATACAGTAGAATATGTTATGCTTCAGAGAGCATTTATTTGCAAAGACCACCCCCCTCCCCAAAAAAAACCCCAACCCAACCAAACACCAGCCCAGCCCTCACGTTGTGCTGCAGTGCTTTCCCTTTAAGAAAACCATATCTCTCTCCAGATGCCTGCATCTCTTTGATACAAAAGGGTACACTAAGTTCCATCTATAAACAGAATCCACTAATTAAGAGTAATTGCTTCGGAGATTGGTACAGACTATTCAGCATCAGATGCATGTTCCTCTCAGATATCCATTAGCCTCTAATAAGATAATGCAGATGTGCCAGTCTGTTTCCTGTTTCCTTCTATTGTACCTTTATTGCCGTATATGGACCAATGGGATGGGCTGAACAATAAGTGGATGTCCTTTTGCTCCCAGAGCCCTTCTCAAAGGAATGTTTGTTATTAGATTGCTTTTTCTGTTTAGTTTCACATCACTATGCTAATAAAGGAAACATAACACTCCAAAGGCTTTTTTTTTTTTTTTTTTTTACTTCTGCCACGGTAACTAGTTTATTGTTTAATTAAATCTTGTTGGATAGCCATGAAAACAAAAATGCAACATCTCACAGTCAGTGAGAACTGGTGCAGAACGGAGTACAGCCTCTTTATGAAATAAAAGTTTCCATGCATTTTTAAGAGTTTAAAGGCAGTGTGGTTATCATGTTACTGGATCTGACTGATTTACACTTGAGTCGTGCTAAATCTGCTGAATTATTCAGTACTGCTGAATGCAACACCATCAGCCAGCATAATAGAAAGCATATGCATAATCAGGGATTTCAATACAAACTATACATTAAATACAGTAAGGGTTCTCAGAACTTGACTTGTTTTGAAAACAGCATTAGAATATGTCTTGAAGCCAGCTAATAAATAAGAACTGTCTCTTGGGAAAAACAAGTAATATATTGTTGAAAGGTTTTATATGCAAAATTTCTCTGAAATTGTTTTTGTTGCTCTGAGAAGAGCAACTTGCCTCTCCTGTCTTACTGCTCAGGCTGTCCTCCCAGTCCAGAGGTTCCTGTTTTAGCCTAAGATTTAAGGGAGGGGCGGGGGGTTTGGAGTTGGCAGGAAAATGGGAAATGAACTTAGAAGAGACTTCCTCTGTGACCCTGGAAACTTTGGGGACAGCAGTGCTGCAGACCAAGGGCTTGGAGAAGCAAATTCCCAAGCGCCCAGCTCTGAGCAGAACATGTCCTGGTGTTGGGGTGCCTCTTCTGCTTTCCTGGTTTTGTCCCCCAGTTGTAAAGGAAAAGCAACAGCAGTTTGCTGTGGCGGAAGGGTATAGGGACGGCAGATTTAGCTTAGAGGTTTTCTGGATGCTACATCATGGATATCTTAAAATGACTGCTGAATTTCAAACATTACCACAGGTAGGGCAGAACTCCCCACTGACCTTTTCAGAAGTGAGGGAAGAAGAAAAAGACAAAAATCCTGCTTTACTTGCACTGCTGACATCTTAATTCTCTGCTATGGCTAGTGAGAGGGGAAGAAGAGGAATGTGGAATTGGGGTGTTGTTGGCAAAAGGGAGGACAGAGCATAACCTTCCTACTGACACAGATTAATTGGCCAAGCCTCCTGCCTTGGCTTCTTGCCTGTCCAGCTGTTGATGTGCATCAAAGTCACCTGTAACAGCGAAGGGATTTTAGGAATTCAAATAAATCTTATACAAGTGAAAAATTCAGAAGTATAAGTTACCTTACAGTAATACCAAATATTGTTACCAAATGGAAGGTAAATAGCAATATAATGAATGAGGCTCAATACATTTAATATATTGTAGGAGAACTGACAGATGTCTGAAGAGCAAAGCTGTTTTCTGTAGTAAAGCCTGTGCAAATTCATGGAAAATTAAGAGACAATTTAAAAAGTTGGGTTACTGTTTATCAAGTAAAATTTAAAGCTTTTATGTGAAAATTTGTAGTTTTAAATTTCTGCTCAGCTGCACAAGCACTGAGAAGAAATGTGGAAGAGACAGATATACCTACTGCATTAACTACAGCTGTTAAATATTCTGCTCTGCTCTAGAACTACTGTAGCCTGCTTCCCCTATGGCCATCTGCTTTACCACTGAAGTCAAGTTAATAAAATACCTGTAAAAACCAAAAAGGAGGAGGCATATGTTCTGTCAAGGAAGATCATTGGCCGCTGTTCAATGCAAAGTAGTGCACAGTGTGATCATCTCTTGGTGAACCTTCAAAGGAGCTTTTCTGTATGATCCTATTCCATACTGCTTGTACTCATGAACAGTCACTAAGGAGAAGTCTATGGAAGGGGATTTTCATCATATGCTGAAGAGATCCTCTGAAGTGCCTTGGTGACAGCCATTTTCTGAAAATCTTGCCTTCAGCCTCCAGGGCAGAAGTCTATGCTGTTGCATCCCGTGAATAGGTGGTCATCCACCATCATGGTGACTCTGCAGTCAGTTTGGCTTGCTCCTTCTTGGTTAGTCCTCAGCTCTGGTAGCTGACTCTTCCTGACCCGTTTAGGGTAAGCTCATCACCTGTGGGGCATTTACCACAGCAAGTGACAACAAAGGAAAATCACCTTCACAAAGCTGACACCCATACAGCGTTTTGAACTATGGTACAGGTTTAGTTAGGCAAAAGAGATGTTTTCACCTTGGAATCACATGCAGCCTAGACATCTGTGGCTGATGTCCAGTGCTAGGTTCTCATCAGTGAGTTCAGGGACGTGAATGTGTCCATCTGGTGATACATTAGTGAAATGTGTCATGGGAGTTGTGCCATAGAACTGGGGTGAATGGGAAAACTGATTGCTGGGTTTCCTGTTTTGCAGCAGTTTCTACTTTGGGATGTCCTCTGCTGTGCAGTGATGAAGGTGATGGGTCTGTAATCTCTGTTAGCAGAGCTGGGGACTTGAAGTTCCTTGGTAACCACAGAACATGAGTGGCATTTGCTTCTTTACAAGAAGCTGGAGTTGCTGATGTGTAGCTATCTGCCTACAGTTTGTTCCTTGACCATAGCACAGATGTTCAGCCATGTGGACAGTCTGGTGCTCCCAAGGGACACAGCTTGGAGTCAAATGATACACTCTTTAGAGTATCATGACTCTTACACTGTCTTCTCCTTCTGCCTATGAAAAGTAAATTTCTACAGAACTCTGAAGAGGAACAAGTTCTGAAGGCTTATCTCTAGCTCAGCTATCTGTAGGAAATTTCTGGCCATGAGTGGTGAAAGGAAGGTGATTTTTGAGTAAGGCAAGAAAAGCTTACTTTCATGTAGTAATTTCAGTTTATAATTACATCTCATGTAAAATTATAAACACACAAAAATATAGGACTGTTTTGCAAAGCCTACTTTTGGCACTGTTAAATATATGTATTTGTATACTGAAGAGCTATAACACTGCTGTATTCTGTCACCACTGGCTCCATCACAGATCATGTTCCTTCAGTAATGAAGAAGTGACCAAAGAGTTTTCCTGAGTGCCTTTTTCCCCCTCTGTCCTGAAGGAGTTGCTTTTTTCTTAATATTTTTCACTTAAATATGCAAATATATCTGATGTGGTTCTGGGAACTTTTTAAGTTATGATGAGCTCTGCATTTTTCTGGCTAATAGAAATATAATTGAAGGCATTAGATAGTTTTATAAGATGAATTTTATTTCCAAAGCCCCACATAATTTAAAAATAGATGACCTTGTTCTGTGTTTAATTTAATGCACACATTTTTAGGGCTGGTATTCATCAGCATCCCTCTCCTGTTCTTTTTTTTGCAAACTCTTAGAAATGTGGTATTTTTGCCAGCTTTTGTGGAATTGCTTTATAAAACTTCACGTGTTCCTTTGATACTTGACTTTCCTTGTCTCTTAAGCTTCGTAAAGCCTTAGCTAGGTACAACAGGCACCAGCGATGGTTTGTCTCATTTCGTGTTGTTAGTGAGTCACTGTGTTTGAGCTGCTGGGGCTCCCTCAAAAGACCTGCCTGGTTTCACTGGTCTCCAGGCATTTCCTTGGCCAGCAGCTGTGCCTTCGCTTGCTGTATCCCTTCTTACAGCCTCGTCTCTGTGTACGTTTGCCTCCATTAGCGTTAAAGGCATTTCGTGCATAATTTACACAGTTACCAAACACTTATGAGCTACATTTCAGCTATCCCCAAGCAGACTGCACTCGGCAGAAGCTGCTGTCTGATGACATGCACAGCTGGTAACCTTTGCTGGTATTCCACACAGAGCAGGAACACTCGGCTGCTCTCTGACAGGCAAACATATGCATCTGAGTTGGTGTTTTTTCTTTTTTCTCCTTGCTCATTTGAATTCTTACCGACAACTGGTGCGCTGAGTAGCAGCAGTGATAGTCAGTATTGCGTTGTCACAGTTTTCCTACTCTGGCGTCAGTTTTGCTTTGTGACCTTGACACGTCTTTTCACCGCTCCTTTATTTTCCCACTCAAAATTCCTCTTGCCTTTGGTTTCAGGCTATAATTTCAAAAAATTACAGATAAAAGTGCTAAATAGTGCTGGATGTGGTTACTGATCACTGACTGTGGCAAATGCAAGAGTGTAGTACGCTGTCTCAGGAAACAAAGCTTTAGCCAGCCATGGACTGCCTTACTTTTGGGTGGCTGAATTTACTCTGTGGCTCCTACTGTCTTCCTTCTACAGTATGTGTTGGAGGAGATGAGTAAACTCCTCGTGCAGGGTGAGCTCAGGAGCTGGCTGCAGCACTCACTGGCTTTTGCCTGGAGCACTGCATGAGTAGCGACAGGAGCAGTGTTTGCAATACGGAGCAGTCGCAGCCTTCCCAGTACTGTATGTCTCAAGACACCAGTACCACTTACTGGTGTGGCACCAGCAGGTTGATTCACCACCAGCTATTTGTTGCACCTAGACTTGCACTGCTATTGTGGGAGCCAATTTCATGGGAATATCACAAGAAGTGTCCTGTTCTCAGTCTGAGGCTTTTGGTACAGAGCCTGAAAAAATGAGGACCCCTTGAAAGGTGGCAGCTGTTTGGGTGAAACACTGAGGAAGGTGTGTGGAGCTCGGGATGACTTTGAAGATGGTGGTCATGAGAGCCAGGAGGTTCCCTAGCAGAGCACAGGAGCAGGATATTGCAGTGTATTGACTCATGTCACTCACTCTCCCAGATTATGAAATAATGGGTGCTTGTTTGTTTGGGCAGTTCCCCGTACCCCTCAAAAAAAAAAAAAAAAAAATAGAGTAAACACTTAGTGAGGTGTTTCCGAAGGGATAATAAACTAACTATTCTTTGTGAAAATAGTCATTATTAAAGCAATTACTGCTTTAACAGCTCAACCCAAAATCACCCTCAGACACATGATCAGTGAGTGCCCTGCCTCAGCCATGGCACTGAAGGAAGTTGAAACCCTCCTCAGTGCCAATCCCTCTGTAGCTTTTAGGGAGACATTGAAAACTTCCATACAAAGGGAAATGTTTCAGAAGTTGATTTCCCCCCCCCTCACCCCCCCTCCCCGCATCAATATTTCAGGTAATTATTGATGCATTGGTTTTAAATCTGGAAACTTTCACAGCAAGACTGTGTCACATCAGAAATAGCTTTTGGTGTTGCTCATCGTGCAGGGAAATCAACTTAACTGGTGTTCTGCTGTTAGCTTCAGTAATAGGGTGAGTGTTTTACCCCTAGGTAAATATCAAACTGACCTCATGGGATACTGATAAATACATTTTAACTTAACAAAAGTTGCAATGAGAAAAAAAGGTTCTTTTATGTGCATATTTAAAAAATATGTATATTTTAATCAATATATTGTTTTCTTCCCCCAGACTGTGTCAGTATGCATCTGTAGAAAGCAACTGTGCTCCCAGGGAAACATTTGCATAAGTAACTGAACTGCACCCTAATACCAGAGTAAGAAGACTTTCTATCCACAGTTTGCAGCGCAAGGATGTCCTAGAAGAGAGAACAGTAGGAAGCAGTGATGAAATACGGGATGGACCTGATCTAGTGAATTACCTTTTCATCATCACACAATCCAGCTTAAGCTGTACCTTCAGGCTTGGCAGTCCTCGTCATTCATAATCTGAGAGATCTAATTTGCTGGCCTGGAGTGATGCAACAGAATATTTGTCCACTGTGAGGTGTTAACATGACAACCAGTAGCCGCACATGTCCAGTACCGGCCGTGAATGGACATATGACTCACTATCCAGCAGCACCATATCCCTTACTTTTTCCTCCAGTCATTGGTGGACTGTCACTACCTTCCCTCCATGGACTCCAGAGTCACCCACCAACCAGTGGATGCAGCACCCCGTCACCTGCAAGTAAGTGCTTGGTATTAATACCTTTTATTGACCGGCTGTCCTGTAATAAAGACTGAGCATGTTCATTCTGAAATCAGGAGTGATTGCAGTTGCTCATCTATGATGTATTTTACTTGGGCAAAGAGCATGCATTTGTTTTGAAATACCATTTTCACTTCCTCTTGTTTTTATAAATATAAACAGGCAACTGTATGGCATGCTAAAGCTATAGAAACCAAGAGTGACAAAATTTGCTATGCATTTTGGTATATCCTGCATTATTATATTAGCTGCAGAACCCAGTGTTGCTTTTAAAGAAAAACTGACCTTTTTGTAATCCTGAAGAGTGATGATACCTCAGTGTAGTATTCTCTGAAGTTGCACAGTTATTAAAACTGCTTTAGTTTTCTTCCATAAGTAACTGTTTTCTTCATGTGCAGCTTCTGAAGAGCAGTGGACAGCTGGTAGCTGTGAGCTGTCTGTGGGTGCAGAATGAGCCCTTGAGTCTGTGGTTGAGTTTCTATTGTGGTTTAACCCCACATAGCAACCAACTATTGCAAAGCTGCTCTCTCACATCTCCTTTCCCCTGTAGTGGGATGAGGAAGAGTACCAAGGGAAAAAAAGGTAAAACCCATAGTTTAACCCCAAGTTAATATTGAAATAAGATATAATGTAAGAAGAGTTGTAATCAGAAGGGAGACATCAAAAAGAGAGAGAGAAGTAAAGCCCAGGAGAGACAAGAGATATCACTACAGTTGCTCACCACCTGCTGACTGATGCCCAGCCAGTTCATGAGCAGCCATCAGAAGCTCCTGGCCACTTCCCCCCACTTTATATATTGGGGATGGCATTTTACCTCATGGAATATCCCTTGGGCCTGTTCGGGTCAGCTGTCCTGGCTGTGCTCCCTCCCAGCTCCTTGTGCACCTCCTCACTGTTAGAGCATGGAAAAACGAAAAGCTCTTGAGTTAGAGTAAACACTACTTAACACAGTGATGTTTAGTTAGTTTAGTTTAGTTAGTGATGTTTAGTTGTTGCTATCAACATTATTCTCATACTCAGTCCCAAAACCACAGCACTCTACCTGCTTCTAGGAAGAAAATTAACTCTTCCAGCAGAAACCAGGACAGTCCTACATGCAGCACTGCTGAGTGTATTTGCTGGGCAAGGCTTTTTCTTTGCCTTATGACAAGTATGCTTTTTTCTTGGTCTTAGTTTTGTATATGTTTAAGTGGCTCCAAACAAAGCTGTCCCAGGTATAAACTTTCTAAGTAGGATCACTTAGACAAGATACATGTCTGGAGGTCTTTGCACTGAGTGACTGTATTTATCACTCAGGAAACCCAGATGGATTCAGCTTTGCAGATCAGTTTGTTGTTGAAGGTGCTTGTTTAAATCCATTACTGCAACTGTTGGATATGAGAAGTCTTGACTAAACAGCATATGTGTGGAACAAAGTACTTTCTACTAAAAGAAAAGGTGACATGTTGTAGCAGTGTACCTGGTATATCTTTCAGAGAGTTCTTTACAGAAATCTCACAAAGTTTCAGCACCAAACTTAAATGGGAAATCACAGTGAAGACAGTACTTCTGAAGAGTAAAGTTGTAGGTTTTGTGCTGCTTGATACTAATTCTGGCATCATGTCTCACATACACATACTGGAATGCTGTGCAGTCTTGAAATAAATTATGGGGAGTTTTTTTGTTTGGTTTTTCTTTTTGCTTGTTTGTGGTTTTGTGTTTGTTTATTTTTTCCATTTGTGTGGACAGTTTCCATCCAGTCACATATGCGAAGAAGTATAATTGAGTTGGGTTTTTATTTGCCCTGTTTTATTGCAGGGTGTTTGTCTTTATCGGAGATGAAAAACAAAACAGCCAGAAGGCCTACAAGTAACTTAAATTTTCCAATCCTATTTGAAAATATCCTGTTTGATTATCAGATTACCATCCTGAATTTACCCCGCACTACTTCAGAAATACTCACCTGCTGAAGAAATAGTTTTATTAGTAAATGAGAACGTTTTCTGAGACATAGATTGGTAAATACCAAAATTATATGATCAGCAATGCAGTTTTTCTTTACTATGAATTATTCCTGTGGAATTAAGACTGTGTTGCGGATGCATTATTAATGATTAGTAAATCAGTCAGTGCTCAGCCTCTCAGAAAAGTACTGCTTAGTATGAATTTCTGTCAGTATGCAAAATAAGTGGCTACTTCTAAATCTTGGGATTTGTGTCTTTATGCCCTGGTCTCGACATTTTCAGGTCAGTATTTTTGTGGAGGTGCTTTTCAGCACTGGGTCTCTGTGACTGAGCACAAAAGCCTGGCAGCTGTTGTGCATAGCTCAAGGCAATAGTGTTTGCAAATACCTGCTAAAATTGGCGAGATAGGAAGGAGGATTACTTGAATGAGAATTTTTTTTGAGACACAGTCCACTGCAGCATGACTCTTCTGGTTTGTACTACTCTGTTTTCATACCTGTACTGTCAACACTCAGTCTGTAGACTTCTGATTCTGGAACTTCGAGATTATATCGCTGGATTTATGGAGACAAGTTCTTGGAAGCATGAAGGTTGAGCTTTGGGTTGTATTTCAGGGTTCTGTTCTCCATTGTAGATTTTGTTTGTTTATTTGTTTGTTTTCCCAGTGAAGCCACCCATAGGCCAAAGTCAGTATGACTGATGGTCTCTATTAAAGCTAGAATTTATACTGTGTGGTGGAATAATACAGAACTCTCTTGCAAAGACCTGAAAAAATTAAAGGTTGGCCAAACCAATGTTCTTTACATACTTGAAACTATTGTGCTATTTATCTTCCAGATTCTCTTCATTCATGTAAACTCCAACAGAAATGATTTTACATAACAGAAATGTTATAAAGAGCTCTTTAATCTTTTTAAAACCATGCTATTCAACACCTTTTGTTCAAAGTTAGCGCCATTTGAGCTTTTGTATTAATGCCTTGTTTTATTTTGTTCTGTCTTGGTTTTAGACTTTTAATGATGGCAGAATAACGTTATATCAAGTTGCATTAAGTTATCCTAATGTACAGTTGAAGCAGGTATCTCCAGTCCCATTAAACAGACAACAGTACATCTTAGACACGTGAATTGTGTGAGCACAAGGGGCTTGCCATAAATGCTCAGGATGCAGTGATTTAGTTTCATTGATGTTAATAATGCTGTTGCCTCTGTGACCTGTGACTCGGCTTCTGTTTTTATACTGAGATACATAGTGCAAAATACTTCATAATTGGAGGTCTGGTCGCAGTGCTAGAGAGGTCAGAGGATGAAAAAACCCACTTCTGTGGGTACGTGAACGATGCATTAGCACCGAACGAGACCACGGTCAGGAGGATCGTTACTTTTGTGAAGCCGGATTGATTTACCTACTGCTGTGTTACCCCGTGGAGCACAGAGCAGACATCTTCACTCTGACATCAGGTGCCACTCAGGCTTCCCTGGCCACATTAATGAATGAGGAATTTCTTCTACACAGCAGAGATGCTTTCAGGAGGTTACTGCTTAGCTCATTTAGAAATAGTGAAAGAAGGCAAAATTGGGGGCATTCTTGTGCTTTTTGGGTCACGCACCAGCCTGTCGTAGACTAAGAGGTTTTGGTTCTTTGCCAGACTGGGAGCAGCTGTGGGAAATGGGCAAAAGTCCTGCAGAGCCTGACGCGTTTGCAGTAAAAAAATAATAGAACACTTGTGAAATATTTTGGAGAGGAATAAATAAATATGGGCAAATATTGTTACTTGACATTTTATTAAAGTAAAAACACCTTAGGTTCAGGTGAGTAGCAGTCACACAATTCTTGTGTCTGAGTGGCATTGCTCTCCATCAGCCGTGGAAGAAGGGTCAGGGCCCATCTGGCCATCATGAGACCTAATGCTGCTGCCAGAGGTCAGTAAGGCGACTGTCACAACGTGAGGATACCAGCTTTAGAAGAGTGTACCTTCTTTATAAAACATCTGTTGTGGCTGCAATGAGCACATTTTAATTTCTGGAAAAAGATTAGTTATAAAAATTAGTCTTACAAAAAAACCCCAAACTCCAAGAAAACCCCCCTAACCAAGAGAACCACCACCTGATATTTGAGAAGGAAGGTATGTAAAAGCTGCACAGATCATTGTAGTATATCCATGGAGTTGAAAACTGGTGAGGAAAGTGCTACTTTTATGTTTTGGCTGATGGAACTGCAAGGCACACAGCAACGTTGCAGTTTCACAAGCAAATATCAGCTTGGGGAAGATGAAGCCCTGCTGGTTGTTTGTAGAGTATCTTTGCAAGACTGGTTCCTGTAACATAACTTCACCAGAATGAATTTTACAGAATTAGTTTAACATGTCTAGATACCACTACATAACAAAGCCAGTTGGTGTGAGCTGGAGGAAAAAGCTTAATCTGAGCTAATGCTGTGATGAAAGGAATCCCTGAGTGTATACTAGATCAAATTTAAAAAGGGTCTGGACAGTAACCACAGTGGGAGCCACTAAATAATAAAACACTTTGTTTGGCAGTTGTTCCCTTTCTGTTTGGATTGAGCATCTGCTTGAACCGAGGTGATTTGTGTAGCCCAGGGCATTTGGTGGGAGCACCCCCATATTCTACCTCTGACCCCTGCCCTACATTTTGGTCCTCAGGCTGCCAAGGTGAGCCTTTGAATCCTTGATATCTCCCCTTCCATATCTTGTAAGAGAGGAATAGGAGTAGCTTGATAAGGGGCAGGGAAGAGCAGTCAGTCTGATACAAGAATGTCCTGGAATTTATGTAAACTTAGTAAGGTTGCTTCATCCAGATAGCTTGGAAAAAAGTAATCTGAATGTGTTATTTAGAGGACTGCTGGGATGCCATGGAGAAAATTCCATGTTAAGGTCACTCATTGTATTTCAGCCAAGCTTTTCTATTATTTTCTGTCTGGGGCCTTTTAAAAGTGTATTGTAAAGAATAAAGAACTTCATGTTCTGTTTTGTGTAAGTCTTCGAAATATGAGAAAATGTATGCAAAGTAAGATCATCTGAGCAACTCAAAGAGGTAGAAAGGAAGTACCTACAACATTATTTCTGGGTTGTGCAATGTAAATACTAATTATTTTATTTAGTAGTCAGTATTACATACCAGGTTTTTCAGACATACTCTGGACAGGCAGATTGTTGTTTTGGGCATTGTTTTCTGATGGAATGGTTTTTCCTTCCATTAATGCAATTATTTACTACTTGAAATTAATCTTAACGATTGCTTGCTTCCCCCCCCCCCCGGGAAATGGATTTTCCACTGGTATCATTTAAAAAGTACAGTTAAATCCAGTGTAACTGGTATAGTACTGCAAGATATTTTTGCCAGCCCCACCCGTTGCAGGAATTCATTTACTTTTCCAGTCCTGTTGTTAATCATTTTATTGACACAGAAAGTCCTCCCAAAAGCACTCTTTGGCAGATTGCATTAAATATGAATAGCAGATATTCATTACGATGTGTTGCCCCCAAGAGAACTCTAAACTATCTGCACTACTCATGAGCAGGCAAATACACTAATTCTCCAGCTATTCAAATTATTTTCAAATAGTTTAGTGTGTCTCTAATAAAAACAAGAATGTCTCTGTTTCCCTTAATTACTCGGAAGGTCAAGGACTCCCACATCTCACTTTACTTCACAAAATGGGGAATAATCCTGTTGGAGATTGGAGTATGGTTAGTACATGATGGATTTTCTTCCATTGGCATAGATACTGAGGCAAGTGCTATCTATAATGGACTGGAAAAAAAAACCCTCATCACTCTTTGGCATTCTGGAATTATCTAAAATAGTATTATAATAGTTATATTGAATTAGGAAAAAAAATACATTAATTAACTTTGTTTGATTATGTTGTTTGACTTTTTTTTTTCACAGTGTCTAATCTTAGTGTAGCTGTCTCCCTTTTTTCCAGTCCCATCTCCCTGGGAAAGCTTGCTGTGTGGTCATTTACATGTATCTGCAATTAACAGATGACTTTCAATGTACCTATTCAGTGCATGTGTTGTCCATCGTTATTGGAAAGACAGAACATGTGTTTGCATTCAGAAAGAGGGGGGTAAACAGAACATGAATCTCAGATTTCTTAGCCTCAGTCAATGTTGCCTCATGCTGTCAAGTTTAAGGAACAATGTCCAGATACTCTGCAGATACCACTCATGACCCTGGAAATCACCATTTCTTTTCATGTCTTTCTTTATGTCATGTTGTGGATTTTTTCCTGGTGAAGCTCTTTATGCAGCTTGAAACCATCTATGCTTGATTATAAAAACTATGTTACACTGTCATTTTCGGATTCTAGTTGATCTGAAACTATTAAAAATTTAAACTTGCATGTTCACGTTAGAGCTTCTTTTCCAGTATTACCACTTCCAAATAAACGAGGGGCTCCTCCCTACTCGGTGCAGCTGGTGACTCCTGCCACACCACTGCCCTGCCAGGGTGAGTCCTCAGCACCCTGTGGATGCAGCCCACTTCAGATTTTAGTGGGTAGCATGCTCATCTGTGAGAAATCAGCCTGGGTGTGTATGGACAGGAATTTGCTTCCTGGGAGGAAGCCAAATTTAGAAATTTTCTGGTCTGGCAGAGAAAGTGTGTGGTGCAGTACTGGCATGTGCTCCATAATGGCTCTGTGCATCCCTCATAGACATGCTGTAGTCTGAAGGAGCCTGGTGTTTGGAAGTCAAGCAGGAGCTATCAGAGAATTGCTCCTTCCCTCCTTTATGGGCCCCAAAGCAGGGAAATTACCCAACAAAATACCTTCTCACCTAAGGCTGGAAATACATTCATGCAGTATTGAATGACCTTCTCCTCTGCTCTGGCTCAATGAGAATAACACCCAGTAGCTTCCAGTATTGGGGATGTCAGGAATGAAGAGTGAAGGGCTTGTTGCATTTCCCCATTGTTGGTTCATTTGGGGTGACTCCTCTGTTACCCCTCCATCCAGTGATGGTGTGTTTGGTGTCGGTTCTACCATCCCACTATGTGTTCAAAAGGAATGTAATGCCAGGCTTTGGGTGTGGCAAGGTGGCAGCACCCAGAGATATTTCAATGTCTGATGTGTTTCCAATCTAAATCAATAGGTGCAATCTTCTGAAATTGTAATAGTGTGATAATTCATGATACTAGAAATCAACATAAGCTTTTGATTTGCCAGCTTTCTGTCTGAAGATGTATGCTTAGCAGCTAATCATGTCATTTTAGCTATGTGAGGAGAGTTTCATTCAGTCACGTTGCTGTATTCAAAAGGCAGGTCACTGTGTGGAGTGGATTGTAAATACCTTTTTTTTTTGTGATCCAAAATGGGCCTTTTATTTTGCCTCAGTGCTGGCCTTGATAAGACTTTCCTCGTTTAGTCTACTTGAATTGTGAGTTTGTGTTTACTGTGTTTTTTGCAATATGTGGTGTTTAATTGGGAAGTTCTATTTAAGATTCGGACAGGGACAGATTTGTCTTCAGGAGTGATCAATTTATGGTTTTCCTCAGGTAGAATATCTTCCCCTTTTGCCTATTTAGGGAATATGGGGAACAAATCATGTTATGTGGACTTTTCAGCTGTATCAATGACAACATGTTTCCCATTTTAAGTGATAAATACCCACCCTATCTGATGAGCCCTGAAAGGGCAGGGAATCCTTTTTCCCTTCCTTTGTCCTTCAGTGCTCTGTTTCCTTTCTTACTACCCAGAATAGGCCTACATCAGTAATATTCATAAATGATTTACAAAAGTAATTCCTGTGTAATAGCTTGGGACGTCAAGATTTTATGATGCTGCCAGATGTGCTATCAAACAAAATTATCTGGTTCAAAAAACTTGTGATAAATCTAGTCAGGGAAAATTCCCCAGGGCAGACTCACCCTCTACAAAAGTAACTATATCTCATAAAATTGTTAGATTTGCCTTTACCACATGTTTGAAATCAGACTTAAAGCAACAATTTTATTCATGTCAAAACTTAGGTTTGGTATAAACTAACAAACAGGAAGGACTGGCCTTAAGCAACAGAAAACTCTTTTCCTTTCAAAACACCACGCACACTCAGAGGAAATGTCAGAGTAAATATCAGAAATATTCGGAAAACCAGAACCTGCATCCCTAAGATACTCAACTGTTTTGTCTAGATAATGCATTTTTAGAAAGCAGCCATACCCTAAATATAGTGGGTCTCACCAGGGTTGGGCTGTTGAGCTCCTGATGGCTGTGTCTGAGTACTCTGAGGTTGTGCAGTGAGCAACATGCCCAGCATCTTCCCTGTGTGTTTGATTCTTCATGGTCTGAGTCAGGGAAAGTGTGTTGATAGCGAGGTGTGTGTTTTGGCTGAGAGTTTGGGTTTTGAAGGAGGGGAAGTGCTGGAGAGGCACTGGAAGTCCCTGTGTGGCCATGCCTTGATATTGGGGAAGGTTGGACAAAGGCAGTGTGCCCTTGGCTTAGCTCCACAATTTTATGGTAATCCTCACTTCTCAGGAAAGCCTGCAAGGATGTTTAGGTGCATGCAAAAACAAACCTCACAGGTTTAAGTACTTCAGTTCTGATGGAGGAGCAAAAGGTTTTTCAGCATGATTTTCATCCCATAGTTCAAGGTGTTTGGGAGACGGGCTGGAAGTCATGACTGGCTGCTGGGAACATCTGAAATGCTGAGTTCAGGTGATGGAAGAGTTTGGTTCAGCATTTCTTGGGAGGCTAGAGCAGAAGAGGAGAGGTGGGTCTGGAGGTTTGTGATGTGCCATGTCTCTGGGGAACGCACGTCTGCTTTTGGAGTACTCTGAGATATCCACAGGCTCTGTGTTCCATTAGACAACACACGTGCTTACAGCTTCAGTTAAGGTGGAAGTCAGGTCATTCATGCACTTGATAGGTGTGGACCTCTAGGTAGAGCTTTGTGTTTGCAATTTTTCAGTGCTGAAGGCCAGTCAAATTTGATTTAACCTCAGCATTAGCTTTTCCTGAATGTCATATGTTTCAATCTGAGACTTGTACTAAGGCTGATACTCAACTTTTTTTAAGAAATGTGAACTGAAAGAAATTAAGATGGGCAGAAAAAAACCAGAAATACTGTGGAAAACTTAGAAAAATACTTACCTCATCCTTTTAAGGATGAATTTCCTCATCCTTTCTACAGGTGGATTCAGACCCCGGCATGACCACACAGCTCCTTGCAAGAGCTCTGAAGACTCTACCTGTGGTCACAACTGCAGATAATTTTTTCCTGTATGTGTGTAAAAACTGTGTAATTGATTCTTAGAAAATAAGGCCTTGATCTCTCAGCTAGATCAGTAAGAGCAGATAGCATTCACTCCTTAAATTTATACCGAATAAGATGCTTTTCAAAAGCTGTCTTTTACTAAAGATGTATTTTGATATTCACAGTAATGTGGATAATATAATTTCTGAGATAATGGGGGGGCAAAATGTAGGCTTATGCAGTTCTCCTTTCTCAAAGTTAAAAGTTTTCAAAAGCTTCATAACACAACATAGCTAACTAGAACCCTTTATAACCTGTGATGTTTTTTCCAGTCAATTTTTAAAAATACGCAGAAGTTAGTTTCAATGAAGGATATGCCAAAAGTCCTTTAAATACAGCTGTAATAGCATCACTTTTTCCTCTCTGTATTTAAAAATAAGAAGAAAGGCATTCTTTACCAGTTCCAAATACTCCAGGGAAGGAAGGTGGTGTCCTATGGCTGCTCTGTGCAGCCTGCAGCTGTTACCAGAGGTTCTGCCCAAAAACCCCTGGGCTCTAACAAACTGCAACTGTATTTGAGGGAGAAAAAAACTTGGCTTCCTTTTAAGATTGAAAGCATCCAAGCCAACAGCCAGAGTGCTGTCCTCACAATCAGGTCCCTGTCAGTGGAAAACACAGCGCAATTTCCTGTGCACTCTTAATTTCAGCTGGGTACCGTGGAACGCAGCATCTGACAGGGGCAATACCTGCCCTTCTACAGCAGAGCCAATGGAAATCCCCATTCTTTCTATCCTTATTGCCTTCCTATCCTCATTCCTCCCAGCCACCAAGCGATACTTGATCGAGGGTAATGATCCTGGAGAGAGAAGCACAGACGTTCGTCTAGAGCCCTGAAACGAGGCCATGCTGTAAATCTGCGGTTTTTGGGAGAATCCCCGTGCATACCAGCACTACCTAAAAGCTATCGGCAAAGGCACTTGGCGGGAAGTGGAACTGTATCATGTAAAGAAGTCTGTGTATTATATACTACTTCTGCATAGCAATTCCAGGATCAGGAGCTCTGTTATTTGAGAAATTGAATCCTGCGAGAATCATTAAAAGTACAGAAATAGTGATGTCATTACAAAATTAACTGGCTATAAACCCATAGGGTGACATGTCGATTCATAAAGGGAATAGCAAAACATAATGCAGGGCACATCTGCTGCACTGATTCCTGCAGAACCATCAGCCTATTGGTATCTGCAGACCACTTGAAATTGAACATCTGTTAGAAGTACTCAAAAAAGCAGCAGGAGAACTTGTACACCTTGCAAAACGCTTTGCTGTCAGTAACATCATAGTTTCAATAGTGTATTCTTACAAAAATTGTTATAAGTCCCCTTCAAGTCCTAGATCTTCCTGGCATTGTTTTTTAAATAGCGACAGCATGAGTAATAGTAAAAATAACATGGACTTTTCAAAAGACTTTCCTAACATTTTTATTACTTTTTATTTATGGTACCACTGCAACATGCAGACTGCTATAGAGTCTTCAAACAAAGACTGATATGATGTCTGTTCCAAGTAGCTTGGAATAAAGAAAAGGAAGATATATGAAGAGTAAGAGAAAAGGACATGACTTCTGGGCCAAGTGAAGGGGGTGAAGAAAAGCTCGCATGCTAGAAAGGGGAAGTGGAGTTTGGGGTTTTAAGAAAAATGCTTGGATGGTTAGAAACCAGACAGCCTGTGGAGACTGTCCTGCCTCTTGTGAACACCAGCAATAAGATACTGCAGTGCATCTCACAAAACCTATGTGCATGGTCGACAGTCAATTAAGGATCGTAATTTAACTGTATCTTCTTAACTCTTACCCGGTGAGGATGACAGCGTGTTTCTTCAAGCTGCATGGTCCAGCAGAGTCCAACTAATTTGCAATTTTCTTCTGTTTAACGAAACCAGAAATGTATTTAAGCCACAGAGAGAAAGATTTCACTATTGATTAGCAGGGGTTGGTGTTGCAAAGTGACCTGACAGACATTTGGAATGCATCAGCTGCCTCATGGCGCAGCAGCCAAATATCTTGAAGCACAGTTTGCTCTCTTTCTCTTTTATTACTTGCAGAAGAAGCAAACTCTGCCAGGGTGTTATTGGAAGGGATGTTTGCCATTTTAATATGTAATTACTCACACAAACTTGATGAAAACATGTTGCAATAGCTTTGATTTTTAAATAGGTAATGGTATTTACTTGTAGTAAAAAATGAGGATAATTTTAAATTATTTGAGAAAGTGAATTAAAGCATATAGCACAAGTCATAAAAAATGCCTTGTTTGTTTCAGATAGATTCCCCATTTCATTTTTTTAATAACCAAAGAATTTTTTACCTTGTTGTCCAAGATGAAGCTGGAACCTTCCATAACCAAAGCAAAGCATACTTGAGGCTGTCCAACACTAGTGCAAGGATATGGAGAGTCACTGACGTGGGCAGTTAAATGGGGTTTCTGCCAAACCTTTGTCATTGTTCTGAAGCACTCTGCGTGAGTGCCAGTGGTTTCTAATAGTGCTGAGAATTTTATACAATGTACAGCCCGGAATTTAAAAGCCTAATGAAGTGTGCAAAGGAAGAGCATTAACACTAAACCCAGAGTGAGATATGTGCATTTTTTTTTCTCCTGAGATGTCATTTGGTGATCCATTTTTCAATCAGTTCTGTGCCCATGAAACTTCTTTGACTGGACAGAAGACTCCACAATGATAGTTCCAATAAGAAAGCAATGAAGTGATAAGGAATACATAGCCCTGTTTGGTAAACTTTGTCTCTTTTTGATGTGGGGGAAAAAAAGTAAAAGTGTTTCAGAGGATGTTAATAAAATTATTAAAACTGCTCTCCAACAGCTGCAAGGACACTCTGGAGGTGATCGCTCTCCTTTGTCATCAGAGGTACTGAGCACATTTTGGATCTAGCAGATTTCTTCTCTTTGGAGTAAAAGAGTAATTTTGGGGTCAGATCTATTGTTTGAGGGTGGAAACGTGGAGCTATATCACAGAAGGCATCCAATACTCTAAGTCCCTTTCCTTACCTGAGCTTCAATCACAGTCCATCTGCTCATCACCCAGGAGCTTTCCCTTTAATCTTTTTCTTTACTTTCTTGTCTCTGCAAGTCGTCTGATTGTGTCTGGTTTTATTTAATTGATTTATGTGGTGTTTGTGTGCTGCTGTGCTTTTAATTCCGTATGTTCAATTACAGAAAATGTTTCTGCTCCCTCCTTCCTTGCTGAAGGAATTGCTTTGTATTTATTCTCAAAGTGGAAGGGTGGCATCTTGAGCAAGGTGTTGGATTTGTAGTGAGAGGGATTCAGAAGTGGCTTTTTAGAAGGTTAGGCTAGTTCTTGGCAGCCAAGAAAAGGGGGAGCAGAGTGTGTGACAGGGCTCATGCCTTGACAATGGCACAGGAGCTGGCTCCTGGGATATCGTGTGAAACAACTTGTGAAAACATGGGAGCCAGGGAACAAATTACATTTCTAAATTTTTCTGAGATGACTCCAGCCAAGGGGTGCTCTTCACCTGTGTCTGCTGAGCACTGGTCATCCCAGAAGGGTAATGAAGAAGATGTTGGAGCCATGCTGCTGAGTCACATCACCTTTGAGCTTCCAGTCGCAAGGTTGATGGTAACCGTGTGTGACAATTTGCAAAAAATGCTGATCCTTTTCAATTGGCTATCGGTCCGGAAAGTTGGGAACCATTGACCTAACGTATGTCTCTAAGGTCAGGTAGACCAATTTCCAACAATTTGTGCCCAGGATCAGACATCAGCCTGCTAGGAGTAGCATGAAGAAAGGTTCCTGTCACAATGAAGTATCACTTCTTCTTAGGATGGACTACTTTCCCCTTATTTTTTCCCCAGAATGCTTATTGTGCCTGACCTGGTTTCAGAATATCTGGTATTTGCAAGACACAACAATACTTTGGATCAAAATTGTATATTAGAATAGATGTCACAGCGTGAAAGTGGCTCCAATGAGTTTCAGATCCAACAAGGGGCAAATTTCTTTGTGAGCCTGTTAATCACTTTAGACAAAATTGCTCCCCAAGTCATTGGGAACCACATGGTCACCTCTGTAGCTGTGTGTGCCTGTGCAGGAAGTGAATAAAATCCTGCTGCCTTACTGGGTGGCTCTCTTTATGAACATCACTGACTGGCTTGGGTCTGTTCATCTCAGTGTAGGTCTTTGCAGAATGACCTTGGTCTGGATGCCTGTGCCAGTGTTTTTGTGTTCAGGAGGTGCATTGTTCAATTATTTTAGGAAATTTTAGTCTCGGTTAGCCCATGTTGTTTCTTTCCTAGTGAAAGGTTATTATTTTCTGTGCAGTGTTTGTGCTGCAGCAGAAAGTCTGGGGTGACTGGGAGAAAAGGTTGAAAGAGGGCAGCCAGGGCTGCTAGAAGGATTGCTGGTGTTTCTGAGGGACAGAGGGAACAGCCTTCACCCGTGGCAGACATTTGTTATAGATTCCCTCTCAGATCAGGAAATGAGTACAGTCATCGCTTTGTAATTAACTGTGAGGGGAAAATCTCGGGAGATGGCTAAAACAGATTTGTCCACTTAGAGAAGGAACGCCGTGACTTAACAGGTGTATGGTGCCTGTACTGCACTACTTAGGAGTTCTTCAGGCTTGGCTGCAAACAAAATATTATCCGACTATAATAACATTGTGAACCCAAAGACCTTAACTGGTTTCATTATCAAGTGAGTGCCTGAGGGGAAATACACAGATGGAAAGGCATTCCTTTCCTTTGGTATAATGCTCTTGTGCCAGAGAATTTATGGCCAGGACGTGGTTGGCCCTTGCATGGGCGACTGGTGGGGGAAATACATGAAGTCATTCCGGTTTTTGGGTTGTTTTTTTTTTTTTTTTTTTTTTGGTTGTTATCTTGTAGCCTGTTAAAGAGGTGAGTTTTCATTGCTATCCCCAAGCTTGTGGACAGCATGCTGCAAATTACAAGGTGGGGTTTGTGTCGTCCCCTTCTCTGTGCTGTGGACTTGGATCTCTCCCTGGGAAACAGGGAGGGAACAGCCCTGTGTGGAAAACACACAATACTCTGACAGGTGGATTCAGTCTACTGTAGGTCAGAGTGATGCTCAGCTGGTGTTATCTTCTTAGAATTTAATTCATTGCAGGATGTGCTGGAGAGCTGTTCAGAAGTATCCCCTAAAAGTGAGGGGGGAGTTGTTTTGTTTGGGTGATTTGGGGTGTTTTGTATTTTTTGTTTTGTTTTGTTTTATGGTTTGGTGGGTTTTGTTCTTTTTCTGGTGCAGACAGATCTTGGAAAGATCAGCTCTTTGTTTTGTATTTGCAACTTGTGCTCTACTGGTGGGAGATAGCATCTACAAGGCAGAGCCCTATAGCTCAGGCAGTCTGAAGGGCTACACATGAAGGGGTAAAAAAAGAGAAAGGAGGAGATATTAACTCATCATTTAGCTAGCTGAGGTGTCTATACTCTTTTCCAGTTCATGAGTTACCCTTTGGTTTCTCAATTACAGCTGTCAGAAGAAAGGTATGAAAGCTGCGTTTTTCAAATCTGTGACCAGAGGTTGCTGTTCCCTGGAGAGGAGTCTGGTCTGTTCATTTTGGAGAACCTGAAGATGAAGATGCAGAGCACATTAGTTGGTTGTCTGAAATACTGTTATGTTTTTCAGAACTAAAAAAATACAAAATGGAAATTGCATGCAGAATCCATGTTATATTTTTGAGTGTGTGTGTGTGCATGCACATTTAGACTTATTTGAGAACCCCAAAGGTATTGAAGCAAAAAACTAACTAAATAATGAAGTTGTGGTTCAATCGTAAATGTTAATGTTTCTGTGGGAGACTGAAGAAGTTCTTTTATTATTCAAACTGGCTTGTTCCTTTGTTGTTTATTTACCTGTTTGCCCTATTTTTGAACATTATATATGATTTCATGGTTAAGAGTTCACAAATCTTAAAATGTTGCCTTCTTGTCAGTGACACTGATCATACTGCAAGGTCTTTTTAGAATTTCATACGGATCAAATATCTCCGTTTGTTAAAAAAGGTCAGAAAAAAGGTCACCAGAATCTTTCATTGTTGGCAAAACTACCTATTTTTTTTCTTAGTCTGGGTCATAAAAATAGCTGAACAGAACTGCTTCCACTGAATTTATTGATTAAAAACAAGCAACCACCCCCTTTCCCCAGCCTTCCTCCTCCTTGTAGCAGACATCTGGCATGGAAAATGTAAGCTAGGTATTTTTATCAAGGCTATAAGCACCCAGAGTCTGCTATGATGGCTACTGCAGGGAAGCATAAGAATAAGGAGCTTCAGCAGCCCTGTTAAAGCCACTTCGTCGTTTGAAGATCTTTTGCACAGGTGTTAAAATGCAATGCCAATGCTTGATATTAGCATACTGAACATTGAAGCCTGTAATTAACTGCACCCACCTGTATGCTGGCATTTTTCTGACTCTTGCCATCCTTTGAGATGTGTGTGTCTGAGGATCTAATCCATCTAAGCTTCTGGACACCCTGAACTACAAATGAAGTCAGAGAGCTGCAGGCGCACAGCTCCTGGCAGGATTATGCACCCAGTGAGCTATTGCTCTCATTATGTTGCACTGCAATATATCATCAGTGTGAAACATCATCCTAATGATGCATTAGTGTAATACATCATCAGGGGAGTCCCACCAGTAATGTATTACTCCAAGTATGGTGCTACTCAGTAAGAAAATCATCTCACAGTCCTTGTGTTGTTTCAGAACAGCATGAACGGAGGGCAAAATATGTTGCTTAAGATTGATGCAGCTTCCCAATTTCATAACTGTGTTAACAGTGAGGGTACCTTCTCTATGCTCTGAGTTTGTGACTGTGTTTTCAAAGAGGTGTGTTTGGGCCATCTTTGGTTGCATTGCTCTTTGGAAGGAGCAGGAATTGATTCTTTAGATGGATGGCTGGAGGGCTTCAATAGGAAGCTGTAAATCCCCTGCCTGAGTGCCGGTTCTATAGTTCCTGAGGATGGGGAGAGGGTTAATGAAAACTTGGTGCCAAAATTTACAATTTTAAGGGTTTTTCTAGTGTCACCCTGATATGTCTTCCTGTTTCAGTCACATGGACTAAGATAAATACATTTAAAAAGCACGTCTCTCAAAAATTAAACCCCTCCATTTCATGGTTGAACCCACTGCTTTTCTTTGGTCTGAAAGGTCCTATAGCAAAACAATCCTTCCCATGGGAGTTGTCTCAAGGGAAAGATTTACTTGGGGGTGAGAGGCAGTCAGGTGGTTTTGCTTTATGCTTTTGAATCACAGTCATGATGCTGTGATGTGCTCCATGGAAGTGCAGCAGTCCCAGGGATTGCCAGATGGAGGAACACAGTTGCCAGTGATCCACCGAATATAATACAGGGACTGCACTACTCCAAATGAAAAATCTGTAGTAGGATTGAAGGGAATGTTAGCTACAAAGCAGACACTTCTGGAACGTGCTTTTATACACGGCCAGTGTTTTCTAGAATGATTTTTCGATGCATCAGGTTAACAGGTGCAAGACAAGGAAACATAAAGGGATTCTGAACTTTAGTGTCCTTTTGAAGCTGCATTGCATATTTTTGATGCTGAAATGCTGCACGCAAGTTGTTTTAAAAAAAATTTTTCTCAGTCACAGAAAGATTTCATCAAAATCAAGAGATGGTTCTAGAAAAAGTTGAGCAAAATTTGGTTTCCCTTTGCTTCTGATTTTCTTGTATTACCATATAGCTAGTCTGAGGAGCACGATTGTGGCCTTCTTGGGATTTGTCAGTCACATCTTTTTTTCCTGTCATGCTCCCATTAAGTTCTTTACCAACTGCTTCTCTCTGCATACCCAAGTCAGTAAGATACCATGACAGCATGACTGTTTTTGCAGGAGCACCTACTGAGCCTTCTGTTAGTGTAGGAAAATGGAGATTTTTTTAATGCTGTATGTAGTTTCTTTCATTCACGATGTTTCTCTCCTGGTCCAAAGTATGCATATATTGGTATAACACAAGGAGAACTTTAGTGGTGTCATCCTTTTGCTGGTTAAGTGTTCTATGGGCTTATTTAGGCAGCAAAAACAGTATTCCAAGCCAAAAGAACTTCAGTTGTAACTTTCTTAAAGCCTTATTTGGGCAAAGTATGAATGGCCTTAAAAGACAGTAACTAGTTTATTCCTTGAAGTGATGCTAGGTTAGGATCATCATCACAAATCACACCAACCTCAACATCAGGGTCTCCCTCACTGCTGTAGGGAATGCAAACCTTTTCTTATCAAGCTCCTGCTTGAGACTGGTTTAGGATCCCAGAGGTCCCAGTTCTCTTTCCAGGAGGATGATGGGGCCACCAGTGCAGCAAAACTCTTTTGTGCTGATGCAGAAGCAGAGGAAGGAATAAACCTTCGTCTGTGCATTAGGCATGGGCAGAAGAGTTGAATTCTGGGGACTCTCATCTCAGGGTCAGCGTCATGTCTGATAACTGCCTTTGGCTTTAAATAAAAATGAAGATCAGCCAGCCTTGTTGGCTGCATTAAATAAAGAAAATCCAATAAAAGCAAAAACTATCCATCGACAAGCAGGAGTTGAAAGGCAGAGATCATGTAATGAGTTGATCTTTATGGTTTTTAAGGTTTTATGATAAAATGACTTATTTGTTTCCCTAATGTTGTTTGAAGTCAGGTTTTCTTTCCCAGCCTGCCTGAATTCAGCCCCAGCAGTAAAAAGTTTTCATCAACAAAAATTAAAAATATGATAAACTTAATTTTATAATTTGGCTGCTGCTTAGGGTTTATTTTTTACCTTAGAACTACTCAGCTCATGTCTTGGAGCCTTCTTGTTAGAGAAGTTCTTGTTCTTGCCCTTCTCTGTGTATACAGAGAGTGTAATGAATCAAGATTTGCTCTAAATAATGTTTGCAGAGTGAAGTGTTTCTGGCAAATTCCCTCAGCTTATTGCATAGTCACATATATGGCAGGTTATTGTGTTAATAGATTATTAAACTCTGCATGTGCCCTTTAACCTTCTCTGAACTTTTGTTCTTGTCTTTTAGAAGGAATTAACTAAATCCAGATTAGTGGTGGGCAGTCAATCAGCAGTCAGATGGGGTTTTTGACCTCACCAGTATGTCCTGTTGCATTGCACTGTGCTTTGTTCTTCCATCAGGCTGCACCGTGACTCAGGCATAAACATGACACGTCAGAAATATAACGTGATGTGACACGGCCAACAAAAATATCAGTTTAGGGTTCTGTGGATAGTTTCAATTCATTCAGTTCATGGGTTATTCGTTGTCCACTCATGTGTCGATAAAGGGTTCAGTAGTTTTCAACTTGCTGGCTCTTAAATTAAAGGGAAAACAAAAAAAAAAGCAAAAAAAAAAAAAAAAAAAGGCAACAAATCTAAGAAAGGATGGCAAAGACCCTAAAGACCCTCATCCTTCAGCTGGGTTCCCCTGTGTTCAGTGCCCAGGCTTTGTGCTGTGGTTTCAGCTGGTGATATTTGGAACCTGTAAGTTAATTAGAAGGAGAGATTTCTGCAGCTAGCAATGTAGATATTCTGGGGAAAAAAAACATTGCCCCGGGGGAGGAATGATATTTGAGCAGATTTATGGTGCTCTGAGTGTGCATATGAATGAGATGATGGCCGTCAATGTGGCTTGCTGCTGTGGGGAACTGCCAGCTTTGCTCGGGTGGAAGGCAATCTGTGGAGGGGAGCAGTGAGAATGGTGGGAAAATAATGATAAAAAATAAATCAGTTTTATAATTGGACTTAAAAATTCTTAAAGTATGTAAAATCAGACTCTTTTTCTTCTGGAGGGGAAGGGAGTAAGATAAATACCCCACCTAGACAAGCATCACAGATCAAGTGTGCTAAATATGGTGGTGGGGAGGAGATCACCATGCAGTGAAGCCCCACGTCCTCCCTTCATATTGGTGAAAATCACCCATACCAGAATTTGAAACATTCTGGTTTATTCTGCTCCAACAACATGTATTGCTGACTTTGGTGGATATGGAAAGTGGTACAGGGCAGTGGGAGGGAGGGATTTGCTGAGGACCACAGCCAGACCAAGCCAAGGGATGTGTCCCAGCCTGGACCACATTTAACAGTAAGTCTGAGATGCTCTGCTGCAGCAGTGTTGAGGTGAGGGTGCTGTGCATGACTGACACCCATGTGGGGCTGCAGTGCTGTCTCCCACCTCACTGTGAGGGCTGGAGCATGGTGGTGGCCAGCATCCCGAGAGGGGCGATGGATGGGTAGGGCAGGTTCATTAATTACTTTTCTTTGACGGAAGAATTGCATTTTCTGTGTAGACGCTGAGAGAATGTTAAGTGGGTCGGCCAGCATTTTTAAGAATGGCTTTTGAATCACTCCTTTCACTTTTATCTTTCTCAGCTTGAATAAATCTCTAGAGGTTGCTAATTACAGCATGTTTTCTGTAGCACTGGAGTGGCACGCAGCACATTTTTAACCTCGCCTTCCACAGAGGTTTGGCTTCCCTTGGCGTGCATGTGGAGGAACAGTTGTGTGTTGCTAAACTCTGTCATTCAGAGCCCCTTCTGTTTTTAAATATTTCTCAGTGCAGCCTGCTGTCATTTACAGTGAGCCTGTATTGAGATCATTAAACGGAAAGTTTAAGATTAATTCCCTTTCAGGGCAAGAGGAGGAGGATAAATAACCAGTCCTGCTCAGTGTTCATTCTTAATGACTCCAGCACAGTGTGAAAGCGTAAACAGTTTTGACAAAAGGTGTAATTGATTGTTTGGGTTTGACTGATCACTCAAAAATGTAGCGTATCCTCATTCAGAAGGTGCTCTGTAAGGTAATGAATGTGATACTGTTAGGAAAGGGGGTCTCATGCTAACCAAGGGCACAGTTTGGTGCTGGGGCTCTGCCCGTGGCCAGGCTGGTGGCTGCTGGGAGTGCGGGTGCTGCTCCAGCCTCCTTTTCTTGGGTGCCTGTCTCGTCCTTGGGGAGGCAGCTCAGAGAGCCAAACTGCTACCCCATGTGAGGAAGATTAAAAGTGAGACATTTTCTGCCAGTTTAGATCCCTAAATTGCCATATCAGTGGCCCAGGTCGGATGAACACCGAGGCTGGCATGAAGGGATTGGGATCTCGCAGCTGTGAGCTCAGGGAGGAGGAAGGTGGGACAAGTTGTTCAGCAGTAAATTGCCAGTCGATGTGCAAGCTGAATTCCAGAGTATGGTGGTGGGACGCACTGACAGAGAAGGTAATGGTGGTAAGGTTATCCGTAGGCTTTCTGCATTCTCCAGCTGCCACCTCTAGTTTATTGGGAACGAGGATGAGAGCTTTAAAGACCACCTACTGTTTGCATCCTCTGTGCCCCGGGGGCGTATTCATTCTGTTCACATCATGTCTAGATCTAACCTTGTCTTTTTCTGTCCCCTTTTCTTGTGTTAAGTTTTTCTAAATGCTTCTCTTTCATCCCTTAATGTGCTAGTCTTTATGCTGATTTCTGTGCCTCCCTGATTTCCCTGTCAGAAGTGTGGGTGATAAGCAAATCTGCAGTATGTTAGAGATGAAATAACTTGTTTTTACATATCTGTGGAAGAGTGCTTCGTATCCACGAAGGGGATGTGCAGCAATGAAAAGTGAGAAAATATAGGAGGGATGCATGAAGCACCAGTGAATGGAAATTCCTGAGAATGCAAGTATTAAATTCCTGCCATATGAAAACGTTCTGGGTGTATACGACAAACTGAAGACTCGTATAATGCTCACGACCTTAGGATGTCTCTTGGAATGCAGGACTGTTTGAAAAGCTGAAACTAGGCCAGCCCATTCATATTATGGCTTTGTAATGCCAGTTCTGGCTCTCTTGGGCTTAACTAATCCTTTCCTCCTTCATCTCACAAAACCAGAAATGGAACACCTGCAAGGGACCACAAAGAAAAATGGAACAGTTATCTGAGCAAGTCAGTGCTTACCCATTAATGTTTAAATGATAAACTGAAAAGGATATCCTTTTGGATATCTTTTGGAGATATCTAAATAATATTTTGTGTTATTTTTGCGATGTATTTTGTTTCTCAGAAAATTTGTGAAATGATGGGAGAAGTACTACTACTGTGGTGGTTGAGGGTATTTGGTGGTTGAGGGTAGTAGGTGATTAGACATGGGTTTGAGCAACATTATGAGAGGTGGCCAGGGTCCTTGTGGTTGAATCAGATGTGAAAAGGGTGACCAAAACCTGACTGTGTCTGTGGCCAGGTGATAACTCTTCTGAATCTCTGGATTCTTCCTGCCTAGGGAGTGCTGATGTCCCTGCTTTGGAAGGCAAAATAAATTGCAAGGTTTTCATCAAAATGATTGCTCAATGATACAAATAAATTTTCTGGAAAAGCAAGCTGAGGGTAGAAACTGCTCTGAGCTTCCTCACCAGTCAGTGCACGCACATACATAGTTCTTGTCTTCATTATAGATAGGGATGGAATTCTATGGCTGAAGACTATGTTTATGCCTTAGGCAAAGGATTGCTGAATAGCTGGGAAAGAAAGCTTTCCCGCTTATCAGAGGGACACCGTCAATGCCCTGCTGTTTGTAGCATCAGCACTTATGCCTGGTTAGCTGCTTCCTATCTTAGTGCACGTTGCTTTGTACTTCCCAGTGCTGCTGCCTCCTCCTCTTTATTCCTTCTTTCTTTCTGGTTCTGGGCCATGGAGTGTAGCTGGATAATGAGGCTGATATTAGAGGAGAAGGGGTGAGAAGTACAGTTTATCTATTTGTGTTTCCTTTTCCTTCCTTCTGAGTTCATCCACTCAAATTTTTATTGCTGTGCACGTCTGGGATTCTTTCTACAGATGATGCGAAGTGTTTCCAATTTCTGCTTCTCCTTGACAAATTGAGACCTGGACTTGAGTCTCAGGCTTTTTTTTCTTTTGTTCATTCGGTTGGCTCTATGTGTGTGTTTTCTTTTTTGTTTCTTGTTTTCGGAATGTGGCAAAGTACTCAGAGGACTGGCCCTTTTGTTTGCCCTTTTCTGTGTAATTTTCAGCTTGTCAACCTCCTTTTGGAGAAAGTGGGTGCCAAAGTTTTGGTGTGCCATAAATGCTTCATTAGCATCATTCACAGTTGCAAATACCGACTTCCTTCTCGGGTTTCCATATATGAGAGATGGTTTTCTCTGTGACTGGTTTGTGTGGTAATTGTATATTTAACTGGTCAGTTAAATTGTATATATAACTGGTGATGATAAATGCCTTTAAGTCACAGCTTTTCAGGTGCATCCTGTGCCCTTTGTGTGCATACTATATTTTTTATTTGTACATATGTGAACTTGAAATGAGATGATACTGGGAGGCTGGTTATTTGAGGCTGAGTCTCTTCTATCAATTACTGTGCTTCAGTGTCTGGAGCTGATCTGGTCTGATGTTCTCTTACCTAGTACTGTTCTTCCAAAAACCTTTGTTGGGGATATTGTTACTGTTACTCACTTTATACCTCAGTTACTGACAGAATTTGAACAACTCTGGATTGAGACCAAATCCATGCAACATTGCCATAGAAATATCTGTAATTGCTGATAGCTTCCCATCTACAATTACTTTTTAGGCTAGATCAGACAGCTTTTTAATCTGTTTTCTTCTCTATTGATTACGTCCACTGATAATTTTTAATTGGAATGTCATGTAAAACTAATTCAAATGCCTGACAGTAGTTTTAAGGGTGTTATTTCCCCAAGAGTATTTCTAACCATATGTGTAATGATACCAAGCTTATGCAATAAGACTACTTTTCCATAATACTTTGTTGATTTTCATTAGTTATGCTAACAACACATAATTCTTTACTGATTGCATTTATAACAGCTTTTATGTTATTTTGCCTGAAATCAATACCAGGTTAGCTGATCTGTAAATACCTAGCTCATCCTGATTGCCTTCTTAAAATACTGGCAGAAAATCAGCTTTTTCAGCTGGCTGCAACATCTCTCCCCTAGCCCAAGAGACATGGACATGGACAAACACCTACCATGTCCTGCTGCATTGTCCCTATGAGTGAAGTTTTTAGCATGAGTCCTGGTTCATATGCACCCCACGGGCTGGCTACGAGAAATACATAAATCAGCAGTAACCTATGAAAAGGAAAGCCATCATATAAAACCAAAAAAAATATTTTACTCTGTCTGTACTACCAATATGTCTGTGAGGTGGTGGTACCAATGCACGTGATTATAATGATCATGCACTCATGAGTGGCTTGATGCTCTCAGTCTTATAAACCTGATGGCATCTCAAACAATGCATGTGAAGCACTAAAAGATGTAAGATTTAAGATAGTATAGAGGAGAACAGGTAAAAGTTGGGTAGCCTTGCCCACTGGCTCCTCAGTCACTGTGGAGCTTCTGAGGAGCAGATAGCAAAAATGGTATGTGCAAGGTGGTATGGTAATGAGCACGCTTGCACATGGATAAACATAGAGTGATTTCCATGATGGAAGAGGAAAGATCTGGGAATAGTGATGAGAAAAATCTGTGGGCTTTGATGCCAGTACATTTCTGTATTTGGCTTGAGGAAAACTGATGCAGAATTTGACACATTCTTTTAAGTTGATTGGAAATTTGTCTTCCTCCTTATTTTGAGAGCAGTTCTGAACTGGCCCATAATTGTCAAAGTGAAAAAAGGAAATCCTGTCTTCTCTGCTATTATGGCTTAAAGCACTTTTTCAATTAAATTATCATTAGGGTTACATCATGAAAGGTATCAACATAATCCGTTTAAGTATATCTTATAAGGCTCTTTACTACCAAGAAAAATCTCCTGTCTTTCAGGTACCAAAGTTACAGGAATTAATCAATCATGGACTCCAGGGGAAAATTCAGCCTTGATGTAACTCAGTAGTAGGCATTCATTTATTTCATGCCTCAGCGTGTATCTTTGTCTGTGCAAGGATTTTATATTTGTATTATCACAGGACTTTTGTGCAGCTCTTGCGTGAGGCTATTACAGTGAGCACAATAACCACTCTGTACACCGGCATTCCCTGCTATTTTGGTTTCTATTTGATGTCATGTTTTCACTTTACCTGGGGAGTATTTTTGCCTGGAGGAAATGACTGAGAAAAGAGGCATATTTGAAAAGCCAGGAATCAAAGAAGTGATAAAAAATATTTCTGAGCACAGTGAATAATTAGGAATTAACTCACTGTGTCATGGCTGGAGAGTATTTATTACATGTAATTGAAAATTCTCTCTGAGATAATACTGATTTTTTTGAGACCTTTGTGAGACAATCAATCCTACCATATCTTGTCTGGTTGCCTCAGATACATATGTTATATTTTCAGAAAACTTCAGTGTGGCAAGGCATATAATTGTGTCCGTGTTACAGCTGGGTAACTGAGGCATGGAGAAGCTTATATTTTTAAAACATTGTCATTCAAGTTGTGTTTGGAAGTCATTCCTGCTTGTGTGGGATTTCTCACCAGGAGAGAACTTGGGAGCTTCATGAGGGTCTGCCAACAATTTTGAGATTTAAAGTCTTGTGAAAGAATAGACCTTCTCCTTCCTCGCCCCCCACTTTTTGCTTTGTTTTTGTCTTCTTGCTCCACCCCCCAGATGATAATTGCTCCACCTGCCAGTTGATAAGCTAGCACTCCTGTGTGGGAGGAAACATTGCCAATCACTGCCCCATGACCCAAGACAGCTCTCCAGAAGCTGACACAGAATTTCCCAGTGAGATTGGGGTGGAATCTGTTGCCATTTTCATTCTGTGCTGTTCCAGACATCATAAACATGTCTAATTTGCAATGATTTGAATATGTGAATAGAAGGCAGTTTCAGAGTATTGCTATTTATGTATTTGTTCCTGCAAAAGTTATCCATCACAAGTGAAGAGACTTTTGATAGACCTTATCTTTATGTAGAGTGCAAGTACAGTACGTTTTGCTACTTCCTGTATCTTTTTTCAGAGCGGCAAACTGCAAATGAAAGCCAAAACAAATGAAAACCTCTATGATTTCCTGATGTAAAATAACATTTCCAATTTTAGAGAACAAATATTTAATCAGTCTGCATCATGCAAGCATGGAAGAGGAAAGCTAGCTTTTTTATCTTAGGAGATATGTAGTGCTGGTTGTGACCTAGAGCTAAGACAAGGCTGCTTGTCCTACAGAAAAAAAACAAACGCCTAAAAACCGACATATTTTCAGTTGCTGGAACACCATACCTCTGCGTTGTGTCTGAGCAGATTTTGCCTTAAAACAAGAGGTATTTTGAGTAAGTGTTTAAAACCACTAATTCGGAACTGTAAAGATTTTCAGTTTAAACGTCTGCCAAGTGATGGCATATAGACTGGCTTTTAGAAGTGGGAGATTTTCTTTAATAGTATCAAGAATCTGCATCCCCCATGAGTTTCAAGTTGTTGTTATGGCATGATCCATGTTTGGAACAAACTGCAGCTCCCTGTTTTAGCGTTTGCGTGATCTCTGGGCATCTCTTCCTTCAATGTCCCAAACGTTGCAGTGTTTTCTGTCCAGCCATCCAGATTTCTCAGCAGCGTCTCTTCAACTTGTATTTTAACTGTTCTTTATATAAATGATGTCAAACTCTTGTGGTTTGCATATTTACCTGGGGAATCCAAAGGCAGGGGTGTGTGCGTGAGCAGGAATCTATCGGTGCCGGTGAGCATCCCAGTGCTGCATGCGTGGAACTCTGCCATAGCTCCTGTCAAAGCTGCTGATGGAGACGAGCAGGATGCGTGCTCCTTGCTCAAAATTCAGCTGTGTATTTATCTCTCAGAAACACTCAGGTCTTTTGTGAAACCGTGTAAGCTTAATTTCGAGCCTATAGCTGATCATTTTCTCTGTTTGATGTGAGCTGGTCTCTTGAGGTGGCTGGCGTCCTGGAGTGAAGAGATGGAAGTGAGAGATCTGCTAAATCTGCTGTTGCTTAGCGTCTCTGCCTTTGATACTGTCTCCAGAGACTGCACTGATCTCTTCTTTTCAGTCAAGAGTCTACATCCTCGCTGGGGTTTTGATGGGAGATTCCTTTAAGGCATTTTGTACTGACAAGGTTATTTTTTCCATGCACATGCAGTAAAATTTCACAGAAACCTTCAAAGAAAGGGATTTTTTTTCCACTTTTGAACTGAGTTCACAGTTGCTTAGGTTCTTTGTAAAATTACCAAGAAATAAATTATAAGAGCAGCTTAATTAACAGTAAGTTAAGATGAAAGATGCCTGTTGTTCTTCTTACAGTTACACCATTTTTTTCAGAGATATCTGTAGATGTTGAAAAGTGGCAGCTAGTAGAGCTGCCTGGGTTTTTTTGCTGAACACAACCCCTAGTGAGCACTGGCATTAGGCATTTGATTTGTACATTGAAAGAAGAACTTACGTGTTGCACAGAATTGCTGTCTTTGCAGACTTCTGCCTTTGCCCATGGGTGAGGGCATAGGTGTTGCCATAAAGATTTTTTTTTTAACCCAACTGTGTTAGAATTACACTTTGTTGCAAGCCTGGGAAAATGCTATTTTGAGGGTTTTTCCTCCTTTTTGCAAGAAAGTTTTTCTTTCTTAAAATAGACAAGACAAATTGAAGATGTGAGAAATCTTTATTGACTACTTTTCAGCTAGTATCCTAACAAGAAAGGCTTGCAGCATCTTGGTCATGTGTACATAATTTTGATTGTCTTTTAAGAAAAATCTCAGTGCTTTTGCCTGAAGTAAAACTGGTTCATGGTTTCTTTGAAAAATTATTCTGTGATTTGGTTTGAGACCCAGCGAAGGTGACTGCTCTGAAGAACAACTTTTGTGATTTTTTTCTTGTAAAATATTCTATTACAGATTTTAACAATAACAAAAATATACTGAAGAGATTAATCTTTTTTGTGACTAATTTTTCCTTAATTTTAGAGGTGTTCTCTATGCTGTGCCTGTATGTACCATGTGGCCAATCAGGGCTGCTGATTCAGCTGTAGGCACAAAGGACAAGTGCATAATCCAGCATTATGTTTGCTCTGTGTTGATGAATTGCATTTCAGGGTCTGCAGCTATGGATACCTGCATTTCAGAGCCAGATCTACCCACAACAAAGCCAGGTCTTTTGACTTTTCCACAGGGAAATGCTGAGAAGTTTGAGTGGGAACAGCTACAAGAATAGGCTGCAGCAATACAGCCCCCTGTCCTTCTTATGGGAATTATCTCTGAAGTATGGTGCACTGATTTCCATTTTCTGTAGTTATTAAATATTCAAAACAGGGGATTAGGGATATCATGGAAGTGCAGACAGATCCCTCTAATGATAGTATGACTGTCAGGAGCATGCCAGTATGTGTCAGAGAGAAATTGCAATCCAGGCTATTTAGATCTGTGATAAGATCTTATTCTAGTGCCATTATGAAGTCTTGTGTTAATTGAGCAAATCTCTTTTGAAGTTGTTTCATTTCCCTCATTACGTGTCAGAGCAAAGAATGGCTATTCTAATGTGCTAATTATATTTATTTATTGATCTACCTTTTATTTAGAGAAGACAATCCAAACAAGATGCTGCAGTGTGTATTGTGGAGGCACGTGGCAAAGCACACCTGCAGTTTGGTACATCCATGGCCATGGAGAAGTTTCTCTGCCTGGGGTTTCGTTTCAGAACAGCTCAGAGTAGTAATGCAGACGAGTACATTAATCTCCTTAACTATTCAAAAATGAAAGACTGGGTACAATAACTTATTATTTATTGCTCTTCCAACATGTCTGTTCCATAAGATTTGCCATTAAAATTAAAATATAGGCACTGTAACGGCTGGTTTAAGAGAGTCTATGGCTTTGCTGTTCGGTGCTGCAACATTTGTCACTGTCAATTCCAGCAGGTTTCCTGCCACGCTGGTGTCCTCTGACAATGGGGTGGCAGAGGGTTTGCACCAAAACAATGCCAGTGGTTACTTAGAAAGGCCCAAGAGGTCGGATTTGGCAGCAGGTAGGCAGGGAAGGTGTGGTGTTGGTGAGCCACTGGCATCTGGGAGAGGCAGCAGGCACAGTTCATTCTTTCTGTACGGTAGCTGTGCTGAAACAAATGGAAGTGGTTGTTTCAGTGCATAAATACTTTTTGGGGGGGGCGGATCTTGCAGAGGGATGCATGAAGCCACTGCTTTGTGCAGCCATGAAACCAGAATTAGATGTATAGGCATTTTAATAGCTACCCATGCCTCCAGAACGATTTTGTGTGTAATAAACTTTTACTAGGAGGAGGACAATAACTATTCATTGCATTGCATAACTTCGTTTTCATGTGTGTTACAGATTTAGCCCTAATCTTTCATTACATACTTAAACAAAATTATCCTTAAGATTCTTGGAAACAAATCAAGAAACTAAAGGTAGACCCTGTAGTAGATGTCTCTGCCCATGCTATGCTGTAATGCAACTCTCCTGGCTATTGATTGATTTATTTCACGGCACATGAACGTGCCAAATCCTATCAAGCCACACTCCTTGAAACACCATATGAACACACAGCCCCTGCTCTTAGAGTTCAACATTTAATCAGAGAAGACGGACAAATAGGAAGAGCCAAGGTAACAGAGAAGGGAAGCATGGGGATTAGGTTTCCCTGCCCAGGGTAACATGTGGAATTTGTGGCAGAGCTGGAAACTAAACCTGGATGTTCCAAGCTCTGGTCTGAGGCTGCCAACCCCATGGAGGAAGTGTCATCTCCTGTATCTCAGGTGGCATGGATCCCCATGAGGGCTCTGATCAGGTGCTCTGCTGGAAGGTGGGCCAGTTCTGAGATTAGCCCAGCCCGCTCCCAGCTTTTTCCAGTCTGGATCTGACTGGGGGAGGTTTGCATGGCCTCTGTCTGGAGACCTGCCTGGCTTTTTGTAGAAAGTCTCCTCCCTTGTTTTAGCCAGTGGTATCTCTTCTTACCATCTTCCCCTTCTCTCATCTAGCAAAGAAAGGATGATAAAACATACCAGGTATTTCATAAGCTAACAGTGGATGGCCAAAATCAGACCTCTAGTCTAGGGACCAAAAATGCCTTCAGCAGGTATTTGGAAAACAGAACACAACGGTGGATTTCAAAGAGGGATGGCTCTTCCCAATTTCTATTTTGAGTTAACAGTTGTAGTATGAATGCGCTTCCCCCTTGCCAGACCATTGTTTCCTCTGAAGCACCATTTCTTTACCAATTTGCAAAAATTTGGCCAGTGTTGTGTAACAGGGTATTCAGCTGTTGGTGGTTATGTTATGTTGGCATTGAGTAGGTATTCATATAGCTGATGTTTATATATAGATCTCTCTATCGCTCTGCCTCTTGAGCTGCCCTTTTATTTGAAATGGCTTTGAAATTCAATTTATATTTAATTATAACACATGTAAAAATCCAGGATTAAGGGTGAAGAGTTTTGTTGTTGTCTTGGCCTTATTCTTAAATTCATTTAATGGGATTTGTGGGTAGACAGCACTGTTCAGGATTTTGTCTCTGATGTTTCCCTTCTTTCGGTATAATAACAACTTGTCTATCAGATAAAGAGCTTCAAAATTATTATTTTTTTTAGCTGTCTGTTGAAGGTATGTGCCCAGAGGGGTTGGGTTATGTGAAGGTTGTGTGTGTCATTCCTGCTTTCTGTGCAGGGAAGTTTTTCTCAGCTGGGAGAAAAGCTGGCATTTCACCCTCAGACCACGAGTCCCCTTGGCATTTGGGCAAGCCCGTGCCCATCAGAGGTGCTATGAGTGGTGCCTCCCCAGCAGTCAAACCCTGCCAGGGATGCACATTGGTCATCACTGAGTGCAGCAGAATTAAAAAAACTACCTCACTTAGCCAAGGCAGCAAAGGTAACAACGTGATGTGCAGCCTGGCCTCGTATTTGTTTCACCTGTGAAACTGTTCTCCATTTAAATTTAGCTGTGAATAATCTGGCAAGGATGTTGGAAAAAAAAAAAAAAAAGAGAGCAGCTGACCACCTCTCCATTACCTGAAATCAAATATTTCACCTCTCCATCACACTCCTGCTCTGGGAACAGGAGGTGACGGTCCCTGAGCCTTCCTGTGAGCAGAGCTGCTCTGAGTGCTGCACTGGCTGACTCAGCCCATGGGATCAATGGTGCTTTCCAAACCCTACTGGGGTTTGGGCTGAGTCAGTAAAGCTGTGGATAGTGCAAGGTCCTGCATATGTGATAGGCCTGACCTAAGGTCTTGTTTCCACATATATCTGTGTTTCCCTTTGGCCTGAGAAAAGGCAAAACTGGTGCTGGCTCAGGGTGTCTCAGCTGTACAGAAATGGAATGGATCACAGCCATGAGCTTTTGTCTTCCCTCACCCCTTTGTCCCAGACCTGAGCACAAAGACTGTCCTACTCCCTGTCTTTTCCCTCCATGCTTGTCACTGCTACATTCCTGCTGAGAAACACTGTCCCCTCCCTCCTGCCTTGTCCCACTGCACCAGAGCCCTCCCCAGTCCCTTTCCAAGCTGTTGCATGACCAAGGAAGGCACAGAGGAATGCTGTAGGCTCCTCAGTTCCCCAGCATGCTTGGTCCTTGCCTTCTTCTTTGGCATTGCTAGTGGGAGCAGAAGGCATTGCACAGCTGTTCAGCTGCACATGCTGCCTGGATGCAGCATCTCACCAGGGCTCCCAGGGTAATTCCCTCCCATCAAGACTGGAGTAAGGAGAGAGGTCTGTGGATGTGAGTTGCATCTACACTTTTGCAGTGGTTCTTTTCATTTTTCCCTGCTCACAGTGAAGTCCAATGAAAAATCTATGATCAAACATCTGTTGTTAAGCACCTGCTTCCTTTGCAAAATACTAAACAAACAATCCATGCATGGGCATGGATGGAACTGGCCAACAAGAAAATAGGCAGTTCAAGCCAGACCTTTCTCAAATGGATGAACAGGAGCCTCCTCTAAATCTGTGTCTCCTTCATGTACCACCATTTGTCTCCCCTCCGATTAAGAATGCATTGAATAAATCGGATAGTGCTGTGTTTAATGTGCTCGTTGCCAGCCTGCCATTTGTTGACACAGCATTGGCATGATGAGCAGCTGCGGGTCAAATTTATTGCCAGGCTCCCCTAAGTCTGCAGCTGCTAAAAATAAACATTTTGCGCAGGTGGAGGCTTTGGCTGGGCTTGTGTTTTGGCTTAACTTGCAAAGTTTGGGATCTTTTCTGAGGTATGCAAATCGCATTAGAAATATTTGGCAAGGCAAGTCAGTGCCTGAACATAAAGGAATTCCACTTGAGGATCTGAAGCAGCTCTGATGGGTCTTTTGGCACAGCATCAGCTGCCTGAACTTGACAGTGTCTTCCACACTGCTGTGTTTTCCAAGGTTTTGGTCATCCTGATGAGGTGTTGGCTTCTTCTAAGAAAAGTTTGTGGAGATGGAACTTGGTCACTCTCACTGATTGATTGGTGATCAGTCTGTTGGGATATGTGCCCTGTGCTCATGGCCCTGGTGTTGGACTGCCTGACTATTGCAGTGATATTGATACCAGAAGAGCTGCTCCACAGCAGATGTTCCACTGAACCGGGAAAATGAGGCAGCTGGAGGCAGAAGTTGGCAGTGGAAGGACCATTGAGTCCATCTCCAGGGAGCAGAAGGTTCAAGTCAAAATAGCACTGCAGATCAGAAGAGAATCTAGGTTTTAGACACCAGGGCTGCAGTCCTTGTAAAATAAGCATTCAGCTTCCTTGAGCTGGAAAGAAAAAGATGCTCTTGAAAGTTAGCAAATGGAATTGCCATTAGACAGCTAGCATTTAAGCAAGGTTTAAAGAGTAATACTGTGTGTGTAATGTACCCATGCAAGAGAGTCCATCTGAATTAGGTGGACTGGATCTCATTTGCTGTCATCTGGTGGGGAGATGATCCTTGAGCTTGTGGGCACAAAAAGATGAAAAATGATTTCCTTTATCCCTACTATTCTCCATCGCTGAGCTGCAATCCCTCATCCAGAGACACCTTTGCATATTGCAGTCCCACGTCCCTTGGGAATTGTTCTGGGCCTCTGTGCTTATGCTGCACTTTCGTGTATTTCAGAGACCATCAGAGCAGGTTCACACAATTTCAATAAAACTGTCCTGGGTCAATATCTGAGATAAGCCTCTTGCTTTCAGCAGTGCCAGCCAGTGTAGATAAGGGGTGATTGAAAAATTTCCTGAGATTTCATACAGTTTCAAATAAATAAATAAAATTTAGCATCCTTCCAACCCTGGGAATCACACATGTTCAATTAAAGAAAAAAGAAATACCATTTTATCTTGTCACTATAAAATGAAATAAAGAAGCCTTTAAAAACCTTTAAATCTGGCTTCTAGATGTCTTGATTTGATTCACATTTATTTATGAAATGGAACATTCAGTGTGAGATTTAGTAGCCGGTTAAGAAGAAGAAAAAAATTATTGTTATAAATGCTTATTATTTTATTTTCTTCTCTTGTGGCTTTGTTCAGGGAGCTTTCTTGCCTCCCTACCTAACTGCACACTGAATTTCATTGTTCAGTAATCCAGTCCAGCTGTTCCAGCTGCTAAATATTCAAGCAAATACTGGGTGTTTTTCTTAACAATTCATTTGTATTTAGTTACCTTCTTCCAGTGCAGATTAGCTACTGAATAACCAGGAGTTGGAATAAGAGCTTGTAATTTTAGATGCCTCCATATGTACTTGGCTTAACACATTCTTTTTCCTCAAAGATTGCACTCATAGGTATTTCACATTAATATTTTTCTAAAGTCTTAACTTCTAGATACTTTTTAGATTTTAATATACATCAGGACTTTCAGCTAGTGTCTAATTGACACCATTCACTTTCTGTTTTTCTATTGTTTGAACAGATTTTTCTAAAATAGTATCACTTATTAATTTAGGGAACTGTTGAAATACTGATGGATTTCAGTTTTGTCTAGGAAATCATGTGAATAGTGTGTTTAAAGCCTGAGGATTGAAAGTGCTTAGCTTTTTTTTTTTTTTTTTTTTTTTTTTTTTTTGTAGGTTATATTACGTGCTCTGCTGAAGCTGTAAAAGGTTTGGTATTTGCTTGTTTTCCTTTCTGATTAGTAATCCAAAGTATTTTACTGAGCAATTCTGATTTTTTAGTAAGAGTTTTGAAAAGAGGTACTTTTGTACAGCAGAGCTATAGGAGTGCTGTGTTGTTGCATGGTGTCTTCTTTCCATGGCTATTTTGGTGTCTTTGAGTGATAGTATTTCCTTGGCAAGCACTAGATGCTGCTTCACTTCCAGCCAAACCAGGCAGCCTGGAGAGCCCTGTGGGACTGTGCAGCTTTTCTGTGTATCCTCAGACTAAAAACTCTGAGCAGGTTCTAACTGCATCGTATTTGCTACTGTGTAAATAATACGTTCAAACCGGGTCCTTCAGAGAGTGTGGTGCCATTAAGATGACTGCAAATTAAAAAGGGTTGATTTGCTGAAACAATTTGGTTTAGGTTGAAGCAAAATTACATGATAATTTGGGTCATATTTAGAAAACACTTTTACTTGAAGAAAGAAAAAAAACCGGTTGTTCTGAGCTGAGAAAGCATTTTTTCCTCTCCAGATTAAAATTTAATATTAGGAGGGCAGGCTGCACCCCTCAAGAAGGAGATATTTTTCACACTTTTTTTTTGAGGTTTAGTAGGAAAGGCACCAAAGCTTGCATTTTCTTCTGCGTTTCCCATTACTTTGAGATTGCAGTAGTAACCAGGCATGTCATAAGCCTAAGTTTAAATTGGAGATTTTTAGCAGATGGTTTCTGGCAGAGCGCTCTAGACTTAAGGTATTTTCATTTGTGTTTAACTCCTACTGAAGTAGTATTAAATTTTTTACATATTCGTTGCCTGAAAAGCATAGGTATTTGTATAGGGCCTGTGAAAAAGTCTGAGTTTATTGACAGAGAGATGGGATATTTGACTTATCAACAGAAATGTAAAGAAAATTCCTTTTTTTTTACTACTTTTTTTTGAGTTTGTTTGCTGGGTTTTTTTTGCAAATTTCTTGGTTTTTAACACTTGGCTGCTAAAAGCAGTAATTGCAAAGGGCCTTTCATTTGATGATCTGTGTATATGTTTATCATTGCATTTGAATGAAACTGTTTGAGGTGAAACTTTATTATCTGGATGTAACTGTGCTTTTAGATGCTCTCTCAAACACTGTGCATTTGGGAATCTGTGCCTGTAGCAAGTGCAGAAGACATGTCCCTTTTGAGGAAAGGCAACAGGGCTGTAGTCCCTAAGGACATTCATTTTAATGGGGTACCTGGCAGCAAAACCATGGGAATGCCAATTGGCTCCAGTGATGTGCAGGAAGAGAGGGCTCTGACCCCAGCCCTGTCAGAGGTTGGTGTCCCTGTGCTCCTTATGGTCTCTGGGAGTAGGAGATCAGAGTTTGTACCACTGCCTTCCATCTCCTCTTTATTTTCCTGCCCTCGTGGCCAATACCAGCTATTTTTCACAGCAGATGGGTTGCAAGGGGAGTCCTGTGCCTTTTGCCCAGCACACTTTTGGCTGGTGGCATGGAGGAGGGAGGGTGGCCCTTGGGCAGATCTGCCTGTGCTGCTGGATGCAGAAATTAATAGAAGTGTCTACCTTGGGGCTTCACTTAACAGTGCTGTTGTAGTTTGCTCAACAAAAGAGTTGCTTTTTGTTTGCTTCCACAGTAGTTTGGGTTTAGGGAAGAAAGGACTTAAAGACAATTGTATTTTTTCAAGGCTGTTTTCAATCAGAGATCATGCAAAATATCCATCAGTGAGATTTATGTTATTTGTATAGCAAGGCAATGGATTTATCGTCAGTCTTGAGACTTGTCTTGCATCAATAGGGGAGGAAACCATTTACTTGGTACAGTTCCTAGTGTAATTACCTAAATAATAGACTTCATACAGCCAGCAGAAAGAAAGAGCAAATAGTTTCTGCACTGCCTGTGACAGGGTAGTGTAGGAAACTTATTGCAATGAGAAAGGCTGTGCCGGCTCAGACCTGGGGTCCGTCTGGCCCAGCAATCTGTCTTCTGCCCTGACCGTAAGCAGACACTTAGGAAAGAACAGGAAAAAGAGGAATAGATTTGTCTGTGATCTGAATTTAAATCCTGGAATATTACCACTGACATTAAACATAGGGGCGGATTTCAGATGCTAAGAGAAATTCCTCTTGAAACTGAAAGGGATGGGATGCAGATGGGAAAGTGTCTTCCTTGTGTTCACTTTCCTCAGGATCTTTCTAAAGTGGTTTGCTCAAAGAGTTGCAATAGGAATTATTTTCTTTGCAACCAGAAGTCGCCACTGATGCTTAGCAAAATGTTTTTCTCAGCACTGTTGACAGTTGTGCTGCATACTCTGATGTAAAGTGCTCTCTGCTTTCAGAAGCCTTTTTGTTCGCTGTGCTGATTAAATTTGCTTGGAGCAGGTTTAATTAAGGTGGTGTTGAAAACCATCACTCGAGCCAGGGACTCTCGTGTGTTGGGGTGCCTCCATGCTATTAGTGGTAGTTCAGCGGAATTAAAAAGGGAGGGCTTCACCTGGTTTCTTATTTGGCTCACTTGTTGAGGGAGGATTAGTAGGGCCTCAATATTTATGTACCAATTTGTGTTATTGGTATCCACTCTGGCAGATTTCAGAGCATTTTGATTTACTTCCTAACAGGCATGACGTGCTTATTTAATGTAGGTATATAAATGGAAGGGAAGATTGCTGGATAAATAGAACAACAATAAGAAAATAAAACAAAACAAAAAGAAACAAAAAGGATTCCTTGCTACCTTTTGTATCATAATAGACGAGAAAATGCTAGAAAAGTTTCCAGTGCAGATGGGCTGTTTCCAGATGTGAATAAATATTTCTGCATTCCAGAGAAGTAGAGCTGTGGGTTGACCCCTGGCTCTGTGAATGGGCTGAATCAGCACCACAGATCCCTAAAGCTTGAGCTTTCTGAATATCGTCCAACCCAACAATACTACTGGGTAAGCTTCCACCTTCCCTTTTTGCCCAGTTTAATCTTTATGAATTACCTGAAAAATAGGATAATTTAAAATAGCAAAATATTCTTTCCTGGGTAAAGTCTGGAAGGCTGTTTTTATCTGTGCTGTTAAATCCATTAAGGTTGTTTGAGCTGCGACAGCTGGAAAGCAGAATATAGCCTTACGTGTGCTCTCAAATGGCAAAGGCATTTGGAAATTCAGGCATTTGATTTCCTCCATGCTTGAAGGTGTCAGCTAGCCATGTATTTTTAGGTCAGGTGTGCACACACAGGCACAATGGATTGCTGTGGGCAGAAAGTGCATTTCCATAAGGACTTGTTAGAGGTAAAAATGGAAATGAGCTGCAGGTCATGCTCCAGATCTTTTTGATCTGTTTGCATGCTGTATGTTAAAGGAGGAGGACAAGTATTATCTGGCAGATGACAGGGTGGCTGAGGCATCCTGTCGCCCAGGCTGGTTCCCAGTCCCTGCTGTTTGCAGCTGCTTGGTGCTGCAGCACTTCTCCAGTGAGCCAGACCAGGTCCCACATCCTGTGGAGAACAGCCCCTGTATTTGCTGGCTGGAGGAGTGGAGTCAGCCTGTGGTGATGTCCTGGGTGCCTCAGGCCAGGACATAGTAAGCAGGGCAGTGTATAGTGAGGATGCAGTCTGGGGAGTGGAAAAAGAAGAGCATCTCACTCTGTTCCCCAAACTCCACACAGAAATAACTTTTTTTTTTTTTTCAAAATGCTCAACATGTTCAGAGCAAGCAGGTGCCTTGTGTGTGTAGCTTCAGGTGACCGTGGGTGACAAACCTGGGGTCAGCTGTGATTTTCCTGTGGAGCCCTACCTGTTATACAAGCAGTTGCTGCAAGGACTTTGCTGAAGTTTATAGTGTGTGTATGTAGTTGCTAGTTCAATAATGCAGGAAGTATGTGCTCAGCTTTAAGCAGTTAGTGCTTGAACTGGTGTCGAAACACAGAACGGCAGAAGAATGCCAAGTTACTGGCCAGTTACCATGCAAACAAAAACATGTTATGAAATATGACATCTCGTTGGAACAGAGGCGTGCTGTGCTGGGAGCATTGCTGGAAATTTGATGTATATATATAATTTCTTTGTTCGTGCCTATATTGCATGGAAACGACCTGGAACCACACCATCACAAAACTGTGTAAAGTTGACAATCAGAAGCTCTGGTACCCAAACAAGTGAGGATGAAAAAAGCTAAGTCAGAAATCAGAACTGTGTCTCTTGACTTTACAAGACAACTTCAGTGAGTGTTAGAAATAAGTGCTCTCTTGTGGGTCAGGTGTCAGGTTTGGAAAGTAGAAGTTCTGTTCCATTTTAATGGACTTTTTGTAGAATCTGAAGTCATCCAGCCTGATATATAGGTTATTATTTCTCCATGTAGCTCACTTTTCTTTAAGTTAATATGGAGATTTCACTTAGGTGCTCTGCTTGAGGCTAATGTAATCATTCTATTTGAAAGCAACCAACAACAGGCAAAATGGAAGTGCAAAATGTTATCATATTCTGTTTCACTGACCAGTCATCTGATGCAAGTTGAATTCTGCCAGGAGCAGTGGATTTGTACTTGGTAATCTCTGTTTTGTCACTAATAAAAACATTTTATTATGAAAAGGCATAGATCCAGCTGCTCCTAAGAAATTCTACTTCTCCAACAAGCTGTTTCCTTCAACATGAAATCTTCTTATCCCGTCCTACATTTTTTCTTTCTGATACCCCACTCTTCTTGCAAGGAAATTACCCTCTGTCTCATGCAGTTCACATTCTTGAATTCACTGCCTGACTGATTAGCCAAGGACACGCACAGCCAAAGTACTGGGTGTGAAGCTCTGTTGCCAGACAGCTTGCTCAAAAACACTTCTGAGGAAAGAGGAGAGGGGGAAGAAACCCGCTTGCCAGTTTAAGGACAAAGCTTATTTACTATTAAAACTTCTCCAGTCAGCAGAAGCAATACTAGCTGCAAAGCTGCATTTGCATTTATAGTACAAATATGAAAAATGAACTCTACCACGAGCATGTCCTTAAAGAGATTATAAATCCATTCCCTTGACTGGTATGCAGTGCAGTATTCTGATTGTTGTATCTAGATATGTTGCACTTGAAAGTGCAGCGTATGGTGTGCTTGGAAAGACATTGATACAAGGATTTTGCAGACAAAGTAATTTTACAGTGGAAAACCCTGTAATGAGAGCAACCCCACTAGTACGGGGCTGCTGTGTTGTTTTATTGAGTATCTGTAAAGTTTGGCATGTGGTGGGTTAATAATTAGATACTCTTTGTGTATAGTTCAAGTGAAGGCCACCAGCTATGACTTCACTTTGGCTGGGGTTTCCCTGTAATCCATTTAGCAAATTAAAGAGATTACTTTGATTGGTGCCATTATCTCCTATTCTCTTGCGGTTGAACCACTTAACCTGTGCTTAATTGAAAGAGATAGAGAGGGTACAGTAACAAATACAATCAAATGAAAGGGGCAATAGGATCTGTAGGCCAAACAAATGATCAGCACTAGGCTAACAATAGCAGATTAGAGGTGAGATCAATTAATTAGAAGCTATTGTAGGCGTTGGGTGGCTGCCAAGCTTTCTAATAGCCTAAGCCATCATGCAGTTCTGTTTAGGAGGATTTTAATGACTGGGAGTTGATGCGGTTATTTCAATAATTACCTATTTTAATAATTACTTCATTAGAATATAAAATGTATTGTTCTGCAGGCTTTGTGGGAAAGGCAGTTTTGTTAGCAGTGCACCTGGATCCAGGGGTGGGTATGTACCGGCGCCGATCATGTCCTGTGACATCCCTGGGCTGGAGCTGCCAGGATAAAGGTCACTGACCGCCTTGGAATCCCCAACCTCATACCAAGAGGTGCAGGCCACCTGCCTGAGTGTATTTCCAGAAGTGCTGCCTGCAGGCCTTTGTCTGGTGGGGGCTTTGAGCAACAGCTTGTGAGTTTTTGTTGTCTGCAGTGCTGTAGAGGTGCCCAGGTATGTTCCCATTTCTGCTCAGCACCCGAGGCTTGAGGTCATGGCTCTGAGCAGCTCTGGCGGGCCCAGGCTGCACCCATCTCTGAGTCAGAGCAGATGGGATAGGAGCAGATTCTTAGGAGTAGGTGGTAGAAGTGAGCAAGGCAGAAACATTGTCTATCCGTTAGGAAATGAGGAGTTGTCTCCTCCACAGGAGCAGGAGCATTAGGTGCATCCTGCTGGAAAGCCTCAGGTGCTCTGGTTTGACCCTTAGCCCAGCTGTTGGGATAACCTAGCTCCATGCCTGGTATATGTTCAAGTGAGCAAAGTTGTAAAGAACAACCTTTGATCTCCTCATATACTATAATTTATTAGTGCTTGTTGTCCATACAGGCATAGAGCTGTTGGTAGGTAGCGTGCTTTTCGTGTGCAGTAGCAAATCATTTTTTTAAATGAACTTTCTAGGAGTCACTGAATTTGGTTTCAGAGGTAATTCAGACTGTAAGTTTGAAAAGTTGTCTACGAGCAAGGAAATTACTGTAAAATCCTCAAGGAAGGTTTTACTGCTAAACACTTTTTTGTACTTCTATATGATGAATATGGTGGCAGGTAGATTAACACATAGCCATATGTGTGGTACTACTTTTTTTTTCTTTTTTTTTTCCCTACATGCTGAAGAAGACAAATGCTGCCTCTGGCGGTGTGGAATATCCCAAGGAAGAAATATTTAGATCTGCAGAGCAGAATTTACCTGAAAGTTAACATTTAAAATACAAACCAATTTGCTTCCATTGGGGGGAGTTGAGGGAGTGGAAAGTGAATTAGAGAGGGAAATTTTTTTCCAAGATATTGAAATGGTTTAGGTGCAAAATTTCAGCAAGCTTTTTTTGTGACTTTTTCAGGCTGATGATTTTATCTGGATGGGAATTGTGCCGAGGAACTTAAATAAACATGCAATTTTATTATAGCTTTAATTTTTGTTGTTGGTGCTTCTGCAAAATGGCAAACTGGGTTCTTGTTTTGAGCGTGTGCATGAACAGGATTTGCTCTGAACTAGGATGCCAGATTCCCAGGGGATTAGCATTCAAGGAAAACCTGTAATAGAATAATAGCAAGTACTGCTGTGAATTTGGACAACACTGAGTGGCAGATGTACACAGAGATAAAGAAGAGAGCAGAGACTCCAGGAAGTAGGAGTTCTGGTCATATCATTACTCTGTGATAATGAAGAAAATTAGAGACTGTGGTATTTTGGTAGTACTTGGTAAGGCTGCATGTTTGGGTTTGTGAGTAAGTGATCAAAACATCTTGGGGTTTCCCAAACTATACAATCCTTCTGGAATGCTGTGTCAATAATCTCCAGATGTGTGAAAGGATATCATGGAAATAGCCATCCTGTGCCCTTTTCTGTCTCTGATCTTGATCAGAAACATGTAAAATGCACATGCATATGATAAAGCAAAATAGTTATTTAGTATAGTTGAATTTATTATAACTTCAAGACAGATCAGCTTTATCCAAAGAGTGAATGAGGTCACTCTATTTAATCCAAACTTCTTGCTTTCTCCTTCTAAGGGAGGAAGGTAGTCAGTAAAGAACTTGGTATCCCCGGATAGCCTTGGTTCCAGCAGAGACACAAAAATGGCTGATGTACAAAACAGACATACTGAAGTTGTACTACTGAAAGGAATAAGCAGTCAAACCCTTTTCTCAAGTCCTTGTGGTACCAAAGTTTCTTTGACATTTGGCACTGGCCATATTAATTTTTGCAGTACAAGACTGCTCAGGTTTTAATGATATATTTTTCATAGCTAACATCAGTGTTTCTGAAACAACATGCATGAATGATTAATTTTGGAGAACAGGATCTAAACCCCTTAGCTTGGATGAGGCAATTTCTTTAAAATGAGTAGGTTGAACAGGCATCAGAGCTAAATATCCTCTTACTCCAAGGGATACTAACCCCTCTGGGCAGGATTCAGGTCATTAGCAGGTCAGTTTAGGAAAGCATATACTGTTGCTGCCTCCATCAGTCCTGGCCTGAAGATAAACATAAGACTCCAGTTTCCATTGTTACCAGACCAGGAACCTTCACAGGCCATAACAGCAGCTTAACAATTGTTAAAATACATTTGTGAGTTTAAAAGCTTAGAGGTTTCATCCATGATAGAAAACATAGTGGGTTTGGTGGGTTTACAAAGGAATGCATTAATCGAATCCTTTGTGCCCCGTCAGAACTTTATGTGTAAATATCTACTTACGTACTCCGAGAGAAGTGTATGTACGAAGAACAAATGACACACCATGGACTGGTACATTTAAGATTTATCAGCAAGCATTTAAGATGGCTGCAGTCTAAGGTTACACACTAAAAGGACAAGTAATCTGGCCATACCAACTGTATGCCAATAAACTTGTTACACAACACTATCCTATATTCATTTATATGCCATATGGGTTATAGAAAAGCTATTTAAGAATCTTTTTGAGGGCTTTAAGTTTTATTGTGACTTATTTTTCCAAAATCCTGCTCCTGCAGTGAGGAGGTATGCTTATTAAACAGCAAAACACCTTCAGAAATGACCTAAGAACTTTTCTCTTACAAGGGTTGATATTACAACCTTCAAGATTTAACTGGTGGGCACACCAAACCTTTACTGCTTGCTGGTGGAGCTGAAGGTAGTTGTTAAACTTTCACAACAAAGAAACTAGATTCCCAGAGTCATCCCTTTCTGCACAGAGCAGGGAGAAGATGGCCTCTTCTCCTACCCTCATTGCTTTTCATGGAATTACAATTCACAGCTTTTGAAAGGACCTTAACTGCACTGAAACTGAAAAGGACCAAAAGTCACCAGGCAAAAGGGAGGGGATGTGTTCAGTAAATTAATTTACTGTATGATGCAGCACATCCTTTCCACGTGGATGTTGCCGTCCTTTTGTGTTTTCTAATATATATCATGTGTGTGTATACTGAACACCAAAATCTAGAGTTCTGTGCCCTATAGAGTGACAGAAGGCATAAAATGTATTTTTTATATGGTTAGGGGATTGGCATTAAGTGTTCTTTGTCTGCACTGTTTAGAACCTCTATGATATTGGAAGTATCCTCAAGGATTTAGAGCTCCCAGGTCTAAAATTGGTGTGTTCTCTTTTAGGGTGTCAGACCTTGTGTGATTCCATGTGCTCTCAGCAGCTCTTCCAGATGTGGACGTGCATGCATATGCACAGGGATGTTGTCTAGAATGTGATTTTAATAGCAGTATTTCTTCCTGATTTTTTTCCTCCCTACTCACCTCTCCAGTCAAAAGGTGCACATTGGAGAGACACAAATTGAAATTTTTGTTAAAAACCCAAATCTGTTAGTAATCTGGGTTGAAATCCTACCCTGTGGACATCAGTGACGAAAATCCTATTACTTCAGCAGGGACTGGATTTCAGTCTTTGTGCTTTTTATGTTTATAAGATTCATGGAAAAGCCAAGTTCAACACTAAAAACACATGCAAGGTATAAAAACAAAATGCCGACATGCAGACTCTCAATAAAACAGGGTCTAATAAGTTACTGTCCAATCTGGATGACAGATATTGTGTAATACTGTTTTAGCAGTCAAATCTGCCTTCATCATGGTTTGGAGTTAAAGCAGGAGATGGTCAAAATATTGCCAGTGATTTTAATGTAAAAAATAAATTACAGGAAGTTAAAAAATGTGTCAAGAAGGAGGCCTGAGACAGGGTTCAGCAGCAGAGTGTAATGGATTTGATCTCTCCTGCTTTTCCTTAGGAGGAGTCACTGTGTAAAGTATTTGGAGATAATCTGAGCAGAAGGGCCACAGCCAAAGCCCTGTATTTCTTTTTCCAAGTCTCTGATGCAGAACATTCTTAGTTACTTCACTGCCCCTTGAATTCAAATCCTGGCTTTGTTAGTCCAAATAAAATATAAATCCAGGATATATTTCAGTCCCATCTGAATGTGCTGGGTGAAGTACAACAGGTGGAATCCATTTGCTGAATAATTACTAGGATGCAAACAACGAGGAGCTTTACAAGGAAGTCATCTCTCTTCATCGCAGCTCTGGTGTTAAGGCCATATTTGTTCCTGATAATCAGCAAAATTTCAAAAGAGCAGTAATGAAATAAGTCAGAGCCCTCTCCCCAAAAGCCATATGTTCAAACAAAGAAAGACTTGCTGTCCTTTCAGCAAAAATTAAAACAAATCCTTTGAAGATTACCGCAATTATCCTCCCCTCCCCCTTTTAACTGTAAGCAAGCTTTTGCAGCTTTCTGCTCTGACAGAGGGTTAGAAAGGGAAGTTCATTTCTGGAGATGTTGAATTCTGGGTGCCTGACGTCAGAGTTCCTCCTGCCCATGCCTCCATCCTGCCCTCTTGAACTTGGTGGCAAAGCTCCTTTTCATTAACTTCAGCTGTACAAGGTCAGACCAACCTCAACCCCCGAGCCATCTGCCTCTGGAGAGACATTTGTATTGGCCTTAGCAAGAGGTAAGGTAAGCAAGAGGTAACCATTTATTCTCTTAGACCTTTTAATGCCATCTGTGACTCTCACCTCTCTGCGTTGATAAGCTTTGGATTAAGCTGCCTTTGCACATGGAAGTTACTCCCCCTACATCCATCTCACACTGTGCTGCTGCCTTCTCAGCCATTGGTGGCTCCAGATGTTTGGTGGCCCCAAATATCATCTTTGTTCTGCAGACACTAAATACACCTCAGGGACTGAAATCAGGCCTCCTTGGGAACAACTTCAGGCAATAACTAAAAAAAAAAAAAAAAAGGTGTTTTTCCTTGGTGATGAGTGTAGTTTGATTCTGTCTGGGTGAGGCTAGTGAACATGATGGGTTTGTGCAGGGTTGAGAAGCAAAACTGGTCATTTCTCCTGGCAAGAGGTGGAAGTTGCTGGTTAAGGAGAGTGGGCTGTGAATACAGAGGTTGTGGTAAGGGGAATTGTTGGAACTGGCTCTGCCAAAGCACCCCTATCAGCTCGTATGACTTCTGTAAAATGATGGGGAGCCAAAATGCTTTGATTTCTCATTTTCCTTGTTCCCCTCTATTTCTTTATTTAAAGAAATTAAATAAAAATTTAATACTATGGTGGAAGATACTGATAAGTAAGGAAGCTTTGAGGCACTGCCTTTTTCAAAATTTGTTAATTTAATTAAATCACTGGTTTATGAATTACAGATTCCTTTTTGATAAGGACAGCCAATAGAAATTCCTTGTTGAATCAAGAAGCCACATAGAAATAATTTTGTGGGGTTTTTTTCTTGTGTTAAATACAATAAGAATAACATTTCTGATTATTTTTTATTTTTCAAAACTTTTTTTTTCAGTTTTGTATATTTGATACTGTATCTGTCAATGCCAACTAAGGGAAGACTGGAATCCTAAATATTAATTTGATTTAGTTTTGTTTGTTTTTGACTTGAAGCATATACTGCCATGCAGATTTGCAATTTTTCCTCTGGGATTGCTGTTTGGAAAATTGTATAGGTTGATAATTTCCTCTTCCAGGACTCTAGCTTCCTATTCCTACAGCTACCTATTGTCAGAGTTTAGGCAGAAGACCTGGTCTTATAAAATAACATTTTAAAGTCCAGGTCTTGAATTGCCTGTGACCTATTGACACACAGAAATATTTCATGTGACTTCAACATGATGTGTTGTTTCTCAGTAGCACGTTCTCTGGGTTTTTTTGAGTTTCATGACAAGGGGATTATGATGATGATGATGATGATGATTATTATTATTATTATTGCCATTTTAGTTGACACCTCCCTGCACACATTGGCATCAGTTGTTGCAGAGCAAAGGTTTTTCCTTGTGAATGTGTTGTATGTTTTGCAAAAAAACCCACAAATAAATGACAACCCTGTGATGTGCTGGAATCCTGCTCACACGTAATTACCTGCTGAATAAGAAGTGGATCAGTGACAAAACCCAACAAAGCTGAAGCAGCTTGCTGCAATAAGATTTTTCAGGGTGTAAACCATTTGTGGGCAAAGATTGTGTAATAACTGTACTGTATTCCCAATAAATTCTTGAAAAGCCTTAAATCCGATCTTTAAGTTTGACAGATATGCTATATTTGTGGTGGTTTTTACCTACTGTAGCTCTGTGTCCTCTGAGTACAGCTAAGAAAAACCTGTGAGATTGTTAAATGGGAGCTTCACCTGCCAGTCTGTACTGCAAGATCTCTATAGCAACCAAACATAAATCAAGAAAATGGCCCCTTTTGTAAGTTGGTTAATAGGCACAACATGCTTCTTTAGAAAATCCAACTATTCTTTCAATAGACTTTGATTGAAAGTCAGCCTTTTCTACAGACACATTCACATTCACATCTAGTAGCAGCTTGTATGGCTGTCCGAGGTCTAATTTATTACCCTTTAAAGATTGGGCAAAGAAAAAATGGTTCTCGGAACAATGTTTACATTCAGAGGCATAAGCACAGTGCCACAAAAGAGCATCCTTTTGTTCTGAACCCAGAATATTAATCTTTAACCTACTTCTTATTTCAACTCCTCCTGCTTTTATTTGGTTAGCCACATTCTTCCCTTGTAATTGAAATCTTAACGATTTAATACCTTATTTATTAGCGGCACTAGCATAACAGATCTCTCTACTGTTGTTTTTCCTAAATCTTGATGTGTGTTGATACATGCCTTAGACTTTTCTGCTAGTGCTCTGAGCTGACTCTTCTCCTGAAGAGGTTTCCAATGGCAAAGGTAGGCATTTTGGCTACTAGTGTTCCTGACATAAAATTCTGGTATGCTAACCAGGGTGTAATCTTCTTCCTACTTTATTTAGAAAGTTATGCACTGGGAATATTTCTAGCAGATATATTGTGTTCGGGCCCCCATAAACGCCAAAGGAAAACATGCAAGTGCAATACAGTAGAGGAGGAATTGGATGCCAAGGTGTTTTTATGTGAGATCTGGAGCTGACTCAGTAACCAAATTGTAGATTTTCTTTCAAAGGAGAAAGAAAACTTTGCAATTCCCCATTTCTTTCTGGCTGTGAGGGAAAAATAAAAGTACATCTGGTTCAAATATATTACAACAGAAATTAGCCCACTTACTTTAAATTAAGACAGGAAGTATGGGAGAAGTGGTTTTCAGGGAGCAGATAAATTAAATGCATTTAGCTTGGCGTGGGCTATTGCATGTTGCTGAGCATGGGGGCATCTTCCCTGGATGGAGGCAGAGGGGAATGGAACAGAGCACTTCAGGCACCTCATTCCTGGCCGGAGTGGGAGGGATCAAGTGGCACCTCCTTACTCTGAAAGCAAACTGAAGAGAGTTTGGGAGGTGGGGTGGGGGGAAAGAAGTACTCTGCAAGAGCTAACTAGGGACTGTCGTTAGAAAAATCATGGAAACGCCCCCTGTGGTTCTCTTGAGAAACAAAAAGATGTAAAAAATAGTCTTTGCTTCAGAAGTGTTCCAGTGATCCACATATGGGTGCCAGGAGATCTGTGTACATATATACACATATACATATACAGATGGGCATGCACATGCACAGCACACATTAATGCTTGCATGCCTCAAGTAAGCTCACTGCCTCCTGCTTCAGATGGAGGCACAACACTTAATCTGAATCCTCGTTTTACTTTTCTGTTAAAAAGTTGCCAAAATATGCAAAGTTGTGTATGAAGCTGTTAGCTTGTTGGAGCTTTGTTCTGTGCCACTTTCCCTTTTGCCGTTAGTGTGGAATGTTACCTGGGGGAATTCTTTGGCAAATGGTTCCAGCAGGCACAGTGTCGTCACCGTGCCAAGTGCCAAAACAGTTTTCACCCCTTTTTGTTGATGTGCAAAAGGCTAGTTAGTATGTGTTACTTCATTGCATTAAAAAAAATCTCAGAATTACAGGATGGGTCAGCTTGGAAGAGAACGTCATCTGGTCCAGTCTCCTTGCTGAAGCAGGGCCATCCCAGAGCACATGGCACAGGATTGTGTCCAGGGGGTTCTTAAATATCTCCAGTGAGGGACACTCCACACCCTCTCTGGGCAACCCATTCCCGTGCATGATCACCCCTCAGAGTGCAGTTGGTGAAATACTGCAACCTGCAGTCCCTTCTCCTTCCAAAAGCCTGTGGAAATAGATTAGCACTGCTGACATTATTTGACATTCATAATGGGGAGATATGTAGACTGCTTCAGAATAGTAGGCATGTGGAGGATGTTTCTTGGCATGTTGAGGGGGCTTTCAGTGCAGCTCTGTTTTCATTTCAGCTCTGGTAGCCTGTCTGATACACATGGTGGTGGAGGAGGTGTCTGCTGTATACTTTAAAAATCCCTCAAAAACCCACAAAACTAACAAAGAACAAACACCCAAAGCAAACAACAACAACAAAAAAAGAATAAACAAACAACAGAAAAACCCCAACACATCTTTCAGAAGTGGCCACTATTTTCATAACCTTGGCAGGTATGTCTGTCTCCACACTCAGGATCAGAAATATCTTTGAAAAATTCTTGGGCTCACATATTAAACCCACCACCTTGCTCTACCTACGTGGTCTCTTTTGAGGACAGATATCACAGACCTGCATGCATTAGGGCAACAAGCTCCTGGCATGAAACTCCATTAAGTCAGCAGTTGACACATTCTGCATTTGTTTCTGCATTTTGTTTTGCCCTGTGGAGAGTGTGTTACAGCAGTCCAATTCCAAGTTGACAAAAATACGGATAAACTGTGACAAGGTTTGCGTGGAAGGGAATAGGTCATGCCCTTTTCACCGGTCTTGAGCAGAGGGAAGTGCTCTTGGGCATGACCGCTCCATGGGTGCCCAGGAATAGTCTGCAACCTAATACACAGGTTTTAAATCTATTAGGAACTGACAAGTTGTTTTATTAGTGGCAAGGACATAATTTTCCCCAGCTTTTCCAACTGCTTTCCTCTGTGCTGTTAACACTATCTTAGTCTCATCTTAGGCACAGGAGCTGAGTCCCACATTAAGAAGATGATATGAAAAAGGGGGTTTGAAAGCAAAGTGTGACCGTAAAGCGTTTCTGCTTCTTTTGTACTTCTGAAGCTTCCACTGAAAGTAATATTTTGTACCTAATTTTTTTTGATGTTCCAGCCTAGTCCCACATGTGGGATTAATTAGACAAGACAAATGGCTATGCGGAAACTCATCTCTTTCTGGGAGGTTGTTTTCTGATGTTGTCATCCCATTATTTCCACTTTTCAGTTGCTTGTTTGAATGACTGATGGACTCAATTGCTTCTTATGTTTGATAGGCAAATACAGCACTCCACTTTGCAGTGTGTGTGTGTATGTATGCATCTACAATAAACATTCATTTTTAATTTACTCTGTTTACCTTGAGGGACTGCCAAGAACTGATTCAGATATTCCAGTGCAAAGGGTTTTTCTATTGTGATACAGGACAAAGGAATGTTGAGCATATGCTCTTTCTTCAAAGAAAAAAATAATATTATTTATTTGTGCAGCTAGAAGAGGGCTGGTTTTCCTATGTAGTCTCTTGATTTTGTTTGTCACACAGTCTACTAAATCTTTTATTCCCGTGTTTAAAAGGAAAAGTTTGCTGCGCAATGACAAAGAATTTCAGTGCACAGTTCCAGTGTTTCTGTCCTCCACGCACTGTTGCATGGTGAATATTACAGGTTTCATCCATCTCATGCTGCCAGCAGTTTGCTTTGGGGTAAATGCTTTCCTAAGGGACTAATTAATGAAAAAAGCTCCTTTTGCAGCTCTGTTTGGTGCTGCAGACAGCTGAGTGTTGTACACATCACTGCTACTTCAGAAAACAGTGCTGGCTCAGTGGCTGCTGCTTGTGTTTGGGAACAGGCTGTCTGTGTAGCTGGTAATGTGGCTCACTGGACCTGCAGTGGCACTTGAGAAGGAGATACAGATTTAGAAACAATTCCATTGCAAAATCGGTCTGAATCCGGATGGATGGATGGATGGATGGATGGATGGATGGATGGATGGATGGATGGGAGAGAACTTAGACAGAGAAGTCACCTGCCATGCTGGTGGCAGTAGCCCTGTGTTAACTTAATACGGAGTCTCTTTGGTGGCTCAGACCAAAGTACTTCTTTCTATCTTGGGCTGATTCTAAACTTTTTCCTTCAAAATTTGTTTTGGTGTGGGTTGCTCCATACAGTTTGATGGGTTTGGGGTTGGGTTTTTTTGAGTGACAGGGATTCAAGGGGCTTGAGTTCGTGTGTCAGAAGAGCTTTTTCAGGGTGTTGCGTTACACCCTGGGTTGCAGAGGGATGTTGTGCCATCCAGTGATAGGTATCACTGATGTCTGATGCCAATATTTATTGAGAAGAGAGGAGATTGGCTGATGTTACATCTCCTGCTTGTATGGCAGAGAGTGACAAAGGCATTGCATTGACTGAAAGGCCACTCAAGATCTAACAGAGCAGCAAAACTAAATAATAAAATCATCTGATTAAAAACTTGCCTGATGAAAGGACTTACTATCATACAGTGGCAATAAAAATAACACATAAACTGGAAAGCAAAGCAGCACACAACCTGTCCCATTAAAGTTCCTCGGATTGCAGTGTTCATAGACTTTATTCTGAAGTTTAAATATGGGTTGATGATGATTTATGCTTATGTGGTACAGCACTGTCTTCATACTCCAGCCTGCTTTTTCTCCTTTTCCTATGATTTATTGTCCCAGGAGGTGATATAACAGATTAGGGATGGTTAGTCAGGCTGCAGAAAGGATATCTCCCTGTATAGGATAATAGTTTTTTGAAAATAGATGAATTTCATCTTTATCTGGTTAAGCTCTATAAAACCTTTATTTGAATGGTGCATAGAGTTTTTACAAACTGTCCCCTAGCATCTATTAAAAAACATCATTATGATTTGTTCAGCACGATTAGGGAAGAAGCTTTCTCAGTAAATTTTAAAAAAATCCTGTAAGGCCACAGCAGTCACAATTTAACATGCAACAAACAATGTGATAGATGGAGAGGGATGATGACATGTCTTTTCTTTTAGATTTATTGAACCAAGTGGTTTTATGGAGTCCGTTCTGGTAGGTATTGGAACAGAAGCTCGAGAATACGAACAGTTTTGAAGGGAAGATTCTAAAATGTATGTAAGTTGAAGATGTGGTAATTGTATCCCAGCCTAAGAGAACTGAGACTGAACTGCAAAAATCCAGCAGTCCAGTTTTGGTCTCTTTTTGTCACAGCTGAGATTTTGTAAAACTGCAGTTCACAACTGTGATTTTGTTTGGAAACAGACTGCAATTTAGAGTCACAGTTAGTAAATATTCCTTGGAACATTTGCTTGGTAACAGTTGTCCTTAAGCTGGGAGGGAGACACCAGATAAATACAACAAGATGCAATTTTGATTTCTTCATGTAAACTAGGACTAAGTAAAATAAAAAATTTATTACTAAATTAATAAGGGAGTGATGACTTCTACATTTTGATTGTAAGATTCCGATTGGTTATTCATTCAGCCAAATATCAGCACATCCATAATAGAGATTTCAAATCTGTTCTGTACTCAATAGGCAAGTAATTCATTGCCATTGTTATTATGGTTTCCTGGAGTTCAGTTACTCCCCTTTCTTTTTCTTTTAACATAGCCAATTACTGTAGATACAAGTAAAATAGAAACCTTTTTGTAAATGCTGTAATCTTGGAAAATACCGTACAAGAATTTTCTTTGAAGGTTGTCTTGCTCATCCTCCTATTTTAATATGTTTCTATAATCTGTGTTACTCTAATACTGGCTTTAAAGATACTTGGGTATTTCTAGAAGTTGCATTGTTGGAGCCATGGTCAGCTAAGGTGAAAACTAAGGTCAGATTTGTAGTTTTTTAATTGCTCCTGTTTGACACTGTTTCCTTGATGATGGATGCAGAAAAGTTTAAAATTTGATATTGTAAGTTTGTGAGAAAATCTCCAGTGCAAGGTGTTCGCTGCTGAAAGATATCAAGCACAATTCTTTGGGCAAGACTAACTCCCTGCTTGGAAGGAAAATGGTCTAGCTTTTGTTTGTTTGTGCTTGTGTAGGAAATCGCTTTTTGTTCCAGTTCTAGGAGATACCAAATAAAAAGCCCTTAGTTTGCTGTGTTGAAAAGTAAACTGACCGAACCACAGATAGCTCAAAATATTTGCCATTTAAAAGGCCTGTGACAACAAATAGACCACAATGATGAGCTGAGTGTAACAGCACATGGAAAAACAGACAAAATAAAAAAAAAGCCAAGAGCTAGACAGTGCGTATTTGCAGCAGGGAAATTTCCTTGTGTGTATTTGCAGACTTGTGTGTGCACTTCTGCATGCCTGTGCAAGATGGTTTCAGTGTCAGCCATGTCAGAGACCCAGTATTGAGACACCAGTTCTGAATTTATGCGCTCCATGCACCCATGCCTTTGCGTTTACCATTGTCTTACCATTCTGGGAACAGAATACTGAGACCTTAGAAAGAATATAGTATGTGTGTGAAAGAAGAATATAGAATGTGTGTGTGGCCTGTGTGGCAGTGCCTTGTCAGAGGTCTGTGCCACGAGCTGACTTGGCCAAGCCTCGCACCAGCAGCAAGGATTTCCTCCCCTGACCCTATCCCACAGCTCTCCCTTCCTTCGCCCACTGCTCTAGAATCCCCAGGGCTTGCAAAAGCCAAATCTTCCTTCTTCTCTCTCTGAAGTCCCTGTTGGGAGGAGGGACGGCCTTGGTGCATTGGGCAGAGGTGGGAGGAACACACACAGTCCTTCCTTTGATCCCAAGGCATTGGTAAGAAAACTGAAGCAGCCAGGGAGCAGGAGATCCCAGTGGCCCTACAGCTGGTGGGCGGTGGGGGCCGCTCGGAGCCAGAGCCAGGTAGGAGTTTTGTACACGGTGCTACAAGTCTTGCTGGATGTGCAGCAGGCACCGGGTGAAAGCTGAATTCTGCTTGACTTGAAAACAATAAAAAATAATACGAAAAATGTGCAGATAACTCATGTCATTAGAAGTTAATTAGAGAAATGTGAGTAATATTACACCCACAGCTCTGGATGCGAAATGATACTAAAGCAGCTGTTTCACTCAGGGGACACATAGATGAGGACTAAGAACTGCTTAGTTAGGGAGAAATAACAGTAAGTTCAATATAAATTGCTACCAAAAATAAATTTATTGCAAATGTTTGTTTTGCTTGATTGCCTTTGATATGTGCATACTTTTTAGGGAATGGAGAAGGAGTTGTCTGCAAGGAATTAGGCAAGTGACATAGTGAGGGAATTAGCCTCTGTAAGATCCCAGCCCTAATGGCTCCAGCTCCCTCTCAGTAGAAGCCCTCGCCCCACATCTGGCTGCCAACTCCATCTCCTGCTTTTCATTAGTGCTCCAGCCTAAGTTGCTAGAAAGAGCGAGCGTGTAATGCATCCTCTGCCTCTCCTCGGGACGGAGCAGGGTTTAATCCAAACGTGAAGAACACTTAGGGCCTGAAACTGCTTTTTTTCCCTCTTCTTTCTCTTTTGAGCAGTCTATATTTCGAGAAGTGTGTTGTGCAAAGGGAAAACCGAAAGGTGGGCGGCTAACAAGCGTGCAGGAAAGTCGGAGCAAGTAGAGATGCGACGTACGAGGCGCTGCATTCATTTTCCCCTGTTTTTGCAGTGCTTGGCTGGCCCTGCCCTGGGTGAGAGACGGATTTGTTGACTCTGCAGCATGGGAAAGAGCCGACAACAGATTTACTACAGAGATGACTTAGCAGCCCCCTCTAAGTGTTATGAAAAGAGTTTAAAATGTTTATATTGGCCCCTCCGATGTACAATAAATTGTTATCCGAAACAATTGAGAATAAAGAAGGGAAAAGTCATAATTGCCTCTCAGGAAATGCAGGGGCTGTTTCGGCGCGCAGGAGCGAGAGGGCGTTGGGTTTCATTGACTTGGTCTGGCTGGAAAGCAGCCTGCCCCACAGGAAGGCCGCGCATTCCTGTCCTCTCGGTGAACCTGCCTGAAAGGAATACAGGAGTTATTGGGTAATCAAGGCTTGTCAGCACCTTGGTTATGCAGCGTGGTTCAATCCGATAATGTGAATGGAACCTGTAATAGCGCTGATGAAAAGCACGCCAGTTTGAAAGGGGCCTTGAATGATTTTTTTGTTCATTTTCTGTTTACATGTAACGCGTTATTGATGTCGTTGCCTTCTAATGTGCCTGCTTGTTTCATAGAAAAACTGGGAATTATTCATTATTTTTAAAGAAGAGGGAGAGAGAAAGAGAGAGGGAGAGGAAGGAGGAGTGAAAGAAAGAACCCTGTTACGTGAAGAAAATTGCATTCGAATGCTGCGACTGAAACATATTGATTTTCTGGCACAGACTTTTTAGATTAAAAATGCCAATACTAAATCCTTTCATGACCTATAGTTCATATGAAGTTCACGTGTCATTTACTATTATTCTGGAAAAGCAGAATCTTTAATGAAAACATAGTTTGAAGGAATGTCCTGCCATCCCGGCATTTGCATGCGATTGTAATAAGACTTGATTAAGAGCTAAACATGCTACTGAGGCGGAGGTTTAGGGTGTTTTTTGTAAATTGAAGTCCATATATCTTTTTTAATTGCTTGCTTGTCTTTGCCCTCATCTCGAGCTTTATATCTCATTTCTTTTCCTTTGTTTTTCTTTATTTTGCTCATTCTTTATATTACGATAGGAGGCCAAAGAAACTCATTTTTCCCACTGCTAAGCACTAGGATCTTGCTTCAGATTTTATGGCATTCAGGGGATCAATGAGTCAAAATGCTATTTTGATCTGCAGTACAGCAAACATTTCTCGTATAAATTCCCAGAGATGACCCTGACTTCTCCAACTGTTTTTACCCCTTCTTAATAGAGACTTTAAAGGTACTGATGCCACACCAGCGTCAGATTGGAAAATTTAAGGCCAAATCCCTGGCCCAGGTGATTTCAAACTGCTAGCTATTTCCTGCTGTTAACAGGGCTAAATTTCACTTACAATTTCTTTCAAGAGGCCTTCCTATTTGTGAGGGGAAGGCATTAGGAAACTGCTGTGTATCTGCTGGCTTCAGCAAGAGTTGGTGAGGGACATGTTCATCTCACTGTGCTGCCCTGGCATTTTGGCTCATGCAGACTGGTCCACATTATACTTAATGCTGGCTTCTGAGTGGGAATGTGCCTTCACAGAGGAGCTCATTTGCATTTTATCCTAAAACCACACAACCCCGTATCACCCGTGGCTGTAGTCATTGGAATGAGCATGGGAGCGCATATTTATGGATGATATGGCTTCAGCGTGGTGTGGGTCTGACTCAGGAAAGCAATCGAGCCCTTCCTTATTTAAAAAGGGGCAGAGGAAATCTGCGTGATAAACGTATTTACTTTTCCACAGGTTTGTTTGCCAGCGGCGCTGGCAGGATGCGGCTGTTGGAATTCAGGCGGCTTTGCTGGGGAGGCAGCGGGAAGGGGCTCAGCCCTGGCAGGGATGTCCTCTGGGAGAGCTGCCTCGCCCCAGCCTCCGGCACAGCCTGCAGAGACAGGGCCCTGCTGGGGATGGGAAACTGGCCTGTTGGCTGTGGGTCATTCACTCTAGCAGGGAGACCTTCTGCCTGTGCAGGGAAGGGGCACCACCCAGTGCCCTGGGAGTGGGCAGGGCTCTTTGGGTGCCACAACTTCCAGGGCTGAATTTAGAGAGAGCTTAATACCTTAAGGGCTTCTGTCTCTCTTTTAAAATATACAGCATCTTATGCCTAGGCAAGATCCGTATGTGGCCCTTTGTGAGCGCTCTGTGTCACTAAACATATATAATTGTCTTTATGTAGTTGAAACTGTGAGCTCTTTTCTGGTACTGCCTGTGCCATCCTGTCTCAGGGAGAGCATGGCTGCCTTGGCACGCCTCACTGCAGGCAGGCTCCTCTCCTGTTTGCAGTCAGCACTGTGCTGGAGATCCATGGCAGGAACGGCACAGGGCCTGCCTGGCGTGAGGTGTGGCTGGTGGGACATGGGACTGGCCTTTACTGGGTGGCACATTCTGATCTAGAGCGCTGTGGTGGCCACCAGGTGTCTGAGCTGTCCTGGCCCCAGTCTGCATGGGCAGCCCTTACCCCTGAGTACAGCCCACGCTTTCTTTGCCTTCAGTCAAAGCATGCCATGCTACCCGGTTTTGTCACTGTTGCTTTCATCTCCCTCTTCCATTTGTTCTCTTGGGGATGACCGAGAAGGAAGGAGGGCCCCATGTGATCAGTTTATGCTCTTTAAATACACCCAGTAACACAGCAAGGTTTCTCTTGGCAGGACTCCAGTGGCTGCCATAACTCCTAAGTGATCAGATGTCTTCAGTGAAGACCACTTTCCATTTTGGCATTGTACTTTGGAAAATAGTTTCCCCTCTGGAGATATCAGATGGAGGTAGCTTACTGGCTGTAGTGCTGGTGGAGAGGCAGAGCACAGCCTAGGATGTAAAACAAGCAGGAGTTGAGGTTCATCTGCGTCATCAAGCCTCTGAGGCTCTGTCCTGCTTCTGACAAAACTTTACAGTGACTTGGTTAGACACACCCCTCTCATGTGTCCTTTCTGTTCCTGTATCACGTGTGAGAGTTGTAGGGAGCAATGCGGGGCCAAAATGGGATGGGAGAGTAGCTGCCCTTCTCAGCTGCTTGTTACAGAGCTCTGCTGTATGCCAGTGGTGTAAGGTTATCACAAAGGTTTGAATTCTTCTCATGATATATACAGATTTTTGGTGCTTGTTTATCAAAAAGAAGGTTATTTATTCAACAATGGATGTCGTACAAAATATTTACTTTCTCTCCCAAAACACACAGAGCTGGGTGCATTGTTCCCTTCTTGGTGACACCACAGCAGCTCCTCTCAGTCAGAAACTGGAACAAAAACAAACAGCTCAGCTCACATTCATTAGAAATTAGGAAGGACATTTAAACCAGAGCTGAGGTTTCTTGCATTCAGCACATCTTTCACTACTACGGCTCTTTTGCTATGGATTAAATATGAACACAGGGTTGGAAAAGCAAGTTTCTGCCTTACCGTGTTTAGGATGTCCTTATTTGCCTGAATATATTTAACAATTTGGAGCCGAAGCAAAATTTTATTTTGAATTTGTAGTGAAAAATGTGTGCATTTTCTCTTACTGATGTGAAGTCTCATGAAAGGTGCTGGCATGGCAACGAGAGACTGAAGTCTGTGTAGGTGCAGGGCAGGCAGCAGAAGTGCATCTAGGGCAGCAGCCTGTGAGCCTCCAGCTGGACCTGCTCCATTACTTCTAGAAACTGCACAAGGAGCTACACTCAATACCCAGTCTTAATATTTGGCCTCCATGGAGGAAAAAAAAAAAGAAGGAAGCAAAGAAAGTGATGTAAATAGGCCTCTACAAAAAGCTCTAGAACAACTGGAAAAGGGAATTGCCAGATTTCCAGTCTACATGTTTGCTGATCTAGCTAATAAGCCCCTTAGGAAATTATTTAACCTAATAGTAGTCATTTTTGAAAAATCGCAGAAAATAATAGAGAACTAATAGTAATAAGTAAGAGCAGCTATGCTGGTAGTGGTGAGCATTGAATTCTTAAATGTAATTTCTGTTCCTGGGAAGAAAAAATCCAGGCAATAAACACAAAAAAATATTTCAAGGATAATGGAATTTGTGCAGAAAGCAACATAGTTTTATAAGTACAAGGCAGCACATGTGAAGTTTGGGCATGACATCCATCAGTTCTTCGTACAGGTGATGCCCGAGAGCCCTCAATCTTCTTTCTCCTCTGCACCAAGCTGGTGGCAGGCATTTTCAGAAATCCCAGTGGTCTGAAGTGTGTAACCTTCCTGTAAAAAAACAGTCACTTTCTTTAGCATGTAGTTGGTTTTAATACTTGGCAGAGCACTAATTCTGAAAAATGCTAAACTGTGTTCACAAGCATTTGAGATTGCTTCTTGGTCTGAGGCCAGAAAGTTACCAATGGCTCCTTTTGTGGGACTGTGCAGAGACATTGCGTCTGGAGGAGACAAACAGATTTTGCCCTTTGTTGTCACTCAGCCCAAAGCCAAAAGCACCAGTGAGGTCTGGAAACGTTATGGAAATTTTACCAAAACTGTTAAAAATGGTTGGAGGGAGTTTGAAAAACATACAAGGAATCCAAATAGATTAATCAGAGAGTTAGAAAGGAAGAACACTATTAAAAAAAACAACGATGCAATACACCAGGAAAATATGGGAAATTTTCACATAATGGAAAGCTAACATAACCAGTAATAATGGAATAATAATATTTTAGTAGACACTGGTTTATGAGCATAACATCCCCTTCTCCATAGATAGGGCATGTTAAACTATCTGAAATATAGAGAGGAGGTTCTGATTTTCCTCTGTTACTTGTTTATTCCAGGACAGTTATCATCCTCCCTAAATTTTATTTAAAGTTCACAGCAGTCTATGCAGCTAGTGCAGTTTTAGGTTAAGCATATTTTATCCATAATTGCTATATTTGGTTCTCAAGTTATTATTGTAGTTCCTTGGGGTACATTTAAATCCACCTTATTGTAATAGATTATGGAATATAGTAGCTAATGTGTCTAATGTAAAATAAATGACTATAATGATTTATGATCCAGCACTTCAGTTTTATTGAACATAAGGATCATTGTACTAAAATGGATGGTGTATTGCTGGTTTAGCATAAAATACTGAATAACATATTCAAGGAAATGAATGGATTGGCCAGTTCATAATATTCTGCCCCTTCAGCTGAGAGGTCTTTAATAAGCAAGAGTGTCATTACACTTGAAAATGTATGTGTAGGTAATCCATTATCCAGAACAATGACAGTGATCGGATGAAGCTCTTATTGAAGAAGGGCCCTCCTTACAGGGAAATACAGAGCATTTCCCTGCCTGTGGGAAGCTGTGTCATGTGTCTGTATGTTTCTGGTTTTGTTAAAGTGGTTAAAGCAGTTTTTTAGTGTTGTTGAATTTAAAAATTTCAGGTTAGGGGTGGAGGTTATAAGGTTCTTTTGAAAGCAATGACAGTAGACTCTGGTTTGCATGGGTGCATGCTGAGGTGCATGTTTGCTCGTTGTACCTATAAGTTACATTTCTCAGCTTTTCATTTTTATTTCACTTGAAGGCCAATACAAATTACACCTTTGCAGGCACCTTACTTCTGTTTACATCGAGCTTTGGCAGTATTGTCTCCTACTAAATGTCAGGAAGATTGATGAATGTCACAAAGGGCGATACCACTGGGAATATTGCTGGGACAGCTTTGCCTCAGTGCCACCAGCAGTGCTTGCTTTTGGACAATCACAGCCAGCAATGTCCCAACGTAAACCCTTGACTTCCTGGGGTTAAGCTTCAACTCTTTCACTCTTTGACCTCAAAAAGGAAGAAGTTTTTTATTAATAAGAGGAAAAATTAATAGGAGTCATAACACAGACAGAGTACTTGAAATTTTATCTGTCTATTAAAGCATGTCTTTAAAAATAAGGAAACAAAGCTAAAATTATGAAAAAATACAGAGAACAGAGATGATGTTTTAAAATACATATTCAAAGGTAACTGTTAGAGGAATGTAGATTATTGTGTACTTTATTTTCACATTTTCCTGCAATCAGAATAGGATATCATGTTGTAAAAGACTAGCTTCCAGAAGTGTGCTTATAATAATTTGTAGTAAAAGTCACATTTTGTTATGTAAGGAGAGAGGAAAAAATAATATGCTTTGGAGATGTTATCCTGGAATAACTCCACATCCATTTTCTTAATAGTGCTTGGATAAAGCTGAAAGACACAAACTCTTAAAAAAGCATATTTGCATTCATTATGCCCGTTGTGAAAATGAAGAAAGAACTCTTCTTGATATAATTACAGCCTAAACTATTAAAATAAACATGATCAAAGTACAGTAGTTTTGTTACAGCACTTGCAGACAAGCCATCTCCCCATTTAAACAAGACCTCACCAGCATTTTGAGTGGGAAGAAGTTTGTTGCTGTTTTGTCATCTATTACTAGCTTTTCCTGTCAGTGAGCACATCCTTTGGCAGACATGCAGGGAGAGTTTCAAAATGATTCAAAACTCTTTTGGCAAAAACCGAAGCACCTACAGTTGCAAAAACACATCTTCAAAATTTTTATGTATCCAAAAACGTTCAGGCTGGCTTTGACATGTAATTGGATCTTGTTTTATAGTCGAGCCATTTCAAGTTTTTAATTTCTTACATCTTAGTGTTTTAAGTAGATCAGTCATACCAGCACACTCTGAAAATCCTAAACTAGCTGCAGCTGTGCTTCTAATGCAGGCACAAATTGCATCAATTGCTATGCTGGGCTGGCTATGATCTGGCTTCTTCTAGTCTTAATTTTTCTGCATATATATATATAGTTTTGGTATATATATTTTGGTATGACTTTGGTAACAAAGTTAGTGATACTGCTTTGCTGAAGCCTGCCATCAAAGTTTCCTTGCTGCCTTAAACTTCCAGATGGTAGGGTGTATGTTTTGAACAAGAAAAGTACTCAGAGAACATGTTGGCTCTTTGTTGACTCCAACCTCAAGTTTCTTCTCAGCATCATTGCAGTATGATGGCATATGAGCCTCTACTGTAGTGGCCTAAGGTAGACTTGAGCAGAGATACCTAAAGAGCTCCTAAGACTAAGCATGTTGGAGCAGCATCCCATTCCGTGCTCGTGCGTGGTTGTGTTGCAGCTCGCATCCCCAGTGGGATGCTGAGGCAGCCTCTTGCTGGCCTCGTGACCTGCTACAGCTGCTGTCACCACATGGGGACATCTGCAACGTGATGACTAAGGCCACATAAGCAGATGCAGGATGATGCCCAGAGCTGCTGCCATGCTGGCTGTGCCCATACTGATTCCTGGGAGGTGAATGAGGTGGCACTGCTGGGATGTGGCAGCTGAGGGAGAGTAGGGCCCCAGCTCATCCCATTTCCACCTGTGTTTGGGCACAGGCCCATCCCACAGCAAAAGTGCAGATGTGTTTTACCACCTATCCCTGCATGCAACTCCCCTGCCCATTGCCAGGACCCATCATGGAGAAGAGTAACTCAGTCTCTGAAGCCGAATTATGACTGTTTCTGAAAGCCCTTTGAGTCTTTCCTTTGCCATGGACATCTGGTTTTCACATCACAGTTACTTTAGCCCGTAAGCTTCCACAAGAATTTTAAATAAAATATCACTACTAACCAGGTCCATGGGGGAAAGCAGTGGCTTTGCTCACAAATAGGCACATTGTTAAGACTGGAGAAAAAGGGGGTTCTTTCATTCACACTGAGTTACATCACTGAGTGCCAGCCAAATGGTGGAAAATAGCGAGAGCTGTTATAGAAACAAGTTTATATGCCGCAAATGCAGGAAACATCATTGCTAATGATGCACATCTGATGTGTATTCAGGCCGTGGCTGTAGCATTTCAGGAGTAGGAGATGGGCCAAGTGATGGCTGGCAGCTGTGGGCATCCCATTGCAGGAAGGTGGTGGTGGCCCTCAGGCATGGCAGGGAGGTCTTGTGAGTTAAAAAGAGGGTTTCCTGCACCTCTGCAAAGGTGTCTGTGAATGTCTGGGTTTATCTCACCCAGTTTTAGACATCCCTAAAACTTACTAACTCCTTACCGTAAGCCCCCTTGACAGGCAGTGAACAAGCACTTCCAGAGTGACTGTCTAGACAGGATGATACTGAGATAGATATGCTTATAAATATCTACTAGATGTAGAAAGGAGCCTTGACTAACCGAGAACTAGACATCTAACTTCTAGATGCTGAAATTAGGCCAGATAGCGTCTCTTCTTTTAGCTTTCCTTGTGCTTCTTTGTGTGTATCTTACAAGTCTCAGTGTGTGCAGAATAAATTAAAAGGTCTGTAAACTGCCTCTGCACGTATTTATGATTTTAAAATAGTAACAAGGTCCTGCCGTAGGAAAATTTTGTTAAATCCCTGCTTAGCGAAGATCAGTGACAGCCTAAGCACATATGTCTCCAGATACATATATATGCATATCTATCTATAAAAAACACCATGTTTTTATATTTTTTAAAGAAAATCTTCCTGTTAGCACGATTTGCTGAATGTATTCTACATTTATTCTTCTGAATGAGTACAATTAAAAATTAGACATAAAGAAATAAAATAGACATTTTCTGGTGCAGGAGAAACTTTAGCACTCCAAGGTTTGTCAAAGGATGAGGAACATTCTCCTGTATCTGAATGTGGATAGAGTATTTTGATGTAGGATTTCTCATAACAGAGAGACTTTTATACTGTATAGAATCACCATAAAAAATGAAAATAAATTTAGTGAATTATTGTTGGCATTAAACATGAGATTATTTCTGTGGTGTGTACATCCAGCCTTTTTGAAATTGAGTAAGACTTATACACAGATTTCCATGGTGTTTTACAGAAACTTTTTGTTACAAAACATGCATTTGACTGTATCTGATGATTTAAATATTCCTGCCAAGTGCTCAGTTTTTCTTCACATACTTGCATGGTTTTGTGTGTGTATGTGCAATGATATGTGCGAGTTGTGCGCTCTCTATTATTTGAAAGCATGTATGTATATACGTATGCATAGATAGATAAATAGATGGATACATGAGCACACCTATCTGTGTGTACACAGAATATAGAAAGGTGGGGATTATTGTCTTATTTCCAGGTTGGTTTTGTTCTTCTTAACATGTAGAAACCGTCTTTTTTAGTGACTTCAAATATTGTCAGAGAGTGGGGACCACACAGGTCATGCGCTGCCAAGAGCTACCTTTCCTCTCCAATTTCTGTGGAAAGGGGTCACACCTCTTCTGGTACTTTGTCCTGGTAGCACTCCTGCTCCAGCACCTGTTGGCCACAGAAGGACAGAGTGGCAGGGAGTGTCGGTCTGAGCTCAGCTTAACCTCACTGCTTTTTGCTAACAGTAGAGGCACTCGCTGGTATTTAATTATTTAAATGACAACTTCACAGTATCAACCTGATTTTGTAAAGTTACAGCAATTTCCCAGATTCTCCCACTCAATATTTGCTGCACTTTTTGCCTTTGCATTTGCGGAGGTTTCCTTTAGAACAGTGCATTTCCCACCATGCTCAGACCAGGCAAGTAAAACTTGCATAATGCAGCATGCATGGTTGAAAATCCCTCACAGGTTCAGAGGGCAGAGAAGAGCTTCATCTCTCCATAGTGCCTTTCTCTTCTCTGTGGCCTTATTTGAGGCTGGTAGGACATTCAACTTGGTTTACAAATAGCAAGCTCAGCCAGGTCTTTTCCAGGCTGTGAAGCCCAGTGTGTAGATGGAGTTAAACAGTTTCACATTCCTGAAGAGAACAAGAATGTTTTCACAGTGGAATTTGCTCTGTGCGAATTACAGGAGTTTATTTTTTCAGGATGAACTCCTTGGACAGTTTTTTTTTTGTTTGCTTGTTTTTTTAAAGAGGAGATGATATGCTATGAAAATACCTACTGTAGTAACTAATGATGTTGTTATTTAGGCTTGATTGGGAAAATTCGGGTTAAAAAGTCCATGTGCTGTTGAGGAGGGACAGGAAGAAACATGTTGCAGTATTTTCTCCTCATTTTTGTGTGCAGGGTAAGCTGTAGTAAGCTCACACAGTTGTGCCGTGCATTGGCTGCTGCCAGATATTTCCTGCCGGTATTTCCTGGGGAGCTGGAAGCGGTGATGCTGCGTGGGGCACATCTCTGACCAAACACGCCTGTTACTGAAGCTCTGCCAGTGGAGAGATTCTGTGTCACTGAGGTTCCTGAAATGCTTTTTCCAAGCAGGGTTTACTTTGGGTTTAGGAATAGGACAAGAAGCACTACATGAAGCTAAATACTAATTTTGTTGCTTTTCTGGCAAGAAGGCCAAGGAAGCAGAGGGAGTTGTACTATTCCATCATGCAACATTAGCTGCATGTCACATGACTATGTGTGGAGGGAATTTTTATTATCTTTTAATTTGAGCTATAAGGGTAGGATTGAGTTTTGCCTTTAGACGAGTTCTCTAGGCTCCCTGTGGGTCTCAGTGGGAGGTTTGTGTACTCATCCATGGGCAGAAATCACTTACAGCTTTGGAGTTTCCACACACAGACATGCTCCTGTGAGGTCCCTCACTTGAGCCGTGGGGATTGGCCTTATCTCACAGCATCTTTTGCAGAGGAATTAATCAGCCTCATCTCTACCACAGGGTACACACAGATGGATGCCAAAAAGCAGCTGATAGGAAATAACCTTTTGTCACAGTTAAAAGGTTCATGTAGTCACATTGAAGTTCTCTTTGTGTTGACACATCTTTGTTGACACATCCTCAGAGATGGTATTAATCTGATACATGCCACTGGTGTCTTGGGAATGAGTGGTCACTCAGAAAGACACCAGTTCCCTTGGTCAAGGAAGCTGGAAACTTGTTAGTGGCACCAGCTCCAGTTCAGATGTCTTGGATCACCCGCAGGAGGACTTTTCTCCTTTTAGACATGGTTGCCAGACAACTGGGAGATAAGTAGGGTAGGACAGGACAAAGAAAAAGCAGCAACAGGGAGAGCCAGGGACTACTCTGAACTTGTGTAAGAAATGGTGTGCTGTCCTCTGCCAGGGATGGCAAAGGTGACAACAGCTCTGGGCCACAGAACCAGTTTTTGAGCTCATCTAAACAATACAGGCACTTTGCAGATGTTCCATCTCCTTTTCTGCTCAGGGAAAAGTATAAGAGAGCTGTCTTGACTTCTACTGAATGAAAAAAATCTTTGAAGGAAATAAGCTTAAATAAACTTTAAATGGAATTCAGGAAGTCCTTCTTTAGGGATTTGTGTATCACATGTGGCATTATCCTATGTATTTCACTGTGCTGCAGTGGACTTTCTATTTTGTCTTTTTAACCAGACCAATATACTGCTTACATTGATAGAAAAAGTGAGTTATATTCTGCATCATCATCTCTTCCACATTAAACCTAATGTGTATTTCAAGGCAATGGCAGAAAAAGTGGAGTTGAAAGCTACCCCCTCTGTCTTTTTTTGAGTTTTTTTACACCAGAATGTGACATGACCTATTCTAGATAAACAAAAATAAAATTAATGAATTGCACAGGTTGTGTGAGACAAGCTTTGATCTAGAGAGGCAGCATAATATGAACATTGGATTTTGCTGTGTTAGACATTAAAACACAGTCCTAATCAGAAACCTTAATCAAAAAGCTTATGGTGAATACTAGCTTCTATTCCAGAGTAGTAAATGCTTTACATTTCATCATAGAATCAAATGATCCTTAGAAGCTATTTTTTTTTATGTGCTGTATTTTCACTAGGTTAGGTTATTTTATATGCATAACTTGATAACAGCCTGTTTCGTAAATGCACTGTCTAGAGGTAGTGATTTTTTTTGAGCAAAACCGAGAAGTGGGCTCAGCACTTCCCACACGTTAAAACTGGAACAATTGAAATTTTATGCAGTGGAGGACTGGAAGTGTGTTGTGCAACAGGAGAATGAGTGTCAGCCCGAGAAGACATGGAGAGGGGAGGCTGACAGAGCCCTGTGTGTTTAGTCTAGCAGAGTGCAGTCTGACAGTGACACGGTGTATGCTGAGTACCCCAGAGAGGGGGGCTGCTACAGGGGAGGGTGATTAGTTACACCTAGAGGACAGTGTGTGCACAAGAGTATTCTGGGAATACACAGGTCTGAAAATGAATGCAGTTTGTAGAGGAAAGGAGGCTTTGCTGGCCAGCAGAGGAGGGAGGTTTCAGAGCAGCCTCCTGAAATCAGGGACATAAGGTGATGCCCCTTGTGTTTTGTGGATGGACTTCAATAACAGTTTTGTGGAAAGATGCTGATTGGAGTCTATAATCTGGCATGTCCTCTACCTTCCTCCAAATCCACAAGTCCTTTGAAGATTCGCTTGATTATGGCACATGCAAACATGTACGTTTTTTTCACTTAAGACTTAAAGTTCACTGAAAGAAGCAAAGTCATTGATAGGTACTATTTTTGAGGAATATGCTAGTCTTTCCTCCACAAATAGGAGGAGGAGGAGGCACAGATGGTGGGGGGAGGTGCCTTCTGCTCATTGCCACTAACAAGGCAGCGTAGGTGACGGCATCTCTGTGTCAAATCCACGTTTATGTGCCAGTGATGGACATTTCCTGTTGCTACCACGTTTCTTCTGAGAGACTGTGCCCCTTCATGGCTTGAGATTGGTTTGTTCTTTGGCGGGTTACACACAACACAGAAATACACTCATAAGGCTGGTAAGACTGGAGGATTCTCCTAGCCATTTGTGTAGCACAAGTTCCATTCATGAAAGTATGACTGGTCCACCACAGCATGCTTGTGTTTTCCAGGGACATGTAGATAGATCCAGGCATACTCATTAATATCTTTCTCACGTTTCCATGTGATTTTTCTGAACTGAACTGAATGGCCTGAATTATGGTACTCATTACCAAAAGGTTAATGTTAGTACTGTGATGATGGAGGTATCTTGTTTTTTCCTTTCTGTACCACAGACTGTTCGGGGAGAGAGAAAAAAACACTCAGGCCTTATTAAATCATTCATGGACCTGGTGTTAGCATGTCTCACCCCTGTGTATGGTAGTGTTCCCAGGGCTGTAGGTAGAAGAAAGCACCACAAGTAACATCCAAATGGTCTGGCCCAAACTGCAAATGTGGGGATACATGGAAGAGTAAAGAAGCATTTTGACAGATGTGGTAGCACTAGAGGCTCTTGGTTTTTAGGGATAAAAGTATCACTTTAATAAATAAAACGTATGCTCATTAATTTTGGTTAGGGAACCAGGCCACTCATACAAAGAGAAATATGGTCTTTGTTTTTACTACAAGAAACTGTCCAAGGATCCTTTGGTGATGCAGTGTGCAGTATGGTGTACTGTTCAGGCTACGCAGTTAATCCTGGGTTTAGTGCATGTTTCTGTCATCAGAAAGGGCTGCAGAACATTTGACTGTGTCACAATGGGCTAAGAAATCTTTCTGTTCACTTGACTGGACAAATAACACTGAGTTTTTAGAGTCAGCTGAAGCTACATCATACAGACTAAGGTGGACATCTAGAGATGGGCTACAAAGAGCACAGGCAGAATGAAAGCAGTGTTAAATTCTGCAGAACAGAAAGGACACAACATGCCAAGTACCACTGCACTTTCAGGGCAGTATTTTATGATGGGGGATGCTTTTACTGCATATGGGATAAGAATACAGGAATTAGGGAACATTGTGATGGATTGATTTCGATTGCATATGCCACAAATACTGGATAAAAAAATCAGACTGTGGCATTTCTACCCAAATGTTTAATGAGTTCCAGTTATTTACATAATTTCATAAAAAGCAGAGGGAATAAAGAGGTTCTCAAATGCACAGTAATTCTGAGGTAATCTGAATGGTATAAAAATAATAAGCAAAGACGTGTAGGGGTAAAACACTAACCGTATTTGTTCTCAGCCATATCTGTAGAGAGTATATGGCAATTTTCAAAGCAGGCAGACAGCTACCAACATTTTTCTTCAAAAGGGCAGAATTTGACTTTTACCCTTTACAAGAGCATTGAGTCGCCTGTCTGAGGAATCTTCATTTTCCCTGCAATCAGAAGGGGCACTGTGTGGACTAATGTTGATGTCATTTCTCAGCTGAAGCCAGTTCTGTCTAAAATATCAGGGCCCAGGCAACTTTGTAGCAGCAGAGCAAATGAAAATACCTAGCTCTGTTTATAACTTCTCAACTGTATTCACACTTTGGATGCCAGTTTTTACAAATAATTTCTAGATACTGCAAGAAAAACATTCTCTGTAAAGGTCAAACACTGGACGAAGCCTGTTTGGCATCATATGCGTGATTCCATACGTTCACATGTACGGTGACCCAAATTTAACCTTGGCCAAAGATAGTAAAGCACTGTCAGTCAGTTCTTGCACAAGGATTGCCTTTGACATGGTATTTCCTAGATCATTGCAACCTATGGGAGCTGCTAATTATCTGTAGATAACCAGAAAGGTAATACCTGTAATTTCCCTATCACCCCAGGCTGTCTACTCACAGTTGCAGTGTGTTAGTATGGGATGCCAGTATTGTGCAATATGGGTAAAATCTACAGTGACAAATGACTTATGAGCCATTTTCAAGGTGACATTTTGATCAGGGAGCTTGTGCCAAGTGTTTTCTATTAAGCATTTCATTTCACTGCATGGTTAATCAGCAAAAGATTCCTCCAAAAATCCATTATGTCATATGTCATATGTAATATGTCAAGACCATTTCTCCTTGCTCAAAATGAAGGAGGGACAACAAATGCTTGAAAAATAGCAAATCTTATTTCTGTTTAAAAGTTAAAAAACAGACAAAATAAACATGTAGCTTTGCTTCTGACCTTGTTTAAAAGCTATCTAGATGAGAAACCAAAAATGTAAGGGTTTACACAGCTTGATATGTTATTCATTATGCAAATACTTTCAAAAGCAATGCTAGCCTGTGTAGCGCTATGGTATGTGATAAAATCAGTATTAACTATGTGTGTCTTTTGAAGTTGTAATAAGTCTGGGTCATTTTATATGACTGCAAAGACCTCTTGGAGTATAGATCAAATCCCCAGCATGTTTTCCTTTCTTAGCAAACCTTTTTCTACATCTAGAAGGCTCAAGTACTAAGACAACCCGCAAGCTTGTATCAGAATTGGTCTTTCTTTTTCCTTTCGGTAAATGAGAAATGAATTTTATATACTCTTACCAACAATATGCTTCTCTTTTAAGTCAGGGTCAGCACAGATTCAGTTTTAAATGTGCTTGAACCTTGTTCTTGACTAGTTGATTCTGACAGGGCTACACATGTATCTTGTTTACATAAGGCAGGAGGTAGTCTGAAACTTGGTTTCCTCTTACTGACCATCACAGTAAGATGTCTAAATGGTTTCCAACTTGCCAGCTTTTAGCTCAGGCTGAACTCCTTTGAAATCTTCAAGGACTGTACAATCCAAAGATTCATTTACAGTCCCCACTTCTGGTTTGAATGCCAATAACTGTGAAGTGACAAACGGCTGGGCAGACTGGCAAAGCAACCGTGTGAAATGGGCACACAAAATACTCTGTTTTTAGCCTTTCCCATCCTGCTATGTGGTAACTGCCCCAAAAGGGCAAAAAGAGCATATGTCTCTTCTGCTACAGAAAATCCCTGTTAAATACTTAGCAGTTTTTTGGGACTATCAATTAGGGGTACCAAAATGGCAATAATTTCTTAATCTCTTTCCATGCCCAAAGTAAAGAAATAGGCATTTGACTCCTGGAACAATCTTATCATAAAATAAGTCTTCCTATAAAGGCTCTGGTGAGGCTCGGGCATATATTAGGAAAAAAGCGTGGTAGTTTCCATTTTTCAGTCACAAAGACATGCAAATAGACTGGCACTCTCTTCTGGCTTAAACATTTCCAGCGACTATTGCATTGGTGCTGGTCTTGAGAGAAGAGACCTGCACAGAACCAGGTGATTCCCAGCAGTAGTCCAGCCTCACTGCTGAAAGTGCATTATGCTCTAAACCTATTGCTGGAAGTTATCTGCTCACATTTATGTTCTTCATATATCACCTTTTCCCTGTTGTCTCCTGACAGTCATTGCCCCTGAGACTTGTTAATGATGCAACTGAGAAACCCTTGAACTTCCACAGAGTTTAATTTTCGGTGCCAAGCTTTGTCAGGTTGACTGAGCAACACAGGAGCCACCCACAGTGGATGCCACTGTGGTCCTTCCAGAAGTAAAGACATTCATATGCTGCAGGAAACAAGTGTCTACCATAAACACTTCCCCATCCACCCAGTTCTTAACTTGGACAACTGAAAGTGGAAAAATCAAGAAGTATGCAAATCCTTTGTACAAAGGGTACTAAAGATGCTAAAGATTTCTTTCGGTTCTCTTTGAACTACAAATTATTTTCAGCTTGAGAACCAGCAGTAAATGATTTGAAATATTTTTACAATTCTCCTTCAAGACTAGGCTTGATGGTGCTCTGGTCTAGTGGAAGGTTCCCTGCCCATGATAGAAGGGTTGGAACTAGACAACTCCCTTCCAACCCAATTCATTGTGAGTCTATGATTCTGTGCCATGTGAGCTCCATGAGACCTGGATTCTGTAGGGAGCAGCTATTACAGAATTCCTTACTTTCTCCTGTGGCATGAGGTTTACGTTGACATCAAACCAAATGGGTGGACAATCACCATGGTCAGTGTGTCCATTTATATTATAACCAGCCCTTCTCCTGAACCCTTGTCAGAAATGTCTTTCAGTGAGTACTTTACTGGTCAGACTCAGTTTGAAGTGAAGTTTCTGCTTCTCAGTGTTTATCCATTCTGAAGAGGCTCAACTAGTGCATGAGATCTCTCCTACAGGGCATGGAACTTCTTTTCTGCAGTATCCTACCTCCCTCTGAAAACACTTTCTGTACTATTCCCTGAAAATAGCCTGTAACACAGTCCCTATGTCTTTGCTTTCTGAGGACATAGTTCCTATCCAGCAGTAGCCTCAGCTAGAAATTCACAGTCAGATTTTGTTCCCTTTGCTTTGAAGCTGAAGAGGACAGCATTACTGTCTTAAGGTCTCCAGTAATGAAGAATAAAGGCCAGGGGTAGAAGTCACAGGGGCTGGTTTGCCTAGGACATCTGGAAAAGTAGAAACAGGTGAAAAACTTCAAAAGCCCATTACGAAAGTATGTAACTTATTATTTCTCTACCAGCAGGAAAAGGGAGACTGACCAGGTGTTTTTATGCAGGTTGTATTGTCCTGACTCTGGCTTTAAACTGAGAGGCTCATGGGGAAAACTGCAGCACAGCAGAGAGATTCCTAGAGGAAGGACTGTTCTTATCAAGAAAATCCTTGTTGCAGTTGTGCTTATTTGAGAGGCTTTGTTGACAGTCTTTGTGAAGCTGGTTTGAAGTGATTTGGAGGGCAGGCTGGGAGGACCCAGACTGATATTGCAGCTACTGCAAGGAACCTTACAGAAACCCTTAAGATTCATAGAAATAATGGCCAGATTTGTATTGGAAAAAATAAAAGTGTCAGTTAAATGCCAAACAAGAAACGGGGAGGGGGACAATGGCCAGCAAGAAGGAAATTCAGTGGGACTTTTTTTGTCCTCTTATAACTATTTTTTACCTACCAACAAAAGTGCCTACAGCACATGTCCACTTGTTTTGCAAATTACCCTAAACGATGCATTCATATTCTAATCATTTGTTTCTTCCTCATAAATGAAGGCACGTTTATGTTTTCATGCTTTGATAAAGCTGATACTGTAACTTTTTGCAAATCCCCTTGCTAAGGTACCTTATTTGATGCAGGTGATAATACTGTCTGAGCTTGGCAGGGTGAATTGGAAATCTTACCATAGTCTGTGAAAGTAAGTAGCAATTCACCTTCCTCCCTACTGGGCAGTAAGTAGGAAAACATACACTCACACCAAAATGTTCTTTCCTTAATATCCTTGTCTCTGGTCCCAAGGATAAGATTTGTTTGTTTCCAAATATGTTCCTGTGCTACTCATAAAAACACTGTCAGAGCAGTATTTGTATGATGCATTTGACAGGAACAAATACTGGGCATACTTGATTCATTTAATCTGTTCAAGAGGCTGACTTGGGAAGTGCTGTGCCCTCAAAAGCCCTGATCACTTTAGGAGATGCCAGAAGAAAACAACAAGGCAGTATAGCCAGTGTGTTTGAAGTTTAGGGGTGCCATTTCAACAAGAGGAATGAGAGACAGGTTTCTCTAAGAAGGAAAAGTGAGTGGTTGTTGAGAAGGTAAAATAAAACAGGGAATTGAGGAGCTGCTCTGTGTATATGATGATGGATTATTACTGCTTTTTCTGGCTATGAGCAAGACTTTTCCCAAGTGTGGGGGAGAGTGGGGAGTGAGCAGTTTGACAGGGCAGTAAGATCACTTAACAGTAAAGAAGAGGTTCTCAGTTAGCTTTGCCAGACAAGGATGAAATAAGTAGTATGGCTAGCTACAAACCTCTTTTTACTAGATCAAACATCAGTGAGCTACTCTTTTATTATTTGTAAGTCAGCATAAAAGTGTAAGGACATTTACTGCATTGACCAATGTTTCTCACAAAATAGTATGGACTGAAGTACGTGAGGACTGTGCCACCAGGACAAGACTCTAGGTATGAAGAGAACAGATGGATGTATCAGTGCTCACGTCCTTCCTTAGGGGAAAATATGATGTCCTCATTAAGTTACTGCTATCTCTATTTCTTAATTACCATGTACTCATTATATAGGCTGCTATTACTGACCATTTGTATAAGAATATCTTTGAAGCAGTGTTAGTCTTTCAGACATGTACATTTTGATTTCAGCAAGCTAGTTTTGATTTCTTTTAGTAATTATTTTTAAATTGCACTCAGATTGTTGAAAACATCTTCTGTGATTCATGTGATTATTTTTTTATTCCATCGTGGTTTTTTCTTTCTCTTGGAACACTAATGCTGGTATTACTGTTTTTGCTAGCAATTGTTGGTTCTTTCCCACATGTCTGGAACTGATTTTGTTCTCCGTGTTTTTAATGGAGCTGGAGTGAATGAAGCTCTTTGTTTAGCTTGCTTTCTGTGCCTTAATATCATTAGGTGTCTGAAAAATGTAGAGCTTCTGTGGCACTTCACAAACGTTAACACTGACCATGCCCAGCTTTGCAGGAATTTTAATGTTGGCTTTTGCCTTCACCTGGCACATAACTCAGGCTTGATCCAGCTGTGTTTCAGAACCTCTGGGTATCTAATAGAACGGTGTGGCCCTGTTGCACATGCCTGCATAACCAGCATCCTCACTAACATCGCCACTCACGGTTTGGTGTCTGCTCTGTATCTGCTGCTCCCGTAGTGCTGCTTTGCCAGTAGCTTTGTCTCAGTGAGCAAGACTCAGAAGGCATCTATTCCCTCTCTCTGCCTCTCCCTTCTTCCACCCTGCAGTGTACCTCTTGGATGACACAGTTTCTAAAAATCACATTTAAAAATAGAAGTGTATTAATAAATCTGTTTTATTAGGGGAAACACATTCAATCATGTAGAATTTGAAGGCTCAGTGCTTGCCAAATAACTGTGTTGCACTCAACTCCTTGGCACCAAAACACTAAGATGAAGGCTGTCTTCTGCAGGTTGCTGGATGGTGTGCTGGGAGGGACTGGTGTTACTGGTTGAGTAGCATTTGCTGTGGCAGTCGTTGAATTCTGGACTTTTTTTTTTCAGTGACACGTGCTGATGTGCCTCTTCCACATCATCTTTCTCTTCCATCTCTTCTCCTATCATGCTTTCCACTGCCCTCCCCCTTCTGCCTTATGCTTCTCCACTGTGTGAGCCTTTACTCATTGGAGCCTTTCTGTTGCCTCATTTTTCCTGCTGCACTGCCTTCTGTAGCCTTATTTTCCCAGGGCCCCTTGCCTCCCAGTGACAGCTCCACTGGCACAGGTGGTTGGGTCTGTCCACCTTAGGTCACTATAGCTGCAGCAGCTCTTGGTTGCATTTGGCAAGTGCCAGAAAAATTCCTTCTATTTCCATAGTAACAGCTGAAATTACAGAGGACAAGCAGTGTCTTGTAATGCTCTAGCTCTGCCTGATCCTGTTGGTACTGCAACTGTGTGAGAGCTTATGGTCTGAATGGTTGTCTCCCATAAATAAACCCCTTTTGAAACCTGGGTGGTGGTATCCCAAGGGCTGTGGGCATATGAGTCCCGTCATGAGATGGCTGTTAGGAGACTTGTTTCTCCTTCCAGCTGCAGCTGTTTTGGGCAGTTTCTCTGGAGTGCTGAGAAGGGTGTGGTGGTGATTGTCCTCTGCCTTGGCTGGAGGAGGCAGAGTGTTTCTTTTGCCACTTTCGTTTTTTCTGGTCGTGTTTTTCTGCAAATACTGTCCTGAGCATTTATCAATTGCATTAAAATGAATCAAATTTTCTGAATTGGGTCGTTTACCAGTGGATGAGCGGCAGTCTACTTTCTTGCTGGATTTGGTGTTAATGAAGGTTGCTCATTCCCATTACATTGGTGGAAGTGGTGTGGTTGTGTTTGGATTTTTTTGGCTTCTCCATGCTGTTTTAATTTGAATTCAATACTGTGCTTGAAAGCTAAATTTTTACTTCAGATCTTTTGCTTTGACCAGGTGATTCTATCCAGTGAAGTCATGAGTTCCATATTTTAGAGTATTATTTGAAGACTGTTCTTGGTCTTGCTTTGGTCTTTCCTTGCTATGCTGGTCTTTCTCCATGTTGCCATGTCCAGCCATGAGAGGGTTCCTGGGAGGATCTCACAAAGCTCTGACTCCAACCACCCCAGCCTGGCTGTATCCTGCAGGTATTCAGTGCTCATGGCAAAGCTGTGATCATGCCCCTAGGAATGGTCAGTGATATCCATGAGGCCATAGGGAACACCTTCTTTCTCTCTGCAATCATGAACTGTTCTGGATGGTCCTGCTGCTCTGATGCCGTGCCTCTGCTGCACCATCCTTGCTGTGGTTGCCTGACATAAGCCTTTATACTCAACTGTGCTTCATTTCTACACTTTCTTCCATGTGTGTATATTCTAGAGGTTTTTTAATGGACCTTTTCCCCACAAACACTTGAGAAGACTGGTGGCTGAAGGGCTGTTTGGACTTTTTGAGTAATGTTGTTATGAGCTTGGCTATACTCTCCCATAGTAAAAACTGCTGTCCACTGTGTTTAAAGGCTTGGGGCTGCTGGGGAACATCTGATTTATTAATGGCCTCTTTTCAGCTTCCTCCTCATCTTAAGAAGATATAAGCAGGTAATTAGCTAGTTGCCAAGAAAATAGTGGAAATAAACCTTAGAATTCCTCCTCGTAAAATGATTTATTTAACAGTTTTATTCTGACATCTGTGTTTTATGTTTTAATCATCTGTCTGTGGCTGTGAAACAGGCCAGCTCTCTTCATCTTCTGGTGTTAGATTTTAGAGGATTATTACTACATGGTTTTGTTTTTTGTTGCTGCATGTGAGTGTTTATGTTGGCTTTCTGGTAGATGCTTAATTGGATTGTAACTGATTTTACACTAAAGACTGATGTCCCGTTTTCTTTTAGTCCTATCTGGATTGCTCTGGTTTCTGGAAGGAATCAATATTCAGAAATGTATTGAACTCTTTTACTGTGGCTTTCCTTCAGGGACATTACTTACATTTGATTATCAGCTGCCCAGGGTGATGGAGGTGTTCAAGTACCTTGAGTAATTGCTCTGTTCCTGTTACAGTTGCTGTTTAGAACTGGAGTTCTGGTATCTGCAGATATTTCCACCTGAATGCTGATAAAAAGGAAAAAGGCTAGCAGCTGTTGTCAGGGCTCTTCCAAGTGTCTTCCATTCCGTTTCATCCTTCCTGATCATTTTCTTTGATGGTAATTGTATTTTTCCAGTTTCCAGAGCTCATAATCTCAAAGTCCTTTTTCAGTCTGAGCCTTCTTCAGAAGCTCGTGTTAATCAGATTATTTGTGAAACAGCCTTAGTATCACCCCAGTAATCTTTATAGGTATTGAATGACCTGTACCCTTTGTCAGGAACTTACACTAGGTACACAACTCTCTTGAATTATCCTCTGTTACCTGCAGGCAGTCGTAGTTCTGCTTCACTCAAGCAGTTTCTATTTGTACAGATATCATTTGTCTTTCAGATCATCAGTCTCTAAGCATCTTTCTCCTCTGCTGAAACAGACACAATAATGTTTGAAGAAAAAGATTGATGTCTGTAACTCATCACCTGCCACTTTTATTCACTGTTAGAGCAAGAACATGAATTGACCAAAAAGAGAAATCTCTTTCTCAAAACCAGAAGCTGGAAGGACCTTTGTTTGAGGTGCTAAGACTTATATTTATAATTATACCCCCCAGGGAAGGCCAGAGGGATTTACAGTAAATATCAGGGTTTGCATCCACAACTGCTGACAAACCAGCTTCCTTTTGATAGATGGATTCATTATCACTTTCTAATTACAAGCAGATTTCCATGTGTGTTCACCATGTTATAAATGAAACCTGTCCATTGTTATACAGTGATGGCCTCTGGGTCAGCTGTAAGGGATCTATAGCTCCTCTTCTGTCATTGGACCAAATTAATCAGATGTATTTTTAACAGATAACCTTTACAAAAGTGACTGATTAATCACTCGGTAATGCAGACTGCTATCAAGTTCATCATCTCCAAATAAAGGAAGGAACTCAGCAAGACTACAATATGTCAAATGCATCAGTCTCAGTGTGTTAAAATATTTTCAGGTCCAGATGCTACTCTTCTAAAAGGATAGAAATCTGCTACATCAAACATAGATGTTTTCCTGCATCTGTGGGTCAGATTCTGTGCTCAGATGAAGGCTTTCTGGTTATGCAGGCTTGCTGTCAATTTGAAGCCCCATGCGTGTACATCTAAGGACAGAATTTAATCACTACAAAGTAATACAATTTCTACCAGATTCTGTCATTTGATTTTTTTAGAACTGTGATTTTTAAGAGAGTATTGAAATCTGTATGTATCAGTGAAACACAGTCAGTCTCCATCTAATCCTATATCTAGAGATAGATTTAAGAGTGATTTTCTATGTTCCAGTCACTTCTTTTGAAGATAAAACAGCCTGTCTTTTAATTTCATATTGAAGAATATGCTTGACATCTCTCAAACTGAGATTAGGTTAGCAAAGGCATACCCTCGCTTATGCTGCAAAATGAAACAAGTTCCTAATTGTCAAAAGATTAATCCTTGGCAGTCATCCAGGGCAATATTTGCTGTAGCAACTTGGTATCCATCACGGTTAGGGACCAAAGGTCTTGTCATATATGTATTCCTCGCAGCAGTGCTGTAGCAGGGCAGCACAGCCTCACTACCCTGGGCTGTTAGTCTCTGGGAAACTCTATCCATTCCTCAATTAGTGCCCTCATGGGGGTCACAGTCTTTGATGACTGAGCTATTTCTAAAGACTGAAATATAAAGCTCAGTAATAAAAAAAAAAAAAAAGGAAAGAAAAGAAAAAGAAAAAAAACTGGTATGGGGGTTACTTCTTGTGCATTGCAGTGTTCCATGTTAGAGGTTTTTGCATTTACTAGAAGTTTGGTCCATCAATATTAATAACAATAATACTAGTGAAATGTGAGGCCTTTTAAAATGTGAATAGCACCATTACCTGCAGTTGATACTGCTTAAATGGGCTAATTTTAAATTTTATTTTTATTTAACTCATTTGGTATTGAACTGCCAAGCTGCCTCATCTGCCAGCATGGCCAGTCCTGATTTTGAATGCTGTCTTTTTCTTTTGGAAATTCATGGGAAGAGCAGAAACAGGTAGAAGACTTTGTTGTCCTGCAAGCATAACAGAAGAATAGGTCAGTATTAGAAATACCTCATATAAATTACCAAAGGTAGCAGCCCTATGTCTTCCCTTAATGCAGCTAAAATCTGCACAAAACCACAGAACACTGCTCCCATATCCTTCCTTCTGCATGAGCCATTCCTGCTGTGTTTTGGGTGATTACTTCAGTGTAGCTTTAGAAAATTCTTCAAAGGAAGTTTTATCTCCCTTATTCATCACAGAAATGATGATTCAGAAGATGGTCTAATTCTGTTTGGTGTTTGTCGTTGCTGATGCTCTGTACCCTTTGACTTTTCACACTGCTAGCTGCAGGAAATTGCTCGCACATTTGCATGGCAGGAGGAAAAACGGAAAAAAATTCAGTCTGCTGTACATCGAAAATTTGGGGCAGGGGGTGGGGGAGATAGCTGAAAAATTGGGTGCAGCTTCGTTTCCTTTGACTCCCATTTTGTACTGCTGAGGTTAACAGGACTGCAGGGTGCGGGCAGGATCAGGACTTGATCCCTCACTGATGAGTCTCTGCCCATTTAGCGCTTTATAGGCCCAAGGGAAAGGGACAAATTGATGGAGTGTTCTGGCATGCTGCAGTCTATATTTGGATCCCTGATTTAAAGCTGACAGATGTATAAAATCCTATGTAGCCAGAAAACTCCCTAGTGAGGACACAGCTGCATATATCGATGAATCAAAGTTACTCTTGTTAAGGCTGGCATTAATTTATATGGGGCAAGTTCCCTCCAGATCTGGTCGTGTAATATCACTGAGAGTAGTTTGGGTTTGTTCCACCCTGCAAACCCTGTGCTTTCTGGATATGAATGGAGAAGACTTGTAAATCCGAGGCGCTGCTCTTCTCAGTTGCTGGGTGAATGCCATCATACCCTCATTTAGATGTGGCAGCTGTTGTCAGTTACTTAATCTCGTAAATAAAATAAAGCCAAATTTCCACAAACTGAATCCTCCTCTATCACACGGCCTCCTGCAATGCCTTAAATGAAGTGCGTATTTTTGTTTCTCAGGAATCTCCCTTTATAACCCACTATACTGCTTGATTATTTCCTCTATGTCGTACAGGAAACGGTAAGTGATTAATAACCTGCCTCAGTTTTACTTTCCCCTCTTGCTGGAGCCTTGTGAAATAATGTGACCCACAGATGTCTGAGCAAAACAATCCATTGCTTTAGTGACAGATGCTGTTGGGGCTTGCTCAGTGAAAGTGAGCGACCACAGGCAGAGAAGTTCAGGTATTCCTGCTTCTTTGATCATCTCTTTTTTTTCTTTTGCATAAATTTTAAGAGTGCTGAAAACTCCCAATAAAACATGACATAACCCACTCTGGAAAACAGCCTAGGGTGAATACTAGTCCCAGAGGCTCAGGAGGGAGCTAGGAAGCAGGTTTGCTGAAGAAAGACAGATTTGGCACTAAAAATTGGCATTCACTGGCTGTAGGAATGTTGAGAGGGATGTGATGTGCACCATATATGTCAGAGTTTGCTTGCTTCTTCCTTTGCTAAAAACAAGACAATGGAAAATAAAGCCTCTGCATGTAAACAAATGAAAATTCTCTGTCAAAGTTAATTATATCATATATGTCACCCTTCACAATTTTTAACATTGTCTGGAGTGAATGAAGGATAGAAATTAAAATCTCAGAACTAGTTTTTCTAGGATTTAGTTTAAGGCTGGTGTATGGAGATAGCTGTCAAGAGAAACTTCCCAGTAGTAACACTCACAGAGTAGGGAAGATTCAGACTGTCATTTTCATAGAGTACAAGTGCATACTGAGCCAAATTACAAGCTGATTGAATCTTTTAAGCATTGCTAATCGTTTCTACAGTCAGTCTATAATACACTCTTCAGCCATCAGCTAATGCACTGGGCTCGTAGCTGGAGAGTGGTGGCAGCACGGGTGTGTCGCATGTGTCAGGCTGGCTAATTGAGGGGTGTCACCCAAGCCTTCCACCAGATCTTTGTTTTCCTGTGTGGCTTTTACTAAAGGCATGTTTGAGTAGTAGGGAAGAGCTATGTTACATTATATATGGTAGCAGCAGAAGTGTGAAACTGTGCTACCTAAGAAGTGTGACTAAGTGGTGATACTGGCCACTCCTTTTTATGGCAAATCAGAAAAGGAAGCAGAACACACATGCACACAGATTACTCATAGTAGCTAGTTTGATCCAAGATACGGAATTTTACATTTGAATTCACTGTGTGGGGAGAGAAAAGGTTATTTAAAATTTAGATACCAACTGGAGAAACCTAGAAAATTGTTTAGAGGCTCAGTAATTAATCTGCTTAGCAAAGAGTTAACCAGGGCCCCAACTGCTGGGGGATCTGCAGGGTATCAGTGCATGTCAGCATGTCATTCATAAGCATTTTTTTCCCATCAATTTTTAAAAATTGTAAGAAGAGAAAAAAAAAGTGAGTTGTGAAAAGGAGAAACTGAGATATCATTCTGCAGTGGACAGAAAGAACAACAGTGCTTTGCAAACCCACAGTTCATACAATCCAGTGCTCTCTCTTGTTTCCCAAAGAGAATTTGTTTAAAGTCCTTAGCTCAAGGGAATGGAGGATGTCCCACTTCTCTGTGTTCCCTCTTTTCACCCGTACCTTAAGGTGCACCATTATCTTGCAGTGATGAAACCTGTAAACAATGGTAAAGAGTTAACATCAAGGACTTCAGCAAAACCACAGACAAAATACTCCACAATTCTGCTCTAAAGAGGTTTCTATAGAACATCTGAGTTAAGCAGGCAATTACAAAGAAGCTCAAGTGGTCTTTGCTTGAAATTGCAAATGCACCACATTGCATTATCACAAGAATTCGCATGCAAGAACAGTTTGCAGATGGTTTGCATTGGCATACTTTATGTAAACGCTCCAGGGAACAGATGGCATCATGGGTTCTTGTGGCAAATGTGAATTTATAGCGCTCACAACATGCTAAATTCTTTTGCCTGTAGCTGAAAAGCAACAAAAATGAAGTGGAAACTCAGCCCTGTAAATCAGTTTGCCAGTATCTTTGCCATTGTAGCTAAGGATAACATTTAGTTTAGTCCTTATTGTGAAATTTGTGTTCTTTTATTCGCCATCTATTTCCAATTGGGTGTGAGCGGATGTGGCATGTATGTTTATTTCAGTATGCATATGCAGCTTTTAAATTAATAGACTGATACTGTATAAAGAACAGGAAGTTTAAATCTCAACCATCATTTAATCCAAAGCTTTTGAATTTTTGATCCAAAATTGAATTCAGATAATTCTAATTTCCTGTTAACGTTAGATTGCTCTGGGTAAATAATCTGATTTTGAATAAATATTGACAAATATTGTTAGAAGGCATTAAATAACAACATAGGTTAGAATTGTGATTTACTGACCTGTCAGTCATTTTGCATATAAAGTGGGATGAGCATCAGGGCACATTAGTATAAAAAGTAACAGCTCCTTCTCATTTGGACACAAGTTGAAATTTGAACTTCTTCTGTAAAGAGGAGAAGTTATTTAAGAAGCAAGACTTGGGTAGGGAGCGGGGAGGAATTGTGTAAACAAGCAAGTGATACATTGCATTTGTTTGGAACTATTATATTGAACTTAGAATATAATTATTATTGCAGTACATTCCCTAATTATTTAGATGCTTGTAAAAATTGATTTTATGTAAACGCAGCTTGTTCTAAAACAGCCAGGTCTTTGCAGTGAACATAAGTTGTTTAAAATTTATTGACCTGTCGTTCACATGTGTTACTTTACTAGCACTTAATGGTCTGTTTAGATAGTCTTGGTGTGTATGAACTCCCAGTGCGCTACTCCAAGCACCACACGTTGACAGGTAGCTGCCATGTAGATAAAATAAGGGGCCCTACTCCAAAGCATACAGGGACACACAATCATTAGTTATTTTCTAATCTAAAGCAGGGATTTCCTTGGCAGCCAGAGGAAAAGAATAGTTCTGATTTTGCATTATCTCTGCAGCTGAGCTCGGCCCTAAGTCCTGAACCAATATGCAGGAAGGCCAAAAGCAAACAAGCAGGAAACCCAGCCTTGCACCAAATGGAATTGATTTAAGGAGCCTGAGCTTTGAGGGTTTCTTTTTGAATGGGTCATGTAGACAGTGGCTGAGATTAGAAACTTGCTTTGGCCTTCAGACTCTCAGGAAAGATTTAAGACTGATAATGGAAATGTAAATTACTTTTGTAGTAGATTGAGATCACCTTAAAAACCCGCTTGTGTTAAAATTTTTTGTAGTGTTTTTTCATCCTGTGTATAAATAAAGCTGTCCAAAAACAAAAGCTAAAACCACAAAAAGTACTACTTCCTATGGTACTTATTTTCGTCTGGCTCAAATGTGATTTATACCCTTTTTCTTAACTTGTAAGGCTGCTATGTATTTTGTGAGTTGATACTGCTTTATTTAATCGTTAAGGTCTCATGAATAAAAGTATGCCAATGATAGGATGAGACTAGCCCCCAAGTTACTGACCAAACTTTCCTACTCTGTTTCCACCTATATGAGGCTGAGTATTTCTAGAGACTTAGCTTTGGCTTTTCACGTTGTGATTGTGAATCAGCAACATAGTTACTTTAATTTGATGCAAGCATGGCCTGCATCTCTAAAATTCACTACTGGAGTGGATCTGTCCTGTCTGTGAACCATAAATACTTGGCACATAAAAAGATATTTATCTTGACTTTCGATGTTCGGTTTGAAAATGCTTGCCCAAATTCACACTACTACTACATCATGCTATCTGAAAGCCTACTGTGGCCCTGAAAACTCAGCAACAATTTTTTTAAAGGAAAACTAGTTTATGTTCAAATATTTTGTAGGGTTCTTAAATAAATAATATATTATGTTACTAATTTCTTGCATAAATGCAGTTGCACAGTTGTTGTTCTGCCTTCGTGTCAGGTCAAATTCTGCTATATTTGACCAGCAACAATTCAGAGTAACTATTACTTCCAGTTGATTTACATCTGTGTAGCTTTTTGTGACATCTACAGTATGGATAACAAAAATCAGTATCAGGTTTTGTTTGCTGTGGCAGTAAAGATGTTTGTTCACCCACTTTTCCAACTACACTGACTTCTCTATAGGCTGAGCAATCCTAGTATCCCTAACTTTTAAAAACAACAACAGAAACCCACAACTGTTAAATCCTTCACTCCAGTGGCATGCACTTGGCTTTGAAGGCATGAATTTAAAACATAAATAGTTATGGAAAATGCTTTTCTATATAATTTTCTTTTGCTCATATAATTCTGTCTAGGCTCTTTTCCCCTAACACAAGATTGCAAATTTTGTTACTAGCCATCCATTAAAATTGACAATTAGAACTTTAAACAAGTAGGCCATTCTCTGCGTGATATATTTGAACCTCGTTTATCAGCAATGGAAATGTCATGTAAACCCAACAGATTATATATTTTGAGATCAGAATTGAGTTCACATAAATGCTTTAAAAAAGTTCTGCTCAATAACTCCATCTTATTCCTCTGCAAAATATGTCCATTTTGTGCTTAAGTGTCATATTTCTTTCATAGTTTTTGCCTAGAAGCAGCGTGATTAGCTCAGGACAATGTTTAAGCCTAGATTGTCAACCTCCAGTACTGTCTGGTTTTAAATGGTTCTATTTAGTGATAAAGTATTTGCTGTCAGCCCTGTTCACTAAGAGGTGGTCTCATTTTAATGTGCTGAACATGAACAAACCCTGTTGAAGATAAGGAAGCTGCAGTAGCGCTGTGCTTCTGACAGATTAAGGTCTAGAGATTTTGCTGTTAAAAGTCCCCTTTACAGAAAGCAACACAGTCATGTCTCATGCCAGCTTCTTCCTCTCTGACTAGCAGGTGTGCACTGCAGTTGGCTTTCTGCTTTTGGATCTCTGGAAGGATTTCTATCCCTTGGCCATAGTGCTCAGCTCTACACCAGTCCATTGTGTGGCGCTGTAGCCTGCCTTGTCCCTGGGGCTTACAGGGTAAGGACTGCCTGGCCTTGGCTCCTTGGCTGAGAGATTGGCCTTCATGACCTGCTAAGGAGTGTGTCCCTTCCCTCCTGGCATCCAACACCCTCATCTTGGAAGCAGTCCTGTCTCCATGTTGACTGTGGGCATCCTAGGTGGGCGTGGAGAGCCTACTAGATACATTAAATGATTGCCTTTTTGGCCAAAGTTCTTTTAGCTAGACAGGGACAAGGGTAATGATGGCTGTGATGACTAGCTAATAAATAGATATAATTGGGACCAAACTAATGAGAAGAGATAGGGTAGGTTCCTCCCAGAAGGGAATTTACTGTTGGTGTGATAGGCTTAGGCATCTGGGGTGTCTCAATATCAAATTTTACACTTACGGGAAGCATAGCAATTTTTACTAACCAGGATGGCACTTTTTCTTCTCACTAATAAAAAACCAGTAAAAGCTTCATTGTACTAATGAAATATAAGTGACCAGCAAGCTCACCTCCAGTTTCATGTGCCAGTGCCAGCACTAAGAGACACGTGGTTGCAGTTAAATTCCGAATAGGTGACCAGAATTTACATGTGATAAACTGTCCTCTTGGTGTGTTCAAGGGATATTTTCATACTTTTTGGCCCTTTAAGAATGTCTTCAATGATGCATTACATCACTCCTACCTAAGCCAAGCCCATTTGGGAGATCCATGCAGGAGAGAAAAATATAAAAGACTCTTTTCACACTTCACATCAGATACATCTCCATATCTCAGCTCAAGAGGAGGATGATGTCACTGAAGGCATTGACTTATTGTATATATACTTAAATATTAGGCAGTACAAAACCCATAAAAATTCTGTATTTTTTAATAAGAGAATGTTATATAAGATATGTGAGTACCCAGGATGGGTGAACAACTGAGCCAGCTGGAAGCTTCCTAAGTTTTTGGACGGTTCCTGAAGGTAGTTGATCAGATTTCTTGTGTGGATCCAGTGAGCATATAAAAATGTTGCATAAGAACTGCTAGCCAAGTGGAGGCAGCTCTTCTCCAAACCACGCAGCTCCAGAGACAGCATGGAAGGACTCCAGCCCTCTGCTAGCAATGATGCTTGAAAAGAGTGGCTGTTGCAGTTCTTGTTTTCAGGAACTTCTCATGGGCTTGAAGTCTCACACCTACTCACATGGGCTCTTTCTCCACTAGAGTGTGGTGAACTGTCCTGAGAGTCAGCAAAAGCCATAGGAAAGCTTTTCCTAGGCTTGCTTAGTTCCTGCCCACGTTGGTGGATAGATTGAATTGCAGGGGCTCAAAGGAAAAACAAGCAGGGTCAGGACATGGGCTGAGGTGGTGTCCTGTGAGTTGTCCATAGTGACAGGTAGCATGGATCAAGGGCAGCTGAGCGAGAAACTGTCTCTGTAGTTATCCCAAATCAGTGCTGTAATGGAGTGGGAGATGCTTTGAATGCAGCCTGAGCCTCAGGGCTGGAACTGAGCTCTGGCTTGTTGTATTTATGAGTGTAGGTTCAGTCAAAAGGAACTGCCATGCCTGTGTATAAACCCTCTGGAATTCATATGGGAGAGTTAGTGCAAAATGTTGGTTTAATACAGATTCTCAAAATGTTCAGAGGGTCAGTTGTGATTCAGGGTGGTAACTGCATCTCGTCTAAGGCCAAGGCTGATAGACAAGGCAGGTATACTTTGCTTTGCTTCCATATATTTTCTTCTGGCTGTCACAGCGTGGACTACTAAGCAGAAAATGAAATAATTATTTTTGTGTGTTTAACTGGCTGTTGCCATATGGTCATTAATAGTGGATAGCTGGGTCTGGTATCTTCACATAAGCTTTGAACATCCTCATGTTCGTGACTACAGATCTGGAGGTGGGGGGTAGGCAGGATGGACTTGCCACCTTTAATAATATTCATATTTTCCTGTGTATTTAGACATCCTTATGTCTATTGTTAGATTCAGGTCCCACATCTCTTAGCTTTTTATTAAAAATTTTCAGGAAAATTGTATCTTCCCACACTGAAGGCCTTTTTTTTATGAAGATATTATTCTGGTTCCACTGGCAGGACCTTATTAGCAGCATTCAGAAAGCCTCCCAACAGGAAAGCCTTGAGCCCTGAAGCTGTAGCTTTACTTATGTAGTTATTCCCTGCTCCCTCTCCATCATTTGAAGGCCTGTAAGATCTTCCTCTGTATTGTTTTTAGGATTATGTTTGTTAAAGCTAGTAAACTGAGGGATAAATCAAAGGGATTTTGTGATCATAAAGATTTACAATCATCACTATATTACATACTTGAGTAGGGTTAAAATAACAACTCAATTTTAATTTAAAAGGGGGATGGGAGTAGTGTATAAAGAATACTAGTTTTTATGTAGTTGTCCAGTAAACAACAATGTATAAGATTGCACAGCTTGGACAACAGTTAGTAAGGAATACAAAGCTGATCTAAGAGTGTTTTCACAGTACCTTTCCAGTAACATTTTTGCCTCTTTTGCAGGTCCTGAATTCACTTTAGCATATCTGAATTACTCAGTGTCATCAGCCTCAAATGTAAAATAAATCTTAATGCTGATATACATATTAAAAGGCTTAGTCCTAGTAATTTAGACTACTTCTTCCTTATCCCTCCATTTCTTAGCCTTTCAACATGCCAGTCTGGTCATGTTTGTAGGCCATTCTTCTGAGTCCTTAAAGCTGAAAACTTCTCAGATGAAAACTGAGTGGCTCGCTTGACTGGTGAAACTCAGATGAAGAGAATAAAAAGATTCTTTAAATCTCACTATGAATTTTATACATTTGGCAAATTTTTTATGATTCTTTCCATAGTTTAGTACCTTTCTTTAAAAGAGGTAAGATATGGAGTCTTACTAAAGCCCCTTTTATTTAAAATCTTTAGAGCACCCACTGTGACTTAGCTTTGCAATAACCATCACAGATCCTCCTCTTTGCTGTGTGGTTTCCCAGTGTTTCACATCACAAAAAACTTCTCTTCATACAGCCAACAGCTCTAATATGCACAAGGTATTCAGTCACCAGAAATACCTTCTATAATGAGGAAAGAGCATGGGAGCTTGTACTTGGCATTGGTGTGCACCCTCCCTGTCACTGTGCCATAAGTGGTCCATGCAGCCAAGAGTAATTATGAGAAATGTGTTGTTTTGTGAAGCACAGTGAAGGCTCTGTACAAGTCTGCAAGCAGCTGAAGAGAAACTCAAGCAGTGGGTGTGCATAAGGTCAGGTTGGGATGAGGTAGGTGTGTGTAAAAAAGGAAAACCAAAGAATAATGTGATTTCATAAAGGACTGTCTATATATAGTAAAGGTGCTACCAGTATTCCCAGCCCCAGGCTCTGTCACTTTCCAATGAGTGATGCAGCCAAGTTCCAAGAATTCATAAAGGCAGAGCATGGGACATTTGCATCCAGGTTTTGACAGACTAGCAGAAAGCTTACTTGTAGGTGTAGACCCTAGTTCTGAACTTCTATTTCAATTTTGGTGGGTCTATATCTAAAGCTTTGGAGAAAGTGAGGCACACCCTGAGTATCTTAAAATAGGCTAAACTCACAGATTGGCTCTGCACTTCTGTGTAGGACATCACAAAGTATTTTTGTTCTGGACCTGCTATGATCTCCTACTAAAGCTGCTAGCTTCTAGTGTCTAATGTCTTTAAAAGGCCTATTAATTATTTTAAAAGCTCTGCTTTATCAGTTGACTTTTTGTGGTTCTTGTTGTCACTCTACTGTCTGTTTTCCTGGTTGTCATCTTTTCTTCCTCCTTTAGTTGGGTGTTTGAAAATAGTTTTAAACAAATAAAATTACACGCATTTATTTACATAGCAGTTGTCAAAGCACGATACGCTGCTCTCCAGAAGTAAGCACACAAAAAGGTTCATTCCCCTGGTTCGCTATGTTGAAATTGCAGGGACTTGGGTTTTCTAAACCCTCTTCTAAACCTATATGAGTAATGATTAAAAGAAAAAACATTCTGCCAGGAGCATGAAAGCTCTAAGTTATTGTCACACTGGTGTCACTTGCTAAAGCTGTGTAATAGGTTTGTCAGAGAAACCTGCAGAAGAAGGAACCATCTCTGTCATTCAGTGGGAACTTGAAATAGAAAAGCTGTGACTTCATTCCTTACGGTGTTTTCTTGGCATCAGCTCTATCTCCCCAGCTCTTATTCAGGCCGAAAGAAAGAGCTGTTTTGTTTTGTTGTGTTTTTGCAAGAGAGTAAAATAAAATATTAACTGTGTTTTTCTTTTTAATATTGGGAGCATAATAAGGTCTCTTAAGAAAAAGAAAGCCAACCAGTAAGCCTGGAATGTCTCTCATTTCTTTAACAGCTAACATAGTGTGTGCAGCTGAGATCTGCCAGTTGGATCCTAGCAGGGGAGAAACCACTTTAGTTTGTTTGGTTTGTATATGGAATAACATTTTTCTTGCCTTGGAATACTTGTTTGTCATCACTCCCCTTTTGTGTTTATATTCTGCTTGGAAATAGTCTCCATGCTGTATATGCATTTGCCAGGATGTACACATAAACAATGTTCCATTATGGGCTGCTCTGCATATTCCTTATTTACACCATATACATTCACCAGTAAACATGGTAGGGAATGACAGAGAGCAAACTCTTCCAGGCCCCTTTTTTTCAGTTAGTCCAGACTTTCTGCCATATGCTTGCTGAGGTCCCACTTCTATTCATGTTTTTATTAGGTAGAAAAAAAGTGTCCAGACTTCACACAAAGCAGCTTTTGTGTTCTCTGTCAAAAAAAATCTTCTCCTATGAAATGTTGATAGAAGTACCCACAGCCCTTGTGGGGGTGCAGAGTTTGAATAGGCCCGTGGTGAAAGCATGGGAGGGGAGAGCAGGGGAGCTGGGGTACAATTTTTGCTTCTTGTGTGCCGTGAACAAATATTACTTAACTTTCTTTTTCTCCAGTTTTCTATTTAGCAGCCAGGATTGTACCCCTCATCTGGATGCTTGTCACAACGTGATGTTTTTAAAGTTTTAAACTCTTTCAGAATTTTAGCTGGAAGGGATGAGAAAGGCAAAATATTGTTTAGTGTAACATAAAATGGAAGTTTGACTTAGAATATATGCTGTTTAGTAAAACTATAGAACCATGGGAAAAAAAGTGTTACAGTGGCATAAATCATTTTTAGTGACTCTGCAGTTGAAAACGGTCAGATTAGATCTTTTTCTCATTGATTTTGTATTTGGTTAATGATTCCAGTTCTGAGATCATAAAGCTATATAAGATGTAAAAGATACGGGAAAATATATTTAACCTCTACATTTAAACTATGTGTTTCTTTTGACATTGAAATACTGCAATGACCTGGTAATGTTTTCCAACGTTTTAATTTTTGCTGATGTACAAAAATATCACAGAAGAGCTGATTCGTAATTATCACACATGGTATTGCATAAATTTCCTCCTAATTAAAAAGCTTCTAAATTCTGAATAATCAATTTATGAAGACATGTGGTTTTGACAAATTATACATTTAATTTCTGAAGATTTATTAGAAATTTGACCTGCAACTAGTTAATTATGGTTATAGTACTGATGCAGTAATACTGGAGATTGATATAATGATATGGTTGCAAATTTATTTTGATATCACCCACCTTAGTAGGAGGACATGGGAATACACCTATATTTTGCACCATCTTGTTTATGGTGCAGGGAGGCATTAGTTTAATGAAGAACACAAATATTTGATAGATCTGTGTTGCATTTATATGAAAAGGTACTTTCAGCAGAATATAAGTGTGTTGAACTTGGTCCTTCAGGTTTTACCCTTTTGAAGGTTACATTTCCAGTAGTGTCAGTGATAGTTTTAAGTGAATGATGATAGCAATATATGAACTTTTAAAAAAACTCCATAATAAGAAATTAAATTGATTCTTCCTAATTAATTTTCACATCACAAAATATTTCTGAAGTAGCTCTGTTTGTACTAATCTCCCACTCACTATATTGGTACTCCTAGTTTTATGAAAGTCAGCAGCTAAGTAATTCAAGATGAGTTTTCAAGATATAATGCAAGAAGCCAAATTAAATAATAAATAGAATTTTAAATTATATCTTTCTATCCTATCTGGATTTGCAAGTGATGTATGAGAACCATAGAAAGAAAATGCAGATGGACTTTTAGAATATGAAATGTTTAGAAAAGCAAGGCATATCTTAGCCATGTAGATAATCCTTTCAGCAACAAACAAAGGTTACCTATTTTTTTAAAGCAACTAAGAAAAAAAAGACACTTTAACACGACTGTGGTTTCTTCTGACTGATCTGAATGGGAACTGAGAAGCTGCTGCTGAGCAGCGATTTTACTCCATGCAGAGATGTTGGTGGGAAGTGTGTGTTACAGGACCTGCTGTGTCCATGGGTGGGAATGGTGGGTGGGGGAAGAGGAGCAGATGAACTGCTTCGAGGCTTTTCTCCTCAAACCTTCAGGTAAAAGTGTCCTTGGGTCTTCCAGGGTAAAGGAAGGGTATAGTCTTACCCTGCTTGTCTGAATCAGGGCAGTGTCACTGGTGCTTGCCTTTCCAAGCATTGTTTAATGTCCATTCTACTATGAGTCCAATTCTGCCTGTTAGAAGAAAGAAAAGAAGAAATAGACAGAGCTCGCTTATTGTGACCAGAAGACGGTCAAAAGTAAGTGTAATATCACATCAGCCTGATCTCTTATTTTCTCCTCTGGAAACTTAGTAGCTCCTTTTCCCTACACTGTGTGCAGTGCAGCTGTGGCTCAAAGCAGTGAAGTGTGACCACACCAGGGATGCCCTGAGTGAGAACATGTGCCCTTCCTGATCCCCAGGGACCGTCTAGCTCTCTTACAAGGGAGAAAACTAATGTAGCTGAATTTTAACACTTTAAAAATAGAGAGCTTTAGGAGTCTTTGTCTTAAATATTGCCTTTTTTAGAGTCAAACTTTATTATTTCTGATAACCAGAAGAACACGAATAGTGCTATGCTAATAGCATATAGTATTTGTGCTCACATTTGATATAAATACACCGAAGTGTAAAGCAGTTCTAAAAACAGAATAGGAAAAATGCTGTGATGAAATAGAGATTCCTGAATTCATCAAATTATTTCGTGTCAGTAATTTATAAGGACTATTAGAAGAAAAACAACCAGTATTATAAGATTTGTAGGAGTTATTTCAGAGTTTACAAAAATTAACCTGTACAATTCCGAATGCAAGCAATACATTCTTCTTGGTGAAAAATTCTCTTTTAGATTAATTAAGTACTATCTGTGCCATCTGAGGACTCTTTAATTCTTCAGTAAATATCTAGACAGAAGTCAATGAGTGGGCAGAATTTGGGTGAGAAAGACCATTGGTACTTGATAAATGCATTCTGGATTGGGTCCTCACAGACTAAGCATGAACTATTGGAGAAATACACTTTGTGTTTTACATATGTCACAAAACCTGAAAATATAAAATATCATTTAGACCGATGTGAACTCCCTGCAATCTCTTTTCATTGTACCATCAGTATCCTGTGGTGAGTCAGATAGCTTTGCTTTTACCCTGGGTAGCATTCAACTCATTTTTTTCCAAACCATTTTTGCAAACCTATGAAATTATTCTGTAGCAGGAGAAGGAAAAGGTCTCCTAAATCATTCCAGATATGTTGACTGGGAAAGGGTTAATCTGCCCTCAGGAGTTGCTATGTAACTGAGTCCTGCTGGGAGAGTCATGGTTTCCAGCCAATGGGACTCACCCCTACAATACAATGCATCTATCTTGTGTTTCTTAGTTGTTGTCAGTTATTGGAGTTTTTCCTGAACTGGAATTACACTCCTGCTCCTTTCATGCACTCCCACTGAGTCTTAAATAATTGTATTCCACACCAAAGTCAGAAAATAACAATACAATGGTGTGCTTTTATCGCTGAAAACGTTACTTTGGACAACTTTGAGTGGTGTATAGAAAGATCTCTCATGCAGCAAAACTAGGAAACTTTTAAAAGATAAGATTTCCCAAAGAACTTTAGGGTATAACATGCTTTGGATTGCTTTTAGTCTTCCTGAAAGCCTTCTCCTACCTTGGTGTTCTCACCTGTGCACTCAGTCTTCAGCACATTTTCTTGCGCAGAAAGAGCAGAAAAATATCTCAGCCTTAAACTGTTCATTCCTGCCTGAGGCATTTCAAGAAGCGAGTATTGATTTTCCGTGCATCCTGATTAGACTCTCTCCTTAGCTATTCCTCTTCTCTAAGGCCACTCAAGGCTTGAGGGCTGAAGCACAAATTCTTTAATTTCTCCTTTAGAAGAGCCAGGTGTGTTGTCTCAGCTCAAGCAAAGCCTCTGTGGTTGCAACAATGTATTTGTATGGCAGAGGTGGCACTTCTGAGGTTTCTTTTTGTTGTGTTCTTTTTTTTTATTTTATTTTCCCTGGAGGAGATCCACCCACAGTCCCTTTGAAGGCTACTGATAAGATGAGGGAGACTAAGCCTAGCCTGTAAAAACACTGCTTAGGAATCTCTGCTTTGGCTGTTGGGTTCTGATAGGAAGCAAGAGAGTGGAGTGGTATCTGTCAACATGTCGTTCAAGTCTCAGTAAGTTTTACACTTCACTTAGATCTTTGTGCCTCATTTTTTCCAGTGAGGTTCTGTCTGATAATCTGTGTTGGCAAAGCTCTTAGCCTTCCTTGCATGCTTGTGAAGTTCTACCTCCAAGTGACATAATGTTCCTGCATTGTTCAGCTAGCAGAATAGGCTTTAGTATCAGTGGTGTGCCCTTCTGCTCTTAGTAAGTCTGTTAAAAAAACACCCAAAAAACAGGCAAGAAAACCCAAACCTAAAAATTTTTAGACAAATTTAAGAATCCAACAGGTGGACCTTTAATTTTTAAAGGTTTTAATTAGCATATATGCACCAACTTGTCATTTAAGATCTGACTGGGATAAGATCTTGCTGTACTTTTTAGAGAGAATTACAACACATTTCTCAGGATTGGGAATGTGCACATTTCTTGTAAGTAAAGCTTCTATAGATTCAGGCTTACTTTACCCATCCAACAATCTTGATAATTCCTTGAAAGAGCTTGGCCACAACCTCGTCTTTTGGTGTACCTTTTGGCATATTTCATGCCAAAGATAGAATGGATGGATGCAGTAAGGGTGAGATCTCAAAGCTATTTGGCAAAGCACAGAACACACATTCTTCTTCTCGTGTCTCCATATGAAGTCAAGTAAGTCTGTTTTGCTAATAGTCTGGTAACAATACATGGAAGAACACTGTCCCATGAATGAGAAGCCTGTTCTTGAGGATTCTTGCTCAAAACTGTGACTGAATTGAAAGAAATGTTTTTTTCAGTGTGATGGCAAGGTCTGTGCAGAGATGACCTCAGTCAGAAGAAGGGTCAAGACACCCAAATGAGGAGGTTTTGGTCTAGTTATGCAAAACTAGTTTGATAGTTTTATAGATCTGCCAAGCCTGATATGCTGAGGCACCACCACATGCTTAGAGACCACCTTGCATGTCCACCACTATATTTGGATTAAGGTCCCAAAAGGGAAAAAATCCATAATACTGCACAAAGCCTGGGGCAGTATGCTGCTCACCACCACAATATAACTGCACTTCAGCTCTGTAAGCTGTCTTTGATTAAAGCATGTGTGTCACTTGTGATTCCCTGAACATGGACATAATATGTGTGGACGTTCAATACCTTCTCTGGTCCAATATGGGAGTCTTGCAATCTAAAGGAATGGGAATTTGCAGATCTATTTCATGTGGGACTAGCTTAGTGAAGCAGCTTGGGACCGTGCAAATTTTTATTTGTTGGCTTGAATTGCACAAGGCAAGTAGAATTTGAGGAATGCACCGAAGAACAATTTGATAAATATATTCTAGTAGAGTTTGAAAACCAGGAAACATCTTGTGAACATTTCAGACTGGACGTCATTGATGGTGCCATTGCTTGTTCTGAATGCAAGTGAGGTCCAGCCCAGCCTGACTTTTCCTGAGATCTCATCTATGTTTGAACGTTACATTGGTATAACAATGTAGGGTGAGAAAGCAGTTGTTCCTTTTTGAAAGAGAGTTACCTGTCACAGATCAGTTACTGTAGTATAAAAGGAATATACGGAATCCTTTACCTGCTCAACAGTAGTTACACAATGATAACCTGTATGCTTGTAAAACTGGACCCCGTTAGTAAAGTTTACTTTTCAGGCTACACCAATAAAGTTACAGTGATAACAGTGTCCCTCAGAGGACATGTGCCCTCAGTTAATTCACACATCATTGATGACTCGTTCTACAAAAGAAACCAGACATCGATTTGTTAAATATATACCTCAGTTTCTGGGTAATTCTACCTCATTTACAGCAAAAAATTATGCAGACTGTTCCCAAACAGAAAGCACATCTGCATGACAGAAACAAAGGTGTGAAAATACAGTGCATTAGGGCAACAGGCAGAGTAGAGGTGTTGGCATGATGACCATCATTAGCAGCAGATTTCAGGCAATGTCACCACATTGTCATTGCTGTCATTACCCCTGCTAGCCAGGTAGCTATGCCAACACATTTTCCAGTCACCCTTTCATTCTTCTTTCTAAGATACCCCAAAGATAGGACACTGGGGTGTTCTTTCAGTGTTTGATGTAGGTCTGGGGTTTGGGAACTAGCTAAGTGGGAACCGGATTGTCATGAATAAGCATGTCAAGCTGCCGAGCGTGGATCTATTTTTTTCTATCGCAGTTTGCATTCACGGCATAATCCAGTCTAATCTGCGTTGGACTTTATGTGACCAGAGCTCTGCTCAAGTGCGTTTCAGCCACCTCAGGCCTCTGCCATTTCTCTGTATGGGTTGTCTCTGTCAGCAGTGCAAGAGCACAAGCCTTAAATGCTGCTTAAGTCTGACTTAAATGAAATAGGGCTTAGGTAAGGTTAAGTCTTTGTTAGAATGTATGTATGTATGTATTGAGCTGGAGCTCCAGTCACTGCTTGGTGACTTTGGTTTTTTTTCTGGAAGACAGCCATCAGACCTAACTTCTCACCGAGAGTTCAAGCTGCAATTAGTGAACCTGTAGAAGAAGTACAGTTGTCCCCATTTATATTCTGATTCTGGTTACAGATAGGGTGGTAAGATGCCTATGTTTAGAACTCCCATTTATTCTGCATGTTCTCAGATTATTTATTTATCCATTCTGAGACACCTTTCAGGATACCAGAACATTAGGAAATACTATCCTTTTGTTAGGTAACTTTCTTTTCTCTATCTCCTAAAAAAAGGCAGAAACAAAGTAATTACTTCAACAGCCTTTTTGAATCTCTGTTTTTGTTTTAATGGAGCTCTGTGCTCTTTCACCTTCAGCCAACCATAAGCATATTCAGCATATAGGAAACTTTATTGTTAGTAGTAGTATTCTCCACAGTTTAATATTTAACATTTCTACTTGCTCTTCTGCTCTTTGATACATCTTGATTCTACCTAGGTTTTATTGATCTCCCTACCTTCATTCTCCCTGGATTATATAATGCAATGTGTCAGTGCTGTGCATGGCACTCTAGTTACCTCAGCATTTCCATTATAATTCTATGATTTGAGGGATTTATAGGCTAGCAGTAAAAATCTCTTTCTTCGCTAAATCTTGAAGCAGCAGTTCCTAGTCATTTAAAAAGAAAACAAAATGAAACAAACCTTTTTTTTCCTCACTTCTGTTTTTTTCTGGCAGCCATTTAGCAGTGGTGTTTGCACTGCAGGATCCTCATAAACAGCAAGTGTAGATTCAGTATGTAGCCAGTTTTTAATCTAGTAATGTTCTTTTCTTTTCATATCATTCAAAAATACATGTCGTTCCCCTCTTCATGCATATGATGTCATTGCCTCTTTGCCAACCTTTCAGGAGCCTGCAGCCATCAGCCTTCGGGGCCTCAAAAAGGTGCAGTTTGGTGTCTCTCCTTTATTTGCAATGTGGATGAGTTTTACAGTGGTTTTTTGTTTATTTGTTTTTTAAAAGTTATCCTTCTTTATCTCAAAGCCTAATAGCTTACTATCTACTTCTGTGTCACAGAGCTACAAATTTATCACAATTCAAAAAGACATTGGCTATATATAACTATCTAGAATATTAGCGCTATTACAAAAAAAATTTGGAAGGGATATTAAATCTCATGCTTTAATGCTTAAGTGATTTGCTGTTAGAGAATAGGCTATTAGAGGACCTTTGGGTGAGCCAATCACTAGGGATTCCTGTATTTTCCTTAGAAAGATCTAGTAGCAGTCACTCTTAGAAATGGATTGCTGAGCCAGATACACTCCCAGTTTTATCATGTAGGGCAGTTCTCCCCTGGCTCCAGGCCAAAGGATTGTATGGATTCTAAGAAACATGGTTGTATGCTCAAGTTTGTGGAGATTAATTATTTCTATAGCCTTTAAGTTAAGCAATCAGCTTTAAAGGCATCTTTAAAAATACATATCCACTGATTAAAACAGACAAAAAGCCTTTATCAGTAAGTGATTAGCAGACTGGTTGCATGCCTGAGTTCTGGGTCTGGAGATGACTAACTCTGCTTTTCCCATCTGAAATAAAATATTGCTCTGCACTGAGTTGTCTTTTGCCAGTTGCTGTTATATTTCAGGCCTGAAATAATTCTTCCTGTTAGTGCAAATTCCTGTTTCAGTCATTGCAAGCTTTGCATAGTAGCGTATAGCAGACTGAAGAAACCCCTTTTTTACTTATTTTCACTGCATTTCATGTTTTTTCCATGTCATTTGTGCCATTTCATGCCAGTAATTTTACTATTTTACTTTCTTCGGGGCAATTCTTTCTCACAGTTGATAGCCATTTCCTAGGACTACCTTAGAGTTTTAAATATTCAGCCATTCTCTTGTGACCTAGTGATTTTCTTCCCCATAATCCTTTGACATCATTCACGTGCTCGAGACATGAAGAAAACATCCTTCAACACTAAAATCTACATGTAGTGAAGGGGGAATTCAGGTTTTCAGATTTTTCAGATTTGTATCACCGGTTGGGGAGAGGGGAAAAAAAAAACCTGCCAAGGCAGGCAAGTACTGTTTCATATTAACATCTATCGTCAATGAAGAGGTAAAAATCAAAGCCCCTGTGTGTGAGGCAGGGTTAGTGAACTGCCAGTGATTCTCCCAGCAACTGACACAAAGGAATCTGTGAGTATCAAAGCTGAGGCAGCAAGCTTAGTGTCAGCTCTTGCCTGGGGAGTAGAAGAAAACATCACTTTGTCTCTGCTTTCACTGCTTAAACACACACATCATTCACTAGTAACCATTTACTCTGCTGTCAAAACTGTTTCAAGAGAGTGCTACATTTGATTAATAGTAAAATGCATGCAAAAGAGAAAAAAAGTCTGCTTCCCCTGAGATACTTAGTTGGGGAGAATTTCTGCATGCACTTCTTAATTTTTCCGTCCTATAAATATGCCTGTAATGTTCCAGAAGTGCTCTGTTGCTACTAGTAAAGTCATTTTTATTAGAGAGCCTGGTGCACTCATCCTAATTCTAGTTAATGCTCTCTCTCAGTGAAGCACATTATGGCATCCTCAGCCTCTTGTACTGACAAAAAAGTGACCAGCACAACCATGTGTGCAGTACATGATTCATAGTGCTGCTTTCTGAATTGTCCAGTGGGTAATTGCAGTACAAAAACCAGAGAAACAGATGTAGACCCTAAACCTTGGCTGTAAATTTTTGTTTTATGATTATGGGTTTCAAATGTGCTATGTCACACTGACAAATATACAGTAACACCAGAGGAAATAGATTTCTGACTTGAACTCGTTCTTTTTATTTCACTTATAGCTAAGAATATGTTTATTGTAAAGTTTCTGCTATCACAGTCTGAAAGAAAACAGATCAAAGCACTGATGTGAAACCACAATTTCTTTGCCGTGGACAAAGTCAGAGATATTGGAGAGTTTTGCCTCCTTGCACCTCTGTGGGTACTGGGTAGGCATTTAAAATACGTGGCAATACTTAAGGTTTCATTACATTTGAACTAGAGGACTATTAGTTAGCACAATAATTATGATTATTCCTCATCTAAATTAGAAAATACTCCCCATTTTATGAATGTAGCTTTTCCTGATACTCTGTTGAAGAAAAACAAGTATTGTGCTATTTCAAAGTGAAATGAGAGATAAATAGGTAACCCTATTGTAGAAATAGTGTGTGAGTAAACCACACTGTTTGAGGGCTATTTGAGGAATTTTTAAATTACATGTGCATTTAGTAATAAATATAAGCATTAGTGCAACTATTATTTGCAACAAAGCATGATGAGCTACCTGGCTCATTTTGATGCAGTGAGAAAAAGCAATCTTTTTCCAATTTGTACACACTTAAGTGTCACTTCCCGGCATTTACTTTCAGAAATTGCCACTCTACATTTTGAGGTACAACCGACAGGTATTATTTTTGAATATGGTATTATAAGACTGCTAATGGGATAAACATAACTGTATTTCTGTTTGTCTGATTCTGTTTACTTTTAACTCACATAGGCAACATGTTCTTCTTGGCACAAGCTTAAACTGTTCCAAGAACCCTGGTCCTCACAAAAACCTGTTTTCTTCCTAAATTGGAGGCTGAAAAAAAACCATACTGTGTTTTGTGTCATCCTTTCCAGTTATTTTTGTGGTGATACATTACGTATTCCAAATTTCTTGTGCATCCTGTGTCGTCTGGTTAGAAAATAACTGTCTGTTAATTTAGCTTTGCTATTCCAAACAAAACTGTAGCAATGTAGCCAGCCAAGTTTAAAAAAAAAAAAAAAAAAAGAAAAAAGAAAAGTTTAGCCACTTTTCCACTTGGCTATTTTAATGCAACAAACACTGTTTTGCTGTGCTGAAATAGTTTAAACAAGCCTTCCCTGAAGGATGGCTTTTTCAGTAAGTGTATGCTGTGCATAAATTTTAGATTAGAGAGTGTCAGGGGCTTCTTCAACTGCAGGAGTTCAGGCTGGGGGAGGACACCCCAAAGGGCTGAGAAAGTCCTTAAAAAGTCCTTTAAAAAGACGCTGTTAAACTCCAGCATTTGTAACTCTTCTGCCTGAAGGGAAGAGGGAAAGAGAGGCTGCCTGCTGCAGGGACAACTACAGCTCTCCCATTGAGGGGGAAAGGAGGCAAAGAAAAGCTTTTGTTTTAATCTCTTCAAAAGGATTCGCTTCCAGATTGCAGCAGGTCTTTTTGCTGGCCGCTGGTTTTCAATGTGGATATATCAGTTTCAGGGAACAAGTGCCTGTGCTGTGTGGGGGATTTGTTTTGTGGTTTGGGGCTTTTTTGTAAATTCTTGAATCTGTGTGAAAAGTTTTGTTAATACAATCTGCAGGCATTGTCAGAGAGCTTTCGGTTCATCAAAGGACTTTTTGTGGAGAGGGGACACCACATCCATTAAAGTGGCTGCGCAGGTCCCAGGGTGAGTCTCTCTCCAGCATTTCTTTACGGTCGCCAGTGGTGTGCCATGCCTGCTCAGTGTGCCCCTCTCTGCCCGACTGCTGTCTTGGGCTTTGCAAGAGATGGGCAATTATCAAATGTTCCATTTTCTAGTTTCTGCACCTGAGCTTGCTTTGGAGCAGGGAAGCGAGGCTCCTGTGTGCCTTGCTCCTGTATGATGCTCACTGCTGGGGCTGAGGTGGCTTGGCTTACTTTAAAATTAAAGCATGCATGTGGTTATTGAGCTCATGTTCTTCCCACTGGGGCGGAGGGAGTGTTTCCAGGCTGTTGTTTTTAATGTTTAAATTGTCCATAGGAATAAGAACTGGTGGAAGCCTCTATGGAGTCTTTCTCGGTGAGCAAGATTTTGGAGAGGGTAGTTACCTGCCTAAAAAGCACCGAAGTCTCTGCTGGCTTCATGCAAGTGGTGGGCCCGCACAGGTCTGGCTATGGGATTGCGGCCACAGACTTGGGGAGCCTTTGACACCTAGACCGGCCATGAGGGAGGGCTGTCGGCAGTGTGGTTTAGCACGGACTTTAGCGGGTGGGAGCGGCCCTTGCCTTCGGAGAGGCTGTGAGGGCTTGGCCGGGGCCGCCTGCCCCAGGGAGGTGTCCCCGCTCAGCACCACGGGCTGGGTCCTGTTCCCCATGGATTAGCCCGTGGCCTTTCTCCCCTCCCGGGGAGCTGGTGCTCATTAGCCCTCTGAAAGCTGATACAGCCCCTCCGGGGCCACACGAGCGCCCCAGCCCCTCTCTGCTAATCAGAGACAGGCAGGACCCGGCGGCGGCGGGGCTGGGGAGGGAGAAGAGGGGATGCGTGGCTGCTTCCTGCCCTGGGCTCAGTGGTGGGGACAGACCCTCCCGGGCCGTGCCAAATCTGACCCATCGGGGAAGCCAGGGAGCGCTGGGTGACTTAGGAGCCGGCGTGAGGGATGGATGGTGCGGAGAGATGGGGCCTGTCCGCCCTCCCCACCCCCCGCCCAAGAGGGACGGGCCCCTGCGATTCCCCGCTGGGAGCGGGGCTGGCACCGGCCACAGGCCTTGCGAGTGGTATTGAGCGGGGTCCCCGCGGGTGGCACGGAGCGGGGTCCCCGTTGGCATGTGCCGGGGCAGCGCCGGGATGAGGCTGCTCCCGAGCCCGGCCCGCCAGCCCAGCAGCTGGGGCGAAGCCCGTATCCCTGGCTGGGGAACAGCGGCAGCGCCTGCGCCTCGCTCGTGGCCTCTCCGGGGAGGAAAGGAATGTGTGTGTGTGTGTGTGTATGAAGGAGGGAGGGAGGGAGGGGGGCACAGAACTTTCAGCAAATTGAGGTGGAATTTTCATATTCTCCATTCCCTGCGACCGCTGAAAACACCGCTGTTTTTCTTCCCACTCCCTTCCCCTCCTCCTCGTTGTTGTGTTTGGCTTTTTTTTTTTTTCTTTTTTTAATTGCTTTATTATTTTGGATCTTTTTGTACGTTGCGCTCCCCATCCGCACCCGCCCGCTCGGCGGCCGCGGGGCGACTCCGGCAGGGCTGGGGCTCGCCTTTGCCTGCCCGCCCGCTTGCCTGCCTGGCTTTTTTGCAGGGCTGCTGGGAGTTGTGAAGGCGTGTGAGAATCCTGGGAGCTGGTGATGTCAGACCGCTTGGGTCATTTGAAGGTTAGCAGCCTGGGAAGGGTTCACGGAAAGTTCACTCGCATATATTAGGCAATTCAATCTTTCATTCCCTGTGACACAAGTAGTAGGAAGTGAGCTGTTCAGAGGCAGAAGCATCTATTCACGGCCGAGGGGGATCCCGAGCCTCCACCGGAGCTGTTTTATCCCGGGGAGGTGGGCGATTGGCGCGGCGTGGGACGCGGCACACACCCGGCGGGCGCCCCAGGAGCTGGACTGACTCTCAAGAAATTTTGGGGGGAAATTGGTGGTAGCTAAAACTTGGAATGCGGCTCGCATCCCCCCATCTTGCTGGATTGGCTGGGCAGCCTGGAAAATGGTAAATGATCATTTGGATCAATTACAGGCTTTTAGCTGTGTTGTCTGTCATAATTCATGATTCTGGTCTGGGAAAAAGACCAACAGCCTACGTGCCAAAAAAGGGGCAGAGTTTGATGGAGTTGGGTGTACTTTTATGTGCCATTTTCCTCCACACCTAGAGGAAAGCACTTTTGCAGGCATTCTGTGCAGGGGGAATCATGTTTGACTGTATGGACGTTCTAGCAGTGAGCCCTGCTCAGATGCTGGATTTCTACACTGCGAGTCCGTCTTCCTGCATGCTCCAGGAGAAGGCTCTCAAAGCATGCTTCAGTGGATTGGCACAAACAGAGTGGCAACACCGGCACAGTGCTCAATGTAGGTCCCAACTGTTATTTTTCCACTTTAAAGCAATTACTATTATTATAATTGTTGTTGTTGTTATTTATTTTTATTTATTTACTTGCATGTATTTAAAAAAGAAAGACTGGTAATTAAGCTCAGAGGTAATGAGGGGTGGGGTGAGTTTTTGTGTAAAATGTGGTTTGCAAGCTTTTTTTTTTTCTCCTTTTGGCAAGAAAGGAAAAACGAAAGAAGCACGGGACTTCTTTCTGTTTATCCCTTCTCATGTGGCATATTGATCCTGACAACAATTGTGGAGCCAAACAGGAACACATAAAATCGTAACGTAACACAGCAAATACTTGCAAAACTCCAACCAGTGAAAGACGAATTTACATAACATCTCTGTGGTAGCTTTTTCTTTTCCCCCTCCTTAATCTAATTTTGTAGCACATTTGCTAATCAGGATGCATGTTGTCTTGAAGTGCATTTTAGCAGAGCAGTCAAGCAATTAAAATATTGATCTCTACAGTTCTTGCAAAGATGTGGAATTGCAGTGGGTAGGTGCCATTCCAAAAATCAGACAGTAGTTATAAGTTTCTGAAGAAAAGGCAATATTTCTTTGTACTGACCTTGCTGCCACCTTTCTTCTTCACTTTGTTGCTCTAAGAAGTTGCTGTTTTGCTAGAAAACTACTTACTGTGAACACCCTTTGAGTTTAACCATCAATTATTTCTATACCTTCAGATTCAGACAGCGATGCACTGTTAAACAGAGGAGTGAGAGTTAGTAGTAGGACACTTCTGAAAATGTGTTACTATGTTATAGGGTCTTGATTTGTTGCTGAAATATATAGATGATAAGCAATAGCGGTATTTTAACACCCCAGTTTCAAGTTTGAGAAATTACAAAAAGTGCCAGAAAACATCACCTTATGCTGTGCTTAAAAGCTTGCAGGATGCTTCACTGCTCTGACGGTGATTTAGATAAATGACTTGGCTATCTATCAAAATGTTTTTAGCACGCTCTCGAACACTTCAGTACAACATTAACTGTATAATGCCGTTGGAAAGTTCTCTTTTGCGGTATGTTAAAGTTAACTAGGAATTAGAAGAGTTCCCTTCAACGTTTCAAAGGGGTGGAGTAGGTAATTGAAAAATAAATTTAAGAGTGTTTGGTGAAATAGTGTGTTTCACTCGGCTCAAAAGTTTTCAGACACCATATGACATTTGTGTGGGTTGAGTAATGAAAACAGAATTGTAAAAATCAGTGACTAGCAGCCTACATTACTGCAAATGTTTTGATGTCTTTACAATTAAAAGGAGACTGTGAAGTTCAGCATGGAATATTTATTTTCTTCGCACTGTTTTCAAAAAGCTTCAAACAAAATGTGAAACAAAGCTTTTGCTTCAAACTAGTGTTACTAGCTATGAGAGAGCTTTGGTTAGCAAAAGCAAAAATCCAAACCAGATGTTTTACTAAAAATGCGTTTTTTCTCCTCTTTCATGGTTTAAACTTTAGTATAACTTCAGTGGTGATATTGCGGAAACTTGGAATTAAATAAACTTTCCTGGAGTCAGGGGCATATATACTATCGTTAAAAGCTTACACTTGCAAAATATTCTTTAAATAACTCCTGGCTTTAAAATATCCTGCTCGTTCTCTTGTATGTTCTTAATACCTAGAAGCAGGATTCTTAAAAACGAAATATATGGTGTTTGTTCTTGAGCAAGTTAAACACAGGATTACCCTTATCATAATGGAATGAGTGGTAAATATGTCATTTGCCTAGGGCCTGTGATAAGAGACAAGTGTTGATAACAGGAAAGTTTAGCTAATCAAAGAAACGCATATTAACAAGAGTAAATAAAAATACAGGAAAATGCGTTCAGGAATCCAGTCTTGTAACTTTGTAAGCAGTAGGATTAATCTTCACTGCATGGGAATTTAAAATCAGGCCGAAACCTGAATTAAAATATGGTGGTTGTAATTTGAACTGTGAAAGTTAATGGTATAGAAATGTGGAAAAACAATTTAGTTAGAGTGAGTCCAAATTAAGATTTTCGTTTGAAGTCTTAGAGAAAATTTTGTTTTCGGTTTTGAAGAAAGTGTGAGCAGTTTATGCATGAATAAATATATAAATGGATCATGAAATATTAAAATTCTCTCAAAGTGTAAGATTTTTATCTTGCATCTCATGAAAATATGGCAGAACTAGAATTTTTGTTGTCCAGAAAGCTTTTAGTAGTTTAAAGGTTGTTCCAGTGCTTATAAATACAAAGATAGCAATGTTTAATTCTAACTTTGACATTTCCTAATTCTCCATTTTTAAGAAGACTTCTGTGATTTGATGTAATACTAATCAAATTTTGTAATTGTTAGAAGTATGATAGGGTGTTTTTTGGTCTAATTTGTTGTTTAATTTTTGGCTCTGCAAAAAACCACCAGTACACCTGCAGCCATTGCCTTAGGCCTTAGAAATACTGCTTTGATAGAGACATGATTGTAGAGTAAAAGGTAAGTGGTTGTTGAGGGAATAGTACCTGGATAGTGCAAACTCAGAGCAGGCCAGTAACAGTCGCAGACAGCATCAGGGTTTCCACTGAAATGCTGGCAAAATTGGCCATTGCAGGGTTTAGGGCAGAATGCTGTAGGTCTCCAACTTCAGCACATCTTCCGTACGTTAATCCTGTTACAATTCACTAAGCTAGTGCACTCTTGCAGCATCATGAATTTTCTAGTCCATGAGGGTCTGCAAAGTAAAAATAGAGGATAAGACGCAACCCAAACATAACCTTAACTTGTGTGGTATTTTTTTCCTCTCCCCTGTGGGAGGAAAAACCTGCCATGGGTTTGCAATGCAACTGTTAGCCACTGCGTATTGCATGGTGTGTTACAAGAACACGAAAAAAACCCCTGATTTTGCACTCATATGAGTTTGTGTTTTATGTGATTCTAGTTATATTGTTGTGGATCTAAAATGAGATTGTTTGTTTGCAAAGAAAATTGTGGACTCAGAAATGAGGCTATAACCAACTGCACTTCTAATCGTAATTCGTTCTCACACCTTTTGTTGTAAGATAAAAATCAGGTCGGTATAATTAAATTAGACAAGGATAGTTCTTAAGAGGACAAAAGAGTTAAGATTGCAAGAATGAGTAATTTATAGTTTCTTAAGTAAGTTAGAATATTCTGCTCCCTCGTAGTGCAGTGGCAACGAATAGTGAGAGAGAACCAGTAACTTTTGGTGTAACATGAGCTAACTAAATACTGCGGAAGCGGGAACAGGACAGGTCCTGAGAGAGGAGCTGCAAAGAATGGAGATCTGACCTTGGAAAAGCCTATTTAAAAAAGGCTTCATTAGTCTTCATTAATTAAACAGGCAAAAAACCAAATGAGCAGGCCCGAAACAAGAGTAAGTTTGTTTGGCATTATGTAGTGTTTCAGCTAATTATATCAAGTAGATGACTACTGCCTACTGCATTTCTTTAGGGTTGGAAGCATAAAAAAATTGATGAAGTCAAAAGTTACGGACATGGCAGCAGAACACACTGGGATGTTGAGGCTCGCGTAGCATAAAGTTCTTATTTCAGTTTGGTAGGAAGTGTTTGCCTAGAGAGGAGCTAGCAGGTATTAACTTTCAGAAAGTTCATGAAGATGGGACTCCTGAAAGCATACGTTTTCCGTCAAAATTCTGGATTATTGCGATGTTTGGGTCAGGTTCCCATTCCCTGCAAGCACTGGAAACATCTGTGTTCCACCAAAAAAAAAAAAAAGTTCACTACTTTATTTTCTTTCATCTTTCTGAATTAAAAAACAAACATTTTGAAGTGAAGGACTTGTAATCTGCATTCCCAAGTATCAAATTGCTGCAGGTGTGTTTGCTAGTGCCCAGAAGGCAAGATCTGTTTGAACCAGGTTATTTTCTTTGAAGTTCATCTATAAACTTTACAGCTAAATGGCTAGGACTGATTTGTTAAGGGATAGAGCCTTTGTTTAAATTTTTATACGTCTAGCTTAATTCTCTGAAATGTGTGATAAAAAAAAGTTTGTTTCTGATCCATTGTATTTAAAAAAAATTATGTGGGGATATTTTTTTTTTCCAAAATAACTGGAAAGGGAAAGCTATTCTCTGTGTAGACTCTGGTGCACATAGTCTGACTCGACTGCTGGCACAGGAAAACTCTAATGGACAACGCACCACTGTCAAAAACTCCTGCAGACAAAAATGATGAGAGGCTTTCGCTGGTGAAGTCAGGGTGGGATAAGCTTGGAGGAAAAGCAATGTATCTTTGGGTGACTCCCTGCTTGCCTAATGAGTCTGTGCAGCAAAGGTGCAACTTGTCAGAACAAAGCCAGGCTTCTGAGGCGATGCCTTGAAGAAGGTTACGGTGAAGTTAAGGAGTTGAAAGAGGGAGATAGTGTTTCAGACAGCGAAGTTAGTCATCCTCACATCCAGTTAAATCCCTACTTACTGCTGAGCGGTTTTTGTTAACCATGTGTGCGTCACGCCAGCCCCGCAGCCCGGCCAAGCCGAGGGGCTTTGCTCGGGGGAGCGAGGCGCCCTGCTCGGCGGATTACAGTCCCACCTCCCCGAAACACGCCAAGTGACTGGCTTTGCTCAGGTCTAATTTATATACCGCCCTTTACGCGGCCGATGAAGTGCGGCTGTGTTACACAGCCAGCATTTAGGTTTGAGAGCGGGGCTGTGAAAGGGACATTGTGCTCGGAAGGACTGCTGTCTGCCGCGGTCGGCCACGCTATGCCCCGTCCTATTGAGACCTCAAAAGCAGAGCACAGCTGTGATGAGTTTCCAGATCTGTTTGGCCCTGGGGACCGGCCCTGGTATGCGTGCGAGCCGGGGGGGAACATCCCTCTCCCCTCACGCTTTCTGCCTTGGGGGGCTGGCAGCAGCTTCTGAGCAGTGAATTTACAGGGGCGGGCGGCTGGGGCCAAATTAGTTGTGGTTTCAGAGGGCTTTCCAGAGCTTTGCTGGGCTGTAGCACGCAGCCCCATGAGGAAGGATATCAGTTGATGTATAAAATGGCCAAGGAACTTCGGTAAATAGACTTTACCCTTCAAATCCAGAGGTCCTGGCAGCGGCTGTGCGGGAGGGTGGGGTTGTACTTTTCCCCTTCCTGTACTTGGACACTTTTGATTATCCAGACTTTCTGGGGCTGAGCAGGGCTGCCTAATAACAAAGCCTGCATAATATAATTGCCTAAATAGGCCTATTGTCCTTTTCAAGTCACTCTGCTGTGAAATCTTTCAACTTTTTGCTGAAAATGTTGCATCTAACATTTAGATGGCTTAGTGGCTGCAGCGAGGAGGGGTTCCTTTACCCTCATTTCTCATTGCCGAGTGTTTGAGAAGCTGATTATATTCCTGCCTCCTATTGATGTTTACTCCTTTTGGGAGGCAAATATTTTAGCCCCTTCTGGCAGGGTAAACTGCCAAAAGTAATAGGCCTGGAAATACAAAGCTATGATTGATTTTGACCTTTGCTCATGTGCATGAAGTCTGTCCCCATGCACTGTGACCCATGCCACTTCTTGCTGAAATCCAAGCCCTTTCAAACCAAATGGTACCACGAAAATACAAGCTTCAAAATGCTCAAGACTATTCTAAAGTAACAGAATAATAATTTTCTCTGTGCTTCAGGAAAAAGTATAGACAGGAGGGTAACAAAACTGGATTTTCTAGCAGGCAAAACAGGCGTAATGTCTTACTGCTGCCACCTTTTTATGAGAACCATATTCCAGGTGTAAAAGGAATGAACTGATATAATGTGGAAATGATTCTATGCATTTTTTTGGTCACAGTAATCGTAGCTGTTCCTTCTAATTGTGATCTGTAAAAAACTTGCATCCAAACCCATAGACTTTAAATTGTCTTTTTAAAAATAATCTAAGGTCTGGGATTTTACTAATTTGTTGTTGCATGAGCAAATGTGTTTCAAAAGTTAAGAATGTCAGAAACAGTAGCCTAAAGTTAGCATCCTAAATCCACATTTCATGGCTTCATTTCCAAATATGCTGAGCATTTAGGAGCTCCTTTAGCACTTCTTAAAACAAGCCATATATTTGAATGATCAAATACTATTTAAAACCTTCATTTAATATTTAAAATGTTTACAGGACTGTTCCACTTCCCCCAAACTGCATGAAAAAGTAATTCAATGACAGTGTTCACAACATCAACAGTGAAAATAGAGACAAAGTAGGACTTGCTTATAAAAATATATTTCTCTCTTTCCATAAATTTACAAATCAGCTGAGTTTTTTTCCTTGTATTTTGTCACAGGTTTTGCTGATTCTCTGTTTGCTTCTCTGCGATAAAGTCTGCTCAGCAGATATTAATTGTGGTATAGATTTTAATAGCTAGATTATTTTCTTCATATACTTACTTATCATTTGCAGCTGCTCAGGATTGCTTTCCCAGTGGCAGCGAATTAATATGACTTTGGTCACTGTGCATTTTGCTTATTTGGGGGGGAGGGAGGAGGGGAAATCTAGCTTTCTTCAGCTCATTTTAGTAATCTGAATAGGAGCGTAGAACTTGCATCATGTGACAGGTCAGCTCACCAGCATGGGGTCCCTGTGTGAGAACCTCCCTTGTACATGACAATCTGATAAGGATATCATGTGGTTTAGAAACACATTCCCACAATGTTCACTTCTTTGTCCCTTTATTTGGGAGTGGGTAGGAAAAAAACTTGCAACAAACTAGTGCTAGCCCTTATATAACTCACTCCACTTTCTTTTAGTGTTCTGTTTGAGCCTTGCAGCTTCTTCAAATACTTTTGTTAAGAGAGATGGAAATATAATCCAGCAAGTCTGTGTTAAAGAATCCTAGACACAAAGTATATAATATACCTTCTGTTCCCCTTGGACAAGGTGATTTTTCTTTTGCCTGCTTATACCATATATAAACTGAATATTATAAAACTATGTAAGTTAAACATACACATGCAGGCGACACTTGTATAGGTTTAATAGGTTAAAACTTGAATGAGTATTTATAAATTCTCAGAGTGCTCTGGATCTTCATCACTAAGGATACGATGTTAGGGTCCATCCATAGTTTGGAAGGATTTCCGTTTTATGCACTTTCAGTGACTTACATTTTACCCTCTAAGTGCATCCCCTAATCAAAAAAGCAGAGAAATGTCTTGCATCAAAGAGGTTTTTTTAGCACCGCTTAGTTTCTTTTGATGGTTTGGAGGATCTCTTTCCATTGAACCATAATATTTTTCTCGAGACTTACATTGTATTTTTAGCAAGGATCTTTGAACAATTAAATGACAAATTAAGGATGCCTTTGTCTTTTACAGCCTTATCTAGTGAAGCACTTAAATGCACCCAACCCTCCACCCTCGATTTTAATAAGAGTTTCAGAGACAGAATAGTTGTATGAGTGAGCCTTTGGTGTATTTATGTACTGGTACTTTTAAGAAATACCAGTAAAAATTCATGTCACTGTGCTGAATGTTCAGCACAATGAACATCCAGCATCTCTTCTTAAAAAGAAAGAAGGATCATTCTTCTTTTAAAGATGTGTAGCAGAGGTGTGGAGCAATTAAACAGGTTGACCAGTGTTGCACCAACTGGAGACAAAAAAAGCAGTTTGGTTTAACACAGATTTCCTTCAATGGGTGCTTTGATTTTGGAAAGCCATTTGTGCCTGTAAGATAGAAATAGTGGAAGAAACGGTTCAATTACCACTTCCCCAAAACCAAAACACAAAAACCCTCCACAAAAAAAACCCCAAACCACCAAAACAAATTATAAGAAAACCGACCAAAAAACCCCCCAAAAAACAAACAAACAAACAAAAACAAAACAAAAACAAACAAAAAAACCCATACAAAAAACCACACACACACACAAAAAACCCCCATCCCATCAAAACAGTTAAAGAATCCAAAAAAATCTCTTGAATCCTGCTTTTTTTTTTTTTATTTTTTAAATCTGAATGCAGCTTGAAGCAATTCCTGAAGTGGCCATTAAACCACTTTGCTGGTCCTCTCTGCCATGCTGGCTGATGACACAGCAGCACATAATATAGAGGTGTGTATCTCATCTCCTGCGAGAGTTCCACTCCTCTGCCAGCTGGTGACTGATACCTACGTTCTTGCATGATAAGTGAATGTAACAGCATCTGAGTTGATTTAAGTATTTCACTTGTTCACAAATACCAATTTGGGACAGAGGTGTACAGGCATGGGACAGCTGTGCCCTGGCTTTTGGGAGGTCTCAGAACCTCCAGCACTTTTACTCACGGACTGGCCATGGGCAGAGCTCGGGGCAGGAAACAGGCTCCTCTGGCACTTTAATTCCTCATCTTCTACTCAAAAACTCACAAGATGACCAGGGTCGCCTGTCTTTCCAAGACTGAACAGTCACTCGCACATGAAGAAAAAGCAGTTGGAAAACTGTGTCACAGTGCCATCTGGCGATACCTGGCACCCAGACCTCCCCTTGGGCAAGGGCTGGGGATCTGCAGGCCGATGCTTCCTCCAGGACCTCGGGTTAGGCACAGGGAAACGCCTGTGCCCCCCAAAGCTTGACTCTCTGTCTGGATTTTGCACTCTTCTCCAGGTTGCTCTACTCAAAGGTCCTAACTTCTTTACAAACTTCCCCTCCTTCAGAGAGATCCACCCTCATTGATCCACCAGCCTGCAGGTCTTTGCTTTGGGCACAAAGCCATGCTTGGCTAAAATACCATGCATGGGTGAACTTTTTTATTGTTAAGATCAGATCCTGAGCTTGGAGGTTCTTTCTTTGGTTTTAAGCCATTGTTCATACTACTGCATTTCAACTCTTGATCTGAGGAGGTTTTTCCTTTCCCCCCTCATCTTGCAGAGTAATCCTTAGCATTGCTTTGTTGTTTGAGTTTCCTCTTTTCATTCAGCTGAGGAAGAAGTTTTATTAGTTACTGGATGCGGGTATATGTCAAATCCTCCTTAGAGGTTAGCTGGAAAGTCTTGGATTTTCTAAAGATCTTTCTGATTTCACTCCATACTTTGAACACCAAGGTGTAAAATGCAGAACAAATGGCAAATCACCTATGTCTTTCAGTGTCTTTGATCAGGAGGGCTAACAGGACAAGCTGCTTTTCCAAAGTTTTCATCTCCTAGTGAACCTCTGCCTTCCTCTCTCCATTAGGAGAGCACATTCTAGCTGTGTTTTTCTAGTTGTACATATAGTCACATGCTATGCAGGTTAGGTATGTGAACTGCTCATCTTTCTGTGCTTTGCTCGTATTGCCACATTCACTTCTCTGACACCACACCAAGAAGGATCCATTATCTCCCTGAAGTTTTGAAAAGAAGCCTTCAGCTGCCTGCAAGAAGTCAGAGCTGACTCATATCCTTCTGTGGTTTTTTTTTTCTCTTCCTTATCTGAATCCTTTCCTTTCTCAGTGTTTTGGTGAGGTCCTGCAAGACTTTTGTGGTTAAAGCATGAGCTGTGTGTTAGGATGTATTGCATGTCTGGAGGCAGTTTGGGCAAATAGCTGTTCCCTTCTCCCTGAAATGGAGTCCATTACGAACACTGCAATTGTTCACAGGGGCTGTTTTCACCTTCACCAAAATGTGAAAGCAGAGCTCAGTTACAGCATGGTATACTGCCACTGCCCAGCAGTACTGTGTTTGTTATGCTTTTGCTAACTTGAATTTCTGTGCAGAATAAGAAAATACTCTGACAAAAAGAGGTTAGGAAGGAGTGACGCAATTAAATGAGATTAAATCAGAGTATTGGTTTCCTTGGAACATATATTTGGCTTTTTATCAACAATCTTTTCCCCATTTTTCAAATAAACACATATTTTCACATGATAACTCTATTTGAAATATTAATCCTTCCAGGGCTGTGTTACCTTTGTTTCTTCTTCAAAGTCCATTACTATGAAAAGGTTGCTATTCCTTAGGCTGTTTCAGCTTCAAAAGAATTTTAGGGCCTGGTCTATTGGAAAGCTTGGGGGTATAATTAGTGAAAATGGAAATAGATGCAAGAGAAATTTAGTTCCTGATGTTTTAATTTAGTGTGGTACTGCCATGTGTTGTTGAAGAGGATTCTTAAAGGCAAACATAATTATTTCATTATGGTCTTCAGAGTGCTTTCATTGGTCATAATGACAAGAAGCTGCATAAGGAGTCATACATTTTAATTAGACCTTCTTATATTTACATCAGATAAATAACAAATAATTGATGAAAAACAAGTCTTCTGAATGGATGATTTCACACAGAGCTCTGCTTACGGTTTAGTGATAAAATATTTCTCTTACTGTTTTGCATTTTAATTATGTAGCATTACTACTTTAGCAGACATCTCAAAACACTCTTATTCCCATCCATTTCATTAGATTCACAATTTATTTATATGAATCTGAAGAGAGAAAGTGTTTTCCAACATATATACCTGAAAATCAGTTTCCAGCTTTCATTACTTTCATTTTGAATTAATTTCGTAGATACTTTTCTTTTTTTGGTAATCTTCACTAAAAGGTAGTTGGAAGATGAGTCAGAGCTTTTCCTGTATCTTCAGTTATCTACATAGGAGCAAGTCCTGCCATGATGAACAACCCAAAACTCCTGTAGAGGTCAAGGAGTATGAAATTGTAGGACTTGTAGTAGAATTTTCTTAGGGAAACTTAGGTGCATCTTTCTCAGCAGTTTTGTTGAAAGTTTTATTCCTTTGAAAATTCTACCAATACATTTTAATAATTATTTGTATACTTCTGTGTGCATTTAAAATGCCTGGTTTTAATTTTCTTTACCCCTTTTATTGGACACTCTAATACCAAGAGAAATTGTTTTAGAGTTTTGCTTTTTACAAGAGTCTTTCCTATTTGCAAGCTCTCCAGCATTTCATTTTAGTAACAAAACATATTTCACATGATTCATTCCTCAGAGTATAACAAACGCTAATTGTTGTTATTGATTTTAAATTTCACAACCATTACAAGTAACCCAGATGAGTGGCAGATAAAGAGTAATAATCCATGGAGTTCTGGAAGTGTTTCATGTTTGTCTGTAGTACTTTAAGTGATCAATAGTAACTGCCCCATTGAAACTAACTGCTGTATCAAATAACAGTAAATCAAATGAATGTGCTTACAGATTATTTATTGAAAGCTCTAATTGTTCACTGGGGCCCTGCTTATCTCAGGAAACAATAGAAAGCAGTGATCAGGCAAACTGGTTTGCAAATGCCGGGAGTGCCATGAAACAGCAGGGTCTCCCTGTTCCTGGGTGGTATGAGAGCTTTCCAAAATGTGCTCCCATACCACTGGGATTGTCTGGTCCCAGGGTAAGGTGGTCAGAGGTGAGTTTGCTCAGACAGCATCCCTTGAGCTCACAGGTTGCACTTATTTTAAATTACTGTTTTTATAGGTTGCCATCTTTGGATGACAAGCTTGTTCCAGTGGGAACAGTGCGGGAAAAGAACTAAAAAAAATTTCCAAAATTTCTGACAAGTCCGTGTAACGAAAAGCAAAACCAGGATCAGATCTTAGAATGGGAAGTAAGGGAAAGCATATTGAACTTACTCTATAGAAAGCTTGCCTAGTTTATATTACTGTTTGGGGCAACTCTGTGCAGTTGTTAGACTTGTGCAAATACTAAGAAATTAAAAGCAATGATTTCTAACCAAGAACCCTCCACTGCTGATATTACTAATTCCTTAAAATGGCCGCTCTGCCTTGTCACAGTTACTCAGTGAAATAGTAGTGCCACAGGTTGGAAGTTTTCTGGACCTTCAAGTGAAATAGGTAGTCTTGCAGACAGTTTCATAGCTGTCTACATTTTTTAATAGTCTGGGTGTGTTGGCAATAATACTTTGCTGTGTCTTCAGAATCCTTTGGGTATTGGCAGAGGCACTAAAGCAGTCCTTCAGAAAGTTTGGGAAGATTGCATTGAATGAACAACTGTGACAACTGGAAAAAAGTTTGGAAATCAGCCTAATTTCTCAGAAAATAATGGCTCAAATCTCTCAAACATGGCAGGAAAACGGGTTTTTCCCCTAAAAAGGGTATGTTTTATGAAACATAAGCGTAGTGTAATAGTGGATATTCATAATATAGATATTTTAAAATTATTAGAGCACAGTAACCAGAGATCTTCTGGATTTTAACCTCATAGGGGAAAAGTAATTTCACATTTTCAGAGTATGTTTTGCCTTAAGTTTCTTGGGATATCAGCTACTAGGACTGAATGTTGCTTTTTCAGTCCTTTGGAAACAAAGTACTTTTTTTTTGTCATATTGTATTATAAAGTATGGGTGACGTTTTTCCTGTTTGCAAGGCAGGGATATTGCAGTCAGTTGTGAGTAGTTTATCTGTGAAAAAAAAAGAATCACTGCTGAAGGTAGGTATTGAATAAGAAAGACTAGGTGACTAGGAAATGCTGTTAGCACATATGTGTTTTCCTGAAGTACAGTGTGTGCTTATTTTTTCCCTTCTGAGTGAGATTAGTAATGATAGACAATATACAGGTAAAATTACGAGCATTCCTCACTCCAGCGGTTTAATAGGAAAATCTACTGCAGGTATAGAATAGGCAAACAGAATATTGGGAAGCGTGCTCTCCAGTCACAGTAGTCCTCTTGTCTCCAGTCTCTTGTGAGTGTCTTATTTTATTGATCTTAGGTCTTCTAGGAGGAGTGTGAAAGTGTGCTCTGAGCCACAATCAAGAGAACTGCTACCAGCTGGCTCTGGACCATACTCCTTCCCAGATTTCAGCTTTTGCTGGTCCTACTGTGAGAGGGGCAGAGAGATGTTTGCCATGTTAACTGCATAGATGGAAGGCTATAAGGAAAAAAAAAACAAACCCAAACCAAAATATTTTATAAACTCAATGTAAAGGTGCTTTGAATTACAAGGAAAGAAAATCTGTTACTGTCTTAGTTTTCATGTTACCTTCCCCACTGTGCCACCATTTTTAGTCTGGCAGATATTAAATTCAAAAATACTGAAATTCCGCTCAGGTGAGCATTATAGCTTGGTAAACTCAATATTTCATTTGCTCTCTCAAAAGATAGTTACAAAGTTCTTATATATACCATAAACTGGAATTACTTACATTAGCATCAGAAATTCTGGGGTGAGCTGCTCTTAGTACTGTGCTGTCCTAGTCTGGCAGGCTGAGGGGATGAAGGAGGACAGAGTATGTGCCTGTTTTGGTCTCAGATGTTGCAAATGTACGTGTGCTGTAGGATGTTAGAAAGGTCAAGTTTTGGTCTGACTGTCCTTCTATTTGCAGATAAGCTCAAGTGATGAAAGCCATATTTTTCCTGTTATTGTGTCATGTCTAAATGGAAATAATGGATTGTTTTAATTATACCCCTGCAGACCAGCAACGTGGGTGCAATTAGGCTAGTGTAAGGAATAATCTTAACACTTACTTGGAAAGTGAGCTACATGGATGTAAAGCATATATATACAAGCAAGGGTAGCCCAGGGGTTCACTGCAGTGATGCTGGGGCATGGGAGATGTGTACTGGGATTGAGAAGCTCCCTTTGAGAAGCTACCTTTACTTTTCCCAGTCTACACCCCACCCTGTCCTCTTGCAGCAGGCTGATGCTGAACAGCAGCAGAAAACTCATGGCTCCATTTCATGGCCTGAGCCTTGCCAGCTTCAGCAGATGGCCCTGGGTTGCAGGGGCATGGCTGGGAAGCTGGAAGTGTGATCCTCCCCTCCCCACTCTGCCAGAGTGTTGGTAGCCTCTGGGAAAGGGCCGAAGCGTGGCTGCCTGGGGTTCAGCAGGTTTCATCCCAGCTTTGTTGTGCCATGAAACCTTACTTGATAAGGAATCATACCTCTGGGTGGCATCATGCCAAACAAAGGTCTGCAGTGAGGGCTTGAGAGTGAGATCCTCAGCAAGGAGATATAAAGCATCACAGTTGTCCATTGCCTTGTAAAAATGGCAAGTGATGTGTGTTGGGGCTGTCAAAGAAAAATAAGGAATTAGACATCCTTTTCAAAGGAAATCAAAATTTAGAATTAGCAAAGCAATAAAAGCCTTCTAAAGTGAAAGCTGGAAACAATACATTTTTAATAAAATGGGCAGTTACTCTAATTGCTGAACCCCTACTGTTCAATTTCTTTTAGTGCCCTTATTCATTAAATTCAGCATACTTACACTTATTATTTACAGATGTATGCATTTTAACTTGTTTATAGAAACCATGCCTTGCAGAAAGCTGTGGATGGTATAATACTAATTTGTGTTTATTGCTGCCTATAATATGCAATTTTAAAAACAATTAAAGATAGCGGTGGAGCTCATCATTGGAGCCAACCTCCAACTGCCCATGAAAAGTAAAATATTAGCACCGTGTGCTGCCTTAAAAGGTTATAGGCCATTTGTAGTGAGTTGATAACATACCCATTAATGAAGAATTTACCTGTTCTTAAGGATTTTAAGCTCAGCAGTCTAGTTTCTAGATAATGTTCTAATGTAACCCATTTAAACATATGTGATGGTGTTCATAATTGCCCTTGTAAATGGGTATAGAAAGGAGGGTATATAAATCAATTAGTGATATCCAGCAGTGTGGCTGTAATACAAATTAATTGTAATGATAAGCATTTTAACTGCTACTCTACTAACTTCAAGTAGTTTTGATCACTGAATTGGCTCTTGTTGAGTCACTCTATTAATTTTAAGGTTTGAAAACACTTTAAGATCAAAATGTTCTGAACTAATGGTCCTAAACTTTGAGAAACTAAATGACATGTAAAATATTGCACAGCAAGTCAGTTTTACTGACTTACTGGCATTTCCAAAGAGAGCACAATAGTTTTATTTTGTCCATGTGGTACTGAACAACTGTGTAATAGTATTACATGATTAAAGATATTAAAAAACTCTTTTTCTTGCTGGATTCAAGCCACAGCAAAAAGTCAGGATGAATAGTGTCATAAGATATGTTGAATATATAGAAAATAAAAAATTTATTTGGCAGACATAGTAATACCAAAAAACTAATACCAGCTTGAATAGGAGGTGAGTTTTGAAGAATAAAATCATTCCTTCAGAATAATACTCTGAATTATTCTGTTCCAATGCTTGAAAAGACTTAAAAATAAAAATCCTCAAAACACTATAAAACATTTAATAACTATAAATGGAGACTTTATGACTTAGTAAAATATCTGGATGTGTGTAGAGATTATAGCGACTATTTCATTGCCCTTGCAATTTTCATTTCTTATTGATGATACTAGATCTGGGTTTTCTCCCATTTATGTTTATAAGGGTCTTTTTTGGAATCACTGGAATAGCAACACTGTAAAACATAGCTGAAAAAAAATAAACAGACTCCTTTCCTTACAATGGACCTTTTCTTAAAATTTTTGATCCTGTAGGGAAAGCACTGAATTTGTTACTCCACATTTGTATCAATAGGCCACAGAAATAGGCTTCTTTTTCATAAATAAAAAATAAAGAGGTCAGAGTTCTCAGCCTCTCTACATTTGTGTTTTTTCTTTGCCTATGCCATTTTATTCCACATAAGGATCAGACCATAGGAATTCACAGGTAAAGCAGACAGGGCCTGAATTGTAAGAAAATTTCATTTTCAAAGGAAAATCTAACTTCATGCAGATGATGGCACAATTATGTATTTTTTTAAGGAAGATCTTATTTTTCAGTTTTGCAGTAATGCGGAATTTTCACTTGAGACTGATGTGATTTTGCATGGTAATGGACAGGCAGAAAATCACCGACCTGAAAAAACTACAGAGCTAGCATCTTTCGGATGTTTTTCTTCAGTTTTCCATACGATTTATTTTTTTCATTTAACATGTTTTCTTTTTCATTTCGAAGGTAGGCTTCTAATACAAAGTGATGAGCTGCTGCCCTGTAAACTCTGCCTGCCAAACCCCGCGGCCATCCTGTCTCTACTCTTACTTTCACCCTGGCTCACTCATGCTGTCTGCCTGGCCATTTATTTAGCGAAAGACGCTCCTGTTCTCAGTTACTAGCACGTCATTAAGTCTCGCTGTCTCGAGAGTAACACAGGTATAACCAGATGCAGTCCTTGGCCCTGATATAATTAATCCTGACAAGCTTTCTGCTTTCCACGTTTGCTCAGGTGTAAATACATCTCTCTGGCTATATGGACACATAAACCCAAACGTAGATCTGCTTTGCTGACATAACTGTTAAAAAAAAAAATCAGCCTGAAAAGCAGTATAATTTTCTTTGAAAAGGTGATGTTAGTTATACATACTACCTCAGGGTTTAGTGGAGCTGGTGCTTGAGAACCAGAAAGTGAAAACCTACAGAGCAGCTGCAGCCTCTTCGTTGTCCTTTGCTGCTAACTGTAGTAAATATGTGAGTAGAGAATGTACTTGCCAAAAGTTGTGGCTCTGCTGGGAGAAGCACCAAAAGTGGTTGCAGTGGCAGCTCCTCCTGTGTCCCCCTTGTGTACCTGTGGGACACGAGAAAAAGATGCAGCAGTTTCAGACAAAGGCTTTTTAGAGTGTTTTTTTTTCAGGAATACCTGATCGTATGTTGGTGATTTTCAGGTCATACATACTCAATTTATAAGACTAACCTTCTAGATTCAGACTTAACATCTTGGTGTATGTGAGGCTTGGACAGTACAGTTAAGAGTAGAGGATTTTTTTGTCAGTTTCTAGTGTTGCTTATGCCTATGTGGTACACAGCGTCCACATGCATAGTTGCTGCTGTGCTGCCTTCAGGAGAAGATTCAGGATTTCTCTCAGGCAAGTCAGTTCCCTGCCAGGGCATTCCTGTGTAATTGTATATATGATGGTAGTCTTAGAGTCTTAGAGCAAGCTGATTCTCTCTGTGGAGATCAGAAGATGAATGCAAGGTTTCATCATCTCTCCCGAGTTCCCTGCTGGCAGCAGCAGTGGTTCTTGGAGGCAGGAGGCACCCAGCCCTGTCCTATCTCAGAGTGGGCAGGTGAGTGGGGTGCACATGCAGACTTGGGGGTGCTTCAGAGCCCCCACAATAGAGGGACCGAGCAGAGACTTGACAGAGTTCCCTGCTTGGTCATGTGTCCCATGTGAAACCTAGGGCAAGACATGTAAGGCTGTATTTTGAGGACACTGCTTAGTGCTGTGGACAGTTAGGTTCTCAGTTGCTGTTGAAAATCCCAGTTGGGTACTGCTTGCATTTTTCTAGGAATTTATGATGCGAGCAAATAAAGCCCTTTCACTGTCAGTGCTTCTGTTTCCCGTCTGTAAAGTAAGAATAGCTCTTCCCTTATCTCACTTAGGTGTTACAAAGGTAAAAATATGAATGCTCATGGATTATTCATGTACTGGAGTGGTAGGGACCATGCCTGTAGATCTGATAAGCAGAAGAGAAGAGGATCTTTCATATTGCTAAATATGGCAGGACTAGAAGTGTTGCTGGTGTTGCCATGTGGCCAGGGACAGCAGGGCCTGAGGAGAGTCACTCAGAGAATCTGTGCAGGAATGTCACTCTGGAAGATGTGCTGGCAGGTGGGGCTCCTGGAGTGCTTTATTAAATGCCAGCATAAAGTCAGGTGATCGAATTGCCATGTTGAACTAATGGATTGATAAAGAAACCAAACTGTGTTGTAACAGAAAAGTATGTTACTAAAGAATCTCTACTGTTCAGTGGGCAACTGATAGAGATTATTTGGGGCAATAATAAAATCTGTGAAGAAGTTAGCTGCTAAGTAACAGAAATTATAAGAGTGGAATAGAAAAATACTAGAAGATAGATGCAGTTGTCATCTGACTTAGAGAAAAAAACCTGGAAAGCTCTGCTATGCTGGTAGTAGGATACTAAGTTATTTCTTGGCCCTAATCACCTGATATGAATACAGGTTTCAAAAGGCTATACTCCTGTTGTATTGCCAAGATCAGTATCCACTGACTCCACTGACTTATGTTACATGACTTTGCTGGTTAACATTACAGATTTGCAATTGAACCTTGGCAATTTTGATGAAAGGCATGAAGGAATATGATGCAGCTCTCTCTCTCCCAGTTCTGAACTGCGGAAGATGCAGCAGATGAGTGTAAACACTTTTTTTCTGTCAGTTGACAAATACAAGTTGATGTATACACAGCAAAGGCATTTGTTGAATATTAAGATTTTTTTTTTTAAATAATACTTTACATTTAGTCTGTGTTTTAACATTGAAATGCTACAATAGTTAAAATGAAAGTGCTCTAAGGGCCTGCTTTGCAAGTAATGTCTCCCCTCAAGGCTGTGGAGGCCTTTCAGGGTTCATTCTTTAAAATATCTTTTGACTTGGCAGGATCATGATCATTATCATTATTTGAATTGGAATATCACTGGAAAGTCCTGCAGTGCCAGTTACTGTACAGCACATTCTGAGGCCCTGCCCAAAACAGCGCGCTGTCTAAATGCATGAGATGCAGAAGGGTGGGGGAAGAAAATACTGTCCCGATGGTATGTCTGGCTGCAGTGGAGCAATGGCCAAATTTATACTTGGAACTTCATTAGGGTGACGATATCAGAGCAGAGAGTGTGCTTCACTGCTTCTTGTACTCTGAGGCGGAGGGCAGAGTTCAGCAGGACCCCTCTTCTCGCAGATGCTTCGGGACAGAAGCCAGCTGTCCCTATCGCTCTTTAGCTGACAAGAGTTGTAGCAGCAAAAGTACTTCAGCTTTAGAGAACTCCTGCCAACTCGGCTGCGCCTATCGGGACTTGCACCTTGTCTGAGATAGTTTTGGCAGCAGCAGCCTATGCCCCTTGCATGGCCCTCATAGTGCCCTGGGTCTGAGACTCCTTTTGGGTGACCTTGTGTGCAGTTTTGTTTTCATTAGTCCGGTCCTTGCAGACTGGGCTTCTGAGTTCTTTAACCTTTACCTCTTTCTAATTCTGTTGTCGTTTTAATCATACCGTATGAATCCTGAGCGGCACATAGTGGAAATCTATTAGATATTCTATTAGCTTTTAAAATAACAGAAAAGGATAATTTTTGATTGGGCACCCTCAAAAATAAAAAAGGTTATGGAGTTTCATCTTCTGATGTCCCTGTTGAAAGTAGGATGTCCCTTTTCACACTAAATGCAAAACACTAGGCTTTAGAGGGTTTCTTTGGCTTTCATCCAAGATACCACCCTTTTTTTCTGGACAGTCTGGTAGAGATGCATGACTTAATTATAATTAATGCTGGAAAAATTGTAACCAAGAATTAAAATAGAATAAATATATTTAACATCATAGCTTTAAGGCAGATGTGTGCAGCTACGAAGACGTAAATAAAAAGAAACCCTCAAATGTGGAAAACAAACTTTCTTAAGTACTTCTGAAAATCCTGATGATAATATCTCAGTCTGAAGTTTTTGTAGGTTTTAATCCCGGTATGTTGTGTTCACTTGTAATAAAAAGCATTCCTTCCTGAACTTTGATGCATACACAGCTCTATAAGGAAAGATTTTTGATTGTGGTAATTTGTTCTGTGTTGATTAACATTTGCACATGGCTTCCTCTGAGCCTTTTCCTCAGTCCTTCTGCCCTCAGCCCACTCCACCTCCATGCGTCCACCCCCCATGAAAAACAGCAAGCCAGCAAAGCAAGTGCCAGTACTGAAGTAGTAGCACAACTTCTTTGCTTTGTGCTTTTTTTATTTGCAAGGGAGAAAATGGGAGTCTTCCCACAAGGGGAGACTTTGTTTTCCTCTTTCTGTTGTCTGTGATCCCCACCTGTTGTATATATGGTAAAAATATCTGGGACTTATAACCCAGCAACAGTACGCAGCTAGAGTCATGTGTGACCGGGTCAAACACACACTCGCTGGAGGGTCATGGCCAGGTTACTAAGTCAAGGCTGGCAAGTCTCCACGATAATGTTTTCTTTCTTTCTCACTCTTTTTTTTTCTTCTCCCCTTGTCTGTCTTCCAAACAAGAGTTTAAAAAAACCCAAACCCTCATAACAATGCAAACTATTTAAGCATGACAAATTCAAAGAAGTTTTTCATTAAAAAAAATTGGAGGGGGGGCAAAGTCAACGATATTTTGGATTTAATTTTATAGTATAGTTTTATGTGGCACATGAAAGAGAGAAATTTGTATTGAAACAATTGAGACCCACTTTCCCAGTTCCTGGCTCTTTCCTGGAAGATGATTAAAAGCAGACTTTTTTTCCAGACGAGACATAAAAATTAAATGATCTACAGTATATAGTTATTTTTTCAAATGTTTGGAGGCTTATAAATAACTTCTACAATCAAATGCACCCATACAAGCAGCAGAGAATCTGGTTCTAATTACTTGTACTTTAGTTGAACTTTGGCGTTTCCTTTGACTTTCTGCCTAATGTATGTGAGCTGAGTGCTTTGCACTCCTGCAGTGAATTCACAAAAAAATAAAAAAAAAAGAAAAAGAAAAGAAAAGGCAAAAAATCCAGACTCTTGTTGGTGCCAACAAAAATGAGGGTTAACAGAATGTTTTGACCAAATGCAACACTTTGCTATTCACCCTAATTAGCTGAAATTGCTGCTTCCCACCAGGGACCCTGAGCTCAGTATTCAAAATTCCCTTGAGGCTATCCAGGAAATGCCATTTGCTTTACAACTTCTTATTCTTTTAAAACTCAACTGTCCAAAGTGTGCATTAACATGCAAGCTTAATAATCTAAGCTTGTAGGAGAACATGAAGCATTTTGCAGTGCCTGCCTGCTTCTAGTTGGTCTCAAAATAAAATACCTTCTCCATCTGTCAACACGGTTTAGCTGGCAGTAAATTAGCTCTCAGAAAGCACGCTGTGCTTTTAAAGATCTTATCTGCTACTTTATCTAACCTCTAGAAAAATTTCAGACATCTTAGGAATTGTGAAGTGACCGATTGTTTGAGTCCCTGTGTGCTTAAGCTGCATTCAGGTGTTGGGTGACAGCACGAGGCTCTGTTGTCTCAGGTGAGTCGGGATCCTGAAGTGTCACATCCCACAGGACAAGAAAGCAGGGCATGGAAAGAAGTTGCATTTTTTTAATTCTCTTTTTTCCCCTCCTTGAATTCTTTCTAAAATTGTAGGACTACTTTAAAAATGCTTGTTCCCAAAAAGTCAACTTTCCAGTCCCATCCTATCTTTTTTTCCTTGCTGCTTGTGTAGACATGCATAGGAGAAAGCCGCTTCTGCTGTCATGCATCCATTAGCTGTCAACATGTTGCAAAAATAACACTTTATACCTGCTGAGCATGAGTTGCTACAGATGCCTGCACAGGACTTCTGCACAGGCACTGCATACTTTTTCAAATAAAGAGTTGCAAAAGCCAAATCCAAGGAAGAATAGTAATAAGAATAAGAATGAAGCATGGTTGAACCTGGGTTCAGGCCTTCTCCAGAAAACTCACCTTGCCTACGATCAAAAGTGAATGTGTCCAAGCTAGGTTTTATTATACAAAAAACACCAACAAAACCCCCTAAAAAACCCAAATAAAACCACCCAAACCTACCAACCAAAAAAAAAAATCAACCAAAAAACCAAATTCTCTAGACAGTTGTTCAGCTAAACCAAGTATTAGTAGATTAAGTCCTTTTAATCTACTGTGGCACACAGTAACTGTAGGTGTTTTAGGATGGATCTTCTGATTCCCATTGGCTCCTTCCCTATCATATACCTTTTCCTGAAAAATATTCTCTAGCAGTACCTTCAACACTTCACTTGCTGGCTCTGTTGTGTATTTATGAACTGAGTTGGTTGCATAATCTCTTCTGGGTATCAGAAGCTCCTGATGTTTCTACAGTGCTTGACAGACCTCTCTGGAGTACAATACTGTTTGTGGTTGGAACACTGCTATTGGATGCCGGTGCTTGTTTAGGATGAATTGATGAATAAACAGAAGTGTACCAGTATTATTCCTGAAAGGCTGCTTTCCCCAAACCGAAATTACAGAAGGATTGCAGGAGCGCAGTTGTTTTATTGAATGACACAACCTTGTTTTCCCATGGGGAGCCTAAAAACTGCCTTTTAGATGGACCGGGAGAGTTGAATGAGCTAATACAAAACACATTGTCTGCTGGTATTGGAGTTTTAAAGCTAAAATTTGATCATTCCATAGACTCATTGGAAGCCACCATAATTCATGTATGAGCATGAAATAAGGCCAGGAGTGTTTGAGGCTTCTCAAGGGCATTTGATGAATCTAACTTTAATTTAGAAGTACTAATAGATTATTGATTCAAGCAGGGTGGCTGTGCAGAGATCAATAACAGAGCACTCTCTATCTCTCTTAAATGCCAAAAATTACTGTTGAAAAGAAATTATCATTCTCATATGAGTTTTCATTAAGAAAAAGCTTCATTAAGGTTTTCTTGGTGTAGTAGGAACACGTAGATGTTTGCCAAGTTCAGTTTATTTAATACTGAAAAAGATGAATATAGTTCTGGACATTGTCTTAAGGTCACAATTTATGAAGCCATGCTATTTTACTTGTTTTAGTTTTCTGTTTTTTCGCAGCCTACTTATTGTTAGATATATAAATAAATAGCAAAGGTCTTTCTTTGCTTAGATCAGAGCCTTTAATACTTTACTCTAGCATTTATTTTCTTCTCAAGTGTCTGTCCTTGAAGTTGATACTAGCTTAACTCAAGGAAAAATGGCAGAAAGGGGCCCTTCTCTGATGAGTAATCAGAAGTTGCCTCATGTGCTGTGATGCCCTCTGTGAATTTGGCAACAGATGGGTTGACAATGAATCATGAGTTTAATACAAATGTATCATCATTGTAATCTGAAAAATATAATGTACAGTAAATCTTGTCTAAGATTTTTCCACTGAGTAATATTCTTTAGGGCCTGCTGTTAGTACTCTGGAGATTTAGCTCTGCTGATAGTGCCTAATATTTCTGGATAGATCTGAGTTCACAGATCCTGTCATTCCTGTATATCTGTTGAAAAGTTAGAAGGATTTATCTGAGAAGCAGCAGACGGCTAGGTGAAACATGAAAATGTATTGCACATCCACAATAAATGTGAGGAATGATGACAGCATATCACAGAAAACTAATGCAGATGTTTTGGAAAGATGTAGTTCACATGTCTTATCTTGCATCATAGAGCTTTCATGTCCTTTCCCTGAAAGGGGTTACTGGCTTTTCAACAGGCTCAAAACAAATGACCATCTAGAAATATTAAGGCAATAAAGGGATGTAGGGGTCATAATATATAAGTAGCTTTTTCTCAGTGAGGTTTCCTGATGTTACAGGTCCTAAGATAGGTAAGGAAGTGTTGCTGGGTTGTGCTAGTTTTACAGATTTAAAAAAAAAAAAAGCACAACTTGTTTAGGTAATTTTCACTTCAGGTTTCACACTCTTTACATATATCCTGATATGTGCTGCTATCCTGCTACATCAGAATTGCACACTAGAGGTGTTACCTTTTCTAGAAAAAAGAAAGAGATTTTAAAACTCTCCCAAGATTAGGCACCAATCGCAATTTCCCTTTAAAGGCTGTTATCCAACCTGCACACATGGATGCTGTACAATTCAATAGGCTAAAACCAGAGCATGAGCCCAAAGTTGTCCTTTTTGAAAGCCTGGTAAGATTCATGCCCTACATCTAAATTATTTGGTACTTTAAAATATCGTTTTGAGGCGATAGGATGTAGTCCTGCCATTATTCGCCTCTCTTATCTCTCTTTAAATTTTAATAGGAAAGACAAATTAATGTTTATTATGGAAAGAAAGGTATGGGCCAAATTGATACTTACAATATATAGTACTTTATTCAAAATTATTATGAATAATTCAATTTTATCTTTTTTCTTTTGTAGCAGTTGAAACTCAGAGCACCAGTTCTGAGGAACTTGTTCCGAGCCCTCCTTCACCACTTCCACCCCCTCGTGTTTACAAGCCCTGTTTTGTTTGTCAAGACAAGTCATCCGGATATCACTATGGTGTCAGTGCTTGTGAGGGATGTAAGGTGAGTGCCATCATCTCCCTTTCCTTTTATAGGGCTGCATTTCATCTTAGGAGAGGGATAAAGCAATGCAGTTTGGTGTGACTTGATTGTCTTCAAATACAGCTGTAACTTTCTTGCATGAATTAATTCTGATTCATGACTAAAGACAAGTAAATTACCATCATTCTTGGAATTAATTCCCTTTGTAACTTCTGCCAAATATGTCTTTCAGGGACTTCCTTAAGTATTAACTCTCATGAGAATGTGGTCATAGATGTAGACATAATGAAAGAATAAACAGAAAACTTTTTGTGTCTTCATTGTACATCTGTAAGTCAGATAGCTCCTGAGATCTCACGTGGCCCTTGGCTGCTCTTGGCCTTTTTCTGTGTACTTATACCTCTCTTTTCCCAGGGGGTGGAATTTGGGAACAGGATCTGATCATCTGGAAATTTTTGGTGTAGTTTCTATCTTTGTGACTAATCTCAAATCAGTTTGGGAATTTGAGGATTAGCAGGTTTGTGTTTGCAAAATTTAATCTATCAGACTTCATTGCTGGCACATCTGCCAGCTGCCTTCCAGTGCTGTGATTATCAGAGCATGAATTGATGACTGTCCATAGGATGCAGTAATAAAACACACCGCTCCAAAGTAGAGAATGTCTGAAGAGGAGACACCCAGCAGAGAAGCACTGTCAGCTACACCATGTTGTGTGGCAATAATTGGAGATATGCACACAGTGTGCACTTCCATGCATGCAAGGAAGAAGGTAGAGAGAAAAATGGTAAAGAATGATATCACAGGGCAGATGCTCTCATAGATAAATTTGTTAGCATACCCTAGTGCGATGATCTTTCTTAACAGTTAAAGACCTATGATTTTCATCCTTTAGCTTAAAATAGATGTGTAGTGTTTAGTACAGTACTAATGCATGCTGAAAATGTGACAGGTGCTATAGTCATATAAATAAATTTCTTAGAATAAATTAACAAAAGGCATTTTGCTGGTTTATTTTCGTGAAATGATATATTTTTCAGCTAGAGCGTGGTTAGCCATTTTTACTTTATCCTTTGAACCTTCAACTTCTTCCATGCTAGTGGCCTTTTGTACTTACATAAAATATCATAGTCCTGGGTTTGTGTAATTAGACAAAAAACTAAAGGATTGAAATCCGGTTTCCCCCCTATTTTATAACTGTAGAGACTTAATTAGTGAAAGTAACTTCTTAGTCTCACCTCAGTTTTAGAACCTCTTTCTGGTATTGAGGTTTTTCTTGGATGTCTTGTCCGTATGTTTTTCTTTTAGATACTACAAAACTATTAAAATTTAACTGTTTGTTAATAAAAACTATGGAAAGAATATGCTGTAGCTGATTTCCTTAAGTAGGAAATCTCATCATACTCAGATGGTAACATGCAAATGCTGGTAGTGTAATTTGCTCACCCATGTTACCTCTAAGCACAGACATAATTGCAGACTGTGGCAGAAAGGTCACATGTCCCTAAGAGTTCATTATTTTTGAAAAATATGCAAAATACACTGTAGGATTTTCACTGGCCTACTGCAAAGCGTTATCATAAATAAAGTAAGATCTTGCTTGTCAAAATGCATGAGGAAATCCATCTTGTAATGTGTTAGCCATTACTCAACAAGAAAAAATTATCTTCACTTATTTACTAATTTGTAAGATGGGGTAATTCAGCACTTAACGATAGCTGATGTTAAAAGAAGACTAAAATATGATTAGTTACCCACAAAACCTGTCAGTCTGTGAGAAATAACAAGATTCCAAAGTAGTAACTTGGCTGCCTGAGACTGGTAATATTTGGGTTTGTTGATGCTAGCTCTGCAACAGGTTGGACTAAGGTTTTATGGAATCTCTACCATGGATTGAATCAAATTCCTTAGTGAATGCTAGAACATGATGTGGCTGCTGAATCTACCACCGGTCCCTTTGGTGGACAGTCAGGTGCTACATTTGCTGTTGAAAGTTGTCTGAGCTTTCAGGTCAACAGAAGTGGTGAGCTGGATGTCAGCAGAGAGCAGACAGCAGACTGCAACACCAGAGGCCACCTCAGAAACCTGTGTTGTCAGTTTCTACTATTTCTCTGAAGAATGCAAACCTTTTCTCTTGAGCCCTTTTTGACTGTTTGGTTTATTTTTCTTTTCCTTCATCTTTACACTTGCTCATACTCTCATCAGCTGTTGGTCCTATACCTCAAGAAAACTACCACCCTGAACTTCTGATCTGGATCCATACAGACTTCTGCCCATTCTCAAGTCTACTTTCACCCTCTGTTCTCAATATCAGTTTTTCATGCACCTCTTTTCTTTCCAGCCTTCTTCATACAAAAATTACCCAGTTGCTTTGCAAGTTTCAATAAGCGCTGAGAACTGAGCACTGCTGCCTGAGGAAGCCTTCACTCCTGTGGATCTCCACCTTTCAGTTGATTAACCTCAGTTTATTAGAGAGCCTGTGATTCACTTCTGCTTGGTAGTAGTTTCATAGACCTGTAGTTTTGTGCTGATTCTCTGGTAAATCAAGGGAGCGATAATAATAATGAAGAGTTCATGTTACAGCCTTTTGTGTAGTTAGGAAATTCATTACTCCTTTACCTTGAAGACACATTTCCATGCAATTTCAGAGGGCTCTGTTTTCTTCAAGATTTGTCACAGAAGCTGACCAGCATATTCAGAAGCTGTTGGGATGGGGAGAGGCAATCTCATTCCATACGAAGCTAGGCTAAAATATCAGCCAATCCCTTTCTCTTTTCGTCTGACCATGTTGCAATTTTCTCCTTCTTCACTTCTGTTTTCCCTTCTTCTCTCTTCATCGAATTTACAATCTCCATTCTGTGATGTTAAATCTTAAATTCAGTTATTTTTTCTCTTGCATTTGCACCTTCCTCTGTTTTGAGGTTCTTTTCTCAAGTCTTTTCCTTTTTTCCTTTCTGATTCATTCACCTTCCACTTTGAACTCCTGGCAGTCTTGTTTCCCAAGGGAAACACAAATGGAAAACTCTGCTCACATCATATTTATCTAATTCGGACCCTGAACTTTTGTTTCTCTGTGTTGGCTTTCCATTGTTTTTCTTCTAGTCTTCTTTCTGTTTCTCTTCTGCCTTTCTCCTTTGAGCTCCAGTGAAGTAGCTGCTGCAGTGATCATTATTAGTCATAATCTAATTCAAAGAACAGTTTTCTGTCCTCCAGATTTTGGGTTGATGGCTGCCTTTGATTCATCAGGCTTTCTTTTTCCTGGCTTTCAGGACTCTTTCCTTGCTGATTTTTCAATATCTCCTTAAATGGCTCTTTATCCACTCTTTATCCTTGGGCATGCCATTCCTCAAAGTTCAGTTCTTTGTTTTCTATTTAAAAAAGCATTGTTTACTGACCTCTTTTTATGGTAGACCAGTGGGGGATGTCATGACAATATTCTGCTTATAACAGGTGTATTTGTAATTGAGACCCTTCCAGCCAGGAGCCCTTGGAGAGCTGTGGATGGTGACTAGGATGTTGTGATATGTAATTTGGGAAACACTGCAGTGTAAATTTTATCTTCCCTTAGCTGCCACCCACCCATGGATGATTTCCAAAGTACCCCCATCTCTGACTTCTCCCTTCCCATCTTTCCCTGGAGTGTCGTCTTGCTCACCTCACTGCTACCTTGGAATCACTTTCGACCTTCTCTTTGTGTCATCACCCACTATAATGTCAGTTCTTTCAGACTTCCTGTCATGATGACGTCATTTCTGATCTGCAGTATTCTATTTTACCCTATGTCTTGTAATTTTTCCTCCAGAATCTGAGAATCTGGCTTCAGCTGCCTTCATTGTCAAACCATTGCTGTCATCTTCTCACATGGGGTTTGGTGCTTTCTCCTGTCTTCTCTTCCTGTTTTCCCACTCACTGTCATCCTTGGTTCTTATTTTTTCAGGTATCTGGGAACAGCCTCCTAACCTCCTTTGCCAAATACTTTAGTGACCTTGCTGTCTTACTCATTACTGGAGTCTTCAGTACTCTGCTGTAGTAGGAAGACTGTTCTATGGCCTATGTTGATATACTAAGCATTTGAAGTTTTTAGAAGATGAAGTATTTTGTAATAGGCACTTGTGAACTACACTGAGAATTTCCAAATGGTTGAAAAACACCCCCAAAAAGGTGCTTCCGTGTTTATTTCTGGATGTTGCACAAAACACAAAAGTGTGTGTGCCTCATAGCTGGTCATTGGCTTTCTGTATGTATTAGAGTTTCAAAATCAAACTGATCTTCACAGTGTACTTGTATTTTGTAAGCAAAATTCCATAGATAGTCCATCTTTTTATCTGTAAAACAGTACATTGACAGGATTCAGCTTATTTACAACTTTTCCATTTTGTAAACTGCATGGCATTTCAGAGGTGGGTTTTGGAATCTACTTGTGTTGTTTAATGACCTCAGTTACAGACTTCTGAGATCTTTCTTCCCCCCCCCCCCCCGTCTCTGGGTGTTGCTAGATAGCACGCAAACAAATTCCATCGAAAATGAGCAATTTGGATTTATCCAGCTGGTGCAAGTGGTTATAGGGCTGACTGTCACCAAACGCTCAGCTCTGGTCCTGACTCGAGTCGTTGTTGTAGCCGGGTTTGCAGAAAGGGGGAATGAGAGCAGTGGGCTGGATTCCCCACACAATGCCATCATTGTGTGGGTGAGGAGGAGAAGCTGGTGTTCTGGCAGCTTCAGCTGTCTCTGAGAGCCTTGTCTCTTGTTCTGGGCATTTAAAAGACGGCATTCCTCTGCTGACAGTCCTGCCCGCATTACTGGCTTGAATTCGGTGGGCAGCAAAGATGCCTAGAGCAGTTTCATGGGAGAAGACAGCACAGCATATAAGAGGGTAGGTTTACGGTCCAGCAGTTTTGTCTGAATGATGAAGATGCCTCTCTGCCTGCTATTGATGCTAACAGACAAAAAATGTAGATAAATCTGCTTCAATACTGAGTGATCCCAAGTTGGTTTTTATCATAAAATAATAATAACTTTCCTTCCATCAGTTTTCATATAGAATCACATCTAATGTGGCATCATTAAATTAAAAGGGTAGCCACATTTAATATATTTTCAAGGGTCTTCAGCTATGAAAAAATGTCTATTTGTTTGACATATTCCTGACTGAAATATATATTTTTATTATGGCAGACTTGAAGCAGTGTGAAGAAATAGGCATTGATATAAACCCTGACATTTAGGTCTGTAATTTTGTAGGACTGACTCCCCAGAAGAGATAAAATACAGGGGAAAAAATCAGAGAAAATGAAACAGTTTTTGCTTCATTCAAATTTGTTGTTAAGCTTAGGAGAAAAACTGTCATTTTGTAGTTTTTTATAGTTTTAACTTAATCACTTACAGATGCAGTGTGAGGCAGTCCCACTACTCAACTTGAGGCCCAAAATTGCTTGCCCAGCTTTAAAGGCTGGGCCTTCTGCAGTCTGTTAAGAGAGAGAGAAGCCCCTCTGATTGCTGATTCAAAGCATCTAAACCAGATCTGCTCTGGGTCACCCTCTAGAACAGCTGTCCCCATGAGCCTTTGGGTTAGGTGCCCAAGCACAACTGTGTTAATGTTCTCTGATATGATGTTCCCTATGATTATGTCCCTCTGGATGCTGAGAGACTTGGGGTTTCCTTGATGCAGGCCATGAATCCCTGATCAGCATTGGTACAATAACTGGTTTACAAAAGGCTACACGGAAAGAGAGAAAAAGAGGAACTGGCTTTCATTTTATTTGTTTGTTTGAAATTTGATGGCAAGAATGTTATTTCCACCCTAAATGACATCATGGTTCTATGATATAATGCTTTGGTCTGCGAGAAATGTTGCTGAGAGACCTAAAATATTTTATGGATTGTTATAAAAAAGTTCCCTTTATGGAACAATGTCCTTTGGGACAGATGCCTTTTCCTTTTAATAATGTCTCTTACATCATGTGAGAACAGATTTGCATTTTCTTAGGCAGTTCTGGGATTGTGAAGGGATCTTAAGCAGCAGTTCTTTTTGATAACACCACTCTTGCACATGTTAGCTTCTAGCTATAATATAATTATGTTTAAGCCTATATTTATGCCCCTTTACGGGGAATTAAGGATCCAGACATAGAATTTTCTCAGCTATTTAGCAGTAAAAAATAAAAGCACACTTCATAAAGCTAGCTAACTAACATTCCATGTATTTGTTTGGTTTTGTTTTCTTGGCATGTTTTAATCATCTACAACTGAAACAGAAAGTAAGAAATGTAAACTTGAAAATATGTGCAGGGTATGATTTGTATCACGGAAAGAAGTAACACTATTTGCAGCAATGCAGTGGGAAAGGCTTCTGTTGGTTCAAAGAAAAATACAGATCAGCTTGAATGATCAAGCTGTATTCGTCTCCATTTAGGCTCTTAGTGACAGTGCCAGCAGTAGAGATGCATGCTGTCATCCATACACAGCTATGAAAAATTTCTCAAATCACAGAAAATTGCTCCTAGTTTCAGTTAAATCAACAATACTTTTTAGAAGGTGAAAAATGCATTTTGAAATACATTTCTGCATACTATTAATATAATCTGATCTTAAACTGTAAGCACTTTGCAGCATAGCAACATTCCAAGCCATTCATTTGCAGAAAGCAGTGCCATATGCAGAAAGACACTAAATGAATTGCAACTGCTTTAAATGTAGTACTGAAAACCTGGACATTTTATTCATTTTGTGCTATCAGAGAAGACCTGATTGCTTTAATGCTATCCTTGAAATTTTAACTTTTCAAATGACAAACCCAGGAAGGTCAAGTGGTCCATGAAAAAGGTGGTGAAAAAGAACTTATTTCAGTAAGTTCATAATTCTTTTTCAGTTGTTTGTTTGTTTGTAAGATAAAACTTTTGACAGATCCTGAATTTGTTTAAAAAATTTTAAGATGGGGAAGCATGTATTAGTTGGAAGCACTCTGAGAGCAAGCAAACATGATGAAATTGGTAGGATCAGGAACAAAATTTTTTTCTTACCAGATTTATTAAAATCTCTCTTTGGGTTATGTGAATGCCATGAATGAAGAAATAAAATTAGTTGCTCACCATGACAGACAGCAGAAATGTAAATTGTGTTGTGTGCCAAATATACTTCCCAGTGCTTTGGACCCAGGTCATGGGTTATAGCTCAGCTGCTCCCCTGCACTGGGGTTCTGGAGCAGAGATGGACAAAGAGCAGCAGTGTCCCCATGAGAGTACAGCACCTACATCCAAGCTAATCTTCCTCTTACCCTGCCTGTTGCCTTGTCATAGACCAGGGGTTCATCTTAAGCTGTGAGAACAGTTGTTTTTTACTTACTACTGTAATTTTTTCTGGCAACCGTGCTGGTTCTATAAAAGCTCAGAGATTATCCCAAATTAACTTTATAACTGTGCTAACCCCACTGCTCCACTTATTTGTGAGCATAAGGGCTAATGTCCTGTGGAAACAGGAACTGGAAAGTACTCTCTTATTTTCCACACTGTAAAAAGAAGAAACTTCGAATTTATATGTGGATGTACATGTTGTTGCTGCAGTTGAATCATGGTTTCTCACACCACAGTGGATGATGGAGTCCTTGTAGATGTATTTGTCATATTTCTGTCCAGCTTTCACCTGCCCATAGCTGTTGTGGCTTATTAGCAAAAGGCTGAGAGAGCATGGGCTCGCAGTGGATCAGTAATGTGTGTGTTTTTACAACACCTTCAGCAGAATTAAGCAAATTATATCCATGTGTAAAAGTGCTGTCTATGCAAATCACCTCGTGAGGTACTGACCAGAGATGCCAGAAGCAGCTGGGCTGAAATTCACGCTTGCCTGCTGAGAAGTCCCCTGGTTTGCATGCAGGGAATGTGGAGTGTGTTTTTATTTTCCTGTCACTAGGTTCTAATGGGCTTTACTTTTTCAATTTTCTTCACTAGGAAGAGGGAAAACCCTTTTATTTTGTTCTCATCTTGTCAATCTATTTCATACCTCTCTGTTAGTTTAAGGACCACATGTGGCCTTTAATTATAGTTGTAGAGTACAGGCTGTTCTGTGCACGCTCCACAGATTGTACAAGCGCAGGAAAAAATGCAGCTTTCCACCATATTTAGTACAAGATTTTATAATATGGTCTTCAAAAGTACTGTTTGCAGATGTAATCCAGCAAATAAGGAAATAGGGATATCAGAGCAAACATCTCAGAAATTAAATACACAGAGATTTTCTGATAACAGTATTAGCCTATTTTTTTATACTATGCCATATTTATGCAATTACAAATGTAGAAAATTACAATGAACTAGCTTTCATTTTCTAACTGGAAGTTTTAAAAAAAAAATCTGGTTAATGAGAAGTTGATAGAGAAGGATATACAATTGATTTGTTGAATTTAGATTTAGGATCGTTTGCTGCACCCCATAAGAAAGTGCACTGTTTTTCGTGTTGGGAAAAAAGAATAGAATAATAGTTTGCCAAGTGTAGATCTGGCTGAGTGTGATTTTGGTGCTGGTGAGATGGTTGAGGACACTGCTGTTCTTCCTTTAGGCATCTTTTCAAATTGTAGTTTGAGTTTTTCTGAGCAAGTACTTAAAGACTTTCTGATTGGCACATCTTAGAGAAGTAAATCCAAAATTATAGGGTTTCATAATGGTAGAAAATTGAATTAATCATTATCTAATTCTGTTCACACTTATGTGCTAAGTAGATATTCAGGTGCTCTTTCTTTGCTACAGTTTCAGAACTTACTTTGAAAGATATATCTATCTGGATTTTCTGGTTATTGTAAACCATTGTCCAGTTTGTAAATGGTCAGATTCCAAATTTGCAGAAATACACTGGCCTTGGAAAGTAGCCTTCCATCACCATCTGCACTTACTGATAATGGACACAGAGGTTCTTTCTAATCCTGAATGAAGTGTTCCTTTGAGAAAATTTCCTAGAGGGGTATTTACTTTAGATTCTTCTGGAAATGGAGTGCAATTGAATTTGCACCATGGATCCCAGCGCTGTTCAGATTTGAGGAGCTGGTCTTTGTCTGTGCTGTAGCAGAAAAGACAACTGGATGTAATTTTCCATGATTCAGTATTTCCAGTGAAGTCAGCTTTAGAGATTCTTTATCCAATTTGTTTATTATATACATTCTTCTTTTTCTTCACCCTGTAAAACTAAACAAATGCCTTACTAAAAGAAAAAAAATTCTTTCACTTTTGAGTACCCACTCAAAAGAGCAGAAAATGACAAAATTGAGATTACAGCCATGTGCCTATTTTTCCCGCTTTGTATCTAGATTGTACTGTAGTCTCGAAATATGGATACCTTGTCTCCTGAGAATCATGTAAATTACAATCATGTTGTGCCCTTCTTCCTGTTTCTTATTATTCTTACTATTTCAGAGGAACTTTCCATACATACAGGTGACACCTCTAGATGTGACACCTGTGCATCTCAGTATGCCAGTTATGAAAACTTGTAGTGTGAAAGAAGGCATGCACCCAATTCTGTAATTGGTACTTTTGGTATGTTGGTGTGGAAACTGTTTAAGTGGTGTGCTGCTGCAGCTGGTTTGCCAAATATTCCAAGTCCCTACTCATAAATTGTTCTTCCTTTTGATAATGAGCAGGAGCCCCCACAATGTCCACAGCTCAACTCAGGAGACAGCTGAGAAGTAGAAAAACATTTTTTTATGTAAAGTCCCTTATGATTTCATGTGGCGATGCTTAAAATTTCTCATTTAATATGTTTCAGTGGGAAAAGTTACTATGCAATAAAAACTGGATCATAATACTTATATTTTAGAGGGAAAAGGTAATTGTTTCTGGATCTCCTGTCTAGAATAATGGATACATAAATTATAAGGTGAGACACGGTTGCAAGTAGTGCCAAAAAATGTAGATTTGGTTGGCTGTAAGTGCAGTCAGTGATTTCACTCCAGCTATTCAGAACCCAGTGCCAGTGGGGAGAGCCAGCAGCCCCCAGCCAGTGCACGTGAGCAGGGTCTGCCATTGCCTGGTGTCAGGCAAACGGATCAAATGCTTATGAAGCAAGTTTGTTCTCGTTTTAGAGTCTCTTTAAAAAGTGACAATTTAATGGGACCCATTGCTGTCAGCTGTGGCCAGTTCCCTCTCCCTCTTCCCAGGCGCTTAACAGGGAAAGCAGAGATTTATAGCTGTGGTGTAACCACTCCAATGGGCTACTGTTCACTACTCCTGCGAGTGTCCTTGCTGGCTGCTCTCCAGATGACTCTTCCAAACAGGAGAGAAGTCTTCTCTGTCTCTGGAGTGCTTGCCTTGCTTGGAGCCCTGTGCACCTGTGATAAATATATATGCAAATTATTATGTCCTTGCTTCAGTATGTGTCGTGATCCTTACATGCTTTCTGCTGGTCCAAAAGGGTGGGACTGCTCCAGATTTAGCAATATTTAAGCAGAGCATGTAAGAGAGAGAGCTCTGCAACCCATCATTTTTTAAATGAATGAGCAAAACCATTTTTTACTTTTTTTTATCAGGGTATCAAGGCATTTCTCAGATGCTACTGCAAATGGTCTTGCCCAGTCCACATTTGTCAATACTAATGCACAGTGGTTGTTACATGTACAGAAATAAAAGTGAAAACTACATAATTTTTTTAAAGGAAAGAAAAGGGACTGTTAGGTGAACAGAAGAGATGCAAGCACAACATCCAGGAACCAAATGGATGAACTAAAAAGACCTTTCATCTTACCCTATGTGATTTTTGTAAACTGAAAGAATGATCGTCTTGTGATTATACAAGCTCTGTGCTTGAATCTGGCCATTGATTAGAGTCTGGCAGGGGAGGGAGAAAGCAGGAAAACATCTTGCTAAGATTTTCCTGTGTTAGATTAATCAGCTCCAGTTCATTCACTCATCTCTGAAAGGTCATGTTTTCTCATCATCAAAGTTGCCCAGTCTGAGACTCTGCCTTGCTTTGTACAGCTTGGCTGAGTGATCCACCGGGCAAGGCTGATGCAGCACTGTATTTGTCCTGAAAGCTGCAATGCTTTTTCAGCATGTAAGTTTGTTTTGTGTTGGGGCTTGTAACAAGATGCATCGCTCTGATTAATGCTACCCTAAAAGTCTTTATTGCTTGGAGGAACTAGTCAGTTGATTCCTCTGGCTCTGTTTCTGCAGTTGCTAATCCCTTGCACTGGCACAGACTGCATTTCATCCACCTTTCTCAGCCTGCTTTCCCATGTTGTCCAGATGGTTTTGACCATGGGTGCTCTGACTGTATACGGAAACTGGGCAGGGGCATATGGCCACCATCTCACTCTTAAAAATGGTGGATTTTCCAAGCTGGTCCAGCTCCAGCTCATCCCTCTGCTGTCGCCTTTGGTAATGAGTTTCAGCTGCAGTGTGGAAAGGTAATTTTCCTTGACTACTGCCAGTACTAGAGAGCCAGACTTGCATATTTCTGGGTGTTTACTTGAACTCTGTTTTCTAGTCTCCAGGCATCCAAGTTTCACTAAACTCTAGGCTTTAGAGGATTTTAGTGGGTAGGTCTATATTAGCAGAGTTTCTTTATTGCTGAACACAGGAGGATGAGAGTGCAGCATAAAGTAGTAAGTACAAGATATTACTTGCCAGATTTCAAGAGATCTGGTATAACATATTTGTTTGGATGTCAACTGTCAAAACTAAGAGCAAAAAAAAATTTTGGGGAGATAGTGAACGTGTGTTGATGAGTCATTCAGATAGATGCCTGAGAACTGTACCAGGAAGCATAATGCTCAAGATATCTGGTTTATTTTGGCATGTTTACGTCCATGTTATTTCTTCTGAGTATTTTTAAGTTGCTTTCTGCATTGTTTTCATATGTCACTTCATCCCTCCTCAGAAACTTCTTTGCTGCGGATCGGGCATGTTTTAAAACTCCTCCCAGGTCAGACAAAGAGAATAGAAACATGCTGGGTGTTGAAGGTAAGCAGGGGCCATGCTGTGGCATGGCCAAAGCCAGCTCTTTGCCAGCACCCACAGGCACCCACCCAGCCAGCCAGGCTCAGGCTGGGCTGCTGCATTGGCTCCAGGTCAGCTGGGGCAAGAGCACAGAACAGCTGGCTGTGCACGCAAACTGTGCAGATCTCTCTGCTAGCGTGAGGGGAATTGCGCCTCAGCCAGCTTGCAGGCATATATAAATATTTGTGGCATAGTTTGCATTATTATTTCAGCTGAGCTCTAAACATTCGGTTGCTGATAGCGGGAAAGAAACTAGTGCCGCTATAAATTTCAGATGGTGCAGAAATGCAGGGATTTTTGTACTGGCTGACAGTTAAACAAAATCCCTGTGCCTCTTCTGATAAATAACTCTGCTGCCAAATATGTGCGGGAACTCTGCAAGCGTTTGTGGGGAAGGCTGAGAGGGGAAAAGGAGGAGGACACAAAACCTGCCTGTGTGGGGAATTTCCTTGGAGCATACACACACCTTCTTTCTCTCATGCAGGTTTGTGTTTGAGCTTGCCCTTTCCTCTTCACATGTTTCCATCTCTGCCAAGCAGCTAAATGGAGAGGTTAATTTGAGAGACTGCTACAAGTAATTGCAGCATGGTAATTGCATAGCTAACATGAGTCTTTTCCTTGTCCTGCCTGCTGCAGGAATCTGCATGTCACTGCAGGGGCATAGCTTGGTGGAGATTTTTTGTTTGTTTTTACTAGGAGGTCCACTACTTTGTTAGAATAGCTGTTTTTTAGTGTCTTTTCATTGTAGCTCTGTGCAAAAAAAAACTCTATGTGCATCCTAGTAAAATTGTGACATTGTCCATGGAAGATGGTCCCCCCACTCCAGCAATCCAAAAACCCAGTGAATAAAAACAAAGGCACAAATTATGAGCGTAAACCAAAATCAGTCATACAACTGAGGGATAACAATTTGAAAAGTCTTCTGTGATACTGTGCTTCCATGCAGGAGGGGAGCTACATAAATGGTTTGGAAAAGTGTCATTCTTTACGAAGAAATACTGCGCTTAATTAATTCTTGCTCCTGGGAGGTCAACCTGGGGCACTCATTATTGTCTTAATTGGTGGTATAAATCCTGAGGCACTGGAGGGGAAGAGAGGGAAAAAACGATGAGCAGTTTGCAACATACAGCCTTTTGGATAAGTGCTAGCCAGTTGTACAACCATCCTAGTGACATTTTATGGTTTTATTGGGTTATAGGTCTATCCTTCACAAATTAGGTTAAAGGGAATTGATTTGCATAAACAAAAATATAAAGCAACAGCAAAATGCAATAATTCATTCTTGAGTTCTCCATTAAACTGTGTGAAATAACTCAGAAAAGCCCTTCTTTGATCTCCTGTTATTTGTATTAAATTATATTCATTACTCTTCCCATCTGGAGTTTCATAGCAGGCCAAAAATCATCCTACAGACATGACTGAAAGGAAGTTAACTGTAACTTTTTAATTATATACATTCCATCTCCTTTTTTTCTTAGTTTGAAAAAAGCAGATGGAAGCACATACCAGCACCTTCCTCTCCATTTAAATCACTGAAGTGGAGAAGCAGAAAATCTCAGCCGTTCTTTCCCCTCACATATTGTTTCAAGGTGATAACTGTTCTGTCTGGAGACTTTGACATGTTTGCTAAAAAGGTCAGGAGTTCAGTGAAAATCGAAATTGTGGAAAAATACATGCGTAGTCCTAGGGATGCCGTGGTACCCTCACTGGAAGAATCTGGTTGTTGCAGGTTTGCAGCTGGTGGAACACATCTCCTCTGTTTTGTTGGTAGCTGCCTCTCTGCCAGCTGGCCAGCAGAAGTGCTTCAAACTCCCCAGGAAAAAAAAAAATCAATGTTTTGATGGTTTATAGAATGTTTTTTATTTTAAACCAAGGTTTGTGGAATCAGATGTTTTGGTAAGGGGCACAATAAAAATGGTGGGTTTTTCCAGCCTCACCAGGAGTTAATGGCTAATTGGCATTACTAGTCCTGTGAACAATTTTCTTCAAGCTCTGTCATCGGAATTATTTTTTTTTCCCTGTGAAGCCCATAAGACCTTTTTCACCTTAGAAACTATTAGGATTTATCAAACATGGCCTGCTCTGTCTTTGCTGGTGAATTTTTTGTAGTTGCAGATTAATATCCCTGCTGTGGTAGCTTAGAGAGTAGTGAGAGTAGTTCTTCATCTGCTCATCCATGTCCTTTGGGCCCTTTACTCTTTTTAAGAAATGAAAAAACCCTGAGATATTTCAAACGTTTCCATTTGTGTACCAACAATGAAAAGATAATAGACTTTTTTGCTCCATAGTGGTTGCTCTTAAATCCACAGGTCTGCATTTCCATATGCAAGATGTGGGATGACAGCTTCTTATTTTTATCGTATTTTGAGTTCTGTCTATTATAAAGAATGAAACTGCCACACTGGTTTCAAGAGCAAATTTAGGTTTCTTTGGCCATAGAAGCTTAGGGCTGCTCTTCATCTGCAGAATAAATGGCTAGACAAGCAGAAGTGTGGATGGCAAGCTGGAAATACCAGCAATGACAAAGCCAGGGCCCTTCCCTTGGCGGGCTGGTGCTGAGCTCCTCCACCACTGGCTGGCTGGCATTTCTAGGTGCTCTCTACCAGCTATTGAAATTTGTTTTTGCAAAGATCTTCCTGTCCTGCCCTGATGTACATCATCAGCACAGTTTCCCTGCTTTCTGGCAGCGAGCCTTCCTTTACTTATTGTTGTAGTTGCTTCCATTTTGTGCCAGCGGTGGTTTCCAGCCACAATGTCAGACAATTAATTTGTTTATTCTGCAAGCTGTGACTTCCAAAGTGTGATAGACAGTGCAGACATCCTGGAAAAGTGCTGTGCAACTGGGAATAAGCTCATTTGAGCTTTCTTTTAGATAGCTGCTTTGGTAGTTTTCATTACTTCTGGGTCTCCTGTTCTGGCTGCAGCCATTTTGCAGTGTGTTTTGTCTGTATGGTATCACTGAACAGCATATGCTGGGTTGTAGGTCTTTTGTAAGCCTTTCTATGCAACTCCAGTTGCATGTTTGCATGTTACCTAGGCCTCCCAGAGTAAATATCCCTGGTTAACAACTAAAAATTGCATGTGTTTCCCCTAGCTTGACTGTTGAGTCTACCAGGATTTGGTGATGCAGGGGTTTTTTGTTCCCTGACTGCTGCCACTAGTTATTAAAAATACTGCAAACTACATTTAGTTCATGCAGGTACCTGGGCAGAGAGCAGGAATGAGAGCTTTACCTTCTCTAAATGCATTTTACAGGGTGAGCAAGGATAGAGGGTAACTTAAACGATTAAAATAGAGAGATTAAAAAGAGGCTGTGCATCACAAACATTTATTTTGTAAAAAGTGCACATATTTGCCCAGCCCCTATTTCAGAATAAAGCTAAGGGCAGAGGTTTCAGGTGTGTGGAGGGCTGGATTTTCTTTTCAGTTGTTACTGGTATTTATCTTTCCTCTCAGAGCTCAGTCAGAGTTTATAAATGACTAATAAACTGTACCATGGAGAAGTCCTTCCTACTCCTTTGTTTCTTTTACGATAAAGTAGCAATGTGTTCCACTCGGAAGCTTATTTTGCAAATTTACCAAAGAATGGCCTCTAAATCTGCAGGAGTCATAGCTAGCTGCCTGTGTTTGGGGATAATCAAAGTTGAACCAGATGAACTGAGCAGGCTGTTCAAACAGATTGAGCTTGCAATAGCCCTTCTCTGCTGATTACCCTGTCCCTGACTTGCAGTGCAAGTTTTCAGCTTGTAAGCCCAATATGCCTGCAAATAAGACTTGGCGTGCCCTGTGCTGGCAAAATATTTTTAAGACATTGTTGTGATCAAATGATCCATCTCTTCGTGCATGTGCATAACCTGAGCTCTAAATCATCTGCCTTGCCAAAATCAACTGGATAGTGAAGGAGAGGGAGTTGTATAGATTCCCTATCAAGTAAGTAAGGGTAGCAGTTCATGCTAACAAATCTATAAGACTTTGTAAGTTTAAACACTTAACCTTATCTTGAAGGCTCATCCTTCATGAGGTCCTTTTGTATCCAGATAGCCAGTGTCATAAAGGCATTCAAAATATTACTGAAATAGTTAATATTCTCTTTGGGCACTCTTTTCTGTACTGAGCTCTCAGAGTTTGACTCATTCACAGGCAACTGCTGCAAAAGTAAGTGGTGAATGGGATGAAGTGGTTTCTTTGACATTGTATTGAGGGTGGATTCACTAAATAGATTATTTACTTCTACGCAATAGACCTTGGAAGCCGGGTTTGTTTGATGCTTGATACATATAGTTTCACATATCATTCTCTGCTTTCAGTGTGGCAGATAAGATATCAACACAATTAAAAGTGAAAAATAATCTGTCTGCTCTGCCGCTGGTGGATGCTCAGGGAACACACGCTGATACAATAGATTTCTGAATAATTTATACTCAGCATTTTTTCCTTGCACTCGGTAAATGAGGATGCCTAATGTGGCATGGTCAGAGTGATACTCTATCTGTCATCCATTAAGATAACAAGATTGGTGGGCCTGGGAGGAGTGTGGCATGATGTACAGAAAAGATGAGATTAAAAATTGAAATGTTTGTCCAAAATGTTCTTTGTAAAGGATGTTGATAAAAGCAGCTCAGAAAAACAGAATTAATTCAAAAATGTGTTTTCCACAAAGCTTTGTCTTCTCTAAAATAAAAACACAAGATCCATGTTCCTTTCAAAAGTTGTGGATAAAAGGAATATCAGAGTAAATCACTGTTCCTGATAGGCCTTCAGTAGCTTCCTCTACTTTAAATTCAAGTACTTTGTAGGTGCTATCAAAACCAATTATGTATGACAGTAATGCTTTATGTTTCACAGAATGGTTTTTTTTTATTCGTAAGGCTTTTTAAATTACAAAGAAAGAATCATTTGTGATTGTTTTTGGTACTGGAGTGTCTCATCTCCCATTACAGGGTGTTAATTTGGATAAAAAATGCCTCATGTAAATATTCAGCCAAACAGATTCATTTTGAGGTGACTGTATTACAGTAGGTAGTATATTGTTTTCCAAGAGTCCATAGGCACTAGAAGTTGATTAATTTATAAGCAGTGGTGGTTTTCAGTCTCTGAAGTTTATGACAACTTCTTAAGATCAGGTCACATTTGGATTTTCCTGTTTTTTGAAGAAACTCTTGGGGTTGTGAGGTTAAGTGGGAGTCATTTGACAGAAAGCACTTGGAAGAAAACTTAGACTTGCTTCTAACTTCGCTATTTGTAGTGAAAAGGACACTGTTATTATACCTGTGCTGTTTGGAACCCAACCTTGAAAGGGTTTAAATGTGCTTTTGTGTTTAACTGGGCAGCCAGCACCTGCTCTGCCATCTCCATGTCTTGCAGAGTTTCCTTTCACTGCAGAGCTGCAGCCAAGGTCCAAACCCCTGCATAGGGAAAGACACACTGTTCTTTCAGCCCAGATTCAGGAGATATTTCTGAGCATGACCCTGCTTGCAGTGCCATCCATAACTTGTGGCTGCACAGCACCAGGCTTCTGGAGGCGGGTGGGGAAACTGAGCCCCCAGTGCCCAGCAAATGATGCTCCTCACCCGCCAGTGCCTGAACTCCTGTCCCTCCCCCTAGGACAGCTTGGTTTGGGTTTTGTGTGCAAAGATAATTATAATCTTAGTGCCTTTACAGAGGAAAATTTAAAAATTCAGTCTTTTTGATGATGTATTGCTGAGCTTTTAAAATGAGTTTGTCACAAATCTTACAAGGAATGATATTCCAATGCTGGCTTGGGGAAGAATACTTGTGAGTGGGCTCTAATACAATATTGAGAACCATGTCCTTAGCTTTGACCAGGACTACATTACACCTTTTTTTCACCTGAATATTTTGTATAAACAAGTTCATTTTTATTTATGTTCCATGAGTAAATCCAGGAAGAAATGCAGGTGTTAAAAAGTAATTTGTCAAACAGCAGTCAAAACTTCCACAATTAGTATCCTCCTCTATATCTTTCACTCTGTGGAGAACATTGCCTGGGGAGGTTAGGCTGGTGAGGAGACTGTCTTCATTTTGACCTGGATATCTGCTTTTTCCAAATTTGTTCTTCTTAAGCCTTTTTTATTAGTAATGAGTTCATGAATGCTTTATACTTGCTGTCTGCAGATGGATCACATTTTTCAGTTGCTCTGTGTGGTCAGCTTTGTCTGGTAAGGACTGAGGTAGCCTCCTCTGCTTTCCTTCCTGATGGCTGTAATTAAACCCTGGCTTGTAAGGACGCATACCCTGCAGCTATATATCAGAACAACAGATCACTAGGTGCCATTAGCTACTGGTTATATTTTTGGTAAAGTACAGATGTATTTGGAGAAGACCATTCCTTCTATTCCCAGTATTGGGTGACTTGTTCATTTGGGCCATATTGTTTCTTGTCCCGGCAGGCTGGTGGTAGGAGAGTATTGCCATTGGTGGCTGTGGTTGTTAAATCACCTGCAGCAGCACTGGATTAGGCTGGCGTGGCTGCCATAGAAGTTAACAGTTTTGGCTTGTCCTGCATCTTTCCAGCTAGAAAGTGATGACCAAATAAGCTGTAGAGAGACTCTTGAAACGGCACAGGTCACATTTTCTGCCTATTGAATTACACCAAAATAGATGTCATAGATGCCTCACTGTTGTTGTTAGCCACATCAGCAATTACCCCAGAGCCGGGCATCACAAGAGAATATCAAAGCAAGAACGGAGTGAATATTGCCATAAATTTTCTTTTTGGCAAGTAAAGTAAACAAATGTACATACACTTGCCATACTTGCCACTGTAACAATTCAAGCAATGTTAATGATCAGAAGCATACAAAATAAAATAGCAGTGTTTATTGATAACTTGAAAGGTTTTAATTATCCAAACAAATAGCTTTAAATTCTTCTTCTGTGTCCAGTAGCTTAAGGAAAAGATGTGGAGAGTTTTTATTTACCTCTTTGATGGCAGTAATAAATATCTCCTAAATCAGGGGAGATAAACTCGGGATGAGGCTTGTCTGTGCAGGAGCTGCAGAAAACTTTTGCCAGGGGTTACGTGATTAAGGAGGCATTTTTCAGTTCTGGGTGAATCTGAGGTATTTTCATAACATTAGCATCTATAGCACGTTGGTTGTGCAAGGAATTTATGACCAGCCCTTACTGCCTGCCCTACCACTCCCTGATCATATAGCCAGAAAGTCTCAGTCAGCTCTGAACGATGGGAGTCTTGTCTTTTGAACTGCTCACGTATCTCAGTGAGTGCTTCGAGGAGAGCCAATTTTATAGCTTACCATGATTGCATCTTTAGACAAATATATTGTGGGCACAGAGCTATCGTCTGCGGCATCAAGTTTACAGCTTCCCTGTAGGGTGTAAACATGTGGCTGGTTGAAGAGTTTTAACCTCTCAAGCCCTCCAACAAATATTAAATTGCTAACTATTCTTCCATAATGCTGTGATGTTGACTGAAATTTGACCCTGGTGCTTGCTGAAACGATTTTCAAAATCTGAGTGAGAAGGTTAAATAGTGCTGTCAAATTTCCAAATGTCTATTGCAGAAATACTTGCACTGAATATCTGTGGGTTGAGCTCTAAAATGCTTAAAGTAATCCTCTTTTTTTTCTTCATTATTACATGATATTATCTAAAGCTTGGGGTTTAGTTCAGATAAAGAAATTAACTTGGTTTTTGCCTTTTTTCTGTGCCACCTAACCTTACCATTTATGGCTATTTTTCTCTTTTTTACTTATCAAAGGAGGAGTTCAGTCAAATGGTGTTCCTTAAGTACAAACCAGACCTCTAGGTTTCTTTAATTCTGTTCAAGATCATTGTAATTACTTGATTATTTTCACAGCTGTATCTGAGTAAGAAAAAAATTGCTGTAATTGGCAACTTTTACAAGTTCACAACTCAATAACCTGATACTGGAACTCTTCCACCTGCAGAAGCCTCATTAATTGCTGTAGGAGTTTCAGCAGTTAAGAGACCTGGGTTTCAAATTATTTCTCTATTGAGGTGCTGCCTTCGAGCTAGAGAATCTCTGCAGTAACAAAAATAGATGGGACCTGAGGGCTGAGAGTCTGTTTGTTATTGGATGAGTGTCTGACTTCCAAGTGGATCTGTTAGGAAGGCTGTTGTTTACCCAACTCATTACTTACATTATAAGCTCAAACCGTTTTTAGTTGAGCTTTTTTGTAAAATCTAGGACTTCATTTCCTGAATGCTCTTACTAGTTTTAGCTTTGTTTATTTTGGCCTTAGGTTGCGTTAGATAATTAGTTTTTATTTAAGAGATGAGTCTTATGTTGCAACAAACAGTACTAAATTATAGTAAGACTGAGTCTTTAAAGATGCCATACTCCAGCCATAACTTTGAATTTATTTTGTTATTTTAAAGCAACATTTGTGCCTGTCTCTAAGGTTTATGGAAAGCTCAGAAGCTTACTTGATTCCTTTTTTTCTTGATTCCAGGGCTTTTTCCGCAGGAGTATCCAGAAGAACATGGTTTACACATGTCACAGAGATAAAAACTGTGTTATCAATAAAGTTACCAGAAATCGCTGCCAGTACTGCAGACTACAAAAGTGCTTTGAAGTGGGAATGTCCAAAGAATGTAAGTTGTCTCAGAAACATTGTTTGTCATATCCTACATGTATATGGCAGTCCTAAGGGAAAAAATTATTATACAATTATGTGATTGAAGCCAGTATCTGTGTTCACATGGAGGGAAAGGAGTATGAATTTGGTACACAACTTTACACCCATAGTTACAGGCTTCTGAGTCCTTAACTCTGCAGCCTGAAAGCTGTGTGTTCTTACTGCCTGGACCCTCTCTAACAGATGAAACCAGCTCTTCTCTAAACCTGCAAAGTCAGTAAACCTGACTATGCAAAGCACACCAAAATCCCAAAGGATTTTCCACTCCCTTCCTTTCTAGAAATCTCTGATTTGCCCTTTAAACCAACATTTTAAAATATTTATATAGAAATATGTGATATTCTCTTTTTCCAGTTTATTGATATCCCCATCAAGACTGAAAATTTAGCTAAAAAAGCCTTTCTCAGATCCCATAGGGTAATGCTTCTGAAACTTTCTCATTTTTGATTGGATTGATTGCAGTAGCAAAAAAGTCTCTGGTGTAGTGATCTGTTCGATTATTGAGGGTTTTTACCTCTATCAGCGATGTTCCTGGTGTCAGTAGGTCAATTCCAGTAATAACCACTACAGAAATTTACAGTGTGTGCATAAGAGAGGAAGGAAAATTGTCCAACAGCAATTCTTGACTTTAATTCACCGCAAGAGTTTCTTGGAGAGAGTTTAAGATCACAGGAAAAGAAAAATTTGCCATGATGAGCCATTTACGTCTGAACTGTGATTTAAACCAGCTCTTATCTTCAGCATTTACATCCCTGAACTGTGTGGGACATCCCAGTAGTTCCCTTCTCTGTACTTGGTCAGAAGCTAGAGGTCCTAAAGTTGTATTGGTCCCTCCTCACTGCATCCCATTTCTCTCCCACCCTCTCTTTCCTCTCAGAGAAAGAGTGTTGAGAAGTGGAGAAAGAACCAGATATGTCCTCAGAATCATTGTGCTGTTTCCAGCTTCTTTTCATGGAAATGTGAACTTATTGGAAAGTTTCAAGCTACTGAAGGAGGAGGTCTTAGGATTTTCATTATTTCACTCTCTGTGTTTGGTTTTCTAGTTTTCTTGTGTGCCTGAAGTGCACTTATCTATACTTAGGTACAGATCTGTTGGAATGGAGACTGTGATGGGAGTAAAGGAGAAGGTAGGCTAAATGCAAAGATATAAGATTCAATGAGGAAGATTTTACTGATAGCTATTTCACTGCATATGTACCTGTGCACATGAAGCCTTTTTTTCTTTGAAAAAAAGTTATGATGCAGTTTGGAAGAGAAGAAAAAGCACTTTTCTCACCTGAGGGCTTGTTGGTCTTGAGTTCCTAAGGACTTTATTGCTGATGTGAAATAGTAATCTTATTAAATGCTGTAATGTCACATCGGAGTAGGTTTTGGAAGTATCAGCAGTATTTCTAACATGTTAACCAAAGTTACTTTGGATAAACTATAAAGACTTACTGCCTTTTAGGTGATGGATTGTTTTCTCCCATAGGGTAGCTGGAGCTTTGCCAGCAGGAATTAAGGTTTTGTTCTGCCTGTTTCCTGGGGTGAACTGAGTGAAATTGCCCTTTGGCAGTTGCCTTTATCTCAAAATTCTACAGGCACTGAAAAGGGGATAACAGGTTGGAGGGGGAACAGAGGATCGGGGAGAGAAGCGAGGGATATCCTCTGGCTGCATTTCTGTAGAAGACATTTGCAAAGGAACAGAGAAATTACTTTAAATGTCATCAGTTTGAATGCAGTGTGTCTTGTCTTCTGGGTTTAAGAACTAAGTCTGGAGTGATTCTGTGTTATCCCTTCATAAACAGGAGCTTTTAATCTCTTAAGAGATTTGAGAATCTATTTTCTTATCTGACCTTCTTTCATACGTATCTCTAGGTTTCAACTCCATTTCTTTAGAAGTTTATGTAAACAAAGGCACATCTGTCATTCGACTTTTTCTTACCAGATAGAGGTTTTTCTTTTTCCCCCAGTGCATTATTCACATTTTATTGTCTTCTTACAGTTATGTTATCTTGTAATGTGAAAGCCATGAACAAAGGACAGAAAAAAGTATCAGAGAAATCTCACAGGGAAACAAGCCCACAGTGCTCAAACCAGTCCCAAATGGGGAAAGTAATCATGATGGCACCTGCAAATAGGAACCTCAAGGTCTGTTCCCAGGAGCTAAGGAGGAGTAGATGCTGGTTTTCAGTATACAGAGTAATCTGTGCTTGAAAGCTACAGTCTGTGTTTATTTGTTCTGTCTTTAAAGGACATGCAAAAGTACCTGCATATGCATCTCCCTTTGAGCTTAAAGACTGCTCCTCGCAAACATCAGAGGATGGGAACTGGGTGCATAGCCAGTGTGATAAGTAGGGGTTTAAGAATGGGGGTACAGTGTTTGAAAGAGAAGAGATACTGAGAATTTCTTGTATGCTCTTATCTTTCAGAGAATGAAGTGAGATGATGAAGGAATGCACTGAATTTGCATTTCTTTATAGGTTGTTTTGTTCGTGTAGGGGGAAAAAAGCTATCTTCGACCCCATTTTACTCCTCAGATCTGATCAAGAGAGGTCAATAGCTACACTGCCTCCAGGGCAGGAGTGGAGCTATTTGCCTTGTGATAACATCGGCAAGACCTGCTGAAACTGGATCCCACTAGTGTAGGGACCCTCTTTCATTGTGTAGTCCCTGTTGCAAAAAGTTTGTGCTCCAGATAGGCAAGACAAAGACTGTGAGGGGAAACGACTTAGTGATGTCTGCCTTATCATCCTGCAAGAGGACAAAACACAGCTTGAAATAAAACCCTTCTGTCTTTAATCAGATACCCTTCCTTCAGAAACTCCAGAGCTTTGTCCCCGGAACCTGAGCTGCAGCTCCCGGTTCAGGGCCTGGAGTCAGTGCCTCCACCAGCATCACATCAGGTGTGGGGATTGCTGAGTGGCTGTCCCACCTCAGCTCATGTAGGAGTGCTATGGGGAGCGTAAGTGCAGCTGAGGCTCTGGATCCCACTCCAAATGACTTCTGTCCTTCGTAGCCTCCCAGTCTGTTTGGTTTTTTTAATTACCACATAGTGGTAATTAAAGCAGTGATCATGCAGGATTCTTTTTTAGCTGCTGCTGAAGTGAGAAGGCTACTAAGACTGACAGTGGCTCATTATGTGATGGAGAGCCTTAGGAAACTAACCTTTGCCCTTCTATGATGTGATCTCTACGCTGCTGTTGAAGCCCCATCCTCGGTGTGACCCCAGGTGCCAGCGAGCAGCCCGCCTGGATGCGGTGCTCAGGAGCTGCCATGGGGTCACGCTTACGGCACTGCCTCCTGCAATTAAGGGAGCAGGGCAGGAAGCTGGGCAGAGCTCTCGCACAAGAATGGACTCTTTCAAGCAGGATGCTGCAACAGGCACTTTGTAAGGTGAAGCCTGCTCATAAAGAGAACCTAAACTGAATTTTTTTGTGGGGTATAAGGGGTAAGAAGACGGCGCTCCCTTCTGCCACGGCTTAGCCCAGCAGTTCTTCAACTTCCATCCTTTTTCATAAACTGTGCAGGCTGCAGGGACTGTCATTGTACTTGATGATCTTTGGGGTCCCCTCAGACACGACCCAGCCCACGTACCAGAGTGTGATACAGAGAAGCCCTCTTTATACTGGCATAAACCTTGTCTGCAGTGAGCTCTAATAGAGCAAAACTATGTTTATAAAGGCACAGAATTGTTCCAGATTACTTCAGTGCACTGAAGCAACGTTCAGATTTGCAAATCTGCTTACAATTAACCTCTCTGGAGGGAGGGAAGGAGGGAGGGAGGCAATGCAGGGAAATTATCATGAAGAGGAGAGAATCTGTTTTCTGTGCTCTGTGTTTATAGGGTTTTTTTAAAGTTTGCCCAGAAATGTCTGTTACTCTTTGTCACAGACTTGAGTCTTATAATATTTAAATGTTCATGCTTCTTGGAACATATGATTACATTCTGTTACTGAACAATAGAATGAATGGATTTACTTATTTTCATTCTGGTTGAAATTGGCAAGCAGGAAGCATCAACTTGAGGAACTGTCATGTTTGTATTTTTTATTTCTCTTTAATTTTTTTCAATCTCCTTAATGAAGCATGATTCCATCTGCAGTGAGTGGCTAAGTGGAGGGCTAGTCTGCGTAGTTGCATTTGAGATGTTCATGCAGATTTCACTGATGTAATTTTAAAGTGAATTAATTAGAATGCATACAGTCTTTATTTAGATGTTAGTCAGAACTGAACTGGGGTTATTTTATTCTTTTTAGCCAGTAGGAAGCACTGGGTTTAGGAATTGTTTCTGCTTTGCTACAGGCTAGATTTTTAACTGGATACCTAAATACCACACAGTGGCTGGGGGCTTTTTCAAAAATTCCAGAATAGTTGCCTTGCCTGTTAACTTGCTTTCTCGAGAGGCAGGAGCTAAATATCAGAGTGGAAATCACAAACCCCTGAATTCTGTTCTGGGACTAATTCCTCTCTCTAAACCCTACAAGCTGATTATTCTGTCTTTCCTATCTTGAGAGGTGAAAATAATGTTTTTTCATAGGGGCTGGGAGATCTTTTATTGTAAGTGCTTTGAAAGCAGAAAGATGTAAACTGTGAAAATACCAATTAAATTAAGAATTGGAGAATATAGATAGTGGGGAAGCTATGCCCAAGCCAGAGAGATCACATATTTTTTATTTTGTTTTTTAAGGATGGATTATTTTGGGGATTTTTTTCAGTTGATGATCAGATAGGAAAGCTTGTATTCTTTATTTTCAGGCTGACAAATTGGGAACTTTTAAAAGTTAATGCCAAACTCTCAATATCACTGATGGGGAGATTTTTTTTAAGATGAGAGCAAAGCTAATGGGGAAGGATCTTCCTTCAACAAAAACCACAGTGCTCTAGTGTCAGCCTGTGCTCTGCCAGGGATAATGCACACTTTGTTATGCTGGGTGGCTGAAAATTATCTACATACAATTAAAATTCTCTTGTAGAGAACTGGGTTCTACTTGTTGTGCATTGTTTCCCATGGTTAAACAAACATCTCTTGCTTTTCACATCTTTTTTTTTTTTTTTTTTTTGGTCTTCAAAGAAGCAGATCTGCTTTTCTTTTCTCCTTTTGGGGTCTGCCTGTGCTGTGTTTTACCCTTTACCCCTGATTTTGCATAGCTTTCACTTGCCAGCTTTAATGTTTAAAGGAGCAACTTAGATTGAATGTTATTATCCATAATTTACTCTATGTTCTGTGAAGATGGTTATGTAATAGCAGTAATTGCATCAACTCACCTAATGAGCTTTCCCTCCAGTGCCATGTACAGCAGATTAATAGCCCATGAATTCATTTGCAGCTCGTTGTGTTTCAGAAAAGTATTTCAGGCAGCAATTAATAAACTGCTAAAGAAAATAACATAAAAAATGATTTTTTTTATTATGTTAACTCTCCAGCTGAACAATTTATTGGCACCTTTCATGATGCGGCTAAGTAAATTCTCTCCTAATTCCTCAAGCAGAGTGTGATTAGTGAACCCTGCTCAGCTCAAGACTGTCTGGTAATTAGTCTGATCTTTATATCTTAAAATGTTAGGGAAAAGTAAGAATAGCATCCTAATGTTTTCTTTTTCTTCTGTTCCTTGCCTTTCAGGCATTATGCAAATAGCTGTAACTTTAAACTGCAGCATGCCAGTGCTACAATTTTTTTTTTCCCCCTTCCTTGCATAGAAACCCCATAATTGTGTAAGCTAAGAATTGAAGACCTCAGCCAATAAACAACCCCTGGCACTATTTCTGCGCTGCTTGTTGTGGGCTGCAGTGTCCCATACCTCCCAAGTGGTGGGACAGAGCCCAAAGCAGAGACCCGAGAAAGGTCACGGGGTGCTGCTGCCCTGAGGAAGGTAAACCAGGGGTCAGATGCCACTGGAGAGGGAGATGCCAGGAGAAAGGCCTGGAGAGGAAAGAGAGAACAGGAAAAGTCCTGCGTTTTGCGGTATTAAAGGGGATAAGGTGATTGAACCCAACAAGAGCAGCAGTGGGATGGTAGGGCTGCAACCACCTTTGCAGGGAAAGTGTCTGGGGAAAGGGGGAGGAACTGCTGCATGTGGCCAAGCTTGCCAGGCTGCTCTAGAATTGCTAGTGTTTTGGGCTTTTTAAAATTTAATATCTTTATCAAGTTTTTCCTGTTTTACATAATTTCTTTTTCAAAAGAAACAGTTATCTTCCTGCCACTATCACCCCTGCTCTCCCAATCCAAAATAAGCCCTTGGCTTGTCTTTAAAAGTAGTAAAATATATATTTTAAAATATTTTCCCTCATTTTGGGCACTCTTGAGGACTGAGTAAGCATAAAGGGAATTCCTTCAATAAGCTCATACAGAGATTGATTACATGTCCTCAGCTGGAAGTTACATTAAGACTTATTCACTAAGGTATAGCTACCGTGGTGAACTTTTCAACGCTCTCTGCTGTCTCTATGACAACACAGATCCTGGCAGAAGTTACCAGGGCTCGTGTGCTCTCTGCAGCCTTTTTGTCTGTATCCATCAATCCTAGTCCTCGACGACTGTAAATGTGTGCCTTTCTTACGTTTTTGCTTAACAAGGTGTTTTATTAAATTTGTGACACTTCTAAAGTTATTACACTAATCATTTGTACTGCAGTATCCAACCTTGCTCTAAAAGAGATGTGCTTTAGGCAAGGACTTTCTGAATGGCTCTCAGTCTTGTCCTGTGGAAGATACTCAGCTGAGTGGCACAGAGTCCTTGTACAAGTAACTTTTCTTTCATTACAGGTGAAACTTAAAATAGCTAGAGCTAGGCAAAAGTGTAATGTACACACAATCTAATTTGTGCTTTAACCTGCAGCACACTCCAGAGTAGAGCATGCTACTGTTCAGTGCTCTAGCGAAGTCCTCAGACCTTGCTGAACCCATTCTTCTTTGAAAGGAGCCCGTGGTATGCCTGTTGGTGCTTGCAGCTCAGGTTTCTGTGGCAGTCCTGCCATGTGCCACCTTCTCTGGAGATCCTTCTCTGGAGACTGGGGTCTTCCTTGAGAACAGCTGGCATTGACACAGGTCTAACTTTTCATATTTTTATTTTTACACCTTTATGGTGTTTTAGGAATCATCAGATGCTTTCTGCTTCATCAGTTTCCCAGTAAAAAGCATTTTGGGCAGATATCTCTTACAAAATCACTTCTCAACATAGATCTTGTTATTTTCCTGGCCTTTTTCTGTTATTTCTCATCCCCCACTTTGGTTTATAGCAGTATTACAAATTGTAGATGTAAAGACACCAGCTCTATGCTTTTGCATTGCCTTTGCAGGTCACCTTTGCCTCTTCTTCAGTTTAATATCACAGTGGCTTTCATGGCAAGGAAAACCTTGGGTTATCCTTTCTGCCTTGTCCTGTGCTGGGCAATGCTGCTGTAAGAGCAGATGGGAAATCTGGAGGTAACCAGTCCCTACCCAGTCCTTGCACTCCTAAGAATGAAGCTGAGGCCACATTTGCTTTGTCATGCGGACATAACTGCTGAGACCCCAATCCCATGACCTCAAAAGCATTGTTTCAGAGCTTCCATTCTTCCTTTATGCACTCAGTTCACTGCTTCGTATTCCTCATTCGGATCATTTTGTTCCTTGGGGACGTGGGGCATCTTTGCATCTCTCTTTCTGATTGCCATTGTGCCATGTGGCTTGCACTTTCTATACTGGCTCTTGTGCTTTCTCTGCTATCTTTTTTCTCCTTTTGAATGTGCTTTTTTTTTCCTAATTTTTTCTTTTTTTTTTTTTATTTTGGCTTGTTGAATCCAAAGGATGCAGAAATGTCAATGAGATAAATATCAGTCTGGGAACGAGCAAATTGCCAGTGTTCTGGGCCTTGAAGCTAAACATGGCTTATTTGGTTGTCAGGCCAACCTGAAAATGTTATCTACAGTAGCCAAGGTTCATGAGAAATGCAGTAAATTGTTCCCAAGAGTTCTGAGAAGTCTGAACTGCAGCAACCCGAATGTTCCTGAAGGACTCTCTATCAAAGGAGTGGCTTATTTGGAAAAGCTGATCAGAAGAAACAAACATGAGAATGTGTATGTCTTCCTGCTGGTTTATATCTGCAAACTTTTGTTTTCCTGCTGATCACTTTACTGGAGATGGTCTTGCACGGGGTAGGTGCCTCTGCAGAAGGCAAAGAAGCCAAGCTCTCGCAGGCCTCTCTCTCTGCGGAGAGCAGCTCCCGAGCTGATGGCGTGGAAGATGGAAAGCAGGCACTCGGAAACCAGTAAGCGCTCAAAGACACTTTAGGAAGATCTCTCCATAAGTAGATGAGGCCACGGATTTCCCTCTGCTGCTGTCAGGCTCTCACGGCTTGCTTTCATCCACTGGATGAATTGTTAGAGCAGAGGGAGTTTTCCATTGCTGGGATAAGCCGGCTGACACGTTGCAGCTCCTCCTGCTGGGATGCTGGCCCTAGGACTGTGCTCTAAAAATAGCCTCGATTTGTTTTTAGTTTGACTTTGTATCACATGCTCGTTTTAAAATACATCGGAACAGTTAATTTCCAGTTCTTCAGCGCTCATGTGGAAAGTGTAAAGGATTTTTTAAAGTAGATGGTGTACAAGGAGTAGAAATAACACCCTTTCTATCCAAACTTAAATAACACTCAGCTGCCAATTCTATAAAAGGAAAAAGAAAGATCATAAGGCATTAGAATTTTTAATGTCCTCTAGCCCAAAATGAACAGAAATGGTTTTTCCCCATCTTATTTTACTCCAGTACTTGTTTGCATGGTTGTCTGTTTCTGAAAGCTCCTAAATGTTTAAATCTAGATCTCTTGAAAAATCTGTCAATCAGATAACCGTTCTGAAACCTGACTTCTACAAGTTGTAGCTTAAAGCCCTACAGGCGGTGCCTGTGGCTGATCGGCATTTAATGAGTTGTGGGATCATTTCTCAGTGCCATGCATCCATAACCAGTTGCTTGTTGTTGATATAAACAGATTTGGTAAGTAAATGTGAGGAAATTGTCTGACTTTGGAGACCTTTACCTGAATCTCAGAGTTAAAGCTAAGTGGAATTCTTCCTTTCCCCTGGCAAAAAGTGCAACAGAAAGCAAACATGCTTTTAGTTGGATTACAGGCATGGTTAGTCATCTGACAGACACTTTTAATGGAGTCAGAAAGACATGCTGGGGAAACATGCTGACCTACTTTTCTTTCTTTCTTTCTTTTTTCAAATTTCGAAGCAAGTGAAATGTTAATTTTAAAACTCTCCATAAAGTTAGACCTTGGTGAAGGAGCTCATTTTGTAATTTAATTTATTTACACCTCTGTTTAGGGTATGATAGATTGTTTTGATAACTGAATTTCATCAGGTTGTTTCCATTTCTGTTAGGAAATTGGGTTACATCTGAGAAATCCATGTTCTTCCCTCTTTGCAGGACAAAGCAATCAGCTTCAAGTTAATGAATGATTTAAGCCCAGTCCTCTGGGGAGGACTTTACAAACCATTGAAAATAACAGACTAACAAAGCATATTACATTTGTATCATTTTCAATGCATTATATTTTTAAACATTTGTTGTCTTTAAACTTGGAGAAAGAAGGATTACTGGCAGATAGTGTTGTGCATTTTGCACTTTAGCTTTTTTTTTTCCTATGTTAAGGAGGTTGATGCTCCTCCATCAGTATTTTCTTGGAGGCAGAACTTGATGTATTTGAACCTGGAAAACTCTTTACCATAAAACTTGAGAGCTTGGGAAAAATAAGCCTTAAATTAAATAGAAAAACTTAACAGTGAGGGTGGATTAAAACATCGCAGAGATACTAAATTGAATGATACTGGGTGATAAAGGAAAGTGTTTTATAAATGCTGTAGACCACCTCACTCCTTCAGCAGTGGGCACCCACACGATTTGTCAGATGGCTGGGGGGTGCCAGGTCTCTGGCAGAGAGCTGAGCTCTATTCACTTCACAAACGGTTTTGGTGAAGACATCACTGCGCGGTTGAAGGAGCGGGAGGGGACATCATTCCTTGACACACTGGTCGATCCAGGAGCACTCTTTTGGCCTGCTCTGTCTCCTCCTGTTTCCATCATTAGCAGGTTTTCTGCTGTCACTCAGCCCTGGTTCAATGGGTGCTGTTGCAAATCCTTTGCTTCCTCCCATTCCTCCTCATTTTTAACTCCCAACTAGCTGATTGCAGTTTGCATCATGGAAATAGTAATACAATGTAAGAGAGGCGGGAAAAATGGAAATTGAGAGGAAGTCCTGAAGTTTATGGGGAGTTTTACATTTCAAAGAATCCACAATTTATGTATACTCTTATGAAGTGCAGTAATTTTGTATACTGTGTATTTCTAGAGAATTTTTCAGTGGCAAAGCTTAAGATATGCTTTTTATAGTTCTAAAAATTAAGTATAAGATGTTGGTTAATACATGAGAGTTTTTTCTATATCTCAAGAAGGCTGATAGTGGCATTGTACAAGTCCTAGCCATTTTGTGAGCTGAAGACATGAGTGGAGGTAGCATCAACTCAGGAGGACAAATCAGCAGTAATTGAATATCCTTGTGTGCTGAACTTCTGCACCTCACATAGTCAGCATCCCTCACTGCACCATAGCTGTGCTTCATGCAAGGACTATCTTTTTCGTGTTTTTTTTTTTTTTTTTTTGTCATAGCACTTCTTCTAGGTGACATGTGACATGGTATGTTTTGATTCTAGTGGAGACACAGCTGGGAAAAGACACTCCAAAAAGTGTCACATCTGAAACTTCATCAAGGAGCTTTTTTTTCCTGATACAAGAAAGTTCTTGATGCTGGAAGATGAAGCTTAGGTTTAGGGGAGCTTGAGTTGCTCTCTGACAGCACCAGTCTGCCTCTCTTGGGCAGGGAGCTCTTGTGTTTCCAATTAGGAGTCTTGTGAAGATTGGTGAAGAAGGCCAGAGCTCAGTGTGTGTTTGGGCTTGTAGTCCACATTGTACTGTGCTGCACCATCTGGTTATCCCATCGAGTAGCTCCAGGATCAAAGCCACGTAATCCAGATCTCTGGAACAAGTGACCGTTAGTTCATAAGAGCCTTTTGACAGCCCTTTTTTACAAAAAAGATGTTTGATTTTCCCTTTCAGTAATTTGGAAGAGAAGCTCAATGCGTACTTTCCCCCCTGCCCCTTCTTTGGATGCCTCTTCAGGTGAACACTGCTGTTAAATCAGAACATCCAGAAAATAATTTTAAATGGAAAAGGAATGAAAATAATTAAAAAGGCAATAAATAAAAGCAAGAGGATATTTGTTACCAAGAAAAAGAAGCCCTGTTATGTTCAAACTTCTCATAACACAGGGAAAAGTAAACAGGGCCAGAGGAGAATAAGCATAAATATTTTATTCCTTTAATTCTGAAGAAGGCTTAAATCCTGTTTGTCCTCAAAAGAGAGTCAAAGCCTTTTCTTGGCAACTTTTTCTGTTGTTTTCTAAGTCAGCTACAGCTATTTCACATGTTTATTAGGAACATTCTTCCTACTAGAATTTAAGCATCATAAGGTGCAAACATACATAAACTGCACAGACATATCAGCTGCCACTCATAGGATATGCAGTATAAACCCATGAGTTTTGGGTTGGGGGAGTGAGGCCAGGAAGTAACCCTCTGGTAAAGGGGTCATGAACTAATGGAGGAGGAATATTAAGAAATATTCCTTAGAAATCAGGGTGTGGGAAAAATGAGGCAATTAAGAGGAATCACTAGATACCCTGTCTTAACAGTTTATTATATATATTTTTAACGAGTATTTAATCCCTAATGCTGTGTGATGGATTAGAAAAGAGGGGGACTCAGGCCTCTTTCTGTGCATACTTTTATGTTTCCCCTTCATTGAACATTTTCTCTGGGCAAATTGTTTAACTTGAGCTGGTTGGAGGTGTTCCAGCACAACAAAGCTTTGCTGAAAATAACATTGGGTTGAATCCCAAAATGAAGAGTTGTCTGTTGTGTTCAGATTTGCAGAATCTCGGGATGAGTTACAAGAGGGGCCAGGAAGGAGCCTTCCAGTCTGTTCCTGTCCTCCATGTTGTACATCCTAGGCCCCGGGGAACTTGGCTGCACTGTGTCTACCATGCAGCCTGGTGCTCTGGGCAGTTCTGCAGGTGGCTGGGGAGGTGGGTGTTCATTAGCTCTTTTGGGAACTGAATAAACCTCTGCTTTTGGAAATCCTGAGGTTTTACCCATGTTTCCCATGGGAGTTGTAGCCCTAGAACAATATCCTGAGGACCTCGTAGAAACCCTTCTGTTAGTGCATCTTTCATCTTGCACTTGCCACAGTCTTGGAGAAGACCATCCTAGCTGTAAGCAGGCACCCAGCCTGAGTACAGTGAGTTCAGGGCCCAATCCCATGCTGGTGATGGATATGAAAGATTTGTCATCAGCATCAATGAGATAAGATGGGTTTAGCAGCCACCCGTAATGCCAGATGATCCTTGCTGGGTAGTCACTTCTAGTGCCAACTGGAGACTACCACCCTCATTTAATTAAGGACCAGCTGTGTGTTGAATTCAGTCTCCTTGCCTAGCCCTTGGCTTCCTTTTCAGACGTCATCTCATGTCCAAGTTGCATCCTTTGTTTTCATGGAGAAGTCTGGGAAAACTAGGTCAGTTTATCCAAGTAGAAATGATTATTTTATTGAGTTAACTCTGTGTTGACCTGCTGCCTGTTTGCCTTCTCAAAATGAACTCCCTTGTGTGCACTAAATCTTGCCCTGGAAGTTACAGAGCCCTCAGTAATCACTTTTTGATTTCAAATAAAAAGTAAAAAGGCTGCTTTCCTTAGTATCTTTCTGTTTCCTGGAGACAAGTGTCTGTCTGCTTTGCTTCTTATGTGATCACTACATCAGGCTGGTCTGGTGTGCTGTGAAAGCACTTAATGTAAAAAGGTTATGTGCTGGCTTTACTGGGGATATTTAAAAGATCATATGGAGAAATCAGGATTTGATTCTGCTTGACCCTGACTGACAGAATTAAGCTCTTTAAGTCAGTGCTGTAGTTACTAGCATGCCTTCTTTTTAAAGTAATCTGGTCCACTTACTCCTGCTATTTCAGAACTTCAGTCCCAGACAAGAAAGCTTTTTTTTTTCTTTAAATGAAAGAATATTTGGAATGTATTTTTAAAGAACTTCTTTGGCATTGTACATAAAAGATAAAATATATCAAAATAGACAGTCTGATAATTAGGTGCAGGCTTGTGGAGTGATTCATGTCATAACGTGAGTGCTGAAACAGCTGAGTTTGCTGCAGGTGTGTTAAGGGAATTCGACCCTATAATGCCGTGATGCTTTTGCCTCTACATAAAGCAGGAGTACAGTTGTCCGGAGAGCCTGCATTAATAGATGAGAAGCAGAATTTCTGTATGTGAATTATGGATGGAGCAGTATTTATTAAAAGCAAAGACAAGAGCCTCTGTCTCCCAGGCACCTTTTGCTTTGAAGAATCATGTTAAAACTTGCTGCTGTCCCAGGCACAGAGATCCCAGAAGTGAGCTGGGGCTTCAGCTGCTGCCTGTTAAGCCTGGCTGGAGCTCAGAGCAGAGTTATGCCATGCATGGGCAGAACGGGATCTGAAGAAAAGCCTGGGAGGCAAAGGCCTCTTAAGTGCCTCAGCTGGCGGGTGTAGAGCTTCGGGGTGGGCAGTGAGACACTAAAGCTGAAAGTGAATAAACTTGTTTACCTATGGCAACAGCCAGCTTTAGCAGGGCTTTCCCGGAGCCTGCTGGCTGTTCAGCCTGGCTTTCCTGAAATCCTGAGATGGAAAGAAAAAGAAGTCCTCTGACCTCACTCCTTGCTTTCTCCTTAGTTTACAGTTGGTGAAAACAGGACTATGTAATCTTCAAAAAAAATGCCCCACCCCAACAATAAATCTGCAGATTGTTTATTCCAACTGCTCAGCTTTTGGGAAGGGAAAGGATGTAAACAACACACTAAAAGGCAGTGAGATGCAACAGTATTGTTTGGGCATGTTATTATCCCGTTTGATGAAGCTTTTTTTTGGTAGTATTATGGCAAAACAGCTTTAACAACACACACTGTTCTTCAAAAAAATCAAACCCACCTGCCGTTCAAGCCCCCTGGCCAGTGCAAATGTGTGCCCACCAGCTGTGTTGGACTGTGCATCAGTGTGAGGCTTAAACGGACAATTTTTTCTGCCTGATCTAGCAGTGCTTCTAGTCTACCTGGCTAAATTACTCTGTTCGTCCCTTCTCCTGCTGCTTCAGCTAGCCAGGAATGTAAGCCTGAGCAGGGCGGCTGAGCGTGGTTGTGGGGTGCACACTCTGTCCCCCCTGTCCTCTACTTTGGGTACCAATCATGACACCTTGGGAGATGGAAATAACCTCCCAGTCACAATTCTGTTTTATTTTGGTTTAGTAGTAGGAGTATGAACAAGCTTTTGCATTTAGGAAGGAATGTGTCTAAGTTCATAATGGTGTGTTTTCCACATTCGCTTTGGAGGAATAGGTAAATAGATTCTGAGCTATTTATTTGCTTTTATTGTCCCTGGCCTAGTGGGAGGCCAGGGCTGCAAGCTGCTGAGGCTGTAATGCAGGCAAGCACTGCGATTCAAGACTGCAGCTCCTTTTCTTAAAACATGCCGGGAACAACTGTTCCTGCGCCTTCATGAGCTCAGTTTACGGTTGCGGGAGGCGATGTGTTCCCTGCGCCTGATGAAGCACCCGTGCACGCAAAGCCTCTTCAGACGTGTTGTCAGTTGGCAGCTCTCTCGCTAGATGCACCTTTACACAATTGCACAAGCCACCAGGAGGTACAAATGTGAAATTCAGCCTTGGGGGCAAAACAAAGAAATGAAACTTAGGTATGAATGCGGTGTTATCCATCTGCAGATACAGATATTAGACCTGATCCCCCACTACGCTACTGTAGTTTTACACTAATAGGACTCTGCTGCGATCAGTGGAGTAGCACCACTGCAAGACAAAAACAGCAGTGAGGATAAGCTGGGGCTGTTATTTTTAATTCTGGTAAATAATGTAAGAGTGAACCCTGTTTGGGGAAAGCCAGATTCTGTTCACTGCATGAAACCACCCATAATAAAAGGGAGAAATGCAGTGACACACTGTCTTGCCATTGCTCTTGAACCTGCTCTTCCTTCTAGGGTGCCATTGCCTTGAGTGTCCATGCACATGCAAAGGGAAGGGGTCTTCCACTCACCTCCTTTTTTTGGTCCCATAAAGTCAGTTTTATCATGCATGATCAGAATTTGTCCTGTAGCTCAGACTCATTCATTACATTGAACAAATGTGCTTTTTATGGAAATTTATTTTGTGGAAGGAGTCTGTTAATGGCATTGTCAGGAAAGAGGTTGTAATTTGTCCTGGTAGGTAGCTTGCTAGTTAAGTAAAAAGCAAGTCATATTATTTTCCTCAGTGTATGTTAGGATAAGAAATAAAATAGCTGTGGCAGGTTGAAGTGTGAAGTGCTACAGGCAGGCAGTGGGGCAGGATAGTGTGCAGTGTCTGGTCTTAGCTTACAGCCATGCACTTTCTTGGCCATCAGTGCTCCTGGATAATGCCTAGAAAATTGAAACAAGGACTTTAGATAACCCCAGCATCTCCCAGTTGCGAGGCATCGTACTACCATGACTGTCTCGTAAGAGAAATTAATGTAATATCTGTAGATAAGTAGACTGATTTACCTTTTGATGACCCTGGAGAGAAAGGTCAGGTTCAGGATATTTTTGCTCATAATCGGTTATCCATAAAGAGTTAGTGTACCAGGCTTCAAGATTGTAGCTCAAAAGGGCAGTTGCTTTGAGAAGGTAGCTTGAAAGGGCACCTCAACAGCTGAAATTAGATGAGACAGATTTAATGGCCTCTCAGTGATTTCTGACTGAAAGTTCAGAGTTTGAAATTTAGGGATTTTTTTTTTTAACCCAGCCTATGGTAAAATAAATGCACTATAGCCTAATAGAAATTCATTTTCAGGCTGAGAATTTAGAAGAGTTTTTCAACTGCTGCGTATACATTTGGTCACTTCAGCTGTAAGGAAGAGAAAGAATAATCACTTTGTGTTTGTGGGCCTGTGTATTTTTAGCTAATGTGTTAAGACACTGCAATTCCAGAAAAGCTGTCCTCCATTTCCCCAGAGTATTTTGGTTTAACCAGCTGCATGCAGAATTTTATCTAGACTGCCACAGAAGATACTAGTAAATCCACTGGGATCGTGGCAGCCAATTCAGTAGATAGTAAGCACAGCACTCTGCTTCACTGAGGGTTTTAGTTTCATGGGGATTCTGCCACAGGCTGGCGCTTCTCAGTGGGTTACCTGCAGAAGCCCTGTAAATTTGGGAAACCTCTCCAGATGGAGTGATTGATTCTCAAAGCTCTTTCCCATTCCTGCACTGTGCAGGTAAGGGAAAGACTGGTAGTATCCACTGGATGATGCAATTACTTGCAAACCTGTTGCAAGTGGCATGGTAGGTCTTAATAAAAATCATAAGTTTTATATTGAGAGTAAGGAGGTGACTGATTTCATGCAGAATACTGAGAGAGATGGGGCATGACCAGAGTGAGGAGGGAGTGATACATGTGTAGTTTAATTTAACAGCTGCACAAGGGACATTGAAGACCTGCATGTGGAGATACTCCATCTCAGATGTGAGAATTTCTGACTGTATCAAGTAACTTGAGGTGATGCCTATGTGAAATACAAATGGGAACATACCAGTGAGTAAATTTTGTTCGAGTCAATGAGTATGGCCAGGCTATTTCCATTGCAGATATGTTGGTGGGTCTTCACGGGCAATATTAGTGATTTATTCTGCCTGCAATTGTTAATGCTAACAACCTTCAATAGCTCTTTAAAGCATCAGCTACTTAGAGCGTGTGGATTATCCTATTTCACACTGGCAATTAGTTGATGACATTAAAGCACTTTGAAAATGGAAATCGTAGGGCAAATGCTATTTAAACAGTTTATCATTTAATGTATAATCCCATCTCTCCACCTACTTTGATTGCAGTATGTAGGGAGATGGTAAGGGAGACCAAGGAGTCTGCTTTCACTTCAACCCCTGGTGTAGGTGCTGTGACCTGTCTGTCCTGCCTCTGACTCGGCTGCTCCTCATTCTCTCATCCTCTACCTGCCCACACCTACATGCTGCAAAACACATTTTCTACTGCTTTCTTCCCCCCCACTTGTTTACTGTCTGTTTTTCCAGCTTCTTCATTTCTCATTTGTTCTTAGGACCTGTTTAGGGAGTGTGGGGGGTATTCCATTTGTATTTCTGGAGTCCTGATTTTTATTCTTTGGGCAGTTGGTACTCTGTTTGGCATGTTCTGCAGAACTTGAACCATTCCCGAAATACTATAGTAATTATAAAGGTAGGCATTAGTTGGTAGATTCATACACTTGGAAGCAGCTTATGGAATTTTGGTGCGTTTGGGTTGGTGTTTTGTTTTGTTTGGTTTTTTTTTTTTTTTTTTTTTTTTTTTTGTTGGTTTGGTTTTGTTTTTCGTTTATTTTGGGGGGGGAGGAGTTTGTTTGTGTTTTGGAGGTTGGTTGGTTGTTTTGGATTTTTTTGTCCTGTCCTTCTGCAACATTCAAGACAAATATGTCTGTAGAACCAATTGTTTTCCTTCAGCAGTGGTTTTGGGTCTTGGATTGGCAGTTCTACATATACCAAGTATGATAGCTGCTGATTTTTCTTCTGGATGTCTTAACAAAAAAAAGAAAATAACAATATTTTTTTTTTAAAGACTGTGAAATAATCTAAATAATAATTTAAAATAAATAGATAAAACTATGCCAGAGGCATACCTTTCAGCTAATTTCAAGGGTTATTTTTCTCAGCCTGTTGTTTTTCATTGGCTTTTCTGTTTTGGTCCTACATCTGATTTCAGATGGTATTGGTTTTTTTCAAAGGACTAGAAACTCCCTTTTTTTGCTCATTCCAGTTACTAGTATTTCACGGATGTGACAATAGCAGGTGTCAAATTTCATGTCAAAAATAAAATTGTTCAGACTGATGAGAATCCTTGAAACCACAGGTGGAGTTTCAGGCCAGTTAAATAAAGCTGTAGAGCATCCATTTGTATCATTCATTCATATAATGAAACCTGTTCTTATAACTCAGCTCTTGATATATTAACCCTGCAGTTATCCTCACACATAAATGGGAGATGTGTTGCTTTCGTCAGGATATAACCATATAAATCCCCTGTGCATGAATGGAAAAATAGAGGCCCTTAGGCTATAGGTATCAAAGGTCTCCCCTATACTTACAATAGCCTAATAAGGTTATTTTGAAGGCATAGGTAATTACTCACAGACTCCCTATAGCCAGTGATTCATTGTTCACTACTGAAACATTTCTAAATGAATTATGTTTTAAACAAGCAAATCCTTGCCCTTCTCTTTTATGGGAGGAAAAAAAATGGGAGGGACACAAAATTCCACCATTTTCTGTGTTAAATAAAGTACTCTGCTTGCTAGTTAAAAGGTCCCTGTTATTTGAAGCAGTTTAAATATACAGCTGTGCTTCTTGCTCTTTTGAATGACTATTTCTGAATTTTACATTTTGATAAAAATATTATTGTTGTCATTAATTTGATATTTAGAAAAGACTGTGGATACAAGAGCTCAGTGCAATGAATAAAACAGTCGGAGTTAACTATCCCTGGGGATAGAATCAATCACTGTTGTAGAAGAGGGTGACATTTAAAAAAGAAACTCAGAAGAAAATGTCATGCTTAAAAAATTAGATTTAAACGCACTAGCTCCTGATTGATTTTTATTGCACTCTCATGGATACACTGATTGATTATCAGCCTTACTAATGTTTAGTACCTTTCTCACTTCTCTAATAATCAGAATAATCTAATTTTCAATGTCATTTAAGTTACCATATTCAAGGTTATAATAGACCACATTTCTAATAAAACATAGCAATTATGTAATGAATAATACAAAGCTGCAAGGCAGACTTCAAATTTACCTTCCTAAAAAATATATTAAAAAAAAAAATACCGCGAGTGGCTGGAAGGGCCAGTGTACGTGAAGGCAGGCGACAGGACGATGTCTTCTGGATCTGCAGTGTGTTCCCCTGTGGTTGAACTGAGGTTCCTGGCGCATTGGCTGGGGCGGGTTTGCCATAGCTGAATGTTATTTCTCAATAGGAAACCCTGGGCGGGCTCGAATTCTGTAATGGATGTGCTTGCTCTGCGCCTGGGGAAAAATGATAGCGTGCCAGGTGCTTATGAAATGTCTTCCATGATTGTTTCTCTGTGCTCCCTGTTAATTTTGATATGTGTCTGTGGAGAGATACTATCTCACTTAATTTGGGATGTTTTCTTCTGGTGATTGTTATCCAACAGCTGACATGGGTGATTTCTCAGAATCAGCTACAAAATATGCAGGTTTCAATGTGCTTTGGTTTTGTAAGCCCCTTACACAACTGCGTACTTGTTATTTGCTTTGTCCATTAGAGATGAGTTTTGTGTTTGAAATGGGCTTTGTCTCCAATCATTCTCCATATGTCAAAGCCAAGTTTTGGCATGGAATTTTGTTTTAAAATAGTTTCCTGGCTTTTTTTTTAAGACTGAGCTATTTTGCTTAAAAGAAAACATTATTTCATCTGGAAATCACAACCTAGGAAGCCAATCTATTTATAACTACCTGGCGTTCTGCATATTTTAGTATGTTTAGCTTGCAATTGCACTGCTGTTAATGTGAACATGAGTCCCACCATCCTGAACTGATGCCTTGTCAGTTTGTTGAGCGTGATTTTGCTGCTTTTGAGATTATTGTTTTGTTCTTTTACTTGTGTTGGAGTTGGGAAGCTCAGACTCCTTGAGTTCCCTCATCTTTGTGCTTTCTTCCACCTGTTCTTTGGCCTGGAAGCTGCCTGAAATGTGCAGCTAGGTGTTACTTTTGACCATGGGGTCAAAAAGAGCCTAGTTCAGCAGCAGCAGGGTTGTTAAGGCTCCCTTGATTTGTGATTTTCCAAGGTGACTGTTGGGAAAGGCACCCTTATGGACTGCCATTCCATACAATTTAGCACAGTTTGTTGAAGAGTAATGTGTGGTATATGTTGGGCATTTAACCTGATGGAGCAAACTTGGCACTGGCAGTAAGTAAGCATTTTGCTTATTTGACTGAAATATTTGACTGAGATTTGCCACAGCTCCTAGCTTCTGCCAGAATTAGAATTTTTTAGCAGCTGCCTCTGGAGTTGAAGAAGCAAGAGCATGGAGGAGCTTTGTGGGTTTCCACCCTAAGAAACAGCTTGGTGCTCCTGGATTTCCCAGCTGCAGTGCTGAGCATTGGCCCCACGGCTGCCTGTGGCACCACTGGCCTGCCCAGGCTGCCTGGCATTCAGACAGGGACAGGTGGCTTCCCAAGGAGCAGAAGGACAGGCGGGACAGCGAGCCTCTGCCCAGAAGGGAGAACTGGCAGGTCTGCAGTGTTCCTACCTCAGTTCACCTCTCACTTCTCTTCTCTTGGGTTTTGCAAACAAAAGGAGTCTTTTTGCAGACCGACCTTGTGCCCAGCGCTGTGCAATTACTGACTTGTTCTGTGTGCTTCATGGTGCTTTTGAGGTTTGTTAGCTTAACGAGTAACTTCCAAAATATTTGGGGACAAGAGGAGTGTGGTTTACAGGAATGTGAACTGACTGGAAGCACTAGTAGTTGTTGCTAGAGGAACAAAACCAGCTAACCAGTACACAGAGCTCTTCAAAGGTCACGGGGATCTCCAAGAGGCAAAACTGCAGTGATAGCATTTCAAATAATGAATTCATAGATGATTAATCATTATAATACATGAAAGGAGCTGTCTGCCTATCTTCTGGATATCTGGGGAAACACAGGTTGTGCAAATAATAGGAAAAATTGCATTGTGAGTGGCAAGTTCTTCTCCCTTGGACACATTTGTGCCACTTTTGACAGATGGATGTACAAATACTCACTGTTCCATGATTTTACCTGACTGTCTAGAACTGTCTAAATTTCATGGGCTGGATCCCAGCTTATCCTTAGCCAAGCAGTGGCTAAGTTTGGTGGACCTGAGGGGCTTGTGTTTAAGACTGGACGATTCCCTGCATTAGGACATGCTTGAAGTGACCCCACTCAGGCAGGAGAATTGCTGCATGGTTACTAAATGAGAGCACTGGGGTTCTCCAAGGGAAGCTGTTTGTGTCTTCTCTATACTTAGTTCCATCTACAGCAGAGCCTGCTGTCCTTAAAGAACACATCTGACCCTCATGCAGCTTTTGTACCCTGTTCATCACTTCGAGCATAAGAGGGAAAGTGTATCTGAGGCTAAGGAAAAAGCAATGGCAAACCTGGGTTGAGGAGAGCAGACTGAACAGGATGAGAGGTGATGTTCTGCCTCTCTGTCATCAGGGAGGAGGCTGAGCATCTGAAGGTAGGGGCTAGTTCTTAAGGCAACACAAAGTACCTTGGCCAGCTTGCGAACCCTGCTGTGGCTGCCTGGAGGTTTCTGGGTGTGGAAGTGCGAGTCCTGGCGTGTGTGTCAAGGGGACAGGGAAGCTGTCATAGGAAGATGGATTGGAGCAGACGTGCACGGGTGTGGGTGTGTCACTCAGCTTTCTGAGACGCGTCAAGACCTGGCTTCTTCACGTATCAAGATACACCTTTTTTCATTCTCCTTCCCCACACTGCCACCTTATTTATTTTTCTTTAACTTCCAAGAGTTCTCATAGGGCAAGAAAGCTTCCATACCGTCCTCTGTTGGGAGCTTCTAATTAATGCAGCCATCAAATCAGAATTTAGTGCACAAGTAATGAAATTCATAACCTGAGTTTTCTACGGCAGCATTAACTGTGACACAGATTCATCACTGGTGTATCATCATTAAAAGGCAGTGGAATTGCATTGGGGATTGATGTGATCATATGCATGTAAAGATCAAGATACCAAAAGGTGTGATTTATGTAATATAAGCATAAGCTGTAATCCAAAACCCTTCCCACATGCAGTGTGACAATTCCTGCTCCCAGAGCAGTGATGGTTTTTAAATTTACTGCATAAATGTGTGTGTTTATATGTTTTTATTTAATTCTTTTAAACACAGTATTGTCTTAACGTCTCTCTCTTTTTTGTGTGTGTGTGTTGTGTTGAATTATAGCTGTAGTTCAATCTGCCTAATAGTTCAGTGTTATTGAAATGCTTTATACTTTTGGAGCTTGGGTGTTTTACGTCAGCACTTTAATCCATTATCTTGTAGGGAATATAGAAATGCTGACATGTCTGGTACAGTCTTGATGAATAAAGCAAGAAGATATATATTATTTTAGTTTTATCGTTATTATAAAAGCTATCAGAATGATATAAAAAAGTTAATGAAGAACAAAATATGGTCTTAGTTTTCAGGCTGTGTTACTTCTCCCCTCTCTAAATTGCACCAAAAAAGAAAGAGGACAGAACTGGGCCAATTTGGTGATGAGGACTGATCAGCAGCTGTCCCTCTGGTGGCCTTTGGAGGGAAAGGGACTTCAGGTACAGCTGCAGGAGAAGCAGTGCTGGAGTAGCAAAGGAGCATGGCAGGTCTTCTGCCAGAGTTATCTCCTGGTCTCTGGGAGCCCTTTGCACCTGCTTCGAAGTCTGGCCTGACTAATGTACTCATCTTCCACAAGGAGTTCATGGAAGCTGTTGAGGGAAGTAGTTGTTGAGGCTGCCTGCTTGGCAGATTTGTCAATCAGCTTGTAGAGGTCTAAGTAAGTGGGGCTTTGTGACGAAGGTTTATTGCTCTTTGCGGTTGTGTAGCAGTTCACAGAATTTTCTAAGGAACTCTTTTATCCTCCAAGTACAGCAGTAATTAGGATTTGTTTCTGAAGTGCAGTTTTCAGCACTCCAGACGTACCTCTGAGTCCTGGGTGTTTTCAGTGTAAAACATGGTACTTGTGTTCTGCCCTGGGGTCCAGCAAACAAATCAGAGCATTTGCTTGAAGGGAAAACTTGTAAAAGGAAGCAGGGAGGAACCAGTCCATCCCCCTAAACCTGACTATACAATGACTACACTGTAGCATTGTACCTTTGCAAGGAATAACCTTTTTTGTCCACTCTTGCTGGTCTCCTTTGGCTCTATGTTCTCCAAACACCAAAATTGATGGTTAGGCTTTAATCCAGTGGGGTGCTCAGCATCTCAGCCCTGATCCAGCCAAGCACATGACTGACTTCAGTGCTGGTCTGTCACACACTTAAGTCAAGTTCATGCTTAAAATGTGAATGATTGGCACCAGAATTCTCTCAGTTGCAAATTCAGACCTATAGTGAGAAAACCAGAGCCATACATTGTATGGACTATGTGCCTAATGGCCTTGTGAAGAGAAACAATGTTCCCCACATCTCTCATCCTTGTTTTCTATTACACACAATATGTTATTTCTGTAAATGCCTCTGACTCTGATGCTTTCCCAGCCCACTATTTTTTCTGCTCTTTCTGATTATTTGTGGTTCACTGGCATGTAGGAAGCGACCACAGAAGATGTGGAGATGGGCCTGTGGAACCCACAGGGAAGAAAAGCTGGCATGGAGGTAGCTCTGTGCTTCCCTCCCTGAGGCACAGATAGATGTACTTTCTGGGGCAGGACAGTACAAATAAAAATCATCCAAATCATCCAGAATCCCTGGCCATGCTCACATGTGCCAAACCCACCAGCTGCACCCTTCAAGTTCAGGTCCTTGTTTTAAATATCGTGAGGTTTTGAATACTAACAATGTTAAGATTGGTTTTATTTATCCAGTAAGATTTAGTCTTCAGGGTGTTTAATATTGACATGGAGTCTTTGGGGAGAGGGATTGATTTTGCTTGGCTTTGTTGTAAAGCCTTATGCATCTGGTTACACTTAAGACGTTAGCTTTAGCTAACAGCAAGACTCTTGATAAAATTCACAATTACTGGCAATACTGCGGACATGGACTTATCTCCTGGGCACGTTTTGTAAAATTAAGCTATTTTCATTAAAAGAACAAAGAGCAGCATGGTGATGGAGCAGCTGTCATATTTTATTACAAAACACAAATATGTGGGAAATCAATTACAGCACGAGTGTGCACAATGCATATTTCCAGTAATCCCCCACGACCGGGGGAAGGTAGAAGGCTGATCTGAGTGCAGAAGCAGATGGCAAGCAACTTTAGATAGCTTTAGACTGCCATTTTTTCTCTTTCAAGTGTTTGTGCTTCTCCTTTGATCTTCAGAACTTGAGTTTAACGTGTTTCATCTTCTTTTGTTTACTGTTTTCACATTTAACTTTCCTTTTAAATAACTTCTGTTTGGTGGAGTTTGTATTAGTATGGGGCTTTGTTATCTTCCATGCTGAGGTACTTAAGAAGAAAGACAGTTGCTGTCTTTTTTTAGTGTTGTTCACATCCAATAAAATAGCGACTGCATCACTGCAGAGACTTCACCATCCACCATGCACAGTGAAAAAATCCCACCTCACAAAGTTACTAAGACACTGTGCATATGAAGTTGCAGTAGACTTTACTGGAAGGCAGATTCTATGGGATTGTGATGGCACACCCACAACAAACCCCTGTGGAAGTTTAGTTTCATCACTGCTTACTACATTTAGTTCTTAAATTATTTTTAAATGAATAAGCTGGAATTAGTGTTCTCTGTGCATATAACATTTTTATATTTACCTAAAATAATGTGTGTTTAAAATAACAGCATTTTACAGTGATTTGAAATAGAGCAGCAAAGGCAACATAGGTTTATCCGAATAACCCCATGTGATCTATATCTCTACTTTTTTATTCAGCTGTCAGAAATGATAGGAACAAAAAGAAGAAGGAGCCTTCAAAGCAGGAGTCCACAGAAAACTATGAAATGACAGCAGAGTTAGATGATCTCACTGAGAAGATCCGAAAAGCTCACCAGGAAACCTTCCCCTCACTCTGCCAGCTCGGAAAATACACTACGGTGAGTATGGTTTGAGGCACGGAGCGTTCTGGATATGCCTGGATGATATGAGTTTTGGAGGCTCTGGACATTTTAAATAGATGGAGGGTAGATTCACTCTTTGTACCTCCTTAGCAGGAAAAAACAGAGGTGTATGTGTAAACACTGCTTGCTGGGGAGAGAAATTGCACTTAGATGTGAGCGCTACTTAGCGGTATCACAAGAGACTCCTGGAGGATTAATGCAGCCAAGTGACCAGCTCCGAGACCATGAGTCAGTTACATTCCATCATTCATTAGAAATTTGTTGGCTTCCAAAGACGTGATCTCTGCTCGTGCATCAGTGGATTACAACTTTGCAGGTGTAGGGAGTTCTTAAATGCTGCTGGATTACTGGTGATAGTCCCAAAGCTACCAAGGTCAAGGAAAATATGAAATGTTTAAGTAAAACAGTTTCCAAAACGTTCATTTGCAGTTTATTCCTAGAGTCATAGAATATCCTGAGTTGGAAGGGACCCACAAGGATCATTGAGTTCAACTTCTGGCTCTGCGCATGATAGCCCCAAAAATTACACATCCTTTCCTAGTCTACCAAAACATCCCGTAACAGCAAAAACTTCTGCTGCTTTTAGAAATGAAAAGTCAGCCCCCCCATCAAGAAGCTCAGTACTATGGGAACTTCTCCAAAGATGAGTCAGGGAAATAATTTTTTTTCTATACATATATATGTTGCTAAATACAGGGAAAGTCAGTGACATTAATTGATTAAAGAAAATTCAATGTCAAGCTTGCAAATCTAGTAATAAAAGAGATTATAAAAATTAACTATTAGGTAATAGAGCCTTATCAGTACAGAAATGACTGCTGGGTCTGGGCTTGCTCTTGATTGCAGCAGCACTGGCTGTTTCAGAGGGATGTGCAAAACATCCTGAGATAATCAGGTATGTGCTCTCACCGCTGAGAGCAGGAGTTCAGGAGTGACATGACTGGGGCAAGGAGACAGCTGCCTCCATGGTTCTTGCCCTCTAGCCCCAGCTGAAGATCTGGGACCAATCCTCAGAGGTCAGGTGAAATACTTCTATCACTGGATTGCTCTCTGTTTTGAGGAAATTTTCTGCTATCGAAACAAACATTAAATTTCTCAGAGTAGGCAAATCCCTGTGTGCCATCAATATTCACTGTTTTAGCGATCAGGGTGCTCTTTTATGGCATATTAATCTATTTACATAAAAAAGTGCGAGGTTCAAAACTGAGGTTTAAGAGTAAGACTTGGTATTTAAGTGCAAGAAAAGCAAGCACATATGTGATTTTAGAAAAAGGTACGTTTTTCATGTTGCTGAAAGTAATTTCACAAACACTTTCCACATTTTATTCTGAGCCCCATGTAAGCTGGTTAGTACTGGGGAAGGAGCCTGTCTTCCCCATGCTTTTCTGGTCCTTCCCAGCAGGAACACATTAGTACGTATTTCCACATTACCTCAGAGTTAGCAGTGCACTGCCGCTGGTGGATGGCACTGTATCCTGGTAATTGCCGAAGATCCTCAAGGGCTGAAAGATAAACCTTGGCACCTCTACACTTGCATTAGGTATTGGATGATAAAGTATCATTAATCTTTTAGCTCTTGAAATGATACAAGTGAATGAAATTGGAGAGGGTCTTGTTGCATAGCACACCCACTGCTGATGCCTTCGTCCTTAGGTTCCGTCTGAACCCCATGGCGAGTTTATGTCCCTGTTGGAATTTCAGAGCCCTCATTGAGAGTACCTGGATCTCAGCAATGAGCAGATGAATCTGGTCTGTCTATGGAGCATGGGTAGCCATGATTTGACCACACTCTTTCTGAGGCTGGATATTGGTCTTTCATATCTCAAGCCTGATGGGACAGCTCGGGACAGGAGATTTCTTGTTTTTAGCATTGCTCTGTTGGAAGTCCAAACTAGTGAACTGCTGCACGGAGCTCAGCTCCCTCCTGCTTTGTCATGGTACAAGTTGCAATAACAAAATTATACTGAGCGTTACTTTGGGCTTACCTTGAATCTTTGAGAGCAATGCAGCTTTCTTCAAATGCTGCATCAGGTCTAAAAGCAGCGGTGCTAAATACTGTCTTCTCACTGCATTCTCATAGTCCGTGTGTGAAATGCAGAGTGTTTGAATCTCTCATCTAGGTAAGGTCTGGCAGCCACTCCAGCATTTTATGTAGGATTTCAGTGTTAAGAGCTCATGTGGGAAGGACAGAGTAGTGCTGGGGCTGGAGTATGGGTCATCTTCCCCTCCAGCCCAGGGGCAGAGGAAAATCCTTTCTGCAGCATGGAGAATGTGGAATGTAGAAGCTGTGTGTGCTGGTCACAGGAGCACAGCTCTGGTGCCTGGACACCACCACCAGCTGCTGATCCAACAACAATCGGAGACATTTGAAGTAGAGACCAGAAATCAAAAGACAGAGGAGCACGCAGCCCTTTTTCTAAGTGCTGTGTCCAAGGGGAGCTGGAAGCCTATGCCACTCTGCTTTTTTTGATATAACAATCTAGTACAGGTAGAAGATTGCCCCCCAGTTCTGCTTTTATGCCTGGTTTTGCCTGCTGTCAGTTGTGAAGCATGGCGTGCTCACACTACCAGAGCACACAGATTGCTTTTATAAGCTTAGAGTTTTTAATTTAATTCTCTAAGTGAGAGGTGAGAAGTGAGTGTTTTTAACCAATGTAGATTCCCTTGAATTTTGTGAGCCTTGCACTTGTGTACTGACAGGAATGGTAGATGAAAGAAACTGTTCTGCAAGATCAGCCCCCGAGTGCCTTCGGTTACATGATCATTCAGACTGTTTTAAAAGAAGATTTCATTTGTTGCTAAAAAGAGCAAAGAATTTTAAATATAAGAGTGTAAAGTAAAAAAGACCTTACAGAGATAGAGTAAAAAAAAAAAAATCTGTTCTGGCATTTGGCTTGTGTATCTGGCTCCTCTCACTCTTGAGCACTGCAGCCTGCATTTCCCAGAGGGAAAGGTTACATGGTGATTTTTTCCCCCTCCATTGTGTGTTTTTACCTGTTAAAGATGGTTTAAGAGAAGCACTTTCAATTACATTTTTTATATCCATCTGCTCTTTAAAAAGAAAAAGGGGCCTCATACTTTGCATAGTTAATAGAAGTCTACTTAAAATAATGGGAGAATAGTACTTGTATTAAATTCCCTGGGTCATTTGATTTAACAGTTGCATTTGGTGGGCAGTGACAAATACAGTTCTACCAATGATGAGAATCAGCAAGCTGTTTAAATGTAATGGATTCCAAAAGTCCATCATAAACAGATCTGTTTTATTACTGTCATCCAGGTAAGAGAGAGTGCCTGAGTAATTTCTCTGGAGATGTCATACTTTATAGTATAATTGAGTGTAACTATACTGCTCATCCCTTGAGAGTGGTATTATTTGTAAGTCTACAGCTGTGTTACATCCAGCCTTGTGATAAAGGGAGGATAAAATAGAAAACAATTTTGGCTCTGCAGACCCTTGCTGCAGATTCTCCTGGGCTGCTCTTGGCTAGCTGGAAGTGAAGAGGTTCCACATCTTGGCAACATTTTGTTCTTTTTAAGTGCTGGTCTTAGAAGTTACACAGCTATTGTTCTGTGCCATTGCAGAGGACTATATCTATATTTATATGCATATGTATAATATGTGTGTATCTCCTGATACTGGGACTGAGCAGGGGCATGTGTCGTGGTCCTCAGTGAACTCACCAGAGCTGGAGTGCATTGCTGCTTTTACTAAAGAGGCGTCACGAGTGTTCCTGATTAGGGCAGAGTGCCCCTGTGAGCCTTGTTTCCTTTGTAAAGTGGATTTTAAAGACAGTAGGGATTCTGCTGCTGTGTATGTTTCTACCTCATCCTGTATTGTTAATGTAGAGACAGAGCAGCCTGCAATGAAAAAACAAAAATGATGGAAAAAATGGGATCAATTTATGTGGCAAAAATGGCTGTTTAATTGGATTTCATAGCAAGGTTGGGCTTTTCCACTGATAAAGATGCCACTAGGGTGTATTACAGTATTGTTCCACCATATGTGCACTGGTGCATAGGCCTGAAAAACATGTGAGACTGCTCCTGGAAAAGACACCCAAAAACCCGCTTCAGTAAAATATTCAGGAAAAGTCATAGCATCTGCATCTTTTTCACAGCATGGATAGAGAGATCTCCAGGCAAATTTAAGCAGAGTTTTTGTTTCTATTGTGCATTGTTTTAACCCTGTGTTTCATTGTTCAGCCTATACATTGATATTGAGTCAGTTTTGTTTTTTAAATACTGAGAAATGCTCCTGAAAATCCAGGTTTTTTTACTGTGACACTTATGTTGACATTCATTAACAGATAGAATGTTAAAACTCTTTCCATTTGTAGAATCTCAAAGATAACCTGTAAAATCACTTTAGCTCCAATGCTGAGGGATCTGGCACCTGGCATAATAAAACACCTGGTTATTTTGTATTTTATTAACTGCCCCTTCTCTTCAGTTTGCATAATAGAGAGTTAGATTTACATTTGTTACGACGGCCGTGCATTACTCCTAATAGAAGGCACGTCAAACTTCCCTTTGCTGGCACTGCAGCATGATAAAGTAACCTCATATGATACTGATGAAGATTTCGTTCACACTTGCTGGTTTCATGCAACGTCTTTTTTTCCAGATGGATACCCTATTGTAAAATGATTTCCTGCTTTAGGCTCTGCTTTGTGTAGCTCTCTGCTATGCCATCTTTCTATGAACTGGATAAACTGCCTATTAAATTTAATTACAGCCTGAATGACTGCACATCTTGATCTTATTTTTCCTCCAATGTACTGTATTTCACCAAGGTCCTTGAGGATGAAATAAAATAAATCTGAAGGATGCATACTCCAGTAGCCAAAAGAAATGTTTCAAAGGGCATTACAATGACTGTTAACTCATTAGTTTTGGACCATTTTGAAGGCAATTCTTTAGGTTTAGCATTATAAAGACATTTTCTTCTATCTTTCTTCTGTCATTTAAAAAAACCCAAAACAAAATAGAGGAAGTTCCCAGAATAAAAATTCAAATAGAAATTATGAAATGAATTAATTATCCCCTAAAGAGAGGGGTAGCAGGAAAGAGCTCTCCTTTGGATTGCTCAGCACGGTTAGTGTTAATTTTTTGCAGTTAGGGCCTAATGTAAATACTCCTGGCTCAAATTCCACCCTGTTCCAAGTGAGGGTGAATGTCAGGCTGGTGGCGCCCTGGGGACCTGTCAGGACCTTTTGTGACTGATGGTGGTGGTGGTGTCTTGTGAAGGCAGCATCGGGATGGGGTCCAGAGCATCACAGCCAAGCTGAGCTCACTCCACATTCCCTCACCAACCTTTTCCAGCCCTGTGTCCTTCCTGTGAACCAAAGAAAGCTGACAAGAGAATGGCTTCACTGGTTTTCTAGGAGGTGGACATCCTCACCATCAGCAGTGGTGGTGGCAGGCTCACTGGAAATTTTTCCTCCAAGGAAGTGTGATCTGTGTAATTTGAATGCTTTTTGATGGCTATTTAATCTGCCATGTCTGTTAGACTTTTAGGTTGAGACTCTGCTCATTTAACTTTAATTTTAAAGTTAATTTAACATTTTAACTTCAACCAGCTGAGACTGAGGCAGCTGATCACATGGGCTTCCTCTGCAGCTGCGGAGAACGCCACTGCTTGAGCATATTTTTATAGGTAAAATTCCTCCTGCAGTGGAGATAACCCAGATGCTGAAGGCAGCTGCAATGCACACTAAACTGGGTGGCTTATGAAATAGGGGATTGAGGGATGCCATAACTCTGGCTGCATCCTAAATAGCATTGGGTCAAATGCTGGCAATTCGCTGCATGTGAGGGCAGAAGGAAAGGAAATTTGGGTTTTTCAGAGCACTGTCATTACCTGTTTCTTGTCACTCTATGGGAATCCTGGGTGGATTGGAATGGACTCACCAGGTCTTCTCATGACACCCAGTGTTCGTGGGCTGGCATCAAGTGGGTCATGGCAGATTTTGAGTCAGATGGTTCTTGGCTGACATGTGCAGCTTTTTCAAGTGTTAAGCGGTTGTTCCAGATGTATGAAAATGTGAATTTGATCGCAAACTTAACACAAGTTTCCTATGCACTCTAGAAAATGATGGACAGTTTGATTAAGTGAATATATTGTAAACGGTCCCTGAAAGATGCCACCAGAATGTCCTTGTTACACTTCCAGCAGTGGGGGTGTATGTTGGATGCACCATCAAATGAGCACGTAGCATTCATCCAGGCACATGGGATTTTCCTTAACATCCTGTAAATAAATGCTCTGTATGTCATGGGAGACTGTAGCTTCAGAAAGCTGTGGCAGAGCCACAGAGCAGAGAAATTAAGCAGAACCAATTTTCTAAGACCTTAAGTATGTGAAACTGTGTTCCAAATATTGTGCTGCTTTTTCCAGAGGAGGACCCAATATTCTTGTTCCACTGTTCATTTATATTTTCTGGTGTACAACTGTAAATTGTCTTTCTCAATGCACTTATTATATAATGGCAAGGAAGAATAATGAGGGTGGCATTTGGAAATGTTTAAGTTCATTTGTATTCCTTGTACAGATGGCCTCTGCAATCATAAGTAACACAGAAGTATCCAAGGAATTTTCAGGCGATTAATCCAAGTTTAAAACCAGCATCATCCCAACAGCAAGCTGCAGAAAATGCCTGGAATGTTAATAGAAAGTACTTCTGGAAGGAAAACGTGGTTGTTGTTTCCTTCCCTTGAAAACCGTTTACTGAAAGGGACGTTGTTGATTTATGGTGCCTTCTGTCTGTCTCTCCAGAACTCCAGCGCAGATCATCGGGTTCGACTGGACCTTGGGCTTTGGGACAAATTCAGTGAACTTGCAACGAAGTGCATTATTAAAATAGTGGAATTTGCAAAGCGATTGCCAGGCTTTACAAGTTTGACCATTGCAGACCAAATAACTCTACTCAAAGCAGCCTGCCTGGATATACTGGTATGTATTTTTAACATCATTGTTCTCCTACTAATGCGTTTTCTATTCTTCTTTCTACTGTAGTTGACAGGAAGAGGGGGGTGAAATACGGCCCTGACCTTATTGTTGTAAAATTGAACTTACTGGGTAGTCTGGTGTAGTCAGAAGATGACTCCAGCACACCTACAGAGATGTGTTCTGGGGGATGAGCATACTTCTCAAAATAGGTCCTTATACTTCGTGGGTTTCAATTAAAAGGGCACATTTTGGTATTGTGGCTTGTGCAACTTTGGAAAATTTTCTTTACTGTTAATGCTGAAGAGAGACCTCTTTCTCCTTCCCTCCTCTTTCATTCTTTCTCCTCCCTCTGCATAATCCTATGCATAAAGGATGCCTAGAGAGACAGTCCACTGTATAATGATTTAGGAATGTGCTGTACCTGTGGTCATGAGGGAATTTAAGGAACAAGACACAAGTCTTCAGAATTAGTGTTTTTCGGATTTTAGAGGGGAAGCTGGTGTGCCTGGAGCCTGTCAGATGCAAGCCTCTGGCACACATATCCCCCTGCTTTCTCCAGTGCTGCAGGTATTTATGGAAGTGGCCGATGTAATGGACTCAGTAGAGATTTTAGCTAAATGTAATTTAATTGTAAATAGGCAAGCGTACAACCTGCAGGAGGGAGCTGTGCAAGTGGTCTGGGAGTTTTTCTCCAAACCTTGCCTTGCCACTATGTCAAGGCAAGCTGTCTTCCCTCCCTTTGTCTCTGGTCGTTTCTGTCATGCTGACCTTCAGAGGAGCCCTCTGGGATTCTCAGCATTTCTTTATCAAGACCTTCGAGGTCTTCAGGCTTTTAGTGGCAAATATGCTTCTTGTTATTGGTTGTAGCTATAACTTGCAGTAAAACAGTATGTTCAATGTAAACATATTTTAAATGTTTCATTCTGAGCACAAAGCTTCAGGTCCTCATTGAACCAAGCATGGCCAGTCTAGAAGCACATTATAGGATGGCTACTGTAGATATATTTTTTGTCATGACACAGGAGTTTGAACTAGGGAAGCTGAAGTTGAAGTAATTAATCTTGGAATTTCTAAAAGTGCATTGCTTCAAACAGGATCATGTTGAGGAGGACGTTAACTGCTGTGACCTTTTCCTCTTGTTTTGTCAAAAGCTGTTTAGAAGAATCGCATCAAGAGGACATTGATGAAGGAGGAAGAGGGGTAGGAGAGGGGAAGGGGTATCATTCTTTGGCCTATAGAAAAAGGGAAGGTTGAGGTTGCCCTGCTATGCTTGAGAGTCACCTCTTGTTGTTCCCTTAATCCAGGCACTCATTCAGACTCAGCCATCTCATTGTTACTGAGAGTGTCCCTCGGTGGGGCAGGGCCATTTGTTACCGATTGCACGCCTGTCATCACCAGCTCTGTCCTGATCAGATCCTGTTACGTTGCCCTTACACGAGAGGCAGATGGTGATCAAAAAACTGCAGCGTTGCCTCGAGTGTGTTCTGCCAGCAGTAGGGAATGAGAACTGCTTTGTGCTCTGCTGCTGCAACCCATAACAAATAGTTAATACAGAAACTACACAAAAAAGGTGGGGAGGAGCTAGGATATGGCAAGAATCTGGACATCCAAACCTTTTACCCTTAAAACTTCAGCCCTTAAGCTGCCACCCTGTTTGTTTGTGCCATGCCCTGGCTCCATAGCTGCTGGATAACAAATACCCTAATTCCATAATCCTGTGAGCTCCTGGTGCTCTTTGTCGGTGTGGGCAGTGAGAGCTTGCCTCGGGAACACGCACAGCCTCTGTTGCACAGGGTCCCTGCAGCAGCTCCAATCAGTGCTGCCATTTCCAACACTGGCTCAAAAATTGAGGGGACCCTTTTTGGTAGGGGTTTTTTCTGAAATGCCTTGATAAAGGCACTTTGATCAAAGTATTAAATAAAAACCTAGTTGCCAGATTAGAAAAAGGGAATGAAACAGGTGGTAAATGGTGACTTTATTTCAACTAATTAATGGATAGAAAAGTTGACTCTTTAATAGATTCACCACTTTTACTTTGTAGCTATTGGCAATCTTCAAGCTTTAGTTATAAATTTTATTGAGGCCTGTCATTCCAGATCACCTGCTCATTCTGTTTTTTGTTTTTCACAAAGCCGGAGAAGGTGACACATCCGAGCAAGCAGGGCATAGCAAGCACCATAGGAGGCCGCAGCTGGGAGGAGCTGAGGCTTTTCCAAACCCAGGAACAGATATAGCATGGCAAATAGTCCTAACTTTCCTCTGTGACATTTACACAAACTTTATGTGCCTATTTTATGTGCTGCTTAAAAAGAAAATGGGATAATTACCATGACACAGTAATGCGTAGTGTGCGCGCTGCCTGTGAAATGCTGTATCCATTAAACCTGCATCACCTGCACATAATCGGAATTGCAGTGCTGCTCTCTATCTTTATTTAAGCTGAACATCAGTACTGGAGCAGTTTTAATAGCGCATATTTCCCCTTGCAACAAGCCAGTTGTCCTAGTTGGGAGTGTTTCAAACGTTTCAGTTTGTTGTGCCTTAAGATGCAGGGTGAGCGCTGTTGCCCCTCCTGCTGCACCGAGCACCCAGTGGCAGTTGTGTGAGCTCTGCTGAGCAGGGCCATGAGTCTGATCCTGCTGCTCTGCCATGCCCTGGACGTGTTCCCAGAGCTGCAGCACGCGGGAGGAGCAGTGTGGGGCTCCCAGGTAGGGTGGCCAGGCTTCCCTGCCAGCAGGACTTCACTGCCTGCCTGCCCTTCAGCACCAGCTGTGGAGAATCTTAAGCATTTATAGACCCTGCCAAGGTCTCTGTTCAATTGGTTCCTGTGGCTGTGGGTGCTTAAGCCCCTCTTTAAGAGGCTGACAAAGGAAATGGTGCCAGGAGCTCAGTAAACTCCAATGCATATGGGCCAAAGAATTGTTTTATGTACAAACAAACACTAACTCTGGAAGGGAAAAAACATCAAGCTTCCTGAGGCAGCTTGAGGCACCAACTGAGGATCATGGAATTTATATCTTACCTGATGCCAAAAGTTTTAGGGATAAATATTACTAAAGTTCAGTCAATAACCCTTGTAAAAGTGAGTGCTTCTGTCTGCTGGTACACTGGCCCAGCAGCAGCCAAGCATCCCCAGCCTCACTGAGCTTTGGCAAGACAAATGTGGAAAGAATCCAGAGTCCAGTCTGTCTTAAATCCAATGGGTAAAAACCTAAGAAGTCCTTGAATGCTAATCCTTAATGATGTAATTTTTGCTTTCTGTTGTAAGCCTCTGTGCGTTAATGCCAGGCAGGAATTTGTGTGTGCAGAACAAGCTGTGCTGACACGGTTTGGCAGTGCCATGGGGCATCATTACTTCAGAGTCACTTGCCTGGGTTTCTCCTCTCAAGGAACTGTTCAGCCAGCTGAGGCAGCTAGTGTCTAACAACAGGATTTCTTAAAAAATAGGCTCACCTTGCCCTACCTGGTCTGTTTAAAATGAGTAACAGTTCTGTGGTAGCAACAATGTCATAAATGCAACTTTCTGGCTGACTTTGGTTTTGTGCCTCTTGGTAGGGTTTTTGCTTTGCACTTTATGACAGGCTCATAAGAATCCCTAATGCTTTAATATATAAATAGTCCTTAAAACAAGGGGCCCTTTAATAATGAGGAAAACCCATATTTATGGCTGCAAGTGGCATTTAAGAGCAGAGTGACAACTAAAATACTTGGCTTGGTTGCAAAATCTAAACAACATTGAGGACATTAGGAGTTCAGTTTAAAATGGAGAAAGATACCGTGATTTCTTATTTTCAAGTGCTGATGTTTCCCATATGTTCTTCAGTGAACATGAGCTTGAAATCAGCTTTACTTTGACACTGGAAATTTGCCCAAGAACAGTTTAGCAACGATCAGCAATATGCATGGCGTTTCACAGATCTTGATGAAGGACAGAAATTAAAAAGGAAAAAAAAAAAAAGTAAAAAAAGAAAAACACCATTTCAAATGATCTGTCTAAGAGTTTAATAACAGCGTGTTGTGGGATAATGTCAAAGGAATGCAGAGGAAACCTGAGACCTGATTGCTGCAGTCAAGTTAAGTGCATTGCTGAAAACACATAGTTGATCTTCAGCCGTGCCAGTGCCCAGCGGAGCCGCTGCAGGCTCCTCCAGTTGACGGCTGATGCAGCACTTGGGGTACGAAGGCCTGAAGGCTGCCTTTAACAAAAACCTGTCCTACTTGCTGCCTCAGCCTGGAAGTAGCTAAATCCTACACAACTTTATGTTTTAATTATAAATTTTGCAGGGCCCCTGCAGGCCCTTTCTATGCATGCGTGCAGGGGCTGACTTGAGGCTGGGTAACCTCACTCCAAATCTGTTCCTGATGAGGATCCAGCCTGGAAGTTCTTCCTCTGCATTAGCCCTGGGGGTCTCTTTGCTGAGCACTCCTAGCATGCACCCCAAACATAGTGGGGCTTGTGGCACCAGGGAACAAGCACAGGAGGCTTTGCTGCAAGGCAGCCAGCAGCCTGGGATTGGGATATGGTGGCAGGTGTGTGTTCAGCCTCTGGGATGCTGGGGAAGATCACTCCAGGGCACAGATCCCTCTGGGCAGGGATCTCTGTTTCAGCTGGTGTCCAGACCTGCCCTCTGAGGGAGGATCTGGGGGATCCATATCTGCCAGCTCTGCTTGGGCAGCTGCTGGGGAAGCTGCAGGCAGCCTGGGGAATACACCACGGCATTGCCCAATTAAACTCCCAGTCCTGCTCTGCCAATTTGTTGTGAAGGGAGTCCTGAGGCTATGGAGGGACGAACTCTCCTTACTAAGGCTTACCAATTGAAATAGCACTGGAGTCAAAAGGGCTGCCTTTCTCCCTGGCTGAGCTAAGGGAAAAACTTAAGGCAAGAAGTACAGAGCCTTGTTCATCCCAAAGTTGTATACCTGATCTTTTTCCACCCTGCACCCTTACTGGAAAGCAGCTACTGTCTGTGCAGGCCTCAGGTGGGAAGATCTGCACTCCAGTTCCTCTTGCATGCTATTAGAGAAGTGAACCAAGTAGCTCTTGGGTGTCACAGTAAATATGTAGCTTTCAAACCTTTGTTTTCTTGAGCACCAGACTCTCCATTTTCTTCTCTTTTCTATACAATCTTTTAATGATTTAAAAGAGCAACCCACTGTGAACTTTAGGGGAGAGCATGGACAGTGGTTACTGGCAGTTCTGAATGTGGTAAAGATGCTGCCTCTTACTGACAGGGTGCTGTGCTTTATAATGTTATTTTTATCTAATGATCCTGAACAGTACATTGGCTACTACATAAAACCTAAAAACCAGCAGCCTTTTAAGATGACATACATTCGGGGGAGTTTGTGGTCACTGAGGAATTAATGTGCTGGGTGTTTGTATTTGTGCCCCTCTTGGTCATTGATATAAGTAATTTCAAGAAATTACTCTGATTTGGGCGTAAGGCAACAATGTCAAACGTACCTGTCCAACTGCACAAAGTTTCAGTGCTTCAGTGTATGCACAGAAGGTGAGATAAGATTATTGCTGAGATAGAAAATAGTTGAAGATCTATCTGCAGAAATACACCCTATTAAGTCTCTTACCAAGGAACTGAAGAAGAGAAATAAAAGCTTCCCTATAATGTCTTAAAGACCGTGTTCTCCTCATTCTCCTCCCTGCTTATTTGGAGCAGTGTTGCCAGGCAAAGATGAAAGTGGGAGAACCAAGCCCAGAGTGGTCAGCTGCCATGTGCTGGGGCCTCTGACTCAGAGCCTCAGCAGCTAAAGGAGTAATTAAATTCTCCCAGTGCTCTCTTATATTCATGTAAATCTTTTTTGTCGTATCTTTAAAACCAAGTAGGATGGGAAATAAATACAGTCAAGCCCTGAGAAAACACAGCTGTAGTCTTAGCTCAGCTAATCAGCCTGACTTCGGCAGGGTTTTAGTTCAGTTTAGTTTCAGCATAAGCCCTCTCCCACCTCTGATTATTTTAAACACTAAGCATTGATATATATATAACAGGAATATGTCAACATGATGGACGTCTCTTTTATTTGGTCCTTAAGGCGGTGCTCATTAATTGCAGCTGTACAAATGATCCTGTGCCATGGAGAGTCTGTGACGGGACACATGCCGGGTGTGCTCCGAGAGGCAGGAGCGCTCACGCACACGCTCCTGCTCTCTGCCACCTCCGCTGTGACACTGCTCTTGACGCTGCCCTTAGCCCAGAGGCATTCGCTAACAAAATGTAGAGCATCCTCGGTGTTTTATTCATGTGTTTTGCATTTCCTCCGTGTCCAGTTAGAGGTGTGAATCCCTAACCTCCCCTGGAAGGCTCTTTCACCTGGGGTCAGCGCTGGGTGGCTGTCGGCATCCAAGCGAACTTGCCAAAGCCAACACTGCCTGGGCGTGCGCAGGAATGAGCGACACTGTCAGCAGCTTTGCAGGGTCTGCCACCGCTGGGGCTCCGCAGGGGGAAGCGCCAGAGCCTGCAGGAAGGCTGGGAGCCAACAGGCTGGTGAGGAGGTTTGGTGTTACAGCACACAGAAGTAACAACAACCATAAAAGAAGCTGGGCCAACTCCTCAGACCACTGGCCAGGCTGCCAGCAGTTGTGTGTGCTGCCATTTGGAGGTGCAAAGTTTGATATTCTGCTGGGTGCAAACTCCCGGGCTGACAAGGTGAGCAGTGCTCCAAGGAGACCCTACCTGCAGCTGCTGGGGAGATGGAGGGCTTTGTCCCCACAGCAGTGTTTGCCTGTCTTTCACAAAAGAGGGGAAGGCAGCCTGAAATTCTGCCTTTTCAGCAGCTCACAGCTTTCCACACTCACTCCCATAAAAGGTTCCACAGACCAGCATTGTCCTTGTCAAAGACACAACCCAGGGAAGTTCTGCCCTGCAAAAGTGATCCCCAAAATCAGTGAGATATGCCTTTATTCAAAGAGGTGAGATGCTTTCAGGAGCTTGTTGGATCAGATCAGCAGTTCATTGGATCAATCACATTTTATAGGTAGGTGTGCGTGGCAGACTAATGAAAGACCTGTTTTTGTGGATATCACTGTAATGTTGGTGACCTGAGTGGTGAGAGTTGCTCCAGAGTTTTGATTCTTTCATAACTAGGGGGAGATTTCTGTTCTTAGGTTTGTGTTACAAGGAATACACAGAGTAAATGGAGTATATTTATATTGTACCTGAGAGTTTTTGTGCTGCCAGAACTGCACAAACTGGAGTTTGCTTTCAGATTGTTCTGACGTGGCCAAGTACTGAAGTTCCATGGAGTCATTTGCCGCAGCGAGAAAATGCAACAAACCTTTAATGGATTAAATTATTCAGATTCCATTTTTCTTTTTTTTTTTTCCCACAGATCCTTAGAATTTGCACAAGATACACACCAGAACAAGACACCATGACCTTTTCAGATGGCCTTACCCTAAACCGAACTCAGATGCACAACGCCGGATTTGGCCCGCTGACTGATCTCGTGTTCACGTTTGCCAACCAGCTCCTGCCTTTGGAAATGGATGATACAGAAACAGGTCTCCTTAGTGCCATCTGCCTAATCTGTGGAGGTATTGTACACCATGAACTCTAGTGCATTTCAAAAGGACAGACATGATAATGTCTTCATTTATGTTCTACTTGCTTTGCTTTCCTTTACTTAAACATATAAAATACATATATCTTTGTAACATTATTATATGTGTTATATAAGCTATTTAGTGGTAAAGGTTTGTTTTCCACTGGTGATAGTTACTGGTTTAACTATTGACAATTTGAAAAAAAATTACTAGAATCATTCTGTCAAGCAACCAGTCCTGTTGTTTGCCTGACAAAGGGCATTGAGATACCTCCCAGAATGGTTGGAATTAGGAGGGACCTCTGGACATCAGGTCCTGCTGTGTTTTTGCTAAACAGCGTATGGCTACCTGCATGGATGAGCTTTCTTACAGCAAGATGCTCCATTACACACCTTTTACTTATAAATTTAATTGTGTGCATCTGCATTGGTTTCAGTCACATGGAAGCCATTGGTAATAACTTTCTTTAGCAAAAAAATGAGTTATACTTCCAAACTGGGGCTGAAGGGAACTCAAAAAGGTGATTGTCAATTAAAATCATAGGCTTAAAATACAAAAAGTGAAGTCTCAGATAATTTCCAAAATAATCTGTAAATTTCTGTTGGTTTAATCACTTGGTCTCTCTCCTCCTTGGCAAAATCTGGATTAGCAATAGAAACACACCTTGTTTCTGGGCCATTTTGTTGAAACACAAACTGAGTGCTACAAATGAGTGTTTGAAACACAAGAGCCAGTCTTTGTTGGCATTGGCCCTTTAGTATAAAATCATTCCGATTTTATGTGTCTCTAACCCTAACCCATTAAAAGCATTGATGGGCTCCTAGATACCATTGATATGTGACTGCTGTGTCCTGGTGCAGAGGGGTGGCATTTGTTGTCACTCAAGCCAGCACTGCCATCTGCTGATTCCTGATGGTAACTCACTTTACTGTAGGAGTGGTAACAAAAAATAGCTGGAACCTCTATGAGTACCTGGGTCGCCTATCAGTGACACATATAAAATTAATACCAAAATATTGTTTGCAGCAAGGTGTTTTCTCCTTGAAGAGGGAAGTACAACAGCAAACTGGTAATTCTTGACCATCCAAATGACAAACTGATCCAGTCACCAGGGAAAAGAAGTTGATCCAAGTTTCAGAAAGCTCTTCCTATGGAACACTCACTACAGAGTGTGCGTTGTTTAGCAGAGAACGAAATTCATGGAGTTCTAATCAAGAACACAGAGGAGATTCTGTGAATTGGAGTTTATTTTAAAAAATAAATATTTTAAATCATGAGTGATATGGTACTTTCCTACAGATCGCCAGGACCTTGAAGAACCAATGAAAGTGGATAAGCTTCAGGAACCCTTGCTTGAAGCACTGAAAATTTATATCCGAAAGAGACGACCCAACAAGCCTCATATGTTCCCAAAGATCTTAATGAAAATCACGGATCTTCGTAGCATCAGTGCAAAAGGTACAGTTTCTCCCAATAACTCAGCAGGAGTGACAGTGTTGCATTTCACAGGAAGTGGCTTAGACACCTGGGTTGTTAATTTTTTAAACACATCTATGAAAGGTCCTTGTGACCTTATTCTTCCCAGTTTCTTTATGTAATTCCTGCCTTGAAATTGGTTTTGCTTTAAATATGCATAGTGCTCCATTCTCCATGCAACTGACAGTGAAAAAGATGTTGTAGGTGCAAGTGGCCTAGCAAATCATTAGCATGAAGTCTCTGTTAGTCATCTTAGGACAAGATAAAACCTTTGTTAATGTTTACGAGGGGGTTCAGATCAACATGTGCTTTGTATCACCAATGGCTTTTAAAAAACAGTCTGGTTACAGACTGCAGAAAACACTTGTGCAACCAAAATTCCCCTGAACTGTGGTCTGAGGTATTTGAGATACAGAACTGATTTGATCCAGCATTTTGGAGATTCAGCCCCTCTAATCCAAATTAACCATACCTTATGCAGTCTTGTATATCCTTATGCAGTGCTGGATTGATCCTATGTAGTTAATAGTCTAAGCACTGTCACACATTCTCTTAAGCACAGATGTAGCTGAATGCTTTCATTTGATCAGAACAGGTTCCCCAATGTACCAGGCTGAAAACAGAGAGTCTAAAGTGCAACAATTATTACTCTTATGGTGGCTGCTGCAGTTTTACCTTCTTACTCTGCTTACTCAGCAACCCCTGATAGATAAGCAGGCACATGAGCTTGTATGTACAGGTACCTGTGTAGGTTGGACCTGTGCTTTTGGGAAGATTACTGATTTCATTTGACATGGTTTGGGGGAAGACTCAGGGGGAAAAAAACCCAGTAGTTAATTCACTCAACTAAATATATTTGTTTTAAATTTAAACTTCAACTGCTCCACTTCAAACAATATAAATCCAAGTTAAAAGATTAAGTTGTAGCTATCTTTATAAAAAGAAGTGAGCAACTTAATTGGATTGATTAGAACCAGAAGAAGTAACTTGGAAGGGAAACACCAGAGCTGGAAGCAAAAGCATCCTAAAAAGGAACCACTTACCAGGTTATCTAAAGCTTGCAGTTTACCCTCAAGTAAAACAAGCTCCATCCAACTGAATCTACAAAATAAACTTAGAGCAGTATTGACCTATAAAAGCATTTAGGGGAGCCCTTTTGTTCCACTGTTTGTGAAAAATCTATTTATACTTCCCTCCTTCTTTACCAGAGCCTTCCTGTTCCTCAAGAACACAACTCCTTATATTCAATTCACAAGAAAGGCTTCTTTTCATTCTGACATAAGTATTTAACTTTAATTATATCATTAATGTTTCATAGTAGAACTAAATCATACCAAAGAATGGTGATGTCCTGGAGGGGTGGGAGTGTCTCAAGTTTAATTTGAAAAGATGTACATTAGGCAATAATGACTTTGGATGGTACCTGATCTTTGAAAGCAAACACCAAAGAAAGCATGAATCTGAAACACTGAATGTCTCCTTTTGGCATTAGAGGTATTGTAACTAAAGGGTGGAATGTTTGTGGGACTGAAGTGAGACAGTTCTGAGTCCTCATCTTCTGAGTTCTCTTATCCCCCAATTAAATTGGAAGTTTGCAGAACCTGAAAAAGTTCTCTGGCTCTGCACTGAACGACCACACAAACACTTCACTGCACCAGACATATCAGTGGAAAGCATGTGTGTAACATGGCCAAATTGAGTTCATCAGCACAGCTCTGACAATAGTTGGTTTCCAGAAAAGCTCTCAGCATCGTTCTGCATTAATATCTTCCCCATTACAGTTACTTAAGAGACTTTTAAATCAGCATTCACTTGGAAAGTCAGCCATTGCCTTTGTAGATGATTTTTTTTGGACGGTCCTCATGTAAGGCATAAACACAAACGCTCCCTTCCAGTCTGGAGTGAGTAATGCTCTCCCCAGCATGTCCACTGCAGCAGCGTGCATAAAGCAGAGTATTTACAAAGGATCACTCTTCTGGAATGGTTCTTCAATAACCGAACTATTTTCTCTGTAATTTTTTCTTTTTCTTCTTGTTTAAAAAACAGTTCCACTGGACTCTGGTTTTAAGATGATCAGGAATCCTGAGCAACAGGAATGCTGAGGTTTATGGCTATAAATTGCTCAATGCACAGTTCCCTGAGCGCTGCCTGCCCAGTTCCGTGCTGTGTCCCTGCCTGCTGACTACACACTGAGACTTTGTGTTGGGCTTTTTTTCCTCCCTAAACCAGTTGTTGTGGGCTCCCAGTCTGAGGGTCGGGATTGATGCAGCAATTTTGTTTAATCCTGCCTGCACTCACCTGCAGAGCCCCCTCTGCAGACAAATGCCTGTTACACACATCACAAACCCAACTGAGACAGCCTGAGCCAAGGCAGAGCTGAGCAGTGCTCAGGGCTCCTGCAGACTTGGTGGTTCATTAGCACAAGACAAGATGCCTGAGCTTTCCCCCTAAGAAGTATCTTTTTGCCTGAATGTCTTCTTTTATAAAGTAATTGTTTGTTAAATTCAGTGTCTTATTTCACGGTTTTCTCTATGGGAAGGAAACATTTTGACTTAGATCACTGCAGTTTTCTTGCAGCATTCATCTCACCTATTTAACATTGACAGAATTTTTGTCATTCTTTGCAGAACCAGTAGAGAATAAAGACTAAATGTTATTCCAGTTTATAAAGACATCTACATGATCACAGCCTAATTTAAATTTTCAGTATAATTTAATGCCATTTTGGGTTCTTCTTTAAAAATAGGCAGCTCATTCAATTTACTTTTATTGAAATATCAGTTGCTATACCATAGGTTTGAATTGATTTATTAAGGAGCACTCACCTAACTCCTTCTTGAACTGCACGAAGCAGTTCACTGACACACCTTTTTGTGGAAGAAGTATAGAAGGAGACACCAAATCTATTAACAAAATACTGAAATTACTCCTGTAATGGTAACAGAAAGGAAATTGTTTGAATCATGCTCATGGGAAGGATTTTGTGTTTTCTTTTTAAAGGTGCAGAACGTGTCATTACATTGAAAATGGAAATTCCTGGATCCATGCCACCTCTTATTCAGGAAATGTTGGAGAACTCTGAAGGACATGAACCACTGACACCAACCTCAAATGGAAATACTGCAGAACACAGTCCCAGTATCTCACCTAGTTCAGTGGATAACAGCAGTGTCAGTCAATCCCCTATGGTGGAGTAAGACATTTTCCAGCTACTTCAGACATTCCTAAATACCTTATGTACAGGGATGAAAAGCAAGAAAAACATTTTTACTGCTGCTTAGTTTCTGGACTTAATATATATCTATATATGTGTATATATATATAGATAAACTCAACAAGGACCAAGAAATTTTCATATGTATCGATATTATACTCCTTGCTGTTTAAACTCTTAAAACTAGAAAATGCAAACTTTTGAAACTCTAAATCAGCCATTTCATGCAAAAAAAATAGTTAAGCTTCTGTTTTCTTCTCTGAACACTCAATATTGCATGGTGACAAGACAGATCTCAGTCTTCAAATTCTGGTTGCATTTCTGATGACTTTGTACATACGAATGTATGGCTGTACTCTCCATACTGGATGTTTGGTGCTTTCCTTTTGTCTCTCATACCTAAAACGATCAAGACACCAACCACAGGACATGGACTACTGTACACATCCAGAGAAGGAAGTTGAAAGGACCGTCTGTTTTAGTTGAAATATGAAAATTTGTCCTTGCTGTCCTCAGTTTGCATCTCCTTCCTTGTAAAAAGTATACAAAATGTCACTGCCCCAGCAGAAGAGGTATCAGTATCAGCATTAACTGCCAGATCAGTTATTCAGATGTCATTTGTTCCACTGTTAATGTCACTTTAAAGTTTAAAGAAGTGGTTTCTTAGCTGGCTGGTGACCTAGCTCCACAATTACCTGCTCCATTTCAACAGCAATGCTATAGCCTCCAAGGCAGAAACACTTTACAGTGTTACCATGTTTTTGTTTACTTGTTCACAAGCCATTAGGGAAACTTCATGGGATGATAACCAGCAGACTCACTTACAGCTTTTGAATCGCTGAGTCCAGGGTATTTTCTTAAGAATCAACTGCCAGGAATCAGCTGGGCTTTCCAGCCTTCCTGGTGCTAAGGAAGTACAGCTAGGACTTCCAGAAACACAAGGAGAGAATCTGCCTTCTTGGCCTTGTTAAATCACCATGAAGCAGAGTGAAAACTGTGGTAGAATGGTTAACAGATTTAAAGTGTCAGTTTCTTAGGTTTCATTTAAAGCACTAGTGGATTTTTTTTTTTTTTATATATTCTAGCAAGTCTGTGATGTACTTTCACTGGCTCTGTTTGTACATTGAGATTGTTTAACAATGCTTTCTATGTTCATATACTGTTTACCTTTTTCCATGGAGTCTCCTGGCAAAGAATAAAATATATTTATTTTAAAAATTGTGTAGAAGTAGTCTCTCTAGCCCAAATTTACAGTTACACACACACACACATACACACAGTAGTTTTCCATTTTTTAATGTTTAAACTTCATTTCAAAAAGCAGGTTTGCTGTTTGCAACCATGACAATTAAAATGTGCTTTAGCACAGCTGTCTAGAACATCTCTACAAGCCAGTCAGACAAATACATGACATTTCAATGAGTAAAAAAGAGCATAAAACTGTAGGTGTAAGAACAAAATGTTAAAATGCCTACACACAATAATAAAAACCATCAATTACATTATCACATAAAATAAGTCAAATGTACAAAAGTTTGCAACAGAGGGGACAAAAGGACAACACAAGATACTTGTTGGAAAACATTTTTGTGCTCTTTGGGCACTTAATTAAACATATCAAAATCATCATCTTCATCAGACTCTGCAAAATATTTCACTTCTTTTCTAGCCCGGCCTGTCCGTGGCTTTGGGGCAGTTTCGGAGGCAAAGCCTGACTGGAAGATTTCCACATCAGAATCCTGGTCAAAAGCGGCCTTCTTGGATTTCTTTAGAAAAGAAAAGACAAACCAGTCGTGATGCTTTGTACATTGTCCATTTTAATATTTAGAATTGAAAAAACCTCTCTAGCATTAGATTGCTAATGCCACCTCAGCCCCCATTACCATACTAGCAACTTATAAGAACTTAACTTTCATGTAAAGCAATCCATGAGGTTCTTTTTACAAGAAGACAGCATAGATGGAACTGACCTTGCTTGGTGTGGACTTGGGTGTTTTCTTCCCAGGGTTGTATTCACCTTCATTTTCTGAACCAGATGCTTTTCTTTTCTTTGCCCCTCGGCCTTTTCCTAGGTCAGAGATTACACATGAACTTTGGTTTTAAACTACAGACTTCATCAAACTGAAAAACCCCCTAGTGAAATTACTTTAGTATGTCTATGTGTTAAGTTCAAACCCAGTTTACTACTCAAGCTTCTTCACAGTAGTATAATACTGTATTTTTTCTTTTCTCAGTTTAAAATCTTCTACTTCTTCCACAGTCACCATTCATCCTGAGAGCTCAAGCTGTCACTTCAAGACAGGGACAAACTTCATGAGATCTTCCACACTGCTGAAGAACTACAAGTCCTTGGTCACCATCTGCACTGATTACACAGCATTAATTCACCATTACTATTTAGTAAATTTACTTTTAACCTCAACCATCAACACTGGCGTATCCTTTACAGACTCCTTCAATTACATAGCTTGCTGTGATGTGTTGTGAGGGCTTAGAGAACTGGGATACCAAAAAATGGGCTTTAAAACCCAGAAAGTGCTGCTTTCTACAACTGCTACCAGAACTTTACTGGCTTGGAAAGAGTTGAGATCAAAGAAAATAAGCAGTATGCAGTAGAATGGAAGAAGGTGCATGGGGGGTGCAGCTATTAAATGAATTCCCAACAGTAAGGGCCAGATAAAAAGTCCACACATTGTTTGCCAAGAAGTCAATACACTGTATTTGTCACAGGAAAGGCTGAGTAATCTACCAGTGATAATATACTCATAACTCAGCATGGTTCTTACAATTACTGTGAGCCCTGTGCTCCAGAGAGCCCAGGTATGACTCCTACCTTTGGGTGCTGCCGTCTTCTTTGGAATGCCAAATTCTGAATCTGAATCAGAGTTCACAGTTTCCACCTTCTTGGCCTTGGGAGCTCTTTTAGGCTTAGGGGGTGCATCTAGTTTTGCTGTTGGAAGTTAAAAGATACTAAATAAATTCACATATTGGTTGGACATATTAAATTGTACTAGATATTCCAAATATAGCACAAATGGCAGACATTAAAACAAGATGAGTGAATTCTGCACTTGGGGAAAACATACTTCAGCTTTTATGCTAGAACTGTGTGGAATAAACAGGAGGTTTCCTGTGTCCCTCTCTGAGAAGGATTGGTGCACCCAGTAAATTCCAGTGTCCTTGGCTGAATACTGTTTCATGTTTTTGAGTACAAAACAGGTCACTAGTAGCTAAAGCAGCTACAGAAGTCCTCCAGGTTGGATACTTTTACTGTGTCTGGATACATTACATTGTTTACAAATCCAGCTGCTTGTGACATTTTTGCCTTCAGGGTGTCATGACTGGGGGACAGCTTTTCCCAGGATTACTGCAGGCGTTTGGGAGGCAGTGCCTCTGTGACATTGCTTTCTGTCACTTTCAACGAAGAACTTCAGAAAACGCAGAAAGGAGAGGAAGGGAACATTCTGCATTTCCTGGAGAATTTATATCAGTGCTACACAACTAATCTGGCTGTCTTTAAAAGACTGTAATGGGAATGTTCCCACAGTGGGTGTCAAGGGATAGAATCATGGAACCATTTAGGTCAGAAAAGACCCTTAAGATCATCAGATCATGTGTTCTATAGGCTTACAGATGAGAGAGTCTTGCAGAAACCTCAGATACACATCTGACCTACCCTCTATCAGCCACAGATGCCTCAAACAGCCACACGTACAAATACTCCAGACACCAGTGATGTGAGAACTCGGATTTCATTTATGGGATCACAGAGAGAATGTGTTTGGCGAACAAGAGAGTGTCTCCACAAGTGTTTTGGTTATGATGCCTTGAATTGCAGAAAGAGAGGTACAACACACTGCCACAGGCACTGGATTTGTTCTTCCCTGGAAACAGAGCCTGATACCACTAGGTAACTCCTGTGAAGTCTGTTCAAGGGACAGCAAACCTCTTAGCTATTTTAGCTGGTGGCTAAAGGAATAGTGTCCAGAACACTGACTTCCCTCTGTACTAAATGTGTAGGGGGACTCTCATCCACTACTTTAACTTACACCCCTAATGACTGCACAGGTGTGAAGGATCTCTTGACAGCAACCTGATGGCAAATCAGCTCAGCCAAGCTCTCCACTAGGTACCATGACAGGAAACAGAGTGTGCAGCACAATTAATGTTACACAGGCTCTCACAAAGCCCAAGTTTTTGACAGGAAATCCAGGTATGGCATCAGTCCCACAAGTGATGCAAAGAGTACATCTGACTGCTAGCATCTCAGCAGCTGGGCTGGTCAAGGCTGTTCAAGCTGAGCAGCTGCTTATCAAGAGTAAGCCTTCTTTTCAAATTTTCCTTAGGCTTTACTATAAAGCCCTAAAACCACAGACAGCTCAAATAGTCATGGAAAAGTTCAGCTGTCTCTTGATCCTCTGTAGTGAACAGCAGAGGTCAAGAGATTTCATCCCAAATTGATCAGAGTCTGAAGTAACAGAAAATCAAATACCTCTGGAACAATCATTTCAGCCACATGCAACAAGCACTCCTAGTGTGAGGGTGAGTGGGTGGAATATTACATTGCCAGAAAATGGGTTCTGAGGAGGCTGCTGCCAAGTCCATGAAGATGGACTTAGAATCAAAGAAATTACAAAAAGGGTAACCAGATGACCAGTGAAGTAAACCTGCTCAGTTATCACTGGACTGTCCAGCTGTGACCATCAAAGTGTGGTCATGTCTGATCTGGGCAGAAAAGAAGAGATGAAAACTGGTGAAAGCAACCTGTCATGTTGCCATACACTGAGAAGGAAAGTGCTCCTAAGGTTACTCTGAAGGCAAAAATTTAACTCTTGCTTGAAAGAGAGCCTGTTTTGTGCATGTAGAAGTTAATCAGAACCTCAGAAACAGATCACAGCTGTATTTTAAGGTTTCAAGTTAGGTTAATGACAACTCACTACTTCCAGACCCTCAAAAAAACAGAAGGAGAAAGATTGAATGTTAAATTGCATCCATGCCTGGCTACTGCATACAGAGTTCTCTCTTGCATTTGCTGCAGTACAGAAATTCAATATAAAAGACTACTCTATTAGAAATCAGCTATTTCTGTATACAATCTTTATTTACTGTACTACAGAACTCAACCAACAACTGGAAGTGTTTGAGAAGTATTCAGGCATTCACTGACTTGAACTGTTAACAAATTAGAGTGGACACAATGCATCAAGAAATAGATTAGAAATAGGGAGGCAATGGGGGAAAGGATGAAAAGATGCTGCAGTTCACTAGTGCCTGATACAGAAAACAAGATTTATTTTTTTTTTCTCATTTTTAAGACAGTAAGTTAACTATTGTATGTGACTGCTTTCTTGTCAATCTTTTCGAGGTACCTTTTTTTACAGAAGAATTAATATATTAAGTTCAGATGCAAGTTGGTCAAAAGAAGTTTTGAAAAACAAAGGCCACAGTGTCACAGGGAAAAAACGCTGCAAGACAGCCATTCTAAAAGCTGACTAATAGCTGAAAGAATTTATACCTCTGCTGTCTGAGGAGAGTCTCTCATCCTCTGTTTCAAGGGGAAAAAATTATAGCCTTCTCTGCTGGTTTTGGCTCAGACAGAATTAGTTTTCTTCTTTGCAGGTGGTACTACTAGGGACTGTGTTTTGTATTTGGGTTGGAGACGATGTTGATGTTGACAATGCAGGGATATTCTGTCGCTGCTGACACAAAATCAAGGCCTTTTCTGCCTCTCAAACCATCACACCAGCGAGGGGCTGGGGGTGCACAAGGAGCTGTGAGAGAACAGTCTAGAGAGCTGCCTCCCACTGACCCAAGGGATATTCCATGCTCCACTTATCCCCTGAAGTTAAAAACCTCCCGTTAGCTAAACTAGCTGAAGGCTGAACACCACCTCCGGATGTGGAAGGTATCAAGTTCTGACACTACAAAATAGCCAATGGAAAGAAACAAATTAACACTATTAAGGACCTGGAGAAAGTTCAGACCTTATTGCTGAATTTCACAGAGTTCAAAATAAATTAAAGCAGTTCTCACTTTGAAGACTGAAGAGACAATGCAAAGGTGAAGATGATGACTTCAAATAAAAGGATTGGCTTCCAGGCCAATTCTATACTTACCCTTTTTAGCAGCTACTGTTTTACTTGGAATTTTCTCTGTTTGTTTTGGAGCAAAAGATGATGAGAAAACAGGAGCAGAATCCTCATCATCACTGTCCAATTTTGTTGTATCTACAATCACAGAGTAAGTTTAGAATAAGATTCATTCATGGCATATATTAATTACATCAGTATCAATTACAGTAAAAATTAATCTCAAGTAAGTGTTTGTGATGCTGCAGCTATGGATGCAGTGTGACTTCCTTACCTATGATACAAGCTTTGTTCCTCTAAAGATCAGAACTTCCTTCACTTTTCCTCTTTATAAAGGGGAGGATGTGGACATCCTTCTTCTGTAACTACTGTGTGAAGTTTGTGTGTACCACTCCCCAAAATATCCCATTAATAGTTGCTATAAAAATTAAATGGAAAACAAGCTCACCATCATCCATCTTCTGAGAGTAAGATGGAAAAGAGAAGATGTTCCCAAAATCTTGATTTTTCTTGGCTTGAGATGATTTTCTACTTACAAGCAAAAAAAAAAAAAAAAGGGAATTATATGAGTTATATTAAGCACATACTGAAGTACATGGACATCATAATATCCACGTAAAAGTTAAATCCTGTTTTAACATTCCCAGCATTTTTGTATCTGCTTGCAGCAGTCAAATCTCTAAAACTGACATCCAGTCAAGAATTCCCAGCATTTAAAATTAACAGAATTACATTATTTTCAATAGTTCTCTATACCAGACTGTCACAAGACAGGAAACAGAGAATCTTTAAAAATGTAGTTTAACAAATGATATTACACACAGTGTACCATAACTATTTTTATATATTATTATTTTTTAAATGAGTCACCCCTGCATAGGTCAGTTGCAAGGCTGAGATAATATACACTTGAATTCTTCCACATTTGATTTTTCATGGTGTATGTAGAGCAATAACAGGCTAATATTTCTCAGTTTTGTTCAGACACTTCTGCATTGAAAAAATTATTAATAAAGAAATCCTGCTGAGTTACAGTACTTACTCTGGAGATGGCTTTGATTTGGCTGGGGAGAAGTCATACTCATCTTTTTCTAAACTGTCTGAAGGAACAAACTCATCCTCTCTGTCATTTGTAACTGGAGAGGATTTCACTTTGAGCTCCTCCAAATCGTTGTTGTTGTTGGTATCATCATCATCGTCGGCATCATCTTCTTCTTCTGAGAAGTCAAAAGTGTACTTGGGCCTCTCAGCTGAGAAAATCACACATGTACACAATTCAGGAGAGTTGTTTATGTTATATAATACAGATACATACACGAATCAAAGTGGAAGTCGCTGAACAATCCCTGCCTCAGAGTACACAAGGTAAGAGTGGTGGATAATAAATGTGTTTCAGCCTGGAAGAATAAAGGGCTGAAAAGAATAAAGAATAATTTGGATGTTAGCAAACATCCAACACCTCTTGTGCCTTGCTCAGACCCCTTCAGCTAAGGGCATTATGGAGGCATTGTGCATCAGTACTTTTAAGGAATAAGAATCCTTCACTTACAATTGAAGTTTTCTTGAATTCACCACTTGAATATTCTTCCTGATTTTCCAGAAACTCTGTAGGGTTTCTTTAAACCATCAAATACTCACACATTTTCCAAACTTTCAGTCTTGGATTTCATGGAGCATTCAGAATTTTTTGATAATTTTTACTTGCCTTTTATTTGGCAGTATAATTGTATTAGAGTATTTTTTTTTTGTTTTTAAGAATATTGCCTTGTCTGTTTCTTGTATAATTCACTAGTTTTGTGAGCAATTTCTATTCTAGTGTTTAGAATAGGGGACAAGATTTCTGATCCAAGTTACAAAAATCTTTCATAACAAATTCCTGATCTTGACATTAAGAGTATTCTTCACACAGTGAAGAAAATATAACACAAGCTATGTGTAGGAAATAAAGTCCTAAAGGAATATTATGGTCAAAAGAAAATGTGGCTTTGTAGTTGAAACTTTCAGTCACAATACACAATTCACAAAATCCTGGGTACCTGCAGCTCTCCTAAGCAGAGAGTCTCTTGGAATAATCACAGGCTCATTTTCTTCTAAATCACTTTCAGACTTGGATTCATCATCTGACCATGGGTTTCGTTTCTTCACTTTTTTTGCACCAGATTTTGTAGATGATGGTGTCCTTCTTACCCTGGCACCTGCCAAAAGTAAAACCATTTACTACAGTCTGGTTAAAAAATATTTTCACATTTTCTAATTATTTAGAAATTCAGCAGAAATTATCATCTTAAAAAGTTCTCCTTTAAACATTGTAAATTTTCTTCTTCTCCCTGAAGGAAGATTTAACATGAAATTATTTCACAAAGAACCTGATAGGCTGCTGCCAAAGAAATTTGTTTTATGACTGAAGAACATAAAGTCTCTAGTTTTATCTCCTTTGTCATCAAACTTGTGGTTTTTTAAAGGGTGCTGGAGTTTTCCAGGAAAAGAATGTGCAGTTTTCCATTATTCAGGGAACACGATCAGAAAGAGATATTGGAAAAATACAACAAACATGGGAAGCAGAGGATATCCTATTGCAGAGGGGTAAAAATGTGGTCAGTCAGTTGCAGGGCAAGCTCAGCTCAAGCTGGGCTAATTTGCCCTGGCTCAACACTGGCTGTGGGAGATTTGAGCTGCATGTAGACAAGTCAGTCATAACTGTACTCAGTGAATCTACTCAGGTTGGACAATTATTTCTGCAACCATGGTTTTTTCCTTTTTTTTCCTGAAAAAATAAACCCCCTTAAACCTTCTCTTCTGTCTCCAGCTTTCTTTTTTTGTTGCTGCCCCCCTGTTACTGTAATAAATTCCCACTAGCAGAGGAAATGGGCAAGTGAATGTTGGTCACCTGCCAAGCCATAGCACCCATAACTTTCTGAAAGTCAGAATGACTGAATATGTCAATAGAAAAATAAATTTATTTAATCAAATTCTACAATGCATACCATTATTCAGACTGAGGGGCTAAAGGTGACTGCCCTGTCCTTCAATATCAAAGAGCACACAAACCAGACATTTCAGTTTGCAAAGAACTAGCCTCATTATGTAAAAATAATCTATTTTTCTATACACAAATTTGAAGATTTAGGATCTCCCCCCAAAAATTCAAATGTAAAAAATGTAAGATCCATCACCCCAGGAAATTAGCTGACACAAAGAAATTTCAGCAGAGTACTTTCAAATATTTCATTTGAGGGAAGAAAACCACATATAATAGTGATTATTGTGCTGTATTTCCCTTCTCACAGTGTGTTAAAAATGCATTTCATGCCCAGTAAATACACAACGAAGGTTAACTATGGCTGTGCAAGGATCTTACCAGGTTCCTTCTTCTCTCTCTTGGGTTTAGGGGTTTTAGCTCCTGCAGCTGATGCATTCAATGAGTCATCCCCACCACCCTCAGCTGGCACACCACCAAACTCTTCATCAAATTCCATTTTTATTGCTAGAGAATCAGTTTCGCCCTAAAATTACAAAATAAAATAATTTACACCTTTATATTTCAAGATCGAGCTGGAATCGTTTTGCAGATGATAATAAATGAATGTAGACTAGTATATTGACATTTGTTGAATAGTCTTGGAAAGGAGTCATCTCAATAAAAACACCTGAACAATAACCAGCCTCAAGAGGTTTGCAAATGTGAAAGAAATCCAGTACAAATTTCTTATGCATTAGGTCAGCAAAACAGTACAAATACAGCACCGGTGACAATCTGGGGATTTGGATTTATGCTACCAGAGTAGAAAAATACACCAGTTAAATAATAAATAATTTAACTGTAGCAGTCATTTTGGTTTACCTTTTTCTTTTTCAGCAATTTCCTGCTGGCATCAGCTTTCATGGCAGATGTAATCTGTGGAACTATTCTTCTGCCATATGGTGATGGCATGGTCTCTTCCAGCTGGAGTTTCTTCATCTTGGGTTTACCAACTTTGCCTTTTATTGGCTTGCCAACCATGCCAGCCAGAACATCTTCTCTTTCCTGTGCTTCTACTTTCTAACAAACAAGGGGAGGCAGGAGAGGGGAAACACATTATTTTTTAATGAGGACAAAGTGGAATGTGATGATTATTTAAGATTCAGCTCCTTTTTACACAGAGCATAAGGCTCCCCTTAATTCTCACTTGAATTGGAATATAATTTTCAGTTCTGGAACAGTGACCACTTAATCCAGGTAAATTCATTACCCTGTAGAGTTAAAAACTACACTTTTGTTCAAGGATAAATACAAACTTTTGGACACTGTTAGACTGAAAAACCTTTCTTCCATCAAGTTTCTATTTTGCAAGTATGTGTCTGGAACTGTTGTAAATTTCCATTATTTCAGCATTTAACTTAAACATTTGGTGTTGAAGTGTGTCACTTCAAAAGATTGCACTATCCCTTTTCAGACCACGTGGAAAACTGAGGTTCAACAGGTTATTCACCAAAGGGACTTTATCTTTTTTCCAGAATTACTGATGAGCCAAACGAAGGGCCCCTCATATAGTATTTATAGTCTACACATTTCATTCCTGAATGTATAGTTTTGAATTTGGTAATACTGCCTCACAAATATTAGATCATGTAGAATTACTGTAATTATTACCATTACCAGTTACTACTCACAGGTTTTTGTGTCATCTGAAAATGAACTTTCTCCTGGTTATTTTTCTTTTAACATCATTGACTTGGAAAAAACATTAAACTGGATAGAGGCAAGAAACAATCCCTGAGAAACACTACCAGGAACACAGATACCCAATATTGTTTTCCCAGTTACCATTATATTGCGCAACATATCTACTTTTGATTCAAAATGTAGTATTTTTTAATTCTTTTCCTTAAATTTTAATGATTTTTATTATAGTTAATGTTTTTAATTAAATTAGCATGAATTTCATGCTTTAGAAATATATAAAGTAAAACATACTTCAAGCTCTTCAACGAAGGCTGCTAGATCTTCTTTCCAGAGGTCTGAAGGAGATTTCCTTTTAAGATCGTTTAGTTCTCTCTCCTAAAACATGAAAGTAGTACAGAGCATGTAAATACAACTAAAGCAAATGCCACTGACGACTGAACATTCACAATGTGTCATTTCAGAACAAGCCTTCCAGGTGTACCAACCTTGGAATCTCTCTGCTTGATCAACTCTTCCACCTTCTCTTTTGTGAGTGACCACAGGGACATGTTCAAAATGTAGTTGAAGTCAGGGCCAGAGGTTGCTCCAGAAGCAGAGGAAGCATCATCATTTGCATTCTGAGAGTCCTCCTCTTCTGCTGCCTGAGGTGGAACATTCACAATTGCAGGTATTAGTGATCTCAGCTCTGTGCATCAGCTGTGACACTGCTCCAAAGCACCATCACAGAGTAGCAAGGTGTGCCCTCACAGATTCAATAACCTGAGCATTTTCTGGACCTTTCCAAAAGGCTGTGTTCCTGTGACCTTCTAGAGCTGATCATTTAATCATTTGATTTAAGAAAACAAATTGAACCTGTGCTAGAGCCTTGTATGCTGCTGGCTGCAGACACTGGTGCTGTCCCACCTGTCTCTCAGGGCTGAGACCTTTGCCCTTTGGGTATTCATGGATATCTGCTCCTTTAGGAAATGAGCACAGTCCTTTGGATGAGAGCTGGTATCAAAGGCTCAAATGTGCAAACTAAGGTTTGAAAGTAGATCAAAACTTCTCTAAATAACAGTTCTGTTATCAAATAGAAATCATTCCATAGAGTGAAAATACAATATTAAAAATACAAAACAATTGTGAAATGAAAACAAATATCTAAAACAGTGGCAAAGACACAGAAAAGGGGAGGCTGGCAGAAATTCAAAGCTGCTTTTCAAACAAGTTCCATCTGCCCATAGTAATAGGGATGTAACTTTGAAATTAGACTTGTCACATCTCTCTTTTGGAACAATAAAAACTCCTTGGTTTTAAAAGAAATAGAAACAGAGACTGGTCAAGGTCATGGTCAAATTTACTACGATAAATTTGAAAGTCATAGCTTTATAATATCCATGTTTCTTTACAGAAAACCAATTAGTAAGTTGTGTAGAAATGATTACATTTAGTAATTAGTTGTATGTATGGGGTAACTGATGCAACACTATGCACTTGTATCAGTCAGTCAGAAATCAAACATTCAGAATCAACAGAAAGCCTGTTTTGATTTGGGTACATTAAGAAATTCAGTCTTCTGAAATCTCACTTTTCAGACTTGTACTATCTAGTTTTCTTCTAAGCATTATCCATATAACAATACCAATATTACGTGACTTTATTTTTGTGTTAGTTTAATTGTTTTTTCTAAATGGAAGCCAATAAGGAGTAATGAATAATGTTTTTGAAGTGCTATGTGTGTGTTGTAAATTAAGTTAGACAACCAGAAAACAAGCAGTATCATTTATAACTATATCTAGATTATTACCTTTTCCTGTGCTTCTTTCCAGGCTTTTACTGGATCAGATTCATAACCTCTCTGGACCAACATCTGAATCAAATCTCTTTTTGATCTGTTCTCTACAAGACACACACAAACACAGAGGAGGGGAGGAAAAACAAAAAAGAAGGGAAGTCAGTCTCACGAAAATCTTGCTTGCAAGTATTTTCTACTACACTTAAATCATTTCCAGATCTTCCCCCACTCTTAACAATTGTAACTTTTGTTCACTCACCAATGGTAATTTTTCCTTGAATCTTCTCCAGGATGAAACGAGCTTGGTTGTTCAGCTTGGTGGACTCTGCACCCAGCATTCCCACGAGCCACTCCTTGCGCAGGCTGTAATAATGTAACCGCAGATCAAAGAACTCCTTCAAGATGTCCTGCACAGTTTCGTACTTCTTTAAGCACCCCATGTGATCAAACAGCACCTGGAAAACACAGGATAGACTTGAGAGAGGATGTGTAACTCAAAATTTGTTAGCCCTCATGTAAGTGTTCAGTTCTACTGCACATATAAAAGCACCGGACAAAAAGTGGCATTTCGAGGAGTGTGAACTCAAACCTCATTGTGGAGCTACACAGCACAGAGCTGGATGGACTTCATTTTTATTACAAATTTATATTTATTACAAGTAGATTTAGGATGAGATTTATGGTAGCACAATCAAATAAAAAGACAGCTATATAAACATGCCTGAATTCACTTGAATGACTAATTTTATCTACAAATTAAATCGCAAGTTCAGTAGCAACTGATGATTCACAACTATTTAATATAACAGCTGAAAAGCTTAATAATCCTTAATAATCTATCAATTCAGCTGTGAAATCTGCCACTTTTCAGCTCTGAAAACTACCATCCTTCAAGTTTAAGCACAAAGTAAGAAATCACTTTTACTTGATAGGTGAAATCAATCCTGCCTGGCTTCTGACATCTCTAGTTTAGACATTTATAGGTGAACTAGTCACCCTCGGTGCCCTCCATAGTCAACTGAAAGAAATAAACCCCTCTAGGGGGTAATTCATCTATCCAAAATAGCTATTTGGGAGCAGGAGAACAATGGCCAGGCTCACATCACTTCTTAAGGTGCAGATTAATTCCTACACAGGTACAGAAAGCAGCCCTTACACTTCATTATTTATTTTTGGCAGGCAGAAAATGCAGGAACTCAGCTGCAAAACATTTTGTAATCTGTGAAATGTAAAACTGACAGCAGATTCTCACAGTAGTTCCAGCAGATGCTTTAATATGTGAGAAATATCATCACCCTGATTTGGTAGATTTGCTTTTGAAGTACAGTCTACAAAATTAGTTGAGCAAGGCCTGTTTCCTTTTCCAATTCCACAGTTTTCAATTTATTTTTAACCTATTTTCATACAGCTTTTGATGTACACAACAATAGCAACAATAATGATATTTGTGTTTTGTGATAACATCTGTAAGTAGCATCTGCCATAAAAAAATAGAACCGTTTTTTCAGTATCTGTAAAGACAGGATGTATGGAAAACTTCGCAGAAATTAACTTATATTCAAATCCCTCTCAGAATAGACAGACATCTATATTTATTCATTTTCTTAGTAATTTACAGCACTATTATGTCTTCAGCAGCTTAAGAACAGTGTTTGCTATACCTCGCCACCTAAAATTGGATTTATGCTGGTGGAAACATTGGATCATTTAATTCCTATTAGAGCAGTAACAGTCCTGCAGAAAGTGCAATTTTGAAAATGTAATTTGTCTCAAGTTTAAAACTCAAATCTAATTATAATATGGCAGAAAGTTATTTGTATGATCTACTTTACATTAACCACTTTTGGTTCACTGCACAGGGAATTTTCAATTACAGGAAGGCAACCACCCCTGGCCTGTCTTATTTGAAAGACTCATCAGGACTAAAATGGATTTGCTTATTCATGTTGACTTAGGATTGGTCATCATTACAGTTTTCTACTATTGAAACAATTTCAAATACGCAATGCACTGTTCACTGCCAAGAAACAAAGTATATTACAAAAAACATTTGATTTTATAACAAGCAACAGTAGGGATTCTGATAGCCAAACTTGAAAAAGTTACCATAGAATTACAAGTAAGACTTGTTTGAAGCTTAAAAACTTTGTGCAATCCAGCAGCTTCTGCCTGTGCAAGCTTTTCTTCTGTCATCTTCACAACAAATTTCACAGTTGTATCAGTGTGGTATTCCTTATAGTCAGAAATTAATGCTGGAGTTTTTTCAGTGCCATTCAACATAGGTTCTAGAACCTGTTCTTTGTACACCTGTTGAAAATAGGGCAGCAGAAAACAGAACCACTTGAAATGCTTTAAAACTGCAAACCAACTGAACAACATTAATTTTCAAAGTTCTGAGCATTATATCTGATACCAGTTACAAGTTACAGAACCAGTATAACCTGCAAAATGCAGGGCAAGAGTAGCACAACATAAGAGGCAGAAACAAGGAGGGAAAAGGCTACTGTAAAGTGGATTAGCTATGAATTCAGCAGGAGAAGCAGGTGTTCTCTGTAGTACAGACAGCTGATGGCACAGAGAACCATCTTCTACAAAAGTACACAGGAGAATGAAACCGTGTACACTTCTGTGTATGTGTAATCAGAAATTGTGTTAGAAGTTCATGCAGTAGGATTAAATAATTTAATGAGGAATTCTTCAGTGTTTTTTGTTTTCATTAAAATGTATTTCACTATTACTTACCTGGGTCCATGTCCTTACTGGAAGCTCTGTAATCTCTACTGTGTTCCTGTCCACAACAAATATTTCACCACTCACTACATACTGATTTTGACCAAGTTCCTGAATGGTTCCTTTGAAGTTTTTGTAGTTTGGGAGCTGAAATTGGAAAAACCAGCAAAGTGGTAATAATCTTTATAATAAAATATCAGAAAAATATTTATTTTCCATACTCCATACAGTTATCACCGTATATTGCACTAACCCACCAACAAGCCTCTCATGCCTGTGAAAATGTGAAGTCATAGGAAAAATACTACAGAAAAAACCCAGAATACACACATGAAAGTGACAAGACCAATTATCCTACTGTCCACAGAGTAGAAAAATTAAGAAGATGCAGCTGAACCCAGTGAGGTGATGGGGTTTCGTTTTGATTCTTTTGTTTGGCTTTTTCTTCATCTTTCTCAAAGAAAACTCTAAGCACAAATAAGGCATGACAGAAAGCAGATTAACACCCCACAATAACTTTACAGAAGTGGTGCTACCTCCCCTAACCATTTTTTCCTTTTTGTGCTGTTTGGCAAAGATAGTGGAACCCATCCAGGTTAAATTGTAACTAACAGGCTGAAGAATTTTTTTTAACAGGATTGATTTCCTTATCCAGCTTGACACAAACACATACCAGCATACAGAAAGGTGCTAGATGGAGGCAGAACTGCCTCTTTCAACCTCAGTGAGCTTCAATTGACTGTGAGACTACACAGAAGGCCTAGGAGTCCTAAAGGAACGGCAATGGATTGCATTAATGAAAAAAAAAAATTCTCATTGTTCCCAAGAATTTGAAAAAGGAAAGCCACTATGTCTTGAAAATTGATATTGCACACTCAGTGAAATGTGATCTAAATAAAGAAGAAAAGATGTTTCTGCTTCTACGCCTTAGTAAACACAGCCAAGCAGCAATATTCATCAGTTGTAAAATTAAGGTTACATCAACGACATTTCATCTCTTGGTCACAGATGTTTTGGGTTCACACAGGTATTCTTCCTGCCCAATTTTTTTCACATTACTTCTGGGATTTCTAAGGTTTTGACTAAACAGAAGCTAAATGTAGTTCAGAAGCTGCTGATTTTCTTAAACAGCAGCAGCATCTTCTCCTATGCCGACAGATAAATAAAATAGAGAACATTTCAGACAACGGAAAGGAAATGTTAACTTTGGCTGATGATACTTAAGTAGTACCTTCAAAAAGAACAAGTGATACAACTTTTTACTCTGCTGCCACGTCACAACCACCCTGTAAGACTTGTAACAGTCAGCAGACTGAACAGAAGTCCTCTAAACTATTTGCTAAAAAACCAAATAGCAATGTTTTTGCTCCAAGGTGAACTTTCCCAGCCTCATCCCAACAGTCAAGTAAAGGTTCTACATAAAATTTCTGGGACAAACCAACTCTGATGCTCTAATAATTAAGAAGTTTCAGAGAGATAAGAATTCATTATATAAAGTAAGTACATACATATAAAATACCAATATATACTATTATTTTTACCATTGGGTGGGGATCTAGGCCATCCAGCATTCGTCTGACATTGTTTACAATTTCTCTGGTATCATAGTTTGGAAGTTTGCACGCCCAGCCAGTACCAATTCCTTCAGCTCCATTTACTAAGACCATGGGAATGATGGGAATATACCATTCAGGCTCTACACGTTGGTTGTCATCATACAGGAATTTAAGCAAGTTGTCATCCACTGATGGAAAAAGTAGCCTTGCTAAAGGGCTTTAAAAAGAAAATAAAGAAAACCGTTTAACCTAAAGTCCAGTAAGTAAAGAACATTTTGCTTTAACAGCCTTTGAGCCCAGAAATTATCTGTTTGCAGATTTTTCTCACGTCTTCGTTTCGCTTTGCCATTCTGAAGCTGAAAATCCAATGTACACATCTCCTGAGATAACAAAGTTCTTCCCAGTGGAAGTGTGTGTTCATAATAGATGTTGTTTGTTTCCTTCACAGTAACACATGTATCTGGTACACTAGCAACTGCTGACATTTAACACCTACAAAATATCATTCTTTGAAGCTTTCAGAACACACTGCTCAGTGTGACACTGGGGCCTCCAATAATAAAGCAACACAGCATCCAAATAGTTGCAAAATTTCCTTGTTTAACTGTAGGAGTAGCAAAATGTTATGGATGCTCAAAACCACACTTAAGAGATCCAAAGCAAAATATAAGCTTCTATCAAAATATTTCAATCTTTCTCCATTTCTCTCCTCCATGCCCCCCCCAAAACGGAGTGTTGTGAAAGGATGAGTTTCATAACAAGGCTATTTAGAAGTATGCATTTAGCTTGACATTAATAGTTTACCTCAACATGGTGAAAATATAGCGAGGGCTGGCAGCATCCTTTCCACCATGAAGCCTGGTGCCAAACTGACCAATAGGTTGTAGCAGATTCACATTGTTACTTCCAACAAAATTCTGAGCCAAGTTGACAATAGTCATCATTAATGCTTGCTGCAAGAAAATACAAATTCATGGTAATGAGACAGTCTATCCTAATCAGCCAGTAAAATCTATTTTAAATGGCCCAAAATTGTGTGACTAACGTGAATTAAATTTTTAAGAAAGGACTGTTGTAACCTATAACAAGGGCTGCTGGGAATACATATTCTATGCTTTTGAAAACCCCTGAGCTTCTCAATTTCTTCTAAAGCACTCCTCTGGGGGAAGTAAAGGGACATAAACTGACCACACTTGCATGCACAAACCACTACTCATGGTTTCTAAAGGGAGAAGAGAAGGGATGGATGGATTGTTAATAGGGTCACTCTTGCTAATATTTCAGATAAATATAAACACAACAGGAGCTAGAAATAATCTTTGTTCTGACACTGTAATAAGTCTTTGAAGAACAGAGCCTCTGCTTCTTCCCTTAAAATACTGTATTTCTGTGTTTCAGAAAAGAATTGTCCTACTAGGTAGTTCCTATATTCCTATGGTTTCAGAATCTAGAAGTTGCCTAGGTAATTAGTTATCTACTATTTTGCCACAACCCAAAATGTATTCAGATAACATTGTGCACCAACACTTGGAAAGAAAGGAAACAGTCTGTCTTATTAAGCTACATACTGTTTGGCTCATTTTCTTTAAAAGTACAACTGTGATTAATAGAATTGTAGTCAATAGTCTGCAAGTTTAATAGCACAAACATTTATCTAATATTGTACATAGGCTGGAAGTCCTCACAACTTCACCATTCTCCATACTCACCTCCCCATGGTGATAAGCTGACATTTCAGCCACAGAACCAGCCAGCTGAGCAACCTTTACTTCACGTTTATCATTTCTCTTAAAGCAAGTGAACAGAACCTTGCGTTGCCCTGGTTTCAGACCTATTAAGAACAACATCCCATTTTCAACACATACACAAGCAAATTTTTTCAAGTGATAAACTTGTTTTGCCTTATTATAATTTCTAATCTCTCAAAACAAGACTAAACATTAAATGGAAGCAAATTTACATTGCAATATTAACAAAATAATAAAAATATAATTTAAAAAATGAATTTAAAATATTTTACCAAACTCAAAAAATTACCAAAAAAGTAGAAACACAACCTTTTCAGCCAATTATACAGCATCCAATACATCATTCTAATAAACTGCACCTTAATCCTAAATGTGCAACTTCCACAAGTCAAGAATTCTTTCCATTTTACTCAGTAAAATCTTTTTCCTAAGAATGTCAGCACAAATTCAGCAATGACAGCTGTAACTGTAGCTTACATGTATTTCACAGCACTCTGAAATTTTACTTTTTGTGTGAAATTCTCAAACATGCATTAAAATCCAACAACAAAAAATGTTATCCTCTTGAGATCTTTTAAAGTTTAAGAAATAAGCCAGTCTCCAATGTTTTGGTTTATTTTCATTGCTTAGGCACATTTTAGGAACAACATCTGTGCAGAAGGGATTGCATCATATTTCCTGCACGTTATCCAAAATTTGATAACCATTTCTAGATCATGCTTATTGAGCTATTCAGAGTTTTAATTCATATGTATTTCTAAAATGCACTAAAATATTGTTAAATGCTACCATTACTACAGTAGGTCAAACATAAGAGCAAAAGCTGGAAGGAAGACAAAAACAAACAAACAAAACCACTGACTTCAATTTCCATTTCATTTAAACATGTAATATCCAAACTTTTTTACAATAAATCTGCATCCTGTTTTTCTACCAGAAATCTATACAACAGACTTAAAGGACAGACTTCGCACAGGAGAATCACCAAGTAGTTAGAACTGTAACTAGCAGCTGTGAAGACACAGGCAAAATGTTCTTCCTCTTCATTATTTTTTCTGAGATTTGCCACCAGACTAGCCTGTCATATATCACCTAATGATGCTAAAGGACAAAAACCACTGCTAGAGCACTACATCTGCTGAACAATTCATATATCCATACCCAGAATGCAGAATGACAGCTGAAGTTGGCAAAAGCACTCATAGGGATTATATTACATGTGTACATAGACAAACACAAATATATGAATGCTATGTTCCCTTCATATTTTCTTACATTTCTGTAGAAACAGTCCACTGCAAGTTCATTCTTTATTTTAAGTTTCAGCAAAATCATTCTGCTGTTTCTGAGAAGGCAGTCTGGGTACAGTATGTTGTAAGGAGCACTGACCTCTTGAAACCTACAGCTCTGTAAGTACCCAGGTATGGGAGGAAGTAAGTCTGGAGAAGCTGAAACAGAGACTGACATCCTTTGGCTCTCTAGGTGTGCATCTGCATATCCAACTCAGTTTCATTCTGCATCAAAACTGGAGATCCATCCTACCGTGATGCTACTGCCCCTATCCCCTGAACGATCCCTCTCTTTCATCTAAAACACAAAAAGCTCTCGCTGCATGAATATTTTGGTATAAATCTGTAGTGTCAAGAAGCCTGACCAGCTCCACAATAAAATGTACTGGGAACTGGAGATAAATGCACTTCACCCCTCCCCAAAGTCTCAAGGCCTTTTTTCTGATCATAGTAAGCTTGTGCACACAGACAATGATATGGGCGGAAATTCCTGCTTACACCGTCTGCAGTTTTACAAATGAAGCTGTAATGTAATAAAAGCTGCTCCTTTTAATGTACATGCTATTGCAAGGGGAGGGCTAGTCAACCAGACTGATAGGAACCTAGCAAGATTACAGGTCAGTAAACACTAGAGCACTGCCTGTGGTGCAAGACTGAGGGGAGAAAACATTTGCATCTTCATCTGCACTCAGCTGCTGACTTGAATGTTAATTATTATAACCACTTAAGAGACTTGCTTTCTCTGATGGTATGAGCAGAAACAAAGCTCTTACAGGGCCTAGGGAATAGGTCTGGTTAAATAAAAAGCCTGCACAGCAACAGCTCAAATCTCCTCACAGAAGAAACATGGCAATTCCTTAGCACATAAATCACAAAGGCTGGAAGGGGCGGCAGCAGCTCATCCAGCCTCCCCAGGCAGGATCCTCTTAGAGCACATTGCACAGGATATGGGCTCTCTCTTGAATACATGCACTGAGGGAGACTCCACACCCTCTCTGGGCAATTTGTTCCAGTGTGTGACCACTGCACACTGAAGAAGCTCTTCCTCATGCTCGGGTGGAACTTCCTGTGCATCAGTGCCTGTCCACTGCCTCTTGTGCTGCTGATCGGCACCACTGAGAAGGGCCTGGCTCCATCCTCTCAACACCTCCCTTTTAGATACTTACACTCACTGATGAGGTCTCCCCTCTCAACCATCTCTTGAGACTGAACAGGCCCAGCTCGCTCAGCCTTTCTTCATAAGAGAGATGCTCCAGTCCCTTAATCATCTTCACAACCCTCCACTGGACCCACTTCAGGAGCTTCATGTCTCTCTTGCCCTGAGGAGCCCAGAACTGGACACAGCACTCCAGATGTGGCCTCACCAGGGCTGAGCAGAAGGGCAGGATCATCTCCCTTGACCCCCTGGCACTGCTCTTCCTAACGCACCCAGGATACCATTGATACAAAAAGATAACAAACACATACATGGAAGTTCTTATATGCTCTGTTTGAATGCATTGATTCCAATGCAAATCACAGCTCTAAAAGCCATCAATAAACAGGAATATCCCAACAAATCATAATGAATTATCAGCTTACCATCAACGAGGGAAGGGATAGATCTCTCATTGTCTGAATTTGAGAAAAGGATCAACTCCTTGTTAATGAAATCATTGTAAGTCAAATGTTTTGTTGCTGTACCATACAAAAATTGCTGAAAAAAACCACATACATTATTCATTCAATACAAAAACTACATTACATTTAAATCTCAGCTGGCAGATTTATTGCTATTATTTAGGACTCACCTCGGGAAGGCCGTGTAGCCGACGCTGTCGCCTGTCTTCCATGAAATTTGTTAACCATTCTTTTCGGTCATCAATCTTCTTCTTACTGAAGGCCTGAAAAGATTCCAAGTACACTAAAGTATCAGCATATAAATGTCTGTGCAAATGTATGTTACTTCACTCAGAATTTTAAGTATATTGCACTTTCTGATCAAGTATTCAATAAGGTTTATTTGGAAACTAATCCATATAACTAATGTCTACATTTAAGGAGCAGTACCAGTACATGACCTGTCAGACATTTTGCACAAGGTTTTTTGAAATTACAGATCTCTCACTGTTTGCAATTTAAATTCATATTGTTTTCCTGAAATCTGCACACATTTAGACAAATCTTATCATTCTTCTTTCCCTCTTCACATCAGAGTTGTGCTCTGACATACAGGTTTGAAGGTCTTTCCCCACACAGTTTTAAGGTTGGGTTCCTCATTTAGACTGAGCTGTAACCAGCTCTCATCAAGACAATCAAATGAAGGTATTAGAAAAAATATCCCACTCTTGTCCTCTCCAAGCCCTCTTTGCTCTGTCAATAACTTGCAGCTGCTCCTGACTGGCCATGCTCAGTCCTCTTATGAAAATTGACAACCTGACAGAATTGACACTGCACAAAAAGCCTAAGCCAGAGTATGGGCCAGCTGACTGATGGCCTCAGCCCTCATGATGACAAGGCATCACTTTCCAGCAACCACTTACCACTACAAAAGGACACAGGAATGTTCTGACTTTGTGGTGTTAAAGAAACAGAGTTCCCCTCCAGTGAGTTTCTTTCCCAAAAAAGAGAAAAATAAATAAAAACTGAATATGTGGTTTAAACAAGGTTTTGGCTACTTTGGGGGAATTATGTGAGCTGCTGAGGTACTGCCTTTTTTTCTCAGGGAGCAACATATAAAAACTTCATCATGTCCTGATTTCAACCACTCTCCTGTATAAGAACACAATCATCAGAACCATCATTTTCAAAGGACTCTGATTGGAGCACTCCCAAAGAGCTCAATGAGTAGTTTCAATTCCTTGGAGACCACGATGCTACACAATAAATATTAAACATAACTTAGTTTCTGAGAAAGGGACTAAGCCGTATCACCCTGTTTAGCATCAGACTGCCTTCCCTTGTGAACAAAGGCTGACAATTCACAATGCCAGGCATCTGAAAATTTAAGATTAGGCTTTTGTAAAAAGCAGGACTAAATTCTTACATTTTTCTACTGGTTCGTTTCAGTTTATCTACACCTTTTCTAGACCACTGAAGTGTCAAATGACCAAGAGTTGGATCAGCATAAAAACTATTTCAATAGAATAAAAATAGAATTAATGGAATTAAGAGCTGTTCTCAAATATTTATTCCTCAATAGAATAAGGAGATTTTTTTTTGTTTCTCCACTTAAAACTGCTATTTTAATACTTAATTTTCTAGCAAAAGAGTTCTTAAGAATGCTGAAGAAGTTGCTTTGTGAAATAATTTTTGCTTTCCTAGATTTCAGCTATCATGAGGTATAGCAGGGCCCGTAATCCCACACCACCCAGAGGTAAACTCAGGCCTGGGATTCCAGTGACCAGCAGAGGAAATGCAGGTGGAAGTAGAAGTGAAGCTTCTGTACACAGCTCCAGCACGAGCTGGTAGCTGCTGAGGTGTAACAGAGGTGAACATCTTCCTCCCAGACTGACAGAATACTATTTTAGGTAACACTGAGAATCAGGCATAATTGGTTACATGGCCTCATACAGCAGCCTGTGTATGGAGATCTCTTTGCAGAAATAGAGATCAGTACTCTATTAATAAAACCACATATTTTACTGTACCCACAGGATAAGAAAAAAGTTGTTTAGTCTAAGACAGGTATTTTTCCATTTTTCTTTTTTTTCTCTCCCATACTATTTTCTTGCTAATGTCACCTACAATTAAAATAGCAAATTAAAGTAGATAAAAGTTGAAATGTGTCTTGAGAAAACAGCTTAGTTCAGACACTTCATACATTGTCCTTCCAAAAGCTTTCTTTGAAACACAAGTATTTACCTGCACACAACTATTTACAAAACTTCAAATTTAAATATGTAGAGCACACACACGAATACATATATGACACGCTAACAGATCTTCAAGAATGAACAGTATCTATCTGATCTTATTTGCTATGAAACAAAATACAGACCCTTAAGTACATGTGAAACATAATTTGTTTGGACTCTATTGCCTAAACAAATAAAAAACTGAGTACTTTTTTCTATGTTGTGTCTTTAAAAGCAATTCTGACTGTAACATTTCTTGATACTCACACCACACAAAACTATCAAATCTAAAAGCAGAAGGTAGAGCTCATTTTGTGGCATGGATTAAGCTTATTCCAAAATTTAAAACGTTTTCCAGAAGATTCTTTCTCCACCCAAAGTATTTTTTTCAGTGTCATGCTTTAACGCAGTTTGGTTTTTGGTTGGGAGGGAGTCCACAAGCTGTGGAAGTGGTTCCCTGTGGGGGGCCTTGGCAGCTTCCTTCTGGTCTGGCATAACCTGGCTGGTTTTGAATATTGACACCGTGGTAAACCACTCCAGAGAGCTGAACACGCCTCTGTGAGATTCACATTTAAAAATGAACGAGGCCTGGGAAAAGCTCTCTTGCTTCCAGCCTTTGAACAGGAATCCGGGCGCTGGACCCTTCCCGGGAAAACCCGCCAGGCCTCTTCCCAATGGCAGAGACCACACGACCAGCAGAGAGCTGCTTCAATTGATAAAGCCTGAGAACAAATGAGCCTGCAAACACCAATTCTCTCCCAAACCAAAAGAAGGTGAAGACATGTAAAGAAAACATGAGACACTGAGGTCAGTGAAGAAGGAGTCAAATTCTAGATGGGAGGAGATGCCTTAGTTTTGGGCTGAAATTCTCTTGTAAGGCTATGGTGAAGATATAATTGATGTATCAGACTTTGCTTTTTCCCTGTAATTCATGGAATGCACTGGGGGGATGTAGCATTCTAGCCATAGCCATGAACAGAGGCACCAGTAGAAATAAGCAGATATTGCAGTAGCTGTGATCCAATGAGAAGCTTGAACAGAGAGAGATGACAGAAATGAGAAACTTTGCCCCAGGGATAGAAGAAGAAAACCTCTGTTCCCAGAGATAGAAGAAGAGAACTTGTGTTTCTATACTAGAACAGCTCATCCATAAAATTGCACCCCAATAAGCTGACACGACCCATGGTGGTGGTTCTGGGAAAAAACAACCAAAATGTGGGAGTGACTTCAAGATTGCAGATTTCTGGGAGGTTGATGATTCACTGTGACATTGAAGCCATATGAAAACTGCTTCTGGTGGAGAAGTCTCCATGGCATGGCAAGAGAGACTCCTCTCCCAAAGAGAATTGAAGAAAGACTATTTTAGAGGTTGTTAACTGACTGAAAGTCCTAGGTTTTGTCTCTTTACATTGTCAGTGGGAAAGAAAAGAGGCTGTGGGGAGAGGAGAAGTGTTCTGAAGGTTTATTCTGATTTTCTTATTATTTTTCTTTTAATTCTGTTAATAAAGTTTTCTTTATGCCCTTTAAGGTTTGAGCCTGCTTTGCTGTCTTACTAACCCTTATCTCACAGTAGAAAATGAGTAAATAATTCAAGTGGGTGCACTGGCATTTGTCCAGCACCAGACGCACTTCATTAGTTGGTGCACTGGCTGTAAAACACACAATTGGCAAACCAAAACCACTACACTTAATTGGTGTTCCTACCCAGTTTCTGAAACTGCTACATTCAGGTATTCAAAAACACCAAAACGAAAACAAGCCCTGTCAGGACTTCCTCAAGTGCCATTTGCAGTGCACAATGAACACTAAAACATATAATATGGAAGCATTTTTGTGAGTTCTTACCAGTGTAATGGCAGCATCATCCTCAGGCCCAGCGTATCGAAACAAAATCCGATGTCTTTCCATGTCTGCAAAATATTCTTTTGCTTCTTTAGCAGTGCTGGTACCCAATCCTGTACAATAAAAAGAAACAGTTACTCAATATTCAAAATATAACTTTTCTCATTTTACCCCTTTTATTTTCCTGGGAATATTATAAAATCATTATGTAAGGTACTATCATGAAAACAGCTATAATAAAACTTCATAACACGCATTTATTATTATTTATTCATGGAGTTTACATATTTATTTTTAAACAAACCTTTGTAGTATTTTATCTTCCATGCTTTATGATTTTCCATATGCTTTTTCCACTCATCAAATTCAGGAATACTATAGAATGAAAGTTCTTGCTTATTTTTGCTTGCCTTTGAAAAAAAAAAAAACCAAACAAAATCAACATTTCTGTTGTGCTGTAAGTAATCCATAAAATCATAAAATAACAGAACCCATACCTTCACAATAGGGGTGATGAATTCCTCAAGAAAACCGTGTTTCAACAGTGATGGCCAATTGTGATGAATAAAATTGATCAATAAGCCCTTTATGTGAGATCCATCCTGATCCTGAATCAGAACATGAAAACGTGAAGCAATCTTGTATCAGATTCCCCAAACCACCAAAAAACCCACTCACTGGCCTGAATACATTAACACAATGTCTGATGACAATAAGCATAGAAAGGAACAGTTGGTTTTAATTCAGATTCCAAACTAGACTTGGGTATGAAATAACCACCTGTGAAGGTCACTGTCCCTGAGCTATTAAAAAGCTCTTCCAAGCCAAGTGCATGGTTGCTGTTCAAGGTTTCTCTGCCTGTGGCATGTTTTTGCTGAGAGCTAGACAGCTCTCCCAAACACCACAGTGCTGATTTTTTTGTGAAAAAAGCCAGACCCAGCCCCAGTTCTCATTGGTGGCAAATGCTTGATAGTTCAATCATGAGATTATCCAAAAATAATTGCCTACATTCTTGTTTCTACCTGACTTGCTGGCAATACTACTGCATTTACTGTCTACTTTTGTCCTTACTTTCAACGTATTTTTGAATTATCTTTATGTCTTTATGCACGTCTTTATTATTACTTTGGTTTCTTGCTAGATTGTGCAGCAGCTGTGCTTTTAGAGAAACCAAAACAATATATATAGATAAATTAATTCCTTAAAGAAACCTCATAATCTGTGAAATTGCAGCAAACATATTGTAAGAAGCTCTGTAGATTAAAACCAGTGAATTTCAGACATACCTGATCTGTCATGATCATAATTTTTCCATATCTCAAACTCTTCAGAGATTCTGGATCTTCATAGCTTTTCTTGTATTGTAATCCAACTATTTTGATGATGTTGTTGATTTCTGCATTTTCCATAATCTGTACCAAAAAAGTTATTTTTGCAGCCAGTGTAGAAAGAAGAGATTCAGAAACATCCCCATCTTGCTTTATAGCTATTCCTTCAATGCACCCTGACTTCAGCTTCATAAGTTTTTTATTACCACCCCTTGAAGCCTTTGCACTTGCAATGATTTCTTCTGGACATGCAAATTCTCAAGACTGCACCACTCTTTTTCTCCTCTATAGCCAGAGCACTTTGGATCTGGGAAGCTGGGATAAAACTGAACATGTTACAAAAAGTCATCTCACAAAGCTGCCTTCTTTTTCTAGTGTTTTCATGGGCACCTGCAGCACACTTCTTATTACAGACAAATTATAAATGGCAGCAGGATTAATATGATGGGGTAATGCTGCTGGCTGCTGACTCACGTTGTGAGTCCATGACATCATATGGCAATGGAGAGAATCCAAACTTTTAGGGGCTTTAAGTACTCATGTGAAATGTGAATATGAGTCATAGAAAGATTTCCCTTCACTTGTGAAGAAATTAACTTCATCATCGTAGTACTGCATGCTACAGTTAATATTTACAGGCCTATCCCAGCCTTCAAAATAGCTGGCACTTTATGAAATCTCAGTCACAAAACTTCCATGAAAAAATTAAAAATTAAAATATGAAGATGCAAATCTAGAAATCAAGAATAAACAAGAGGACATCCATTTGTCAGCAAACAGGGAAGGACAAAACACACACCTGTTTGTGAGAAGCTTCTCGGACATTGAGAATTTTGCCCCTGAGTGGGAAGACTCCGTATCTGTCTCTACCAATTACACCTAGGCCAGAGACAGCTAAGGATTTGGCTGAGTCTCCTTCTGTTAATATCAACGTGCAGTCCAAGGAATGTTTGCCACCTGCAGGCCAGGAAGAAGAAGAGGGAAGGCAAAAAATCAGAAAGCGTAATTCACATGGAAGGAATACAGTTTAATTCTTTCTATTCTACAGGTAATTTCCTCTCATCAGTAAATCAAGTACGTTGAATTTCTCTTCTTAGGGATGGCCTTCCACATCACTAAAACTGCACAGCAATGAGTAGTATCTTTGTCCTCAGGAGTACACTATGGATTGCTATGGACAAGGAGTAAAATAGGCAAAATGGGATGCAATAGTGGCACATCTTATAAAATGGTTCCCACACATCTGCACAAAAAGAAGACAGATTGCTTCTCTACCTTCACCATTTCATTTTGCTGGCTGCAAATTTCTTACACACATACATTATGCATGTCTGAGTTACATACAGGAGTTACTTCCTATTCTGCATTTTCACTTTCCTCACAGTATATTTTAAAAAGCTATTTGTTAAATCACATTTTTGTGGTTTTCCCTTTTTATTGTCTGTCAGCTAAAGCCAGACAACTGTACAAAAAATTTGTCAGAAAAGCTCAAACGATTAGACCATTTGCACTTCCTATATCTCACAAATTTCTCAAACAGAAAAATAAATCTTTACTAACAGTGTAATTTTAATTCTACAAGACACACAGCATTTCAGTGCCTGCGTGCTCAAAACTAGAATGACATTTATGTTCTGACTATTGCAACTGTAGCAGTGGAATAGATGTTCTAAATAACAAGCAGGCTGAAAAAAGGAACCCACCCTTCTGCAACAGTGCAAATGCTCATTAAGTGGCTTTGCTATTTTATCAAGGCCAATGGTATGAAAGACTCCAAAATAACTCTAAGCTGGTTGAGTCTCACCTACTGCTAATAAGGTAGTTTTGAATATACAGATATTTAAAATGTGTGCTGTAATTTGCCTTTACCTGGTAGATAAAAACTACCTCATACTTCCTATTACACAGAACTTAAATTCAGCACCTTTGGTTTTCTGACTCAAGACGTGTGGCTTAATATAATCTAAGGCAGTTATTCACACTGCCAGTGACTACTTACCAGCAAGGTGGACTCCAAATACCTAGAAAAACACCAGTCTGCTGTTTTAGAATATATAAAAGCCAATATTTTTCATAAATGAACTGCAGAAAACACATATGAATGTCATCCAGGTTCACTTTCTTCTGGAACACATGCAATCAGTAGCAATTAATCTCACAGAAATACAATATGCCAGGCATTTTCCTGAGCACAGCTCAGGAACTGAGAGGTTCAAAAAATGCTTTTATGCTTCACCTGATTTAGTAATCTAGCTGCTCCTTTGTAAGCCTATATTCTTAATTTTTGCTTTGATTTCTACCTCTTCTCCTCCAACAAGCCACAGAACTATGTGTAGCTGCTCAAGATCACAAGAAAGCAAGAATGACCAGGTATAGGACCCTTTCTTTACAGAGGAGGGAGAGGAAATCTGCAGCAAGTGCTTCACTCTACAGACACACCTTTCTCCTATTCTTAAGAATTAACTGGCAATGATTAAAAACATTCAGGGGTAGCAGGCACACAAGAAACCTGTGGATGCTTATCTCAGCTTAAAATTAATTCTTGAAGTAAAGATAAAATCTAAAAACCACAGGAATAACTAAAGTCAGAGGGGTTTGCAGCCAGAGACTGTTCTCCCTGCCACACTCCCTGTGTGTCCACCCTGAATGGGCAGTGCCTTCAATGTCAGAAATCCAGTATCTTCCACATCTTCAGTAAACCAATACCTGACTAAGCCTCCTCAGGAGATGCAGAGTTCCCTCAACATGAAACAATAATTAGGCATCAGAGGAATACCTGAGTAACAGGCATTCAAGTCATGCAAAGCTTTAGACACGAGTCTTCAGGCCAAATGAATCCCTACATGCCTTCTCAGTTAAGGAACTTTCAGGATGAAAAACAATAGAATAGCGTATTATCGCCTCTGTTAGAGATTCTCCCTTCCCCTCACACACAGGCAAAAAAAAAAAAAAAAAATTTTGAAGCCTGATCTCCAAAGCAAAGCTAAAACAACTACCAAAAAAGTGTGTCCAAAGTCATTCATTATATGAGTTAGGAGCACTAGACTTGATATCCATGAAAATATATAATTTCTTCAAGCACACAATCTTCTTGGCAAGAAAAGTATCAGGAACATGTATCTGAGTGAGGAGTGAAAATTCCACAGGCAAAAGACTAGAGTAGACATGATTATCAATCTCTGAGGCAAAATATCACATCTGAATAAATGAAAAAGTAATCAAATACTGAAGAAAACTCAATTAAAAATTAATAACCAAGGAACAAAAAAGAAAGGGAATAAAATTAAACAGAACTATCATCTCATCAAGTCATCTTTGGCTTGAATGTTGAAGCACAAAAAAACCCTCAAACCAAAAAAAAAAAAAAAAACCCAAAAAAAACAAAAAAAAAAACCCAACCAAAAGCAAGCCTCTTTCTCAGTGTCACATGCTTTTACCTACTCAGCCCACCCACCACTTCACTGCAATTTCTCTACCTTTGTTTAAGGTGAGGATGTATTAAAAGCCAACTAACATTAACACAGATTGGCAACATTTCAAGCTTTTTAGCCGTGTGTGCCTCTCAAACCATTCAACAACAACTCCCATCTCATTTCTATTGGCACAAAGACTCCCAGCTGATCCTGATCCCTTATCTGTGCTAAGCAAGCAAGCCAACAGAGATTGCCAGCTTGCCCTATATTCCCAGACAGGAACCTAATGGCATTTAAAGTCTAATGAAAAAAGTCTCTCAAACCATTCCCTCAGGTCTGCACACTACTTGATTTACTTTCTGTACCTTCTGACCCTATACAGATTCTGATCTTTCTACATTAGAAAGGTCATGAAGACCAGCCACCTCCAAAATGGAATATTGGTAACACCATTCAGCAGGAAACCACAGTTAGAAGAGACACACTCTTCCAATACCAACCTAGACTGCCACTTTTTTTCAGTGTTACCAATTCTGTAACATAAAGAGGACAGCATTTCTGATACCAAACTCTCCATCACATTTGAATTCTAGCTCTAGAAAGTTTAGAAAACCAGAAAAATTTTTATTAAAAAACACATAAGGATGAGAAATAAAAGTCAGGTTTCAAATTAGCATGTCTGTGAAGAATTTATGAAACAGTAAAGAATTTAAAAGTAAGTGCTCTTACCAGCATCATTAGCATCATCCAGTTTTGGAATGCCCTTGATTTTACTGTGTTTCACTGATGAACATTTTTTGTTCAGTTGAGTTTGTGCCTTAAATTTGACCCAATTCAAAATACTCTCTATGATACCACAGTTAGAAGCCTACAAACAACAAATCAAAATTGTGGATGAGAAAAATAAAGGTTCAGAGAGCAGATTCTTACATCTCAGTTTTAAATCATTAACACTGCTTTTAAGGTCCTCTAAATTGTAAAAACTGCAACATACGAAAGGCCGAGGAATTAACACATAGCTTACAATTTAGCACTTTATGTACATACAACTAAAACACAACACAAAAGAGCGTCCTTTTCTCCTTTTCCACCACTTCTATAACTGATGGAAAGAGCAAAGGAGGTCTGAGACCTAACAAGAGGTTGTCTTATGCTGTGTAGTTGATGTGCTGAGACGTCTCAGGTACTAAGCACTTGTTTCCTGGATTTTGACAGCAAAAAGTGGCCCTATGGGTTATTTATGACCATTTAAAGTTTCTTTGGAAATGACTGAAAATGGCTGAAAGTCAATCAAAACTATTTGAGAAAGAGCTTTCTACCAACCACTTGAGAATCTGATACCAATTTTAGAAACACATCTGCAGCAAAAATAGCATACAGTATATTTTCTAAACTAGAACTGCTTTGGGTTTTGTTTCACATCAAAAGAAAACACAGATGGAGCAAAATACTGTGAGCTTTGGCCTTTAATTATCCCCCAGAATACAGCATTCATTGCTGAGATTGTGCTGCACATTTAATGCATCTGGAAATCAATGTTTACTTCTGGGAATATTAGAAACACTATAAATCAAACCTGCTGATGGTAATACAACATGTATTCATTCTTCAGATTCTGTTATACAAGACTGTTGTGTTATTCTTTTTCCTCTAAATTCTATGGGAATGTCACCCATAACACAGAATTAGAAGAATAAACCACTATACAATCAGTAAAGTTTTGATGCCAGGAGTATTAGCAGTGGCACCGTTCTCACTGCTGGAGTTTCATTTTAGGCTACTGGCACTAAACAGGACTTAGTATAATGAGTTCTGGCTAACAGAATTCTACTTTTCCTGCATTGTAAGAAAATGTTGTATAGGAAAAACCTTTCTGATATATTTTCTACAAATATATTCATTTAGAACAGCAATTCTTAACCTATCTACAGAAAAATTTTTAAACTTATTGCCTGACAATAATGATCACTTGATCACTTTTAATACTACACACACCATTTTGCATTTCCTTGATTACTGGATGAGCAAGTAAATGTGAAACATCCCCTCTCTCTTTTCACCCCAGTGAAATGGAGTAGGACTGATACCAAATAGTAAGGCAGACAATATTCTCAACTTCAGAAAAACATTTTAACACAAAAAACATTGATCAAGGACCTTGTTTAGATTTTAAGAGTCAAATTCATTTCACCAATGCAAAAGCCAGAATCTCCAACAAACAAGTTGAGCAGGTGAAGCTCACTTCTAAATCCAGGGCAACAATCAAAACACAATCACTGGATCCATTATTAAGATCAGAGAATGAAGGAAATGTCACTGCAGTACCATAATGAACTATAACTAATCTGCTACAGAACATACATACACTTGGTCCAGTGTGTCAATTCCCACTTCACAGAGGAAAAAAAAAAAAAAGCTTTACTTACTGCTTTAAAAAATTTCTCAGATAGCTGGCACTTGGACCCAAAACTTTTAGGCTGCAATGTCATGTTTTCCTTTGTCTGGGAATCAAATGATGGGTTTTCAATCAAGCAATTAACAAAAACCCATATATGGTTCTTCACCTGTTTAAAACATAGAAACCAATTTACTCAACAAAATTCTCACATTCATCTTTTTCAATATTTTTGCATAAAGTTACTTGCCTGAAATGGTTTGACTGAAACTCCAGCTTTATTCTTCTTTTTCACCACTTCTATCAGTTTTCCCACAACCTGATCCACCACGTAATCAACGTGCCTACCACCCTGAATGAGGGAAGAGAAAAAACTCAAATAATAAACAAAATAACCATTGAATTTACCAATAGCTTTTAGCCGTATTAACAAAATTCCTGTAGTCATACTTTGGCATAGAAATCCATGCACACTGAGTTGCAGCGTAAGATAGAAAAATCTGTTTTTTGACTAAAATCTTGTAATGAAAAGTGGAGTGTTGCAGGCATATCCCATAAAGTGAAAACATACCCAACTCAACATTCCATATTTTACACATATCACCTTTGCTTTAGATCAGTTAGCACCTTACAAAAATACAGACTAAATACTGGCTCCTGTTCAGACCAATCTACATTAGGGCAAACAAAATAAAGAACACGTCTATGGAGAAGCTCACCATGAAGTAAAAAACAGAAGAACCCTTGCTCTTTAAAGCTGTATTTAAAACAGAACTGAGGAGGAAAAAACAGCTCTTGACAGGTATGAGGAAGTATAGGTTAGATAAGAAATAAGTAAGAGAAAATAAAACCAAGAATAAACAGCAGCCAAAAAGTGGAAAACAACTAGCAATCAAACTCTCAAAGCTAGGATTCTACATTTTAAGGCAGAATATGAATGTGAAAAACTGAAGATGTAAAGAAGCTGAATTGATGGGATAGCAGCTGTGTTCTCAGCTTCATGCAGAAAGCAGAGATTTAAATTATATATATATTAAAAAAAACCCCAGTACATAAAACTGAAATGGTTAAGCTACTAAGTATTATTAGTCATAACCAAACCAATACTTGCACTTCAAAGAAACCACCTATGGTTTCTGTCAGTTCCTAGAGTCATCTACTAAAACAGCAACACATATCATTAGAAGCACTATACAAAGTCTTTTCTCATGGCATTTCTTCTAAAAAAACCCCACATCCAAACCCCAAAAGCTGCCAAAATTAAAACACTACTGTTTTTATCCACATATGGATGACAGACTTTCAGCAGAGAGAGTTCAATTGAAAGCTGATCTATCAATATCCTGCCACTTTAAAGAAAAATAAATACATTTCCAAACTGTAAAGAAATGCTATTACAGGAAAATATCAAATTATACATTTCAAAATCTTTCTACACTTGAATGGCAATCTTGAAATGCATTTCTTTTACTCATCACATTACTGAAAACTTACACTTATGAGAACATCTCAGTATATTTTTGCATTTAAAACTTTAGCAATTTTTAAATTTTGCTAAAAGTAGCATCTGACATATCAAAGAAAACCAGCAATTTATCAGTAATTCTTGTTCTTTGGAGATGCTAGTTATTATAGCAGTTCCTGTTCTTGGGAGATACTAGTTATTACACCAGTTCCCCATTCCTGAATCCATTCTTAAGCATGCAGCTGTGAGTGAGGGATGTTCAGAGCTCAGAGCTGGGACCTTCCCAACCATTTCACCAGCAGGTGGCAAATGTACCCACTATGGGACCAGAACAGCCTGGAACTGCCCCAGCTGTCAGAACAACTCCATACAAGACACAAAGGCAAAATTACCCTCTGAATCTAGAGGGCTGCCAAAGATTATTACAGCTTTTGAAATATGGGGAAAGAGAGCTAGAACTGCATAACCTTCTTTTTCCAGAAGGTAGTGATGGAATCCCTGTCTTGTAAACTTCAGGATGCAAAGGTGTCTAATTAAGTGCTAAGAAAAATCTTAAAAATGAAACTTTGACTGCCTCCTATATATGTTCTATTCTTCTCATAGACAACAGTTTCCATCGATTTGAGGTAAGCTTGATTTAAACTCCATGGACAGATAAATGGTTTATACAGTAGAAAAATTCAGAAACTCATTATAAATTTGAAGTTTTCATTTAATTATAGTTTTACAACTTCAATTCTATTTTCTTTTGCAATTTCAAAATTATATTTATTTTATGAAAATAAATCTGAAATTTAGAATAATCCTGAGTTTCTTGCTGAACTCCAGCAAATTTTAACAGGTTGGGATTCTCTCTCCATGCAAGTTTATCTTCTGGCATTGCAAATGCATTGGCTGAACCTTTCTCCTAAAAGGATTGGTAGTATTACAGTTAGCAGTGCCACCACGCTGAATTATCATTAGATTCCTATGTTAATAGCTGAGGTTTCTACTACAATTTCAATCACAGATACTATTTGAAACTCAGAACTTAAGAAGACCACGTTTAATTAGTTTTCAAGTCTCACTGAAGGTTATATGCACAACTGTTAATAGCTACAAACATTCTTTCAAATGCTGCATCAGAGCCTGAAGCTGAATTTTGTGGTGGTCTACTACGGCAAAATTTTGATTAACTGGGAAACTGAAAAAGGTTACAAATTTACAAGAACTAAACAAGGGAGTTGCACCTCAACATACCACCTGACCTCCCAAACCCCTCAAAAAACACCGTGCCAGCAACCTACAAAAAACTTACTTGGAATTTACAGCAAGTTTAAAAAATGTGGGGGAAAGTTACAGCTGGGTGAAAGTTACCCAAATGCAAAAAAAAAAAAAAATCTGTCAGCAAACAATGATAATTAACAGCTAGAATGAACTCCCCACCTGTCAGCAGATAAGGGAGCAGGCAGATGATGCAGTTAATTACTACCCATTATGTCCCATCAGTGGGTAGCTGCTCAACAATTGCTGGTGAGGGGATTCACTGCCTGAACATCCCACACCCAGTAACACATGTACAGCATGGATTGAGAGAGTGGGGAAAACCAGAAATTACAGCACTTACTTTTGAAGAATACATAGAACTTTTTTCTAAGCATATTCCAGAAGAACATATAATAACAGTGTATGTGTAACTGCATGATGGTGAAAAGTGATCCAGAAGAGTAAAATTCAAAATCTTTGAAATAAGTATATGCAATTTATTTTACTTAGGAGTCAGGAAGTATTCTGTTTTTTCAAACAATTTCCTTTAGCCTGGTATAATGAAGTTTCTCTACATTGCCAGTTTCTTCATAAAAGTATCTACACATCTTTAAGGTCATGTTATTTTTCTTCTTTAGGTTGCACAAAGAGGCCTGAACTAAAACAAATTGTAACCCTTCAACTACCAGATTTGTCATCCCTAGTTTTGACAAAGTTTTTAATTGCAATGTACATTTAGAAAGTAAATATTCTACAATTAAAAAAATTTGCCCTGTTACCACAGAACATTCGTTCAGCTACACTGAGAGTGACTGAAAAGAAGTTATGTAATACAAAATATGTCCCACCAAACACCAAGATTAACACTGACATTCCTGGGCACCGACTAGACTAAGTGCAACCACCAGTGCTTATGAATCATTTGTGCTACCATTAGGATTTTCTTCTGACTCTCTCAACAGAGATCTGAGCAAGGAGAGGTTTCAAAGTGTCTGATTACCAATTCTTATCTTTCCCATCTTTTGGAAAGCTCACAGTTAAGTCTCACCAATTACTAGGACTGCTTGTTCTAGTTTTGTTAAATCTAGCTTGTTAGCTCTGCTACCTTTAATAACTAGACTGCTTAGTAAGATAACTGCCTAGTTGTTAGGTCACTCATCCAGTGCAATTTGCGAAGGGCAGAAGTGACAAAGACTATTTTCACCATGGTGGACCACAGGTCCCTAAACTTGGTTCATGCCAAAAGGGTGTAAACAAGAGCTATGCTGGTTGATTTCAGTAGATTGCCTTCATGCCTGACCACTCCCACAAGTTGAGAAGCACCGAGCTGTACTTTATTTAGTATGCTGAGCACATTGCTGCCTTAGCATAATTTAAGATCTTTCTTTGTTATTACATCACTATTAGTATTGTTGCAAAAAAAACCTAGATATCCTTACAAAGATACACAAATAAAAGAAAATTAATCTCAACATCTCAGACCAATTTTTTACATCATAAAGCAATAAATGGACAGCCATTTATTTACTAGTGGTAGCTTTAAAGGCGTTTGTACACTTTTTTACCTTGCTTTCAGAATTATCTTATTACAATGTGTTAAAAAGGAAAAAATAAATTAGTTCCATTTTCTTCAACACCATGTATGCTCACATAAGACATCAGTATCACCAATAATGATTACTAATGTTTTCAAAACTAGTGCTTATGTAGAAACACTGCTATGAATGTATTTTGATTGCATCCAACTGCTCTGCCAGTTCCTCTCACGCAGAGGATTACCTCACCTATTTATTTATAGCAACCCAGACTCACTTTTTTATCAAACACCTGATTGGGCACAGCCTCAGCAGACACTTTATCGTTTCCATTTTGTACCATTTGATCTAAGCACTCACCTTTGTGGTAGCTATACTATTTACAAAGCTGATCTGCTGGAAGCCTTTTTCACTCAGAGTGAGGCACACATCCCATCGTTCATTCACGACTTCGTGGATGACTTTGAGCGCGACGCCGGTTTCATCCAGCTTGTCCTTGACGTAAAGATCGACGTAGCTGCGGAATCCATTTACCTACAGGTAACAGGGAACAGTCACTACTCTCTGCACCAAATACTCAGTACACTCAAGACATATCAAGTGATGTTCTTACAGGTAGCTTCTTCCCATTCAACATGACTTTGACTCCTTTGCACGACCCAGCCAAATCATACGCTCGTCTTGTCATGAGGGCCACAATATCCTTATCAAGCTTTTCCATTTTAAATTTAGACAGATCTGGCTGGAATGTAATGCATGTGTAGTCATCACCTTCAAAATGCTTAATCTTGGGCTCAGAGGTCTTCATCATGTTGTTCATCCAAGTCTTTGGAAAGAAAACATTTTAGATGTTAGTTTACAACACATTATCCTCCTCCTTTATTCCCTTTTCCAGCTATGCTGGGATTGCTACAGTTACACAACAAAAAGCTCACAACTTCCCTTAGCAGTTTCCTCTGGTAAAACACTACACAAAGTTAGTTGATATATAAAGGTAAGCACAAGCATAGGAGGTAGCACATTTGTGGTTTCTGTAAACATGCAGGTGTTATTACATTGAAGGACATGATTCTTATGGAAATGGAGCCTCCCACAGAACTTAATAAATTAGATACAAGTGAGCTGGGATTACAGTCCTTGTTACCCATCCGTTTAACACTTTCAATCTACTACACCCCTCTACAGAGAGGCTTTCTAGTCCCTGTGCAGAGACCCAGTAGTCTCCAAGACAGCATCTTGGTGCCTGTGCAATGTGCCAAAAAAACAATCCCCAAGGTGTTCAGACTTGACTCAGGAGTCTTGTATTGTTCCCTATTTAAGAACGTGGGCACATCTGCATGATCAAGCAGAACATCTGCTCACAGCATATATCAAAGTTCAGTTCTAATAAATTTTCACAGATTTTGAAAATACTGGAAAACTTAGCACTTTAAGTTGTAAAGCATTTAGTCATTTTTAAAAACATACACTCAGACCAATATTAATTTGCCCTCTGTCAGCATAAAATATTATATTTTTTAAGAGACAGGCATAACAGATTAAGTGTATTATTTATGTAGTGATATGAAAGCATGACCAGAAATTAGTTAATTGTCCAGAAAGTAAGAGAATAAAGCCTCTAGCTGGGAAAGACAGTAAAACCAAGGAACTTTGGTATCTAATACTCTGCCAAAGTACTTTAAACTGAAAGGTGGCCATCTCAAAGCTATATAGAGCAGACCTGATTACATTCAGCCCTTGGTCTGTATGCTAACAGTGAGCAATGGGTTCAAATTAGTGGTTTGCACTTAAGTCCACATAGGACTAGTTAAATTCGTGATATAAACACTGAAAAATCTCTTTCTTAACACCATACAAAATTACATAGATAATTGTTTCCATGTTTGCATAGCTAAACAGATTTTTTGTGGCAAATTATAGAACAGCAATTTCAAAATGCTTGAATTGAATATATTCTTTTCACACGTACATGAATATACTTCAGTTTTAACAGAAATTTTGGAGTTTTTTCACCTAATACTCCAAAGAAAGCATTATTTTACCCAAAAAGCCTAACACATAGAAATACCAATTTTTACCAACTGAACTAACCTAGCATGCAAACTCTACACATCCCTTTGAATGAGAAATTATCCATTTTGTTAAATACTCCTGAAATACACGTGTTAGATTTTAAACCTGTAACAACATCAAAAAAAAAGGAAAGAGGTTTTGAACATTTCTATACCTGCTTAAAGCTGTGCTTGTATTCCTTGCAAGCAGTTTCAACCGTAAACTTTGTACTAAATATGTTACAAAGTTTTGCACCATAGCCATTGCGTCCACCTGGAAAAAAAAACATATAGTAAATCAGAGTCAGTTTAAATTTCGGATAATAAATCATATCCTAATTTATCAAATTGGTTTTTCCCCACATTTCAGGAGCAGAAGTGTTTAAACACTCATATACATTACAATCAAAATATAGAAGTATGTTGTTTGTCAATAATAAGTACTGACATTGGAGATGTAAATATAAAGTTCTCTGTAAATATTTGTATTAAAAAAGGAAAAGTAAGCTATTTCCTTTAAGTCTTCTTACACGAATAAAAACCTATAGAGTAATGGTGACTGAGTAATCACCTGTTATGAAACAGAAAAGAAAGAGAAAAATTAAGAAGGGGAAGCATAGTGAAGAGGCACACAATGGCTTAACTGAATAAAACAAAGCACATTAAATAGCCTTGCCTGTAACTTTTTTCTCATCATCATCATAGTTGCTGGACGTTAGTAGCTGCCCAAAGATTAAAGCAGGTACGTATACTTTTTCTACTTTGTGTTCCACAACTGGTATCCCTTTTCCATTATTCCATATGCTGATAATGTTTGATTCCCTAGAAAACAGTGAAGATATTAAGCAAATGAATGCAATCTTGAAAACAGACTTCTGCATATCTGTTTAAACACATTAAATAAAATAACTAAACAAAAATACAGCAAAAAACCATACTCTTACCACATTTACTTAGAGCTCTAACAATCCTAATTACAAGAAACCACTTATTTTTGCTTATTAGATGCCTTGGAAGAAGGAGCTTAATTGTCCATACCTGAGACTATTTCATACAACAAAAATAGTCCCCAAAATTCTGTTTGAAGAGTTTTCACATTCAACATGAACTGCAACAAGATCCTGATGCTTAGTGACAGAATTACACTCAAGTTAGAGACGCAGCTTTTAAGGTTTCATTGAAGACCATCCAGAAAAGTCATCATCTGTTTAAAACTGTTATTTCTGAGTTATGACAAACATTGTGACTTATCTTATGCATCAGTGCCAAATCCATCAATATCTGGCATCATTAATATTTCTAGCTCTTACACAGAATTTTCATTTTTGAGTATTAGTGAGTTCAAAATCAGGACAGGTCAGGCAAATTTACACATTTACCATCCCACTCCATGATGAAAACAGAAAAATCACTTCTCAGCATATTTATCCTAAAGGTGAGGTCTGAAAAATAGCTTTCTAAATAATTTATTATTCAGTTAAATGTCACTGAAAAGGTACTACTAATGGAATCCAATCAGCATTTATTTAAATACAGTACTTTTCACCAGAAATTATCTCTTCAAGTATTCAGTTTCAAAAAACATGGTAATCATGTTTTTGTAATATGAAGTTTCAGTGTGATATAGATGACTAATTCAAACAGTCTTATCCTAATGCTAAAGGAGTTAACACAGAAGCTCAGCAGTTAACACAGAAGTTCAAGAGGGGCAAAACTGTGTTACAAACCCTCAAAGCTGGTATTTAAGATTTGTAAAGAACCTGGCTGGCTATAGTTATGTGCTGCCAAGCTTTCAATTTATCACAAATTTTATGAACTTGCGGTTTTAAGTTTCATTCAAATCTTAACAAATGGTTTAGGAAAACAATTATTATAAATTCAGAATGGCAGCCCTTACTGTTAACCCCTTTCAATTCACCTCTTCATCTTAAAATATGAAGCTAATAGAAATAATTCCAAGAATATTCTGTTTTCAAGACATTCAATTTCATTAGTAAAATCATTTGTACAAATCTAAGCTGCAATAGCACTGGCAGGGAAAGCAAATGAAAACATGCTTTTACTTACGGATCAATGGATATTTTAATGCAAGTCATATTCTTGTCCCTCTGCTTATTGTCAGCAGCATTTACTATGAAACAAAGTAGTACAGATTAACACTTCATAGGCAATTATTAATCTCTTGGTCTGTAAAACTGATTTTATACATATTCCACCACCAGTTACAATAGTCCAGGTATTTCTTAATCTGGTAGCTCTTTGTATATATTTTGTATCTTAGCACTGGAGTCTAAAAATACAACCAAGTATCTACAAGAAGATATTTTTCAACCTTCTTATAATTACTGATTCTATTTCTAGCAGTTAGACTATCTCAGGAATAAATATAGAAGTGTATTTTGTGAGCTCATAACTGTTCTTAAGATACTGAGCACCTCATTCTTCTCTTGTTTTTCTTTGGATATTTATTGCAGCATGTACATCAAAAACCCTTGAAACTTATATGCATCACCAGAGTTTACAAATTGAAACCCACTCAAAAAGTCACATCCATTAAGGAGTGTTTTGACTGCAGCAAAAGTTCTCTCTAAAGACCCTGCAAGACTTGTAACTAACAGTCTACACAGTTTAGGATCAAAACAAGGATTACTGGAAATCAACATTTGATCAGAATTTAATTAAACTGCACTGCAATGTATATGAACTACGGGAAGCAGAAATGTGACTGTGGCCACTAAACATGAAAACACATTACAGCCATTTCCAGCATCTGTCTCATCATCCATGAAACAGATGAAGAAGGTAAAACCCCAAAACACCAAAGTACAATATCTTAACGGCTGACAAGGACCTCAGTATAAAATCAGATATTTCAAGGTGCGTTTGCTAAAATCATCCTTTTCATTCAAAAGCACGCATAGCTAAAACGTCCCATTTTCATGTTATTTCACTATTCCTTAGCTCTCAAACCACACTCTCAAACCACACTCTCTGGAGCACTTATCAGTGCTTCATAAAGCAGCAATAAGCCGTGAAGTACTCCAATAATGACAGAATACTGATCTTCCTTCTTAATGGAAGTGGTCTCCCTAACATGAAAAGACAAAAAACTTAGATCTATGAGGCAGCACTCAAAACCAGAAGTGATTAAAGGCTTTCATTTCCATGCTGATCAAATTAAGTAATAAGTTAAATATAATATTTGAAAAGAAATTAAGCATTCTTTCTACCTAGTAAATATATAGTCCTTATTGCCTCAAAGACAGCAATGCTATAAAGCAATTTTAGATATGGTTGTGAACCTAATGAAAGTCACAACAAAACTGACCTGAGTAGAACATAATTTAATTTATGAGGTAATCCTACCAATCCTTTAAACAGAACTTCATAAAAGCTGATAAGTCCAAGATTTCATGTCAGTTACACCAAATATCAGTTCAGCAGACAGCACAGCATTCAGATATTCCACATCTCTACTGCTGATTAGTGTGTGCCTGTCACCAACAGAGTATCATTAACCAGTATGTCACAGTAACTCAGGGAATTTTTGACAAAATTTTCTAAAAATAATTTTTTGTGCCTCAGTCATAGAGCTTTTTAATGGCAGTATGATACTTACTTATTTTACAATTGTCTGAAGTCTAGAAATGATCCATAAAAACTACCACCACTATCCCTCTGTATAGAAGGAGGAAGTTTTAATGATTGATGAAAGGATGCTCTTAGTGAACATTCAGACAACTTAGACGTTGCATTCTTTTGGATGAATAATCTTCTTTCAAATGTCGCTTTAAATTGTAGCCCCAGTAATGCTTCACAGAATAAAAATCTTGTAACACTATTGATAATAAAAAATGATCGAGTTTGGACATTCAATAACAAATATTTACACTTTCTTAAAAGTTCAGCTGAAAAATCTTCCCTTTTAGACTGCTCTATAGCTCTAGAATGCACTAAATTTTTATGCCCTGTAGTTTAGGGGGACTCGAGTCTGGGATTTAAACTTAGATACAAATTGATATACTTTGAGAGCACTCAAAAAAACTTGTAGTCTGTAATGCTAAGGCAGTATTATTGTTAAAAATACTTACCAAGAATTTCATCAAAGATCTTGTACAAGCCTGGAACAAAGGTAACTTCTCTGCAATTCATCCCCACATCTTCATCATAGACCCACATTAACTATGTGGAAACAAAATAAAATAGAAGTATTTACTGCCTTGGTAAACCAGTCTGTGATTCTCTAATGTCTATTTCCTTCAGGAACTTTCCTCTTACAGTCTGATTACTGCAGCCGTACAAGACAAAAGCAGAAGCCTGCAAAAGTTATAGCTGTACCCACAAAGAATTCCATAATGAAAATCCATTCTTTTCTCCTTGGCAGGAAACTCCCAAAAGTACAGACAGTGAAGTCCAAAGCAAATTGCAACTTCACAAAAACAAATGAAGAAAGTGCCAGCAGGAGGCTCAAATTCCCTGTTCTCTACCTAAACAAACAGACCAAAGCATTTTTGGACCTAGAATAAGTGCTACTTACAAATACACATATGTGTGTGCACATAGGCGTGTTTGTGAGCACAGACCTATACACACATAGCTGTCTGTTTACACACAGGTGAGTGTTTGTGTTTTGACTGGATTTCAATGTTTTTTGATCCTATCTTTTCAGATGAACTAAGCACTCAGTGCCTTAAAGCAAGTCTCATTCCCTTCCTACACATGCATACATAAACAAGACCACAATTTTTAACTATCTAATTCCGAATACTGAGAAAAACAGAGATGCATCTATTTAATAGCCAGAACAGACATTTCTTCATTAAAACAATAAAAAACATGAAGACTGTAAATTTAGTGACACTTACCTGAGTCAAGGGTTCAACTGACCCAATGTAGGTATCTGGACGGAGGAGGATGTGCTCAAGCTGAGTCTTTTTCTGATAAACTCTCTCAACAGACATCTTCTTTGAAGTGTCATTTTTATTAATGCTTTCTGAGTCTTCCTTTTTTGAAGCATTCATCTGATTATCAAATAATGTCTAAAAAAACAAACCAAACCAACAATCAACCTCATTCAATCTGTCACTCTTGAGATATAAACAAAATCTGACAGATTTAAATTACAATCAAAACTTGTCATGTAATCTAAATGTTAAGTTTTCAGATGTATTAAGATAAAGATACCCTTTCAATAGAGAAAAAAATCAACAGATTACATGACAGATTCTTAACAAATTGTTGCATATTCAAACTTTAGCAATTTACTAAGCACAATAAACCAAAATAAGGAAACAACAGCACAAAGAGCACCGACCTCTTCAGGTTAAGTATTTACAACATCAATTTTGTGCATAAGCATTTTTATCCAAACTACTGAATACTGCTCTAAATGGTAACAGCAATACTACACTTTAACATTATAATCTGGACAATTCATTCAGCAGGATTTAAAAAACACTTAATGCCTCTTCTACTGGCTTCTCAATTACTATAATTTACATTCTCTATTGAAGTGACCAAACCTGACACAATCCCAGAATGATTTATGATGAAAGGAGAGACACTCTTTACAAGAGCAAATAGAGGAATGACAAGGGGGAGTGACTTTAAACTAAAAGAGTAGGTTTAGATTAGGTATTAGGAAGACACTCTTTACTGTGAGGGTGGTGATGCACTGGAACAGGTTGCTCAGAGGGATTGTGGATGCTCCAACCCTGGGAGCATTCAAGGCCAGGTTGGTAGAACTTTGAGCAACCTGGTCTGGTGGAAGGTGTCCCTGTCCATGGCAGGGGGGTTGGAACTCGATGATCTTCAAGGTCCCTTCCAACCCAGGTCATTCTATGATTCTATGAAAAGAGCCAAGGACTGAAATAAGAGAGAATCACATAGGCTAATGTTGGAATTTAAACAAAGTTCAAGCCTAATCTGTCTGGATTTTATGAAAAATACCTTGAAGAACAGTTTTATGGCAAAGTAACCCACTTTGGGACGGGGAGAGAGATGGGATACAGAGATCTGGTGCACTTTCAGTAATTTTTTTCCTGATAGATACCTCCTTGCCATTGAATGAAAACCACATTTAAAAAAAGGTTAGTCTCAGAACAACCAAATATAGACTAGCCCTATTCTGAGACAGTAAAAACATGTACACAAAGAGACCAGTAATGACATTTTACAGCATGCATTCCTATCTATAATTTGGAATTATCTGAATTATCTTTAAAATGCCAGTAAATGTAACTTTAACTGACATGATTTGCCTGGCTAGAAGACATAAGAAATTCTGTCCCTACCCACCCAGTACCTGAAATACTTCTCTCACAGGTTTATCAATTCTGAAGCAGGTGTTACACGACCAGTAGAAACCATCACCAGACAAATAATGAGGACAAAACCCACTTGCCACTCAGGGATATTTTTTCCCTCTCATTTAGCTGTTTCCAGTATGTGTCTATGTAAAGTAAATACAGGCTAAACTCCCACCCTCAACTAACCAGTCATCATGTAAATTTTGTGGCCAAAAGGAAGTGTAATCACTTCTCCTTCGATCTAGCTTTTGTTGCAGCCTCAGATAGCACTGTAAGCAAAGGGCAAGAAAGCACATAAATCCACAGGAAAAAGGAGCAAAAGGACACTAAACTCACACAATTTCAGCAGCATCAGAAAGGCCAAACATCAACCTATAGCACACAGTTCTCCACATATTAATCTATCTTCTCAGGCTTTGGTGCCTCTACAGCTCCTCCCACCCCGCCCAGGCAGCACAAGAATAAAGCATTTAATTCTATTCATAACACGGGAAATTACCTTTCTCCTCCAGATTTAGAGATCACATTTTCCTGGTTTATTTAAGGTAATTCTAGGAAACACATTTCCAGAACTTTGAGAGAGGCAGATTGTGTGCACCAGTGATGACAACAACCAATTATTTGGACACAAGGAAACCTGAACATGCCAAATGAGAATAGAATTCTCTACTGCCTGCTCCTGTATCTAACAGCATCCAGAAGAAATGGGGAAAGAACCCAGGGAACCTCACAATCTGGCACCAGAATTACATGCAGCAGAGTTGGAACCAAAACACTAGCTCATGACTATTCTTCTGGAGTCTATCTCATTTTCTGCCAAACAGGGAAGTTGAAAAATCACATGGGTGATTAGAGGGCTTTGGAATCCAAGTTAATTTAGCCTTCACAGTTATTTGGTTTTAAACTGTGATAACCCTGTCACCATCACCCTAAAAATACAAACTACGGATCAACTAAGCAAGCAGAGAATGAACAGAACTTTGTAAAAAGATGCATTAAACTGATACATGGAAGAGGAGGAATAAGAATTGTTACTAAAGAAGCATTGCCAATAGTTGCAACATATTTTTTTTTCCTTTGAAGTAGTTCTGTGAATGATGTCCAGGCTTCCAATGAGTTTCACTGTACATGTATATAAATATTTGTATTACCATCTTTGACATCATATCTCATAGGAATTACCCTTAGCTCACTTACTGGTCCCATAGCTCTGTTAACATTGTTTTACTAAGTCCACTTGTTCTGAAGGGACCAGTGACTAGCAGGAAAATAATATAATACTTCTCAGCTTAAATAAGTGTTGTAAAAAATAGAATAGAGAAGATGCAATTGATATATAATGCAATAGAATTCCAGGGGCAAAGACCATCAAAATCTTGTTCAAACAGAACTGCTTCAGTTGCTCTCAATTCTTAGGCTTTAAGAAGTTTTTACAGTCAGGGAAGTTTGTGATCAGCAGTTAGCACACGATAGTTCTTCAGCTGACATGTATATCAGTATAATATTCTCAGGGCTGTTCTGAGACAGCTCTCCAAAATGCTTCTACTCTTCCAGTGTGTGAGGACTGGGATCTAACCACACATCACAACTTGGCAAACACACTAACACAAAGTGAGAACTTAAACCTTAGCCAAAAAATTTAGGCTACAATTTTCCTACCTCTGATGGCAAAAATGCTATGAGACAAATAGAGTAAAGAGTCAGAAGATTAGCAAGTCTATTTAATTGTGACCAAGTAACTCCAGTTTGGGAAAAATTATTACAGAATAGAATATTGGGAAGGGATTTCTACAAGCTATTGCCTTTAATACAATGCTAGGAAATCCATTTCTGCTTTCCAGTCAAAGTCTTACTGACAGCTTAGAGGAGTTGATACTTTCCAATTTATCACTAATAAATGGCATCAAATATCTTTTGTTGAGATGCTACTTTCAAATTGTTGTCACTCTGACAGACAAGGGAGGTCACACGTAAACAAACTCTGCTGCCTAAGATGAGTTAACCCTGCAGAAGTGTCCCTTCTTGGGAACACTCAAGGTTTGCTGTAGGCCAGCATTAGTAAGGATCTTCTGCTACTGTACTCCCTGGGACACTTATGTCCATTACCATTTATAACACACTCATTGGAACACAATGATTTAAGAAGGGAGAATAATACACAAAAGATCAGCATATTTTCTTTCTGCTGAATGATTAAAAAAAAGGAAAAAGTAGTCTCAAAGAACTTTAATGCTATAGTTTTTATTAAGACATCACAAAGTATGCCAAACTTAAATGTTCATTTCACTGTCATAGAGAAGGACAGATTTTATTCATGATGTATGATTTTATTCATACAATGCTTCAAGATTCATACATATTCTGCATGCAAAAAAACCTCCCGTTATAAACATTCAGAACCAATTTAACACGCTATTGAAACACAAGCATAAAAGAAAAGCCCAAAAGTATTCAACTATACAAATGAATGTCATTATGCAGGTATGCAAGGATCAGAAGTCCACAGGACTGCAGTTTCCAAGGTCAAGCAGTTTGGGCTGTGCTGTACACAGAAAACCAATTCTGAATCTCTTCATCTCAAATGGACATTTTTAGAGTTCAAGTTATGCTTAGAACTCAGTCCAACAAAAAGAGAAAATTTTCATCACCAAACACAGGATAGAGATCTATGGACACAAACATCCTCCACAGTCTTCACTTTTTGTGTTCTTTGATAAAAAAACCCAAATAAAATTTAAGTGTTTTAATCTTCTGGATTTCTACTACTTAAAATACAAATAAATGCAACAGGAAAGTCCTCCCCCACATTTTTTTTAACTGGGCAAGCACTTAACCACCGTGCTGTTTAACTGACAAGCTCTGCTGTATATTTTGGAATTGTCTCAAGAATGCCTTTTGTATTCTGTCCTGTATGAAAGATCTTCATATTGTTAAAGCTCCAATAACACTTCTCAAAACAGCACCAGCTGTTGTTTCATGAGAAAACCCCTAAAGAGAATTAACCAAGTGTCACAAAGGGCTTAAGTCTTCTGCTTCACAGCAAGACTGCTCTTTGCTTGTTTGTTTACAGGTTACCCAATGTTCAAGGCTTGCTTGGCAATTTTAATGTTGCCAAATTTTTATTATTTTATTATTTTTTAGACCCCGTGTATGACTTTCCCAATGCTTTTGTGACATTCAAGACTTTACAAATTCTCACTAATCTTGTGGACTTTCTAACCCTCCAGACTGATGATAAATACACACGTATCCATAAGTCAGCAAGACGACCATGCTTAAGTAGTTGGGAAAGCTACAACCTATTGCACTGTTCATCTTTCTTCAAAGACATGCAGTCATACTTCATACAGTGACCTTTGATGGTGCCAGCTTCCTACATGCTCTTAAACACAGCAAAGTGACAACTGGATAGAAAAAGCCCAATTCTCAGTTGACAGCAGTTGCTGCATAGGTTACCATATCACGACTACTGTGCACGCTGTCACGACCAGGGGTCTTATCACAGCAACTGCTTTCCCCAAGATGACTGCAATGTCTGCAGAGCATCCCTTCTGAAGTTGTTTTTGCCATGAATTTATCTAGTACTGTGTGAAAGCTGCAGTAATTTTTTCATTTGGTGATCTCCAGAGTCAGAACCCAAGCAGCAGCTGATAGACAACAGTTTGACAAAAAGGCTTTTACTGTCTATCTTCAACCCATGAACTCACGTAATTCGCTTTGGCATCTTCTTTCTTCACATCTTGCCTTTTTTTTCATGTTGTGTTCTCACCCATTGACATTTCTGTGTATAACAAGGCATGTATGACATCCATATTAAGTTAGGGATTTTTATTACCTTTTTGTAATGAAAACTGGGTCATGCCATCTTTCTTTGCGTTTTGAGCCACCGTGCTGAGTTTGGTTACTTATGCTGCAAACAGCTGTACTTGATACAGCTAAATGTTAATACACACTTGATCAAGTTTTGGCAGCACCAGAGAAAAGCTATTCCTATCTAAACACATAATAACATGTAAAGCTACAACAAAGAAGGCAGGTTTCATCATCAGTTTCAATCTTGCCATGGGTGGAATATACATCCTTGGTTTGACTCCTTACTTTAAGTGAAGGCTTTACTCTTACTTAAGTAATGACTTCCATACCATAGAAAGCTGAAGGACCTGAAAAATGTTAATATTAATGTCTCTCCCCAGTTACACAAAATTAATTTTGTACTGGTCACTGCTGGAATACAACAGTAACAACATATATACAACAACACTAACAAATCAGGTTTTTTTAGTGTGCCCATTTCTTCTTACCCCTATTAGGTGGCAAGAAAAGGGCTTGTTTTCCACATTGGCAGACAAGCATAAATGAGGCCAAGAAGAGAATATGTAGGTGAACAAGAAGTTTCTTTCCTTCCCTTTGGCTTTGTCTTTTCTGCCTTAAACTCATAAAACTACTCCATATAATGAATATTCCTGATACATACTCCTGAATAGGCAAATGCAGCCCTGGGACATAACAATTTAGAAAAGTACATGCTATGTGTCCTACATTTCCTTAAATAAAGTGTAGGATAAGCACATTTAGTGGGACAAGGCAGTAAATTTTGAGTGTAATTAAGCTGTAAAACCTTGGGAGGTTAATTAAGTAATGAAATCCAGGGATTACAGTTCAAAACAAAATTACCTCTTCTGAGGGAGATATGCTATAATAAAAAAAGTGTATAGGTGGCATTTGATAATTACTAGGGAATTCTATAGATAACATGCACTTGACTGTAGGGTATCATATTGGATCATAACGGTCTTTTCTTGCCATAGAAAAATAGACAAGGAATAAAATTTTACCTAAACATTTTGCAATCTTCCCAAAGAAAACTCTGGCTGAGAATGCCTCCCACCATGAAAACAAAACTGGAGGGAGTTTCAAAATAAACCACTCTCCTGCTGTGTCTAACAAATGGTTGGGCTCTCCTGCCAAGATGAAAACACACAAAAGTAACAGTTCCCTTTTACAACAGCAAATTTCTATAGACTGTCGCATACCGTTAGTGACATGAACTAAATCTTTCTCACATCCTTCCCAAAGCTGATCATGGAAAGGAGTTCCTGAAAAATTCACCCAGAACTAGTCTCACCAATGACACTAATCCATCTGTTCATTTTAAATTCCTAATTTGTTTTTTAATTCTTTTTTAAAATCCCTTGATTCTGGCACTTCACTCTGGACTCTGAAAGCATCAAATTACATAGCATTTAGTGATGGTGATCCAGTTATGGAATAGCTTCAGAATGTTCAGATTCCCCTATTATAGAAAACCAAAACTATTGATTGCTGCCAAAAGGGCAAAATTCCTTCTTTCTTCCCTCCTCTGCTCCTTATAGTGGAATCAAATCCACCTCACAACAATCTGGTTCAGGGAGCAAACAGCAAACACAGTTTTTCCCCCACTCTTTATCAACCAGAAGTAATCAATTATCCACTAGCTCACTTTTCTGAACAAGCTTGTTAGAGAATCAGACAGGTTAGTGGTGCAAGGAAAAGAGCAGAAACATACAGCTAGGAGGATATGGTTTAAAAAACCCCATACTTTTCAATAGGCATTGCTAGTTTGCTTAGCTGCATGAAGGAATGACAGTACTGGAATTACAGAGCTTTATCTTCCTAGTAAATACCTAAACACCCTAAAAGTAGCATCATTTTTATTTTAGGATTATTAATACACAACATAGAGGCACACCAGATTAAATAAAAATTCAGGAATTTGCTTCTCCATCATTTTTGAAGAATAACACCTTTGTGCAAACATGTATGCTCACTGTAATTACTTCTGACCAGAAAATTATGTATATTGTTTAAAGTATTAATTCACTCTCAGTCATATTAAGTTAGTATAGCAACAGTTACACTTTATGTGGCACAGGCTTGTACACAACCAGCAATACATTCAGATCCTGATCTTTACTATGTTCTTTAAAAGCAGGTGTCTAATATTTGCCCTAGCAGGATGACAATTAAATTGAATTTTATTGCTAAATTTTTCTGTTGGTCTGAAGTTTTTTAGTTGTCTATCCACTGACAAGTTCTATTTCAATATAAAATTTTTTGGTGCTCACATATTATCAAAAAGTATATCCATGGATGATCTGGCAACAGACTAATCTTCTAAGAATCTCTTATTTCCAGCCAAAATTCAGAGACAAATAAGGGAAAAATACTCTAACATAAAAAAGAATTTATTAATGTTCTACTTTAAGGCATCTTATGACTGTTTTCTTACAGCTTCTGGTAACAGTGGTCTCTGGAACCACTGGATGAAGCCATTTGATGACAGAATGATCAAATCTGTTTCATCTACTGCTTCACCAGCCAGCTCACACACAAGCCCTCCACTAGCCAAGAATCAAAAAGTTAGAGGTTATGACACCTGAACTTCAGGTTATCAGTATCTGGCTGCACCTCGTCATAACTCAATGTTTCCCACATCCTCGACCTTTTTCTAATGCTTTACTGCATCACTAGTTTCAGCACTGTGAAAGTATTCCAGACTCCCAGCATATTTCCATTTCCCAATTGCAAGTATTACTTCCCACAACCTGAGAAACTTTTTGTTTCTGAAAAATAAAATCTTTGAAACCCATACAGGCTGTATGTCAAGTATCACATCAGCACTGTGATATTTTCCTTCAAATGCTCTGGGTTCTATGGCCAGATTGAACCCATATCATACTGCAAGGTATTTTTTCCCTGCTGACCTATCTTCATTATTAAACTAACTTCAGAAAAACTTTGGGCAGGATTAAGGCAACATTCAAGCCGTTCATGCTGCAAGACCGCACGTGGAGAGAACAAATCCAACAGGGTAGTTTTTGAGCTCATGTTAACTGGCACACATGAAGATTTTATTCCACAGAGCACCCCAAACCCAGACTTTTCTGGTCAAGTTCAGGAGTACCAGCCACACTACATCAGTCATAGAGGAGAGCCCAAATATTGTTCAGAGGTTACTTTTCCAACTGCACTCTTCAGTGGGAAGCAATCCTTTGCTGAACAAGAGAAACAAATTCTTAAACTCTCACAAATGTAACAGCTATCAGTACATTAGAATTTGTTTATAATAACATGCCTTTATGTTATTTGGCTGTCTACCTTGCACTGAAATAATAAAACACCTTGACTGTGATACATAGGGTTTTCATACTTTCAAGACACATAGTGCCCTAAAAAGGAATGCAATCTGATCAATAGAAACCATTAGAAGTCTGCTCCCTGGAACCTTCCACAGAAAAGCAATAGCAACATATTTACTTAACACAAGGCACCACGTAAATGAAAATTAATGAGCTTTTTTCCTCTTAAGAAAACTATCCCAAACATTGAACAAACTCTACACATTCATATCCCATACTACATTTGGTCCACACTAAAAACTACTTTTTTATAATTAGAAGAACCTACGGTAATGCAGTTACGTTTCCTGGTATTCTCTAGTTTAAAAATCTATTGTTTTCTGCCATATTAAAATAAATATGAATCCAGTGTTCCTTAAAAAGTTGCTTGACTTTAATTGCTCTGCTCCTTCTATGCAACATCTACTCCTCCTCTGGAGACTTTACAAGCCTTGAAATGTTTTATAAGCCTCACTAATATACTACAAATTCTAGTCTCAATCCTGTAGTAAATTCCATGAGAAAGGAATAGAGAGTTGGTGTTCTAGACATTGACAACAATTCAGAAGGACGAAAACAGATGCATCAATGAGTCAATAAACCCTTAACACTGTTCCAAAACTCCCCTTTCTTCCTCAGCCACTCATCCTCCCACAATAACATTCCTACAGAAGCCATTAAGAAAAGCCTTTCAGGATTGTTCATTAAAAGTGCTGACAAATCTTGAAGATCATCAAAACTCTACCCTTTAATTTGCTATTTAAGAATTGTGTCTTGGCAGGCAGAAGAATCAACCTCTCCATAAAAGGTACCATATAAAAGACTCATAAAATAACTTCAGGGAGCAGCCGGACTGAGACAAAGTTATTTTCCCCCAGACACCAGGCCATTCTTGTACCTTTATATCATGGCACACTACTGGGGAATAAACACAGGACTGAAATCTCACACACTACTACACCATCATCCCTAAAAACTCCAAATAGCCCAGAGCTAGCTGGAAATATCTCCAGTGAAGCTCAGGCTATCCATTTCTCATAAGTAAAGATGTTCTGCTTAGGGGACAACCCCAGAATTCTAACTGCTCTTATGGAAACATTACATATCAAGTTATCTGGTTGCAAGAGCTTTTTTATATTTTTTTCCCCTCTACTTTATCTCAGCTTCTTTTGATTTATAGGAAAATAACTTCTCAGTGTTATCTTATGGCTCCTGTATTTTGTCATGACAAGAAAATATTATTTCTTGCTTTCTCCTTAAAGATTCCTTCACAGATGAAGAAAGATGGTGAGTTTTTGGCACCTCACTAAGGTAGACATTTGCCCAGTTTCTCATACATTTGCTCTTCTCACAAGTTTCCAATGTCTGAAGAAGGAACAGGAAACCCAAGACTAACTAGGCCCACTCATTCACTAAAAAAGAGCAAAAGAAATCAAGACATGTGGTATCCATGACTGAGAGGAGGACTGTTTAATATCTCAACTGCAATTCGACTTCACAAATCAGGAAAAAAAATAGTAATTATGCATTTTAATCCTCTTTTAAATTTTTTTTTTCCTTTAAGGTAGCTTTTTAAGTTATGTCCAAAGGAAAATATAAATCTGACATTCAAGTCTGAATCTTTCAAACACATTCTAGGTCAAGTACATTTTACACTAATTTAGCTAACACCCTTTTTTCTTACTTGCTGAAATAAAAACACTAAAATTGCTAGACGTGCATAATGTAACTAATACACAGATTTATCACTTTAACAAAATAAAAAAAAATAGAAGTAGTGCTTTACTTTCAGGGCCAAACTGTATTTCTATGTAAATTGGAATTGCATTGAGACACAGACAGGATATTAAAATAGCTTTATTAAATGAAACTAGATGAGCTGATATCATAGACCAAGTTAACAACTCACTTCAAAACACAACTTTAAAGGACTTAGTTGGTAAGAGTAAAAGCATTTGCAATCACACTGAAATTTTTAAAATAGCAGATCTGATGCTCACTTGTCAAGGAGAGGAGGAATATTTTCCTGCTTTTCACACCAAATTTTTGAACACTCATTACTGAAATACCTGAAGAAAGCAGTTAGGAAACACTTTTGAATGAAAATTACTAAGAGCTGGTTTATCACTTCACTAAGGAGGAACAGTTTCCTTCTATATTTGCAACACAAATAAATATTTGGTGTTTGATCTCAACACCTTCTTTTTATTGCTAGAACTTAATATATACTTCAAATTTTAGTATTTATTTTCAAAGTTATGTAATAACATTTTATATGCCTTGATTTAGAATTTACCTTAAATCTAGAATAACCAGCCTTAAAATACATTCTTCAAAAAAACCTGTGTTCCAGTACACAGGAATTTACAAGTACTTGAGAAGACACCACTATGTTTCCAAGCATGCAATCTTCAAGAGACATCTTCTCACAGTTATACACATTTAGAAGGACGTATTTTTTTTGCTCAAACTGCTTTTGAAAGCATTCAAAGCACCTATTTAGTGCAGAATATTTTCACTGTGGGTGGCTGGCAAGAAATTTACTGTTTCAAATATGGAAAATTAAGTTTTCTGTAGCAGTTTTCATTCTTAAGTCTTCTATATATGATCTATAATATATATATAAAAAAACCTCACTCCCAGGGATGGAACTGCTCCCATCCATCAGCTATGAATCACAAGTGCTGCTTTTCATTAATTGAAACATAAACATGCATTTGCAGACTGCCTAAACATAAAACAGTTTAGATGCAAGGTAAAAACCTAGTTCTGGAAAAATAAAGTCAATGCAAATTAAATTTAATCAGTAATTTCTTCAGACCTAAGCTATGTATCTTAGACTACTTACTGTTTTTTTATTTGGAAAGGTTACTTTATCTGTCCAAATAAAATAATTCCTTGCTTACTCTTTAATACAGCACAGGCATCTTAGAAATTAAATGTACCCAAACACACAAATCTCACAGGTCAAACATTAACAGAGGACACGTGCTTGAACGTACACATCTCCTCACTGAATATCTAAAGTAATTGCCCACAAAATCAATTCCTCTCCAAACTCTGAGGTATACATTCCTTCCCAGACTTTGTCACAATTTAGGTCTCCACTCCTATGCGTCCATCACTCTTTCAGCCATCCAGAAGGAGGTTTCCTCCCAGCTCAGAACACAGAGGCTGCAGATGCACGCACTGAGCTGTGGGGCTGGCTCAGCTGCTGCCAAAGACGTGGCCCCGATCCTGCTCCAGGACCAAGCTTGCACTTGATATCACCTCTATCACTTCTTTAATCCTGCATTATTCAGCACTCTGACAAGGAGAAGACCGGACAACAAAAGTATTTAATGAATGGTGGTGTGTAGAGTAGAGGACAAGAAGCAACAGCTTTTTTTTTTTTGGCAGGCAAACCAAACATCTGAGGAATCCCTCTTTAGAACTATTGTGTCTGACTCACCCAACTGAGCCACACATATTTCCCTCTGGTGCTAGAATATCCAGGAGAGTCATGACATCTCTTTACAGCACTGCTTCCTTAAGGGCAGCAGAATCAGAAATTCAACAAGACCAGGAGGGAATGCTGCTTCCCCTCAACTGTTGGCTGTAACTATATAGCTCAAAGCCTACACAACACATTCCGTTTAGTAAAAGTAAATATTAATACATTGGGGCAAGTACTTCAGGTCTGACCTTCCTTTCATTGCATAACTGAGAAAAGGATGGGGAGGGGGCATAAGGACACACAGGATAAAAAAACCTCCCAGTTGTCTGGTCACCATAATAGCAAAAACAAGACGTTCATATAAAGCAGAAGTGCACTGAAACAAGGCTTGGCAACCACGCAAGACTTTTCCCCACGCCCCTCCTGCTCTGCAGACACCACAATGTAGCAGAGGAAAGATAAGACAAACTAACAGCACGTGTAACAAGTGTTACATATGTGACAACTGCGTCCTAGCCCAGCTGCAGCCCGCGGAGAAACAGAAGGCCTGATCCAGATAAAGAAAGCTAATTCTGAGCTTTAACCCGGGGCTGGAGAGGCAATGAAAGAGGCCTAAAGGAGTCAGGAGTAGGAACTTCGACCACCTACTCCTCCTTTGAAATGAATAGCATAGTAATGAACAGCAATAAAAGTCCCTTGGTTCACCTCTAGGACAGTATGCTTATTTCTAGAAACAGAAGATTTCATTAGGATTTGGTCATATTACTGACCATATCTGCCAACTGTTTGTACCTCAGGCAGGCAGAGCCCTGATAGCTTATAGAAACAGACCTGTGATAGAGCAGTAACACAACACAACTCTTGGGTACGCAGTCATAGCCCAACACTCTCCCTCCAAGCACTATATTGGCAAGAAAGAGGGAATTCCTGTCCTGCTCCTGTCCCAAAGCCCCTGCTCCCAAATCAGAGGAACAGCCAAAGCTCAGTGTAGCAGTGACGAGCAGACCCTTGGGGCAGCAGAGATACAGTTCAAATTTCAGATGCAAAAAACCTATCCATGAAGTTAAAAAACACCCAGTGCAGAAGCCATAACCAGTGAATTATGGCATGTCACTAGAAGTTATTGGACATTATTCAAGGGGAAGACTTGTTTTAATCCTCTCAGAACATACAAGGCAAAACAAAACGAAAGTTATTTCTTTATCAAAGTTAAAAGTATTTGATTTCAAACAATAAAAGACAATATTCCTTTAATAGGACTAGGGTGGATTTCATTTGTTGGTGCTTTAAAAAAATAAATATATATGTATACGTATATATTGAGCCTACTATCTTATCAATTACACACACTCTCCATATTTTAAAAAATGACAGTATTAAGTTGAAAGTTATTTTTAAGGTAAACTCTGAATCTTCTGAAAGATGCTTATATCTGAATTTAGGTTATTTGAAAGGCTGATTCTTTTCACTTACCAATATACAGCTACTAATAATATACATTATTTCCATTCCACTCCATATAAGGAGCAGATATTCATGATATTTTTTTAAAAGAGAAGTCACATGAACACTCAGCATATATTCACTTTAAGCCAGCATTTCGTAGAGCCAGAACCTGTCCCTTTCACCAAGGACAGGAAAGTGGAAGTAGTGTTCAAAGTCCTAAATTATTATCAGTACTCTCACTTTACATTTATCAGGCTCATATAGCTCTTAGGGTTGAGGAGAAAGTCTTAAAAACACTGACAGAAGTGATTAAATGCTGCTTATTTGAAATACTCAGTTTTTAGGCATTACCATTGTATCAGAACCAATGCACTTCAAAGAGTTACTTGCAATGACTTCACCTTCACTATAAAAGGCATATGTATAATAAAAAAATGAAGTGCTATTACTGTGCCATTACAATTAAGTTTCTGTAGTTCCTAAACACACATAGGCTGAAGAATTATTTCCTTTGGTCACAGTAAGTTTTTCTAGTATTTGAAAATGCCATTGCATTTCACCAATGAAAACTCTCCTAGTTACAAATCCACGATTTTGCAACTAACCCTTAATACAACTTACCACTTTTGTGAGTGACTCTTGGAGATCACCCACCAAAATAATTTCTATTACTCCGTCAAAACTCCACCTTCTACCAACCATTAGAGTACAGAGATACATGCTGATTTCAGAAAATCATCAACCAGACCAAGAAAAAACAAAAAGCTATTAAAAAGCCAAGCAAGTATATTTTAGAAATCAGAGGTTATCTTAGTTTGTCTTCAGTAAATAATGCTAAATTATGTTCCCAATAAAAGTTTTCAGTTATTATACTCTACTGATAGAATTGATGTGTTCCCATCACTGGCAATTGTGCCTAACTAGTTATATTTCTTCAAGTCCTGTTACAGCTGAACACACAGATGACTTGCTGTTTGTTTCCATAAACATTTAATTCCTCTTTCTTTTAAAAGTAAAAGTAGGTATCACCTGATGCTTGTATGATTTCTCATTATAAAAGTCACTCTAAAGTAAATTCTCTAGGAAGTACCTTTCCTTTCTCACAACTGCATGTAAATCTTTCCAATCTACAAACATGCTCTTTGAATCACACTCAAAGCTGTAGTTGCACATACAACTCTTTACTAAAATGTGAGCAACTAGGTTATGTACACAGGATCTACTAGTTTGAAACATAAATTAACATCCCACCAAGTTTTAAATGTTTCCTCATCTTTAGGGCCAGACTTTCTGCAGTTACCCTTCAATTGTTTAACTCGTGGTCTTATTAAGAAACCACAAACTACAGAGAATACATTACTCAGACAGAGAAGCATCCTAGTGGTTTCAACACACTAGCAAGAATTCTAAAGAAATCAAGGTGGTTTCAAAACGACCTACAACCAAACTGCAAGTGGTTGCATATCCAGCAGATATATGGCAAGCAGATTAAAGCCAGACAGCCGAAACTGTTCTATCCCTACCTCTGTACTTCTCACCCTCCTTGAGGACAGCATAAGATCATCTACAAATGAACCACCACCAAAGCCAACATTTTCTTCAGCCTGGCACACTGGCCATGGCCCCATCCAATTCGGTGCTACAACAATATTGTTCTACAGTTGACATGGAACAGGTCTGGTTTTAGGAGCTGGCTCAGAAACCCTACCTTCACCATTTAAAATGCACATGAGAGAAAGAAAGAATGTCCCACTGTTTTTTGAAAAAATAAATGAACACAGTTTTAACTAAAATCTGATTATTACTCTACACCAACTCTGAGTTGACCAAAACACTTTTAACTTTTACTGCTCTTAGAGAATGAAAAGTTTGATCATTTCCAGTTGTAGGAAACTGTTGACTCACCATAATTTCAACTCCATTACATTTAAGAACATGTTTCAATAAAAATGCCTATTCAGTAATTTTCACACTTCATTCTGCAGTTTTCTGTCTGAGCTGTAAAACTTTCAATTACTTGGTCGAACCTAGATGGTAAAATCTTAATTCTGAAGAGTCATCCAAAGACCACATTTGATAAAGATTGCAAAGTATTGTGGAAAGAACGGAGAATAATTTTAGCTTCTCAACTTAGACATGTTCCCATGTCTAAACTATCTGCCTGCAAGTGGCACACCCAGAAACTTGCATATTTTTTTAATATACCTTTCCATGCTGCCAGCTTCTTAAAATTAAAGAGAATTACCAACATAAAATGCAGCAATTAGAGCCATGGAAATAGTCCACCATCAGAACACACAGGATTTGTTCACTCCAATAATATTTCTTTTTCAACAGCTCCAAGATGTAGAGGGACACCAGAACAAGTTTGCTCTTAGTCTGCTTAACAAGGCTTGTTAAAAGTTCTCATATCTGTAAAGCACATGTATCTGATTAAGGATGCCTCACCACCTATCCATCAAGATCTAGTGTCTTCTGCTTAAACATTAAAGAAGTTAGCTCTTTGTGCTGAGCAAGAGGAAGGCAGGGGAGTTACCGATTGGCTGAACCAGACCCCTTCAGGTCACCTTCGCTCCTCCTTCCTCTCAGGTCTCACCTGAGAGGAATCCACTCTTACTACTGGCGAGCACCTCTGCACTGGGAGCCAGGGCTTGTACTCTCAAAGGACTATAAGGAGGCTCAAAAGGATTCACCAGTTCTAGAGTCAGTTATCACCAGCATCCTCTGTAATCTCAATACTTCCAACCAATCCACGAAAGGCAGTAAAACACCTCCTTCTTGGGTCTGTTACGGAGTTACAACTTTTGGAAGAGGATAAAGCTGAATGCCAAGATGGAATAGCAAGCACACAGCTCCTGCTTCCTGCCTCTGAAACTTGGGAACTTCAGGTATTGTCCTTTCACACAGTTGGAAAAGAAACTGGGAACACCACAGAGACCCTCAGCTAGCCCGCAAAGGCTTTGCTCTAGGAACAAGAGGCAATACCTGCAACTCTGGCGGGACGACAGACAGACCATACATACATCGCTTTGCAGGACAGCGACCTCAAGACAGCCCTGACGACCCACCCGCTCCCCCCAGGAGCTTCCCACCTGTTTGCTCCACGCTGGCCTTTTCCCTACGGCTCCCAGCACTCCGAGAAGCCCTCCACAGATAGAAAAGCTCCCCCCTGCAAGACCAATTCCAAGCCCAGGCTTCCTCCTACCCCGGAGCCCTCCACCGAGCGGCTGCTCTACAGCGCTCCGCTTTCCACGCCAGCCCTCAGCTTCTTCCCTCAGCTTCCTCCCTCCTTTCAAAGCCAGCCCGCGCTCTTTCCACACACGCAAGGGACGCAAATAGAAATAATCGTAATAATAATAATAAAACACGAGTAGCAAAACCCACGAACAACAAAACGCAGCCCCACAACTCACCACCCAAGTCAGTCCCCCGCTGCCGCCGCCGCCGCCGCCTCCTCCTCCTCCTCCTCCTCCAGACTTTGCCATTTTCTGCCCGTCTCTCCTCAGCCGAGGCGAGGGCGCTCGGAGGCGGCCGGGAGGGCCGGCACCGACACCGCGCCTGGGGCCGCTCCGCGCCCGCCCTTCGCGCCTCCGCCGCGCTCACCGGCGCCCGGGCACCGAGGAAGGGCGGCCGAGGGGCCCGCACAAAGCGCCCCTTCCGCCGGCGGGGAGGCAGCGACAGGCAGGGAGGGAGGGCCCGGCCGGGCCTGCGGCTCTCGCTAGTTTAAAGGGACGACGGGCCGGTCCCCTCGCTTCGCGGCGGCAGCGGCGGCAACAACAGCCACCGCTATCGCCGCCGTAGCGCTGCTGCCTCCCGCCCTCCTCCTCACCCCCGGGCCGTCCCCCCCGCAGCCACAAAGGCCCGGAAAACAGATTAATAATAAAAAAATCTCTCCCTCCCTCCCTCCTCCCTCGTTCCCTCCCTCCCTCCCTCGTTCACTCCCTCCCTCCCTTCCCGCCCCTCGGGCGCGCGCGCGTTCCCGCGCACACCCCCCCTCCCCGCTCCGCGCCCCCCGCACACACGGAGCTGGCCCGGCCCCCTCCTTCTTCCCCTCCTCTTTCCACCCTGCGTTCCGGTGCCGCTCTCCCGCCGTCCCCTCCTCCCCCTCCTCTGCCCGCACAGCCCCCGAACCGCCGCCGCCGGGACACCGCGCGTAGACAATAAATAACCGCGCCGGCCCCGCTCGGCGTCCGCGCCGCGGCCGCTTCTCCCCACGCAGCCGGCCCGGGCCTCTTCTCCCCCCGCGCCTTGTGCCCGCCAATCACGGGCCGGCCCGCCAATCGCGGGCTGGAGGCGGGAAGGCTGCGCGAGGCGCCGGCCAATCCGAGAAACCAGAAGAAGAGGCCGTGTGTGACGTCACTGAGGGTGGCAACAGGGCGCGAACGGCCCGCAGGGGGGCGCTGCCGCGCTCGAGGGGGGCGGTGCGAAGGGAGGAGGAGCGGTTGGATTGGGATAGGGATGGGGATCGGGCGGCTGGATCGGGATAGGGATAGTGGAGGAGCAGCGCCCACCTGCCGGGACTGCGACGGCGAGCAAGAGAGACGCCTCGCTTCCCCGTGACCACACAGGGGAATCGTTCTGGGGACTGGCAGAGCACGGCTGTCCCGTCTCCCTGGTGTTCCAGGTGGATGATGCTGCGATGCGCGGCAGGAGGCGATGCGGTAGGTGGGACAGGTGTTCGGGGTACGGCAGGCAGCTGCCCCCTTTCCGCCACCTTTAACCGATCCCTGCAATCGCCACCGCTGCCACCTGCCGCGGTACCATCACGGTGGAAGTCCCGGGGCTCTAGGCACAGGAGAGTGTCTACAATTCACTGCCCTCTTCTGGGCTCTGGGGATCGGGCCGAGGAGTTCTTTAACTCGGACAGCTCACGGATATTTATCCTACATTTGACCATCACCGTGTGAAGTCCTCATACGGGGTCACAAAGCACAGCACCCCGTTCTGTACACAGTACATAACCTTGTGTACTACACCCATATTGGCCGTTTTGGAAAAAACGCTGTGGCCAAAAAACTTAGCATCTACTTCCTAGGTCTAACCGGAGCGTGTACAAAGCCCAAAATTCATGTGTTTTTAGGTAACAGCACAAAAACTATGTACAGTTTAAGATACTTCGCACCAAAAGTGTATATATATATAAATACATAACCATAATATATTATAATCAGATTTTTTGACAAGCTTAGAGAAATGCTTCAGCGCATGCAGCTTCTCAGTTAGCAATTTTCATTCTGCTGTGTGAAATGCAAAGGACCTACCTAGTCCAGCCTGTTCTACTCCTTGAATTATTAAGAATGTAAAGTCTCAAAAGAAGGAATTAGTAGGAACACTGCATCTGAGCTAGTAGACAAATCAGAGAATCATTTCAAAGGAAGAGCAATAATTTAAAGGTTTTTTCTTTTGCAAAATGCTTTTCCTGAGGAGTAAAGGGATTGGAAATGGAGCAGTCATTTTTGAGGAGTCAGTTGTAATGTTCAATTACACCTCAAGGGAAGGATCAGAAGAATCTCTAGTAAATATTGCTTATTTAGCATAATTTTACTCTGCCATTTTCTAAGGAGCCTATTAAACTAAGTGCTGTACAAGGATTATGGAAAATAATGGCATCTGCCTAGAAGGGACAGTAAGTTATCTGTTCCAGCCTAGTTTTATTGCGAGCTGCATGTACCTCCGAGCTGTAGGCTGTGCTTTCTTCTACTTTTGGCAAGATAAAGAGTGGTTCTTGCACAACCAGAAGGTAACACTTGCAGGGTTTTGCCTAGTGCTTCAGAATTTTGAGCTTGCTGATTAGAACCGTGTTGATTTTTTTTTTTCCAAAATCTCAAATTTATATGCAGGATCCTTTAAAATGAATCATGCACAGCGAACTGCTGCAATGAATATTGTGAGGATCAGAGAAAGCAGGAGTGTGTCTGTTCGAAGCTTTTTGCATTGGTAGAGAACCATTACTGTATTCAGCAGAAACAGCAAGTCCCAAACATTAGTGTACTATGCTCTCATTAGCTCCAGCTGTTTAGTAAATAGGCTGTCCTTAGTGTGGGAAGCATGCCTTTTGCAATGTGAGCCAAGTAGAAGATAGCAATCTAACTTGAAGACAGCCAATTCCATATATATTAGAGAGAGACAGAGGAAGTTTCTTCTTGGCAGTTACTGATCTTTGAACATGCATGGTCAGACATGTTCAGTCTGTGTCAGGCTGGAGCAGATTTATGAGGAAATGCTGGCATTCCTCCCAGGCATTTTCTTTAGTCTTTGAAATTACTTCATCCAGGTTGGATTTTATTTAATTCTCATCCTATACTATGCTAGGTGCATGGCATGTTACTGGCTTATTGTTGATGTTGGTTTTATCCCTAATGCTTGTATGTATATGCTGAGTGGTCGCTAAGTGGTTGCACAGTGACAATTGCTAGCCATGTAGGACTGTGGGACAAAGTTCTCACGAGACTAAAAGCAGCTGCTTCTGTGAACTGCAGAGGTGAAGCTGTGAAATGAGATTGCTCATCACATTTAAAGAGATCCCTGTTAAAACAAACATAGTAGATTTGAGCATGAATCAAATTCAAGTGCCATAACATTTTGATAGGAGTGGAATTACTTCACTAGATGCAACTTGCCTAAATCATGCATACCAGTTCATGTCAAATACTTCACACTTATTGTGTGACATTTTAAATTAATAATACCCTTGAGATAGTACACACAAAGTCCTATTTCAATTCATTGGAGATTTACTTGTCCTCACAGTTGTAGACCATAACATAAACAGAAGTACCCTACAGGCTTTCAAAACAGTGATCTACTTAAACCAGTTTCGCTACTGCTTTTAGTAAGCAAAATATTTATTGTAATACTACTTTGTGTTCAATCATTTTAGCAGTAAGACAGCTGTATGTATGATCTTTAAGTATTTCTATACTTGGTATGTACAAACTTCCCATCTGTTCTAAGTTATTTGCTGCTTCTCGTTTACTTACTATCTAATAAAACCTTTTCCTTCCACGTGGCTTTTCAGATTTAAAGGGCCTAAAATATGACTATTTGTGAAACTATGTACATTTATCTAATCTGTGAACATACTCAGAAACAAGCACTTACTGAAATGACCGATCACAGCTCTCCTTTTCCTGCAAACTACATAGGAAAAACTGTAATTTTGTCCTAAAATATTTATGAAACTAAGTTGATGCCCATTACATTATACATTCCACATTGTATGTGGTTGTACTGAGGTATAAACAAACACTGCATATTTTAATACTAAATATTCACACTAGTAATAAAGTAATTTCCATATTCTACTGCATTTTAAAATTTTGTTATAATTCATTAACATAATTTTGAAATAATTGACCAAATTATTGAGTAGGGTTGTGGCAGTACAATATGAGAGTCACCAACATATTTGTATTGAATTGATTTGACTGAGCTTCAGTCTTTAAGAAAAGTCTACCCATGGCCAGATCACCTAACAATATAAATGTAGCCAGGTCATGTGTTCTTACACAATTGTATCTCAAACCTCTTTGTTGAATTAGCAGAGGCTGGTCATAGAAATGAAATATATTTATATCGAAACTCCATAGGACAAAGCTCCCTTGTGCAGTGACCACACACGGAAAGAGAAGGTACATGTAGAGCTGAAGCAGGGGAAGCTGAGCTGGCTGTACTGGGAGGAATTCTCAACATGAATAGAATTACTATCCACGCTATTAACATCTGAGTCTTTTAGAAGAGTTGCTGGCAGTCAGAAAAGATGCAAATGCCTGGAAGGACAAAAACAATGGAAAAAGCACAGAATGTAGAAGGTGATGTATTTAGAGGTCTATGCTGAACATACATGAGATAGAAGTGGCCATCTCAGCAGTTATACTGAGCTGAGAGGAGATTGCTGTGATTTGGAAACTGGGAATCACCAACTGCATTATGACATTGTTAATCAGTGTGGAGAACACAAACAGCCAGCAAGGGTTGGGCACACCATGCCATTCAGAAAGGCACCTCCTTGAGCTCAGGGTGATGAATACTGCAAAGCATGCTAGGCTTTCCTTGAGAAACTTTTCTGATGTTAGCCACATATCCCTTTCTTACTGTCCCTCTATCCCAGCCCCTTTGTAAAGGAACTCTCTCTTTCCAAAGCAGAATTTCTTTTTGACTAAAACATGCAAGTTTTTTCCCAGTAGTTCACCCAAGTCTGTTTGGGCAAGAAAAGTGGCGATTCATTTCTACCCAGCAAGAGTCTCCTTGCTCATTGAAGGTACCATTACCAGTGTATTTCTCAGTCTCCCAGACAGAAATCCATGACAGATTTTGAGTGACTATGAAGACTGCTTCCTAATAGCAGAAGGTCATGTCTGCTCATTCCTGGAATGACAGGAAGGTGAAGGCGTTGTTTCTATACAAGGCACATGTGTATATGTTGAATTTCTGGGGAAAAGTGATTAGTGACGTAAATAGCAGAGAAGCCCATTATTCTGTGAAATGTCTAAACAGATGGTACTTTGCTGTCTTGAGCTGAAATTCAACAACCTCTGACACATAATGTTTTGACTTATTATGAGGAGGAAATAAAAAGGGCAAGTTTTTCTACACAGCTTCTTTGTATCACCAGTTGTGACTAGAATCAATGATGACTAGGTCAGGGTGTGCTTTTGCATTCCCTTTCTCAGAAGGGAGTTGTGTGGTTCTTGTGGTAACCCAAGAAGAGAAAAGTCTCAAAAAAGACCCAAGAGAGGCAGATGGCTCAATCCTCACCGAGGCAGAGCATGTCATTAAAGTGTGGCCAGTGCACCCACATAGTTTATGCTGAGGTCAAAGGCAAAAAGAGAAGGAGGCCACAAGTTCTGGAATACTTGAACAAATGAATATCTGTGGCAAAGAGCAACAAAAGAGTTGGGTGTACGACCTGTGAACATCCTTCTGAAAGAGGACAGGGTAGGCATTCATGAGGACATCGGCTAACAATACACCTGAGCAGAGAAAGTGGGGAAGACAAGAAGTAGTTACTAACAAAAGGAAAAGTCAGAGGTAACTATGAAGGGTCCAATCAGGCACAGAATAGCAGAACCACAGAGAGAGTTTGCATGTACCTACCCAACAAATTAATGAAGAAACTCTTAGAGTAAATTTGTACTGGCAGCTTGAATTTATACTGACTTAGTGCTTTGAATTACTAGACCATAGTATTTTTGATTCGGTACTAGATGGCCTAAAATTTGAATTACTCTTTTATAGCCTGCAGCACAGGGAATGTGCTCACCATGTTCTTCTGACAATTACAAGGCAGTTTAGAAAAGGAAGTTTATACAATAATACTGGTTTGTGAGTATTCTTTTCTAGCTGACTAAAGTTGTTATTCTTTCCAGTAACCTGTTTACAAATCTCTTTGCTTAAATGCATTGTTTCAGATTACCTGTGTCAGCAGACTATTCTAAGGCTTTTGAGAATTAATTTTTCAGAAGTCTTTGAGAAAGTAATTACAAAAATAAGATGTATACTTCAACTAAAAAAAATATAAAGGGTATAGCTAAACGGGTAAAATGTACACAAGACACAGCCAACCACTTCACCATAAGCATTATGTGAATTTAAAACTCCTTAACAACTCCTTGTTATAGATCAGCTATTCAAAAATTTCTCAGGTAGCCTCATTTATAACAAGGCTTGGCAGCAGCAGCTCCTATTTATTTCAGTAGGAGTTGTGTAATTCAACAGCTTGGGTGATTGGGCAAGCAGTATTTTAAAATGGTCACTGCTAGCTGCTTCATGCACTTTTCTCTTTTCCTTAGGCAATATTATTATTAAGCAAAGATGATCAGAAATTCATAAAAAAAACCTTTTGTTATCCCTTTAAATCCTTTAATGCGTTGGTACTTCTGGGTCTTGAATGTTTCTCTCCCAGATACCATGCAGCTGTCCTCCATGATTTTTTTCAATATGGTCCCCTGTTCTATTTTTACCCAACTAGCACTGCTTATATTCTCTTTCCACATGTACCTTACATTGCTCCAATCAGCTCTGTAGATTCTTCATGCTCCTTAGTGCACTCCCGTTTTTTCTAGAGAAATGTAAGAACACATTACCTCAGTTTTCAGATGAAGTAAAACCATCCAGATCAGTGGTTCTTATATGTCTCTTGCTCACTATGACTGCAGCCACTGCTGGTAGAGGTAGCAGAAGTGACAGTACCAACAGCTTTCAGTACTGGCCAGGACAGTGTGTTTGACTGCTTAGGCATCCTTTAGCCAGCATCTTGCTATGCCATATTTTTATTGGAGTCTAGGAATCTCAGTCTAGGTCTTCAGTCCAGCATGGTTTCCAAAAGCATCTTTCCATTTCTAAGCACCCCAGAAAGCTGCATCCTGATCACAGCATTTCTTTCTTTGATTTAGGATTCCTGGCTGTCACCTGTGAAGAAGGAAAACAGTTTTTTAAATGACTTTGAATATATGTACTTTAGTAATTTGTGAATTCACTTTAATGTTCTAGAAAAAAGGTTTTCGCCTACAGCATGTGTTAAAAGTAAATTGCTTTGATAAACATATACCTGTGGGGGTTTTTAACCTAAACAATATGGATGCTGTAGTCCTCATTATTTTATACATTTCTTTTTGAAATCTACTGTGGATTTAACTTGCAGAACAGTAAAGAAAAATGTTTTTCATCAATGAAGTTTTTTTAAAATATGCCTTAATTTCTTGCAAACTACGAAGCAAGGAAAAGATATTGTATGTTTTATCTTACTGACAGACCTGTGCCAAAGAAGGCAGCATATCTATTTTTGCAACAAATCTGTTAACTGATATATTATAATCACGTTCCTAATTTTTAAAAAATAATTTACAATGATACCCTGTGTTCCTAGGTAACAGCTAGAGAGAATACATTTCCTGTACTGTGCCTCATAGTAAGCTCATATCAAAGTTTTTATCATCATGCTATAGAACTGTAATAACAACTCACCTTCCTTTTCATTTAGTTGGTTTTTACTGAGCTTTTTTATTCCACATATGCTCTTCTGCTGAAAGCTTTTATTGCAGAAAACCTTTGAAGAGTGGGAAGCTCTGAAGCTCTTGAAATTTATCTGAATGTAGTGTGGTTCCTTTTACCTTGGTTTTTACTGCTGCTCACATTCTTCTATTTCCAGGTAATAAATGCAATGAATTCCTCAGGTTTTCATGGAAAGGCAATACACATTACCCAGCAATTTCAACATAGTATCAGTTTCCATCCCATTCAACATTTTCCTTCCTCTAATGTGTCTTAAATTAGAAAATGGAGTTTATGTATCAAGGTATTTTCTAGCAGGTTTTGAAACTCTTTGAAACTAACCATGTCCGAATTCCATTTACTTTGGAACCAGTACTAACGTTAATTCTTTGGGAAAAGACAGATATATTATTACAGATTCTTTTATGTTCCTGTACCCTTTGAGACATGTTGGATACGCTACTGAAACATGACATTTTTCTGCTGAGTTAATTTATCTTGTGACTCATGATAAGAAACATGGAAGCACCTCTTTAACTTTACATGTTACAGTTAGCTTATTAAAAAGGCACACGTTAATTCTCATGCATGAGAATTCCTCTGGTTTGCTAACCTGTTTTTTTTTCATTTGCTCTTTATTTTCTGTCATTTCTCCCAAAATATGTTGGACTCAGTTCTCTGGGACATGAGTAATGATGATGGAAGAGCACACTGGCATAAAGGCTGAAAACTCAATGAAATTACCTGAGGTCACAGAATAGCTAAAGGTTAAGAGATCAATTGCATACGTATGGTTCTTTGCAACATTTAATTCTCAAATCACAAAGCTTTCCTCAGGCAAATCCATTCTCCCAAATAATTAAAGGTACTAGTTTTGAGTTGCTGTGCAGAATTGAAGAGAATTCAGAGCAAACAATGCTTTCTTTCCTGATAGTTGTTGAAGCACAGCAAAGCCAGAGCCACACCAGCCCTTTGATTAAAGACAGAGCACAAAGGCCATAGAGGCGGGCACATTAACCAACCCATGGGAACATAGCACAAGCTGCAGCACTCACACATAACCCATGGCATATGCTTCAGCTCTGAGTTGCTTCACCAAACCAGCATGACTGCTTTTAGCCACAAAGCCAAATATCTCCTTAGCCAGGCACAGCACACAGCACTCCCAAGCTGCCCAGTACAACAGACATTCTCCCAATGGAGAGTAGTGTACATGCAGAAAACAGCACTCCCACGCCTCCCTCCAGCTCCTGCTTAATGCTTAAATCTGCCCTGCTAATTTATAATAACTTTCTATGTTTCACAAACAGGAAGATTGCAGTGGCTGTCATCCCACCCTTGCACATGGCGGGACATCCCACAATCCCTAAGGCTGATGTTCTCTCCAGGGTTGTTAACTATGCCACAGGCATGGTGGCTTAACAGGTTCTGTAACAGACTAGCAGGGACATGAAAATAAAATAGGTGAAACTACTTTTTCATTTCCCTCCAAATAATTAGCATGTTAATGGGGTGAATATTGTGCTTTGCATTTCGACTCCTACAGGTCTTTGCATATTCATAAAAAGCAATTTTCAGAAAGACAGGAAATAAAAATATTCTTCTCAATTCAGCATTTGTTTTGGTTACTCTCTGGAGTTAAAATGAATATATAACAGCATTCATAGCCTTACAACAGATACTTGTAGCTCAGCATGCAAACCTAATGTATAGTCATTTATTCAGTTCTTTGAATTTCCATGGCAATGCCTTCAGTTGTCCTTCTGTAATGTTTCCATGAGGTGTGGACAAAAATTTTCCCATTAAGTAAAATCTGCTTATTTAATTTGGTCAGGAGTCTCTTTGCCCTTTTGAACTATATGCATAAACACACCAAAACACTAGGTTGTAATGTTGGTCCTAAAACCCTTCCCTTAAAACGGCTGCTCCTTCACTTCCCCCTGCTTTGAGGGCCCTACAACACCTCCGTCACCTCTCAGGCTCCTGGATGACAGTGGGTCTCAAAATGATGTGAGGAAAGGCCTATGTTACCAGGCTTGCAGCTTACCTATGTTACTACTCTTGGTGGCCAGTAGACTTGCTGGGAACCAGAACGAGACTGGGAACATAGGAGGATACCAGTGAGGGACACATTACTGGAATGATGGAGGCTGAGGCTTCAGTTGTCCTATGAATATGCCATGGGGAGTGGGGTGACACACAACACAATGACACAACACAAAAAGCAGGTAGGACATAAAATGATAAAAGAGATGAACAAAATCTTCCAACAATGAAGACCGTGGTCGACTTAGAGGACCACATTCAAGGAACTCCCTCAGCTGACCATGACATGCTACTGTCATCCTCACAGCTTCTCTCACTGCCCACCAGAAAGGGAACAGCAGCTGTCAGCACTAGGGAATATATGGAGGCTGTATGGGATTGGGGTACCAGCCTCTGATACACCAGGAAAGAGAGAAAAGGACAGAAGCCAGGGATAGTGCAGAAGCCTCCAGATCTTACCTATGAGCCACTGGGAAGTTGCCTTGACTGCCACTGCAGACACTGCTTCAAAGGACAAAAACCACTGGTTTAGAAAAAGAGAAATTTGGAAGGGCTTTTAAGAGTGAAGACAACAGTCAGTGTCTACCCCAAGAGACAACTGATATCACACGTTAAATAAAGGAATCTTCCAAAAGATGGACAAAGCATCTGCTTATGCTTCACTGTAGAATCCCTCCATCTCACCACTAATACAGGTAATGCTAATATGTAATGCTAGTCCTGGGTTTCTTGTTCTGATGTGTGTTAAAATGCGAAATCCACAGACCAGTTCTGTTTGTAATTACTCTTGCTCTACCCACAAGTAACAGTACATGATTGGAGAGCCCCTTCCATACAACTTTTTCAATAAAATACTCCCCAGTTATGCATTTAACATTAAATCCTTGGAACAGAATAGGTGCTAGTTGATTTCCACTGAATTGATTATCACATGCCAGTAAATCTCATGTTCTTTAGAAATTAATTACGTTATTTCATTTTTTCCACATCCAAAATCTTTCAACCATTCTTTCACTGGCATACATGCTGCCTCCATGCTTTGTTCACAGAAAGACTTTGTATTTTCACTGAATACTTACAAAAGGTTGAATTTCCTCACATGATTGGTAATCAGTCCTGTATGTGAAATAAATGAAATCAAAAGAAGAAAAGGTAAACGTATTCCGGCAAGTGTTTCTTAGCCTGCTTCCTAGAGATTTTGTTTCTGTGGGCTAGAAATGCATATAAGTCTCTGTGTCTTCAGAAAGTTATTCTTAGGTCTGGTTGAAAGCCCATATCTTCATAACTTTCTGTCACTCAGTAGTTTGGTTTTTTTTCATCCATAAGCTAGTGTAATATGAATTACTAGCAAGCCTTAAAATGTAACATAAACTACAAAATGAAGTTGCAGAGTACATAGTTACAGTGTATAGTCAAGAAAAATTGCAGTGTCCGTTGCACTGAATATGAACTCTAGGGCTTCACCTTTACTAACAAAAATCAAATGGATTTATATTTTAAAAATACCATTATCAAAGACAGACTTTGAAGTGTAGAGAAAGAATTGATACAACTAATAATGTTGTCAGGGACTGAGACAACTTATAAAGACAGATCATACATAGTACTGACACTTGGGCAACAATTTCCTAAGGTTCTGTTTTGAAAGGTTCCATGATGATAAAAATTCCTTTCAAAAAATATTTGGTTCATTAAAAAAAGGGAAACAATTAGCTTTTCTAAACAACACCCCAAATGATGCAAATTTGACATTAATAAATCAGCATTGATCTTAACATTTTTCCATCCTCTAGTGTTAAAATGAAACTGCAGCCTCTAACACTTCCTGTTTGTGTTCCTACATCCTTAGTGAGGGCGTTTTTATTTTTTATTTTGAACGTTTTGTTTTAGTTTGGAGGGGGGTGGGGAAGGGAGAACAGGACTATTTTCTTTTAAACCCTTATTGCCAGCATCATGGAAATCAGTTAGCATACTCAGGCAGAAACTCCAACCTATACAACCTAACAAAAGAAAACACAAATCAAAACCAGTTCTGGGCATGCTTCATACTAAACCAGACCAGAACAGCTCCACAATTCTTAATGCAGGCCAAAACCAGGTACTTCCTTTTTGGCCAATAAAGTTTTACATCCTTTTTGCCAGTAGTAAACTTTCCTTTTTAATATACCATACATTTTCCTGGCACTTTGTCTAAAAGTGAAAGCTGCTGCAGCCTAACTATGTTATTTTGATTTCTGATATAATGCAAGCACGGACACACATACATTCCATTACCTTCCATCCTTCTCTTCACAGTGGTAATAATGCAGAGGCGAGAAGGGAGGCTCTCTCCTTCCATTCTGTACTTCGCTGCTGTTTCCACTTGCTCCAGGAGACTGTGACCAACTGTTCCACCTACTGTAGCTCAAGTTTGCTTCAACATTGCTCTTGGATGTCTTCATTCTCTTACGTCAGCCAGTTTCCTTATGACTGTTCCACAGGGGAGTCTGTACATTGTTACCCAAACTGCTTATCTAAAGTAACTCTAGCATTTCCTTTTGGTTGCAACAGACGTAAGCTGTTAGTTGATAATTTTTGGTGGGGAAAATATGTTCCCCTGGGACTTCGAGGATAATATACTATATTACCGAAGTGCCAAGGATACGAAATAACACCCAGCATTATGCAATAAAAGCATCAAGTTAACAGAACACACACTGAAATATCACCATCAAAATGCATAGTGAAATCATCTTTCCCCCAGTTTATAAGACTTCTAATGGGAGATTCAAGTCTAAGCAGGTGCTCAATGCCACACTGAAATCTCACACCCTTACAGCTAATGTGGACCTAAAGTTCTGTTACATGTCATTAAATACACTTTTTCAAAAATCAAAGATCCAGACTATTCACTGGAACAAAGGAAGGAATTATCTATAACAAGCGGGATCTCGTTCTTAATTTTAAAATTATTTCTATAGCTTAAACTAGTAAAATAAAAACTTTTTAAACCCATATATTCCTTAAATCACAGATGGATTTAAAAAAAATGCTGTTCACTAGTCTCCCAGCAATTTTCTTCTACTGAAACCTTTCAGGACCTAAATATAAATGAACACACAGTAAAATGCTTCAAACAGGGTCAGTCATTGGAAGCTACTTTTGCCAGCACCAGTTTATGTAGTCCATTACATTTTCTTTCACCATAAAATTTTATTAAGTCCTGGTAATTCTGTTGGTTTCTGGGTATCATCAATTTTAATTACTATTGCTTTTCTTTCTGCTGGGTTCGAATATTTTTAATCTATCCCTTTCATCTCCTTTTACCAAATAAAGTAACTTATTTTTGTCATAGTGTATTTACCATACAGCTGCAATTGTGTACATAAATTAAAGCAAAGTAAAATGTATTTTAAGCCAGATGAGAAAAAAATAAAGCTGCAGAAACTGAAGCAGGCTAATCATAAACAAAGCTAAAGCCTAATTATAAAGCTTACCATAAAATAAGCCCCCAAGCCCAAGAACAAAAATCTTAACAACAGAGAAAATCATGGTGATCTTATTCACAGTCACATTTAAGCCTTTACACATTTCATAGTACCTATACACCTGAAATACATATATTTGACCTTGGCCTGTTAATTGGTCATTCCTAAATTCCATAATATAGGCTGGGAGGTCTCAAAATTCTGCTCCTGAAATGAAAACTTTAGTAAAGAAGGAACTGTTTCAATCTGCTGAAGACTTTTTTTTTTTACTCTACTGTCCTTCTGCTTGGATTAAATATCCAAGATCAGCATAAAAAAATCCCAAATTGTCCCAGATATTACTGCTATTACTCTTTCCTTCTGCTCATGTTGACAGCTACATGACCAGCGATCATATAGGTAGACATAATGTATGTTACATCACTGATTACTGTTTAGAGGGGCCATAAGGTACAATGCATAAAGCATTGCTTGCAACAGTAGTACCCCATAAAGAACCTTCAGAACCAGCACCAGGTAAGCTGAACTACTGCCAATAATGTTGAATAAATTTCCCCAAAATATTCAAAGTATAGAAAGGACCCAAGTCTATTCCAGCAACTAAATTAAAATTCTTAAACAGTAGTATACTTCCATTTCTAGCTTGAGCAACCAAAAGTAAAGAAATGAGGAGTGTGGGTGTGGAAAAGAGGACGGATATCCTGATATCTGCCTGGAACAAACTCTGCCCCTCTTGGAGTTCCTTTGTTTTGGCTTGTTTTGTTTAGAGCTGCAAGAACTCTGCAAATGGGTGTTCCCAGCTTCTGACAGCCATATGTGCTGCCTGCCATCTGTTTTCATTCCACCGCACTATGGAGACAAACACAATTTATTTTTAGTGTTCTACATTTCCTGATGTTGCACATAATAAGGATTTTATCTTAAATCCAACCCACTATACGTGAAAAATATTCCAAGGATAACAGATGAGTTAAGGAGACGGATTTTCATATAGAATCAGACAAGATAATTTTCACTACTTACTTCACATTCTAAGTTATAGAATTTACACCGAAGTTTGTTTGATTCCTGCATACCTGTGCTTTGTACCTCTTCTTTCTTTCTACACTGCCTTGAAGGGGCTTCCTTCATATATTTTAAGGATACATCTTCCCAGCAACTTCCTGGGGTGTAGGAAATTACTAAGCATTAAGTGTCAAAACAGGATGAGAAGAAATCAATTGCTGGACGATCAACTCTACAGCCAACAGTACAACAAACGCTTGAAAGGAGGAATTCTGTGCACAGGCTCCCACTTAATTCGTTTGGAAACCATGTACCCTAAAATAAGTTTGCAAGCATTAACTGGGTAGTATTCATGTAAACTGCAATGGAAAAGATTTCGCTGTTACACCTCAGTGCAACCTTGGAAGGCAGCCACAGATGGCAGAGTGAACAACCAGTCCTTCTTTAAAATGTACCTAAGCTGGATTCTAGAAAACAATGCTCATTTTACCTGTATTAAGCCATACATTTCTAGGCAACAGTATTTTTAATTTCCCCATTTAATCTTCACCTCCTCAAACTTCAAAAAAGTTGAGTAAGCACTGACTTCTATCCACACGTGCCCTGATCAACATCTACCACTCACCCAGTGTGGTACCGTTGCCAGCATAACTTAATACCCATACTTTTTAGAGCATATTGAAGCACAGATCTTTCCACCACGTAATACTGAGAATTCAGGATACTGTAAGTTAACATTAGACAACTGTGGATGAGGAATTACCTCGGGTTTAAAAAAAAAAAAATTAAAATGTATTAAGAGTTGGGCTGAAATGGAAATCAACACAGGAAATCAGTGCCTTTAAAACAGCCTTGTATGAAGAGGTTTAGTGTTCATTGTTCATTGACTACGCCAAAAGACAACTCAAGGAGTTCCATTTAAACTTTTCATATTAGCTCTACTCAGCCTGAGTGTCTTACTTATTAATTATTTCCTAAAATAAGCACTTCTATTCATTGCATATGATCTTATAAATACAGAAGTACTTCTTGATTAATTAGACTGGCAAGGCATTTTTCCATCTTTTAAATTCATTTAAACTTCTAAAAAATGGACTTCAATTACTTGACTGTTTTAAGTTATCTCCAGCTATTACTCTTCTCCCAGAGATTCTGACCAAAATTATGAGAAAATTACTTTATCTTACAACTTTTGAATTTATTTTGTCTTCTGATTTCAAATTATCAGATGTAGTTAAGGAATCCTGCAATTCCTCAAGGTCCTCTAAGTAATACACTGCAAAAACAACTTCTGCCTTCAAGCAGTAGCTTTTTCAGCTATCAAAATATTAAGGAGAAACATTTTTGTTGATTGGTGACACCTGAATTGTCATCCTTTTTTCTTCCAATATAGTATCCATATTAGCCTAAAATACTTTTCTGTTGGGTTCCCACTCAAAATCTCTGAAAAAACATTTATCTGAAATCAAATGCAGTAGTTTTAAATGGAGACTGGCAAATTCACTTTCTATTAGTCAAGCACTGATAAACACCCTTCCAGTGTGCACTCCTCCATTCCAGCGTGTACAATACACCACCCTGTCACTACGTTATTCTGTATTACAGGGGGGAGACTCTTCTAATTCCCCTCATAAACTGTACATTTACATTCTGAAGTATATAATCCATCATATATTGTTCTGTCACTTCTGAGCTGCCATAAGATACTATTTTTAAGATGCCCGTGTTCACTGTGCATATGCAGTTTTCTAATAAAATCTGAGTAGTTTTATATTTGCTTAGATTTGTTGAAAGGTCAGCAAACATTTATTTCAACATAAATTATTTTTGACAAACACTTCAAATCAATACAGAGGTTGGAAAGGTCAGAAGAAGGAAGAAAAACTTTAAAAACACTGATCTTGAGAACATCATCCTTAATTCTCACTTATTTTAAAATAAAACCATAGTTTGAACTCTGCATTTTAATTTTGTAATAGAAAATCTCTTGTATAATCTAGGCATGGCCTTCCTCACATTCTGATAAAGACTATCTAATCTGAGCATTCACTCCATGCTTTATTCATAGCACTGCAACATCCCACATCTGGATAGTATTTATTATATTGACTGAAAATAAATTTAAACATTGCATTAAATGAACAGAAAAAAATGCATATACTTTTACATCAAATTTGGGAATAGTATTTAAAGCAAGTCAAGACAATAGCTTAAAGACTTCAATCTACATGCCCATCTTTTAAAAGATTCATTAAGCAAATCTGAATTAATATCATAAAAAAGTATTTGTAATGAATAACCTATTTTTTCATAGAAAAAAATATGATGTTCTTACTCAGTTTTAAGCCTCGATTTCATATTACAGGCCATGACAATTTTAGGTACGTAATGAACACTTCTTTCAAAATGAGGTTTTTTTCCCATCAACCATCATGCTTCCAAATAGTTCTAGTATTAAACACAGGTTTAATACTTAGACATCTAACAAAGAAATTTTGAAGCAATCTTGAAATGATCTTAACTTCAGCACTTCTGGATACTACACAAAATCAAATTTTAAAAAAAGTCTAAATCCTCTAATATTGTTTAAAATATTTTTAAATCATCACAAGCATCTGTTTTAATTGGAAAACAGAATTCAAACTGTTTTTCCAAGTGGATTATAAAAACCAAAAAACCCAGCATGCCAATCACAAAACTCCAAATTAAAAATCAATTACAATTGCTTTGTGCTTCTATGATCATGTTTTGCTTCCTAAAAATTGTTTCCCTTTCACTGCAAAGTTTAAGAAAAAGGTGCTTTATGGTTCAATTCCTTAATTTTGGTGTTCGTTTTTATAGCAAAGAGGTTTTCATTGTGATGTTTACCTATTCAATACACGTGCTGTTTCAAGTTGGTTTAATGGAAGCAGTGAAACAGGAAATAAGCTGCCAGCAAGATGAAGAGGAATTGCCAACCAAATCTTCATGTTGTATCCATGGTATGTCTTCAAGGAATCCAAAGTACATTTCTGCAGTTCAGATTCTCAGAGGTCACTGAGTTTTATAATTATCTCCAAGCAATTTTCCCCACATCCTGTTAAGCTCTCTCTAAACAGCTGTGTGTGTTGCCATGCAGCTTCACCATCACCTCCATTTAGAACTGCTTCCAACATAACTTCCGTTGCTCCAGAAAAATCTGAATAGGAGCAAAGATTTTTATCTATTGGAGGAAAAGATAAATAATTCAGTAAGCCACAGCTCCAGACAGTATATAACAACAGAATGCACATTAAAATGGCTAAGCTGTAACGGATCTTTATGGATCTCAGTTGCAACTACTCAGATTCGTTTGCCACCAGACATAGAAGCATCTACCCTTCCTAGTAAAACACAAGTATCTTATATTCACTCTGTGTTATTGTTTGCCCTGTTCTCCTGCAGGTAGGGTTGTGTATATGAATAAAACTGAGTTTCTTATCAGCTTTAATAAAATGCACAGTATTTTCTTGACCTTGCTAAGAAACACTGTAGGAAAAATAAAGAATATTCATATATTGTTTTTAGTGTTTGCACAGTACTCTCTCCATATAAACTATTTATTTCCAGTTATACCTCTGCTACATGATAGAATTCATTATTTAAATTCCACACTTACCTCCTTTCAAAGCAATTTCTGCTGTAGGACAGCAAAGTCTCCACTGTATCCTTCCACTCTGAAATGTTTGACTGCTTGTCCTAACTGAAATGTTATCTATTTTTAGACCAACTGACTTGCACTCAAACTTCCAGCTGATGGAAGCAGAGGATGACCCTTCTTTTCGGGCTAAATAAACCTACATGGAAAGAAGACACAACCAGCATGTCAAAAACTGAGATGAGCAACATATCAAATTAAGCCTCATAACAGGAACATAAAAATCATAAGATAACACACTTTCATACTTTGTCAAGCCCCTGAACCTTTAAAACTGTACAAAGTACCTTCTTCTTCATCCCAAAGTATATTCCACGGTTAGGCAATTGCACATGTTCACAGCCCCTCACTAGGGAACACTAAACTGTTTCAACATCCATAGTAAAGTTCAAGCTACAAAAAGACCTAAGCTTATAATTTTTTAAAGAAGGAGAATTCGAGTCTTTTTAAATGCACAGAACACTTCAGTGTTCAGTACTGTTGATGAAAAGAACTATGAAATCAGTAGATTATTCTTGGTGTGTCTCAGTAAAAGCAAATCATACATGCCAGCCATTTATAAATACCATATACACATTATTTGAACTGCTACAACTTTACATAATTTAATTTAGTCCCAATGCTGTTCTGAACTTCACCTGGCTGAACGGTTACGCTCACATATTAATATTCATTGAAGTACTATGAACCCTCTCAAGAGTTTGGTCACAAGTGCCTGACAGTTCTTTCAAGTCTAACATCTATTATCAGCAAACCTAAACAACATTGCTACAGATTAAAGAGTCCAAACTACCGAGATCCTTTTGGAATCCTAAATTAATGAAAATTCTGCCATGTCCATGCTTCTGATTAATATCATACTGAGTGGACTTAGTCAGCTCTTTATTCTTTAATCTTGAATGAACAACCCAGAATAAAACGATAATAAAACACAGTAGTTTGTTTTACTAAAGATCCCACCCTAATATAGAAATGTAATTTTTCGACTATTAAACAGAATTTTAGTGGTACTATTTTCATGTTGAAGAAAGCTCAAAACCCCAAAGGTGTGAGGTCTTACACTAAGGATCACCTATGAAAATGCAATGATTTAAGCTGTTTTTATGTGAATGTAATCCTAATGTTCATTCAGGTGCTGACCTCCACATATTTTTTAAAGTATCTCAGCTGGTTCTGGCAAGAGCTTTTCCTTGATCAGATCCTACTGAACTGCTGTATTTGAGTAAGGAAGCCAAAACACTCTATTAAATACTACTTGGTTGAAATGCACTTAACAGTTCTGAAGGATAGAAAACTCTCAAACATTAGTCTGTTTCATCTTTCATTATAATATCCAAGCATTCAATCAGAAAAAAATAATTTAAAGCTTTCTTCTGTGTATTTTTGACTTTCCTCTAACTTTTAAACTCGGTCATTTTGTGTCTAGTATTATTTGAAACATGTCTGAATTCAGAGGAAAGAAAACCTAACTAACCAACCAACTCATTCAAATTCTCTTCCACTGCAGCAATTCTTCTGGAAAACAAGCCTTTTACAGATCCATGTATTTTAGATCTACAGCTTCTTACACTATCATTATCACCTACTGTGGTCTGCCTGTTTGAGTCCTGGATTCAAGGTTATCTCTGGATAATCTGAATTTGTGGTTTGTACTTGTTTGCATTGTGTACCATAAAACCAAGTGGTTCTTATCTGTTACTCCTGGTCTAATACTTACAAATATGTATTCTGTAGCTTTTAGATTTAAATGCCTTTCCATTCATCACATAATAAATGTTAACCAAGTATTTCTGTAAAGGTTCCTTTGGCTTTTAAGTTCTTGGACAGCTGCTGAATCAAACTCCAAAGCAGCATCTTGTACAAAAAGAACAGGTAAATCCCAAACAATCTTTCCCTCTGCGCTTATCTCCCATTATACAAACACCCAATGAAAAGTAATTTTAAATTATCAGATTCTTACACACTTTCTGCAGCATGCAATTCCTGCAGAACTAATATGCCTTACCCACAAGCCTGAGAGAGACCTGAGCCGTAGCTCCTCTAATTTCTCAATGCTACCATCTCTTCCTTTTGAGGTGTTACTGAAAAAAAGTTTTTTGCCTGCTCTTATAGATCAGTCCCACCTTGTCTTTTCTGATTAGTAAAGCTGAGAAAAATTGTAGTTTAGTTTCAGGGAAGGGACAGCATGTTTCCTACAAAAGTGGAGATAACTGATCATTGTAGAATTGAAAACATAATGTGCTATCAGATTTTTAGCAGATCCTGGGGAAGCAGAGAACATCTGTCCCTTACTCTGAGTTTTTGTTACTTCTCTTTTACTATTAAGTCTACCTTGTTGTGACATCTTTCACACTATTCTCCCATTTCTTTCTTTAGTCTTTCTCTTTAGTGCAGCATAGCCTCTTCAAGTTATTCCCCCACTGCATTTTGCAAGTTAATTATGTACAGACCCAAGAGAGAAAATCTCAGAAATAGATACATACTTAGCTCCATTTTCAACAATGGGAAGCTAGAAGAGTATTTGGTCAGAGACCCTTCAGAATAGTCAAATGGGAGAGGAAAAAAACAGTAACATGCTCTAGTTCCTGACAAGAACGTTCAGCTCCACAGTGGTTGCTGTTGTGGGAAAAGCTGTTTGCTACTACGTGACCCCTTCCCACTTCACAGAAAGCAGTTCTCTCCTTTAATTTAGAGCCTATGGCTCTTGTGCTGCTCAGTCCTGACACCTGGGACGAATTCTGGGCAGGATATACAATATTCTGGATAAATGACAAGTTTTTGTCTTCTTGCAGATGGAATTGTATTATTTAGGATGACAATTTCTTCCTTTGGCTGCATATCAAAGAGATATGATATGCTATAAAATTATTCTTAAAAATAACAAATACTTTTTTTTTTAATTTCGAGAGAAATACTGCTTCTCAATAAAACAGCATTTTCCCCAAAGCCTAAGAAGGAAGCCATTTTTAAAAATCTGGCAGTCTGGTAAGGATTTTACCTACCTGCAGAGAATTCAATCATCCTTTCTGAAAGACAAGTTGAATTTATTTCTAATTTCTTGTACCATCTGGCAATCTTACTGAATCTTAACAATAGCATTTACTAACATCAGCTAAATTCTACAGTCACCAAGAGAGGTTTTGAATCCAAACATTTGCAAGGGTTTTCTGTTTTACTGTAGTTATCATAATTTTACTGTACGTTATAGACTTTTAATAATTGCTATTCTTACCATTTTCCAATCTGTTTCCACCTTTCTCCAAATAGACTCTGCCTTCCAAACACCTGCTTCCCAGCCATTTATTTTTTCATTGTTATTGGAAATCCGTGTATAACTATCGTCTATTACATTGTAGATGAGACGGAACAATTTAGCTGTCTTCTCCTTTTCAGAGGGAATAAAAACAACTTCTTTTCTTTTCTGAAAAAGCCAAAAAATACAAGCACCTTCATTCTCCAGTGCCTAAATTCCCCCAAGACTGTGTTACTTTTAAAGTGTATGTCATGGTTTTGCAATTCAGTTTTGCTGCCAAGTGAAAAAAAAATGTCCTTTCTAAGAGAAGTCATATACAAAACCATTTCTGCAGAAGAAAAGTTTTAAACCAATTTCCTACAGTACACGTGCAACTTTTCCAGAGGGGAGAAGTGATTTTATTTTTTAAGTTTTCATATAATTTCTTTTAGAAGTAATTTTCAACAAACTAACATGAAATAGTATCATGTAAGTAAGAAATTAAGAGTTTCAGAACAGAAAATTTATATGTTGAGTACACTGCTTGTACAATGAATAAGTAAATGGTTATTTTGAATAGCAAACCTGTGACTACCATATACAGGTACTTGTGTATGACAGTTTACAAACCAGCTTCAAAAAACTTTAAGGACAAACTTTGTAACTTCACAGTATTACTTGTTATTTTTAAAACGTCATTGTTCTTACGAGTTTAGAAATGAAGTCTTCCAAACAGTAGAGAACTGAAATAAACTATTAGTTTCTCAAACTTAGACAATCCTAAATAACTCATTGATTTCACTTAATTGTTTCTATGTAGGACAGTTAGATATTCCACATCATGGGATTGCTACAAAATTGAGATCACACCTTTGCATCCTGACTCAAGCTAAATATTATTATGGTTTTGGGAAACTGTATCTTAGCATAGAATAAATAAAAATCAAACCTAGCTTTTGGAAACAGCAAAAAAAATTGACGTGAAAATCAAGCTTTTTATTTCAGAGATTGGTCTCACATTGATTTATTAACAAAAATAGTTGGTCAAAACCTACTATTGGTTAAAACCTGGAAGTAACTAATAATACAAAAATTTTTACAGTTTTCCCAATTTTTTTCAACTAACTTTAACTTTCTAGTTATGTCAAACTAACTAAATGAAAAAGTATTTTTAACCTTTAAGAACAAAACACATGTTATATCAAGGAATCCCAAACATTATTAGAATCAATGGATCACTATCAAGTCTCAAAAATTACTTGTGGACCTCTACTGAATTCACATCAAACTTTCACCAAATGTTTTTGCAAGATTCACTTGTTTGAACTGAATCTGACTACCTACCATGAAGTATCATTTCTTTTTTTATAGACCATAATCACAAAGCCTTAGTTAGCTACCTCTAAGATGGTCATCAGTGCAAAAGTTAAATACCTGTGGACCAATTTCACCTCTGGCTACTCGCCAAGCCATGGAGCCTGATGTCCTTCCACCATATTCTCCGGGTTTAGGTGTTTTAGGAGAAATAAACTCAACAAGCTCCACAATAGTCCTTTCCAGGAGCTCTCTTCTTCTATTTTCTGACAAAGACTTTTGTCTCTGAAAAAAGAATACATTCAGAAAAAATGGTATTTGTAATTCTGCTCTAGAGCGACACCAACAAGGAAAAATAGAATTGAAAAAAATAGATTAACATTTAAAGTCTGGACTGATTGTTAGAAACATTAATCTTATACCACAGACACAAATATAAATCAGTCATAAGCACACAGTTATGTGACAGCAGTGCATTCTCTAGGAACTTGTAGGCACTATGTGAAATTCTTTTAAAATAGTGTTTGTGCTTTGTTTTTAATATATTTACTTGGACGACTAAATAATTCTACAACAGTTTTTATACCCATTCATACGTATGCTGTACCATAGTTGTTCTCAATATTATTTGGAGTAAAGAAAAGAAAGAATCATTTGTGGTCAATTTTTTCTTTTCTAACATGGAGTGACTCAGTTGGCAACAGTCTTGGTTTTGTGATTAAGCCCAAACAAAAGTATTTGAAGGAGTTATTTCACTGATTCTGCTATAAACAAACCATGACATCTCTATTTTTCAGAATGTCAGAAAACTAAGAGAAACTTAGTTCCGGAAAAAATAGTGAAAAATAAAAAGAATTACATGTCTTCTTTGCCTACATGAATAAAACCATGAGCAATTTTTTGGTAAACAACTTTTAAAAGTTTTATTGAGATGTTAGTATTTTTTCTACATGATTTTCACGTCAAATAAACAAATCTGGAATGTGAAGCCTTTTGGTATTTTAATTGTGGCTAAACCTACATGGGGCTGAAAAAATTAAGTTCAACATTGAGTATGTAAATTATCACACACATCATCTTTTTTTCTGCTTTGGTGATCACCCAAGGCATGCACACTCAGCCCAGTGGGACCTGAAACTTAAGGCTGAAAATCACTGGAATTATCTCAAAAGCAGTTCTGACCCCAGCAAGTTTTGCTAATAGAGATCACAAAAGAAACAGTTGAAGATTTTTTTTGTTCCAGACAACAATGTGGAACTGTATAAAGAAAAGTAGATACAAAGAAATGATGAGAAACAGCTCCAGCTGAACAAATTCCAGATGCCAAATACCAGTTCTAACGCAGCAAGCAGGGAAACACATCTCTACTCGTGTTGATGGATGACAACCAGTGGTTGCAGCAGTTTCCCATGGAACAACAGGCCTTACTGAGGCTAATAGTTGCCCTGATGCTTAGGATATCCCTATCCAGCACTACTGATCTTGCTCCAACTCAGAGGAAGTTTGATATGTTTTATCCTAAATTAACAACACCAATCGACAATTTCCTTTAAGCACTTTGATGTAGGGGAGACTCAGTGTCAGTGATCATCACCACTGAAATCACTGATGCCATGCTGAGAACTGGATGCCTTTGCTGTGTAGTTTTTGTAACAACAGCTGAAAAAAACAGTTATAGAGCCGTGTTTCAACATGAAAAGGCTTCAGAAAACAGACCTCTACAAGAAATAAGTAAGTTCCTCGAGTATAATGAGCACAACTATGCTAATTCTTGCAATCTCCTGCCACCCAACAGACTCTTGCATAGAAATGCAGCAGGCCCAACATGCTAAACACTCAGACTCTGCAGACATCAACACTGCCTGTGCCAGGAGAACCTGTAACTACATTTCTTCCCAATGACATTGTCCTCAGAAATGGATTGCAAAAACTCCAGCTGCCATGGCTCAAATTTCCTGCTTATGGCTTTTTTTTTTTTTTTTTGCTGGATTGTTTGGTTTTTAATTTAATTTTTGTTGCTGTTGTTTTATTTGTTTGAAGGTATTACCTGCTCAGGCCACACCTTTCTTTGGCAGACGAAGGTATTAAGAAGGAAGAGGGATGGTGAGCTGCACCTTTACAATCACTTCTGTGTCACGTGTGAGCTCCTTTGACAAGGAACACTGGTTCGTCTAACATCAATGAGCATGAAATGCTTGCAATTCAACCTAAATTATTAGTTTTCCTTTTAAGAGTTGACCTGGCTATAACTATAACCATTCACAATCACTACCAAAAAACTGGAGCCTGGAGAAAATAAAAAAAAAAAATTTTGCTTCTCTGTTCTACCATCCAAATTCCAATGAAAGCAGTGAAAGTTCAGGGCCGTTGCCCACTTTCTATTGGAATAGCATACAATGGACTGAAACAGGACAGCAGGTGAAGAAAATTTGTAGTCAAAGCATGCTATATTACTACAGAATATTACCAGATGGTGGGTAATCCAGAGGCTATATACCTATTTAGGAATGCCTGGCCCAGACAAAACACACAAAGTATTTTTGAGAAGTAAAATAAGTACTGAAGAGATTAAATTATTCTTGTCTGTTATGCATTTAACACCAAGCACTCAACATCTTTTGAACTGTTGTGTGGTTTCTGCTTGGCAATGGAACAGACAGACATCAGAGAAAAAAAAGCCACAGCCTTTGCTCTTTATGCAGGAAAGACAAAAAATGATCCCTCAGACTCCATTTTCATTAACACTGCAGTACAGGTGATAATGTATACTGCATGCTTGCTTCTTTAGTTGTAACTTAGTAAAACTGAGCTTAAAAGACACAGTGTTGGACCTCTGCATCAAACAGTACAAAGACTGCAATTCCTCCTACTGTGGAGCCAGTCTCTAGGAGATGATGGGAAAAGGGTAAATTAGAGGAGGCCTCTACAACAGTAATTTTCTGAATAGGCTGCTGTGAAGGAAACCATACTAGCTGGAGGCTTGCAACTGAATGGAGTAATGAAAACTTGCTCTAACACATCTTGAAAGTTCCAGAGATGAGTTACCTTTGCCCTCTGTGACTGCAGAATACAACATGGAGAATCTTGGACACCAACTTTTAAAGTCCCCTTTTTCCCCACTGCATTGTCACCTTAGTATGAGGTTTAGGAAAGGCCTTTTAACTAGGACAAATGTAGGAAAAACACCCAGTCATCTTAGCAATTGAATGGCAAACTGCCTCTAAGACTCTGAAATCTAATTCCTAATTCTAAGTGACAAAAAAAAAGGAACAAGAGCAGATACTTACAGGAATTAAATTTATTAACTTAATAAATTAAATGAATAAAACATTCTGAACAGCTACTGGACAAAAAAAAGTGTATGTAGCAGGAGGAGTGTGAGTATCATTCACTTTGTAGAGAAAGTTGCTTCTCAGAATAGGATACAATTAAAAAGACTGACAAAGGCCTTCTTATAAAATCACAAGACAGCTTTAATAATACTGGAAAGCAGCAGGGAAAGCAACAGCACAGAGATGAAAGGGCTGGGATTTTGCACATGTAGGGAAAGGAAGATAGGAAAAACACAGAAACAGTACTGGAAACACATGTATAACTTCCTTCCCTCTACTATTAGGTTTTCATATAAAGTATGACCAGAATGCCTGTTCTTTGTCTGAAAAGTGCAGCTTGAGAGCTGCACAGTCCTGCAAAGAAGGTGGAAAGGAGTAAGAAACAGACTAACAGGAAGCACCATCTGTAAGAAATGTCAATGACATCTTTTCCAGAAGTTTCTTTAACTTCTGTAAGTGAAACAGAGCATGATCCTACAGTGACATCACTGAGATGACAAGGATGTCATAGTTTCCTGATTCCATCAATATTGTCAGGGAAATTTTTCAACTTAGTAGTGCCCCATTACCGAAGTTCTTTCTGTACACACAACTATGGAGGTTAAGAATGTGGTGATTGGCTTCTATTGCCAGTAGCTCAAAAGTAAGGACCCCTCAGATTAGTTTCATAACCAGCAGGGGTTCAGGGCTTGGAGGGGACACCACTAAATTCCTGCAACCCTGCACAAAGAACATGCATTCCTCAACTTGAATTTCTAATCCTTTAGCTCCTTTCGCTTTGCTGCTCTGGTTACTCTTCTCAGTGCTCTGCTCTGCTATGTGACTAATTTTTCATTACTGTTAAAATTACTTCAAGCCCTGGTCACAAAATATTAGTTCAGCTCAATTCTTCACAGTCTTAACGTATGGCTATAACTCTCAAGCCAGCAGGCCTCAAAAAAGGCATAATCTGTTAATTAAGTCATCAGATGCATAACAGCACTGGAACTAAAGTTTCCATGCATGGGAATTATCCCTGTAAGGAAGGGAGGACAAAATGGAAACCTCAAAGTGATTCAAGGTTTTATGCTATTACAGTATATTGAATCAAGTTCATGGTGTCCCAAGAAGGGAGTGGAAAAAGCTTAGCAGAGAGGTTCTGCAAACCATGACATGCAGGTGCAAATGGCTCCATGTATTTTGGGGATGTTAAGCATGAACAGTGTAAATATATGTGGCTCTGAATCAAAGCTCTAGTGATGGTATCAACACCTTTTGCAACTCTTGGAAACAGCCTGTGAATCATTCCTCTCATTTCCTAGAGCTTGTAAAAAGTCACTGAAAGCAAATTAAACCTGCACTTCTTGTAACTGTAAATGCTATTGTTTTCAAGTTATAGCAGCACTGATGTGGAAAACGTTCAGTCACCCTGAAGGAGTCCACATAGTTACTAAGGAATTGCAGTTTACTCCCAGCAAGTACGAGTCTGTTCAAAGTCCCAAGGAAAAATAATATATATACACACACCTGTGTATGTAAGAGATAATGTGATAATCCTCTTACATACCATTATTTATCTTATTTCCTATAAGTTCAGCACTGCGACTGATTCCAATTTCTTCAGGGTAAAATGGGTAATTAATAGCATTTTTTATATCCATAGTGCATGGATATTCCTATGAGGTTACCAAATGCATTCCTTTGTTTGAGGACTCCACATTCTGCAGATACCTGTGTTTCACTCTCAGAAAGCCACGGAAGGAAAGTTACATACCGTTCTATTTAGTGCATTAATACTCTCTCGCAGCGTAGCTTCGCTGAGTGCCGTCCTTCTAGAGAGTACTTCTTCATGTTTGCAGCTGTATCTCCAGGTGACATCAACAACCTCAAGGACAAGTGGAAGAAAATAAAGCAATCAAAAAATGAAGCAAGATATGTGGAAATTTAAGAGTCTAGTTAGTGAAAGTATGCTTTTCTACAGTAATTCTGAAAACCACATTAAGGTGGAATACATTGCAGACTTGCTTCAGGGCAAGTTTGTTTATTATTAGCATCACTACTCCTACCTCATCTTTGGAGAATGCAATTATGTAGGACAGCTTCTTTCCCCAGCCAGTTTCATAGAGAAGAGGCTTATCACAAACATTTTCACAAGGATCACAGTGAAGCCATCTTTTCTGAGATGAAGAATATACTTCAGTCCACACATGATCTGGGTAACAAAGGCCAAGAATAAACAGTGACTTACAGAGTCTCTATTCTAATCTTGCAGAATATTGTAACTTTTTCCAAGTTATTAAATGTAGGAGATGGTGAAAGAACATGTTCTCTGTTCATCTACATTTAGAAACATTACCAAAGCTTCCCCTTCCTTAGGATTACAGTCTCTTACATTCAGCTAAAGACTGTATCATTCTGAAGTCAGTCATCTGACCTTACTTGCACAACTGTATTTCATCTCATCAGGCAAGACACGAAATTGAATGTATAGTGTCTTTTTTAGCAGACTGCACAATTGCATGCATCGTTTGATGGCTAACACGATCTGAGAGGCATAAAATACATAACATCCTTTTGCACAGGCTTGTATTAATGTAACAATAGTCCAGAATGCTGATACCTGTAGTGTCCCAGACATATCTTGCTTCAAACCCTACAGCTCTGCAGCACAGGGTAAAACAGTTGGCCCACTCGCCACAGCGTCCACGTCTGGTTTCCAGAAGCTTTTCAGGGTTGTTATACCTACAGGAGAAAAACAGCACAAAACAAGAACAACTGAAAATACATCTCAGCTCCCAGAAATCTTTACATCATGTTCTGATGATCTGAACAGACTTCAGTACCGATCAATCTGCAGAAGATAATGGAAAAAATTGCTGTACTTCACAAAATACATCTGAGCAGAATGCTACCTCAACTCACATGACTCCATCATATGTTTATAGCAGCACTGAAATGAATCTGGTTAAGTGTTCAAAACTGATTTAAACATCTTAAAATATGACTTTTGTATGCTGGTCCTTTAAACAGTTAGCAAAAGGTCTAAATGTCACAAAAGTATAAATAAATTGTGTATTTGCTCTTCTGCTATAGACTCAGCAAAAGATGTACATTACACTGAGATTTCCTACGGAAGTGAGGTTTTCCCTGCAACAAAAAACACAACCTACATATGGTTGCAATATTAACAAATTTTATTTAGAAGCTGTAGTTCATCAAATTAACATTAAAAAAACCCCAACCAAGCCAGACAAGCATTCAGAACAAGTCCACATAAGAGGAAGCACATCTTGTTTTTAAAAATCTCTGATCTTGTAGAGAAATCGCTGGTTCATCAAACATTTTATCATGTTACTTAAAACAGCTTCTCTAGTCTCTGAACTAACTTCTCACTGGTTCACAAAATGCACAAATGCAAAGCTGTTTCTTGAAAGAAAAAAAGATGGCAAGTCTCTGTATGCTCACCTTGGGAATCTGTTACAGAGCTGACACTGGTTGCAGTAATGGTTTTCCACTCGCCTGGCATCCCACCTTAGATCGTCATCAGTAGGCAAGAGGTAGTCACTTTTAGGCTCTGTCTGCCCACCACATCTGCTGCAAGGAAGACTATTTACCCAATGAAAAAAGGAAGTCTTAAACCAGTCCAAAAGCTCCAACAATAAGAAGTCTTCTTCATTCACATGTGCACCTGTAAAATTTATACAACACACATTTAATTCAAAAGGAAAAGTAATTTAGCTGAACTTGATAGTGCAAATCAGTATCTGTGGGCCTTTATATATTTTTATGTACTTTTAAATACAAAAACCGTATTAAAAAGCTTCATATATTACTTAAACACACACCAAAAAAAAGAAAATATAAATTTTCAAGACTAAGTTCAAACTTAAAAACAAAAAACTGCAGTCCTAAATACTACAGGCTAGAATGAGAGTAAGAAATTGCTCAGAAAAACGAGTCAGATTTACATTTCAGCCTGGTGAAGCTCCTGATGCCCTTCATACTCTTCCAGGACTTTGGAACAGAGTTAATTATTTTTCTGCTCCAAAATATTTTCCTATTCTCAGCTATTAAACTAGGAGTAACAATTGCTTTGATTTCAAAATCCCAAAGAACCAGACACTGGCAGCAATCTAAACAACCAAATGTACAGGCTTTCTATAAACAGACTTTCTACAAACACAGCTTAATTATTATAGAAAATATGTATATACCACGCAAACACGTTGAGTTTGTTCTAACACGTTGTTTGCTTGTTTGAGTTAGTTTCAGTAAATACTTTTCTCAGCTTACCCAAGGTAGACATTGGATGTCATCTGTTTTCTACTCTAGCTGATTTCACCACACCAGACTCCTCTGGCCCATTTTCCTGCTTACAAGAGGTGTTAGAATCTATTCACATACTCTCACTGTTCTGACACCTGGAAATAGCCCCATTTTACCTAAAAAACAAATCTAAAAATCCAGGTTTTCAAGAGAGATCCATTCCTTTAAACTCCATAGAATCTTTAAATGCACATCCTGTTACAATGCCCAGAGTATCAAATACTCTTCCTTCTTCACATAAATATTTAAGTAATTCTTCCTAGTAACTTTATCATCTAGGCCACACATAGGTATTACTGCCTGCTCATTTTTATGCACTACAGCTTTATTCTAGTCACAGAGCAGACAGGTTTGACTAATGAATATTAACATACAAAATAAATTTGTAAAAATGCTGCCTAAAGGAAATTGAAGACAGTTGCACTAAAAATTTATGCATTTGCTCCTTTTTCAGGATGTTGAAAAAAAACCCCAAGATCAGTGTTTAAGCTCATTTCACATCTTGCTTTGAAGCTGTAGCCATCTTTGGTACAAAAGACTCCTACAGAGCACCTAACACTATTAAACACACATTGCCAAGACCATGAAGTGCATGGGAAGAGATCATCTGTTTATCAAAGCAAGAACACCTGACTTCTAATTATAGCAAAATTTCCATTTTTACTCATTTATGTGAAAAACCTTTGTGTTGGACCTCTCAGAGAAAAGCTTACTGCTTACAAAATGGATATGCTTGTATATTCAAACTTTTTGCTAAAAGCTGAAGGAGAAGACTTCAAGCACAGGCCATACTCTCTTTTCCTAGAAAACAACATTCAAACTAGAATCCATCTGTGAAAATATGACTGCTATGCTATAAACATTCTTCCCTTGATTTGAAAAATAAATCTCTTATTAAAACATCACATGGAAAAATGACAAATGTGATTTATTTGAACAGAAAACAGTTGGCTGTGATACACAGCTATTTTTGACTTTTCAGTCCATCTTTCTAATGAAATGTGGGCAAAGGGAAATAATAAAATCAAAGCTATACTTCTCATCAAATAACTGTTACCTTCCTAATATTGTCTTTATGAACCAAAAAAGCTTATTATGTGTTGCAAGGCCTACCCAAAAACAAGCGTCCCCTAGCACTAAGTATTTATTCCCAGAGGTGGCACTCTTAATGCAGCAGGACAGAAACCAAAGAAGCTGAAAGCCAATTACCCAAACATCTCATATACAGTCCATTCCAAACTCAATGTTTCTAGAAAAGTCTTGAAAAATGTTTCAAGCTGTCATAATCCAAAACAGTGGAATTCCATCCCTTCCCCTTTATTTGTACCTAAATTAAGGTCTGGAAGCCATTTTGACTAAATCAGCCTGATGGTTTGGGAGGAAGCACCCAGAACACTACCCTCCCCCTTCCTTCCCCTTTTTAAACAATGTGCACAGTAGTATTAGAACAGAGTCTAAGAGGCAGGCCTGTTCTTTATTTTTTCCTTTATAAATAAATTTAATAGCTATAATTTATTACTGCTAAGTGTCTTTTCCCCATTGTATTGTCCCATGCTGCTGAATGAGAATGCTTTGTACTTGTTCTCATGGTTTCTTACTTCCCTTCCTTTTTTGTTTAAAGATGGTCTTGGAATTGTATTTTTTAAAATATTTATCCTATAGAAGTAACATTTCACTATATCACTGGAAGAAATCTAAAACCATCACCTGAAAATAGAAATATGTCGTTTTAACTGACAAAAACTTCATATATTCAAAACAAATTCATGTTTATGAAGAAAATATAAATTTTAGACATTGATGCCACAAGTATTTATGCCTACATTTCATATCTAGCTCCACGAGGAATAGGGAATAACCCTATTCATTTAAGCATTAGCAAGGAAAGGGATAACTTGTTTGTATCAGGTTGCATCTTGGAAAAATCTCATTCAAAATCTCACCAATACCACTTTAAAAAAGAGAAGTAGAATTAAAAAAATTTATTCTGAATTTAAAACTGTACAGGAAAACTGCACTCTGAGAATTTCACAACAATGACTACTTGAACAAGAAGCTCTTCTCCTCCTGCTGAAGCTATTTCACTTGAAATTCAAGGAATGCAACATTTGTTTCCCCAGAATTTTTTTATACTAGTTCAGAAACTGAGTCTAAAATTTCTACATAAAAGCAGCAAAAGACGGATGACAGAAGTGAAATAAAAATAAGAGAAGAGAGTAGTAAATTAGGAAGAAGGCAATTCCAGTTTAGAAACAGCATTTGTAACCTGCAAACTATATGATCAAACACACACTGACAATGTATGGTATGTATGAAAGAACATTTCTACTTTCATATACACTTTAACTTGGCAGCATTACCTTTGTCCAGTCTTGTAGCTTGTGCTAGCTTTTTCTGAGCCTTGCTTTTCAATTCCTGGAGGGGAATTGCAGCTAGTGCTTTCTGCTGAATAGAAGGATTCTCATACATCAATACAACATCCTCAAATTTGGTATGAAGTGTTTTCAAGATATTTGCAGCCTGCAAAAGGATTTTCAGTCACAAGATGATTTATGAACATTCACCTTCAGGCTGAATAACCAAGCTCTACCAGTTTAGTTTAAGTCAGTCATAATTCCATGTCAGTCATAATTCTATGTTCATATTTACATTATATACTTATTTACAGGTGAAATGTTTATCTGCAAAGATATCAACAAAAACTGAAGACACCACCACTCAAATTATAAAGCCCGTCTTGTCATCTCTGAGCAGTCTGAATGGTGTCTTGAGTGAAAAGTCTACTAACTTAGGGAGAAAGTTGTTTTTAAAGACACTTCTGATGGGAAAGTTTTTGACTTCTCTTCCCCACCTAATTCCCCCCACCTTTCTTTTGGACACCTTTTACCCAAAATCCACAAAAAGACATGTAATCACTTTCATCTTCTGGACACTGCTACATTGGTTTGTAGAACTATATTATTGATGAATTCTGCTTATTATTTCTTGTTCATGAATGTGCTTGTCTGTTTCTACTTCATTCTTTTACAGACCAACTCTGGGAGAGGTTTGTATGGACAGTCCATTGACCACTCAGTCTGTTTCAGTAGCAACTGGATATAAGAACTAGGTTTCTTCAGTCACTTATCCTAAGTGTCACCTAGTGACATGTTGGACCCAATAAGGTACACACATAGATACTAAAACTAACAGCTGAAGTTAATGAAGTTGGTAGCTGAGCAAACTACTTGTTCCCATTTAAAGGGAACAATACTGAAAGTGAAATAGGATGTAGAAAGTAAGAGTCTGGCATATTTTAGGGGGAAGCCTGGGCACTGCTAAATTACCTTTTCTCTATTGCTACATCATATTTCAGCCTTTGTTTCAGCCTTGTTAACTACCATATCAATTTAATCAAAAATGCAATGCTTTCCTGGGAGGCTGGCAGCAAATGCAATATAATACAGCCAGGTGTGAGAATTCTTCAGAAGATAATTTCTTTTAAAGGAGCACTTAAATTACAAGTGATTGCTTTGATGCTGTTACAGTACTGCAGGATCAGTCCTTAATTTTCAAAACTGCTAAAACACAACAAAGCTGGTTTTGCTTTTCCTGGAGCTCATCAGCTGTAGGTAACTGGTTTAACATCATAAACTCCACTGTGTCCAGATCCACTTTAATGCAAGTTGAAAGAAAGAAATAATGGACATTATTAATAATAATAATGATACTGCCAAAGGCCTAAAGACCTTCATGGTGGTCAGCTTTCTGAAAAAGTATGCAGGGATATTGCTCAGCACAGCAGGAAGTCTCCCAGATTCTTTGACAACTCACATTTCTGAGGCAAAATCATCAGTGTTACAGCAGTGCTTAATCTGCTTCATGAAAGCCACTGTATGACATGGTATACAAACATTTAATCTTAGAAGCGAGGTGAACGTCACTGCAGTTCTAAGTTTGGATACACCTTTCCTCCTGTAATCACTGTGCCATCCAGTAAGAGATTAGACTCCATCCACCAGAATTAACAACTAGCTATAGCTCCCCTTTTCCTAAGTCTCAAGAATGTTTTATAACAAGAAATGCAGAAGAAAACAATGAGGCAAATTAATAGTGGGCTAGGGTCCCTGTGCATTTAGGAATATTCCTCTGTTGTTTCAAGTAAGCTGCTTTTCCCTGCACTTAGCAGTCCTCCCATGAATGACAGGTGAAACATACAGGCAAGAAAAAAATGCTTGCACTACAGAAACAACTCTAAATCTCTCTGACATCTGTCAGCAGTGCATACAACAATAATACAACTATAACTCTGCAGCGTACACACTGGAAAACAAACCCCCCACTGCTGTGGAAGCAAAACGGCCAAGTCACTGCCAGACTTCCTTCCAATCAATTCAGACTATAAAGACTCAGAGACCCATCAGTATAGTTCCCTGTAGAGTTCAGCTAAATACAGCATTCTAAAAGAGTGCCAACACTGCATTACCAATGCCTCTAAATAGTAGTAAGCTTGGTCTCACCACCCAGGCATGGAAGCATGGAAATGAATAGTTTCAGAGAAATGGATCCACAACTCTAATGACTAGTGTATGTTGGGACAGAAAAACTAGAAATGGGAGGGCTTCGCCTCAGAATACATTGTGTCAACATTGTGCAACATTGTTGTCATTGTAGGATCAACTTTTAAAGCTGCCTGTACCGCAGCAGCCAATCACTCTACAGGTTTCATAACCACTTCCAACCACCGTTGCAGAAGTGGCTGAAACAGTAAAAATCTAGAAGCAGTCCAAAAAACCAACCCAGAAACCCCCAAACAAAGTAAAACAAATCCAGTCAGTATATTTTAGAGGCAACTACTGCCATGCTAACACAATTAGATTAAATGTCTCAATACAACATAGCTTTCCCAAAGGCCTTTTGGATGAGGATAAGTCACTTAGTGCTCTCTATCCCCAAAAGCCATCGCTTCAAACAATGCTTTGCCATTCCCATTCACTGACTTGGGTAGGTATTGGGAAGAAACAGTACATCATAGTTCATATCCAACAATACACTGATAATATAACATAAAACATACACAAATTGTGTTTAAGGATGCATGAGAAGTGAGCTTTTGGAAGGATTCATCTTACACCAACTTTGAGACCAAAGTGACACTGGTTCTAGGAGGAAAAACTCTTCAAAAAGTTAAAGCATCCTTAAAAGCTTCTCTGAAAAGGTGTAGCTTAATTTTTCAAAGTTGTATGAGGTGCTGAGTCTTCTCCCGTCAGGGAAGTTAACATGAGATGAAAGGACTCTACTCTATCTTGATCAGGAACTTCACCTCAGCCTCTTGGACAAGTGAAACTTAGCCTAAATAGTTATAATTTTGTCCTTCTCTGGCTAAATTTCTGTTTTTAATGACAGGCACGTGTGAGGAAAGAAAGACCTCTCACAGGCTATACACAGCGACCATAATGCCTGAAGCAAGACATCAACAATTATAAGCCTTACAGTTATGCTTCTGTTCTTCTACTGGCTCTTAAACACCAAATATAATCCTAGTCAGCTTCCCACTCTTCCCCTTGTCCCCCATCTTGCTGTTCCTTTTCAATATATATCAGCTTTTGTTTCTTGACACTCTGATCAATAGAATATTTATGGACATCTTCAACAAAATTTCTTGCTAATATTCTGTTTATGGCATGTTTCATGCTTAAGTTGTATATAAACCGAAGAAAACACTCAAAAACCTTCAGAAACCACTGGGGGGAAAAAAAAGTCTAGTCCAACCTTCTTAAAGCAAGATTAGCTATGTGGTCAGACCAAGCTGCCCTAGGCTTAACAGTGTGCTTATTTGGAGACTACTCATTTTCTCTGAGCAACCTGTCCTAACAGTTAACTCTTCTTCAGTCTTTATATGCAAGACTATGGAGCTTATGAAGTTTGCAGGTTATAATTACCATTTCAAAAGATTGCTCAAGTGTTGTTTCTAGTTGCTGACGGGTAGGGGCAAGAACAGAGTCAACAGGTCTTGAAGGCCGTTGTGCAGCTGTCTGAGTGCTGCTGACAGTTTCAGAGGATGTTGATCTGTGGATTTGGCTTGACTCATTCAGTCTGCTACTCCTCTCTCCAGCAATTAAGTCTCTGATTTTACGTAGTTGCTCAATTGAAGCTTCCTTAGGGAAAACCAGGTGAGTTTCTCCCTAAAATTTAGACAAATGAATTCAGAAGTTAATGTAGGTTGAAGCTGGTCAATGATCTGTAGCTATAGCTAGAGAGTTTACTGGAAGTTAGCATCCTAAGGCTTGGCAGGATTCAGCTTTTTAGATTAGGTCCCTTACAGTAGAAGCTTGAAGCCTCTCACAGCTTCAGAAGCCTACCAGATAAAGAACCCAGAGTCAATCTAGAGAAGGAGATCTCACAACAGCATGCTTTTGTTAGTAACTTACTTTGCAGAGCCACTCGTGGGCTGTGTAGTTATGGTTTGGCACAGAAAGCGGCAACAACAGAAATGAACAATTAATGCTCAGTTCTCATAGTACAGCAGTGAAATCCTAGGCAACACAGGAATGCATCCAATGTTGAGGGAAGAAGCCCCTAGAACGGCACCTGCTGGAAATTCTCTTACATTCTGGTATCTTTTATGTTGAAGTTTTAAGCTTTCAGATAGGCAATATTACTCTTACTAAAACTGGTACCTGGGTTGATTTCTGGGTTTTATTTTTGACTGCAACGTGATTAGTGGTAGCATAACAAGAGATCAGTAATTATGACAGAATCAAATATCTGTGTACTTAAAATAAAGAAACAGGTTAGTAAAAAATTAATATCCTGAAGCATTCATCCTTTAGCAGTTTCAGTTTCTACCGCTGCAGCACTTCTATTTATTCAGCTAATTTGTTTACCTACAGTCACTTGAGGTCACATATCACTCCAGATGGAGACTTCCTATTAACACTTAAAATCACCACAAAACTAAATAGAATGTATCAGTCCATTATCAAGCAGAAACAAAAGAAGGAACAGTATTAGCCATGAAGAGAAGTTTGTGAGCTCCAGCTTTGACACAATACCCGTAAGACTGAGCCAACACACCCTCAGAGACCTGTCTGAGTGCTCCTCTAGCTACACTGCCCACCTCCTGGCTAAAATACACCATTAAAAGTCTCCTGAACACCAGCATGAGACTAAATCCATAGACCGTTTTTTCCTCTTCAGTCATCACTTCTTTCAGCATACTTTTTCTTTTAATTAAAGAATTACAGTAATTAACTTTACCCAGAGAGAAGGCAGAGGTTCCATGACAGCTGGACCTAAATAATATAATGTACATACCCATACAGAAGTGTGGCATCAAAGAGAAATTAAAGCAAAGCAAGAGCTCTGCACCATAAAACAAGAGTTGGGTTTTCAGATCAGCTTTCCAGTAATTACAAAAATTCTTAAAAATCTGCTTCTAGTTTAACAAGCTTTGGCAGTTTAAGCCCCACCAAGAGAGGAGCCACTTCAGAACACAAAGCAATCTTTGACATACATGATTCTGACTGCAACAGAATCAAGATTCACTCAACACTATTTTAGGATAACATTTCATAACTTTTAAAAATGGGTTTTGAAGGACTCACCCTCCTACTACTACTGGAACAGTCAGTCTATTGCCCTTCACTGCTGTCATGACAACACCAATACTTGTGCAGCTGCACTATGAATTGGCGGAAAACAGTTCTGGTTTTGTTTTGGAAGATTAAAATTTAATCAGATCAGCTTCCCTTATCTAAATCACTACAGGGCTCTGCTGATGGTAGGAACATGAAGAAGAGTAGGGGTTTTAAAAATTATTTTTCTCTCTATAAAATAGCAGTTTCAACACTTATTTATAATGTCTGATGTTCACCTAACAGCAAATTGTTACAAAAAGAAGGGGTTTCCACCCTGCTTCCCACCACTTCCTTTGTGTCAGCATGGACATGTATCCAGCCATTCAGTAAATCAGCAGTATGTCTGAGGGGAAAAAAAAAAAATCTTGTTATGCATTAGGTTAGCTCACTATTTTTCTGAAGCAGCCACATCTAAATTCTCTTCTGTTTAGCTACAGAAATTTGCAGACAACCGATTGAAAGAAAATACCAACTGCCCTAAAATCTACTGCTTTGCATCTAGATAAGCAGAAAAAAAATCCAATTTTAAATTTTACTATGTAAACTGATGAAGACAGCTGAAATTACTACATTATACTCACCTCTTGAAACCCCATCTCAAATAAACATTCAACTGCTCCTCTGACGGGCAACAGCCTTGTGGAAAATGCTGGATTTCCAATCCGAATTAATCTGTATTTTTCCTCATAGGGATTCCTGAACAAATTGAAAGTTGTAATATTTGTAAAATAAGTAAACGCTTAAAAGCTGGGTAACTGCATTATGAAAGATTTTTTTAAAACCTGAGTTTCATTTACATCACTTAAGCAAAACCTACATAAAACTGACTTTATGAATGTCTTCGTGTACTTAACTCTGAGAGTTACCATCCGGTGCTGAAGTTTAGCTTGCAACTTATGTTCGTGAATTCCCGTTTTGTAGTCATACCCAGTAGGGCTAAGTCCGTAGCGACACTTAGAGACAACTTCACGTCCCCCTATACCTGGTGCATTCTAATCGAACCGGTCAGGTTACTCCTGGATGGCTTTAGTCCCACCAAGGAAGCTGTGCTACACTGCCTGGTACGTGAGTGAAACGACTGGGGTCTGTGCTCTACCTCTCAGTTCCCCTTTCAAATCTTCTTCTCTCGCCTCTTTCTTTAAAAGACGCCAGCCCGGGACTCGCTATTCTCTGTCACACAGCAGCTTTCACAAGCGGTAGAGGAGCCAGATCTAGCCAGGGAGGGGCAGCCCATACACCTCGAGCTGCTGGAAGACACCAAGGTCAATCACACCTACTGGCGTGTGTGTGCACCCTACAGAGCCACCTCGCAGAAATCCAGATATAATTAACTCCCGGTAACAACCTTGCGAAGTCAGCAGCAAAGGGCGAGCGAAAAATAGAGTAAACAGTAGAATCAAGTTAAAATTAAGTTTAAATCAAGTTAAACTACTTGCTGTGCATCCACTTGTTTTTAGGTAGTTTAACAGCCGTCTAAGGTGGAGAATCAGAAATAAAACATCATTTTGTGGCTAATACACAAACTCCGAAACTTTCAAAACAAACCAACCAGCAATAAATAAAGAAAGAGAAATCCAGAGCACATCTCTAGATAAGGAACATTAATTTTAAAACAACGATAAAACCACGCGAGACGCTCCTGAGCTCCGGTATTACACAACAGGAACGAAAGCGCCGCGCGGAGCCGGGGAGCGGCCGGCGGGACCCTGCGGCACCGCCCGCGGACCGAGGGCGGAAACCCCGCTCACCGGAGGATGTTGTCAGCGTAAGTGAGGAGCAGCCGCGAGGCCTCCAGGAAGATCTCCTGCCTGTTCTGGCACAGCTCGCTCACGGCGGGAGAGCCCGGCGTAGACGAGAGCCCCAGGGCGGCCGCCATGGCTGCCCACCCCTCGCACCTCGCCGCCCGCCTCCACCGCTGCGCCACGCGCATGCGCCGTGCGAGCACCGAGGTCACCGCCCTCAGCCGGGCAGCACCGCCCGCCGCTGAGCGCATGCGCAATGGGAGCGGTGAGGTCACCGCCGGTAGCCCCCGCGCCCGCAGACGGCGCACTGCGGGTTGGAGTGGGGGGGGTCTTAAAGGGCCCGCGCGGGTTTAATCCTGACCCCGCACTCCCCCGGGGCAGCGGGAGCTCCCGGTCACACCGGGCTTCGGTGTCCCACAGCAGCTTCTTTCACCCGGTGTGCAAGGCGCCAAACCACACGCAGGCTTCGACATATTTATTTATAGATCTGCGCGGAAAGGGGTGCACAAGGCCAGCACGATGACTACCAAAATGTATCACTAGTTATACATTCGAGCAAGAAAAGACATTAATGTTCATTGGACACAAGTTACACAGCTCTCGTATTAATTAACATGCTGTCTTCTATTGGTTAAATGATTCCCTTACTTCTTATGCTGACTAGTCCACATCCAGTGGAATAATCAAATTCCCCCTGCCAGAACTACCTTTTATCCAGTCAGCTGATCCCAGCACAGGTGCTGAGTTGGCTTTCCTAGTTTCTTCCTTAGCTTGGGAGTTCTGCCAAATGTCCTCGTGTCCAATAAATTCTGCATTTTTTGTGCCCACTGTCAGTGGTACATCCTTCTTCCCAGGCTTTGTAAACCTCCACCTCTTCGAGGTGTGGTCTCATTGAAACATGTGGAGCCCTCAAAAAGCAATTCTGTCAACAAGCAATTTGTCTTTCTAACACCTGGACATAACTTGATAACTTAATAACAGAGCTTGATTAAATCTCCTTTCTGGTTGATTTAGCTTGAAAGAATACAAAGATCAAAGAACATAATTTCTTAAGAAAATATTTACCTATTCCATATTTTGCAACATCAGGAGCCCCTTGGCAGGCAGTAACATCATTAAGGATATAAATCCCATTTTGTACTTCTCTGGTTTGACAGTACTGAGGATGCCACACCTTCAGGCTCACTTGGGTTGCCTGAGCAGGAATGTCACTGCAGGAACTCACCCCCGCCGTGACATCTGCCCTGCACTACCCAAAATCCATCCCAAAAGAGGCAAAAAACTCCTGGTCTTCTTCTTCTTCTTCTAGACGTCTGGTTTGTGTTGCTACTGAAAGAACTATGGTGAAGAACCTTGGACACAAAGGCCTGTGGAGATTTGCTTTATTAGGAATACAGATTTAAAGAGTTCCAAGCAAGAGAGATCTTTAAAATTCAAGATGCCTTCTAATTTTGAAGGTGATACTACACTATGGCTCTGCTGCCTCCTTTTGAGAGGTCACTGCTCAGCTTCTATGACTTTTTAACATAGTGGTACACATCCCTCACAAAAGCTGAGATTTAACACAGGGCAGTTCATTTTGCTGAGATTACATTTATTATTCCTACTAGCATAGTTAAAAAGTTAATATTTCAGCCCTCAGGATCATGGAACTGGTACCAAAGTAATAACATTTTAATTTAAGATGATGCCATGTTCCTTGGCTGCTACTTCAGCTTTTAATTTTCTTTCCATGTGTTTCATGTAGGCATGTGACTATCAGTGTTGACTGCCTTAGGAATGATAAACTATATTGCTATACATGTATGCATATAAATACATAATGCATCTCAGTATGGCATTTGTAAACAATGCTTTGGAAGCACTCATAGGCAAGCAGCATGAAAAATCTAGAAAATCAAGTGCCAACTTCCAACAAATTGCTAACGCATTAAATGCCACATGAAAGGAATTTTATTTCTAACTTAAAAACAGACTCTTCATTTTAAAAAAGGCACACTTTTAAAAATTAAATATTGCATTGATCTCTCTTTTTTTTTCTTTTTCCTGCAGTGCGTGCCTCATTACTGTGTTACAGTTTGTATTTTTAAGTAGCTGTATTTACAGCTAATAAATATTATTGTGTTGTGTGGGAGTAAATTTATTTCAGGTTTCTTACTGCTGTATACTAGAATTATATAAAGGTATCACCTAACAAGTAAACTCACAATACTCACAATATAATTACTTCATGTCTCTGTTGATGAGACTTTGACAAACATTTTATGCTTTTGTTCTGTCCGGGATAAGGTCTTACCTATTACTCCACCGGAGCATTTACTTGAAGGCTTTTAGGTTTGGGGTTTTTGGGTATTTTTTACTCCTCCTTTCCGTGATTGAAACACGTGGTTTGGGAAGGAAATAATTTTTTCGCCTTTTCCCGGTCTCGGGGCTATCCACACCATCACGCTTCCCGCCCGCCCACACCGGCACCCGCGGGGCGGGGCCAGGCGGGAGGAAGCGCCGTGCGCATCCGCACACCTCCTTCTTCTCCCCCGCGCCTGCAGAGTGGTGCGGCCTCGCCCCGTCGGAACGGGAGAGGCAGACAGAGCGAACCATCGCGGGACGGGGGGGCGCGGCCGGCGGAGATACCGCTGAGGGCTGTGGCGGAGGGAGGCGGGGTCCTAGCGCGGCCGGCGGGGACACCGCCCCCAGCGGGGCGGGCCGGGCCGGCAATGGCGGCGCTGGGCGGGCCAGAGGCGCCGGGCTTTGACTTCAGGCTTACACACTAAAAGTAGCCATTCCCTTGAAATACGTAGGGCAGTTCGGTAGCGTTTGTTCCCGGGGGGAATTATCCTGCGCCTGGTTTTCCCGCACACCAGGTATCGGGCGTAGTTGGGTCGGGCAGGACGGCTCGGCACCGGGTGACGGCATTTCAGTAAAGGCTGCGTGGGGTTGCGGGACGAGCTGCCTTACAGACCTCTGCAGCCGTATTATATGTGCATGTTGAGATGTATACATATACACACACCGCTAGAATATGTTATCTTGTGCATTATTATACGCATGTATAATAATATGTATAAAATACGTCATCTTACAAATTGTACATGGTATACAATACATATCATATAGTGTCTATAAAACATAGATGTTATACATTATACTCTATAAATATGCATATGATATGACTGCAGAGGTGTTCTATATTCTATATTCTATATTCTATATTCTATATTCTATATAGAATATCTTTATATATATAACTTGCATTGTATAATACATAATTTATTACATTATATATAAGATATATATTTTTATACATGTATATACACACACTGCCTCTTTTAGAGAGTCCACATTAAGCGACTTAAAAACTGAAATGGCGAATTTGGGTCAGGATTTAAAGCGGGCTTTAAAAAAAATTCTTTTTAATAATTAAATTCAATAATTGCATAAAATACGTATAAAATATAATATGTGATTATTTATTGTTTTTATTCCCTATCCTAAGTGTTCTTGGCCAAGCTGGATGCTGGTCTCTGCTGTCTGGTCTAGTGAAAGGTGTCCCCGGCCATGGCAGGAACTGTTGGAATGAGAGTCTTTAAGGTTCTTTCCAATCCAGGCCTTTCTAGGGTTCCATGACATTTTTTAATAGCACTGCTGTGCACTTGTGCTGCCACAGGTCCGGGTATTTTAGCAGGAGTTCCCAGCAGCCCCTTACGGTCTTCATACAGCTCTCTTCATTTTACCAAAGAGCTGGGGATGCCAAGCTGCACTTTGGCCAAGGTAAAAAGCAGGCAGCCTGTTGAAGCCTGTGTTGTAGGTGTTGGCAGAGCCGTACTGCAGCTTCTGCCCTGCTCCAGTGTGTCAGATGTGTGCAGTCAGACTGGCTCTGGACCTGGCAGTGGCCAAGGCCAGGAAAAGGGACTGTAGCACAGTACAGCACCATCACTGCCTGGTATATTCCTCTGGTCCTTCCTCAAGTACTTGTTCTTAGCAGGGGCTTCTGCCATCACTTGCTGTGCCTCTTGTTATGCTGGATCTGGTGGTGATGTGCTCCACATCTTGCTCAAACTACTTGAGACACTGTCTCCTGACAGTGTAATAACCCAAGGCTGATAAAGAGTAGGTGGAGGTGGAAAGAATGTCCTAGATGTGTAATTACATTGGTAGCAGAACCAGGACAAGTTTATTGACTCTTCTTTGAGGTTTCTAGACCATTCTGTCTGACATGAAGGTTGAGATGACAGTATCTTCAACTTGGTGATGGTGGGACATTCTGGTGAGCACATACTTTTTCCCTTAGGAGAATGAAGCCGTCAATGCTCAGTTACTGCCTCCAGCCAACTGGTAGTTAAAGCTCCAGGGGAAATTTTGCAACAAAACCAGAGAGTGCTTCACAGTCCACAGTGGTGCAAAGTCATATTAATCAGCAGCTTAAGCTAGAAGAGCCCACTGGAGGCATTCCCAAAGTGAACATGTTTCTTTGCCATTATCTGCCATAACTTGTACTATTCCTTGTTACAGACACAAAAACTATATCCCTCCTTTATGGTTGAAAACAGGCTGTCATGTAAAAAGCAGGTTATTACTTTAATGTTCTTGGAATGTCTTCCACATTTGTTTTATTGTTGTGTTTGTCTTTTCCCACCCCCTCCACCCCGCTCCATTTACAGGAATGTGCTTGATTATTGCCACCATGTTCTCACAGTGCTCACAGGACCTGTTAAAGATTGCAAATCTTCATATCCGGAGTCTGAATTTAAATCTACATTTACAAAATCACAGAAGGGCTTTCAGCAAGTCACTGCCTGCATGTCGAAGGAAAGTAGTTGTTACAGGTATTGGCTTAGTGTCCCCTCTTGGTGTGGGGACTCAGTTTGTGTGGAAGCACCTTCTGGAAGGAGGCAGTGGGATTACATCACTAGATGGGGAAGAATATGCAGGCATCCCATGCAGAGTGGCTGCGTGCGTGCCAAGGGGAAACAAGGAGGGTGAGTTCAGGGAAGAAAGCTTTGTGTCGAAGTCAGAGATCAAATCCATGAGTTCTGCCACTGTGATGGCCATTGGTGCAGCAGAGCTTGCAATGAAGGACTCTGGCTGGTCTCCCCAGTCTGAACAGGACCGCTTGACTGCTGGTGTGGCAATTGGGATGGGAATGGTTCCTCTGGAAGAAATCTCTGACACAGCTGCTTTATTTAAAACAAAGGGTTACAATAAGGTCAGCCCGTTTTTTGTCCCAAAGATTTTAGTCAATATGGCAGCAGGCCATATCAGCATTAAATACCAGCTGAAAGGGCCGAATCACGCTGTGTCTACCGCTTGTACCACAGGCGCACATGCAGTTGGAGACTCCTTTAGATTCATTGCTGCTGGTGACGCTGATGTCATGTTGGCTGGAGGGACTGAGGCTTGCATTAGTCCTTTGTCTTTGGCTGGATTCGCAAGAGCCCGGGCCCTCAGCACGAGCTTTAACTCGAGCCCTAGAGCAGCGTGTCGGCCCTTTGATTCGCAGAGGGAGGGGTTTGTAATGGGAGAGGGTGCTGCCGTGCTGGTCTTGGAAGAATATGGACATGCCGTACAAAGAGGTGCTAGGATCTATGCAGAAGTTTTGGGTTATGGACTGTCCGGTGATGCTTGCCACATAACAGCACCTAATCCTGAGGGCGATGGTGCATTCAGGTAAGAACTCTATGTTGATTATAATGGCTACTTCATATGTTAATCGTAGTGGGTACATTTGTTTCTGACATTGTATATTCTTCATAGAGAAGGGATGTTCAGTCTTGAATTAATATTCCAAAAGCTTGAAAATCTGAAAAATGAAAGAGCATCTGGTAACGGTGTGCCCTGTTTCTCTTTTTTTAGTAGGAGGGTAAAAGCTAGTTATCAGTATAATCAGCCTTTTACCATTGAGTTATAAAAGCTTTCTCTGTGTGAAAACATTTTTCCTTTGGTGCATACAGCTGTTCATATAAATAAGTCTCAGTAGAAACCTCTTTTTAAGATGTCTGTGGTAATATAGAATATTTTCAGTTTCTGCTTCACTCTTTTTCCATGGAGAAGATTGACCCCCCACCAAAAGCATGTTATTTGTTGCAAGAAACCTCAGATGATGAAAGCTGTAGAGTACTTAGAAGATCTAGTTTGTTAGGATATTCAGTACTTCATTCAGATGCAGCTAAGTGTGTTGGTGAAGGGGCATAGCAGAAATACTAGTACTGTTAGTATTTAGTACTGTTTAGGGAGGTAGTAAAGCTTCATCAGTGTTTATCTCAGCAAAACCATGTCACAAGTAGATGGTACTCATCTAATCATTAATCATTGGCCTAATTAAATTGTCAGCTAAATTACATGTGTAAGTTGGAGAGCTTTGTGTAGGCTGAGTACTATTGCTGGCATTAGAATCTTTAGTAAAGATTTAGTTTGCCTTATTCTGAATGTATGTGAACATTTAGAACCAAAATTCAATATATCACTGCACAAATAGATCAGACTTCTGCGTGGTATTGTAAAGCTGTGTTTGCATCTTTATAAGGTTAACAGATTTTTCTAGAAGTGTAAATATGCCATGTTTCCATCTATGCTCTTTGATTCATATTTAATTGTTCTGCAGACTTAGGTGTGAGATGAGTAATCAGGAGTGTCTTATCTCATATTTTCAGACTTGTTTACCCTTGAGTTTATATGGCAATATATTGTAATAGAATTTTTGTGTATTTTATGATTGCAGTAGCATATAAATTAAATTCACAGTAGGAAGAGTTGAAAGTTAATCTGGGTATCTCCAAAATGTTGAGCATTTCCACCCTTGAGATAATGCATTTTAATACTGTCTTCAAGCCAGTATTTTGTCACTGCAGTGGTATATGGATTAAATCTGGAATGTGTGTGTTTATCTCACTTTTCTGTGGGAATTTTATTTGCCACATCAAAAAAATTCAGAGGAATATATATTTTTTGTCATCTTCTAATAACTACTTCTATTGGATGCTAATATGTATGTTGGAACAAACCAGCAGGAAAGGAGAGGCAAAGCAGACTCAGAATTGTGGATATAAAGAGTGTCCTACACAAGTAATCTGCTCTCTCCTTAAGTCAATGAGTTCATTGCAGATAATGTATTTAACTAAATTAATTTATCTAATAGTTGTCAGTAATCTCTTTTGCCTGAATGTTGGCTCACTATCTAGTGACAGTGAGTGTCAATGGCCTCTACCCTAAGCTAAGATGGATGCTTCTAAGGGTAGAAGGCTGTAGTAGAGACATTTAAATTTGTCCAGAAGCCTGTGCTGTTTGTTTTTGAGCTTCCTTTTATTTCCTTATTTTTCATAAATTTCAAAAGAGTCAGTGGTCTTTTGCTCAGAGGTGGTTTGTTGTTATGTGCAAGGAGAGATGTCTGATTCATCTTATGTTGGTTTGAAAGCAAAACCAGTGAGACTCCAAGTCAGTAGCACAATTTAATAGGATAAAAGAGAAAAAATAAAATACATGCAATAATACAAAAGAAAACCACCGAGAAAGTCAGAAATACAACCTGACACCCTGTCAGTCAGGGTGTTGGTAGCAGTCCGTATAAATGGTGGCTGCAGTCCTCCTGGATGACAGATGTGGTTCCGTTGAAGCAGTGCTCCTGTAGAAGGTGCAGTTTTCCTCCGAAGGTCCAGCGATGATGTGGAAAAGGTCCGACTTTCCTCTGGGATCCAGTGGAAAGGGCTGCCCTCGTGTTCTAAATCTTCAGTTTTTATCTAGGTAGGAAAGGCTTGGCTCCTGCCCCTGGCTGGGGCATCTCCCAATGGGATGATGTAATCTTATCAGTCACACAATAGGACTTAATGGCCCATTAACAGAATATATCTCCTGGAGGAAGGATGGGTTGTGAAAAGATAACGATGATCATCCCCCTGATTTTATCAGATGGCACATCAGCAGAGGATATCTCCCACAGAGATAAGGATCACCACCCCTCCCACATTTCAACAGATGGTGATAGAATACACATTTTTCTATTGTACCCCAGGACAATCTCCTTCTTTGAGAGAAATCTGTGAGAAATTGCAGTATGGAACTGTGTTGATCCTTCCATAGTTTTCATAAAAGAACATGTTTTAAAGAGGCAGTCACAGTGCACAAGGCATCAAGAGTCAAATGAAACATACTGTGCCAGGGGTAGAAGAGTGTGACTTTCAGTAAATTTCATTATAAAATGAGATACAGGGATTTGTGCTATCTCCTTGACATCTTCTAGTCTCTGGAAAGCATGCAAAATAACCTTATGTGGAGAATGACTGCAGATTTTTTATTTCATTTCTCCAGTATTTTTGTTGGGGAGAGCATATCTAATTTTTTTGTAATAATATCGGTAATTATTTGTCTCTCAAATGTTTTCAAATTTTGCAGTGAAAAGGGGTTTTGATACTTTAGTGTAGTCTGTAGAGACTGATTTTCATATCTTCTTTTCTTTATATTTTTTCTAGCTGTGGAATTTTTAACTGCAAGTCTGATTTTATAGTGGACCTCACATTTGTCTTCCTCCAGTACCTAATGTAGATACTAATGTCCTTACTTAGATGAGTTAACTTCTTGTCATTTAAATCTCTGCTAAAGCAGATTCTCACACTTGATAAACATTTTAAAACAACCTATATGTTTTCTTTTGGTTTGTACATTTGACAAAAATACATTGGGCAAATCAGCATTCTGTTATCTTTTTTCTCCTTAGGTGCATGTCTGCAGCGATAAAAGATTCTGGGATCAAACCTGAAGATGTAACATATGTCAATGCACATGCAACTTCAACACCTCTAGGAGATGCTGCTGAGAATCAAGCAATCAAGAGACTTTTTCAAGGCCACTCACGTAATATTGCAGTTTCCTCAACAAAAGGAGCAACGGGACATCTCTTGGGGGCTGCAGGAGCTATTGAAGCCGCTTTTACTGTGCTCTCCTGCTACCATGGGATTTTGCCACCTACTCTAAACTTACACAAAACAGAGGCAGAGTTTGATCTCAATTATGTTCCATTGACAGCTCAGGAGTGGAAAACTGACAAACGGCGAATAGCACTCACAAATTCATTTGGCTTCGGTGGCACTAATGCAACTTTGTGCTTTGCAAGTGTTTAAACTTCTGCTGTGAATGGTGTGAAAAAATGGCACCAATGATGATTTTCTGTACTGCTCTCCTTGGTGTGTTCTGTAATCTTTTCTCAGCTTTGAGAGTTGCTAATTTGATACATAAGAGCTTTATTCACCCTAACATTTTCACCAGTAATTCTTTCAGAAAGAGGGAATTTCTTTTACTCATTTTAACAAAAATAAATAAAAGATCTCTTCTTTGTGTGATGAAGTTTTTGTTCTCGACTAGAACAGGAGACATGGTTAAACTATGTTAGAAAAGATTTTTCTATGCTTGTCACAAAGAAATTGTTTGGAATAATTTATATGAAAAAGAGGCTGGCTAGCAAGCTAGGATTCCACATCTGATGAATTCATGGTAATACCAGGTTTATGACTGAGCTCCCCTTTGTTACCCTCTCCATATAGAATTCAGCCTTTTTCCTTTCCTTTTTATGTACATTCTTCCACACAGGTGATATTCAGGGGATACAAGATTTCTAGCACTGGTTCATTTTATTTTCATCTTTATTCATTTTCATTTGTTGTGTTTCCTCGTTAGCCATGGGAGGATTGAAGAATGCAATGAAAGATGCATACAGCGTGGCCTGTACATCTTCCATGTGGCACAGGGATAGAATTAGTAGGTCATAACCTGTTTTGTTGTGAAATTATTACAAGCACAGTAAGGTAGATACTAAAGTATGGCACTGAATATTTTAAAAATAGTTACACAGAAAGGGATAAGTATCTTGGGAAGTATCTGATTTTTCTGCCAAAATGGAAAAGTAGAACTAGCAAAGTTTGTCAAACAAGGTCTCTTTTAGAAAAAAAAATTGTCTTCAATAAGTAAATCTCAGAGAACAGGAACACTGAACTATACTTAAAGCTAACATATTGATGAGGGTGTAGTTTTGCAAAGGAAAAGTAAAGGACTTTGTCTCTTCCTTCTGGCACCAGCCAAACATCTTAGCCAAATAGTGGCTTGATTGATAGCGCAGGTGTAAGTGAAGTTTGATATTCCCATTGGTGGGTTAGTTCATTAAAAGACTTTTTACCAGTGTTCTTTTTGAAATAGTCAGTCTTAGCCTTTGACCTGTGTAAGTGGAGGCAAAGTAACTCACTAGATTTAAAGCTGCACTTGTAAGTAAATTTCATTCTGGAATGAGCTTACTAATGGGCTATCATGAGGCTGAGCTGTACCCTGAAATCTCATTATTTACACAAATGGTCTGAATGCTGATATTGAACAGCATAATTTTTTCATTTGCTGTGTTTACTGAATAGAAAATTAAAGAGGCTGTTGTGAAAAATGCGGTTGGAGAATGATTAAGACTATTTCAGAAGCTGAGTTCATACAGAACAATGCAGCCCAGAACAGATTAATGAATAGTAAGTGTGAAAGTAAAATGATATATTAGCAAAGGGAAAATGTGAAAGCATGCAAGCAAGACAGAATATGGGAGTTTGCTGTCAGGGAAAATACCAACAGATCTCTTACCTTATGTTAATTAACAGTGGCAGTACAATGAATGGGAATCTGGATTGCTTGCAGTATAAAAGGCAGAATATAAAATACAAAAATACCCTCTGCAAATTACATACAAAAAGAAATTGATTTACAGAATTCAGACTCCAGGAGAGAGTGAGCAGGAGGACAGTGAATGTGGAGGAAATCATCCAGCAAGCTGCTTCTGGAGATGAGTTTTTTCAGGAAACTGTGATCCCGGACAGAATGAGGGAAGACTAGATAGTGCTGCATTATTGTGGACTGGAAGTGCAGTCTAACTAAACTCACCCTGTCTTGATACAGAGCTGCAGACCTGTAAATAATACTGTGACAGAGATGCCTCCTTTTCCCTCTGATAGCAAGAGATCGTGGCTCCAGGAGTGCTGGGTGCAGGCTGCAGTGTGCCAACCATGAAAAGATAGATGATATTGTCACAGAGAAAAATAAAACAGTAAGTGAAATAATTATTTTTTTTTTTCTCTTCAGCTCACTGCAATTTAACCATCTGGTGCAGGTAACCTTTAAACCATGAAAGCTTTGTGACAATAATTAGTTTTGATGTTTTGATTATGGATCATATTAAGACACCTAGATGCAGTAGTAGTGTACTCCGTAGGGAATCTGGATCTTAAAAAAATAATAAGAGCCCAAGTTTAACTAACCCCTGTCTATTTGAAATTTGTTTATATAGTTTTCAGTTTTATGTACTCCTTTTGAATCATCTCTTTTTATTACATACCCCACTGAGCTGATCAGGGACTACTTACTGCTAATTACTGCTTTATTATGGTAGCTGCAAGCATAAAAGGAAAATAGATTTGTGTTGCTAAACTATTAAGTGAGCAAATTGACCAACGTATTAAAACAATGCTCTCCCTTAAAATGCTCTATTCATCTTCAATAATTGAGAGAGGTAAGCATTCAGAGTCTGGATTCAAAAATCTTCATATTTAGATTTACAAGTCTGGAGTTACTAACCATCTCATAGACAAAACTTGGAGATGCTGGTAGAATGTTTATTTTGAAGCCTACTTCTCAAGTGGTCCAACACACTTGTGAGAGCCAAATTCTCCAGGCAGGATCAGAGAGTGGCTGAGGCTGGATATTGCCTTGTCCAGCCCCACTGCTCCAAGCAGGGCCAGCTAGAGAAGGTTGCTCAAGGCCATGTCCTACTGAGTTTTGAGTTTCTCCTGGGATGGAGACTCCACAACCTCTCTAGGACGTGTGCCAGTGCATTTATCACAGCTAAGACCATAGTGAAAATATTTATTTCTTCTGGATATTTTCAGCAATATCATATAGGCTTTTAAGTTTAATCAACTTAGATACGTAATAATGTTATACAATTCTGTATCTATCACAGTTTTAGTTCCTCTTTATTTATTAATTTATTTTTTAAGACAGGCTCCTGTTTGTTTTCTAAAGTTAGCAACAGTAATAAAAAAAACTAGGATAAAGGCAGTTTTATAACCTAAGCAAAATGTGCAATAGTTTCTGCTTGGGCAGTAGATACCACTCCAAATTTTGTAACAGTGATGATTAACTTTAACTTGGTAGAAAGCCAATTTCCTACCTGCAGTTATTGAACTGTAAAGAAATATGCCAATATCAATTGTTTATAGCCAGTACTTCTGTGTAGGAGCCACAATAATTTTCGTATGATAGTTAATATACAGGTATATCAAACTAGTAACATATAGGCTATTGCAGCCCAAGGTCTCCAACAAAATATAATAGGAATGAAGTTAAATAAAATCGCAATAGGAAGGACTGAAGAAAGACCTATTCTCATGAAGAGCAGAAGAAATGCAAACAAGGAACTATAATTGAAAAGGAGATGAATATTTTTAAATATGTGTCTTGTGGTTCTCCTAGAGTGCTATAAAGCAGATCAGATGCTAAATAGATGTACATCCATGTGATAGTTAGTATAATTTTGTAGTTTTCCTCTTTTTGTCATTGTCAAGATTTTGATGTTAAATGTTATTGATCTAAGCAGCGGTCAGTTGTTTCATGCCTAATGAACTGTTTCCTGGTGTTCAGAATGCCATCAAGAAGTCTCTGGGCTGAAACAACACATAAAATATATTCTAGGAATTAATTTAAGAGTTAATTCTCATGATGTTTTGAGTTGGAAGGAAGGAAGGAAGGAAGGAAGGAAGGAAGGAAGGAAGGAAGGAAGGAAGGAAGGAAGGAAGGAAGGAAGGAAGGAAGGAAGGAAGGAAGGAAGGAAGGAAGGAAGGAAGGAAGGAAGGAAGGAAGGAAGGAAGGAAGGAAGGAAGGAAGGAAGGAGAAGATGGATTGCTGACATTGAGCTTGATATTGAATATTTGTATACAATAAGTTCTGAAAGAGTGTCAGAAGGCAACAATTCTATCTGCAATTTAATTCTTTTTATAGGAGTATTATAATTTCTTATTTTTTCCTGAGGACTTTTTTTCCGAGATTGGTGTCTGGCCTAGGGAGGCTTACATGTAGCTTGGTATCATCTATCTGTATTTAATGTGGATTCTTTTTTTAATCACCTGGTAACGCTCAGGGAATTTCTTAAATCAGTGGTGGCAATACTCCTGACTCTTGAGAAAATTTGATATAATTTGGATAGCAGAACCAGCAGGTTCAACCACCTCCATGATTGCTTCTATTGGGTCCAGCCAAATTCTCCACACTTGGTGAACATCCTAAAGCCCTTGGATGTGTGCAGGAGGCCCAGGCAGTAAAACTGAGGTTGCACTTTGCTGGTCCTGATCTAACAAAACCCAGCCTGCAACAAGCCCAGAGTGGATAAAGAGAAATGCTGCCAGCAGCAACACACCAAAAGGAATATCTGGAGCCAGGCTTGTCCCAACACTGCCTTTTAGCCATCCATTCCTTACACATGAAAAAATTGCTTAGATACTTACATCAATTAACTCACCCCAATGATAGGCTTGTCTCAGCTTTGTCTATTGAAACATCAATGGACAGAACTCTTCTCTTGCATGGAAAGTAAAGGCCAGAGCTGTGCATAACTGGGTAAAAGTTGAGTTTGATCTACATCCCATAAGTCATCCTTTGACTTAAAAAAGAATAGTCTTAAACATACTTTTAATTTAAGTGCTAGATGGGGGATATTACTGATTTTCACTTTTTGTATCAGAACACAAGGGAATTGCTGCTGTTTCCCTTTTTGGAAAAGAAAGAGATTAATAACCTTTGTCATGGATGCAAGTCAGTTTTTGTCAGTGCATTTTTTCACATTAATGTAGGCAAATTACTCATTGCACAAGTCCTTCTTAGCAGAGGAGGTGGAATTTATAGAAATAGCTCTTGCTGAATTTCTTCAATAACACAGAGAGAAAGATTCAGATGAATTTAGAATTAAAAAAAAATTTTAAAAAGCCAGAAGTTCTAGGAAAATCAGATTCCTGAGGCTGCTAAGAAATTTTACAGGGAGTCTAACAGAGCAACAAAGACATTTTCTCTATTTTTCTCTATTCACATCTGTTTTAGAGACATTCTTTTTGTAATTCAGCAATGTAAGGTGGAAAGAGAGTAGAGGACACCTTTGTTCTGCTTTAGGTAGTTGAAATGTGTGTAGAAGAGAGTGTTCAGAATAACAACTGGTGAAGCCCTTGAAAATAATAGAACATGATCCCCTAGAGGCAAATGCAATATCCAACAAACTAGGTGAAGTTACCGCTGGATGCATTTGGGATTCTTGCCAATGTCATGCTTATAATAGGAGTGAATAATTTGGCCTTTATTCAATTAATTAGTCTTTGTTTCTCCTCTGACTGGCAATGATTGGTTGTGATAGTTGTGTTTTGAATGTGAGTGCCTTTCTGCCAGGAAATGGACTGACACAAAAGATCTCACTCCCAAGGGTCACCTTGCCTGAAATAATCATGCTTACTTAAAACCTTAGCTGTATTTACTATTTAGAGCCACAAATTTTACAGGGCTCCTAGGAAGAACTTGTACCTGGCCACCAGGTCACTGGGACATCCTCATTTCTATACTGAATGATTTGTTCCTGATCTGCAACAACACTGTCCTCTTTAGAAACAGATTTAAAAAAAAGTAGTATTTTAGTTCACACACTGTGAGCCAGGGTTTCCTGGCTGATAGCCAGATTCATTTGCCAGCACATTGGTCTGTCCTGGAATGTTACAGATTCCTGCACTGGGCCAAATTGGTCTGTACCTCATGATGGATGCTGTAGGATTACTTCAGGAAGACATGTGCTGTAGGATTTCTGGGAAGAATTTTAATATCTCTTCCACTCAGCTCCAGCAGGTGTCCAGAGGAAACCTTAAAAATTCCCTGCCTAAAGAGTTTGTGCATGATCCTCTGGCCTTATTCAGTGTAACAAGCTACAGAGGCATTTCCACCATTAGTAAATGCTCATGAGGAAATGGGCTTAGCAGTCTGTTTATGTCTGTGACACTTAAAGGCTGGAAGATTGTGTCAGAACAGTCTGAATATTAAGCATTTTAAACTCTCATCAACTGTCAATCTTACGGGAGGAAATTGAATAGACCTTTGCTGCTCTGCAAAGCAACTACTTCTGCCCTGAGCACTACTGTTTGTCCATCTGTAATGGGTGACCGGGGGGGACCAGTGCAGAGCCATCAGAAAGCACAGAAGAGCATCTTCTGGAACTGGGTGGAACCGGGGATCCTACATCCACGGAGAGCAGCCACCCTGCTCTCCGAACGAGCATCACACTCGCCTGGGCTCGGCTGGTGAGCCTGAGGCTGAAGCGTCGGGTTTGGCCGGGGGCGCGTCCCAGCCAGGCGCAGTTTTGCGGGAAGAGCTCTTTTCTCCGCCTCGGGAGCGGGGCCCTTTCCCGCGGCATGTCCCGGGAAGCTGGCGGGCGGAGCGGGGTGCCCACGCGGTGGCAGCAGAATCCCGGTTATCCCGGAGCGCGGGACACCCAGCCCTGGAGCCGCCGAACCGCTCGGGCTGGAAGCCACCGCTAAAGCTCAGCTTGCCCAATGCCCTGAGTGAGCAGGGACTCCTCCCACCACCCCAGATTGCTCACTGCATTCCTTTCCAAACCACCAGCGAGCCGCTGCTTACAGAGCAGGGCAAAGAAAAAAGACTAAACACATCTCACCCAGCTTTTGTTTTTCCTTCATAAAGTTAATCTGAATTCCTCTGTGTGAATTAAGCTCGAGTTTGCGCTGACTTACTGAAGGGGTCAGCAGCTCTTTAAAGCCTTGATGTTACACCATTAGGCACTAGAAGCACAGGCAGAGCAGTCAAGAGGGGAAATGATTCCATGTTTCCTACGCAGCATACTGTACACCTGCTGAAAGGAAGGAAATACAAGATATAGGAAAAAGAAGTTGTTTAAATATGCTATAGTGCTTGGATGTCTCTGCTGATGCAGAGAGGCAGGAGAGGTCCCTGTTGCTGTTGGCTCTAGTCCTGAAGGAACCATACAATTTGAAAATAGAGGTATGTTGGGGATAACTCGATATTTGCTGTGACTCACTCTTCTTGTTTTGGACTTTCTTCATGAGTATTTTAGGACTAGTTATTTCCCATTATAAATTGCAAACTGACTGAGAGCTTAAGAATCCCTCTACTTCACTGGATATTGGATATGACTCAGATATTGTTCCTGCTCTTGTTCCTTTCCTCCTCTAGCTTCATCTCTTGACACCTCCATTCTGTGTGGAGTGGCCTACAAGACTGAAAGAAAGGAAGACTCTCCTGGGAACTGTTTCGAAAGAAATTCCTGAATTGCATTCATAGGCAAATGATAACATTTATTGCTTAGTACTTGTTTAGAGGAAATAGGAAAGAGAAGGGAAGATTTTTTTAAAATATACATAAAGACAGTCATTTTTCCCTTCCTAGTAGTTCTTTGTAACGGACTGGGTAAAACACACCTAAAAAGTTTCAGCGATTTGGTCCCGAAGATCCTTTAGGTGTTTGAATTCCAGACCTGGTCTGGCAGAGGGAGGTACTTGCTTCCACAGTTTCTTTAGTGTAAGTGCCAGGCCTCGAGGCTTGGGGCTGGCTCCGTGCTGGTGTGGTGGGGGCTGCCTGGTCCTGCTGAGGGGAGAGGCTCTGAGAGGACTGACCCCTGCCCCTAGGAGCTGCTTTTGGCTGAGGCCATAGTACGAGGCTAAATGCTATGTCCTGCACTTGACGCAGTGCTACAGGCTTGGGGAAGAGCAGTTGGAAAGCTGCCTGGTGGAAAAGAACCTGGGGATGCTGATCCACAGCAGCTGAACATGAGCCAGCATGTGCCCAGGTCGCCAAGAAGGCCAATGGCATCCTGGCTTGTATCAGCAACAGTGTGGCTGCTGAGCCCACACCTCAAGTCCTGTGTTCAGTTTTGGGCTCTTCACTGCAAGAAAGATATTGAGGAGCTGGAGGGTGTTCAGAGAAGGGCAACGGAGCTGGTGAAGGTCTGGAGCACAAGTCCTGTGAGAAATGTCTGAGGGAGCTGGGGGTCTTTACCTGGAGAAAAGGAGGCTCAGGGGAGACCTTATCACTCTCTGTGACTGTGTGACAGGTTGTAGCAAGGTAGAGGTCAGCCTCTTCTCCCACGTAACTGGTAAGAAATAACCTGGAGTTGCCCCAGGGGAGGTTTAAATTGGATTGTAGAATTTTTTTTTCATGGAAAGGGTCGTCAAACATTGGAACAGGCTGCCCAGGGGAATAGTAGAACCACCATTCCTAGAGGTATTGGAAAGATATGTGGATGTGGCACTTGAGGACACGATTTACTTGTGGATTTGGCAGTGCTGGGTTAACAGTTGTACTGAATAATCTTAGAGATCTTTTCCAACATAAACCATTCTATGATTCTATGAATATCCCAGGCTTACTCACAGTTATCTAAGATGGTGCTTTTTGAACAACCAGTTGACTCTGGGAATGTTAGGGAGGTCACCTTCATGAGGCTTTCAGATCCTTTCCTGATTTTCTTGCTCAAAACCTGCCTGCTCCAAACTGCAAAACTGCTACTGCCTTGAGCAGGAGTAAGGCTGCCAGTCTGCTCAAGAGCTCCAGTGCTCCAAGAAACCTGCATGTTGCTGTAGGTGTGCTTACACAGTGACTTGCATATCTCAGAGAAAAAAAATTCAATCAGCTGAGAAAGCAAAGTGGGAGTTTTCTCCCTGATTTATGGAGCTCATAACCTAAACCAATCTCCTCTAAGCTAATTCAGGAAGCCACACATCCAGGACACAATGATGTCTTTTTACTGACTCCAAACACTAACCAACCCTTTGCACATCTATGCCAGTGCTTACATGCGTGCCAGGACCCTGTGAACACCTGTGGGCTGTAATTGCTCTGAGGGCTCTCAGCTGGGACCCCTGGGACCACCCCCCCCACATACTCTCTGCTCACTGCACAGAAGCCTATTTAAGCTCAGATCCAGAACCTGGGCTCCCCCTGTGTGGTATGAGTTATCTGTGTGTCTTAATTCCAGTCCCCTGCTCTCCCTGATATGCTGTATGTGCATCCTGCATTGGTGGCAAATCCCAGTTTATTTCCTAGCCTTTGGCTGGAGATCACCTGATGGTTGATGGGTTCTGCTGCTGTTATAAAAAATGGCAGATCTAATCAGGGAAATGAGCAAACTCTTGCTAAGAGGGGACTGACTTCAATATACAGGTAAATCAGATCAATTATAATAATGCTATAGTTGTTTGCAATTTCAAAATATCCTGATAAAATATGAGAAGAGCTGGGTGTAGCCCTATGTGTTAATCTCTTCAGGTAGGCCACATCTAAGGAAAGAATTAGTACTTGTGTCAGTTTCTGCATTTTGTTAAAAGTGTAACTTAATTTAGGTTAGTGCCAAAGGACCCAGAAAGTCAGGAGGCCAGTGTGTCAGGTGCTGGACATGCATTCCTTTTCCCAGAATCTAAACAAATGTACTGATATTGGAGTCATTTAGAAGGTGAGGTAGTGCTGGCCCTAACTATGCTATTGAGTATTTTCAAAGCCATTGATTCTCCAACCCAAACAAAATGTCAGTAGGGTCCTTAAATTTTCTGTATTCTACCCTGACAGGTTAGAATGAAATTTAGAATACTGGCTGCTCCTCACCAATACCACCTTAGGATATTTGATCCTTTGGTTTTTTGCTGGTGCTTTGGCTCTAAAGTTATAGACAGCTTAGAAATATATGTTCTGCTGAGTCTCTGGGGTTAGTTACTCATCTGTAGGCTTTTCCATCATTATGAAATATGCAGGGTATGGGTTAGGAAGTAAACAGAGAAATAAATTGTTCATTCCCAGCATTTGTTTGAACAGAAACACACTATCTATAACAGATGGAGGCTTCCAAGATTATTCTAGTGATAGATTCTCTTCTCTTTGCTTATTAGTAAGCAGTTAAATAAATTATTTGCCCGCTATACGAGTCAGGAATGCTTATTTGATGAAGTAAACAGTGTTAACTTGTCTGTTCTGATGCAAGAGGCCAGGGAAATAAAGAAAGTGAAGGAGATTTAGACCAAGGTATAGAGAACTGAGTAAAGATTAAATAGGCATCATAATAGTAGAATATGAAAAAAATTAAATTCCTTTGAACTGTTTTTTGTTTATGAGGTATTTTTGTCTTCAATACATTTTTCTCTTAAAATGTTTCTGTGCTTTGTGCTGGCTGGGCTGCTACTGAGAAAAATGTAACAGCAGGTGCTGAAGAAAACTTGTGTTTGTCACATTTCTGTTATTTTGCTTCATATATGTTGTTTTCATAAACACTTATTTCATGAGATTCAGAAAAGTTTTCATTGTCTTCTGGAAGGTATGTTTTAACAAGGGACTTGTTGAAAGAGAACTTTTCTTGACTGACCCTTTTAAAAGGTGAGTCAGATGCACAGAAGAACACCAGAAGCCAAATACCTTGGGCAAAGCAAAGGGAGTTAGTAAAAATACAGTATTAACAGAGAATATGTGGAGTGCTGAATTGTTCCAGGTCTTGAGAACTAGAACTGGAGTACATTCCAAAAGGCAAAGAATGGATTATATATCTGTTCAGGAGGCTTCTGCCATCCTTATTCTTATGAAAAATAGGCAATATGTTAATTACCTCTGCAGCCTTCCAGGAGATGTTGTGTTAAGCTTAAGCCACTCCCTGTCAGTGCCTTAGTGGATATTCTACACCTGGACTTCAGCTGCGTGGTCTCTTTCAGGGAAATCTATAGCCCTATTATTTATGAGACAAAGTCTCCATTTCACCAGGTTTCCTCGTGTAGCTATTTTTGAGCTTGGTCACAGTTGCATTTAGCAGCTGATTGGTGAAGCAAGGGGCTGATACACCTTGGTTTGTCTCCTTCTCCCTGCAAAGCTGTGTCCCAAACAGCTGAGAATTGTTCATTGCTCTGTTCATGGCTAGACCATGTTGGTGTGTGCTTGCAGAAATTGCTCTTGGTCAGAACTTCTTGTTTAGTAATATACTCTACTCATGGCAAGGATATAATGGTATGATAGACATAAAGCCTAGAAACCTCCATAAAATTCTTAACAAAAACCATAATTATTTTCTGTCAATGCTTAGTTCTTGCTTCAAACTATTCACAATATTTCCAATTATCTCTTCCTCTTCTCTGGTTATTTTTTACCTCGGTCCAATCCCCACCTATGTTGCCCTGGACTGAATTCCTTCAGATTTTCCTGTCAACCTTATCTCTGGTTTGGAGTAATAACAACAATAAATAACAACCACCATTTTTTTCCTGTGTTTTTTCTGTTCTCTTTCATGTTTTTTCAAAATAGTCATATTTGGTCTCTGGAGGGGTTTTCTGCTATAAGAATCCTCAACTTTCATTGGAAGGTTTTCACGTTCTGGTTTTTCTTTAAAAAAGTAATCTTGAGCATTTTATTTGTTGTGGTTGTGTTCTGTTTAATCCAAACAGACTCAGGTTGTACTAAAAAGTCAAGTAATTGAATACTAATCTCAAACTGATATCCTCTCAAGATCAGAATGCCTAATAGCCTTGCATCCGTATCACACTGCACTGAAAAATGGAGAATGGTTCAGAACACAGAAAAAAAATTTATATTTCCAACCGTGTCACGCTTTTGATACCAATAAATTATTTGACATTGTCACTGGGGGCTCTTTTGTATTAATGCAGACCAGGGCTATCTTCCAGTGTGCTGTTTCCAGTAAGGCTGGGATACCTGATAAAATGGGAGAGTAAAAGTCACTTGGAGAATGCTTGTGGATATGCTGGCCTGACAGAGCAAAAAGAAACCTGTATTTGTCTGAAGCTGAAAATCAGGAAGCTAAATTTTTAAGTATATATTCTGTGTGGAGGGGTTTGTGTGAAGCATAATATTTAGATGGGGGGCCTGGAATATTTTTGTGTGAATTAAGAACATGTCTGGGCTGCTAATATTAAAGGAATTTTGATGGCTCAAGTTCAAGATGAAATAGGAACATGAACAATGACTTGAGAATTGGGCTATAGTTTAAGAATTATCTCATCCTCAGGGAATTACTCCAGAAAAGGTTTGGTAATATCAGTTAGGTGATAAAAAACCCAACCCTCAAACCAACAAAAAACCCAAATAGAGGCAATGGTTCTTTAGCATTCTCCTTTCTAATCTGTCAAGGTTTCTAGAAGTTTTCACTTTGGAATATGCATTAGAAATTAAGACCAAAGAGATGGAACTTCATCCAGCCTTATTTTATCTGCATTCTTTGTAATGATTGATAATAAATTTAAAAAAAAAATATTCATATAGGATCAAGCTACAATTTAACTTCCTGAATAGATGTAGATATATCTACCTGTGCTGTATTTTCCTGCATTCAGGCTCAGACCAGAAGTAAAAATGTGAATTACAAGAAAGGTTTTTCAGTCTCCAAGATCAAACAGAAAAAGAGGTCTGTTTCTTATGTGTTGTGTGTGGGGGAAAAAAGATGGAATACAGAAGGGCATTGTAGAAATAAGTCATCCAGTTTGTAATTTTGGAGGAAAAAACAGACTTCAGAGTTCCTCAGAAGTGTTTTAGAGCAGAGTGCCCCCAGAGCTAAGACTGAAGTGATGGCTTAATGGAATCAAAAAGCAAGTCTGTCTTTTCTTGTTTTCCTATTTTTAATGTTGGTGCTGCTTTGTACCGTTCACACTGGTCACATGAATGAAATGTATGTTCACTGAAGTGATTGCAAGAAGGTATAGCTTTACTAAAGGGACTCATCAGTGCTTTTTATTCTGTGTGGTAAAGCCCAAAATGCATTTACACCCTCCTTTTTATTCTGCATGTGTACTAGCTTCCCTTGAATTTCAGATATTCTTAGCTGCATTACATGCATGAGAATGAATCTGCATATTATGCAACAGGTTTAAATTTAGCAAGGCATGTTAGGAGGCATAAATTTCCCACAGACCCATGCAGCTTTGGATCTGCTAAACTGACACTAATAGCTGCCAATTTTTGCACAAAGAGATGCTTCTTGTTCAAAAAGAAAAAAAGGGGGAAAATTCTGAGTGAGATTCTAGACCCACTGATATCAGTGGGAGTTTTGCTGCTGGGGATTTCAAAAGCTGATGCTACCCTTCTATCAATTTTAGCAGATAATTAAATAGAAACGGTATTTATCTACCAAGATTTAATGTCAAATGCTTAATATTACACTTTTTCTGTGTGCAGTAGATGAAGTATTTTCTACTTTTAACAGGCTTACCTGAAAAAATAAAGCAAAATCTGTTTTATATTAAATGTGTTCACTTTCCATAATTTAAAAAGAAAAAAGACAAGAAAGAACAAAGAAAATCAATATAAGGCCACAGAAGTTCAAAAGCTAGGATTATAAAAATGACACAGAATCAGATGAATCGTTACCCCTATCTCCAATAGTGCCTATTCCCTTCTTATTTTTTAAATGGATTTTATTTGGTTTTTCAAACTGTGCATAAAATCCTGGTGAAGTTCTCACTGCATTCAAATGTGTCAGCATTTCCATACTGTGATTTGTGGTATTGCACTTGGTGTGTTATGTACTAACTGGAAACGTTGGGTTAATTAAAAGCAGCAAGTATACACTAATACTGGGGAAAGACTGTAAATCTGAGTGCCTGGCATTTGGTTTCTACAAAACTGAAATAATCAATAGGAGAATGTTGGTAGGCTGAAACATTGATTTTTTTTTGCTGAGAAAATATTTTGAATCCATTTGTAAGTCTGTCTGCCTGAAATGCTGTAGTACACTGTGAAAAGGCACATCCATCCCCTTCGAAGTGCTCGGGCCTCCCTGTGCAAAACAAGGCTGTGCTTTGTGCCACGATCTGCTGTTTATACAGGCGGCAGGCGTGATGGTTCCTTTTGATCTCAAAGGAGCAAAAGACAACAACAGGGGACAAATCAGTTTACTCAAAGCAAAATGCACTTTATTGCGTGCCAACAACTCAGTTTTGTGATAGAGGGAGAGTTAAAGGAAACAAAGTGAAGAGAGAAAGGGGGGAATGGGGAATAGCTGGGAATAGGTACCAGGAGACAAGACGGACAGCCTCGTGGTCCCAGCCAATAGACTCATCTTCTGTGCTGTCCTGGGGCATATGAGGGAAACTCCAGACCAACTCTTACAGCTTTGTCCTGTGTTTAGGTGTTCTGTGACTCACGGGAGTGTCGTGACTGCAGCAGTCATGGGAAGCAGTCTGGTGGAAAGGTCCAGGCTGTGACAGATCCATCATTAACTCCATACCCTGGGAGGCTTTACATAAAATGGAGGCATTTCAGGCTTGAGCTCCAACATATTTTGACACCTTGAGGTTTGAAGGGAGGGAGAGGACAACATCACATTCAATAAATGTTGCAAGTACTGCAGCATCTGCCCTGAGATAGAAACAAATGTTCATGGCTAAGAGTTTCCTAATGGGAGAGAAATTCCAGTTTCTGATCACATCAGTATCTTAGCATATTTTCAAGAAAATGAATTTTTCTTTGGATTAAAACAAAGAGAATGTCTGCCCTAGAGCATATTCCATATGAATAAAAAAATATTTATTTCTGGTTAGGTTTTATGTAAACCAAATGAATGTAATGTTTGATTACTACTTTGGTATCTTTTGGGGCTAAGCACTGGTCAAAGAACTGCAGAAAATCCGTCTGCTTCTCCTTTCTGATTCCTAACTTATAAACAGATTGAATCTGCAATGGACTTGAGATCTCTCTGGCTCAATAGATGCTGCTTTGACCTTGTTGTGTGACTTCCATCCTGCTCTGCCTTCTCTTGCCTAGCAATGCCTTACTGTACTTTGCTCAAAACTTTCTATCCAGCTCTCTGTGCCTTTGAGATATCCCTTCTGGTTCACAAACATGAAAAAATATACTTGAAAGATTCCACGTGATCCCAAGCTGATTGGATGCTTGTGGATCCTGTTACATGTTCACCCTTGCTGGAATTTTCAAATTTTTGAGCAATGAGTCTTAGGGCCATTTTGCTGGTTGTTTTTTCTCATTCTTCTGCCTTCTGTTAAATCTAAATGAGCGCATTTCCTGCATACCTCTAAAGAAAATGTAAATTTCAGTTCAGCTTCTACACTGGCACACTCTTACTTTTCTTGATCATCTTAACTCACTTGATTTTGTGCTGTTATATCTTATATCTTTTTTATATAGCTAGATAGAGGTTTTTAAGGATCTGAGGGAAGAACATGCTTTTTAATAGAACCTAGTTATTTTCAAATTTGGATATATTTTTTTGGGGTGGAAGAAAAAATGTTATTTATTCTTCATTTTTCTAGAAGATATGGTGCTTGTGACATTGCACTAAGATTTGGAGATGCAGTTTATCTCCCAGCTCTCAACTGGAATTAATCTTTTGCTTCTCCAAGGGTCTGCTTTGAATCAGACAGTGCAGAAACTTGGCTGGATATTTAAAACCTCAGACTATGGCCCTCACCTTCAGTGTGCTTACAAAAGCTCCTCATCCTAATCCAGACAAGCCTGCTATGCATTTTGAGGTTTAATCTGAAAGCTGACTAATGTGGGTCCTTTAAAAAATTCTTTCAGAGTTTTGGTTTTGACTTGAACCAAACAGAAATAAGTCTCTCAATTTTGAAAGGTGTTGCAAGAGGAACTGGCTTTTCCTCATGTTCCTGCTTTCGTGCAGGATGTAAAGATGAGCTATGATCCTTGAACAGCAGTATTGCACACATCAGAACGTTCAGTAGACAGGTGTGAAGTATATTTGGCAGTGGTCTTATTAATAAGGAATTAAATCCTTTGGTTTGCTGTACATGTGCATTAGTTTTGTTTTCAGGGAAAGGTTAATCTCTCGAATATATCCTAGAAATATTGTGCATATCTGTGTGAAACTTAAATAATCACTGATTGAAAATTTTTGGTTCACGAGCAGTGATTGGAAAATCACTGCCTCTGTCAATTTGTTTCTATTTTCAGAAAGCTGTGAAGTATCAGACTTGTAGCTCCCATCAGCTTTATCAGCTTCATGCTGTGCCATTTGGTTTTATTTCTAATAGGAATTGGAAAGTCTTGTGAATCACTGGAGTTAGAGATTAAGGATCTGTTTTTCAGACAGTGGGGGTCTGACTGCATTTTAATGCTCTTTTCATTTGAGGTAGATACTGTTTTCACAAGTTTGGCAGCTTCCAGTTAGAGGAGCTCCAAACAAATAAATTTGATTATGTAGGAACTGAAGCATCTCAGTGCTATAGTCTCAGCCTTTTAAGCATCTACTTGTTCTTTGGATAGCTGGTGACTTAATTTTGCAATCACATTCCAAGCTCCAGGGGAAGGGTGATGGCAGGGTTTTAAGCACTCCGTCCTTTCCTGAGCAACATGTCAGATTTGTGCTTCAGGCAAGCTCCTTTTCTCCTGAGTATCCCCGTTTGCCTCCGAGTGGGTGGGCAACCACATAAAGTGGTGGTAGTGTGTGAAATGCCAGCAGCTGTGTATGAGTCTGCTCCCTGGAGCAGCACCACTTATGCCACGTCAGGGTGATTCAGATGCTCCTGAAAATGATTGATTTCACTGTATTACAAAGCAATCATACTTTCTCAGAAGGAAGGTAGAGGTGTCTACTTTGTTCCAGAGGTTTGCCTCAATTATTTCTTTGTAGTCAGGAGCAGACATTGTATAGCATAACCCTACCTGGTGTACCATTTTTCTGGGCCAAACTGCTGACTCAAAATCTCCTTTGATTTTGCTACAATATGGAATGACTTTTTTAAAGTTTTCCTCGGCATACTGAAATATCTGAGGGTGGATGAGTCATCTTATTTGCCTGAGAAGTATGTTTTATTGTAGGAAACTAACATCTCCTTTCTTAAGGAATATATGGACATTTGCAAAGCTAAAGAGTAATTCTGCTTTTCTTAGGGCAGAGCCTTTAATGAACTTGAGTCTTTATTATGAGAAAATAATCCCATCCCATTTTATGGTGTCTGTTCTAGTTTGGAATCAAATGAACATTCTTGGAGCAAAAGCAAGGATAACTACCACTTCCATGTAGCAAAGCCTATGGTGAGGAATAATCAGGTACTGGGTTTTCCTCGTGCAATTCTTAGCATGATGGAATTTGGTGACTAGAATATGAAAACCTCTTAGTGTAGCATGGAAGATGGTGGAAAGAAAATTAAATATCTATGTAATGAGATTCTCTTCTGTCATACAGAACATGAGGAAATCAGAACTGGTGAAGCACACGAACAGTATTAAAGAGAGGTTTAATGTAGTTTTTGTATTTCTAATTAATTGCCATGCAAATGTACTTGCACTCTGTATAAGACCCACACTAGGGTCTGCAAAACTGGTCTTTAAAAATTGGAAGATTTTCAGAATTAAACTATGTATTAGAAGTGCCCTTTGCACACATCATAAAACCCCAGCAATTACGAGGTTGTATAATAGGTTGGTTTGTTAATATGGTCCTTATTTAGGACAGATTAATTTCATCTGTTTAGCTGCTTACCAACTAGGCACGTAGTTTAAACCTGATGTCTAATTTTTGTCTTGAGTCAGAGGGGAAATAGAAGGAGCTCTGGATGGTTATTCTTCCTGTCCATCTCAGAAGACTATCTTGGGATCATATGAGTTGCTGCTGGAGCTATCTGCGTCTCTTCAGCAAGAGCAGAGTCCTCTTGACTACATTAGAGTGGACTTTTTATACTGCTAAATTTAGGTGGGATATATCCTGCCTTTAATGGGCAGCTACTCAATGTTGGTTTACTGCCTCAGCATTCAGTATGCAGTGCTGGTCTTTATTGCCATGTTGGGTAGCATCCTATTCAAACCCAGCTCTGAAGAAAGAAGTATTAATTTCCTCTGACCTTTTCTACAGCATTTGTCACTATTTTATCTGTGTGTTTCAAAAACATTATTCTTATAGCCACCTTGAGACATACTGAGGTACTATAACCATCATTTTATAAGGCAAACTTCAGTTTTGGCATTTCTTTGGTTTTGAATATCTGACTTTGCTACTTCAATAATGTACCTAAGTAACTTTTTTTTAAAAATCAAAGATAAATCTAGCTATGGCAATCTGGTGATAATGCAGAGTCACATCTTACTTTGCAACTCGATTTCAAAAGGTTTCTGCTTGGCAGGGAAGACATTTTCAAACCTGCCCCTGATAGAAGCTCTGAAAGAAATGCTTGCAGTTTGGTGGGATAGATCTCCTAACTCATGCAGCCCAGGTCACTGGTGCCCCTGAAAATCTTGTTTCTCACTTTCATCCGGGTTTTCTGTAGTAATCAAGAAATTTCAGGGTAAAAGATATTTTTTTAATATGCAAAAATTTTAGTACAGATAACAAAGTTGTGAGCATACATTTGATGCTGAACTTTACTAGCTTCTCATGGAGAAGTCCTGAAGCACAGGAGTAAAGGGAACGACTTAGCTCCCAGCCTACATTTTCCTTGCTGATTTAGGGTGACTTACTGTGTTGTGACTTTGGTCAGCCTGTGAGGGTAAAATTAAGTTAAACATGAAGCATTTTCAGTGCTCCAAAATAATAAAATCGCAGCCAAGATTGGAATTTCTCCTCTGTCTGTAAGAACTTGCAAATTCTGTCTTCTCAAAAGTTGCCTACTTTAGAGGGACTTAATATTCTGATTTTTCCAGAGCTCTCACAGTCATTTCTGAAACATGCTGGAAGGGGAGCATGACACTCAAAGGAGTTCCTTCAGTATGAAGATGATGTCAGGTTTAGGGATCATTCTGGCTAATGAAAGTAAGTTAGAACCACTTAAATGATTGCTCATACTAATGGATACAGGTAATAAGGGGATTAAATTATATTCCTTTTCACCACAGGCAGTCTTTTCTAATATTCTTATGGAGATCTGACTCACTTTGAGCTTCAAACAAGTGGAAAAGTGTGGTTGGTTGATTTGTTTTTAAATGAAAAACTAATATCTTCCTCCAAGGAGTTTAAGTCTGGTCCAAAACCTCTGGAAAACACTCATAAGGAAGGTTGAGGAGGACTTTATCCTGAGTGGTGCAAGCCATAAGCAATGGAAAAGAGAGGTTTTTAACAGGAGATACTGAGAAAATGTTTGTCAGTGCCTGCAAGTAGAACTGCTTGTTTGCTAAGAAACTTTTATAATGTAAAAAGGGAGCTTTCCATTACACACATAACAAGGAAAAATTGTTGTCGTGGTACCATTTCTGCAAAATTCTTACTTAAAATAAAAATAAACACCTAACTCATGAGCATATGAAGTAGGAATTTTAGCACTGACTGCATGTTGGCTACCAAAATGAAATTGTTGCATGGGTTACAGTGAAAAGTTCCTATGAAAATTCTTGTTGAGGTCAGGGGTTTATTTTTGGGACTGATTGCAGGGCATATGCTGAAAAATTATATTTAATATGGTATTCTACTTCTCATTCTGAGCAAAAGAGAAAGTTTTGTGGGAGACTTTCCAAGTCTCCATGGCAAGAATCGTCAGTTTATTTGGTGCATACTTGTTATTATGTTGTTAGTGTCACTTGACTTATATGTTTTGCAATTCATAAGTTAAGAAAGTATTTTCTTGCTTCCAAGATATGAGTGTGGAATATCTCAGACTGTTTGAAAAAAACAAGAGGCTGCTGAAATAATCCAGACAACTTATCATCTATTTGTTATTTTCTCATTTCAATTTTCCATGTGTGATTTTAAATTCTCCCTCAATGATGTGTAACTATGGCTTACAGGTTTTGCTGGTCTTGATCTAAATATCTTGTGCCATGTTTCCACATTTTCTGATGCTTATAATTTTTTTCTTGAAGTAAAGTGTTCGTTAACATTATGAACTATCACTATTTCAGGTCCCATGAATTGCAAAGTAGTCTGAAGAAGTGCATGATAGAAAGATGCCTGCATTTCAATTCAACTATCATTACTATCTTTAATATTACTTGATGAGATGGCAAAGATCCTTTCTAAAATCAGAAAGGTTGATTTATTAACTTCTACAGCCTTTAGCTGTCAGGAAACAGATGAAGTCTTATTAATGATACATAGGAATTCATATAAAGTCTCCTAAATCAGGTATTTTCTTTAGAAATGCCCACTGGATGTTAATCTGCAGTGAGCATTATGATTCCTTAAAGGTGCTGTTGTATGTGTCGGCACATATGAAAACATTTGTCTTTACATCACCACTAGAAAGCCTGTATTGCTGGTGGCCTAGCAGTTTGGAAATCTATTGATCTTTTCTGCTGTTGTCTTTTTTTATAATGAAAGGAATTCCTAGCAAAGGCTGCAAAACTTTGTACTGTGGGGCTGTGTAAACCTGGCTGTGGGTTCTGTCACTGAGGCACTAAAGAAAATCAGATTTGCACCTACCTTTTGTCTGAACTTAAAGTTTTGATACGGATTGGTGAAGTTGCTTGCTTACTTCTCTATTCCTCTTTTTCTGCCATAGCTCTTCCCTTGGAGATGGAAGAGGCTCTGAGTGAGACCAGATCAACACAGTGCTCCTCCCTCCGCTGGGATGCAGTGCAAGATGTCCCTGCCTTTGGAAGATGGTTTGAGGTTTAGGGTGGTAAATTTTGTCAAAGAGAACATAGTTACAATGGATCAGAAAGTGAGGGGCAAAATCAGTAATCTTTTGGAAAGTGTTGTATATTTAAGGGTGAGGGACTAAGACCTTTACTTTACATTTTCTCGCAGTTCTGGGGAGAATTTGTGCACAAGTGCATATGCCTTTTGGAGAAAAACTTAATCATTTTCACTACCCAAGTTCACTCCATATAGTCATACTGTTAACTAGCATAATCATAGTTGATTTGTTGCCACAGCTGATTTATGTTGTTAGTTTCTTTCATGCCTGGAAAACTTGGATAATTATCACAGAAAAAATGAAAAAGCAAGCATTTATCTCTTCTTATACAAATAAGACAAGTATCTTTTCCATATGCAGTAGTTTTACCTTTTCGTGATCTACTCCATACCAGTTTTATGTGAACTGATAATCATACATTATATTAGTAATAATTCAACTGCTTTAATTTCATATAATTTTATCTTCATTTGAATACACAGTATTTGGAAATATCTTCTGCCAAACTAGAGAACAGCTTAGGAGTTGGGTTTTTTTGAGTAAAAAACATAGACAATCTATTGGACTGTGTCTGTTAAAAATAAAATACAGATAAAGAATGTAAGGAACTGCTGTTCAAGATATTTGTCATCTCAAGTGACTGGTATTAGTTGCTTTGAAATAGTTAAGATACCAAGGGAGAAGAATTAGGCAATATCTTGCTTAAGGTTCAGCTATTTCAAGCACATTGTCTTCTGCTTTAAGACCAGAGGAGAAATTTCTGCTGCTATGTTTGAAAAAACACTTCCCCTTCTTCATTACCAGTTTAAATATTTCACCAAAGGACCCTAAATGGATATGTAGTATATATGGTGACACAGATGACAGAAAAGGAATGTCAAATTCAGGTCTTGAGGATGATTGGATTTTGACATATTTCAAACTCTTCAAGGACATGTCTCCGGGTGTAGCTGTGGAGAAAGGGATGTGAGAAAGTGGTGTCTTTCCCCTAACATTTTTATATTCTGTTCGTCTTTGACATGAAACGATTTAAACGTTTGGGATGAATGAAACAAAATATTTTAATTTGCTTCCATGTTATATATGTAACAACTTAAAGCTGGGATTACCAAAATGTTATTCCAACTGCCAGGTTTTGGGCAGACAGAATCCCACCAATGGTCTTTTAATCTAAGATAGTGCTTACAACATAAAGTCTAGAGCTTGCAGATTTCCTGTGCTTAGACTATTATTGAGTACAGAGAGAAATCAAATTAAATCCTACTGTTGTACTGGGTCCCTAAGAATTCGGCAGGACAGGTTACTCTGATGAAGTAAAAATATTTTTGATAGTTGGAAGCACTCACGTGTGCAGTATTGAAATATGTATTCGTGATGCAGTCATTGAGAGATCTATGAGAATCAAGTTCAGTGTTTACGCTTCAGGATAAGACCAGTCAAATGATTTCTAAATTTATTTTTAATATTTTATTTTTTTCTTCATATTGGTTCATTTGCAGCACTATAAAGTTAGTGTCCTGGAAGGTCTGACAGCACGAAAGTTTTTCAGATGAGCACATTTAACATCCTCACACAATGGCTACAATTGGCAATTCCATGCAAAGAATGCTAAGGTCATTTAAAACACATGAGGAATTTAAACATCCTCCCCACCAGCAAGGATCTCCTGATCAGAAAAGAGACTAAAGCTTTTTCTAAAAGAAATTTTACTTGAGAAAAGCTGACTCTGTTGTTAGAAATAAGTAAACATGGAATTATACACACTGGTGATCTCCAGGTGCAAAGATGGACTAATTATTGGAGAAAGGGTGGTGAATTCTGGTATTAGCAGATAGATGGTTATGCTAGAGACATTATTGAAGGAAAAAAGAACTTTGTGAGAAATACATAACTCCAAGGAATTTTGGAAGCATCAGGATTATTTACAGTTATTTTAGAAACAACTTTGAGAAAACAGAAGGAAGGGTGGTATGTAATTTTAATATAAGACAACCTATAGTTTCCTCTAGCAGATCACTGGTACGTCTGGTGTTTAAAGCTGACAATAATGAAAGAAGACTGGTGAATCTTGATATGCTGTCAAATATATTTAGACATATAATTAGTGGGTTTTTTTCTTACATTTGTTCCTGTTTTTAAAATAGGTTGTTCTGTAGAAAGAAATGAAAACAAATGATCATTATTTCAAGCCCCAACAGATAAAGCTTTAGCTTTGACTCAAGGTTGCCAAACTACATATCCCTCCAAGGCATGCCTCAGGACATTTTAATGAGTGATGTCGTCTGTCAACTTCTGCTTTACACTCTACTCATATGTTACCATTTGCCTTTCACACTTCAGTATCTCCAACACTCAGGATGGGCGTTATTATTCACCTCTGCCTATCACGGAGATATTTGCCTTTTTAATAAATATGTTGTGTTTAACTACAGTCTGAAATGAGAATAGGTGCAATGTGGTCTGTGTTGATACTCTTGGGCCATAGCTGGCCATTCTCAGAGTGGGTGGAAATGTTACTGTTGTTGAAATGTATATACTGATAGGTAGAATACTGAAGAACAACTTATTTGCTGTACTCCCTTCTGGTGAGCTCTCTCTAGAAAATGCAAATATAAAATTCTGTATATGGATTGTCTTTCTTTTTAAGAATTTTGCATAAAAATAAGCACTTACTTGTTACTAGGCAGCAATACTAGCATGTTTCCTTGAAGAGTTTCCTTACTCCCAAAGCTTTCTCACAGTATGGTATCCTTTTTTCTTGAAGCTCTCTATAGGTGTGCTCTGGCCTGACACCACTATAGTCAAAACCAGCTGTTCCTCTGATTTTTCTCACAGTTTTTTCTCTATATTGTGGTTCCCTCTCTCCACCTTGCTCTTTTGCAAGTTACTTTGGCCAGTGTTATAACAGTGTCTCTTTTTTCATAATTATTTTGGAACAGTGGTCATCAATCAACACAGTACTTTGGATGCTTAAATGGTTTAGACTTCAGAGCACAATCCAGTGTGGTCTTGTGACTGAGCTTGAGAAGTTACTACCTCTTGATTTCTATCTGAAACTGTCCCCTGCCAAGCTCTGGCTCTGTAACAGATGGGTTGAGCTTTTCAGTCAGGGGCCATGCTCAGCTGACCAGTGTGTTGTTCGTTCTGTGTACAAGTATCATAATACACAGCCCAGTGATGATGAATCTTTCCCACATATCAGTTGGTGTAAACATCATTATTCCTGATATATATTACTAAATATCCCAATTGGGGTTTTAACCCAAAGACCACTAAATATTGTGGTTTAATCTTGTACTGATTTTCAAAGGAATTTCTGAATAAAGAAAAATCTTGAAAATGTTTGGGAAAAATGGCACTGGACCAGTCTCTTATTTTTGCTTTCCAGTTTTATTTGTAATGTTATTTATAACTGTTGGCTATATTTCTGTTTTTATGCAAATGACTGCACCAATTACAGTTGAGTAAAAGTCATAGCTTCTGTTTATCGAGATTCCTTCAAAACCGTGGAGTACACAATGGTAACATTATTTTGCATTTTAATAATTTCAAGAATGTATTTGCTATATAACTTCTATTAAAAAACCCCAGCAAATCAGCACTAGCCTACTTGAATGCAGTAACCTTTTCCTAATACAGATTAATTCAGACAATATTTTGTGTTTTAGTATAGAGATTGCCTTAATGTTACTGTTTGTTCATTTGGATGATTAGCATTTATGCAGTGTTGCAGAACTATGGCTTTCTGTCTAGTGAAGTTAGAGAAGTTTTATTACAATTGCACATCTCTGAATAACAAACATCTCAATTTTGTCTATCAATGCTCTCCCACTCATGGCTTGTACACATCATCAGCAACATTATTTTATTGCAGATTTTATGTATGTTCTTTTTAGCTCTCAAATCATCACGGTAGTTCCAAAATTAACTAGCCAATTGTGCTGTTTAGTATGGGGACACCATGTTAATGAGTAGTGATTAATATCCTGCTTCAGATCTGGGGCCAGAATCTTTAATATCTAATAACTTTTTGGATCCTTCTGCTTTTTTATGCCCATTGTCAGGGGGTTATTCAGCCTGATTTGTTTGGTGCTCAGATTAGGTGCCAAGAGGTTGCCTATGGTCCCTGCTTATTGGCAGAGTGCATGCCTGCTGCCTACAGATGCACCCTGGGAAGTGAGTGAGGCAAAAACCCCTGTACCCATCAGAAATGCCCAGTAGATTTTTGGATGGCTATTCAGAAGCAGCTCTGGCTGGCACAGCTTGGACTCCTTCCTTCTCTTCCTCTTCCTGTCCCTTCCTCCCTCCCTCCTTGTCTTTACACAGGGACATATAATTCAAGAGCTGGAGCATGGCACCAATGGAGACAGTGCTGGATTCCCAAAGCTTGAAGGATTGCTGCCATTATATAAAAGCATTGCATAGCAACTTTCTTAAATCAGGTGGGGTATCGATTGCTTTTCTGAAGGGGATAATTGAATCTGATAACTCAACAGAGAAAGCAATTTTTTTGAAACACTGCCTTAAGAACTGTATTATCTAAAAGACACATTAGATGGATGCACCAACCAACATTTTTGTCCATAGTTCCATGAATGAAGACTGTTTCTAAAAGCTGTTAAAATACAATCATTTTGCATTTCTGTTCCAAAAAAAGGAATATATTAGGTAAAAAAATTTAAAAAGCTTTCTTATTTGTCCTTAAATGTAACTTCCTTAATATGCCTTTTGAAAAATAGCCTGTGCTTACTAACATTTACAGAAGGCTCATGAGGAAATTCATGTAAAGTCAGGAGTCTTGATTTAGCAGTTGCACTTTACACCTGTGCTTAAAGCTAAGAATATTTCTGAATTCTCTACTGGATATGACCAGAAAAAAATTGATGTAGTGTAGATGTAATGTTCGATTTGAAAATATGCCAAATGTCTAAACTCACGAAGGAAGTTTGAGCATCAGTGTATTAATAAAGCAAAAAGTCTTGTTTTATAAATGCAAAGCTGATCACTGAATCTTCTGGGTAGGTTCCTGGGCTCTCCAGTAATCCAAGGCCAAGAGAATTTTTGAGATCATCAGGACATGTGGAAAACCTGAAAGTATTACAAATGTTAATTTGAGACATGAAGGAATATTGGCCCCTGGGAGTGGTGTTGGTTGACTTAGCAAAACCCCTTGAAACTGAAAGCCATTCTCACGTTATTACAGCTCTTTAATAGAAGGGTGTGACAATCATAACATTATATGAAGATATGAGAACATCAATATTACATTGACCTGAAGAATTAACAGCTGGATGCTGTTGGAATTTAGATTGGTACAAAACAAGATGATCAGTTGTCTCCAATTTTGTTTAACTCATCTATGAATGCTGTAACTGTATAACTTGGATGAGGAAGGAGGTAGGTTTCAACGTTGCTTGAAAAACAAACAATTGGGATTTTTGAACACAACTTGCTTCTATTGAGCGGATCTTGTGTAGGAATGCAGAAAAAATACTGAAACTGGGGAGGTCTTCTGTGAGATAACTGGCCTCAAGACATAAAAGGAGACAGAATTTACATCAAGACCACTAAAGACTTGCATGATCAATTATTATCATACATGGGCAGCTAACAACAATATGATTGAACCTGGTAGCCCCGAAAAGTACCTGGATTACATATTGACCCATAGACTGGAATATTAAACCCAGAACTACTGGAAAAGGTAAAGGGATGGTTGCAGCAGATTGGAAAGGCTCCATTTGAGAGATTTTTATCAAGTTGACATCCTGAATGGATATACTATTCTGTGATTACATCAATTTGGTCTGCCAGGTAAAGCATAACCCATGTTCCTGGAAACCCCTGACTTGCATTTTGACCTGCTGTCAAGGAAAGGTTACCTCTATTGGAAGGTACCTGCCAAGCCATAGCACAGCATGTGATGTGGGTGTTTAGGTATTACCAGACTGATCTCAGGTATGATCCCTAGCATGGCCAGCTTTAAGATTGCACAGAACTGTGCTTTGGATGAGATATCAAGAGCAGTTGTTGAGCAGGATAGCATTGAGAAAGAGTTTGAAAGATTATGAATTGCAGCCAGAGGTGATAAAGATTTCATCTTTCAAATATTTTCAAATTCCACGTGTTTGAAACTCAAAAGAAGTCATGGTTATATCAGAGGAATTATGTGGTGCAGAACCAGACTTGGAATGGGAGATGACCACTGCAAAGGTAATTCTTCTGAAATCCTGTAACTGGCAAAACCAAGAATTCATAATTTGGACCTAGTTTCTATCCCAAGGCTGTGAAATTTTCAGCTTTGAGGATGTCAGTAACAGCTGGATTGAACATTAGAGGAATTCCCCATAGAAAGCTCATTACAGAGGAACAGCTGAGAGCGAATGCCTACCCAGCCAGAGAGTTTCTGATTAAGGATAAGTAACAGACTCCAATCATGCAGACACTGCCAGGTGGAGAATGAGAGCTGTGCACATTTTTTTTGCATACTCTCTTGTGGTACAAGATGCCGAGAGTAAGAGAGATAACCAATTATGTGACATCTAGGGGAATGAAGCTTAAAAAAAAAAAGGGTAGTATTCCAGGAAGAAATGTTAAAAAATGAATAAAATGAGCTATGTAAACCAGATATAGTATGTGTTGAGGAAAATCAGGGTTTTGTAGTAGATATCACAGTTAGATATGAGAGTAAATCAACATATTTGGAAGACAGAGCAACATAAAAAGTAACGAAATATCAACATCTTAAAATTCAAGAACTGACCGAGGCCACTAATATTAAATTTATAGTATTCCCTTTAGGAGCACGTGGGAAGTGGTTTGAAGGAAACAATTAATTATTAGATGGACTAGGACTCTGTACAGTTCCTGACAGGAAAAGTTATTCCTGTCATCATGAACTTTTTACTTCATTGGACATTGTACACATGTTTGCTGGTTGAACTTGGATTGGTTTAAGATCTTTGAGTTGTAGTTGTATGTACTAATGAATTGTACATAAATGTATCCCTTTTTATCTAATGATTGAAGAACAGTGTAACTGTGTATGCTGCAAACAAATTATCTATATTTATAAGGTTAAAATTAGGAGGGTGTTCATAGTATGTAGAGACAACAGTGGACTTGGAATCATGATGTGTCATCCATCCTGCCAGAAAACAGCAATTTCTGGTCTTTACTCAGGTGAATGAGCTTTCTTTCTTAATGTAGAGAAACAATATGTATAACTTTATATATAATTCGGTGACTATCTTGAAAGGAGGGCTTGTATCTGGCTTGTAAAACGACGCTTTCACTCTCTCACACTCTACATTCTGGCCATGCTCACAAAACACCTTTTGGCAATGAGCCTTTTGGGGCCACCATTGCTCACTCTTTCCCTGCCACAGGAGCAGTGTGATCCCTTCAGCTCAAGGGATGCTCCCAGGTTCAACCTCTCCACCTGGGTTATGTGTGAACTAGGGACAGAGTTTTTCTTCCTGCCCTCAGGAAGGACAATCTGGTGTGCCCATTATTGCTGACTTTGTCAGCCCATAATGGTAAGCAACAGAGTTTCTGCTCTGGTTTCAGTTATTTTGAAGCCTTGGTGACTAAGTCTAGTTCTTGCAGGTTGGTGTAAAACAATGTAATAGGCGTATTTACAAAGAGATCCACGAGGCTACACAGTGCCTATTAATTTCAGCAGAACAAGATCAAGAACAAATCAGTCAAGATTTTATTCTCTTACCATACTGTTTTGTTTAAGGTACGTTTAGTGATATGGACTTTTATTAGACTTGTGTGTTATGCATTTACTTTCTATAACATCCTGTTGCCTGTTCCATGAAGGCATCACAAAGTTGCAACATGAGTTTGTTTAATGAGATACTTCTTGAGTATAAATTCATAACATTCTTGAAGTACTAAAGATTACTTTCAGCTTGGTGACATTTCTGTTTCAAAGGGAATCAGTGTCTGAGGTTTATTCATAAAATCTCCTGAAGTGGAAGGCACCCACAAGGATCATATAAGTCCAACTCCCAGCTCTGATTTTTACTGCTCCCTTGAAGTTTGACTCTAAAACTACCAGCAGGCTACTATTGTATGGCTGTGGAAGCTAAAATAAGATTTGAGTCTTATTATCCTTCACCAACAGTGCACGGGGAAGATTTTCAAATACTTGACTTGTCTCATTTACATGTTTAAGCTACTTTTTCAGAGCAAGAAAAATAATAAAGAAATTACCCAGCACTACAGAACATAGCCTCTGCCTGATCTAGTGGTTTTATTACCATTGTGATTCATGGGTAATTCATACGAATGAAATTAGGTTATATATTACTATTAGGAGATTAACATTTCATGAATTTAATAAATGCTTTCATGGCTACTCTGAAATCTAATTCCCTGGCCTAAAATGTCACCGATGTCTGCTTGTTTTAGGCAAACCAATTTAATTCAGTTTAGTAGTGCTGGGAGAACGTTAGCTGAGATTCGTTTTGAGTGGAGTCACTGCCCTTTTCTTTTACCCTCTGTCCCCCTGCTCTGTAAATCTAAAATGCTATAATGTTGGAATGATGCAGGAAAAACACTCTGTTAGCTGACCACATGGAGGAGAGAATGACATACTACTTTACATCATCAGGATTGGAAATTTCAGGTTGTTAAGGATAAGCCTATCGGATACATATACATAAAAGTTAATTTATGGTGTTATGCGTAGGCAGTGGTTGTATTCTATTAACTCGAGGATATGATCATTATGCCGTTCTCCATGGCATAATATGATTTTCGTAAAGCCCCTCAGCAGTGTTCATTGCAGCCTTGGAATAAATAATATTAAAGGCTTTATTCAATTGCAGTAAATATAGACAAATAATATTATTTCATCTCTAACTCAGATTCAGATTTACTCATTTTATGGATGAAGCAAGGATGTCTTGCTGCATTTGAGTATAAACCTCATTCTTTATTCTTCCTGTACCAGCTTCTGAAGGATTCTGCAACATGTTCAGTCTGAACTAAGACCAACCCTGCACCCACACCTGACAGCCTCCCCTTAATAATTTGCATAGTTATATCTTATGGAATTCTTCCTGCCAAAGTTCTGCCTCTGCCCAACTTTACTTTGGTCATGGCACCCTGGAGCAACTGAAGCCGTAGCCAAAGCCCAGAAATGCAGGGTTTATTTTTGTCCTCTGTTTTTGGCAGTTAAACTTAGTTGTGGGGATTTTTGTTGTTTGGTTTGTTTTCTTCCTTTTCCCTCCTGCAACAGGGAGCAATGAGAACTAGGAGGGAGGAAAGGACCTCTTCTCAAGGCCCATGCTTTGGTGCCTGGAGTGCTTGTGGAGGGTCTGTGAAAGTGGGATGAATCCTGATCAGGTTGAAGAGAATGACGGGGGTGGATCTGGGGAGGAGCTGAATTTGGGTGAAAAATCCTCTTATTGGTGAGTTGTTACTTAAAAGAAGGCTAGATCAATTATGGGGTTTTAACTTAGAAAAATAGATTAACTGTTATTTGTCACGTGAAACAAATGGCTTGAATACCAAATGTCAGGAAATAACTAACTGATCTCTGAAGGGAATCCAAAGCCCTGAAGAAAATTGGCTGTATTCAAACTGCTCATCATGGTCAAGCTTAAAGGCCTGGCCAAGCCCTAATGTGCTTCACAGCTATTAGTTGTGGGTGATGGTGCCAAGTCACAGCCCAGCTCTTCTGCTATGCTGGGCCAGTGCCTGAAGCTTGTCCCTGCTGATGTGTCTTGGAGTTTCTTGCCTCTCTTTAGCCCCAAGACCAGAGGTTGTTTCTCTGACTTGCTCCCCTGTCTGGCTTCCCTGGCAACAGTGGAAGCTTGGGAGAAGAAATTGGATCAGTCCCTAAAACCTTGCCTGGGAGATCATAAACCTGCACACGTTTCTTTACTCTCTGCATTTACAAATATGGTCTCCTTAAGCCATTAAACAAGAGAGAGCGCTTTCTTGACTTGAAAGGAAGAACTTCTGTGATAATTCCTTCCACAAAGACTTTTCAGCCTTTTAGGTAGTGTACATTTCACTTACCTGCAGTTTTCCATGTTACCAGTGTAGTTGTATTATTTCAGAAATCCCTTTCCAAGTGGATATCAATCTCTAAATGATATCTGAGCTACTCCTCACTGGCTCTCAAATCCATTCCCTGAATCATCTTTATTACAGTGCCTAAAAGACATATATGATGCATTGTTAATTGGCAGCTGGGGATCACTTATCATAATTGATTTACTTTTAAATTACTCTGACAAGATGAGGAACAATAAACCTGGGCATGTAACTCACTTTCATAATGGTACATTTTTGCTGTTATCCTCATGCCCATGAATTCATATCTGTAGTTTGCCTAAAATCACTGATTTGTTTTCGTTCTGAGACAACCATCTACCAACAGGCAGTGCTTTCCTTTGTCGTTCAACAGCAAATGCAATATTCCCCTGATAGTCCTTAGAGAAATGGAAAGAATCTGAAGAAAAGAGTTCGTATTCTTACTGAGGTTTAGTTTGCAAGGTTTTGAACATAACTGACAAAATGAAACATCAGATTCTAACTAGGACCTACAATCTTATTTGAAATGAAAACTTATGTTCTAATTTGGGGATGTTCCTGCTAAGCTGTGACAAGTTTTTGTGTTTATTTTTACTGTTTTTTCATGGGCTAGACACTTTTTGATCGATTATTGAAAAAAGTCCTTAAAAAAGTTACGCTTTCCATATATTAGTCAGAGAATATAACTTAAAAATATTTATGTAGTTATGCCAATCCTGAATTATATCCAAAGGTAATTTATATAATTCTAAAAGCTCTAAGCTTTCAGGCTTTGTGATTGGTGACATTACATGAATTTTAAAAATGCTCAGATCAATTTCTTTCACTAGTTGAGCTGATGAACAGAACTTGATTGTGTACTAACTTGTTTGCCTAAGGGCCTTAATGGGAAGTTTTTCAAGGCTCACCAAACAAAATTCAAGGAAAAAGGGAAGTTTGTGGCAAAAATCCCAAACAAGTCTTCCTAAAATCCTCATGTGGGCAATCTTGAAAAGAAGCAAAAATACTAACAGGAAACTGTAGCTGGTAACCAATCTTGGTGCCTCCCAGCTCTGTGCCATCACTATCAGTGCTTTGGTCCTGGATGCTGCCCCAGTGCTTACACATGAGAGACCAGGAAACTCTGAGCTGATGCATTTATGAATCCCTGATAATCTTAAGCATGTTTTATTATCTTAATTTCATTTTGGCGCTTGTATTTTGTTAGGATGAGAGATATCTCACCTTTAACTTTAGGCCATGCATTTGAGAGTTTTGTGAGCTCCTGTAAAACACATATTGGTAAAAGAATAAAAAAAAAAAAAGTTTTGCAAATGGAAATACTTCTGAAAGCATGGCCTCATATACCTTAACTTTTGAGCTCTACACTGGAACTTCTAGGAGCCTTAGAACCACACTTTGTAAACCTGTGCCTACCAAAAAGCAGCTTTCCCAGAAGGAAGCTCAAGTAGCCTGAGATTGCAGATTAGATAACTCTGCTTCACTGCTGTGTGAATGCACTTTAAATTACTCTGGTTTCAACTGGAGATTCAGTGAATTGATTGTTACTTTCTAGAATTTGCAAACAGATTATTTCTTGAAGAAATGTTGTTGATTTATTTTCTAATTGACTCTTGATTGTTTGCTGAGGTTAGACCCTTGATTTGATTTTAAATTTGGCAACAACTTTTTTGATTCTTAACTTAAGTTAAAGTTAGAAAGCAATTGAACTATGGCAACAATTTCTTATTTTTATTGGTTTTTTTTTTGTCCTAATTTGTTGTCAATGATTTTAATAACATTCATGCAAAGAAGTAAAATTAGCTTTCTTTCAGTAAGGAATGTGGATCTTAAATCCTCTAAGACTGCTTTCACTTTTTTAGTTCTTGATTCATAAGCTTCATGATAATTTAATTGCTAGGTTTATATTGATTTTAATTTTTATATTTTTGCCATATAGATGAATAAAGATTGAGGTATACTGTTTCAGCTAAGCTGAAGTGTATGGAAAGGAATATAACCACTACCTGGTGATGTGGTTGTACAATAGGTTCATACAGCCCTTATTTGACAGCAGGTGAAAGCATTCCTTCTGCTTCTATTTTGGGATAGCTTTGATCTTATTAACTAATTTTCATCCATCCTTTTTATGTACTGTTAAATGAGGATGTAAGAGTAGCAGCTGCATCCCAGTGGTTGGAAGAATGGTATTCATGTATGTTCCCATTAAAAAAATAAGTCTTGTGATGTTACTTTGCTTTTGATGAGACAGGTTGGGTTATACTAATGGGCTTCTGTTTAAGAAGCTGTATAGAAGGGTACAAAGGTGCCACTGAGTAGGCTCATGGAGAGAAACTCCTTTTTTTTTGTGATATTCAGTAGAATAACTGAATAAATATTCCTCTATTTTAATCCAATTTTTTGATAAGGAGAACCTTTCTGGGGAAGGGCCAGACTTCTTCTGTGCTTGGAGCAGAGACTCTGTGTTCCTTCATGGGAGGACTGAACAGTGCAGGAAGAGATCTCAGCTCTCTGCAAGTAGTGCTACTGGGTTTGGACACTGCCTTAGTTTTGTACCTTGTCATTAATTTTCTTAACTGTTGTATCCCTGCTGGCCTCAGACTTGCTCTGCACAAGTCAAATTGCAGGTATGGTCAGAGCAAGAGTTTGGAAGGGGCTTGCTTCATTTTGTGCTTGCATTTTGGAGAGGCTTTTCCTCATGAGATGGTAGATGTGACCTAGCTTTCCTTACACATCTCCTGGTTTTTAATGAGAATTTTAGGTGGATAAAAATGACATAGAAGAGCTCCCATATCCTCTCTTATTTGTCTTGTCTGTTTCAGTAGAGTATCAATATCATAAAAACTGATACCATGAAGGGGTTCAAGTTGCTTAGTGGTGTAGGTTTAACACAGAAGACCTGGACTATGACCACAATCTTGCAGCATTTATTCTCTGTTTCAGTGTAAGTACTGCTTACATGGCTTCAGCTGCAGCATAGAAGAAATTATTTTTGAATATTAAATATCTCTTGCATGTCAAGATTTTGATATTGCTTCAATTCTCCCACCATCACTAGTAGTCACTTGTTTTCATGACTGTTTCGGTCTGTTGCTCCACTTCATTGGCAGGATGTTAAAACTTACTCAATAGTGAGAAACAAATTGCACATTCCACTGATTTTAATAAAAACATACCTAATCTATTCCAGGAGAGAACATGCCTGGCTTCTTCTATAAGGTACTCAGTTTTCTTTTATAATCCATTTGGAGTTCTTGTATGAATTAAATTAGAGGTTGCTCTCTGCTTTTTGGAAAAAATATTTGTTTTTTCAAAGTAAGCTTAATATTATTGACTATTTTAAGATTAAATACCTCTTCCAGCTGGCAAAGGATTTTATACTTTTGACCAGAAATTTTCAGAAAATCTACTGCAAAAGCTGGGAAAGAGAAATAATCTTTAAAAACCTGTTAATTATTTTTCTGGAGCAGGTTTAAGCCTACAGCTTACTCTTTCTCAGAGATTTAACAGTTTAGGAAGCCTTATCATTAAGCAACTACAGGAGACTAATTTTTTTCTAAAACTGTGGAACCATGGAAGAAAGATATGTCTGTATCCATGATTGATCTGCAGTGCTGTTCAGTTGTTATATGACTCTGCTAAATGTGTGCAGTTCAAGGCAGAGTTACTCCCTGATAAGAAAGCAATTCAGGCACCAGGGCTGTGCGAATATTTATGTCTGCGGTTTCTTTACACATGCTGCTTAAGATTGACTGTGGTTCAAAAAAAAATGACATCTGCAATACCTGGTTTTTGCAATAGGTCGTGTTTATAGATGTGCTAATTTCTTACTGCTAAAAATATTCTAACCTTTGCCACTCTCCTTTGGCAACCTCTTACACTCCTTTCTTCAAAAATCAACTATGTGAATGTTTTCTTGTCTGCTTCTTTATTATTTTCTGTAGTTAAAGTAATATTCACAGCATTACTTATTGTCTTCTTTCAGCTGGCATTTAGTCTGTTGTTTCCAAGTGACTGCAAGTCAGTCACCTCTTCTAATTTCTTTCCTTATAACCTGGTCAACATCTCAGTTTTTGTCTGTTTTGAACTGGATCAACTGATAGCTGTTGGGGCTGAGAAACCATTTCTGGAAGAGAGTTTATGGCTGATGTTCTGCCACCTCATATCTAGTTTCTGTACATTTCTTTTTTCTTGTACAATATTTTGGCTGCTGATGGCAGCTTTCTCCAACAGCTAAAATTATGGAAGATGGTGGTAAGAGGTTTTGGAGGGTTTTCTGTGTGGTTGTTACACACACAGGTTGTTTATTTTGCCTGGCAGTGTCTGTGCACTGTGTTCCACAGGATACTTCTGGTTGCTCTGTATCTGCAGGCTTCCATGGGCCTCCCCTGACTGAGGCATTTCCTCCATGCAATGGCAACCACTCACTGCCTGTTTCCAGTCTGTTCTCATTTCTGGGATCAGCCCCACTGTGCTGTGCTCAGGCTCAGTGCCCAGCAGAGCATTTCTGACCCAGGTAATGTTAGGCCAGGCTGTGTCCCCAGGACCAGCCTGCCCACCTGGGGCAGCCCTTCTCTATAAGCCTGTGCCAGGCCCCCAGATGATTTCTCCTCAGCCTTCTCTCAGCGATTATCTTCCCTAATGCATCCATCATGATGTATTAAATTGGTTAATTAACTTATCCACTGAGCATGTACTCAGGCTCCTGCAGCTGGCAGCATGAGGCATTCTTTAGATTCAATGCAACTTTAAATGTTGTCTCTGATTATTTTCCTCTTACAATAGCAAACTTACATCGTGTAGCCCTTGTTACACCTTTGATGAACTATGCATATCTATTAGCCTCCTATCTAGCCACTTAGCAGTCATATTCTCAAGTTCCCCACTGCTTCTGTGGCACTGCAAGTATAATTGGATGTAATATTTTTCAGGTCCACACCACATTAAATCTACATGGCTAAGCAAAAATGGTTTATTCTCAAAGTAAGAGTTTTTTCGGAATTTTTCTTACCACATGCTCTACATAGTCACTGATTCATTCAGTTAATTACGAAATTAAATAGTTAATTAATTTTCAGCTAAAAGATATTACTAGCTATTTTTTAGGAACTGAGAACATTTTACAGCTGTGGAACATCTCCAAAAAATCTGCACACTTGCTTTTTCTGTTGTTGTGAGATGAAGACCCTGTGATAAAAGTACTTTTGTTACTCTTGTAAATAAAGCTGTAGTCTACCCCCCCCAGAACAGTCTACCTGAAAGAAAAAGATAGGCATGAAAGTTGTTTTTCAGCACATATGCATATAGCTATACAAACATGCTGGGATCTATGCATTATATATTTATATAATGTATATATGTATATATACATACTCATATGTATCTGTATCTCCTATTGATCTTGAGAAAGGTTTTATCCACACAGAATATTTTATTCTATAAAGTGAATACAGGCAGGAATGTGTATCTGAGGTATTTTCTTGAAGAGCCTTGTGTGGCCCTATGGCACAAGGTGCTCTGACCTCAGTGCTGGTCAGTGCCTCATGCTGGGTGAGACACCCTTGGCTGCACCTTCCTGTAGGGAGTGACTGGTGAGAAGGCCAGGCAGCCTCTGGCCTGGAGTGCCTGAGGCCTCAGCATCTTTCTTTGCTGCTGACCCAAGATGATTGCATGTTTTAAACTTTGTCTCATAGTATACAGATGAGTCACACTCTCTTTCCTCACCCTAAGTTTTTTATTCATTCACATTACTTTGATACACTTCTTTGGATTTTCTATACATTATTTTTTGTACTCTGAACTTTCCTTTCTTCATTGTCCTACACTTTCCAAAGAGGAATAATGTGCAGCAGTGCAACAAACTTCTTATTTCTGTGGTTTCTTGGTTCTCTGGTTTAGAGGATTCTAATTTTTTTTTGTCTGGCTTTCCAAATACAGTTAGAAGTGGCCTTTTTTCTTTTTATGAAGAAAGAGCTGAGCTATATATTAAAATAACATACATGCTCTTTGACATCCAGGAATTACAATAATATAGCAAACTCAAGGAGCTTTAGAAATGTATGGATTTCTGAGTACTCAGACATTTCACAGTTTCACTTCAGTCAAAAATAAATGTGCAAGTTATAACTAAAAATTTGGCAAAAGACAATCTATGCCAACATAAATTAGAAAAGCAGTGAATTGTAGGTAATTAAGAATAGCCTGGACACTGCAATTCTGAAAGTAGTGTGAATACATAACTATTTCAACTTATTAGTGAACAGTTGAACCTAAGCTATTTTGAAATCATTTTATATCTTGCAGTAACGAAACTGTTGGACCTTAGACCTCCTTTGCAAATGCTCCCATCCATTGCACTGGCTGTGCAAAATTCTGTTGCTAGGACACGATGCTACCAGAACTTCATCTTATTTCCTTCAGAACTGGTATTTTAATGTCTAAGACCATGATTCCTTCTCAAAGATGTGCTCAGGTGGCTCATGTTCCTGTGTTTACTGTTGGATTTCTAAGTTAATGCTTGCTTGCATATACAAGAGAGGAGAAGAAACTGCTATTTCTTCCTCCCTTACAATGAAATGTCATAGAATCATAGAAAGGTTTAGGTTGGATCTTAAAGATCATCTAGCTCCAACTCCCTACCAAGGGTAGGGACACCTCCCACTAGACCAGGTTACTCAGAGCCCCATCCAACCTGGCATTGGGTTCCAGGGATGGGGCTTCCACACTTCTCTGGGCAACCTGTTGCAGTGTCTCACCACCTTCCTTCCTGATACATAGTCTGAAGCTACTTTCTCTCCATTTAAAGGCATCATGCCTATCACTACATGCCCTTGTAAGAAGTCCCTCTCCAGCTTTCTTGTAGGCTTTCTTTTTAAATTCTCCATGGATCCTTCTCTTCTCCAGGCTGAATGACCCCCACTCACTCAGCCTGTCCTGGAAGAAGCAGTGCTCCAGCCCTTGGATCATCTTTGTGATGCTTCCCTGGGCTCGCTTCAGCACATTCACATCCTTCTCATGCCGGGGGACCCAGGTAAGATGTTGCTACTTGTCTCAGTCGTGGTTTTCTTTGTAGCTGTATACAAGGATGTGAAAGAAGAATAGAATTAGTTTGAAAACTTCTTATTGAAAAGCTGGGAACAAAATATTAGTAAACGTTTGCCTAAAATACATTTGGGTTTTCCTAAGTGATGATAGTGGTGGGCAGGATGCTCAGGAGGTGAAATCACAAGTAAGTACAGGAAAGTTAGCACACAGGTGTTTGGATATTTTTTCTATGGGTGAGAATGTAATCCTAGAGCACAGCAAAAAAACCCCACAATTTACTGAAAATTACAAAGATTAAAAAAGATCTTGAGATAAAAAATTCTCTCTTATATGAAAACTTGGATGAGAAGGCTGTTTTTTAGGGCCTCATCCCAATGCACTGCTGGAAGTCAGACAGAACTTTTTGCTTGCCCTGATATGACTGTTCGGTGTACTTACAACTAAAACACCTCTATGTGTCTAGTTCCTAGGATCATAAATTCCCACATGCACTCTTTTTAAACGTAATGAGAAATAATTTTTTTTTGCATGCCCGAATAGCAAGTCTTTTTAAGAGGCATGAACATAGAGCTACAAGCATGTATGAGCACACTTTACTTCAGATACAGATAGCTGACCCCTTGTGGCTTCCTGACGTTCAAAAAGGGAGAGAGAGAGATGTTGAAAGTTTGGAGTTTAATATGTACTTTGGGCTGCTAGAGAGAAAAGGATGAGTATTTGATTTTACATTTTTACATGGGGCAAAATTTTACATGTTTACCTTAGGAGATACTCTAAGAGGATAAACCTGAAGTAAACTTTATTTCTATTGGGTGGGAGAGTGGTTTTAGCTGTCTCGAAGATGATCCCACTGCTTGAGCTGCCTTCTAGGGACAATCCTGGATGCCAGCTCTGCACATCATGGATACTGCAGTTGAGGGCAGCCAGCTGAGCAGACTCGTGGCTGCAGAGAATGTGCATTTAAAAGGAAATGGGTTAGGCAGAGTCCACTGCATGAGCAGACTTTCCCAGCATGGGTTTCATTCTTCAGTGGAATGACACTACCCTTGTGTGAGACAAATTGTATCCATTAGAGTTAAGTGCTGCTGCTGGGCTGGACTTGTGACCTTCAGCTGTTTGCCAAAATGGGTGCAGCATTCATCTGTAGCTAGTATTGCTTAGGGTTTTTTTTAAAATTATTTTTATTTTTTATAAATGCAATAGGAATTTCCTTTCTTGCTGATGGAGGCTCCATTTATCCAGGACATGGCTTCATTTTGCAGTGTCTGGGTTTTGTCTATAAATTTTTTGTTTGATTTTTTTTTAAAATTTTCAAGGCAGGAATTGTTTTTTCTTCCAAAAAATATCTTATAAGGCAGCTTTGTAAAACTCTATATTATAGTATTTATGTGGGATGAACAAAAAATATGATGCCATCCTAATAAATAATGTAATGTGCATTAGACTCTTCATTTCTCAGAGCCCATGGAAAGAATCTGGCTTTGTGTTTGTTACTGGCTAGTGTATATTACAGGAATATTTTTACTAGATTTAAATCCAGGGGTATAAGATACCATTCTGAATTTTCCATATACAAAGTAGTCATACATAAAGTGTCTGCCTCCTGGGCAGAGAAACCAAGCAGTAATCATACATCTGCGAGTCATAGAAATAAAATGGATTTGAAGGGCCTTTAATGCACATTTCGTCTCGCCTTTATTCTGTTTCAGCTCCTGGGCTTCTGGTTTTGCAATAACAGAGGCTGGAATTATTGTTGGGTGGGAACAAGATGAATGCTAGCAATTGTCTTCATCCTGGGATACTTTTGCACAAAAAACGTGAGTTGCAATAAGTACTCTCACTAGTTTAAAATAATTGTCCTGACTCTATGGACTATTATACCAGTAAAATCTGTGAGACCACACCATACTTGCCATGTCTCTCGGCACTTGAAGCATGCCCACCTCTGCTTTTTAAATTTCTTTGAAAGCTTATATATATGTCCACAAATTCATTTCTATATTTGCTAACCAAGTATTAGTTATGAGACAAGTATTTTGCACAAGCTATTAATTTGAACTTGTATGTTAGACTCTGGAGAATTGTTTGGGTATGTCTTTTGAGGCAGATTTTGTATCTCCTTAAAATGGGATCATTAAACCGTGAAATCACAAGCTATTCTGACATGCAGAAGACTTGGGATTTATTTTGCTCCCTTCCAGCAGGCTTGGGGTTTTGTTAGGTGTTTTTCTGTGTGTGCGTGTGTTTTTTTGGTTTTTTTTGGTTTTTTTTTTTTTGGTTGATTTGTTTGTTTGTTTTTAATATGTACATCCGAAGATCTGGGCCTATGAGCAAAAATTTTAGAAGGATTAGGACTGCAGCTGAGATATCATAGTGATAAGGGTGGTAAGACAATGCAGGGACATATCCACCCAACTGCACTGCAACTTGTTGATTTCCCATTAGATCTCAGTCAGTTTGCACAGGAGGCTTTGGGAAAAACTTGGCAAGACTGTACAGCCACTGCACAAGGTTTTGCCTGGGACATGAAGGTTGCAGAGAGGAGGAGGATGTGCTGAAAGCTGCCCCAGCTCAAGCACTCTGCTAGGTCATCAGCTGTGCAGTACTGCCCATGGCAAGGAGGAGCCTACCCAGTGCCTGGAGCTGGACTAACCCAGACTGGCGAGTGCCACTGCAGGTTTGGCCACTCCTGAGGCTGCTCAGAGCTCTACTCTCAGCAGCTTTGTGATGCCAAATTCTCACCTTCTGTGCGAATTGCAGAAGCCCCTGCAGCTGGTGGACTTTGAGGACAGTAATGTCTCCTACACCAATCCTCCTTTAGCTTTCCACATTGAAAATCACTTACAGGAGCAACATATTTTGTGGGTTAGGCCACATGTCACAGGCATTGGGGAGATTTTGGCTGGGGGCAGTCGAGTGAAATTGTCTCTGAGCCAGCAGCTGGACTTCCAAGAGTTTGATTTTTCAGCATAGGGAAATATTTTTGACTCTCAAGTTTAAGATTCTGTTTTATTATCTGTTATGTCATTGCAGACTGTCTTATTGAAAAAGATGTGAAATCAGCACCAAGACCTGCTAAGCCAAAGTTAATACTGGTTGAAGTATAGGCAAGGCTCTAACATAAAACCAGGATTTTGCAGACTATGTAACATAATTTGCCAGTCATATGTTCCATATTAACCTCTCCTGGATAAAAGCTTGGCCATTTGCCTAAAAATCCACATTTTGCAGCATTTGGGCTCTTTGGGGAAGGGAGAAGGAAGGATCCTTCAACACAAAGACCTTTTTTGTTCCTAACTCTTTGATTTGAACCCTCATTTGAAAAACAGAAAAAAGTTTAACAGGTTTTTTCCTATTAGTGATTAAGGTTTAGTGAAATGGTTATTCATGTGATCTGGCTGAGATGTTCAAACAGAGAAAGTTGTCTTAGATTTTGGAAGCCTTGGCAAAAAAAATTCTCACAGCCTCCTTTCAAAATCTCCATCTTCACACTGACTTTTGCAGAGCTATTCAAGTAGTGGATCAACTTTTGGAACTCTAAAAAACAACTGAAGGATTTATATTTATATTGCAGTGGTGCAAAATTAGGCTTCCTTTCTTTCCACTTTGTACTGTTCTTAAGAAGAAATAAGATGGATAAAGAGATGTGCTTTGAAGCTGGAAGTCAGATGTCTATTTACAGAGTTCCAGCCTCCTGAGGGAACAAATTTGGACTAGGAATCACAGGGAGGAAGGCTGTCAAGAGCTTTCCCATTGATTTTCCCAGGGTGCCTCACTGCATTTTGATGGCTATAGCAGAAGATTCCCCAAAGGGGCAGGAACATTTTGTCAAATACTTTTGAATTTCCAAGGCCTGGTTTGGGTTGTCAAGAAACATTACTGAAACAACAGTGATGCATTCCCACCTTGAAAAATGCACCCTACTTTTGCCAGATTTCAACAGGGACACGGGAGTGCTCATCCTTCAGGTGAATTTTATAGCAGTATTACCAGGCTTTTACCCCAAGCAGCAAGAATAGCACAGCAAGGCCAAAATGAAATTCAGGTACCTGCAGTTGCTTGCCAGGTTTTCTGGATTCCCAGGAAGACATGCTATCATCCATTCAAGCAGAACATAAACAGGCTTAATTAGCACAGGATTGCAAGAGACCACATTTCTTTTCTGCAGGAGTTCTGCTTATGAACAGGCAGTTGAGGACTTTTCAAAAGCTGTTTATCCATAAGAAATCTTGGAGAGAATGCAAGGGAGCTTTTCTGAAGCCTTTCTTTTTTTATTATGTTATTAATTAATAACAGTTGCTTCCCAGGTCACCATTTCTCTTCCATATTTCTCTTCTGTTCTTCAGTCCCCCTGCTCACTGCAGCTCCAAGAAATACTGTGTCAAGAACATTCTGCTTCCTGAGCTTTAGCTTTCCTGCCTCTCTCTGGAACCATGGCAGAGTTCAGCTCTTGCCTTCCCTCCCACCACAGCCTTTGCTGCTCTGGCTGTGAGGTAAAGGAATAAACACTGGGTGGCAAAACTCCACCTTATTAGAAGCCTATTAAACCATTTAATGGGCTATAAGTCATATTTGTCAGCCCAGAAGAAACCCAGACATCTATACAGAGAACTCAGAGTGCCAGGAAAATGAACAAAATGCTATGAATCCCATTGTATAAGGCAGTCAGCAATAAAGATGCATTCCCATGCTGTTAAAGGAAGAAGTGGTAGGATCAGATCCAAATGAGATCTAGGTTGTTCTGGAACTGCACTGGCCGTTTTTACCTCCACAGGATGTTTAAGAAGTGGAGTATGTTCAGGAAAAGATACAGAATTTGGAATAAACAGGTTGAATTTAAAGGTTATTTTGATTTCTGTTCAGTTGGATTATCCTTTAGAGTTCTGGAATCTCTGCATCTGGTTGTGAATTAAAAATTGCTTCCTTTCAAAAGGAAAGAAAGGGTGACTATGATAGCAGACAGAAAAGAAGACAATTGTTCTCCCATTCTGTTATCAGGAGACCAAGGGGACAATCATTTAGAGAGAGGAGTTAAAAAAATAATTTAAAAGCAATTTTCTGGTATTTTATTCTATTCAAATTACAATAAAGCATCAAAGGGGAGGAGTGGGTACCAGACCAAGCACAAGCAGTAAAACACAAGCAAAAGCAATGGAGATGATTTTTTTTCTCCTTTAATAATTAAGAAATCATCTGTCCCTATCAATACAGTGTAACAGATTGCTCTATTCTGAAAGATTCATCCTGCACAGCCAGTTGCTTTCATTGCAGTCATAGATAATCTGAAGACAGCTTTGCCTAGGCTACCAATCTTGAGCAGCTGCAATAAATTCTAACACAAGTCTCTGTTTTCTAGTTAAGTCCTAGAACTGGTTTTACTCTGCTCTCAATTTACTCAGGGACTGGTAGCAGCCCACTAGTGGCTGGTGATCAGCACTTGGGGTGTCCTGTAGTTCTGGCATCTGTTCTCTCGTGCTCCCTGGGGTCTCTGTTGCCCTTCTCTGGACTCTTTCAGCAGCATTTAACATGTCACCTCTCAGTAGCACAACTATTGCTTTGTTAGTGCAATCTAGTCCCTCTACAAAAGTAATGGTCCATTAGGAGATACAGATATATGGCAATATCATTGCTGTGCTAAGACATCTGTTTTACAACAGGCACATTACTCTGTCACGGGATACTGTTATTGCCAAGAATAAGTAAAGTTAAGACATCAGACCTGTGTATAAAGATTGAGACTATCTGGAGTTTTCAGTAATAACATCTATAACTCTGAAAAGACGGTCAAGCAGTAGGGAAGGATAATTAGCCTCAGTGGTTAAGCCAAAATCCCCTAGAGGCTGTGAAATGACCTAATGTTAGAATGGGCAGACTACCCCGTGCTCTTTGAAGCACATGACAGTAACCCAGACCGATGCCCAGTACCACTTTCTGACTGCAGCCTGGGTCTGGCTCCTTGGGGCAGCTGCTGCTGTGCCCTAATGGTGTCTGATGGAGCAGCTCAGCTGGGGCTGCCTGCCCAGCCTCCTGTGGCTTTGAGGTGAGGCAGGAGCCTGTGGAGGACACTCAAATAGGGAGAGCTACAGAGAGGCTTAAATTGTCTGAAAGCAGCTGTATGGAAAATGGAGGCTTTGTAATACTCCCCAGTCTTGCAAGCCGAGGTATAGAAAACATCCCTCAGTGGGGATGTGTTACTAGACACAGATCAGAGTGGGCAAAATGCTCTGAAAGTGGCTACAGAGTCACTGGAGCAGTTTGTGAAATGGTGGATTCCATCCTTGCAGAGACAGTGGAAGTTTTCTCCTTGAAAAGATATTTTGATTCACTCAGCTATTATCTAAGGACTTTGTGTTACATAGTTTAGACCAGCCAGTCCTGGTGGTCCCGTCCAGGTCTGGGACCCCACCAGCTGCTTTGACGCTGACTTCTCCACAGAACTAAAAATATAAAATCCGTCTTTGCTGAGTTTCATTTTAGTCCTTTTCTCCAGGAAGCGTGTTTTGTTGTGGCACTGGACAGAAGACTTACAGGAAGAGAGGTCTTTGAACTTTATGTCCTTGCAGGGTCAGGTGCTCTGCACTTGCTATTTACACTTGCTTTTCACTTGCTGAGCTGTACACTCAGAACAGGCCCCCAAAGCTTTAAGCCTGTGGCTAATTCTTCCCTCCTTCATCACAAAGAAATAAGTGTAGCTCCACATGTTTGTTGTAGAAACTGCTTCGTACACAAAGTCTAGTGGAAATCATGCTGGCATGGCAAGGAGCTGGAAGGATTGTCCCTGCCTCTGCTGTTTATCCCCTCAAAAGGGAATTTACGCTCACTGTGTGATGTTGCAGTGAAAGTTTTATTATGGATGTATATTTGCTGTCTGTCTTCATGCTGGGCTGCAGGAGGGATAAGTCAGAGTGCGGCACCTGGGAAAAAAACAGGTATAAAGAGGGAAGTGAGGTCATAAGGGAACCATTTCTTTTGCTGGCAGGAGTCTGTGAAGAAAATAAAACTGGATGTAGAATAGAAGCAGCATGTAGGGACTGGAATGTGCAGTGCCCAGCCTAGAAATGTTCCGTGTCCCTGTTTGCAGGGCTGTCAGACCACGGGGTGGCAATATTTAGACTCGGTGTACAGAAGTTAGCCATTTGAGGGAGTCATGTTGTGCTCAGTATGCGGCAGAGATAGAAAACAAAATGACTTCGGTTACTGTTCCAGTTAATACTTTGTGTTCTTTGCTGTATCTCACACGAGGCTATCACCCCCTCGGATGAAAACAGCAGTATGTCTAAGGATGCAAGCTGTATCCTTTCTGAACCTCTTTGTCCTAAGTTAAAGTCTGTACCTGTGTTTATATATCAGGTACTGTGTCTTTGCTAGGAGGAAAACCAGCCACCTCTGGAAGAAAATAGCTTTAGGTGCTGGCTCTTATGAAATAATGATATTCAATAGCAAAGTCAAAACTTCATGACAGAGTAAAAATCTTTGTAGAATAAAATTAATAAAATTTACTCTTTTTTCCTACTTGATGCCAGAGCTATAAGGGGATCAGTAGTAAAATAAACGTGTAGTTTTTGCTAATGATGCCAAATGAATACCTTTTGCTAATCAATACGAGTGGGACAAGAACTAGAGTGCCATGTTTCCTAAAATTACCGGTAAGAGCACAGATCAAAATTTAAACTCCTACTTTTGTGTTTTTGTGTTACTTTTGATTTTGGAAAGCTAATGTCTATTATTTAATTTTGTTGATGTAGAAAAAACAAGGGTGGAAGTAGATTTAAACCCTGTTTAATTTTTCTATCTGTCCAACATACTCATTGCTACAACCTGGGCGAAGAGAGGGTGCTGGTAGCTATAAGTAACTTAGCAGCTTTATTTCCATCCTGAAGCACAGGAATGTTTTTTTGCCTATGCTTACATACCTGAGGGAAGAACTTAGTGTTGCTCTAATAAAGGCTCAAAGTTTTATTAGCTATTCAGGCTTCAAACAGTCTTTCATACAGTGGAGAATAAAATAAATATTTCACTGAGCTAAACAGTGGAGAAGTTATTGTGGCAGAGTTGAACTGTGCTGTAACAAAAGCAGTATATAAACAGAGGCTCATATATTTTTTTTATGTGCTCAGTTCTTGTTCCCTTAGTGCTGAGGGAAAGTGATCAAGGGTTTCACCTAAGGATGAAAGGTCATCTCAGCTGGCTGGCTACCTCGGGCATCCCTGAATATTCGGCATTCTGTAAGAACTTAGCACAGGGAAAACTGACCCATTTCTTAAAGCTGTAGATTTGTATCCGAGAGCTAGTGAGCTAGCTGAGTTGCACTGGAAATCTGATGCTTAAATTGTGACTGGGATTGTGGGGTACTTAATTGTTTTTTCATCTTTTGTGAGTTTATATAAAATACCTGCTGCTTTACAGAAATGTTTTATATAATAGAATAATTAAACATTTTGATATTTACATAGAATAGGCTAGTACATTGAAGAACCCTATTTGAAAAATTGAATTGTTGGAGCAGTGGGACATAAATGCAGCTTGACATAATAGAGTAGAAGTGCAGGCTGGTGAGGAATTTGGATTCCTTTTCTATTTAAAATGACCAGCACAGAATTTCTTTAGCAGCCATTATCTGACAAGTACTAATATGCTGTGTTTCCACTCGAATTTATTATGTGGATTTACAGAAGAACAGTTCTTGCCCTCTCTTTGCAATTTGTACCCTACCTTGATTTTGCTGCTTGCTATTGAACTAGCAGAGCAAGAATTTAATAGAGGCTTTCAGGCTGAGCTCTAAAAGTAGAGTGAAAACTGAATTAAGCATTGCAATGAGAACACTTATTAGCTAAGGTGTAAGGGTATTTAGCTGGCAATATTAACTTAATTGGCTATAATATGAAACTCTTCCAAGTCCCAGTTATCTAGACATCCATGGAAGATCTTGGACCAGTATCTCCAGCGTGACATGCATGAAGCTCTGCAGATGAGTTTGATTTGCCCAGCTAGAGGCACCAGTGCTGTAAGGGTGACTCCTGCTCAAATGGGACCCTCCAGTGACTGAGCAGAAATATAAACGATGCTGTTAGAGTTCTTGGCGCAGGTAAAATCTTCATTTTATCACTCAAGAGAGTGAGTTGTGGCTCAAACACAAAATGGATGCCTTTGACCAATGTCAGCAGTGGTTAGGGAGCTGCTGCTCAAGTCATCCAGAGCTCGGGAGGTCAAGTGGCTCTATCCAGAAAGAGATTCAAAACTGATCACATTAACATGACAGGCCCAGCTGTGCTTGCCACCTGCAAGCTCTTTGGTCTGGGAGCCACTGGCAGCAGCTGATTAAAGAAGCTCAGAAATTACTTATTCAGAAGTGAGAAATCATTAGTCACTGAGAGGTATCTGGTGTGCAGAGATGCAGATTTTAAAGAGGGACTGAAGTATTGGTTTGTAGGCTGGACCTGAAGGAGCCTCTCCACAGATCCTTTGGTTTTAATGCCAGACTTTCACTGTATGCCTTGGAAATATCCTCTAAGCAAATTTATTGTCATGTCTGGCTTGCTGAGGTAGCTGTTTGCTGCTTTTTCACCTTGACTGCATCTTGGCTGGCCTCTTCCTCCTAATGACCACTCATTTTCCTACTTCCTGCATTATTTTGATCCTATTTTGCTGTCTCTGATTGCCATGGCTGTGACAGTCTGATCTCTTGCAGTGCACTGTTGTGCAGTTTCCAGTGCATAAAGGTCCCCATCACACAGCCCAGCCTTTTTAACATGTGTTTCCAGAAATTGTTTACCTCAGAAATTTAATTTCTATTTTGTTTTGTTTCTTGTTTACAAGGAAATAAAACTTCAGTGCTCAGTCTTGATGGTAGTAATCTGAACAGCCAGTTCTTTTTGCTCCCTGTGCTGCTGTTCTTCCTGAACATCAATTTCCAGCTGCAGTTCTGGTCCTGTGAGGCAGTGCCTGAACAGGACAGCCTACTATAACTTATTTAGACAGTCTTGCCCGTGGTGTCTTCAGCATATGAAGAATACAAAAGTGAGTTTTCAGAAAGTATTGTACTTTCTTTTTAACTGGCCCCTAGTCCTGCTGGGTCTGCCTGTCAGTGGATTAAAAAGTTCCCTTTGTAATGTTGAAATAAAAAGTAAGTCTGTGTTTCTTTGTTGTTAGATCCCACCTCGGAACATACTTAGCAGGGTTATTCAGTTTCTATTGTCAACTTTCATATTGGTTTGACACATCTGCTTTAAGGAATCCAAAGTAATTTGTGCTTAAATAGCACTCTGTTTTATTTACATATAAAACTGCTAAAGTGAAAAATGCATTAGGCAGATCTGAACCAACTTGGACCCCTGAGGAATTTATATTCATCTGCAATTTTGTCTCCTTTCCCATCATCTGCAGAGAACAGTGTTATAGTCACAGCAGAAATCTCAGCAGCAGCACTAAGGTTCAGAAAAGTAGCCCACAAGGACATGCAGCAGAACCACCTTGGCTTCTCCAGATGCACTGAGCTTCCTCAAATGCTTTTTTTGGTGCTGAAGGAGGTGGACCCTGGACAAGTCAGTACATCTGTATTTTAATTTTATGAAGAGAGAACGGAGTGAAATAGAAATTGAAGCGATGATTCCCGGAGAATTTTTTTTCACCTTATATCTTGCTTAGAATCTCTGCTGTGGGGATCTTTTTACAGCACAGTTCCAAGGAGTTTCCATACATCAAAGTAAAGATGCCAAAATCTGTTGGGACTGTGAGCTCTTTGAGAAAGGGATTGTATCATGGGTCCTCTCTGTGACCAAGATCCTGAGTGAGTGATCAGACAACCACAAATAATAAAAATCTGAGCAAGGAGCCACCTTGTTGTTTAAGTAGAAGCCAACATCAAAGTAGCGACTGGCAGTTTAAGGAGTTGTGCATTTAGCTGGATCTCTACCGCCAAGGAAAAAGACTTCTGAGCAAGTTTCCATGCTCTGTTGACAGATATCTAGCAACCATAGTGCTGAGCAGAGCTCCTGTTGCTTTTCAAATCTGTGTGCACTTTATGTAGCCCGAGTATTCCTTGGTGCAGAGATTAGTCTTCTGAACAGGAAATGCTTAATTTCATCTGATTTCCCATCAGTTATGCAGCTCAGATCTCTCAGTACCAAATCCTTCCCTCATCAGTGATGATTTAAATTCTTGTTTATCCCTTTGACAGAAGGCAGCAACCAAGACTGGTTTATTTGGTATTCCTTTTCCCACTGACATGGATGCTGCACTTTGCCTACCACAATTAAGTACATTTACTTACTGAATCCATATTTGTGCTTTTTGGTCACAAGAAGGTAAGAAGTACAGTCTGAAATGCATAACTTATCTTTGCATCAATATTCTCTGTGTCTATCTTTGCCACAGCTTTTGAACAATCCTTGATGTTTATTGTTAGGAAGCTTCCTCCCTGTTTACAGGGAATATTGCTCTTACGGTGGCGTTCTGCTTTCTTTTTGTAACTTCCAGCTTTTTGTAACCTCCCAGCTAGAGAAGAAGAAATAGTGATAAAATATCTAATGCCTGCTTTGATGAGCCTTTTGTCCTTACCATGAGTATATAAAACCTGTTTGTTTCCTGTGAAAGTAAGAGAGACCACTCAGAATCTGACTTGAGGGTTCTAGGCACTGATAAGTGAGAAGGGAGAGTGTCATTGATAGTGAAAAATATGTTGAAATTAACGTGCATTCTGGAATAGTGCAAAGTTTGCACAGTTTACAGCAAATGCCAAAGTATCTGTTTGATGCCTGTGAATTTTTCCTCCTGTTACACAGAAATTTATACTTGTATTCTATCATGACTCGTGAAGGTATCTTGATATAACAGTTTTTAGAGCACTAAACTAACTTGGTGTATGAAACAGCAGGTCATCTTCCAGTTCTGAAGTGGTTGGATTTCTATCAGCCAGGGACTTCAAAGAGCTTGGGTCTTCTATCATGGAGTCCCCCAGGGAAACCTTAGAGATTACGGAAAGAGAAATGAGTTTGCAGAAATGTATGCTGAAAAAAGTATCATGAAGGTGAAATCAAGAAACCCTCCTTGAAATGCTGCATAAATTGGTTATAAATAGAATCTTCAGATACTCAGAGTGTCTTATGTTCTCAGATGTAAAATAAGTGGTGTAATTTTATTCATGGTTGCTCATTTCATGTTGTCTTCTGTAGCTCTGAGCATTGTTAAATATGATGTACAATATTCTGTGTTTTGATATTATGCTCAAAGTTGCAAATCTGCTGAGAAAATCACACAGACCTGGTAATAGTATTCCCACCTACTGAAGTAAATAGTAGAAGAGAATAAGGCATGTTCACAAATCAGTTTAGAATAAAGATGCTGCTCTCTTCCCTAATGGAAAGATCTGATAATCAGGCTCGTATGTCACTCACATTCCATAAAGCATTGCTTTCATAACTTGTAATTTCATTTTAGCTGAAAGGAAGAGCTGACCTGCATCGTTGTGGGGGTTTGTTTGTGTGCAGTTTTTTTGTCCTTTTTTTTCCGTTTGTTTAGTTTTGTTGGTTTGTTGTTTGTTTTATTTTTTCCCTTCTGAATTATCAAAAGCCTGGTTGGGTTTTTTGTTTTTCTATTTTTGTTTGTTTGTTTTTGGGTGTTTTTCTTGGTGTTTTTTTTTCTGTTTTTTTGGGTTTTTTTTGTTTTTTTTTTTTTTTATTTTAGGTTTTTTTCAGGGAAGAAGTGCAGTAATGGCCAAATCAACTGTTGTAGTAAATCTTCAGTGGTATACTTTAATTACTTTGTCTGTTGGCTGAAGTCAGGAATATTGTTGTCTATAAAAGAGAATAAATTACTTTTCTGCACAATAGCCAAACCAGACAGGGATTCTCAGTCTTCCTTTCATTGGGATACTAATGCCAGAAATACTGTGTTACAAAACAGCACTTAAACAGTTTTCTGATTATGCAATGACTCTGATATATACTATGTTAATAACTTACCATAAAAATTTTCCTAAAATTACCACAGGAATACATTAATTCTAGAAATAGTAACAAATGCACTGTCTCCATTAACTACTTCTTAAGTTAAATTAGGAAATTAATTAATTACATTTCCTTAAAACTATGGAGAAAATTCTCTTACTGGAAAGAAGTGTCATGCTTGTAACTGTGGGATCTGTCTTTAGTTCCATGTTTTTCATAGGAGAATAAAATTTTGGGACCTGGTGCTTTGTTTGTGCTGTGTTTGCTTCGTAACATACCCTACAAAGTACTGTTCTTCTGGAACCAAGGCTCCATGGCCATTAGTACCAGCTATGGCATCTGGGATGCAGCAGGATGCATTTGACTTGATTGTGGGCACGAGTCTGCATTTCTTTTGACTCAGGCAGGATACACAATAGTCAGTATTGACTTTGAGGATTTTATATCTGCCTTCTTCTGGCTGCTGGAGGCACTCTCAGCCATAAAGCATCCTATAAAAAAACGTAACTTATGACAATCTTTGAATGCATTTGCACTTGGAGGATGTGTCCTTAGATGGATTCGTGCTTTGCCTCATGTAGTGGGTGCACTTCTCATCTTGCAAAGGCAGCTTTGAAACCCAATTTACTGTTTGCTGAATCACAGCACATCCTTGCAAGCAGACTTATTAGTTGGGCAGTGTCCATTCTCAGGTAGTCTTTAGCCTCTCTCAGTCACTGACATCAGTCTTTTAAATTTATTTGGCCCACAGATTGCTGAAATAAAATTTACCCAGTGATAATGTTTATGTTAGCAGTTTTCATTTTATTAGGGAAGTCCTAGAAAGTCTTTTCTTCCTTGCATCAAGAAGCTATCCTTGTTACCTATTACAAAATTTCTGTATTTTTGAAATGAAAGATGGACTGTGAGGGATTGTTGAAAACCATCTGTCCCTTATAGAGAAGATGCATGAAAATGCGAGAGATTTTGGAACAACTAGGAATTTTTTTTTTTAATGAAATATTGGAGAATATGCAGCACTAATAATCTGTTCTCACACATGCTTGGGATGGATAGAGTCCAGATGTCAAAAGTCAGATCAAAATATACTATATAATGTATAATCATGAACATATAAATACAGAATCTGAGATGGGGGTGGTGTTGGGTAGCCATAAGTTAAAACCCCTCTCAAATTATATAAAATTCAAATACAGGATAAGAGACAAGAGAGATCCGTGATAAATATGGTTAGAACTCTAAGAGATATCTTCTGACTGTTTTATACACATTGATCATAGCCATATGAAATAATTCTGTAAAATCCAGGCAGGAGGACGATTTTTAGCATGTTTGCACAGATGCACGTGCAAAAGGACTATGCAAAATGCTTCATTCTGGCTTTAAACACAGGTTTAGGGTAAAAAAAAAGTTTGAATTATTTTAGTTGAAGTTGTTTTTATCAAATTCTAATAACCATTCATTGTAAGTATTTAATATTCAATATTTGAAGTTAAAGCTGTGTAAAGTATAGGGTACAAAGTTTTTCAGTATTGTATCTGAACAATGACTGAACATTTACATAAATAGTTTTATCTCCCACTTAAGTGAGAATACATCTTTTTTTATTTTAAGAAAGCAAAGACAGAAACTCCACAATTTTTCTGTGTTACCAGGGTAGCAGATTCAACTAAATCAAATTACTAATTCAACTGAGAAAAAAATTTTGAATAATATGTGAAAATAAGATTTAATAGATCTCTTTATATAGATCTATATAAATAGGCTTACAATCTATTTATCTTTATATGTGAGAGTTAATAAAATAGATAGAAGGATAAAAAAAAAAAGAGTGATCTATTCCCATGAGCAGCCAACTTTATTTGGCTTAGCTACCAGGGTACTTGTTATTTAACAAGTTTGGTAACATGAATGTATTAACCTGCTCTTAATTTTGATCAAATACATTGACTATCATAGCTAATTCCAGAAACAATGGTCAACATCTTCAGTTTTAGCTATTCTTCTACAAAGAAAACTTGTTTGTAACTGTGCTTTAATAGATCTGCAACATACTTGTTCTTGAGATAATTTGATGTCTCCCACGGGTGTGCTCTTGATTCCCTGTGATTTGATGTCTCCCATGAGTGTGCTGTGTGCAGTTATTCAGCTCTGCTGCAGTTGCTCTCTGAGTGCAGGAAGTGCAGAATCAGAGACCATCCAGCATCATGGTCCACAAAACAAACAGTTTTTTTTCTTATGCAGTGTCCTAAAATAACTGAAAAGGTTTACAAGTATTACCTGCAAAGCTCATGTTACTGCTTTCTTGTGCCAAAATGCTCATGGCTTATAAATATAACAACCTGTGAGCAAAGTTCTAATTTACTTTGACATTCATTTGTAAGATATTTGACACATTTCTACTACAAGTTTTCCCCTTCATCAGCTAATATTGTATTTATAGCAACTTTTATTATATTTGAGTTATTAGTAAATTGTAAAAAAATTACTTGGAACTGTAAAAATAACCATTATGTCAACCAGTAAAATTCTTTCAGCTGCTCTCACTCTCTTATGGACTCTGGTAGGATTCCTACAGCAAAATATATTTGTGTTCATGGATATTTTATGGTAAATTGCTTCTTTGTCAACTGACATACATTCAAGTTGTACTTTTGTGATATTTTATGTGTAATTCCACAGTTTATTTATAGTCAGATGTACCTTTTACTGTTCACAGAAAAAGAGGTAGGCCTCTCTAATACCACATATTCCACAATGAATCTAGAATTATAAAATTAAGCATGTTTTCCAACATTTTATTCAAAGAAAAGCACCAGAAAACTGAATGGGAAATAGTATGCTTAGAAATATACAGAAGACTGGGTAAACAGGCAATTTTTAGCTTAACTAAAGTCTGCTTAACTTAAAAAGTAACTGCTAAAACTCTTCTAAATTTCATGATCATCAGTAAGTATAAATCTCTGGGTTCCTAAAACAATCTGCATTTTATTACCAAAACCGAGATGGAAAATTATTTCTGGCATTAGGTTTTAACAAAATTGCTCCATTACTTGATTGCCACAGGTTTAAATAAACACAAAAGCATCTGTATATTTTATAACACAAGTGAAATATTTTATTTTTTTTCTGTGAGTACCTTGAAAAGGCATGATCTAGTTTTTTCATACTCTCATTGAAAAAGTCCCCCCAGCATAAACATCAAATAAAAGTAAAAAAGTTGTCCTTAGCATCAGCCTGTCCCTCTGAGTCAATATATCATGTAACACAATTGCATTTTGGCTTAATTTCCACTGGAACTGAGCTGTCTCAGGTAACTGCTCAATGACTGAGTATACTAACAAGTGTGTGAATGAGCTGTACTGAGATTCAGAATCCAAAAAGGACTCTGACTGGAAATCAAAACCAGAAAAGGCTGGACAGAGGCCACAATAAATTCTTGCTCTGGGATCACCACCTGCTTCATTTACCGACTGTCCTCAGCAGTCAGAGGAATACAGAGGACAAGGGGTAAAGGCAGTAGCTCTCCTTCTCCCTGTTTTGGCCCAGGGTGGCTGTGTGGACATCACTCTCAGGATGCCTCTCACTGGAAATGGGAATATCTTTTGTGTCTTTCATTGTTTCTTCTGTCTGCTATTTCAGGAACCTTTCTAAACTTTACTTCTCCTGTTCAGTTTATTTCCAGTGATGGCTATCTCTCCTCAGATCCAGAGGAACCTCATTGTATCCCTGAATGCAGCCTACTGCCAGATACTATTTCCTGCTGCTTAAGCTAACTCTTCATATAACTCCACTGAATCCCTGCTCTACAGATGCCCAGCAAGCTCACCTCTGTGCATGGGTCTTCCACAGATGATGATTCTGTGTGAATTTCTCACGTTGGGGTGGTCCAAAATGACATTACACAGGTGACATCTTAATATAATTTGCACATAATTTGGCCTTTTACCTACATATGGAAACACTTATAAAAATATTTACATAGCTTGCATATATGTGTAATTCTGAGGCAACTAAAGAAAACATTTTAAAGCCAAAAATATGGCTTTAAGAGATGCAAAGACATCTCTGCAGTACATGGACTAATCTACTTCAGTTACTACTAAATTGCATTGTTGTCTCCTATAGAGTTGTTGAGATGGAGAAAGACAGCATGTCCAGTTGCTCCTAGGTATTTGGAGTGCCTTTCTCTATTAGGGGTGTCTAATAGCAGAGATCTGGCAGCAGCAGCAGAAAACTCATTTTCTGTCTCTGGGTGTCTCCTCTCAGCATGGACATGTCTTACAGTAGTTCAATGCTCTGATAATGCTCCTGGGAAGCTGCATTATCTGAAGTTGTTCCTCAAGGGCTGCTGAAGTGAAAATGATTGAAAGGAGTCACCAGAAGACACAAAAATGATTTTAAACTGATGTGGCAAGTGTGGTCAGCGCCTGGCATGAGTGTGTGAAACCTGGAAGGGTTGGGCAGAGAGAGATGGAAATTCCCTGAAAGCCAGAGTGTGGCCTCTGCCTGGTGAATCTCACTCACCTTCCTTCAGTTCAGCAGCTGCCCCGGGACAGAAATGGGCTTTTATAACTCCAAGGGGAGTTGCACACCATCAAAGTGAACAGGAACTCTGCTAGTGACCCATATGGCCTCAGGAAAGTGGAGTTTCTTTTCTGTGCTTCCCACTCCATGTGTCCACTCTCTCTCCATCTAATTTATTTATTGCAAAGCCTTTTGAGACAGAGTATGACCTCTGGTGTTTGGAAACTCTTGACACAGCAGGCCTGAGATTGTGATCAGGTATTCTGGGGCAGTGTTTTTTAAACTATGGTCCACTGACCCTTGAAGGTTCAAAAATTGTTTCTAAGAAAGTGATGGAAAGTACAGAAAGAAAGCAAACCAATTTCAGAAGGGCTTAACCCAATTTTCTGGGGCAGCAGCTTCACTGCAAGTTTTGCAGGGGTCCACATGAGCAAGATTGGTGCTCCATTTTGTTGAGTTGGGTGAGTATAAATTTTTGACAGAAATAAAGAGCTTGTCTTACTTTACACTATGTTTTTATCTAGTATTTACAGGCTATGCATCTACATATTGTTGTTTTATTTATGATCACAAGCAGAAACACACATTTCTTTTCTGCTCTCTCTCTTTCTAAAATGGAAGAATGCCTGCTAGTGTCAAGTGCCCAGTTTGCACCACGTTTTCTAATGCCACATTGCCTTCTCTCCTTCTCTCCCTTTCTCTCCCTTTCTCTCCCTTTCTCTCCCTTTCTCTCCCTTTCTCTCCCTTTCTCTTTCTTTCTCTTCCCGGCATTTTTGTCAAACATTTAAGAGCATCAACACAGAATGTGCAGCTCCAGAGCTGCCATCCTTGGGCATTTACCATGGCTGCAGCACTGGGGACTGACTTTGCTGCTTTATTGCACTCACTGCTTCTTCCCTTCCATGCTCCCTGCTGGGAATCCTTTCAGGAGAGCTGCCTTTGATTGCTTGCTGTAGACACAGTTTTGAGGGCTGGGGTTTTTTGGTTGTTTGAGGTTTTTATTTTCCCTCTTTCTCTGAACTCCCTCTCCTGGCTGACAGGGGAAGATGTGTGTCTGCTGAATCAGTATTTTCTGTGCCCTTGGGGATTGATGTGCAGGAGCTTTTCATCTGGCTCATGGTAACTCTTGCACAGCTAGTGGTGGTGCTGGCAGGGGGAGGGCAGACAGCTTCAGACAAGGTTCCCAGCCTTTTTTTCCCCACCCAGTGCGCTGGTGAAAATAGAAATTACTCTTTACTTTTTTGGGCTGAACTCCCTCCTGCCCTAGCTTTACAGCTGTCTCCCTCATTCCAGAGGTGAAGTCAGAACAGTAATTTGTGGACTGACCTTGCCAACCCAGATCTGAGAGGTATTCTTCTGGGCTTCTGGACATTACTTGTAGAGCATTTGAGCCTGTCTCCTTGATACTGTGAATTACTAATTTTTATTTGCTAGTTTTTAAATAATATGAAAGATTACATCCAAAATAAAGACAGTACCAATGTAACTCAGCTGATGGATATGGACAGACAATTACAAGCTGTTTGACTTTGTCAGCTGAGCTTCACATTACTTAACAATGTTAAGCAATACCTCTTGTGGCCCTAAGTGGTTCAAGTCTCAAGGTTTTGTGGCTTTCCTCAAAAGTAGGAGTGAGCATTTGGATGGTTTTGCAGCTCTGTAGACAAATGGCAACCCATGAAACGGTACAGCTCAGCTGCAGCTGTCTATAGCTGAAATTTCTAAGAGAGAGAGCTGTGAGATATGGAGAGAGATGAGATGAAGATGAGATGAGATTTGGGAAAGAAATATTTGAGCTATGAGGGTTTAGTGATCTCCAGGGGTGCAACATGGTGTGAAAGCTCTAGGGCTAGGGGGTGGTTTAAGAGAATTGGGTGCACTTTGTTCTGAGCATTTCTCAAAGCCTTCTGACTAGATATAAAGGATACCAACAAATGCTTTCAGTGGAACTATTTCAGACTGCAAGCCACCAAAAGGCATAACAGGTTCAGTTCACCTGTACTCTGTGGATCTTGTGGGTCTTTCTCTGCATATTTAGGCATATTCCCAAGCTGTCAAAAGGCAGCCAAGCAGTCAAGATAGCCTGCAGCTTGTCCTGTATAACTCTCTGCAAGCTCCAAGCATTGCTGATGCCTTCTCCTGTGCCCTGTTGTGCTCTCATGTCCTATGGACCTCCTGAGCTCACCTCTGTCTTCCAGTAAGATGTCAAGGGAAGGATCTGCACCTGGCAAGTGAGGTTTCCCAGACAGAAGGGTCATGTGTGTCTCCTGGTAGGGCAGAATGAACAAGTGGGTTACAGGTAAATCTCAGGTGGGAAACAGGTTGGGACTGTAGTCAGTTGGGTGACATCAGACTAGTGACCTGTCACTAGCAGGGTTCCACAGGGCTCCATCCTTGGCCCTGTGTTCTTCTACATCTTCATATATTACTTGGATGCAGGACTGGAAGGGATACTAAACAAGTTTGACAATGCTAAATTGGGAGGAGCTGTTGACTCCCTCAAAGGCAGAGAGACCTCCACAAATTAGAGGGCTGGGCAGTCATGAACAGTGTGAAGTTTAACAAAGACAAGTGGAGAATTCTGTTCCTTGGACAGGGCAGCCCTGGATGTATGTATGGAGTGGGGAATACGAGGCTGGAGAGTAAAGCTGCACAAAGGGACCTGAGGGTTCTGGTTGATGGCAAGTTAAATGTGAGTCAGCAGTGCCCTGGCAGCCAGGAGGGTCGATCCTGTCCTGGGGGGCATCAGGGACAGCATCACCAGCTGGGCAAGGGAGGGGATTGTCCTGCTCTGCTCTGAGCTGGGGTGGCCTCACCTCAAGTGCTGGGGGAAGATTTCAGGGTTATATTGAGCTATTAGAGGGCATCCGAAAGAGATCTATGAAGGTAGTGAAGGATCTAAAAGGGAAGCCTTATGAGGAACAGCTGAGATCACTTGATCTGTTCAGCCTGGAGAAGGGTGAGACTGAAAGCAAACCTCATCACAGTCTATAACTTCCTCATGAGGGGAAAAACAGGAACAGACATTGATCTCCCTCATGACCAGTGGCAGGACCCAAGGGAATGGCATGGTGCTGTGTCAGGGAGGTATAAGTTAAATATTAGAAAAAGATTCTTCACCCAGAGGGTGTTTGGGCACTGGAACAGGCTCCCCAGGGAAATGGTCACAGCACCAACCTGACAGAGTTTAAGAAGTGTTTGGATAATGCTCTCAGGCACATGGTGACTCTTGGGGCTGTCCTGTGCAGAGCCAGGAGTTGGACTTCAATAATTTTGGGGGGTCCTTTCCAACTCAGGATATTCTATGACTGATTCTATGCTGCAGCAGAAGAAACACCATATGCAGGCCAACCTACTGTTTTTATGTGTCTTTCAGCGTACATGATAATCAACTCCCTCTTAACAGCAGATAAAAGGTACTCAGTGGCAAGTTGGAGCAATTTGAGGTTTTGAGTTGTCCCATTTGCAATCAGTGGCACAGTGCAGCAAAAGGCTGCTGATGGCTACCTTGCCCACCTAATCAGGTAGCAGAGTACTGCACTGCACGGTGGCAATCAGCTGTGCTGTGGGCTCCTCCCTCCAGCAATCACCACAGTTAGATGCTCCATTTCCTTCACAAGCCTCTTCCTTCTGCATAAACTAACTTTTCTATGTAACTTCTGTGATCACAAGTCTAAAATGCGCTTGAGTATTCAGATATCCATTCTCAAAAATACCTTCAAGGGATATTTTATCTAAATCTCCTGTGCTGTGGTAAGTGCATTTGTGGCTCTCAAAAGTATATTAAGTGAATTTATTCTTATATTCCACAGAGTTGTCTACTCAATTTTAGTCCCTCTCAGGAGGTAGGAGCTGAGGGAGGTGGATCAGGATTCTAATCTGGAAAATGGATTAAGATGTCTGAACTGGTGTCTGGTCACATGTAGACATCTAAATCCTGGTCTCAATCCAGCTCACTTGTCACTGGGATTCCATGGGATTTTCTCCCTGTAGGATTTATCAGGTTTGCTGTACCTAGAAATGTTCCTACAGCCATATCTATGTTACTTTCCCTTCCTGTGTTTTGAAAATCACAGAGCTTGATACCCAGCCCAGTGTAACACGAAGCCAATTTGCAGAAGGGGCTTTGCTTGGAGATGTCTCTCAGGGGATGTGATCTGTGGAACACTGCTTGAGGAGAGTGTTTGTTCCCATGTGGACCTTGGCTGCTCAGAAATTTTACATTGTGGGTCAGAAAAATTTACTGCTATGATCAAACTCAATTTATACAGATTTTCAAAAGTTTTTCTATACATTAAAACCTGGTCTGGGTTCCTAATGGATGATTTTTACCATTTGTCTCCACCCACCCTATTTCAGAAAATACCTGTTTTAGTGTTCATTGCTGCCAGGCAAGTGTCACTAATTGCTACTAGTCACAAAGTTCACAAAAAATCAATACAAAAAGAAACAGCAACTGAAATAGGAACAGCAGAGTGTTGACAATGAAGTCCCATCTTGGCTGAAATCAACTGAAAAAATAATTGCTTCCTCCACAGGAATGTCTTTTGTTTAAAAATTTTTAAATGAAAATTTATTCTTTACACATAGTAATAGAAAAAGTATAATATTACTGAGGCCAGGATGAAGAGTTTGCACTTCTGCCCTGCCTGTCTCTGGAGTCCTCTCAGCACTGGCTGAGATGGAAACAATCATGATCCACAAAGCAGAGTTCCCACCCCAAGAGAAGTCAGAGTCAGTCTCACTATTTGTGTCTGTCTGGCTTAGAAAAATAGGAGGAAGAAGAGGAGAAAAGAAAGATGTTATATTTTGCCAATATATAACTTCTCTTCCATTGTGGTAGGGTGGTTGGTAAATGATTACATTTATCTCTCACTCAATCTGCATTTATATATGCAGGTCTGTTCCTTACATGAGACACAGTGAGGAAATAAATCAAGTTCCTTGATGTACAAAGCCATAGCTTGAAGTTTATCCAACATAAGCTCAGAGAATAAAAGCATTTTAGAAATTGACTATTGAACTTTTTTTTTTTTACAAGAATACTATTTACACCAGATGTGATTTGGAATATACAATTGCACAACTGAATCAGAACATATACAGTCGTACATACCATCAATAATCTACAGATCAAATAGAGAATTAGGGAGAAATGACTTTGTATACTACAAAACTGGAGAAAAACCCATCCCTCTAAATCATCTTATTCTTTGCATTTTAATTAGCAGCAACAAATAGCAATCCGGAGAAAAAACCTTATGGTCCATTGCATAAACATTTGCATCTGAAATATTTGGCTGAGGATGTTCCTAGCACCAACACAACAGATTTAACCAAACATTAGACATGGGCCAGGTCTCCTCACGACCTTGCAATGCTGTCGGAGAGCAGCCCTTCCCAGTGAAGGAGGTGGATGCAATAAAGCACTTTATTTCTCTTCCCCAAGTGCCATCCCAGGCAATGAGAGATGACTACTCTGGCATAGCTGTTTTTTGGCAGCAGCAGCCCCAGGAGAACCCTAATGGAAGGACCAGGGCAAGACAGATCACGAACCTGAAGTGCATGAGCCTGATGCACACCTCTTCGAGGCACAGTGAGGCTCCTCTCCACCAGCAGCAGTGATTGTTTGTCCACAAGAAACCTCTGCTTATTGTTTCCCACTGGGTTCTTTATTTCAAGGGAGATGAAAACCTCTCAAAATAGCAAGTGCCAGAAACATCACTGCCGTGTTTGTGCCATTATCATGTTGTTAAGGAAACTGCTGAAGGTCCTTCATTCTCCCATGATTTATTTTACAGTTAGATCAACCTTGTGAGACCTATTTATATCCAATAAAAATCCTACAGAGAAGAAAATATGATATTTTCTTTAAGACAAAAGTGAGCTTAGAAAATACCTGGTGAAACCAAGCTCTTTCTTTTTGCAAGTTGTCTGCAAAACATATTACAAACCTGATACCTTCTCTGCCCAAAATTAATTTCTAAGTAATTTACATGAATAATATTAGGTTTATATTTTATGTGTGTACAATATATATGCCTAGCTTGTTGTGAATTTACCATACTCAAGATTTCAGATGGTTCTGTACATTAGACAGCATGCTCCAGTTTCCTGGTTGGATGTGGATCAGGCTTCTGGGAAGGATTTATGTGAATGATAAATAATGGACCCTTCAGAAGAAGTCAGTGAACATTCCTGTCAGATTCTTAGCTTGCTCGAGTATTTATGGAACACTTGATTACATAATTATTATGGGCTTATTTTAAATGAACATTAAATAAACGAAGTCACCACTCAGTATGAATATTTTCCCAGTTTCTATAATAGAGACCTTGCATACTTTCCACTGGCACGGAGAACAAAGTGAAAATCACTTTGAAGTTTTGCATTACTGCAAGTCTTAAGCACCATGGGTTGTGTCCTCTGTGTGCAAAGAAATAACTTAAATTAATACTTCATCAAACAAAGAATTCTGGAATAGATTTTTGACCTGCCTTGACACCTGAATGGTATTTTTAAATTCCTCTCTGGATTCATGAGGACCAGAGTTCCATGATGAATACTGAGATTCCCAGAAACACTGATTAAAACCATCTCATAATCTCAGACTGGAAATAAAATCACCAGAATTGACACCATCAGCCTGGTGCAGGTGCTCAGATCCTCAATCAATGAGGTCATCACAAATATCCAGGTAGAGCCTGATAATTCAAAGCAGCTGAACACCTATTGCTTCTGCTAATTTGTATACAGTGAGTATTTGCTAAAAATCAGTCCCTAATGTTTCTCTAAGATAAGGGAGGTGAGGGGCATGGAGACGTAAGGAAAGTGAAAACGTGAGCAGCTGCACATATCTCAGCATAAAATATTGTTTGACTGGGAAGGAGGAAGAAGAGCAAGAAGCAGCATTGGCTGAGATGGTAATGATCAAGGGGAAATAAACCTTAGAAGTAATAAAAATTATACAATGCTGCTAAAATCTTGGAAAAACTGTGGGTTTGCAAACACAAAAAGAAAGGCTGGAATATTACACAGCATCCTGGACATGTTCAGAGGATCATGGCTACTCTGTGACTGTCTTCTGATGCTGAATGGAGCTGAGGAAAATCCAGATTTCATCTTGCATCCACTGCAGTGACCAAAGTATATGAACTGGCCAAACAGAACAAAGCCCCCAACAATCTACACCCCCTTTCTCAAACTACCCAGTGAAAAAGAAAATCAAGCTCAGAGGAGTAATGAAGGACCATGAATTTTAAATTTCCCAAAATAGCAAGATGAGACAAGATACCTTTCTCTGTTTCTGCAAAGTCTACACAAGTTGGATATCTAAAAATGCAGTCAAATATTCCTTTGACAAATTGGCCATAGGTGATTTGTGCATCCCAGCTGTAAAGCTTTGTAAATAATGAAGTTTTCTATGTGCTTTTAAAAGCCTCCAAGGATGCTGCAGAACTATCAGCTGTCAAAATAGCATTCCCCAGCTTGTGTACAGCATAAACAAGTGCTCTTGCACCTGACAAATTCAATTGCACAAGAGGAAGCACAAGCTGACCAGTGCGAAAAGAGAGGAGCAAGAAGATCTGTGAAAAGAGGTAAGTACATCTGCTGCATACAGATACACACCGTTGGGAGATGAGAAATATAGCCTAAAAAAAAGCCTAAAAACCGCCAAAATCATCCCCCAACCCTGACTTCTACTACAGGTAAAATCCTTTTGACTTCAGTGTATTTGTGTTCTCTGTTGCTATCTCTTGGCATGGTAGGAATGCAGAGGCTCAAATACTGGATTTTTTTAAAGCGTGTATTATTGGAATGGAACGTGAATGAAAATAATGAATACTGTGGAGGAATTAGTATGGTTAAGATCAATCCCAGTTTCAAAGACAACAAAATATCAAGAGCTGCTCAAAGTTGTGATTTTCATTTGGGTTCTTCTAGGTGCCATTTTGTCAGAGAGCACAGTATTATTTTTCAAAGCCAGGAGCAAATGAACTTGGTGTTCACACATGGTGTGATTGTTAGGGATGTCCTGTGCAGGGCCAGGAGCTGGACTTCGGTGATCTTTGTGGGTCCCTTCCAACTCAAGATATTCTACTCTACTCTACTCTACTCTACTCTACTCTACTCTACTCTACTCTACTCTACTCTACTCTACTCTACTCTACTCTACTCTAATCTACTCTACTCTAATCTACTCTACTCTAATTCTACACTCTTCATAAAAGGGGAGAGACTGAACAGGTAGATGTTAATGCATAGAGTAGACAAATTAAAAACAAATCTCATTTTTTGCTATGATTTAGAGAATTATGAAGCATCTGGGCTCCTTTAAAACTGAAGAGTGCTCTGCGTAGCTGGTATCTCAAAACAGTTCATATATTGATAGACAAATATTGAGGCAGTGTTATTATCCAGATCTGTCTTCATCTGCAGTTGGGGTATTTCTCTTTGTCTGCAATCTGTATGTTTCCAGGGAGACAAGGTAAAAGGATAGCACAGATTAGCTTGCCTAATAAGGATCCTGCCTAAGGATCAACACAACAATGACTAACGCCAAGGACAAGCTTCCTAAAGGTGCCAAAGGCTTCAGTGTAAATACACAGCTGTTATGCTTTTGAGTTGGGCAACTGCAGTTCAAAGCTCATAGATCTTCACATAATGAATTTTTCTGTCTTGTCAATCTTCTCTTTTGCAAGAACCAGCTTGGGTTATTGATTTCGAAATAAGGGTGCTATAAACCATCCTAGGGAAACCAGGTATAAATGCTCTGCTGGGACGGGTGCAAGGCAAGAACTCTTGTGAGAGATTGTGCTAAATGTTACACCATGGAAAATAAAACTTGATACAGTTGGTAAGGGTATATTAAAAGAAAATGAACCTAAAAGAGGTTAAATAAGAACAGGATGCCATATACTGCACTTACACCTTGATAGAGAACAAAGGTTTGTACTTTATAGAGTAGTGACCTAAAAAACCCTTTTTAAATCTTAAAAGCCTAATCTTGAATTAGCTGCTCTCTGGAAACACAGTCTTGCACTCAGGTGCTAGTAATTCAAGGGGAAGAACAAGTTTTTACTACATAGATTGGTATTACTGCAGAGCCTAGTGAGAGGAGGGCACACAAAATGTGACAGCTTCTCTCCAAATATTTTGACCTTCTGACCATGGAAACAAGGAAAATGGGGACAGAGAGAGATAATGAAAGTACATATGGTCAGTGGAAAAGTAAGTAGTAAAACTCGTGGTCTCCTGAGATCCAGCTTGGAGTACTTTCTCTTGGGTGGCACTGTGTGTCTAAATAAATACTGTTCATCCAAACAAATCTGCTGCAAGAAAGGTTGATTACTAGACATGCACTGAAAAATATTACAATAAGAAAATAGGGAAAATAATTTTAATCTGTAGTTGCCTTTAAAAAAAAATCTGTTGCTAATGCTAATTGATGATATAACAGAATATTGAAATTAATATAGTAGTGATTAAAATTTTACTGAAGGAGATGCTTTTCAGGAAAATCTTGTTGGGTACCAAGGTATAAGTTTAGATATTTCTCTTAAGCTACATATTCATTAGGCATAAATATTTGCCATGTGATCTTTCAAGTTTGTTTTAGCAGTACTTCATTTGTGTGACAGGTGATCATTGCAAAGTACAGAACTGCTGTAATGTAGCTTAATTTATGTATCTGCCATCCTACAGAGTCTGCATCAACTTCTTTCCCTCCTGGTTTTACTGATACTAGGTAGCAGCACCAGTCTTGAATTAAAACCTTTAAGATACTCAAGGTACAAGTGTAAATGATAAAATAAAGCAGGGGAGAAGTTTTGTGTTACTTTCAGATGAACATTATTTGAATGTAGAGGAGTTATTCTGGAATGAGTTCCCTGGATTTGAACAGTTTGTATTTCATCCCGGCTCTAAATATGAATTTATACAAATATGAATGAGGAGCTTGAGGCACCTGGTAGGCTGTTGGATTTGGGGCTGTTTAAATAATTGAGCTTCTTAAGTAGCATGAAATCCATGTGTAGCTTATAATGTTTGATCAATTCGAGTGAGCTGCTTTATGCAACAGAAGAAAATTTTCATCCATTCTTTTTGGGGTGCCAATGTTGTTTACAGTCTGTTCATACAGTGTAGGATGAAATACATGGCCTTGAAGAATAACTTTCATTTTTCACGTGTAAAACAATACTGTAATTCTATCATTCTTAAAAGCAAATTGCAAGGTCTTATGTTCAATACTTCTTCCAGAAGTTTTTGGAGCATGAAATTATGGAGTATATTATTGTCTGATAACAGGACATAGGAAGGGCAGACACATTTCTGAACCTTCTCAAAGAATGGAGGTGATCTTTAAGCAAATACTTGCAGACCCTAATAACTTTTTAAAGTCTGTGTCATCTATTGAATTTCATTGGCAGCTTAAGATGTGGAAAGCATGACTTTATAAACATTAAAATCAATACATACAGAAAATTAAACACAATAAAATATTTGGAGGTGGTGAAGATGGTATGGACTGTTTGAAAGCACTCACTGTAAAGCAGAGACTTAAACTTCTGAAGGATGAGGATCTAAAAGAAACTCTGTACGCCTTTTCTCATCTTCTGAGCTTAATTTCAGGGCATCCTTGAGCGGCTTTGTCAGTAGATTAGCACTGGCATCCCTACAATGATATGTGTAGGCCAAAAATAGCTGTTCCTAAGGTGCTTCTGAAATGAAATTTCTGAAAGGAAAATGAAAAGCTAAATATACTCTCCAAGACTCCAGAGAACAAGGTTTAAATAAGCTCCATGAATGTGGAGATTTGCCTCTGTCCATTTATCACATCAAAATTCTTAAATGTATTTATGTATCTGAAATTTATAGTCTTTCTCTGAGTCAGAGAACTGAATAGTGCTTTCTTTTTCTTACTTTTTAAATCATACAAGTTGTTAATCAAATGGTTAATACACCAGCATGATTTTTCATGCCCTAAATGCATCAACAAAAAAGTGAGCTACTAATCATTTAGATAAAGTGGATTCATAAACCTGCATTATACACTGTATATCTTCATTCAGAAACCAAGTCTGCTACTAATCTTAATTATTTCTTCTGCAGTTTTATGTCACAGATGGCTCTTATTAAATTTATTTTCCTTTAGAGCTTACATGGTAAAGATACTGATTCAAAATTAGATCTAACATGAAAAAATATTGTCCTTCTGTGATACATCCTGAGATACTTGCTCTCTGACACCATCTTGATGATGAGTGGTGAAATGGAAAAGTGCCGTGGTCAGCCAGTGGAAGCTTTCAAAGAGAATCTGTGATAGAAATTAAATCTTGCTAGTGGTTTCCAGCTCCTTCTAAAATATACCTAATGAGCAATTAAATAGCACAGGATATAGCACAATACATACACATTTAATTTTTCAGCTGGGACTGTACTTATTTTGCATTTTTTAAAGTCTCAAAGATGAAAAACATTATCTCCTGTAGCTGCAGTAACCTGCAGTGTTGAGGGCTGCCAACAGAAGAGCTGGTATTAAGGGTCTAAACCTGCCTTGGTATCATGGCACATCCACAGCATGCCAAGTCAGGGGAGAAATTCTATTGAAGTTGATGCTGATTTTTCCATTAACTTCACTAAGATGAGATTTGACCTTGGAAGAGGAAAATATGGCTGCTGCTACACTGATATCTTTTGTTTATTAGTCTTTGAAGTTTTCTTTTCTCGTTTTTCTCCATACCTCAGCAGAAGTTTGAGGATTATTTTTTAACACCCATTTGATCAGGTTCCTACATTCTAGCTGTTTTCAGCTCAAAATGTTACAAAAAATTAAAAAGCCCCTTGAATAAAAAAAGCCATGTTGATGCATGAAAATTACTTTTAATTTCATGGGTTGTCTTGTATCTTTAAATTCTGGATTAACTGTGTAATAGAGAGAGTAGAAATGCCTAAGAATAGGGGAATCATATCAAAGTAGAAATAGGAAAAGACTTGCATTTAAACCACTGCTCTTCAAAGGGCTTTTTTTTTTAAAGTACACGATCTCACTAGACATGAAAAGCAGCATTTTACTGAGCTAGTGAAATAGGCTGCGCATAAAGGACGAAGACCAGAAACTACACACCAATTTGGATACTTCAAAAAGAACAGCAAGAAATGTAAGTTCATACAGATGGCTGCAAAACAGCAAAACCCAAGATCCCCTGTCTGAGAAATAGCTGGTCTGAGGACACCTGATGGAGGTAGAGGTACCACAGCAGGGGCTGTGTAACCTCAAATGAGCGTGAGAGGAAGGACAAATAGTCACATGGGTATAAATCAGGCCATTCAAGATCTGTTTTCTCAGTTGTGTTTTCGTGATATTGATCTGCAGCAGTGTTACAGGCCTTCTGGAAGGCTACACAGGCTGCTGTTGGCCTGTGGAAGGTGATGGATGTTACCATTGCCTGCTCGTGATCAGTCTGCTATAGCAAATCAAAGACCAAGCAAATGATAAAAAATTAACATAGAAAATGGGATGCAGAAGAACAACTAGATGAAGGATGACCACAGTTATTGGGGTGTCACATCCCTCCTCTGTGGGGAGGGATGTTATGACCTGGTTACTGAGAGTTGCCTCTGCCCAAACTAAGGTGCAAATGTGGGCATATGCTGAAGTCAACAGTATGGATTGAATGTGAGGTAGAGAGATAGAAAGAAAGAAAGGAGAGAGAGACAGACAGACTAGGCAGAAGATAGTCACCACCTATGGATCTAGCAGCATTTTGCTGGTCCTTTTTCACCCTGGGATTCTCAGTGGTCGGAGAGCTGAGTACATTCAAAATTTTTCACTATTTATACATTTTTGCAAACAAAGGGGTAAGTGCTCATTGGCTAAACAATTCTCTTCTTATTGAGGCAAATTACCTGATTGTTTAAATTATTTTCTTACTTCTAATGGTAAATAGACCTAGGCTCAGTATTTCTCTTCTGAGTCAGTGGATTTCTACGGTTGATGGTCTGTGAGTTGGTGGTCATGATCTCACCCCGCCAGAATTACCTTATACTTGGTCTGAGCTGATTTCAGCACAGTTGCTGAGCTGGCTTTCCTTGTGACCCATAAATTCTCATATTATCAGCAACACATTCTTCTCCCCCAGCTTTGTTAAACTCACCCTAGGTCTGAGATAACATCCAGACAATAATACCACCTTTATCTTATCTCAGGTTCCCTCTGTGGTGGTTTAACTTACAGTCCAAGTTCCAGGTATCCAGAGAGTCATATTCCATGGGGGCTCCAGTGGCTGGTGGTGGTCAGAGGTGCCATCTATCCTGTGATGTCACAGGTGCTCATGAGCTTCTTTACCCGGTTTGCCAAAGGGGGAATTTTTGTCTGGGTGAGTTACCCAGGATGTGCCACCCAGATCTGAGCTCTGCCAGGCTTGGAGTTAGTGCCATCCTGCTGCCCTGTTCTGTGCTGGTCTCATGGTAAAGTGCTTCTGTGGCCCTAACAGTGTTTGAGACAGGCAACTGTGATCTTGAAGTGCTTACACCACCCCGTGACTCAAAGATTGTTTTCCAGGGACTTTTTGTCAGTTCACTGGTTGCTCATGGGGGTGATGTGTATGTAGCAGATATTAGAAGACAAAAGCAGCAGAAACAATAATGCAAGTAACCCCACAGCATGCAATATCTATCCCAGTCATTAAAAATGTAAATCCAATTGCAATCATCAACCAATTCTCATTAGCCACTGCACCCACCCCGTGAGTCCCAAGGATCAGAGTGTTCTTTAATTAATAGTGGTTGTGAGGGATTCCATAATACTGTGTCTGATGGATGGAGTCCCAATATGTCTTGGAATTAGCCATAGAATCACACAGTGGTTCTCAATTTTTAAACCCCAACATATCATGTATTAGGATGTGTGTTAATCAGCCAAATCTCAAGGGCATCTTGAGGTCCCCTACAACAATTGATTACCTTTGCACACTGGAACAAGTGTGAATGGGTTTGCTGAGGAGGTGTGTTCACATAATTCAATGGCTTTAAAACAGGTGTTTCTCTAGACCATATCCACATACATTTTGAAGAATTTTATGGACAGTGCACCTGTCCAATTTGGAAATTCCATACACCATGAAAAATTAACTTTTAATGTACAAGCTTCTCATGCAAAATATAAAAAAGTTTTCACACAAAAGGTTCTTATGAAAAGATATTCTTATATTGAGCCCATACTCTATTCTCCAGGGAGTAGTGTACAGATCCGTTTTGATTTAATCCTGACACAAAACAAAAACTGTGACTTTACTGTTGGGGGAGTTATAAGTGAAATTATTATCCTTTTCAAATTTAATTGTATTATCTCAGGTTGCTTTTTCTTTTTTTGAATTTCAATGGCAAATTGCCCTCATCACATTCCTTTACAATTGCTGCTACAGTAAATTGTGCCCACAACTGAGAAGTGCTTGAAACAGGCAACTGTGATCTTTAATTCCTTACAAGGGGGAAGAGAGAGAGAGATGGAGCAATTGCTATTTTCCACATCACCCAATGTGTGCCGGGACTCTGAAGAAGCCCTTTGAAAATCACCCCTCTAAACTCTGTGTTTCTTCTTTACCTGCTTTTCTTCAGTTGCTCACAGCTATGTGCAGAGATAAAGTCTACTAACTTCACATAGGTCTTAGACTTCCTCTTTTTAAACCATGAGACTGGATGTTGATTTGTGTGGTTGGGATATAACAATGACATTGTGCTAAATCTGGGATTAAAAAGGTTTTGTGTTATTGTGTCAGCTTTTGCAATTAATGTTAAAGATCTTAATTATATCTAGAGTTTATTATAAAATCAGCTATTTTTAATTTAGAGGATGCTTTCTTATGTTAATAAGGATAGGAGATTGATAATATTATATATTAGTGCCTATGATAAAAGATAATTATGATTTTTATTAAAGAAATTTATGATTATTAATTGAGGTGTTCCTGAGATGCATATGCATATATATCATGTAAGGCATATTAATGTATTTATAATATTCATAAAGTGTTTTGCTGTCAAATGGCAATTCTTGCTCACAGTTGTGAGCAAGGGAAATGAGACAGTTGCTATGCTATAAAACCTACTCTGTGAGAGATTTTATAAAAGCTTTTGTTTCACTATTAGTAATGAATAATTTCTGTTTAAAACTAAATTTATTGGATAACTGCTTTGTCCTACTTACAGACTATTCTAAACCACCAGGGATGACAGAGAAAAGCCTGCCTAATTGAAAGGATGATGAAGCTGCTCTGCTACATTGAGGCAGCTATTCATAGTTCTTAACTAACACTCAGGTCTGGAGTAACTGACTTGTAATATTACTGACTATCAGCAAAAATTAATCAGATAATGTCCAATATAAAAATCAATTGTTTGCAATCCAGGTAATTGTCTTATGCATTATTGCCCATGTAATGAAGCTATGCCAGTGTTTAAATCTCTGCTTATTAGGACTAGCTCCTTTCGAGTCAATGTCTAAATATACATAAATGGATCATGAAGGGGTTCTCATAACTTGGCACTGTTTAGTTTTGAGGAAATGTATGATAAGCTGACTTGGTTTAAGTAAAACTGTATTTTGTATTTACTGTTGGTAAAATGCTGCAGTATGGAAGATACTGGAAATAGCTTTATATCCATTTGGTAATGTTTCTGTGTTTTATATTTTCCACTTCTCAGCTTGCCCTTATAAATAGATTTTAGAGCATATTTTTAATTAATTTTTCTTTCCTGTAAATATTTGAGAGAAGTGTCAGAATCAGTTCAAGTTTTGGTGTCTGCTTATAAATCATCCCTTGGTTCCTGATAGCAGGCTGCTTTTATTTAATTACTTATTTTCTTTTAAAAATATTTGATTCAGTAAAAGCAATCACGGTAAAAGGTGCAGATGCCTTACAGAATTAGAGATACAAATCAGACTCTACCCATACAAACAAACTTTTTTGGGTTGTGGTGTCTGAATAGACAGCAAAAAATCCCCAGGGACTTTCTCAGCTGACTTTGTGCTGACAGCTCTCTGTCATATGTTTAGGTGGAAACAATCCATCCAGAAATTTAATGCCACTTCAGCCCTACATGAGAAGAGGACAGTGTTAACAGGACAGCAGGAGATGTGACAGCCAGTGACTTGATGATGTGATGTGGTATGGGGGAGGCTGTCAACAATGTGGCACAAAACTTCCTGGGAGATGTTGGCCGAGATCTGTTGCTCTATTGAAACAAGCCTTCCAAAGGCAGCTTTTGGTTTGGATAAAGTTTAAAGGGAGACAAGGTTGAATGGTGGTGAAACCTGACTATCTTTATGCCAGCTTGACTGTGTCTGGTTTTGCTTTTGACCACCTCTGTCTTCCCACGTCCAGGACTCTGGAAGACACTCTTTAGTAATTGTCTCAGAGACAGAGGGCTGAGAAATCCCCATGATTTAGGACCTCCTCAGCGCTGTTACCTCGTTTCCTATTGTCTCTGCCCTCTTGGACCAGCTCAGCCTGACAGAGCTACAGGGGAAAGGTAGCAGTCCTCTATGCCATTTCATGTACATCAGTCTGTGAGACAGGGCAGCTCCAGGACGTGGCACCTGCAGGAGCAGGATCATGCCTGTATGGTGTGTGGAGAGCTGTTTTTGCCAGCAGCTGCACAGAAAAGCAGCTCATCCACACCTTGCAGACTTTTGCTGAGAAGAGACCATTTGGGAAATCACAAAAGGGAAAAAAACTGCAGTTGACTTTATAATTTCTTTCTAACTGGAACCTGGCTGGAGAAATGGCTTCATGTAGTTTCATGCAATTTAAGGAGGAAGTGGACTATTTGCTCATCTGTTTCAAGCTCCATAAAACTGTGTTTCTGATGGAGGGGTGCAATACAGGCTGCAAAGATGAAAGCTGTGCTCACAAACTGACTGTCCAGCAGTAAGGATGCAATGCAGAGGGATGAAGATAGAGACAAAAGCCAATCATTTAATTATCACTCAGGAATAAGTCTTTCTATTAGCTGGAAAAACATCTATAAAATGTAGAAATCCCCAGAGGTTTATATCCCCCTAGTTCAGATAGTCCCTCAGAAAAGAAGGTCTACCTATTGCTTGTCTTCCTCTAGTAAGGATTAAAAAAAATCTGACCTCTAAACTATTGTATAAATGGTGTCTTTTAAAAGGATAGTCACCTGAAAAGTATGTATTTTTCTATATATCTTATATTTTTATATAAGTAGGTTATATTATGCCCTGGTGCCTTTCTGTCAGCTTCAGCTGGGTTACTCTAGGCTTCAGGGTTACCTGGACCCCTGGAGGATCCTCTTAGCCTGCCTATTTTTCTCTGAGCCTCACATAATTTAACATGATAATTCTCAAAGTTCGTATTAGTCCTTCTTTACAAATCTACTCCATCAATGTGCTTCCTTGTTTACAGCCCTCTTCCAGGTAACGTCATATTATGCTCAGTAAAAAAGCCTCTTGTAATGCTCATCTAAAGCAACAGGGATTCCTTCCCACAACCATGGCAAGGAAAAGCTTTCCAGAGAAGACGCTGTATCTCCTGCCTGCCTTTCTTTTGGATGGAAAGTTAGCAGCCTGCCCTCTTCTGACAGCACTAAGTCCCAACAAGGCTGTGTGTGTTTGCTCTGCACAATTTTAGAAGCTCCTTGTTTTCCTCACCTGGAACATGTCTGTGAATAGGTGATTCTGGCTTTGGAAGCTATGAACCAGATCTGTCTTCAAAGTTGAATTACTTTAAGCACGTTTGTCAACTGTGCACACATCTTGTCACAATCAAAATTAACCAGGGTGAATCAGCGATTTAATTTTCCTATAAATTATGTTCATATCTGGTCTGGAGGTTTTTTTTACATCATCTTGGTACCTATAAATTAACATAGAGTTGTATATGCCTGCTGCCAACTCTAGTTATTGCTCTGTCAGGATTAGTTTTGAATTTTTCATTGTAGCTTTCATGATAACACACAGCTGATAATTTGAGAATGTGCTCAGAAATGTTCATTTCAGGCTGACCAGGGGTTACTTCATTACTGTGTAACTAAAGCTGGAGCTCCAGGCTCCTAAATCTGCTGGGATTTTTATGATGGACTATTGCATCTGAGTGTTTGACTTTTGGAGGCTTGAGTTTGAGATGATTTTATGCTGTATGATTGTATTTTCCCTTTCCCTGAACATTGATTTGGTCCCATATATTTTTCTCTTTATTTTTTTTTTTTTGGTGCCTTGTCTAAAAAACTGTTCTTGGTATTTTAAAAATCAGCCTGAATGACCCAGTGAAATAACAGAATCTCTGTGAATGTCTTAAAATCTCTGCCTCTAGGTTTAGATCTTGGAGGCAATGAGTGCTGCCACTCCAAGGGTGTAGGGTTCAGATTGGTTTTGTCCCCCTGAGCAGATGGACAGAAGTCAGAGTGAAGTTCTGAACACATCACACTTAGTGCCCAGGCCATATCTGTCTCTGATAAAGCAAGGATTTTGTCCTGAGCAGTATCACACTTGGTTTTCAGAAGCATTGAACTCATGCTTGCAGGACTCTCTGGATCAATGTGATTATGTGCTAGCCACAGTGACCACTAATTTCTGTAGGCTACAGTGAGCCTTACTTCTGAAAGCAGAATGTAATGATAGCATTACATGACAGTCCCGGCTGTCTCAGTCAGGGTCTTTCCTCCACACTGAAATCATAAGATAATATCCTCATTTTCAAATCTGTGCCACAGCCATGTGAGACCAGATTTATCTTGTTATCCTGCCTGGAGACTGGGCAGTACTCCCTAGGGAAGGGATTATGGAAACTCACAGTGGTTTTGGGGCATTGGTTCTTTTGTTTGGGCTGATGACTCCACCCGCATGAGAGGCTTGGATTGGAAGAAAGCACATTCAAAATCCCTGCAAATTGATGTTGTGTGCTGGAGGGGAGCCACAGGGACAGCCACTGAAAGGCAAGCAGGGTCTATAAAATAATAACTTGGTTTCAGAGCTAAAATGAGAGGCTGTAAAGGACAGGTGGCTGCAGCAAATCTGTCCCTGCCTGAGGGGAGGATGCTGCTGAATCTATTTTCGTTGTGAGGAGGAAAGATAACCACAAACCTGTGCCAGAGGAATGGGTGGGAAAAATCAGGGAGGAAAAAATTACCAGCAAAAGTCAACAAAATGAGTGGGCTCTTGGCCAGGCTCTCCAAGGCAGATGGATGGTACCGCTGGTTATGACAGCTGCAACTAAAAATGCAGGAGACTACGGGGGAAGCTGACAAATATTTAAAGATTACCACCAGCTGTTTAGCCCAAACCATATCTCCTCTGCTGGGTAAACAAAACTTTGTTCTGGAACTGCCTTACCTCTTCTTCATCACTGGATTACAAAGATGATATTTGAACATCATTAACAAGATCAAGCCCCTGAATGCCAGCAATGTCTCATCCTGCAGTAAAATCCTCAAGCCTGAGGGACTCACAGCCCCATCTTCACAGCAAAGCCAATGGGACATTGTGCCTTCCTCCTTCATGTGGCTCTGCAGCCTGCTGTTTCCCCACAGCTGCCTGGGGAGCTGGGCTGGCAGGGTGGCTGTGGCTCCCAGACAGGCTTTGGGGGAAAGAGAGGTGTCCCTGTATGACAAGCAGTGCTCTTCTACATTGAGGTCTGCTTCCCGTCCCATTGCTTGCTCTGGGTGCCTACCAAGTGAAGCTAACATTGCAGTTCTGTCCTTTGGAAACTCCGTGGCCTCACCTATCACCTTTGCTGCATCTTCTCCCACGTGCTGCTTGGCCTGTCAAACACAGCCAGAGCATCTGGTTCTCTGCCCCTTGCAGATGTTCAGTTTGCTAGGGGAGCTGGGCTCTTCTGAGAAGTATGGCTCCATACCTGCTCTTGCTTGGCACTTTTCTGTGCTGATAAATTTGGCTTCAGCCTCCAGGACTTCTCTTCCCCTAGGAACACTTTATTTTTATTCATGACTGGAAATGCAAGCCTAACTGCCGGTGCTTAAGGTACCTATTCTAAATGTGACAGACTCTTCACCCAAAGGAGTGCTCAGCAATGTATTGAATTTAGCCTACAGAATGTTGGCAAGAGTGAGACTTTATCAAATTTCTTTTGAGTCCCCATTCCCTTCTTAAACATCAGAAAAATGGATCAAAGTTAGGAGTCTATTTTCCCTCTTAGTCCTGTTGTACTGCTGTTTCACCTGAGATTTATCAAAAATACTTGAACTGAGTTAGAGAGACAAAAACTGAGTTTTAAGAATCTGTAGGTGTCTGATGGGAAGAATGGACAACATTGAGAAAACCTTTATTTATTTCTTTTTTTAAAAAAGATTACCATCAGAAGTGCCTACAGCTAAAGGTAATGACTAAATATACTGGAATCGTTGAATTCATGCATCTGAATCCTAATAAGAACATAAAAGCAGGAAGGGATGTTGGAGGATATGGCTGCTCACTGGCAGGGGAAAAGAAGATACTGCTGCCCGCCAAGGTGAGGGATACTAGGACGAGATTATCTTTCCTGTCATGTACTTGCCAAGCTACAGCTCTTACTTCGGATTGCTCTCTGGGTTTGGTGTCATATTGTCTCCCCCCACACACAAAGAAGCGAAGCTTTAGGGTGGAGAAAATGGGTAAGGAAATAATTGGTTATGCCTCTCAGATATTCGGGAGTCTCGGATTGGCAAATTTCTTCTCGAGCAGGAGAAGAAGAATTTTCCTGCCTGGCCATCCTACTTTGCCAGCACAGCAGCAGTGGAAGCTGAGCTGGCCACTCTGCTGCTGGTCCAAGTGGTGGGTGGGAAGGCAGCTGCTCCAGGGCTGCTGCTCTGGGATTCAGAGTGGTATTACTGACAGGTATTATTAGCAGGGCTGCAGGGAAAGAAAGGGGGAGAAACATCCACAACTGAGAGAGGGGAGAGTCCAGCCCCAAATGAACACCTGCACCATTCCAGCTTCCCATGGCACTGCATACATCTGTTCATGGGAGACTCCAGCACACAGGCACACCAAGATACATATTTTGCTTGGCAATTTTATGGATGTGTGAGGCCTGTACATTTTAGTATAGGTAATTATGTCCAAATCTCTTTAGCTTTTCTCTGTTAGAGTATTGCCAACAGGATTTTCCCTTAAGAGAGGCCCTACCTACATTTGCTGTAATCATCTGATTAAGGCTGTTGTGGTTTTAGAGCTTAATTATATTGCAGAGAAGCATGAACACACGCAGGGTGCCTAAACTGATCTTTTCCCAGATGTGGGCATTCACTGCTCTGTGGCAGATATCATGTATTTGGTGTTTTTCTCATGCCTGTAGTTCCTGTACAGGTTCCACCCTATAAGTGGGGGTTAGCCCTGATTTCTTCCTGAAATTTAATTTATTATGTTCTTTCAGCCTCTCCAGAAAGAAACTTGTCGGAAAATTTCAGCTGGAACATTTTATGTTGGGCTTTGTAAAAGCAAGATTATTGCAAAAATTATGCATGCAGTGGCATTTAGAAAGGCAACAGAAATTTTTATTGAAGAGCTTGACATAGGTGGCACGAAATATTTAAGGGGTTTAGCGATAGATTTAATTTTATTTTCAATTGACAGTGTTCAGAAAAAAATGTTAGAACAAATATTTCAGTGAGCTTAGATGGTTTTTTTAATCTGTTTTTTGTGACTATTTAATCTTCCACTTAAAATTTATCATTGCAACTTTCTGCAGGGCATTTAGTCAGAGAGGGGCATAGTCAGTTTTCAAGCAGTTTTATGATGTCATTATGGCATTAACTTATGGGGCATTTTTCAGTTATTATCATGAACAGTGGTGGGGCAGAGGCAGGACTCCAAGGGCATATGTATGACTACTGAAAACCTTTCATGGCCACTCTAATAATCTGGTACAGCTGTAGAATGAATAGTAAATAATGGCTTCCATCACAGTTAATTCATACTCAGTGGAGCTCACAAAATCCTGGGGGTCTTTTCCCCCCCCAGCATGTTAAGGCACTGCTGGGAACTCCATGGAGATGCTGCCCTCAGCCAGGGAATTGGCTGCCTGTGAAGCAGCTGTGTTCAGGAGAGAGAAAAGGAGAAGAGGTGGTGGGCTCAGAGTTGCTCTAGGAGTTGGTCTTACAGAGCCTCTTCTGCTGTGAGTGAGTACACGCCAGTAAGTGAAAATCAGATCTTGCCAATATTTTTGTAATAGCTACTTAATGAACAAATCTGCAGAGAATCAGAGATTTTTCCTTCACAAAACTTAGTTCAAAACAACAGAATAGCATTGTTTCATTTTTTTTTCATACTGAAAACTGATTCCATCACTTCTTCCATTGATGTGTATTTGGGATTGCATTGTGGAAATGGACAGCCTGGGCAATATGAGATTTGATGTCCACCCCTGCAGCTAAGGAAGCTTTGGAAGAGTGTTAATGCTTTTGAAGACTAAGTGTGTCCTCTCTAGAGTAGTCCTAAAACCTTATTAATTTCTTCAGTCTTTATGGGACAATGCAGATATTTTTTCCTGAGTCATGCATTCCAGTAACATGCCATGCTGTTCTATCATGGACTGGACTATGCAATGCCATTCCTTCTTGGTTGCTGTGTTTTCTGCATCCTGCTCACTCGTTTGGAGCTGCTGAATAAAGTCAGCCACTGCCATGCCATCATCAGCACAAAGTTCTTGGATAGACATCTGTATGCTTTCTTCATTACTCTCTGTCAGATCTACTTGTTTGGTAGATGGTAGAAGGAAAAGATAATGGGAAAGGTGTAACAAAATTAGGAGAAACTTCTCTTCCAGCAGGTATTAATCATAGCTACTTGCAGGTTTCAGAAGTACCAGTAGAAATGATACCTGCTTAAAAACGGATTTCACAAATTACTGCTGATGAGAAGGCAGATTATATGTACTTTGAAAAATAAAATTTTACATGGCACAATGCAACACTTTACATTGACTGGGGTTTGTAAACCTATGTCTGGTTCCCAACCTTTCTCTCAAGAAAAAACCCTCATAAAGCACTGGTTTGTTGCTGACCATGTATCAAATACAGGTTTTTGATTTGGGGATTCTGATGACTAAAGTCAAGCAAATAATTCAGAAAATAATAGCAAAATTATTAATGAGGCTTGGCAGAATTTGTTTTTGAGAAAAGACAGTGAACTGGGTGATTTTGTTGCTTGAGAGATATCTACTAGAGATAAAAGGAGAACATGCATCCAGCCTACAACTGAGGGAATACAAGGATGCAGAAATACCTCTTCACATGGTAAAATAAAAATTTCAGCAGGAGAAAAATTTAAGCAATGGAAGTGTTATAAAATCTAACAGTAGAAAATCTCAGGTGAATACTTCCTTCCCCTGAGAATAAAATCCTTTGGAAAAGAGCACTCAATTTGTGGTTTATTCCCCACTGTTCTGAAGAAAATACTGCTTGTCCTCTTACTTGCAGCAGTTACTTTGGGAGCAAGTAAAGCACTCAGCCAGGGTTTTGCATCTCTGTGTGGCTGGAAGGCTCATAATGCTCATCCACAGCACCACAAACTGCCTGACAAAGCCCTGCCAGCAATGTTCTTATTCCCGTTTTTTCTGTGACTTTCAGAGCTGGTTCTGTTTTTAGCCACATCCCCAGGTACCAGGTGTTATCTGTAATCCTGGCAAGCATTGTGTCTCTGTCTCACTCGTGTCTAAGCTGATGTGAGGTACTGTGTGTTAGCAGTTCTCCATTGCAGTGTGGAAATATAGGAAGACACCAGAAGTAAATTCCTTATTGCACTGTGTTGGTTATTGACTGGGAAGATAAAAGCCAGGACTCCTTCCATTTCTTTTCTCTCTTATTTTGGATTGCTTTCAAGTAGATTTAGTAGTTTTTATGGGGACCAGAAAATAAATTTTCTTTTAAAAACTAAGTTCTTTGAGTATCTTAAAGTATTTTTCATTGTTTATGCGTAGAAAGGAAATAAAAACAAAGAAGCAAGATGCTTTTTTACTTTCTCTGACATTGTTTTTTTCTCAGCAGTGTCATCTTTTTGTTTTACTGGCTTGGATTTATTGAGGTGATCATGTCAATGATACATATACGTATAATTTATTTTTGCTTTTCATCTTCTTTCCTGGTCTCTGCATGAAGTTGCAACAGCATTGCCTGGAAAGTCTGGTGCCTGGGCCAATTCTGTTTAAAATAAAAGGCAAAATAATGCTAGGCAATGGAATTTCACCAGAGGAGAGCTTGGCCTGCTGTCCTTATATTGCTAAAAACCAGCTGCTGCTGAAATCACTCTGTAGCTGCTGATTCTCACATCTGAGGTGAGAAGAGGATGCTCTAAATCCAGAAATCTCCAAGAACCTCAGGGGAGAAGTTGTGTCCTTCTGGGAAATCATAGGGGTATGTATTTATCATCAGTGCAGGAGACCTCAGCTGCTAGTGTGAGTTTATAAACCAGCTCCAACTGTGAGTTTACAAAGCATTTAGAATGCCCTCCCATGGCTTTATAAAAAAGGTCATGTTATTTTCATGGTACAATAATTCAGGGACCCAAACACGAAATCTATGCAAGGAATTTCACAGCTTTGCTCTGCTGTGTCACCTCTAACTATCATGCTGAAACTCCAGTTAAGACACAAGGATAGCACTAAAAAGTCTTTTCTTTAGAATGAAAGTTTTAATTATGATTTTGCATCAAATCAGGTTGCTTCTTCAGTACAGCAATGAAACGGGAATTGTTTTTGTTTTGCTGAATCACTAACCTGGTATAAAACTTAAAACTGAATGTACATAGACAAAGTTTGAAAATATAATGTGCATTTATTAACTTTAAATCTGCAGCCTAAGAAACTTTATCTTACATAATTGGTTCAGCACCATTTTCATACATGTGAAATATGAAAGAAATATAGTCTAGTCTAATGGAAATTCTACATAAGCAAGTTTAAGAGGGAGAATTTTGATTACATTTAAACTAAGACTGTATTTATTTCATAATTTCCAGACTTATTTCATTTTATATAACTCAGATTTTAGAAATTATTTCTAAAGTATTAGGTTAAGAAATTGTGTTCCAAATTATATCTTACTTGAAAAATATCCCTAAACACTTATAATTTAATGGCAATTATAATATTGAAAGTTTTCAGATTTTGCTAAAAGCTTAATGGTACTTATAACTTTGAATTTCATACCAGATTTGTATGTACCAATTGTATTCTATAAATAATGAAGTGTGTTTTGATAAAGAATTGTTTTTTAATATTTCCCAGGGTATTCTTTCACAAATTATCACAAGATATAAATAAAATATAAAATGCCTGTTGCATTGCATTTTCAACATTTTTCAACTTGAAATTATTATTTACTTATGTTAAAATGCAATGCAGAGTGAAAAAACAAGCCAAAATTGTTTAGTCTTTTATAATGAAGATAAAACAATTATAATTGGATGTAATGAAAAGTTTTCTTCAACTGGACCAATTATTTTTTGTCCAGCTCTTCCATTTTAGCTTTCTGATCTTGCAAGGATGCTGATTCTCAAGGGAACAGCTGTCCTTGATTAGATCAAGCTGTGCTTCTGATCTTTTAAAATCTCCTAATCTGCAGTTTACCGTTCCAAAAAGTCCCCATGTGCTCCATTTTTTCTCCCATATGACCTGCAAAAAGAGAGGTCATATTTCTGAATTTCTCAGTGCAACCTGCTGTAATTATTCTTAAGAATGACGTTTTTAACTTTTGGAAGGTTGGAGTTTTTTGTCATGTGCTTCCAAATCTACAAGGTAGGTGTTTTCACTTGCAGGGTGATGATTTATCAAGTAAAAGCCATTTTCTCAAAGGGGTTCCATTGTCCAGAGCCATGACAATGCCTGTACCTGTGCCTATAAAGAACAGATTTATCTTCTTTTGAGCTCTGTTACCAATACAGCTCTTCCCTGCCTTAGGTTCAACTGGAGCATCCAGGCTTGTCTCTGTTGGGTAATATCACAGCTTCGTTTAAGATCCTGAAAGCTTGACTCTGATAATATTTAGATCCTATATAAAACAAATATCTCTATGTCAACAAATAAAAACTACATTTAAATTTCTAGCATTATGTAATCTTATCTCTTTCTGGACGAAGTGAATTCTCTCTGTGGCTTTAGTGGACATCATTCAGCCCAGCTTGTAGGTGGCTGTGCTGTAGTAACAGATCTTGCCCTGCAGAACTTAATTGCATTGTGGTTACTGTTTATGGTAGCAAGGGTACTAATGCTAAGTAGACAGAGTAATTATAGCAAAATTTACCTATAATAAAATGATACAGTCATTACATTTTCCTTTGTCTTCTTTCTTCCCCCCCTTTAAATAATCAGTATTTTCAAGCTGTTTCAAGCCCTGCAACCCCCAGTACCAGGAACCAGCCACTGACAATGTTTGCATTCACACCAATCGCCTCATTATATAAGGTAAACCTTAATTTCCTTTTTTTTTTACACATTGTCTTTGTATTAATTCCCTACTCTGGCAAGCAGAAACTCTCCAGAGACCCAGGAATATAGTTTCCTAACTCAGTCCTTGAAAATGCAATCCTTGAGGGTAAGGCAGGGGTTGAGCAAAACTTTAGGTTTGTGGTTTGTTTACTTGTTTTGTTGGTTTTTTGGTTGGTTTAATTTTGGTTGGTTTGTTTTCTTTTGTCTTGATGGCATGTAATGACTGTAAAATAGCATGGCTTTATTTGATCAGTGTCAGAAGACGTTTTAGCTTTGGTTCTCAAATGTATCCGTGGGACAAACAAAATGAAAGCAAAATATTAGCCAGTATATTTTTATTAGGTACAGTGTCAGGGAATAAGCCAGTTATTAATGGTATTTTTTCTGGTCATGGAATTAAATCCTATTTTAATCTAAGAGTGGAGAAGGAAAATTAATACTGTTTGTTCTGAAATATGGCTCTGTTCTCTGCATAGCTGAGAACAGACTGGAAGTTTTCTCTTTCTGAAAAAATAGTTTTCTTACTACATACTATCAATATGAATTCAATTTGCAGAGTATCTGTAGTCCCAGAGCAGTACAATCTCAAAAATAATAGCTTGCTGCTTTCCCCTTGCCAATCTCCACCCTGGCTCGTGCCAGTGCATCCCAATGTGTGGTGCAAAGCCGCCTCCTCGCTGCACCGGCACGGAACGCTTCACCTATAAATCATGAAGGAACAGTCTGTACTGTCTTAGCTCCTCCCTGACCTGGGTACTGTTCTGACCACAAGATACTGTAATTTACTGTCTTTCACACAAGTGCAAAAGAGGTTGTGTGATGCCTCCAGGATGAACAAACCCAGACGTGTTCAGGTGGGTCTGCAGCATGGACTGACCTTCTGCATTTCTTGCCAGTTCCTGTAGATGAGGATGATTATGGGAGAGGGTCAGACAGCAAGTGAGCTCCTGCATCATCACAGCCTGTTCCTTAAGTCAGAGAATGTCAGCGTTTCTTCCTTGTTGTTTTAATAACTAGCATAAGGGTAGGGTAGGATATATGACCAGCATTCTGGAAAACCTCCCTCACTTGCAAGGTATGGTACAGGCCTTTGGATTCCTGCCATAGGTTTGAGAAGATACATCTCTTGACATGTGATTCTTCACCCACAGAAAAATATGAGTGCCACAAAGCTGGGACAGGCTGTCATCTCCCTCTGCTTATGGACCATTTACCATTTCCTCCTTTTCTCCTGCAGTTTCTGTTAAAGGTTTTTTTTGTGCTGACCTTAGACTAGCTAAAACTCTCCTAACTGGCTGCTTTTTCTTCTTCTAGATCCTTGTCCTCCCCTGTGATTTATTTCCTTATTTACTCTTTTATCTCCATTTGCACTGGATCCTGTGCTTACCTGTCATTTGTACTGGTGTTTTTAAAAATTCTTTCCTTTCAACACCGCAGCTTTTCTACATTCTTTGCAAGTTATTATTTTACTCATCTTTTCAATCCAAGCCTTTTCTCCTACAGGCACATTTAATTCAGAAAGTCTTCTGTGGAATGCCACAAATAGATCTTTGCCCCTCTGTGTCTGCTGTTTCTGACATGCTGAACTTCAGCGTCTGTATTCTGCTGTCATTACCTTGATGTAAACCTGGAAAGAGTCCATGGTTTCTTATCCATAGCTATGTGGTTGAAAGATCAGTAGCTTAAGGGAGAAAATCTTGGAATTCTGCAGATAAATTAGAAGTGTTTGTGTTGCTCTACAGCGAACACAGCTTTTGCTAGATCTGAGAGGTTGATTACCTCAAAGGTAAACAATTCTCTTCTGTAAAATGGCATTGTTTCTACCTGACACATGATGATTAAACATCTGTTTCCCTGACTTGATGGTCTTGTAAAGCGTGACCTGAACCTATAGGTTTAAAACATAATTCAGTCTTATTCAGTGCTATAGGTTAAACAAATTACTGCTGAGCAGTTAATAGAGTTGGCCAAATCCAACCCTGGTGTTACACTTGTCTTATGCCAAGACTGAATTGTGTCCCATATCAATAACAATGAACCTTTACAGATGCATTTCTAATGGAATACTGTAGTAAATTTATTCCTTGCTTATTTCCCTAACAGTATAAGAACAATAAGTGTGTTTCAAAGTTAAACCACTTGGTTGGCTCACACATTATCAGACTGAATGCTAATTATTCAGCCTAATTAAGTCCAAAATAAAAAAAAGGGTTACAAACTACAAATTGAACTCTGGTATAGATACTTTTTTTAAAGCTTTCACCTTGTCACCTTCCTGCTCCGACTTTATTAACAACTGAGATCACTTCAGCCCTGGACCACCAGCGTTTCGCTCCAGCAGGGTTTGGCACAGATAGCTGTCCCTTGTGCTGAGCAGCTGGAGCCATGCACGGAGCAGTCTGTAGGGAGTACTTCCACATGACCTACGTGCCACAGGTGATTTCTTAGTCCCAGCGTGTTGTGCATGCACCCTTCCTGTTAAAAGCCCTTCCAGAACTACACTGCTGAGACAATCTGAAACCTTCCCCTTAATTGCAGCCTGAGTTAGTCAGGCTTGTTTTATATCCTTTTGTTCTTGGGCCAGTATAGCCTTGTAGGTCCATTAGATGCATAATTGCTCATGTTTATTCTCTTGTACCTCTGCCCAGTCTTCCTTTTACTGTTATGTCTGCCAAGTTCCTCTAGCATCTTTTCCTAATGGTCCTACCAGTCCTTTGCTGCACCTCCTTCAGTTCAAATTTACCTTTGCTGTGGAGTCTTTTATTGCTACAGGACTGAGTGAAAAGCAATATTGCTGCTGGTACCTATATGTGTGTGTAGCCTTATGCAAGCAAGCAGTGCCCAGTCATTGTCTTTGTCTTCCTTGCAAAGTTAAGAATATCTTGTCAGCAGCCCTTAGCCACCTGTGCTCTATTCCTGCTGGTTATTTCTAGGTGTTAGGTCTCCAATTGCTTAGATTGAGAACAGGGGTGTTGTGTAGAGGGCTCAGGATGTCTGTGGGTGGGCTAAATACTCATTCTTGCCCTACTCTTCCAGAACTTATGGTAAGCTAAGTGCTTAGGTATTGCTGGAATTCCCCCTCAAATGTGGGCTAGAGCTTAACCCATATGAACATTTAAAGGGAAAAATACATGCTAGGTGGATCTGTGTTTTTGAGCACCCCAACTGCCAGAGTCAGACACCCTCTGTGCAACTGTTCTCCAAGCTCCTTGCCATGATTTCAGCCCCTGAGTACCTGTCCTGGAGGGCTCCTCCTGGTTCCCCTCCAGGTCCATGCAAGGGTGATGGTGGGGCCCTTTGCCTGGTATAGGAGAAGGACAGTCCTTCCACTGCTGATGCCAGGATCCAAGGATGGGCAATGAATGGGCTGGCAATGACAGGGTAGATTTGTAGACTATAGTTGGAGAGGTTCGTCAAACACCAAGGTCATAGATGGGAACTGTGAAACTTTCAGATTCCTGAGTGCCGGAAGTCTCATAGTCCATCTCTAATGGCTTTTAAAGTGTTAGGGCTGAGAAACAACCTGAGTAGGACATAGTGATGAGTTTTTATAGATGCATCATATCTCTGAGGACTGCAGTCACAGCAAGTTAGAAGACAACAAGCAAAAATATAATGGTGAGTACTAAGAAGAATGTGTTGGACTCTTCAGCAGCGCTGTAAAATCTGTTTCACATAGCACAAGCATTAATTCAAAGCATTTGTTCACAAGGCACTACCTTACCTGATCTGCTTTCTTTGGCTGATATATGTACTGCAGCTACAGATTTATTTCTACAGATACATAGTTTTGTATTTTGGTAATAAATTCTTTTCAATAGAGTGACTCCCCAGGACTGAGAGCTTATGAACTGATTGATTTAAATGCCTCTACGAGACTGTGCTTTCACTGTCTGGCAAAACACATGACATAAATTTGACTCTGGAGCCAAATAAATTGGAGAATTGTACTAAATTGTGCTAAAGAGGGAAGATGGATCGTGAAAGAAGCCACTTCAACAAATAATACATACTCAGAGTGTCAAATGTAAAATAAATAAAACCTTATGAAAACAGAAAACTTGTTACCAGCAGAAGAGCCTAAGTGAGGTCTGAAAATTACTACACACGTACTCTCATGGGGATACATCTTCTACTCCTTTGGCAGAAATATTAGGAGTACTTAATCATATTGGTGATATTAATTAGAAAAATGGAGATACAGAGAGAGCAAGAGCATTTCTTTATTTTCTTGCAATAAATGGCAAAGTTCCCTGAACTTCAATGAGACAAGAACTGTACTAAATACCACAACAATAGCTAATCCATAAAAGAATAAAAAACCCAGACAATGATTTGATTTAGTTTTGTGTCACTCCAGGCTTATTCCAGAAAAGTAACTTTATTTTTCCTGCTTTAAGATGAAGTAGTGCATTGTTGGAGAAAAAACCAAACCAGAATGTGTTGCATAGTTTGTCATTACAGCAGAAATAAAAACAAAACCCAAGGGCATATGATTTTCAACACCTTTGATTCTTAAAAAATTAGAGAGAGGGTAATGCAAAATTACTTTTTTTCCCTTAATTTTTAGTACTTTTCTTCATTCTTGGGGTCCCTAGGAGGCTGCATGTGTGAAGACTTATATCACTTTCTGGAGCTGTGGTTCAGACACTGACACTAAATGTGACCTAACAGCTCATCTTCTTTGAATTAAGTGGCTTAGTCAAATGGGAGATGAAAGACAGTACCAAATGGAAACAAAAAAAGATGTGAGCCTGTGCACATTCAGCTTTTTCTTCTCTTGAAATGTTGACTGAAAAGAAATTTAAGGTATTGTATTTCATAAATCTGTTTTAAAAAGTCTTTCAGTCTGCTTTTTACTTTCTTGTTTTTCTTAGTGTTAATACAGCACCAGAAATATTTTACAGCTTCTCTCTTTGATACATTCTTTTCACACGTGTTTAGTAATGCCTTGCATGTTATAAGGAAACAAACGACTATAATTTTTAGTGCCTAGGCTAAAAGGCTCTAAGGATAACATAAAAACAGGTTTTTATGTCTTGAGTGTGGGAAACAGAGAGTAAGACCTCAATAGTCCCAGAGAGAGTGTTTCCATCACACGACGGGAGCTCGTCCCTTTAGTTTGTGGCTGTGCTAGGACATAATTGCATTTTATAGCCATTAATGCCTGCTGCTCCTCCACTGGTGAGCAGTGCTCCCTGGCAGCTGCCCACAGCACTTGGCCCTCCAGGAAAAGAAGTCTAGAAGGGACCCAACAGGAATGGTGAGCTCCTTGGAAAAGAGTGAGAATGTTTGGGAAGGTGCTCTCTCATTGTCCCTCAGTACTGTTACAGAGCAGGACTGCAGTAACACCATGTCATGGCCCTCTTTCCAGTTTGCCGTGTCCTGCCACGTGTGGCTTTAATGTGAGACACCTGAACTCTCCAAGAATGGATCTGTGCCCTGGCTGGCTTGCCTGGCTAATGCTGAAGGAAATAGGCCAAGGGAGAAAGTGGTGGTGTAGGAGGATGGAGTTTGCAAAGGCAATAGTTAGAGAGGAGCAGGAGTGTGAATGGAGCTGGATAAATACAGGAGATGACATTTTGCTGAGCTCAAGGCCTTACTCTGTTGCTTTGCCTGTCCCTGTGCTCTGGGACATGTCACGTCTGACATCAGCTAAGATTTGATCTGTGGTGAGGAGCCAGAACAGGACAGTGAAACCATAGACACATTTTGAGGATGGTATTTATATACATTTAGTGCTGAGACAGATTGGCTGGGAAAGGAAAGAAGCTGCTGAGCTTGTTAGAGACCCACAGGGGAGAAAGTGCTCTATGAGATAGTTTGAGAGTTGTTAGCTGTTTTGGCAACTGTTATTAGACATGGCCCATAATTACTTCTGTAGCTATGGAGGAGTGTAATTTGCTTTTAATTACTGTATTAGCAAATATATCAGTAGGGAAACCAACAGAAAAAGAAAAAAACCTGCTGACTTTCTTTTGGCCCTCTTCTTTGTGACTGTAGGAAGGCAAAAATGTTTGAGCAAAAAAAATAAACTCTAATGAGCCCCAAACAGGCACATTCTGAGAAATAAACATGCTGAGGAGGGAAATAGCTATTCTAGGTAGCAGAGACCTGGCTTCTATCATAGTCCTACAAAGTGGAAATAATAGCCTCTTCCCACTGTAATTTTAAAATTGTAACTCAGCGCTGTTCTTCTGATGCTTTGTGATAGATGCCAGGAGTGGAGACTGCTCTGCTCCAAGTGTGAGTCAGATAACAAAGCAATTTCTGAGCAGTAGCAGCATTGCACCTTTTCTTTTGTTTCCTCTGAAAGATACTGTAAGGCTGCATTATCAAGATTCACCCTCGCAGAACTATATTTTATTTTTAAATCATCCTTTACAAAAATTTGTGAGTGCTGGAGGGGACGTCTTATCTCCCATCATGGCCACATCTCCAGGAGAATTCAAACAGGAAAATGCTGAATGCATTTTCTTACCTTGAATCACAAAGAATAGAAATTCAGTGGTTTTTCTGGCTTCTTAATCTTCTCACTGAGATACTGCTCTAAACACTAATGAACATTAAATCGCTATTGCTCTGTTGGTGTGTAGCGCTTCAGTCAGCAGTCCTTCCAGAGTCAATAACAGCAGGCAATCTACTGCAGTTCCTCTGGTGTTTATTTTTAAAGATAATACTTGAAACACTTTAAAAAATGAAACATTTCATTTTGAAGGTGACAGAGCTAGAAAAGCTGAAAAAGTTCAAGGTGCTTTTACAGCATGTGAAAGGGACAAACCATTTGGATTTCAATTTCCTCTCCCTGCTGCCCAGTTAGCTGTGTAGGGATCATGACTCTTGGCAGGCCAGGGGTGGCTTTCCCTGCTGGTTTCCCCCATCAGCAAAGCACAGGACCCCACACAAGTGCAGCTTCCCACAGGAATCATTGAATGAGGAAATGGGGCAGCTGAAACAAGGACAGGTGGTAAATGATGATAAAATCCCCAGTACTTTGTTTTATGGTGAAACTCTTCATGCAGCCTGTCATAATGCAGCAGAAAAAATGGCTTGGTTGAGCATGCACCTCCAGCTGTAAGATGCAGGTAAACAAGGGCAATATGTCAGCTAGAGAGGCTTTTGAAGTGGATTGGCTGTGGGGCGGGCTCAGAGTTGTACACAGGTCCTGCACACTGGCATTTTCTAACTTCTGGATATTTGGTTTTACGGTCACAGCAGTGGTGCCTTAACATCATTTTATGTGAGGTATTTATAGACCACCTTGTCTATCAGTAGTGACTTCCTGACTAGCAGCTCCAGCTGAAAGCTTGTCTGTGTCCATAAGGGAATTGGTATTTTTTCCCTGTCTGACAGCCAAAATGGTTTGTCTGATTGCGAGATGGAGTCTGGGGGAAGATGTGTCATTCTGTAATGTTAAAACAAAAATGATGATGAGAAACTCTAGAGCTGCACTGAGTTTTAAATTGAAAACTACTGTGAGCAGTGCAGGAAGAGGGAATCAGGTGGTAGTGGCAGGAGGGCAATGCCACAGCAAGGGTGGGAGATGTGGAGAGCGGTGGAGAGGAAAGCTAAGCAGGGCAGATAGGTGCTAGTCTATCTCAAGAAGCTGTGCCTCTAAGTTTTTCACAGTGGGCATCTCTGTCTTTCTATATTGCTTACATTCTTACTCAGATTATGCAGGTAAAAAGAAGCAGAGTCTGAGGAAAAATAAAGCTGCAGATGCCAAGGACCAGTGTGCACTGAGGAGGCTCGGGAAGCAGCAGCCTTAATCTCAATGCTATAATTCCCCTCCTGTAAGGGGAGTGCTATCAGTTTTGCAGAGAGGTGTCATAAAGATGCATGTATTCAAATTTTGTGGAGCACTAGGAACAAATGACATAATTTTGTATTCAGTACAGGGTAGTTTAAATAAGGCCTGCAGGCCACTCACTGAATGTTGTGGATAAAAAAAAGTCTTCACTGAACAAGTCAGACACCCCGCGGAAGAAATAGAAGATGAGCTTGTAATTAAAAAACAAATTTATACATAAAACGCCCTGAATTAAGACTTCTTGTGCATCAATAATCCTGGCATGTCCTAACTTTACAGAGCTTGATTTTGCACTAAAGTGTTTCTTTTAAAGTTACTTTTCTGCATATGAACTGTAAGGAAGACACATGGAAGCACATGACGAGGGCAAAGAAAGACAAATGGGGCAGAAAAAAGACAAATACTGTCACTTATGTATGAGATATGAAGTTAGCACAGGTTTTCCCTTTTCCTCAAACCCCTGAGTAACATATGAAGCAGGGCACAAAAGTCTTTGGGCAGGACAACCAGCTCTTTACTGCTCCTTGAAAACATTCAGAAATTTTTCCTCAGTTTCTTTTCCATCACTTTGATATTTCATTTACTTTTACTTCTCTCAGAGACCTTGATTGCATTCTTTTAATAGACAGACACTGCTGAGCTCCTTCTCCCTCACCTCGCAGAGATAAGGCTGTTGCAATCTCTCTGCTCCTGCTAAGAGAGAGCTGGAAAGGCAATACCAGGGAATGAATCCGTTAAAAATACACCCCAAAACCCAAAGCAGAAAGTAAGCAGAAAAATGTGGGCAGAAACACCTTAATTGGAGTTTTTATTTCACTTCTGCTCTGTGTCCAAGCTGACAGAGAGAAGGTCTTTTCTTGATGCCTGTTTCTTCCAGATATCCTTGTGAGGGATTAGACATTGCAGAACGGCAAAGTCAACACCATACAGACCCCAAACATGCAGCTGGACCAAAGATGGAGAAGGTTTTTGGACAAGGGCAGTGAAACTGAATTTTGTTGCAAACACAGTTTAATTTGAAGAGAAAAGAAGCATTGCAGTGTTAGTGTTCTTTTAATTCTCATACTGAAGTTTTGATAAAAGTTTTTAACTAATTATCTATCAAGCTTGAAGTTTGCCTTTTAAATCCATACTTAGGATCTCTTTAAATATCCTGATATTAAGAAAAACAAGCAAACAAACAAAACAGTGCTCCCATAAAGCCTGTGAAAATTATGTCTCTCTTGACCATATTTACCTAGCCCTTATCACAGTGGGACCTGGATTCTTGATCAAAACTAAATGCGCTTGCTGTGTATACAGATGATAATGTATTAAAGACAAAGACTGGAGATGAAACTCTTGTCTCATGTACTGCTGGCAAAACAGGAAAAAAAAAGTGCCTCTGTAACAGAAAATTTCAGATATGATTTGGGGCTTTTTGTTTGCAGCTGGGTACACTGGTAGAAAACTAAACAACACACTGGCACAAAAGGGATCAGAATCATACTAATAAAAAGTCTATCCTCACAGATATTGATGTCCAAAGATATGTATCTGGCAGAGAAAAAAACACCCCTGATTTCCCCAAGGTAGTGCTGTGAGGAGGGGGTATTGAAAGTAACACTAGGTCCTGGGAGTGTCGGCCTAGGCACGGCCCCTACAATAAATTGCTGCTTTGGTGAAGTAATTTCTTATAAATGGCAGCATCTTTCCTCTGTGGTCCCAAGCTCAAGCCAAAAACTTCATGTCGTTTGGAAAGTTACACCACTTGTTGCAGAAAGAGTAAGAAGAAAAATGACAATCCAATGAATACTGAAAAGCATACGCCAGTATCCTAGTGACTGAAAACAGATGTGGTATTCAACAGCTGCAAGAGAAAATGTTTGACATGTCTACCTCTGCAGCCAGTTTCAAGGAAAGGGAGGGTCATTAAATGTGAACAATGTCAGCTAAAAGCCTCCCACCTCTCTCTCAAGCCTGCTGGTAAATCTGACCCTGTAGTCAAGGTCATTTCTCATCTCCTCAGGTACGCAGCTGTATAAGGACTTCGGGGTATATCACAATAAATTCTTTGCTACTCTGTAAAACTTTTTCACTTGGAGATTTGAATCCAAATAATGTTGGTTTCCTGTTATACTTTCCTGGTAGTGCTTTATCAAATAGCAGGAATTTCATACTGTTCCCGAGGGCAATTTTTAAAACGGAATTGTTCCTTATGGGTTTCTACTGTAAGCAACACACTGTTTTCCAAGCTTATTGTCAATTGTGAATGAGCATAAAGTTAATTCAGTTTTGTGAGTGCCTGTTCACCTAGTGGAGGTCTATTATCTATGCAAATTAATGGCTTTTGTCCTTTAAAAGTTTGGATTAACCTTTGATTTAAAAACATCACTAGTAACTGATATACCCAGATGGACCTACTTGCTCTGTTGGATGATTTAATCATTAATTTTATAAATCCATTTTATTCTTCCCTTTTAATGGAATGGTGAACATCTCTCGTGATGAGATTCTCATTCTGACTGTGGTTTTGACTGAATTATTCAAAATCGAGTTGCTCAGTAGAGTAGTGTTGCAACATTGCTTTATAATTCAGGTCTTTTTTCACTCTTACTTTGCATTGACTAGCCCTGACTGTTGTTGCATTCCCAGTTGTCACGGTGACTTTCCCTGCTTAAGAATATGAGAAGATCAAGGTTTGTAGGTACATATTTCTGAGTGGCTTGAATATCTCATTCCCTGACCTAAGACATTACTCAGGAGGCATAAATCCATTCTTTATCCTTAGTTGCAATACTAACATAAAAAAAACCCAATCTTTCCATCTGACTTACATGATTTAATTTGATCAAGAAAATCTATGCTGTCCAGAGTTATAATGACCACGTAATTACATGCAACAGGCTCAATGACAGCTTCAAAAAATTGCTGGCTACTCTAGCTTCTTCTCTAATCACTTGGAAAATTGATAACACATGTTCAAGCATTGTCCTCATTGCCAATTTATAGCATCATTAGGTTTTGCAAGAAAATCCTATGCTCTTTTTTTTTTCCTACACTCAGTGAGTTTAGATATGGCTGCTTTTTTGAAATTAATCTCTACCTTTGCGTGCTTTAATTTCTATTGTTCAACATCCGATGCTTGGCTTCTGAGTAAGAAAGGATCAAAGCATCTAAAGTGCAGATGGTCAGTGTCTGTAAATCAGCTGCTTAAAACAGGGCATCACAAATTTTCTTTGTGAGTACGATTTTGCCACCAAAAATGAAACTGTTATTAAATTAAAACTACTGATGTCCTTGGCTCCAATTAACCTGCTAGTTTTGGCAGAGCAAACTGTGGTTTACACATCTTCCATCTAAGTAAACGTGAACCTCAAATAAAAACCTCAACCTCGAAGTGCTTTGGCCAACCAGATAATAATGGCAGAAGGAGGAGCAGAAGGGGTTGGAACAGGGATGCCACCCCTCTGTGGCTCTTCTGTGTCTGGAAAACCCTGAAAGTACAGGTAGCACTTCCCAACACACATGACAGGAAAATGCAGTGTTTTGTCTTGGTTTTCTTGCATCAGCTTCTGATGCTGCTTTCATTATTTATCTGGTGAATGGTGGCAATTGCATATATAAAACCCATTAGGTGGCTGCTGTTTATTTTTAGAATGATTAAAAATTATTCCTTCAAAAAGGGAAAAATCTTGTTTAATTTTTAAAGGTTTTATTTTGCACTTTAAATGTGAAATGGGAGATAAATAGGAAATGTGAATCATCTTGTATACTAGTAAATTGCACACAATTCCACTTGCCTTTTTTTCTGCACAGTATTCACATCCAATCTGCACTATGTGCTGTATCAATTCACTAATAGTTTATAGTGATAGACCACCATTTTAACAATAAGTACATAGGAGCAGAATAAAAAAGTCTGTGCTTTTAAACTAACTTCTATTTCTTGATTTTTGTATTTAGTTCTCATCCTTAATCTCCCATAAATGCTTGTTGTTGTCAGCTTTTTTCTTCCATGAAATACCTTTTAAAATGCATAGGCTTATTAAAAAAACTAATAAGTAGTGATAGTTGCCTTTCATTCTGTCTTTTATAAACCATTTAAAAGTGAATAAACTGTTTGAATTGCAAACTCAGCTCTTGCCTGCATTCATGGAACAATCACAGTGGTAAACACAAAATGATCGTAATTTTTCATCAAAGTGCTTTAACCTCAGCCCTGTTGGCTTGTCTCCCAGATAACAAGGTAGGGTAATTTCTATGATTAATTCGGTAAAGTTTATCAAACTGAATGAAGATTAAAGGCTTTGGAGGACTGTGTGGTGTTAAATGTTTTTTAAACATAGTAAAATGGTCTCTTAAGAACTACGAACTTTTTACATACATTCAATAGTTTCTGAAATATTTGGCTCCTTGACAGCACAGTCAGAAACATCTGGTCCAAAGCTACCAGCTCCCCTTGCTCACCCAAAAGCTCAAAATAATAGATACTGGTTACTGCCTGCAAAGAGATTTTGAATCAATCTTTGTCCTAAATATGTGCATGAGAAAGGATGTTCATGAATATGACAGGAATACAGAAAAACTCTACTGGTCACTGCTTAATGTCTGTAAGAATTACATCAGAATTTTGCACATTTGAGGTGGTAAACATTGTACTCCATTTTATTACTAAAATTTAAGATCAATAAATAAGAGAATATAATTTAGAAAAATTTTGTATGGACAGTCCTCTGGGCAACCTGATCTAGTTGAAGATGTTCCTGCTCATTGCATGGAGATTGGATAAGATGTCCTTTGAAAGTGCCTTCCAACCCAAACTCTTCTATGGCATGTAATCAGTACTGTTATTCATTCTTTTACTTGTGGTGAATGTTTTTCATTAATGAATAGTGTTTAAAAAAAAAAAAAGTTTTGATTTTAAAATGGCTAACCAAAAGGGTTTGGTTGAAAAATGTTAATTTTTCCACTTAGCTCTATATGTTCAGAATTATAATTTTATGATTTATCCTTTTTTAATTCCTAAAATTGAGCATTCTTTTTATGGGTGGAAATTTCTACCTGACAAAAACCTGTCTTCTCACGTCCTAGTTTTTTTTCCTTTTTTGACTACAGTTGTTACGAAAATGCATAACTCAAGATAAAACTAATGTCCTGGACTTTAAAGAGATGATTGCCATCACAAACCATCCCTGTTTATCTCATGTGAAGATTAATAATGTGTTTCAGGTAGGCAGTTCTGTTGTGACCAGACTGTGATGCTCAAACCAGCTGACTGCTGGCTGCAGGCTTTGGAAAAGGGTTTCACAACACTAGGATGTGGCCACTGCAGTGGTGTAACTAAAGGTGCTCTCCCTGTACCTTCCTTTTTAATTAACATTTGCCACTGATGGACGATGGTCTTCGTGTCTGCATAGGCTCTTTGTGTTGAAGGTAGGTGTCTGCAATGAGCAACGTCATTCATCGTGGGTCTGACAGCAGGAAAATCTCTGTAACTTGCCGATGCCAAAGCAAGCTGTTCAGCTTGTATCATGCTGATGGGGAAATTAAAGGGTAGCAGACTAACATGTCTTGTTCATAATTGCTCTAAAGTATCTTCAAAATGTAAATTAAAGGACAAGTTCTGAAGGTTATTGAGCATGCACAGCGCGCCCTGAAGTCAGTAGGAGCCACAGCTGCTGTAGACCATCTAAGAGCTGACCCAAATAAAGTACAAATGTCAAGAAAATCACTTGAAAGCCTTGGGGCCCTAACTGCATTGCACACAAGTCTAATTGTGTTTATCAGCAGAGTGGTGCTACATCTCTTTTACTGTTGATTTAGGAAATCCAACTTTTCATTGACTCAACAGCAGCTTTGAATGCCCCAAGCACCTAAATAAATCTAATCACAGGAAATCCTTCCCCTCCATAATTTCATTTGCACGAGTCCTCCTTAAAGTACCATCTCATCAGCAGAGACTGAAACAAGCATATCTTGCCTCTTGCTGGTAGGAGGGAAGAAATCACATTCCAGGGAAAAAGATGTCCTTTCCACAGTGCCTCTTTTCATGTGTACTTTATCTTCTTCACTGCAAGACTCCAACACTGATGAGCCCTGCGGGTCCTAAAGATTCAAACACAATAGCACAACAGGAAGATTAAGCCCAGAAAAAGAAAAATCGGATTTCATTTCCTCAAACACTGAAAAGAGATGATTTTCTTCCATAAAAGAAAATTTTTCCATTAGAATGTTTTCCATTAAAAACTGCTTTCTGTGGGAAAACTGACTTTTTATTTAAAAGAGCATTTTCACAGCAGGAATTTATTCTCACAAGAAAGAAACATGCTTTTCATATGCACTCCCAATTTTAAGATATTGGCTAAAAATTCAATGTTTCAACTTCTCTATCATTTAGGACAAAATTAACACTTTTGGCAGGAATTCCCTCTATCATTTATGTTTTATGCAAAATGCACGTCAGGGCCTGTAAGACACTTGTAAGCTGTGATTAACTTCAGTAGTCTCAGCTGGGACTCCCATCCCTTCTACCCTGCCCCAGGCCTCCTTTTAAGTTCAGACCCAGAAATCACCTAGACCTGGCCTGGCCTCCATCAGAAATATACCTGTGCCCGCTTCTCTCTGCTGCTGTCATGGCTTATGTTTTTTTATTTTTACTGGATTATTTTCAAAGCCACACTTCAACAAAACTACAACATTTTGTCTATGCCTCCTGGATGGGCTCTGGATCTGTACTGGAGTCCTGACTGGACTTTTGGTGTCATTCACGAGTGTACCTTGTTTGGAGGGGTCAGGGGGACTGGTTGCCATCCTGCCACTGCTCATCTCCTGTGAGAGGACATACTGGTGGAGAGGTCCCCACTGTGTTGGGATTCTCCTTGGCTCCCAGCTCATCCCTGCTTGTGGAGAAGCCCTGATCCTGCTGGTCTCTGCTGTTGCAGTGGTGAAATGTAGCTTGTGACTTGGATGCCAGTGAGTAACAACCAAAATATTTCTCTATGTGAGTTGTGTGTTTAGGGTCACTGTTCTTGACATTGCCAGCTTTTAGCTGAGCCAGTGAGCAGCGCAGAATGAAGGAGACATATTTAAATGTTGGCCTGCAAAGACTGTATAACAGAGCCCCTGGCATTCAGCATTCTTAGATGTCCTATTTGCTTGTGTTATTATGCTTCCTGCGGCCTTTCCAAAGCTTTGAAGCTCTTTTTGATCGATATATCCTTGGATCTCCCGCACATTTGTTTTCTCCGCGTGGGTTCATACGCTGAAGTTCTTGATGGTGATTAAATTTAACATCCTTTTCGACGATACCAAGAGGCAGTTGCAGGAACAGACAGAACTATTGGAATTCTACATACCACATTCCCAGCAAGATTGACTGCCACGGGTAAAAGTGTTGTGCAATGAGGATAAAAATGGTAATGTCATCAGGCTTTTGCAATAGACAGCAAAAAGTCAGGATAAAAAGGAGATGAACAATTGAATTAAACCTAAGCCGATTGTTGACTAATTAATTTCTAATTGAAATTAAAGTGTAAGGATTGATACTGTGAAATTACTCTACTAAATAGCAATTTATTTTCTTTTACTTATTTCTATTGGACCAGCAGGTCAATGGCCTTTTCTGGCAGAATCTGAGCAAATAGCAACTCTATGCAGTCTGTTCTTTAAATTAAAAGAAATGTCTGTTTTAGCAATTTCCTCTGGCAGGAAAGCAAGCATATATTCTTGCTTCATTCTTTTTATTGAAAGGGCACTATCAAGCTTTGAATCCCCATTTACATTTTTAGCCTGGTTTACTAAGGAAATGAAGCTTATATAATAACGCTGACTTTCTATTCAACTGTTAAGTCCTATGTAGTAACTTTTAAACTGTTTGGCCAAGTGCAACTGAACTTGAAAGTGGATGAAAAAATATCAGCTAGAATGATATTCTTAAAATCTTTGTCAAAAGCAGAATCTGAGGAGAAGAGAGACATGCAATTAGTACTCACACTGAGGGAAAGTGCCAACCTTGGCTGCTGTGCTGTTGTTTGGCATTTATGTGCTGGCCAGCCAGCCTGTCACTGGGCCCATCAGTACACATCTAGGCTTTCTCTTGTCTTCTGTAATGTGCTGCCTCTAGCACTGTGGATTAAACTAGAGCAATTCAGGGAGGGAGCTGGGGACAATGAGCAAGCTAAGAAATCTGTAGGAAACAGCTCATGAAAATCTGTAGTTCTGCTGCTCATGAAAATATCTCTTGCTTTAGGGTAGAAAATCAAGTTAAAGTGGGTGTAAACTCATCAATGTGCTTTTTGTCTGTCTAATCTGACAGATATGTTCTATTCACTGATCACTTGAAAATCAAAGTAAATAAAAAAACTAAATAAAGCAAACAAATGGATTGAAATGTCCTAGTGAATAACTTTCAGGCCTGATCTTTTGTACCAAAAATGCAGAAAAACTACATATGTATTAGGAAAAACTGAGGATATGTTTCAAGTTCTATGAACCAATGCATTTGGGAACTGACTTTTTCAATCTGATTAAGATTATTGCTGTGCTAATTTCAGTTATAAATGCTGATCAATTCATACTTTGACTATAGGACCAGGATCAATCTTTTAGGTGTAATATCCTGACCTTCCACATAACCTTGAAAACTTTCTTGGGATTCTTGCTTGGAAGTTTTTTTAGAGGGGGGAAAAATAAACACTATTAATTTAAAAATCACAATGATATACCACCCCATTTGCTACAAAGTAAGAGAGGTGATGAAAAATTGTCTTCACCTTTTTTTTTTTAAAAAAAAACCTTGCTGTTTTTACTTTAAGTTAATGAACCTTGCTGTGCTGGTCATTAGATTGTGTTGTACTTTGATCTATAATAATTAACAGCCCTTTGAATTCCTTGCAGATATATAACTCTGGTCAGATGGTACTGTATTTTACCTTTGTACTCAATATACTCAGGAAAATCTCTGGTAGTAATTTTCTGGTTCTTACCACTTGCCACCTCTTCTCAGTTTCTTAACACAATCCTTGAGATGGGAATATAGAAGTGGACAAGCTATTCTGACAGAGATCCCACTTAAGTGCACTTAAAAGACATGTGTAGTTGATTGTCTGTTGTGATTTCCCCTCTGCTATCTTCAGTGTTGCTACTTTTCATGAGAGTATTTTAGAAATTCTAGTCTTGGCTCTTTCCTAGATATCAGACTCTACAGTGGTTTTTTGTGTCCATACCAGCTGTTGAGTCTGTTCAGTATTAGTATAAGCTATTGGAGAATGTCCAAAGGGCCACGAGGATGGTGGAAGGACTCGAAGGGAATCTTTATGAAGAACAGTGGAGGTCACTTGGTCTGTTCAGCCTGGAGGAGACTGAGGGGAGACCTCACCATGGTCTTCAACATCCTCATGAGGGAATGTGAAGGGGCAGGTACAGATCTCTTCACTCTCATAACCAGTGACAGGACCCGAGGAAATTACATGCAACTGAGTAGAGGGAGGTTTAGATTGGATATTAGGAAGAGGTTTTTCACTCAGAGGGTGGTGGACCACTAGAACAGGCTCCTCAGGGAAGTGATCACAGCACCAGCCTGTCTAAGACATATTTAGACAATGTGCTCAGGCACATGTATGATTCTTGGGGCTGTCCTGTTCAGGGCCACGAGTTGCACTCAATAATCCTGGTGAGTCCCCTCCAACTCTCATTCTGTGACTCTGTAATTTTAAACAGTTCTTTTAAATTTAGCATCATCTACAGTAAAAACTTTTCTTTGTTTTTCGCTAGGTTATCAACAAGCACATTAAAAAGATTCAGGGTCTCATGAAAGAATGCTTGATGACCTATTATTTACAATTACATTTTCAAGACTGGTTATCCAGTGTTAAATTTATCTAATGTTACCATACTAACTCTGTAGTGTTCTAGTGCCTGACTACACAGTCTTTATCTATCAAATCAAGAGATATGAAGAAACATTTGATTACTACTACTGCCTTTATCAGCCAACCTTAATCTTACCAGTGATGTAAAATTAGACTGATGACATCTACTACTTAGACTGTGTTTTCCCCCACTGTTGTCTTAATAATTGAGTCCTGTGACAACTTCCATGGCACTTCTCATGTGGTGCATAAAATATTAAAAAGTTCTACAGTAAGATAAGAGTTTATACTTTTACTTTACTTGGCTTTCTATTATAAAACCGTGTATTAACACATTTTTTTCTTTAAAACAGCCCTTCACTATGAGAGAACTAAAACATCTACTGTAAAATTGTCAGAGAAAAAAATATTAGGAAGCGGTGTTTTATTTCATTACACCATGATAAAAAATGTCTCTGTTTTGCTTCTCTAGATGTCTGTTTTCAAGTTGGAGTGTTCTGGACTTGTAGCTTAAACTTATTATCTGTATTCTTTGGGACTGGGGCTTAAGCCTTTTTTATAGAACACTTATTTTATACCAACTCTTACTCCTCTGTGGATCTGTGGCCTCATTTTATTTGCCTACCAAGATGACTACTTATTGCCATAGCTGTATGGTTACTGAGATGAAGCTGTCCCCAGCTCTCCAAACTCTCTTTGAATGCTCCAAAACTCAATTTTTTGAAGCATATGCATTGAAAGCTTCTGGATCTTGCATGGAGTTTCAAACCATCACTGTAGAGTTGGTGTGCACAGGTACAACCATGAGCTTGCTATGCTATCTCTAACAGGTATCACATCTGTGCCCTTGGAATCAAATAATAAGATTAAAAAAGGCACCAACATAAAGAATTAGGTATCTAGTGTTCTCCACACTTCCCTTTATGCGCAGTTGAAATTGAGCTAAAACTGGTAAAGTATGTGCAATGGGCTGCTAATTCTCCTCCCTTTAGATCTTCTACGTGTATGATACCTGTGGTAAGCGAGATAATTTGATGCATTCCCGATCCACTCAGCCTGGTGGAGTCTCTTAAACGTTCAGCAGTGAAGAGCTAGTGGGCAGCAGCATGTGGCAAGTGTGTATCATGTTTTTATTAAGCCAAATTTTTACTCCTGAGAGGAAAAACAGAGCAGCTTTCTACTGTGTTGCTACATTTATAGTCACACTCTTTGGGGAAAGCACCGGCACAATGGAAACGCAATTTAATCTAATGCTGCCACCCAGACACTGTTTCTTATTAATTCTAGTCCTTTAAAGGAGGGATTTAGATAAGAATCAGAGGCCACAGAGTTGGAATAGGCCTACTTTGTATGTGACTGGCTAAGGAATAAACAAATAAAAGAGATGGTAAATCTCCTGGTGAAAATTGCTGAATTAATTTCAACAATATAATTGGGCTGGGAAAAGAAAAAAATAATGAATTTTAGTGTGACAGTTATTCTGGCCCTTTAGGAACTAAGGCAGGAATTATGCTTTTGCTCAGAGGCAGAGTTTCACAAACAAAGTGACACTTAACTGCTTCTCCTGCCCTTCATAACCTCTCAGTACTCATTCCCCCATGCCTGATTTAAATTAGTCCAGTTAAATTCAAACATCATAAATTTTAAGACAATTTTGGAGGAAAAAAGTTGTCTGAAATATGTGGTGTTTGCTGTAGCAGAGGATATAGATACACTATGATATTTAGCTAAAAGGTATCAAAGGATGTGGGCTCTTTTCACAAATATTCCCCAAAAAGATAAGATACCAAATCTTTGACAAGCACTGAAAGAGCAAAGCTGAGATTAAAAATTAAATGCAACTGCCTACTTCTGAAAGGCAGCAAAAGATTGTAGATGTTATAGGCGCCCTTTAAAAGTCTGTAGCTTACTAATGCTGTTATTTTGCATATTTTCCTACTTTGCCAGTTTGATTGTTGTCTTTTCAGTGTGTTTATTTATCTTTGCAAATATCATCAAGATTTTAATGGTAAATCAAATTCTGTTCATATTTAGTCTGTTCAGAACAATAGAGGCTACTAGACATGACATACATACTGAAGCAGTATTGGATGCAGGCTGCTTTTTTGTATTCATAATATCCATAGCCAAAATCCTGTTAGCTATGAAGATCTGCAGAATGTTTTAGTTCTCAGTAATGAGGTGCAAGAAATATTGTCCTCTTGTATGGGGTCTGGCTGAGATGGAGTTCATTTTCCCATGGCAGCCCTCAGAGTGCTTTGTTTTCCATTGGTAGTTAGAAGGTGTTGATGACACACTCCAGTGTTTTGGGTACAGCTGAGCAGTGCTGGCACAGCATCTCTGCTGGCTCCCCAACATTCCCCCCCATAGAGTGGTTACCCTGCAGAAACCACTGCATGTGCTGATATGCAGCTTCCTGGGAAGTGGCAGGACACTGCTTGCTGATGGGAAGTAGAGAACAAAAATTTTTTAGCTGTTTGCTTGTGTTCATCGAAACTTTTGTTTTTCGTTAGTAAACTGCCTTATCTCAACTCATGAGTAGTTTTTTTCATCTTATTTTCTCTCCACTGTGCTGGGAAGGTATAGAGCAGCTTGGTGTGCACCTGGTGTCCAGCCAAGGCCAATCCACTACACTTCTTGGTTTTAGTGCTCTGGCAGTGTTTTGTCAACCATAATTAAATTTTTTCATAGTCTGCTAACATGCTGAACACTAAATTTCTTCTAACATAAATAGTGATCTTTCAGCAAAGCAGAATTTGAAAATTATCTGTAATTCTGTTGTAGGAATAGCTGGAAGTTTTTGACACATGATGGAAAAAGCAGGGTAATGCTGGTGTTTCGCTCTCCTGATTTTCCTTAAAACAAGTAACTCACTGAACACTTTTCTGCACCAAAATGGAGAATGATATACCTTCCCAGCTGCATGAAACCTGAGAATGCTTTACCTGGGAGAAACACTGGGAATTAACTACACCTTTAAAACAAAAAAAGGCTAGAATGTGCTCCAAAGTATGCTGACAGAGATTATACCATATGGGGTGTGATGGTGGTGTGTGGCTGCAATTGTTTTCTACACTCCCATTGAACAGTAAATAGGATCTCAATAGGAAGAAAAGTATTTTCTTACTGAAGTTTGCTGCATCAAGATTTGTCTTCTGAAATGCTTGGAGATTTAATTTTTTTAAAAATTTCTTTTATTTCTGAAAGAAGTCTAAGGGCTCTTAATTCCAAAAGGTTTCAGCAGTCTAGATTTAAAACCAAGAGCAATTACATGTAGCAGCTGAGCCCTTCCTGCTGAGTTATGTACTTTCTGTTCTCTTATTCCATGGCTGAGAATTTAACTAGAAGAATTTGCTATACTGAACAAAGAACCTATGTAGAGAAAGGACCAAACAGATCTTTAGGTGATTGATTGATTGAATGATGTGGGCTGAATTTTCAAAGGGTGTTCAACTTACATATTTATTGCTGTTTTGCCTGCTCAGTGTTTGAAATGCAAACCCTCTTCCCCAGCCTGCACTGCACACATACATGTGCATAAACATGCATGTGTGCTTTTAGTGCACAGGTGCTCAATGAACAAACTCATCTGGCACATGGCTCATTGTATGTTGACCTACAGCTGAAGACTTTATGAGACTATAGGCTAGTTTTGATGAAGCGTCTTTAAAACTTTTGCAGAAGTAAATTCTTTGTGTGAATTTAGACATTCTTAGTTCAAAAGAGGTACAAAACTGACTTTTATTATTAAAGAAAATCAGGCATTTTGTTTTGAAAGGTCTTATAAGTTATAGTGAGTTGAATGGAACTCAGTCGTTCTTATATTTATTTTACACTGACTATGACAAGTATAGCCACATTTGCTGGCCCCCTACTTTGAAAATGAGACTTGCTGACTTTATTTGGACTTGTAAGTTTTCCCTGAGTAGCTGTTTTAAGTAAAAAGTTAGTATTTTCAATACCTGAAAAATTAAGAGAGTCTAAAATTCAGCACTGCAATCAGAAGGAATAAGTTACTTTCAGCAAGATCAGAAGAGTATGTGTCCTGCTTTTTCATCTCTACAAACAAGATTTATTGTGGTTAAAAGTGATGGCATCTACACTTTCTGTCATTTAGTTGCCTCCTTAAGGAAATAGATGTGATTGGAATTTTCTTGCTACCTGATGTTGTGTGGGTTCATTATCATTCACTGTCTGGTAAGGTCTGGGCTGGCAGTCATAACATTTTGGGAGCACTGGACATCTGTGTGAGCTCAGCTGCTTATTGTCAGAGTAATCTTGAACAGGTAAAGCCAGTATCAGAAGACAGCATATAGAAGAATATTTTTACTGTTTTGGTTTTTTGTTTTCCTATTTGTGTGAAGTTGAGGTTCTTTGTTGAAATCTGTTCTTTATATTTTAGCATATATTGACTTGAGAGCTCTTATGTTGACTCAAGTACTCTTCCCAGAGAAATTGCATAAATATTACCTCCTAAAGGATGGTAGCAGGCTGGCCTGAAGAAATTGTTGGATAAGGAAGTCAGGAATGGAAGAATTGCTGCTTATAGTAACTTTCTGTGGCAGGCTACTCGAGGACAATGCTGCCTATGGATAAACACAGAACTCAGGTGAAACACAGAACTCTGTATAGAGTATTGTCATAAGCAAATTTCAGTGTTTCTCCAATACTTATACATTTTGACCACTGTATTTTTGTTAATTTCCTGATTTATTTTGTTTTAATATAAACAATGTTTTAGAGCTTGGTAACATCCAAGAACTTTTTGTAAATAAATCATATTGGTGTTTTCTCTAGTAGTGCAGGGAATTTTATACCACGGAACAGGGAATTGTTTGACCAGAATGAAAAATTAACATTTGTATTTATGTCCCCTTCTAGCCTTCATATTATTCCAAAAGAATAATGTCTGTGTGAAATAATTATGAGAAATACCTTAAAATTAGCAAACACAGATCATGGGAAGGTTTGGCGATGTTGAATCACTGGTGTCATCAATATGTTTGTTAAAGATGCTCAGGGTGATGAATACAATAAACTTTTACCACTCTGTCAGACAGCATCTCTTTCACTTCTTCTGAAATCCCTTGATGTCTGAAGAGTTCCACATCACCTGAATACTCAAGGTTTGTTTCTGTGCCCATAGATATTATTGATGCACTTGGGAGATTATTCTGTGATGGTGACTTAGTTTTCCTTGGTTTTGAGTTTATTGGGACTTCTCTGTCAGATGAAGGAATTACATTTTACAAGTGTACATTTAAGGCTAATCCTGCCACTATTTCCCTGTGTGAAGTGAATTTCATTTGTCACAAGTAGCAAAAAATATCAACTAACCAAAAGTGCTCCCTTTTAGAAAGGAGAAATCTTCTGCTTCTGAGGTTGTATATCATTGTCAGACTTCATTCATAAGACTTGACAATTTTGAATTAATCTACTCCTCCACGTGGGAATTCTCACTAGTGTGATTAAAGTTCTAATTTTATACCTATTACAATCTGATCCTATATCATTCACATCACTATTCCCAATATTGAGACTGTAACGTTATACAGTTTATGTTCCCTGGGGTTCAAGTACAAAAGAGGATCTGCGCAGAAGTAAAGTTTGAGTGTGGTATAAATAAACCAGATCAAAGGGCAAAATCTTGGCTTGAAACAAAGTTCAAAGAATGTAAAAATGCTCAGAGAATAGAAGGAATTAATTAACCACTAGTGCCACTAACGAAGTGAGCCGTGTCCTTATGTTAGAACTATGACTCAAGCATAGCCTTCAGCAAGTGCTGGATGCATAATGGTAATCCAAACTTTCAGCTTCATTCAAATATGATGGAAGACTTAACTTAGCAGTTGCCACGTATGCAATTCCTATGCAACACAGTACTACAACGCAAAAAAAAAAGTAAAAAAGTTGAAAAATACAAAATTTAAATTGGCACACTAGCAATCAAGATATTATCTCTCTTGCCTATACCTGCTGTGTCTCTTATTTGAATTTGTTTTTCTATTCTTCTTAAGAATTATTTAATTTATTTCTATGAGACAAATTATCTGTCATAAATCATACAGGCTAATCAAAAGAAAAAAATCTAATAACAGTCTTAGCCATGTTACCTCTTCCTTTTCCAGGCTTTTTCCTCTAAGGAGTGGAATCTAACTGCATGGACTTTAACATTTTTATGAATTCAAGAAGAGGCGTCTGGCAAAGATAAAGACATAAAGAAAGATAAATGCAATATTTTAAGGCAATTTTCTTGTTTAGGAAATACAGACAAGGCTTTTGAAATTCTATAAAATCCTTCACTTGTAAGGGTATGGGCTAGTCTCTGCATCAAAAGAGCCTTGCTCTTATGTTCAGGTATTTGTGACCACTATTTTTCAGTAGTATGTTTTCCCTTTTACTGAAGAAGAAAATGCCAACTAGTGCCAGAAGTTTAATACCATGTGGGTTACTCTCTGCTCCTGATGATTTCTACATACACAAACCAGTGGCATTGAGAGGAGGAGATGGATCTTGCACAGAGGTTATCCACACATCCTGCGATATGAGATACTGTCTTGTACAGTAGAAGAGAATCAGCAATAAAAGGTTCTTTAGATACTTAAAAGCTGTTTCTTCCCTTTCTCTTTCCCTCTCCCTAAGGTATTAATTATATGTGCTATACAGGACAGATCCTGCAAAGTAGAAAGGGGAAGTTCTGTTAGCAAATAATTAACATGTGAAGTCACAATATCATATGCATCAGGCATGGAAACATAAGTAAGAGTGTGTTAACAAATTTATATCTTAAACAAGTTACAGCTGTCATTGTAGAGGATCATTCCTGTACAGAATATTGTGATATTTATTTTATTTAACATTTTTAAGTATGGTTATTAGAACAAAAAGCCAGTCAATATAAAAGAGAACAAGAGTTTATTTTTCTTTTACTGTTGGTTCTTTTCATGCTTACAAACAGATATTTACACTTGGGAATGTCTGATAAACAAGCTCTTGCAGCTGGATTCCACTTAATGGAGAAAGGAATATTTTGAACTCTGCAGAATGCACTAGGTCTGACCTTTTACTTCCTAGTAGAATGGTGGCCACAGGCAAGTTGCCCCTTTGTAGCCCAGTCAATGTTGCAACAGAAAAGGCCAGAAAGAAGGTACAGATAAACTCCCTCTGCAGCAATCCTGAGTCCTGAAAGTAAGTGAAAGAGCCCAGAGAGAGACACAAATAATATTTGCTCCAGAAATCCCTGGTGCATTGTATATTTATGAGTACTACCTGTTAGCCTGGAGCTTTGATGTGCCAGACAGCAAAATAGAAATGCTCAGCTTGCAAACCTCCAGGTAGAATGAAAAATAATTCCTCTTCAGCACCAAATACAGATGACAGAATATTTGTCGCTGAAGACTGAAGTTAAGATGGTTTCAAATGCCAAATTTCCTTTTACCTGACTACAGTCTTATTGCTGTCTCATGTCATTCTATGAGCACTGGACAGAAGTGGTTTACAAGTGGCCCATCAAGAAGATGAAAATATTTCCTTTGTTTGCTATTATGTAAAGCAAATATTAGTAGAGTTAATGGAATCAAACTCATTTAAAGACTCTGGCTCATGTGTGATAGGTATTAGTGCTCTCCTGACACAGTAATGTTTTTGACAAATAATGACTAAGAAGTGGGCTAACTTTTATCCTGCTGGTAGGAAGGCTGTCTCTGAGCATTCTGAATTTTGTTTTTAAATGCTGATGTCTTTATAAACAGTAACTTCAATTCTTTTGTGCTTCTGTTGCCCAGCTGTGAGAACTTGGCCACCAATGTCATCTCTTGCTGTAGAACTTTTCTTCTGAGGCTCAGCTTTCGTTTCTCTGTGGCCCCTACTTCTGAATTTCTTATAAAAATGAGCAGCGCTCAAACCAGCATTGTCTGTGCAATCTTCCTAATGCTTCCACCCACGTTTATTAAGCAGGTGATTTACCCACTTAAATCAAGAACCAAGTAAGGAAAGGATGTAACTGTTTCAAGAAATGCAGCCTAAACCAATGGCCCTGGGGAAGGGATGAATTGCTCCGTTCATCAGCAGAGGAGAAGTTGGTTTGAAATTTAATAATACTAATTTCTACACCAGTATTGATGTTGTAAGAGCTGATATAATATGAGCAATTCCACAGATCTAAATAGTTTCTTATACCCATAAAAGTTGCAATTCTCAATCTCACTCTCAAAATTACCTTTCTTTCCCTCTCTGATAAATTCCATAGTTTGACATAAAATTTCACAGTACTATAGAAACATTAAAAATGTAGTAGCAGTATAAAATAATTGATATAAATATCAAAATAAATGGCAGAGAAGATGTTGTAGTGATTGCATTATTCATTTTTATTTTATTCAGTAACACTTTTACTTCAAAATTAACTGAAGATGCCTTTAAATTTTCATCATTGAAAAGTCCAAAGTGAGAATTTAGGTCAAACTTTCTATAAGGAAACCCAGGGCCTCAGCCACGACGTACTTATGAAGCAGCTTTTTCTACAGCATTTTGATTTTCATTGTTGACATTTTCTGTACTGACGTTTCTGAATGAACAAATGTCAAAGCATTTGATTTGGCCTAGTGGGGATAGCATAAGGGTGAGCATCAGGAACTGCCTTATTCTGAACCCTTTGAGGGTTTAAATGTGATGAACCACATCCTGAAACAGTCACTGGAATATCCTACTTGATGAAGGAAATTTAGGAAACTCATGTCCCGTGACTGTCCAGCAAGCAGGTAATTTGTTTTCCTACTGGCTCAAGATAGGCTTTCTGCTTCTATTTTAACCAGGACTTAAGATTTGGAGAGATGTCTAAGAAAACAGCTTTGTGTCCAACATAGTGTCAAAACACTTGGTATTGTGATTCATCAGCAGCTGCCCTTGTCTATGGTGTGCTTCCCTGGGGAACAAGTCCCAGGTCCTATCAGGTGTGGCCAAGCCCAGGAGGGAGCTTTGCTTCATATGTGCAAAGAGGGATGCTCGCCACACCTTGCTGCAGGCTGTCCTTATGGACTGCAGCAGAAAAGGGCTCCTGCCTGGGCTGCTGCCTGCTGCCTTCTGCACAAACAACCCTTCTTCCCACTGGTTTTGGGATACAGAGAAGTTTTGAAAAAAACCCTTGAGTGAAAAAGTTTGTTGTTTCCGTTTTCCAGGGAGTGGGGGAAGGAAATCATGGTCATCCAGAGCTCCTGGTGCACAGTGGCTCCATAAGAGAGGAAGAGATATTCCTCTCTATGTGTGAGAAGACAAAAGTACTGATAGAGAAAGCTTTTTTCCTGTGTATAGTGAGAACTCCTCAATTTGCCTCTCAGGAGTTGTTATGTCTGTGTGCTCCCTGAGCAGAATTGACAGACAGAAGGGGAAAATTGCCTTTTCTTGGTAGCTAGGTTTTGGCCATTTGGTGCAATTTCTGCTATGAGTTTTAGTGCTCTGGGAGAGTTCTTATGTGAGCTGATAGGGCTTAGCTAAAGCTACTGAGGCTGGGGGAGGATGGGCAGACTTACTGGAGGAGTACACTTTGACAGAGCTAGGGAATGCCCGTGCAACACTTGGCTTGTTTTTGCAGTCCTGTCTTGTTCACTGCCATAAAACCGTTTCACAAATGAATAAGTGGGAACTGATATGACAGAGAGACATTTGTGTAATGTATATTGGCAACCCCATATTGGCATATGGGGAGCTAAATCCAGGGAATGCTGCCAAAATTAGTCTGAAGATGTATTTTACTCACCTTGTAGAGGGGGAGTGCTGTGGTGTTTGTTTTTCCTTTTTGTTATATGTGATATTTAAGATGGATAATTTTATGAGATCCGTCTTAAAATTTAAGACAACCATCTTAAAATTCCAGTTCCAGGAAAGAGAATACATAGAAATGAATATAAAAAATATTAAAGTTTTCATGGTGGAAACATATACAGGGATGGAGAGACTGATTTGACTGTTTTGTTTTCATTTTATCCTGTCTTTATCTTTTTGTGGTTTTGAATCAAATTCAGCCTCAAAAAATCAAAGCCAATCTTATTAGTTTTTATATAAAGACATGGTAAAAAGATAATTCCGACATTGTCAGTGACTTGCCAGGGGCTGAAGGTTGTATATTCTGTTCTTTATACTTGAAATTAAAAGATTGTTAGGCAACTGGAGAAATTATTTGGTTCATGTTTTGTGTTTTTTGTTTGTTAGTTTGTTTGTTTTTGTTATTTTTCCACTTGTCTGTATTTAGAAAGAGGTAATAACAGTCAGGGATGAAATTTCCTGACACTATAGCAGATTATTTTATACATTTATTAGTAAAAGGGAGAGAAACTGCTGCATCAACAATCTGTCCAATTGTACCATTCAGCTGTCTGGGAAGCGGGGACATTTCCAGTTTTAGGAATAGGAATCCACTGGTGAAATCTTAATGTTGCAACTTAGCCCATAAAAGCCAAGGGTTAGGATTGAGCAACGTGATAGCAGGGGTTATTTTTCTCTTATTAGGATATTTGGTTACATGTTACTGAAAACTGTGAATGTTGTGCCTGTATCTTTGACCTGGGAGCTTGATTTGGCAGGAAAAATGATTTTGTAGCAAGTGATCTGTCCAAAGACTGGTGAAAGGATAAGATACAGAGGGACTTCATAATGAAATAAATTAGCTGTATATAGAAACAACATCCCGGTCACTTTAATGCAATCGGCCTCCATTTCAAGAAAAATTCAGGACAATGATGAATGCTTCAGTAGGACTTTCAGTTGATATAATTCACAGTACAAACCTGTCCCAAACAAATCAGTGGAGGTGGAGATATCTTCCTGGGAGACAGCATTGAGATCAACTTATGCCAGGGTTTCCCCAGACCTTTCTGACTGATCTTTTGACCTAATTTTCAATATAATTATGGTCAAATTTGTTTTTTCAGTGTGGTATATTTATTACAAGAATAACATTATTGAGTACATGTTTTTCACCAAATCATATATATCCAACAATGAGAAGTGGGAATGAGTCAGGAGTCCAGGTTTAAAAATATTCTGGTAGTTTTCTAAAGTTACATGAATTTTGCTTTTCATAGAGAAAGCTGAAACATATCTGAGGTATTTGAGTTTGGCATGCTGGCCTCAAATTTCAGTCACTCAGAAAGTTTTTTTATTTGCAGAAAAACAAAATTCCTCCTTTTTCTGAAGGAAAGAAATCTCCCCAAGCCAATTGACAGGATGCATGTCAATCTGTATGTGTACTACCATGGTTTCCACTTAAAAAATAAAACAACTTCCATGTGCTGAAGAAAACAGTTTAGAATGTTAAAATATGTGCAGTTTAGTATGTAAAATTATGTGCTGCAATCTGGAAGGTAAATTCTTCTTTGAAACTGTCAGTGCAGCTCATTAAGCCAGCTGTAAGCACTTCAAGATCACAGTTGCCTGTCTCAAACACTGTTAGGGCCACAGAAGCACTTTACCATGAGACCAGCACAGAACAGGGCAGCAGGATGGCACTAACTCCAAGCCTGGCAGAGCTCAGATCTGGGGAGCACATCCTGGGTAACTCACCCAGACAAAAATTCCCCCTTTAGCAAACCGTGTAAAGAAGCTCATGAGCACATCACCTGGAGTACATCACATGAGCACAAACAAGGATCACCCAAAATTATGGGACAGGTGGCACCTGTGACCACCACCAGCCACTGCAGCCCCCATGGAATATGCCTCACTGGATATCTGGAACTTGGACTGTAAGTTAAACCACCACAGCAGGAATCTGAGATAAGATAAAGGTGGTATTATTGTCTGGGTGTTATCTCAGACCTAGGGTGAGTTTAACAAAGCTGGGGGAGAAGAATGTGTTGCTGATAATATGATAATTTATGGGTCACAAGGAAAGCCAGCTCAGCAACTGTGCTGAAATCAGCTCAGACCAAGTATAAGGTAATTTTGGCGGGGTGAGATCATGACCACCAACTCACAGACCATCAACCGTAGAAACCCACTGACTCAGAAGAGAAATACTGAGCCTAGGTCTATTTACCATTAGAGGCAAGGGAATAATTTAACCAACAGCATAACAAAACTGTATAGCCAATAAGAATTAATTCCTTTGTTTGCTAGGATGTATGAAAAATAAAAAGTTTGGAATGGCCTCAGGACCCTCCCCACCAAGGAACCCAGCTTGAAGAAGGACCAACAGGATGCTGCTGAATCCATGGGTGGTGACTACCTTCTGTTTGATCATGCTCTACCTCTCCTCCCCACACCCTTGACCCTCTCTTTTCTATTTCTTTCTATCTCTCTACCTAACATTCATTGCTAAATAAAATCCATACCATTGACATTGGCATATGCACCTTAATTTGGACAGAGGCATCTCTCAATGACTGGATCATGACACCAGCTCACCGTGGCAGCAGCTCTTTCCAACTCATATAATATTATTCTGGTACAGCATGCACTGCACACTGCCTTTAAGGGTTCCATGTAAATGATGCTCCAGTGGTGCATCCCCAAGCTACACCGTGTTTGAGAGATTCCAGTCATGGCACTGTGGAAGGTGGAGGGACACTAAGAACAGCACAATGAATTGTAGCCAGAGGAGCCTTGATGTAAGATCTTTTATTCCCTTTCTCTTTCCTGTTTGAGAGCACATCAATAGAATGCATCATGGATAAGATGCTTGTTTTCAAGACATGACTAGAAAGATATTTCAGAGGATAAAGAGAGAAATAATTTTTCAGGGGGAAAATACAGGAGCAAATAAAAACTGTTAAAGGATGAAAAATGCCCACTATTTCCCTAGTGAAGTCAGTTATCCTGCAAGCCACATGGATACACTTGAAATAGAAAAATAAAACGCTTGTGAGACTGTCATAATTTTTTTTTATGTAAGACTTCACCTATAAAATAATTATTTTAGATCTGAAAGGTAGTGATTTCTTTTTCCCTTGAATTTTATATTGGGAATGAAAGTGAAATTTATTTTTACCTTGCAGCTGAAATTTAAATATATTAACTGAAGATTCAAGGAAAGTCAAATACTTCATCCAGCATGAAATAAGCTCCAAACAACCTTTTGTCTCTGAAGTTTTTTTAGATCTGTAGTAATAAATTGTATGGCTTCAGTTTTTAAAATCTATTGACTCTATATGAAGCAGAGAAATCTTTCTACCAGTTTCAAAGTTTTGAACTGTTCATATGGACTGAAGAGGACTTGCAGACCTCTTCAGCCTCCTGAATCTCAAAGTGAAGGAGAACTTGAGATGGAGAATTTATGACTGTTCTTATATCTAAAATTATTCCAATTACGTAAAAAATATTTAGAAATTTTGAAAAAATAATTGAATTATATGGGCTAATTCTAGAGAAAATTCTATCATTTACAGTAAAATTGGTGTCCGAAGTGAGTATTTCAAAAGAAAGTGGTATTTCAAAAGAGGAATATATAAAATTCATATAAAAGGATTCATATAAATAAGAAGACTAAATCAGTGTTTAGAAAGCTGCATTTTTTCTCTGCCTATGTGTAAATTAGAGTTCAATTCCACTGAAGGACTAGCTGTGCTTTCCAAAGGAGTCAGATTGGAGCCCAAGACAATAATGAAGAAAGGACTGTAATATCAGGCTTCAAAGGCCAGTAACTGCCTGGAAGTATTTTCAGATGTGCAAAGTAGTGCATGTGTGTTCTGGTTCATTTGCAATGCATTTAATTTAAACATAGTCTGATTCAGTTAAATGAAATACAGTTTAGTCACTCAAGTAAATGCTACTACTTACCTCCTGTGGGAGGAATTTTTGACATGATATGATCACTAAAACACACTGGAAACAGAGGGCTGAAAATGCAGTAAATAAATTACTAAAAATTATTAACAACTTCAGATTTCACATTTAGATATTCTTCCTCCAGCAACTGTAGCTAGAAGCCATGAATTAAAAGTATTTGAAGCTTAAATGGTCTCCTGATTCTTAGAACTGATCCTGTCACATCAGTCTGGAAGACTCTAAGAAATATGAAACTTGTTCTGTGGCTGCCTGTACTGTTAAATCTTCTGTGAAAAAATTTGGAGATTTCAGTCTGAACCCTTACTGAACTTCCTCAATTTAAATCTAAAAAAATGCCATTTTTGAGATGTATATTTTGGATGTGTTGGGGAATGGATTTCATAGATGTTTAAATACCTACATTTCTAAAGTTCATATTATTTTGAGGCATCAGAAGCGGAGAACTAAAAAATGGCTAGTCATTTTTGAAAATGTAGGCCTAATACTATAAGTCAGAAATTTATTTGCCATAGGAAATATATTTATACTATGTCCTTGAGAAAAATTATGCTACTGACACTCTGTGGATGATACAAAGCCTCCTTTTACTTTTCCAAAGTGTTTTAGAGTGGAGTGTTTGAAGTGGAGTTTTATTTGCTAAGAGGAGCTTTGAGTTGTACATCTGTTGTCTAAAACTTCGATCTAGTTCTACTATAAAAATTTTGTTGGTTTATGCCACTCATGATTTGTTCTTGGCAATAAGAAGAAATTGCTTGGTTTTTTCCAGGAAAGTGTCTTGTTTCTTGGTTCTGTACGGAGTCCCAACTTTGTGACTGCCACACATATATTCCTTCTGTTCTGCTGTACTTGACAACTTTTCTATCAGCTGCTGAACAGTTAATACATTTAATGATATCTTCCTTCAAAATATAGTGATTTTTACAATTGTATGCCTTTTAAGAATAATTTATCCAATTCCAATTGTGCCTGGTTAATTTTAACACATCATTTCTGAAACACCAGGAAAATGAGAACTGAAAAGATAAAATGACATTGCTTCAGAGCTCCATCCTTGGTAGATTGTTTAACACTATCCTAAATGTATATTTTGCAGTGTCTCCTTGTGAAAGCAGCTTGTGCACTAATGGGACAGTGATTCCTGGCTTATTTCACTGGTCCTCTATAGAAATATTTACATTGTGCCGTTATTTGATGTGGTATCCAATGTATAACTATGAGGCAGAAAATTCTAACTCAGCCATTAAATGTTCCTAAAACCTCCTTTAAGTTCTAGAATGTCTTAGACTATTTCTTCTAGGGAAGGACAGACAAGGGCAATGCACCTACAGACTTGCCAATTTCCCTTTATGTTTGCACTCCCTTGTCCCAAGGATACAGACAGCTGTAAATTTAATTTTAAACAATTGAGTATAGTATTTTGAGATATCCCCTTAAAAAGGTTCACTCATGAATTTTGCAACAGCAAATTAAATTTTGCATTTTTATAGTTCTTTTATCCTAGGATATTTTGCTAAACCTGGTCAAAACTTTATGTAGAAAGAGTTTCACACACTGAGTGAGTGATGACTTTACAAACAGAATCACACCTCTTCTATCCCAGAGAGCCAATCAGTATGTGCTTATTCATTTACAAATACACAGATTACAATGAAAATAAATATGTGCTGTTTCAACCATGGTGGACATTGTGGAGGTATGTGGCAGGTAGTTCCAGACAGCTCTTCCTAATTTTAATTTTACTGAAGGCATCTGTGCTTTTTAACATGGTACATAACTGGTGGAGGAGGAAATTATGATGTTACTGATCTTGGTGAGAGATTGGATAATGGCATCAGTAGGTCAAGATTCTCAAGATATGTGAAAGACATCTCCCAAATTTGCCCTAAACCAGGACAGACATTAATTGCATTCTTTGCAGCAACTCTGCACAGCTGGAAAATGTATTCCATTGAAATAAAACTAGAAGCCAAATACTGGATTTAGAAATGAAAGTAATTGTGTTTCCATGTAGATTTGGCTTCTACACTGCATTAATGATCGGTGTATAACCAATTCTTAACCAGCTGGCATCATCAGAGAAATAGGTATTTAGTGCCATGCCCCATGTACAGCATGGCAGCAGCAGCAGCAGGGTGGAGAAGTTTTGAAGTTGTGGTACACAAGGAAAACGTGGCAGGCTGGCTGCTGGGGGCTCCCAGAGGAGAACTGCCTGATTGTCAAGGATTTGCTTTCAGTTTCCTTATAGATCCCACTGCCTTTTCAACATTCCTTCCACACAATTAACTGCCTTCTTTTCACTTGTGCAGCAGTTAAAAAAAGCCTACGATCTCTTACTTGAGGTAAGAGGAAATATTTGTGATAATTTCTATTATATTAATAATTATTTGTGATGATTTCTGGCCTCTTGCATAACTCAAGTATGTTTGTCTTGAACTGTTTTGAGTGCAATGCCATGCCTTGGAGGAAATACATCTAGACTAAGAAATTTATTGTTAAGGAGGAGTCACCACAATCCTTGCTAGTGACCCACAGTACCTATAAATGATGACTTATTACTAGTGTGACCTTGCACGCTTCTAGCCATTCAATCACTGTGTAATTTTCTTGGCTAACCTTGAGTACCTTGTGTTTGTCTGGCCCACACACTGGTGTGAGAACAACTTGCAGTTATCTGAAAGTTTTGAAATTACTGCATTTTTTCAGGCAAAGTGGACACTAGATCAAACTTGGGTTTATTTGTGTAAGATCACAAGCTGGGGAAAGATACCTGAGCCTCTTCCCACAGAATGGCTTCTGATGCAATGTAACTATAATTTAATTTTCAAGTGCATAATTATGATAAAAATTAACGTGCCAAAAAGGTGCTGAAAAATTCCAATATATTCTCACAAGGTTGAGCTTCTTAAATAATTAAAGGGTGTTGCAGTTTAACCCCATCTGGTAACTAAGTACACTGCCATTGGTTATTCAATTCCCCAACCCCTTGGTGGGATGTGGAGGAAAATTGGAAAAAAGTAAAAACCTTTGGGTTGACATAAGAACAGTTTAATGACTGAAGGAAAATAAAATACACTATTAATTCTAATAATAGTATTACTGTTTTTAATGGAAAAGAGGAAGAGAGAGCAGGGAATAAAATCCAAGAGAAGTAAATGATGGTCACTATAGTTGCTCAACACCTTCTGACCTATGCCCAGCCAGTCCCCAGGCAAGTATTTGGCAGCTCCTGGCCAACTCACCCTGGTTTGTATACTGGGCATGACATTTTATGGTATGGAATATCCTTTTGCCCAGTTGGATCAGCTCTCCTGCTTGTGCTCCTGCTGGTTCTTTTGCACCTTCTCACTGGCAAAGCATGGGAAAAGTCCTGAAAAGCCCTTTAATTAGGGTAAACACTACTTAGCAAGTCAGTGTTTTATCACCATGAACTCCACAGTGTACCAACTACTAAGAAAAAAAATTATGTCTATCCCAGACAAAACTAGGACCAGATGCTTCTGAAAAGTAAATGTAGTTAAGGCTTTTTTGTACACAGCTTTTATTCAGGCTGTTGAACCTGAATGCTCAGATGGGCACACATGCATGTGTGTTCTCTATGTGCAGAGATGTAAAACCACGATATATGGAGAGAAGGAAGGGCATAAGAGGAAGGACATAAGGCAAGACAGGCAGGACTGATGTCTGGGAGCAAGACAGACACCTGCTGTCCTCACATGTTACTGCTGTGTGCGTGTGTTACAGTGCACAGGCAGCAGTACAGGGGAGACTGATCGTCTGAGCCCAGAACAGCGCTGAGTTCTCCTGTGGAAACATTGCCCATCTTTGTAAAAAAGCATAGGAAGATAATGTAAAAAGCAGTTTTCCTGTTTCACCTGTGAAATGAGTCATCAGAGAATGAAAATATGCTTGTAAATTCTTCAGCATTTAGTGAGATGTAAGGTAGGATCCGTGCCCCACTTTCAAAAGTTTTTTAATGCTTATGTGCCAAGACAAGCTGTAAATGAACAACATAACAGAGTAAACATGATCACTCCAGACACACCACTCCGAGTTCCCAGGAGGTGCAATTTGTGCAGCCTCAGTGCTGTATCATCAGGCGGCCAGAAGCCGGAGAAGGCAGCTTTAGGTCTACACGAAAAAAGGCATACAAAAGGAAAAATAACATGGGATGGGGAGTAAGAAGCCTTCTGCAAAGCCTCTGTTTCCTCAGTGCCAAATGGCAGGGAGGGACAGGCAGATATACTGAAATGGAAAACAGAGAAGGGGAAATTGGAAGTTATAAGGAGGAGCTGCCCAGCCCACTTGTTTCAGGGACTATCGAACTGAGCTCACAAGACAGCTGAGGTGCTGAAGCACACAAGGGAATACCACTCTCTCAAAAAACTTTGAAGTACATTTGTTATTCAATCTTTTGAATGTGTATTTCATCATAACAAATCCAGATATTAGTTTAACCTCAAATATATTTTTTCCTAGTTGTGAAGCTCAGTCTTGAAAACCTGATGCAAGAAAACCTCTCCTCTCCATGGGACCAGCTATCCTTAACAAGTTAAAATGCACTGGCAGTGACTGGTAGTTTAATCTGTTTTCTCTGAAGAATGAGCAGAGGGTTTTCTGCTTAACTGGCCTGAGAGGTGCTCATACAAATGTTGGGGAGGGAAATTTGTCCTTTGGAAGCCAAAGTTAACAGGCATGCTGGTGGTATTAGGAAGTTTGTAACAGCATTGCCAGGAATATCTGATGTGTCCAAGAGCTGGTACAGCTACAACAATTTACTTTTGAGGCACTTTGCCCAAAAATTCTTTTGATCTTTAAATAAGTCTATCAGCCTCACTTAGTTTTCGTATAAACACATTGTTCCATTGCCAAGTTACAAAGGGGATTTTCTACCCTCAGCCCTTGTAGTACAGTACAGTTATTAACCTGAAAATAAGCTGAGCCCTGGGGAAGGTAATCAGAAGGACTGAAATTAGTCAACATGCAAAAATGAATTAATTTTTTATGAAATTATGTATAAATTAAGAGTAGTCTTGGCTATTTTTCCAAAGCTATGGTATGCTGTAAGCCTGTTACAGCCTGTGGTTAGACAGAGATCCCTGTTAGCATCCCAAAAGGGACTGTTAATTGGAGCATTCATTTATGGGAAGGAATCCATGCATTATTTGTGATGTGTGTGTCTCTGTGCATAGATGGGAAAATGTTGCTTACCCATTGTTCTTGTTGGAGGGATTTAAGTGCTCAGGACTTTTTATTTTCCAGAAGATAACTAGGGAAATTAACAAATAGAGTATCAGAGCTTTTATGTAGGGATAAATATTTGCCAACTGCTGCTAAGTAAATTTCAAAATAACAAAATATATGTGAATCCCCTCCCTTTCCCCCCTTTCTGCCCCACCTCAAAATGACTTCATAATGGTCTATTCAATATTATTATTTCTGCTATGGAGCATATTTTTCTCAGACAGTACCCTGTCTTTTTCTTACCTATAAAAATGAGTAACCCTCTATTGTTGCCAAACTGCAGCAATTTTTTCTCCATCTGAATTTTTTTTTAATTAACCTTAGTGAAACGAAAAGTTCTGAACACAACAGAAGCAACAAAAAGGTTTGTCAAAGTACTTCTGGCTCCAGTGAGTTTGCTTTAAGCAGTAAAAAGGCTTGAGTTTCACACCTGAAAGGGAAGGCTTGGGTTGTGACTAATAGCAAGTGACCTCTTAAAATCTATATTTTCTGTGCTGAAGTACAGATTAGGGTTAAAAGAGTTAAACAAAATCTGGCTTCTTGAAATAATGAAATTTCAGAGCAGCCATTAAGGAAGGCTTCTGCAAATTTGCTGCACAAATTTGGTGAGACAAAGGCCAAGTTAAGCACCGGGTGTTGAACTTTGGAGCAGAAGAACCCCCCTGGCAGGGATGGCCCAGCTCTGTGGAGTCATTTCGGCTGAGAGCAGCCTTCAGAACTCTTCAGCCTCTCAGCAAGCAGGCCAGTAATTAAGATTCAGGTCTCTTATTGTTATGTTCACACATCAAAATTAAAGACAGAATAATTGTTTTGAACTTTGTTAAATAGTCTTAACCTTTCAAGCCACAGTGGGTGCAGCGATGCTTGCTCCTGCTAGTAGGAAAATGCATTTTGATTATCTGGTGGAACTAAATCTCATCAATTAACTTTAGAGTGATTAAACGATGATTTGTCTGATTCTGAACAAGTCTAATGTCCAAAATCAGAGACAGACTTACTCTGTGATTGTATGGGAAATTGTACATTACAAGCTGCAATACAGATGGTTTTCCTCGTTAATTTTTATGCAATTCAGGTAAGCTGAGTTTTCATCAAGTTGTGAGTACAGATGTCATCAGATATGATGTATGACACAAGGTAACAGTTTTATACCATTAACATGTGTTGCCTCTGCAAGATCTTGGCATTCCTTGTTAAGTGTAGCTCATGGATGCATTCCAGTTTCTGAAACTCTGGTTACATTTAAAAAATTGAATATTTTTGCATTTGTTTGCACTCTTTTGTTTTTTTCCTGTTCATGAATATTCAAAGTAATGAGTCTACTGTCAAGAATACTGGTAAAATAGCAAATTTTAAACTAGCAGTAGAGGATATTGCAATGCTCCAAGAATGTGACCATGAGAGTCACCTGGTCATGGAGGAAGAATGATTTCCTGAAGAAAACTGAAAAACAGACAAAATTTCTGGTTTGAATTTTTTTCACAAACCTTCTTTAGGGAGAAAACCCCCACTGAATTGTAAAAAAACCCCAAACCTCACATGCCTCTCCTTCAGAAAATCCTTATTTTCAACAAATTCCTGCTGCTATGAATCTGACAGTATATCTGACTTATCAGTGTGACAAATTTTACACAGTTATAGAAATAACATGAAAGCAAGTGAAATAATGAATGAAAGCAAGGCAGCAATAATATTGCATCTCCAAGGGTGGTTTCCATGTCTGCTCCTTTGGTGTGTGGTTTAGAAGAGCAATAAAAGTTTCAGTGTTCTTTAGGCAGGGAACACATGAGAAGCAAATTCCTTTGTTTTGCTATGATCTGTCTGCACCTTCAGGAGCAGTTTTTCTTCCACTGGGTCATTCTCTGCAATCTCCTGATGATGAATGATGCAAATGCTAAGGGTGTTGGGTTAGGATCTTTTTTTCTCTGTGCTGTTTTTTCCTCTACAGAGCCCAATTCCATCAGGTGTTTATACCAGACAGGATTAGTTTTGCTTGATTCTTTGATTCTTTTGTCCCTTTTCACTTTTCATTCTTTGTGAAGCTGAATGCTATTGCTTAGCATCTCATTCTTTTTATCATCCTTATTTCATATCTGTCCATCAGCATTAAGTACCGTCAGGTTTAAGCCTTTGGATGATCAGAGCCTTTCTATATGTCTCTGTTGCATCTGGTTTCCTTTGTTAACCATTCTTTCAGTGTTTCTAGCATTCATGCAAGCTGCAGCTGCTTTTTCAGTCCTTTCCCTGTGTTTCATGTCACTCTTCTGAATTTTTTAAGCCATTTTTTTCCATTTGTTTCATAATTTCCACACCTCAGATTTTGGTATTAACCTTGAGTATGTACTATTGTGAGAAATGTTTTCTGAAGTGAAAACCCCTTCATCACATCAAAAAGATGTCTTCTGATACCTGTTAAAGCATGTCATCTATTTAATCCTGAAGGTGATCATGTTCATCATCTATAACTACTGACTTTTTGGAGACAACCACAGTAATCAGAGCAGTGGATGTTTGAAAATATAAATCTCAAAACTTTATAGTGAGTGTCAAATCCTTCTCCCAGCCCAAGGAATGAGAAACGCTTCTTGCCATTCTGGAAGCGAGGGCCACTGTTTAATGACATCACCTCTTAAAGCTCTCTTTTCCCCTACCATCAGGTGCTAGCCCACCTTTCTGTATTTGTGGGAATCTGCAGAAGGGTTACCAGGGGCTGGACATCCTCAGTTGTGGAGGGAACCAGCTGGTCTGATCTGCAGGATGTTTTGAGTGGGCACCCAAAACAGTGCTTGGGGCCAGGTATGTCAGTAGCTGTTGCTGTGGTCTTCATGGAAGCTCTAGGGCAGCTCTGAGAAGAAACTTGGGAAACCCATAGTACAGTCACTTGCTTTGCAGTGTTACATCCCCCTTGCTGATGCTACAGAGCAGGCTGAAGAGAGACAGGCCTATTTTGCTCTTGAACACCTACTTCAGAAGTTGGATGATTTACATGACTTAGCCTCTGAAGGTGCGAGATGTGATTCAGTTTTGCTATTTGCTTTTAACGCCTAAATGTCCCTGCTATGCTTTATTTCATGGTCCTGCCTGTCCAAGTATGTATGAACAGGATTTAACTTCCAAACAGACCTGCTCCAAGCCTTAATATGTCTCTTGGCTGAAAGTGGTGCAGTAAAATCCAGAGTTCATAGCAACCTCTCTGTGTTGAAACACTAAAGTTTTACATTTGTCTAATATATTTTCACTTGGACCTTAGAACTCTCATAAAGTCTTTGCTCATGTTGCCAATTTTACCTGTTCTCTTAATACAAAGAATCCCAGTTATTACTTTGTCTGACACTTCGGGCAATGAATTTCATGGTAATTATTGTTCTTACCCTTTGCTTTCTTCCCTCATATAACATTGCCTGACACTTTCTATAATAAACCAGAAAAGCTTAAGTATTATCCATGATTCACTCCTTTCTGCCAGAGCAGAACCCTCCTCTTCTTCTTCCCATGTCTGACTGGTTAAGACGATCAATGTACTCCACACCAGCATAGCTGAGTGTATGAGCTGAAAGGGACCTGCCTCTCAGCTGGTCACTTATTTTTGGTCACTCAGCACTAAAGGCACATTGAATTAACTATCTTGGACTTTTGTGACTGTTGTGAACCACACTCTTGCTTTTCAGATTAATTAATACAAACAGATGCATTCTCAATGGAAGATGGAGAGAACAAGAACCACTGCTAGATTATATATTTACTGAGCACTATAAAACCCTCTTTGAAAATTAATCCTTGGACCATCTGTTGATGAAATTAAACCAAACCACTGCAGGTTGTCTTAACAGGACTGAATAATACTGGGGCTTTGCCATCTCGAATGAGGTTTAATGGAGAAGGTCAAGATTACTATTTTGCCCTGGAGAAATTTGTGTTGTTTCAATCTAGGCATTATCTCTCATTCCACATAGAAAACGCAAAATTTGTGAGGTCTTAGAATAGAGCAACAGGAAGTCATAGAAAATCAATTTTTAAAGGGTTGCTGCTGTGGACAGCAGTCCATATGAGAAATGTGCTCCACTTTGTGGGGCTGAGAGTACTTTTTGCATGATTTTGTTTGCATACATGGGGAGAAAGAGACTTGCTGAAGAGTTAGAAAATGTGTAAATTAAGGTATTGTATTATGAACCTTTTACACAGCAAAGATGAGTTAGGTTTGGGAGTGATTCCTGTGGCTATTTGCCACAAATTCCTGTTGTTTGCCTGTTAAACAAGAGTTAGTTGTTGGAGTGCTGGAGCATTCCAAAACCCTTGATTGAAAATTCCATAATTGCATAAATAGTAATAAGAAATATTTCTTCTTACCTCCCCTCTCCAAACCAATGTACTCCAGAAATTACACTGCTCAGAAATATAGGATGAAATATATTTTTTGCTTGATTTATTGCAAGTTTAAGATGTAATGTCTTCTGCAAGCTAGAAATATGACCTTTGTTCATGTAGAAAATAATCTTCATCTGTTTGAGGTACACACTTTAGGAAGGATAATGGGAAAATCCATAGTGATCACTAAATTAACTATAAACCCTCACAAAAAGACCCTGGTGCAACACTGAGTGGTTATCAGAAAAAGCATCCCAGCTCAATATCTTTCAGCAGCAGCACAAGCAAGAAAATTAATAAATAGACATAAGAAAGCTAAAATAGTTGGATGATAGAGAAGAATAAGATGAGGAACAATGCTGAAAATATGAGAAAGCCATCATGTAAATTGAACATGTCACTGACAGCCTCACCTCGAACAGCAGGTACAGTTCTACTGCTGTGTCTCAGGAAGGGTTTCTCTAAAATAAAAGACATTCAGAAAAGCAAACAGCTTTAGCTGCATGGGAAACTTTCACAGATTAGGAGAAAGAAAAGAGGAAAAAATTAAAAGCAAGAAACAATAATATCCCCAGGACACAATCAACGAACAATAAAGGACTCTGTTTCTGTTCACTCTCCAGAGGGTGCAGGAACAAGTAATTGTTATCCAATAAAATTAAAAAACTGCAAATCCAAAAAGAATCCAAAAAGGTCTTACATTTGTCCAATAATTTGGAGACCGATTTTTACAAAGATCTGAAGAGATTTTAATTAAAATTACCTGTATGTGAAGGGGGAAAAAAAGAAAAAAGAAACCCATACTTTAGTCAGAGACAAAAAATAATTTCAGGGGTTTATTTTAAGGACATCCCTTTCCAGGACAGCTTTTTGACACATGCTTTACTCAACATTATAACATGCAACTTGCAGGAGAGCTGGGCTTGTATACATATATATTCAAAACTTTTTTTGAATCTTAGGTAGATGAGCCAGCTATTACCAGCTACCTGTTGCCTCAATGTAGGTTTTGTGTGCCTCACCACAAAACTCTTATTTCTTTCTACCACAAGAATCTATTTCTGGCTACAGACTGTAGTTAACATGCATGGATGGCCAGGGCTGATATGACAAACAGTCACATTTTAATATTTTTTCCAAGCTGTTTGTGGCTTATAAGGCATGATAAACTTCCCAGCTTACCAGGCTCCTGAGCTGACTGCCAAAACCTAGATGGTACATCTGAGGCCGTGCACTTTCTTCAGTGCTATGGAAAAGATACCTTTAATTAGACTCATAATATCTGTTATGTTCCTCAGGAACAAAACATTTCTTTCTATTTATAATTACTTCCTTGCATGGAAGTAGTGTGAGTGTAACTTTTATAGTTAATGCATAATGCCTAGATTTTAAAATTGAGAAGGAGGCTTTGTTATTCAAAAGTAGATCTTTTAATATAGTTCTTATAGAATTAATAGTATCTTCATTTGTGGATATATTTACTATAAATAGCTTAATCATTTTTCTTATGCCAGAATGTCTCTTATCTGATGACTTCTTATGAGAACATTAAAAAAAGAAGGTGGCATATTTGATAAGTCTCTGTGGCTTCCCTAAGGAGGGAAGAGAAGAGAGTGCTGAGGGATTAGAAGTCTGATTAGTGCATAATGAGGAACTTTACTTTCTAGAATAAAATTAGGGTAATTATAAAATGACATGTTCACATATCAAAGCAATGACTTTACTAAGGTTGCCATAGAGCTGGAGATCATAACATGTGGAACTGCCATAATTTCTGACGCTCAAGTGAGAAATTTGCATGGGGCATATTTCTTTATTTTGCAGTTTCTTTTCTTGACACTTGCTAGCTCTTTATTCCTTTTGCTTCCTCTAGTCTTCCCCTGACTCTTCTCTACATTCTGATATGGTTCTGAGGAGGTGCACTCCAATGACACTGCTGGTGATCAGCTGACAGAGCCACCCTTGCAGACACCCAACCTAGAGATTGTGCCCTGAAAGTACTCTGGACAAGGCTGTGGATTGGAACCATAATGAAGATACTGAGTCAACACATTCTCCTTGCATTATGATCCTCATCTCTGATCTGGATAGGAACTTCACTTATTTCTCTTTTTTCTGGGAGGCACTGACTCTTAGGGAGACTCTGTGCACAAATAAGATTACTGAGAGACCCTTGCTGTCTTCAAGTGGAGCTGAAGAGCCTCACAGACAAAGACAGCATGAAAGGCCAGTGGTGCTGTCCCCAGGAGTCCTGTCCTGATAAAGTGAATTGTTAATTAATAATTCTGTTGAAATAAATATCAAAGCTCTGTCAACATAGGAAGAATAAAATGTCTGGAGGATCTTCTTTGGTTCGTTTTTTTCCTTTAGCAATATTTCATCGGTTATTCTAAAGTATCGAAACATGTTCAGCATAAAACCCAATAAAAACTAGTTCTGGTTTTGTTATTTGGGTATTTATTAAAATCTCTTCAAAAGCGGCTATGTTTGCTGTTGCAGACACTCCTGTTTGACATATATGTTTTGCTATATATTTGGCATGTAGCAGGTTTTTTTCACCACTGTATTATTACATTATTATTATGGCTCTATAACTTTGAAGTCAGATTTGGTTCTACCAAGGTTTTTTATCAGGAAACATAAGAGAGGGAGGTGTAAGACCTGTTCATGCTGAGGTTTCAGTTCCTGCGACTTATCTGACAGAAATATTTATAAGAATACTTTTGGAGAAGCAGAAGATATTATTTTATAACTTGCAACATCAACTCTAAACCAGCTGTACAATGCAAGAATTTTCCCTGCTAAATATGCAGCAAATTTACCACAAGTGCAGCACAGAGTAACACACAAATGAATATATGATGAAATTTTGACCTTGTAAGATAGTTCTAACCAAGGAAAAGCTTAACTTCAAAGGTCCACAGCTGTATGGTATTGTGCATGGTAAGGCATATATTCATTTAGGGTAGTTGGATTTGATTTATGTTTATAGTTCTTTACTACTGTGAGGACGATTCTTCCATAGTTACCTTCTTGTTTATACATAATATCCCTGTATGGTTCCATCTCAAAATGAAGTGTGCCAGCACTGAGGAATAGAGTGGTCCAACACTCTTGTGTTTTTGTATCTTGTATCCTTGTAACCTTGACAATGTCTGGTAATTATCATTATTGACGACATGCAGAGGTGGCATAATGCAGCGAAGTTAACTATATACTGCATGAACACGAAATACAACCCCTTTCCATGATAAAACCCCCAACACATATATGTATAAACCCACACAAACACATAAATCAGTGCTTAAATGCATCTTCGCTTCCCATGCATTTTCCTGCCTGTGCACAAAAGGAAGGTTGAGGGAGGACTTGAGCAGCAAACACTTGCACAGGTACCACCTTTGCATCTCTCTATGGAGTTAGAAAGTTGGTATTTCTGCTGAAAGCTGCCAGACCCTTGGGTTTGCCCCAGTTGTTCTTCTCTTTATCATGGCACCACTTGCTCTCCCTGGGTGGACCCTTTATGTAAGGAATCTCTGCTCTTCCAGCTTTGTATGTGCAAGAGACTTTCTCCTCCACAGCTTATTTTGCAAACTCCTTACAGCAGGACATGAAATTCACTGTGACATCCCCCCCCCACCCCCGGAAAATAATTTTATTTTTCTTTCCTTTATTGGTTTTATCTAGAGTCTGCACCGATTTTCCAGGGCAAGATAAGTGCACACAATTAGCAAGAGGAAATAAGTGTACGTAACTGAGCTTCAGTTGGCAGAGGATGTTCTGTTTTCAGTTATTGCCCTTTAATCCAGTTCTTAACTCTTGACTCAAATTCTTCTCTTTGGTACACGACAGACATCCATATTTTTGTGACAGCTGTTTTTTTACCCATTCCAAAGTTTATATGCTAATACACTTGCTGCTCCATGCTAACTAAAGCAGGAGCTAGCCCAACCTCCTTAATTAGGGCTTGCATGCCTCAATTTAGCTCAGCTGCTTGGAGGAAAGCAGCCTTCCAGGGTGAGTTATTTCCTCTATAGGGTGCTGCCCTGCTCTTTGGATGGTGCTTCTGAGCCAGGTAGGGAAGCTGTTTTCTTTCTTATTGACCTTTGTAGGTGAGCAGAACTGTTGTGCAGAAAAAAACTAATAGGGATGCATCAAAGCCCGTTTTAGTTTCTTTCCTCTCCAATTTCCTCAGTTAAAAGGGAGGGGAGAAAGCATTTTCTATCTTCAAAGTTTTTATTGAGGACTGGTTGGCATTGTCTACTCAAGGCTGGACTGAATAACTCTGTGTCTTTATTTCTCTTTGCTCTAGATGGGGACTAAGATTTCTGAGCAATCTTCTTATTTCCTGCTATGTTTTGGAATAAGACTTTAGAATACTTTTCATTATTGCATACTGCAGAAATATGACTTGAAAGAGGTTGTTGTACAGATCCTGTGAAAGTGGAACAGGTTTACTCAAGCCACAAATGCAGCAGTGCTTGTACTAAAGGCACAGCTAAAGCACATGTTACACTGAGCAGCACGTAGGGTTGTGAGTGCTGGTGAGCTAGCTTAGGTTTTGGCTGGGATAGAGTTGATGACTTTTTTCTAAGCAGCTGATACAGTGCTGTGTTTTGGATTTAGTAGCGGAGAGGTCTGTTGGAGAGGCAGTCCCTTGCAGGCTATTGATGGAATCATACTGGAGGATGAGCAAGAAGCAAATTGTGTCTTTAAATAAGATATTGATGGATCAGTTCCCACAAGCATGTCTAGATTTACTTCTTAACGTGCTGTATATATCTATCTGCTCAATGAGTTAAAAAACAACAGCAAAGTAAGCTGTAACTCTGAAGGAATTGGAACACAATAATGCTGCACAGAGCTGCCTAATTAACAAGACTGTGAAGTAACTGGAGTAAATTAGCAGAGACAATTAATTTATGTTGCATCAAAATACACATTGGAATGCTGCAGAGTGAATGCATAATTTCAATCTCTGATTGCTCAAAAGAACTTATGGGACCTGATATTCAATTTATTTTCACCTGATTCCTGAAAAGCATATGGAGGCTTCTAATGTTTTTAAATTTTAGTGTGCAATGACTGGAATATAAAGTATTTTTCTGCTTCAAGAGCGTGAAGTGTAATCCCTGAGAAGCAGTATATCCATAATATTATTTTCTTCTCTCCAAAGCTAAGATTACAATCTAAAGTTGTGTGTGCAGCAGTGGTGATGGTGGTAACTCTTTGTGACCTTCTCTAGGAATGGTACAGAACGTAGATAGGTCCCAAAAGTCAAATAAAGTGGTGTTTAAAAAAGGACAGGTTTGTTGTTGCAATCAGAAATGCTCTGATCCAATGGATAGTTTGAACCCTGTCTCGGATACCCTCTCACAATGGTAGCTGAGGCAAGTTAGTGAAAACCTTGCATATAAGCTGATATACCACAGACGAGGCCCATGATTACTACATGCTAATTACTCTGTAAATTTCAAGTGCTGCGCATCTTTAAAACACCACCTTTCTGGCCTCATGAGCTACCTCTTTGCTACCAGGGGAAGGTAAGCTATGATAACTCTGTAGAGTTGCTTGGTGGTAAGCATTTGCTTCTCAGCAGAGGGTTTAGGAACACAGAAGCTTCTCCTGAATGACTAATAAAGTGCATCTTAGAAAGTCATGTAATTGAATGCAGACCAACTTGTTTTTTCTTCTGCACCACTTTATTCTTTATTCACAGTCCAATAATGGCAAAATGTGGCAGCTTCTCTTCATGTAACTCTGTGTTAAGAAGACATGTCTTAAAGGCCAGTTCCAACCATCATAATGAGCAAAGTTAAATCTGAAGTGGGTCTGTAGCCAAATAAATACCCACCAGAAGTAAGAGTTGGCTCTGAAGAAACCTGTCTTCAGATTAATGGCTTTGGCACTTTTGTGACTTGCAGCAAGTAATTCAAGGTGCCTACTGTTGTAATGCTGGCTGGTAATAGTGAAGCAAGACCCCATCCCTAATTCTATTAAATGTTTGGTGCTGTAGTGAGTGATGAACTAAGTGCATTTAGCTAGAAGACTTGTGCTACTGTCCCCTCTAATGCAAGTGTGCCTTTGAAACAGCTACTATAAATTACATCAGGCAGAATTTGTATATTGGTAGACTTGGGTCATTTTCTAAGTGTGAATTTGTTTATGTGAGTATAAGGCTTTGTAATTGGGGGCATCCTCTTTGGGCATGCTCTACATTTATACTATATAAATGAAGTGCTTCTGAGAAAGAAAATACAGAAATGTCTGCCTTTCCTCACTTGAATAGCTCTGCAGAGAATCTGAATGCTGGAGCTACCACTTGCATGTTAATGAGCAACTAATACTTAAACTATACCAGTCTAACCTGAAGACTCACACTTGCATGTGGGTACTAGAGGCAAGTGGAATGATAGCTTTGAATAAGAACTCCTTCATTTTCATTTCTTCACCGGTTAAAAAAACCCAACAACACAGAAACCTTAGGTGGAAAAGTATAGCAACTGCTTTGAATAATTTTATAGCTATGTCTTGAAATGAGTGCTTTGAGTGAAAAAGAAAGAGAAGACATACCAAGACATTTTTGTCCTTATTATGGGACTTGAACATTGTAATGTCTACTGAGAAATACCTGCTGAAGAGGATGACTGCTTTACCAATACTTCTTTAGGAACTGAGTCTGAATTCCTTGATCTTTCATTAAGGGTTTGATTCCATCAATGAAAATTATACTTCTGATTGATTTTATTTTTTGTTTTGGTTTGGGTTTTTTGCTATGATATACCTATTCTTCGGTAAGGACAAAAACATCAAAAGTCACAGCAGCATATGTGGGAGAAGGATTTTAGTTTTTAGTGAGAACTAACTGGCTGAATATGTTCTTAAAATTGAGATCATTAAGCAGACTTTTTTTCATTGTATGAAGGATATGGAGACGATTCAGTAATTTGCAATCATTGTTTAATTTAATTGATGTTCTGATTCTAAAAGTACAAAAGATTTAATCAGGATTGACTTAATATAATTATTTGGTAAGCTTTAGTGCGGGAGGAATGAATTTAAGTGGGAATGAGACATTACTTCACTCAACTGCAAAACAGAACTCTTGAACTTGATGAAAGGTTTGACCTTCTTTCTTTTTATTAATCTCATTTTGCCCTCTGTACTTCAAGTTGTTTGGCCAAGAACAATAGCAGAGAAACCGTGATGCTGCATCAGAGGATGTTTCCTGAAGAAAATGGTGCTGTGAAATCACTCTGGATAGATAATGGTTTCGGGATGGTGGAAATCAAGAAGTCCACATGCTGTTCTGTGTAGATTCTCACAAATCAAAGCTCATATTTTGGCAAAATTTGGGAAAATGTCCCAGAGTGAATTGGCTGGATATGACCACCCTCTGCAGACTTGCTTTCATGGTGTGATGTTGTGGTTTGAAGTGTTGCTGCCTCTGGGCTGTCCTTCCCTGGGGATCCCTGTGCCCATTGTTTTAATGGCTAAAGGGAATGTGTGATTTTATTTTTGGTAAATATGAAAGGGGGAGTTCACCAGAGCTCATGGCTTGGTGGGCTGGGGAGCAGGTGCTCAAAGTGCAGGTTGCCAGCTGCTGTGCCTTGGTAATACAGCACACCCCAGCATCTCACCTTGGGGGCCTAAGCAAGAAAATAAAATGAGGCTTAAGATGACTGAATAATTTTTTACACCACACATTTAGAGATATTGTCACCTACAGACAGGAAGATCAAGTTAGATGTCAGAAATGCAATGATTTTATGCTTCCTGGAGGTTTGATTGAAATTTATATAAAAAAAAATTAAATCTGTACTATAACCACAATCACCTTGTTTCTCCTAGGTCAAGCTGAGAACAGGTATCATATCAGGGTACCAGACATTAAACTCCTCTTTTGTGACATTTTCTTTTAATTTTTATTTTCTTTGTAAAATATCCCATCCCAGATGGGACTTTGAGATTTACCAAGCTGCACTTACAGATATTTTGCTTGCCCATGTTTGTCTAGTAAAAGTGAAAAGAGAGACTGTGTCTGGAAAACCAAGGGCACATGGCAGCCTTGCCAGGGGAAGTCTGCTAGTGAATGTGGAATAACTCCTGGGAAACTCATTTAGCTCCAACTAAGCCATTGTGGTAGCTGAAAAAAAGAGACCTAGAGAAATGAAAATAATAGTATCCTATTGAATATTTCAGATGGAGAAGCTCACACAGAAAGCTTCCTGAAAGTTTCTTTTCATTTAAAAAGTTGAAACCAAAAATAGATCTCAACTTTAATAATCTGAGGAAGATAAAATTGGACAGTTACTTTTGGGGTTTAATCTTCCTGATGGTATCATCAGAAGTAAGAAGCTTAGTATAACATGAGAGTTTGTCAAGTATTTTTCAAGATGTTTAACATTTGAGAGGAAGGGAAAGGTAAGACAAAAATGAAAGCTTCCATCATTTCCTTTGTTTGCATTTTGATGGCATCTGATTACTTATAAAGATATTCAAGTGGCTGTAAGTGCTTCACCAAGTCCTTGTGTGTTATAACTGCATAAATAGTTGAGCAATAAATACTGAGCAGGACTTTTAGGAGCTGTGAGATGCTGCTCCTGCATCTGTTTGTGGATATGTCTCGCCCAAGCTGAAATTTGCCTTGATGAACTGCAAATTTTCCTTGCTTGTGCTAATGAACCTGAGAGCTGAAAGACAGGTAGTTTCAGGGAAGACTGGGATATTTTACTTCCAGGCCTTCCAGCTGCTTCAGCAGGTCAGAGAATTTCAGGAAGCAATATGGGTAGTGGCAACTTAGAATGAACTTCTGGAAGAGACAGTTAAGTGTTCTCATTCAAGCAGTCATTCAGAGGCTCTGTCTAAATGGGGATGTCTGACCAGTTTCTGGTTTCCTCCCAAATACTTCTACCTTTTCCGAAATGGTGTCTGCAGACAATGAGGTGTCTGTTCCATTAGCACTGACTCAATTTCTAACACTCCCAGAGATCCAAATTGGGGAACTCAATGACTTTTTTTAGAAGATGCTGAAGATTTAATGTTTAATATTATTGGGAGCGTTTCCTCTGTGGCCTCATAGACCAGATTTGGTCCTTGCTTTTCTCTAGCTCTGTTGTTGTAGTGAGTGACCCTGGGTGACAAATTACTCTCAAAGCGTCTTTAAATTGTGATATGTCAGGGTATAAACAGGTACTTCCATTACAGGTCTTGAGTGTATTATCATCTTTGTTTGCTTGATTGTGTCTGAGCAAATGTTTATGCCCTAAAGGGGTCAGAGCTAAAAATAAATATTTCACATGGTGAATTACTGCAATTCAACTGGTATATTCTATGAAGGGAATGAAAAAGAACAAAAGAAACTACACTGCTGTCCTTGGCCATTACAGGGAAGAATGAAAATCACACACTGATGAGAGGAACAATGAGGGAAGGTAATAATGGAATATTGCATCACAAACTGGAAATACTTAAAAATGAAATATAAATGCACATTTCTATTTGTGTGTGTCATTAGCTCTATACCGGGGTGCAGGACGTCTGGGGTAAAATTTAATAGAAAATGTCTATCGGGAGAATGATAAAACCCCTCTTGACCTTAAATTTGTTTGCTTTTCTGGAGTTTTTTGTTTGGTTCTTTATCCTGGTGATTTTTTTATGATTTTATTGAGGAGGTGAAGTTACTTTTTTTTTGTTGGTTGGTTGGTTTTTGGGTTTTTTTGTTTGCTTTTAAATTAACAGAAAAAAATACCGCATAATGGGAATGAATGTCAATAAGAAAATGTGGATTCTAAGTCTATAACTGCCTCGATGGTATGTTCCCAGCTCTTCTCATGGGAAGTTAGCAGATCTATACAGCATCACTTGCAGATTCTGTGTGTTCCTTAAACCATCTAATGGCATGTCAAGCATGACAAAACATTAGGACACACTTAGCAGCTTACCTTATTCTATTGTCATCTTTGATTGCTGGAATAGGCACGACAAACTATAGTGCTTAATAGTTCCAGTTCAATAGCTATGAAGGTTTGTCTCTTTCCCATGGGCTTCAGTCATACACTTAGAAAGAAAAAGATCCTTTGAGATTGGAAATCTCAAATTGGAAATCACTCATGTTTTATGTCAAACCACGGTCAAAGTAAAGACGTTTGGAAAAATCAGTGGCATGAATGGTTGTTTGCACAACACTTTTTACTAGTTGCAGTGGAAAAACAGATTGGTAGAAGTCAGGAAAAATCAGATCTTTTAGTCTTCTCTTTTCCTGGGAAGGTCTAAAAAATAATGGATGTCTTTTAGAACTACAGCAGAAGCTATAATTCAAATTAGTTCATGTAAAGAAAAAGTTTAAATCTATCAAAGAAACATTAGTCACTCAATTCTAATCAATGGTGATACAGCCTGATGAAATGGAAGGGAGAAGAAGGAGCAAAACAGATGACCCACTTAGTGTTCTTATTAAGCAGCAGTTTCTGAAAAGAGTTCACTACAGCTGCAGTTCAGCAAAGCACTTGTTTGTATGTCCTTTTCCTCTTCAATAATAAACCCACACCTATGTATACACTTTTGGTCTCCTGCATGCTGAATAACTCTGCTAAATCAAAGCTTATATTATGAGGTCTTTCAAAGTGATGTTTAGAAACTGACATGTAATGTTGCACTGGATGAACATGAAGCAGTGTTTATCAGATCTTTGTAAAATGCAGAGATCTTCTTGAAGCAATATTTGTGTTGATATTTTTGCGTGCACAAATATGACGGTTTGTTCCTTCTAAAATGGAGAACTGTTTTGTTGGGTTTTTATTCCTTTCTGGTTTTTGTTTGGTGCTCCCCTCCATTACATCATTCATATTGTTTGGAGCAAATGGTTATCCCATCACTTGACACAGCTACAGGATGAATTGTAGCACAGCATTCGTGCTAAAAAAATGATTAAAAAAACCCAGGAAAGAGCAGCACTTTCTCTCTTTGCTCATCAGCAGCTAAATAAATGTGGTTCCAAGGGAACAATATTTGCATGATACTGGGCTTCATTCTCTAGTTCAGGAGCTAGGAAATTAACAAAGCTGATTTTTAATTCTCAGCCATCATCCAGAGTCTGTAAATGTTGTTTTGAGTAGAGTGGCAAACAGGTTATTGTGTGACAAGGCTGAATCTGAAGTGCATGAGGAAAATGCCCTCTGCTACCTACTTACATCAATCTCCCTGTATAGAGATATTTCGATGTATTCTGGTAAAATGCTAGTGCTGAGTGATACCAAACAGGGACTTTTTTACAAAGTGTTACAGTAGCTTTTGCCTGCTTCTATATTTGCATATAAATTATTCATGTTTACATTAGCTTATAAACTAAATTTAGAATTCTTTAGGATCTTCTTAAATATTCAGTGCAGACTACTGAATACTGTAATATTTGGATTCTTTTAGATCCAACAGGTGCCTTGGATAACATTGGCCATACGGTGTTATTTATGTTTGTTCTCCTTACCAGGAGCAGATGGAATCTCCTCCGAGCAGCTTTGCTGCTTTTCCACGTGGGAGGCCCGGAGAGTAACTGTTGGTAAGGGCTCGTCTGCCCTGCATCCCATTCCATCCTCCCACCTCTCCACCATGAGCAGGGGTGAAATGCAGGCTCTGCTCAAATCTTGCCACTGAGGCCAGCTCTGTGAAGACTTTCTGTGCTGCACAATGCCTTCAGCCTGCTGTTGGTGGAGAATGGAGATGGCTTGGAGCTTGCAGAGAGCTGTCAGGTGGGTTGGTGAGAGCTAGGTGGCCAAGGCTCAGTTCAGGTATAGCTTGGAAATAGGTGATGCACAGCACCTTTCCTTGAATAAGCTTTGGTGTCATCATACTGGGTACCTCTGCACAAGCCTGAGGGAAGTTGCTGCAGCATCCCTCTCTGTGCTCCAGCTTACCTGTGTAAGCACTTCTACATCCTTCTGGAAAGATTGCAGGGCTGCAGGGAGCCTGGGACTTCCATGACAACGCTGCCAGAAGAAGCAGAGCTGTCTGTTTTAGTTGACTGGGGCTGAATGAAAATAGTGGAGCAACTTTCTGGGAGGATGTTTTCTCATTTAAAGGTTAAATTCATGGCTGTGCCGGGGTGTAGAGGTGGTTCCCCTCTTTCCCACTGTACTTTATGTCTGTGCAGCACCAGTGAAGCAAGACCAATTTGTTCCTGGCATGTGAGTGTTTGAAGGCAGAGACTGATATGGCACAAATACATGCAGTGATTAAATAACACTCTTTTACAAAACAAAAGTAACTCAATGATCTGATACCGAGATTGGAAATAGCTTGTGTATAGGAAATGGCTGAAACTGACAGTGTAGGAAGAGTAATCAAATATGGCTTTTATTTTCCCAACAACAGTGGGGTTCTTCAAGGGTCTGTCTTAGGCTCACTGCAATTCAACATCTTCATTACAAATTTGGATGCAGGACTGGTAGGAATACTAAAAATTTGCTGATGATATAGAACTGGGTGTAGCTATTGACTGCCTCAAAGACAGAGAAGTCCTGCTCAGAGACCTCAACAAATTGGAGGGCTGGGCAATCATCAACCATGTGAAGTTCAACAAAGACAAGTGGAGAATCCTGCACCTGGGACAGGGCAACCCTGGATGTATGTACAGAGTGGGGAATGAGAGGCTGGAGAGTAAAGCTGCACAAAGGGACCTGAGGGTTCTGGTTGATGGCAAGTTGAATGTGAGCCAGCAGTGCCCTGGCAGCCAGGAGGGCCAACCCTGTCCTTGAGGGCATCAGGGACGGCATCACCAGCTGGGCAAGGGAGGGGATTGTCCTGCTCTGCTCTGCACTGGGGCAGACTCACCTTGAGTCCTGTGTGTTTTGGGCACTGCAATATAAAAAAGATATTAAGCCATTAGAGGGTGTCCAAAGGAGGGCAAAAAAGATGGTAAAGGTTCTAGAGGGGAATACATGAGGACCGGCTGAGGTCACTTGGCCTGTCCTCCTCACTGGAGGAGACCAAGGGGAGATTTTTTGTTCTCTACAGTTGTCTCGCAAGGGGAGGGGCAGGCACTGATCTCTCCCCTGTGGTGACCAGCGACAGGACCCGAGGGAATGGCCTGAAGTTGTATAAGGGAAGGTTTAGGTTGGATATGAGGAAAAGGTTTTTCACCAGGAGGGTGTTTGGGCACTGGAACAGCTCCCCAGGGAAATGGTCACAGCACCAAGCCTGGCAGAGTTCAAGAAGCATTTGGACAATGCTCTCAGGCACATGGTGTGATTCCTGGGGATGTCCTGTGCAGCGGTAAGAGTTGGACTTGATGATCCTAGTGGGTCCCTTCCAACTCAGGGTATTCTGTGATTCTATGATAACAGTTTACAATACAATTTATCAGAAAACCATTAAAAGGTTATTTCTCTCTTTTTTTTTCCCATATTTTTTCTTCTTTTTCTCTTTTTTTTTTCTCATGTAATTCAAAGCCTCACCTCAAAACAGTGGGATAACACGTTCACACTGCAAAGCTCTTGGCAGTTTGCTTGTTTGCTAGTTTGTTTGTTTTATATTAAGCATCATGAAAGGGAGCTGTTCCCTGAAACCCAGCAGTGGCTAGTTACATGAGAAATCATGCCCTCCTCTGTTCATGATTATTTATTGATTAAAATACAATGTACTGAATTGTAAATTACTACTTGGACAGCTTGAATGCCAGATCATTCTTTTATGCCCTTAAAATACACCAATACACTGGAAACACAATGTTCTGAGTACATCTACCTATTCTCACCTCCCATTTATAAATTATAAAGCAGTTGGTTTTGATAATACTAGACTGTGTTTGTCTCAATAGTGCAAAACCTGTATAGCTAAAAGTAAACAGGACATTTAGACTGAATTTTAATTAAATGTGTCTTTTTATCCAAATTGGGAAATCCTTTCAGCAACAGCTTGAAAACATACAAGTAAAGCTTTCTTAATGTTCTTATTATCTATTCAAGTCTCAAAGGAGTTTTTCCATATTGCTATCCAGGGTTTATGTGAACCACAGGTACTTTCAGTCTCCTACTACACTTCTGATGTTTTAATTCAGATGCCTCTAATTAAATCATTTTAAGATTCCTAGTCGATCTCTTAGAAGTAATATATACATTGCCACTATAATGGATAAGAGTACTTTAAAGCTGAAATTACATGTATCCATTGGGCAGACTTTAGAACTAAAAAAATATTTTTTCTAGGGTTCAAGAAATATGGCCTGATGATTTAGAGGACCAGACAGCAAAATAGGCTCTCTGTGTGTAAATGATTTTATGACTACTCACGGTTTAGGAATTCATTACAAGTATTTTCAGTAACCTGATTTAAAGCACATATGTGAGAATGTTGATGAAACACTAAGCAATGGTTTAACAGAGCACAAGTGCATTATTTTATAGTAACGAACTGCATTAACGAATGGTTGATAAGCACATTTATATGGTGGTGGCCCTAAGCATTAATAGTAAAGATAATAATACATTTGTATCAAAAATATGTATCTGTTTCCATAATTCAAGTAAGCATGCTTAAAAAAATCCTTCTACTGCAAATGTTTTTCCCTCACCAATAAGTAAAATGTAAAATGTAAATTTACTTGTATAATTAAATCCATCTACCATGTGAGCATGGCCATTCTTATAGATCCTTGCTCTCTGCTGATTCCCATTGGCCCTGCACTCTCACACCTAGGCTAAATGTTGAGGAATGCATTTAGTGCAGGTAGCTCAGTGTGCAAGCTGCAGATTGAAGCTCTGGGAATCTTCCAATGGAAGCTCTGGGAGCTTCCACTACCATTGAATGATCATGACAATCCATTTGCTTGATCATGGCAATGGTTGAAAAGGCAGGGGAACCAGAAACAAAAGTGACTTGGTGAAGATCATACAGCTACTTGTGGCAGAGGTGGAAACCCCACTCATCTCTGTCAATTCCCATTTCAATGTGTTTATGCTCCAGATATTAAAGTCTTTTTGGGTATTGTGGGAATTGCTGTGCATCTAGCTGAAGGCTACCAACAACAGGAGTGTACAAAAGCTAAGAAAAAACAACCTTCAGAAATAATTCTCAAGTCCTGTGGGCTGTAAGAACAAAGTCTCTCCATAGCCTGTGTTATTAGACTCCTTTGAAATGCCTGCCTGAGCCCAATCGCTCTTCAGTTAAATTACTAATTTCACCCAGGCTAGTACAGTATATAAAATGTACTGTTTTCCTATAGTATGTCTCTTGATGGAAAAAATAAAAAGGCAATTTATTATGCATGATATTTGCCTAAACTCCTTTATACTCATTTCACTACGTGGAAATTTTACCAAGAAAATGTGCTGTTCACCTCCTATGTTAATCCTGTGTAAATCTGGAGAAGCTTCATTCAGGTTCATTGCAGGCTTAAAATGCTGTAGCTGATAGCAGGATGTGCCCCATGGCTCCCTTTTTCTAATGATATTCTAAACTTACACATAAATTCACAGTTTTATGTGCTAGAAGTAGACATTTGTATGCAAAGATATTGCACTGCCTTGGCTATTCTGAACTGAAAAAAAATAAAGACTTATTTATCCAGAAATACCTGACAGAGGATGGTAAAGATTTATGTTGTATAAATTTGAAGAATTTGTCGTTATTTTGGTTGGTTAAGGCTACTAGGGAAGCAGTATTTGTAGATTTTTTAAAAGGACTTGTGTGAGAGACCATATAGATAAACAAATAATATTTTAGCTCATTAATGCCAGTGGAATGTAATTTTTATTTATTGCCTGTACCTACTGTGCCTGTAACTGAAGTTGTGTGGAAAATTAGTGAAATATAATTTTCAATGAATATCCTGTGCTGAATAATCAGAGAGTGTGAATCACAGTGTGCCACTGATATTATATTCTGAGGAAGACTGTGTGCACTGGTTACCATAAAATCTCTTCAGAGACAGAAGGCAATGAGGTGAAACCATCTGCTGTGTATGTGTGTGTATACACATACACATATATGTAAAAATTAAATTTCCTTTGACTTTTCAGAAGTTCAGTTTAATTCAGTAGAATTACTTCTAGTGAAATGGGGTTTTTTTTTGATCTGAGATTGCAGACTGATTTGGTGACTTACTAGGATGACTAACAGCACCTCCTGATTCAGATACATCTGTGGTGATCTTTCACTGGGATGACCCCATTGTAGAATCACAGAATCCTGCCTCTCATGAAGATAAGCAGGCAAGTGAAGAGACCCAAAGGAAAAAGAGTAATTTTTAATTTCTTTTTTAAAAGTAAATAAATAATTTGGTAAAATTATAACAGTGCATATATTACTTAAAAATAAAAAAAAGTAGTTAGCAATATGTTTATTTTTTACATTCCCCATTACCTTCCCCATTTCCCTCATTTGGTTTGGTGTGTGTCAACACAAGCGCTGTGTCACCACCAGATTTCTAAAATGAATTAGCAAGTGCTTTCTCATGACACTGATTTTGCCTGGGTTAAGATCTCTCTCTTGTTAGCAGTCTGGGGGAGCTGCTGTTTAGCTTTTCTTTTTTTCCCCCTTCCCCTCCCTTCTAGGATAAGTTCAAAAACCCATTATTTGTCCCCCATATATGTGAGGCAAACAGACCAACAGATGAGCAAACTTTCAACTTTCTGTTTTTCTGAAGCCTCAGTAAAACAGCAGAGAGAAGATAAAAAAGAGACATCTAATTTTCTTTGGAAGGAATCACTCTATTGTTCCACTTGTTTATTCAAGTCTGGCTTCATGTAACTGTAAAGGCTGCTCTTTTTTCTTTTTCTTTTTTTTTAAAGTAACTTTTGTTTCACTCTTACAGAAATGACATGGTGCATTTGCCAGAAAGCCCACCAAAAACTTTGATTTAAATAAGCTGTAATGCTGCATCAGAAGTTCTTACTGAAGTCTCAAGTGGTTTTGCCCATCCTTTTCTGTGTTCCTGTCATCGTTTTTTTGCTTTGTCTTTCTTTAGCCACCGTTGCTTTTAATTATTTTCTCTTTTTTCCCCCTTTTATTTTGAAAATGCTGAGCAGAGTTAAATGCAAACCCAGACGCTTCTCACTCAAGGTGCTTAGGACTGTTTTTAGTGCACGTGGGCTGATATAAGGGATAACTTGCCTCTTCCTCTTATTTTCCTACCTCACTTGAACAAGAACTAAGGAAAGATATATTTTAGCAGTGTGGTTCTGTGTCTAGGAGAAAACACTTGCTCAAATGTGTTTACAAAATCCGAACGTATGTGCAAGTGCATCCTAATTATCTGATTCCCTCTTGATCCTGATGAACTTGGAGAAGCTTTATCCTGACAGACAGTGCTTGAATGCCTGCTGCTCTTCCCAAATTGTTGCTCTGTCTTACCTGCTACAGCTGCCTTCAGGCTGTCTGTGAAAGTTCACTGTAATTGACTGTAATTGTATGGGTCATATATTAGCCTTTGGCTTACAACGAGGCTAAGTAATCTAAAAATTTCCATGGCATGCCTGCTGACTTTAATAATCTATTATTAAATCTATAAGGATTTCAGGTACTCTGTGCTTTACCTAAATTTTTCTGTGCCAGTAAGAGCAAAAAGTCAATCCCATGACAGCTTTGCAATGGAAATTGGGTGAATAATGTGTTGGTAAGGCAGAAGCCAGGACTACTGCCAGAGGGAAAAATAACACCTACTTTTTGAGACAATGTAACTGAGTAACTAGAAGGATGTTTTGGGGTTAGGAGGGCTGGCTGTGCTCCCCTGGATATGCCCTACAGTATCAGCTGCCCAAACCTTGAAGGTTGAACTGTAAGCATCCTTCACCAGGCACTAAAAATCTTGGAGCCATTGGACATTAAAGCCTTGACCTCTCTGAATTAAGATTTTTTTCTCAACTCACAGAAAATAATTTCATGCTTTGGTTAAAATATAAATAGAACAACAAATTAAGAACATCCTAACATATAATTACTTGGGTTTTTTTTAATTTAAGGTGAATAAAGGGTAATCCTTCTAAGGAAGAACTTCAAGTCAAATTGATTTAACTCCGTAGTACATAAATAGGTGTATCAGTGATCTGGCATTGGGATCCATAGCTTGATAGCAGATATTTCCTGGAATTTTTTTTGTTCTGCAACTCCTCTATTCATAAACCTTTTGGCAAGTTGCTTTCCTGCAGGTCTATGTTTGAATTCCACAGCAAATGTCATATTTGTGATGCCCTCCCTGGCTAGGAAGAGGGCCCAGGGACAACAGAGCTCAACCTGGGATACAGACAGCAGTGATGATACTCCACTCTGGTATTTTTAAGTATTACTGGCAGCAGGTTTACATCTGGAAATTTTCCATCCTGAGAAGAGCACTCAATGTGCCAAAAGCTTCTAAACAGGCCCCTCCTGCTACCATTTGGGCTAATGAATTTTTCACTGTTAGCATATCAGAGATAAACACCTGTAGCAAACACGTGTGGAGAGATCAAAAAGCATCTTGTTTGGGTTTTTCAGTGCTTGAACTTCTGCCAGCATCAGCTGTAGTGAGCAATCCAAGAGCTGTTATGTGGTTGTACTGGGATTTTTTTAGACCAAATGAGATCAACAGTCCAGAATCCATATTTGTGCTTAACAAGTTAATTTACAATTAAAAGAATGTACAAGGGAATCCACCTCTGCTGTATAAATATTAATTATTAATAATATTTTTACCTCTCTCCTAACTCAATTATTTCACTGTCTCACAGTCTCCTTTTCTGTCTTCAGTCTCCAAGTTTTGAGTCTTCCACAATATTTAAAAAAATGGATTTCAGTAGCTTAATGTTTTCTTACTGGGAGAAAAAAAGAAGCAGATGGTTTGATTGTTTGTTAAGGACCAAAATTTTCCTGCACAAAAGTAAGCTGCATCCTAAAACCAACACTAATAACATATTCTCTATGTACTTATAATGGAAGTTTTAGCAATTAGAAAGCTTTCTATTCTTTATCTGGAAAGGTAAACACTGAATATTTCCTTCTGTTTGTTCTAAGATGTTCCTCACAGAAAGATTTGGACCAGCTTGAGCTTCACAAGAAGGGAGACGATTCAATCAGTAGACCCAGTCTGACCACAAATGTCGGGATATATTTTCAAAAGAATTCAACTGTATGAGTGTTCTTGGGGCTACATCTGCCTGAAAATTAGCTGTAGCTAGATAGGTAGATATACATCTCTAGATTTAGCAACAAAACATGATAAAATGCTTTTTTAAATGCAAAATTTGTTATGAAATCAACAGAAGAGTCATCAGTCATCATGACAAATTCTGAACAATGTGCTTTGAAAAGTTAATCTTGCTTATTAAAATGATTAATCTGAAGGAACATGTAACTTGTCATATTAAAGTAGACACGTTTTTTCATTTGGTTTAGTATCTTGTGTCAAAGCATATCATCAGACACTATAAACCTGTTGTGGCTGGCCTCATCTCACTAAACAAGTTTATTGAACACCCTCGAGTGTGAAGGTGTCTCAAACACTTTTGGAGCCCTCTCTGTCTTTGAGAGGACTATAGGGATGTCTCTGCCCGTGCTGCTTCATAACCATAGTTATACTGGCTGCCTGTAGGCACTCATCCTGCTGGAATCCACCAGCAACGCTTCCCTTGGTGCAACTTCCACCCCTCGGCTGAGTCCTACCCCCTAAACACGTGTCCCTTCAGACAGGACAGGATGTGCATGTCTTGGCTGACTGGGATACAGGGAGATGCCTGTGCTTTGGAGGGGATGCTGCACATCAGGCATGCAATCCATCTGGCATGCAAGGCTCACTTGAGTCACAGCCCCTGCTTTCTTTACAGGGTCTGCCATGACAACAGTTCCTACTGTGGATATTTTTATAATTATGGCTGACTAAAACCCCTACAGGTAAATATTAATGTCATGTACAGCCCTGTACTCTCCTAGAGTTATTTGAAGGTACTGTCAGCATCAGGCAGGTACACTCAGCTCTGAAGGTTATCTAAACCAAATCTGAAAGCTTTGTGATAATTTTTTCCTTATTTCCCTTATGCAAACATAGGTGGTTGCTTCCAAGCTTTTCCTTATTGAAGTGGAACTTTTATGTTTCATCAAAACCCTAGTACTCTGCTATGTGGAGTGGTGCTTGTGGCTGCAGGTGGCTCTCACCAGAGCCCCTCTAGGCTTTGTCCTGTTTGTTGCTCGACTCCAACATGGGCTGGTTGCTATTTCAAGGTTGTGCCCCAAAGGTTTGGGTCTTAAATGCTGCCCTGGATCTACATAATGTGAAAAGCACCAATGGCTGAGTACAATAGAGGAACAGAAAATGTAAGAGTGGCAGAGAGAAATAAATGATTGTGCAAGGAAAAAAACTGTGAGTTTTGAGTTGAGGCTGGACTTAGTTCTTCTTTGTGGTGACCTGATTTTTATTTTCTTTTTTCTGCAGTATTTATAAAACATGAGGTGTTATTGGGAGATGATGCACCTAGTCCTGAGAAGTGCTGAATGCAATCCATAATAAACCAGCCAAGATTCTATTTCTTGCCAACATTTTTGCTTGTCATTTGCCCAGAAACAGAGTTCTGTTACAATGAAATGAAAATATGTTTGTGGGAAAATAAGTGGATGTTAGGGTTGTTTTTTTGCCACAAACTTTTGATGTGCATGTGTTCTGGAGGGGGTGGGGAAATGAATAGAGCCTTGGATTTTTCTGGCATGTGTTTGCCTTCTACCAGTTTTATTTCCAGTAGTTAATTCTCCCATATTTTTCAGGATAATGTGAAGCAGATAAGCTCATGCATAGTGTAAGAAAATGAAAGTATTTCCAAAATATCTGGCAGAGACATTTTAATCCTAATTAAAACTGAAGGTGGGAAGAGAAGGAATTAAATGCATTTTATAGTCCTGACTTATTCCCCATCAAGGAGATTTTTTTTTCCATTCTAGAATGCCCCTGCATAATTTCTAATCAGCCTTTCAGCCTTCACCATGAGTGACAGAGAAAGGAGGAGAATGTCTGCCAGTGTCTCTTGGGAGAATTTATTTAAGGTTCTTCTGAGCTGTGGAAGGGATTTGTCATTGTCAATATCTGCAACGCTGCTGATCAGCACCCTGGTCAGTCTTGTCATCAGAAGAGGAAATAGAGTGCATGTATGTGACAGATAAAGAGAGAGTGAGAGAGAAATTGCTTCACAGAAAAATAACAGTCCTTCTAGCCATTTGTGTCTGTGTGTATTCCAGCTGTTGTTCCACTAATTCTTGGGAAAATAAAAATAAGAGCCGGCATTCAATTTACTCTCTAATTTACTTCACTGAGCACTTGGGAGATGAACCTGTGAGGGGGAGCAGGCTGGCCTCGGGAAAAAGGAATACAGTGCTCATTTCCAAGATAGGCTCTTTTATACTCTATGAAATTTTGTTAATTAATTTCAGGAGACTCCAAAGAAACTGCAATAAGTGAGCCTCTTGTATGAAGAGGTTTGGGATCTGCAAAACATCCAAAATTCCAGGGGTTTATCTGAGCTTATCAGCAGTAGCTGACACTCTTTGATCTACCAATTGAGTCAGGAATCTCTTTGAAACAGGTGTCTGTGTGAGGGTTTCCATTGCATTATGATTCTGGTCAGCTTCAGGCTCTCAGTGCACATCCAATTTGATCTAAAAATACTTTTGCTGATGTGGGCTATAAAACACTCAGTTGTAGTGAGGTAGTCCTGTCTTCCCTAATTGCAAGATTCAGTTATTTGTAATTTCAAAGGTCGAGAGATACATCTCTGATAAAACAATTCACCAACATATTTGAGCTCTTCTGACACAAGCAGGAGGTATTCCTTCCAGATCATAGATAAATGCAGAAGGTATTTTCTGTACAAAAAGAGATTTATTCTGCTGAAGCCTGAGTTGCCTCAAACCTTCTATTATTGCTTTCTTGCTGGAGCAAAAGAACTGCTGCAAGTTAGGGAATCATGGTCAGCCTGTACAGCAAATCCCTCCCAGGCTGTTCCCACAGTCAAAAGGGTTGGGTTATGGCCAATGTGCAGAGTTCCTCTTGGTTGATTCTGTCTCCTTTGAAACCATTATCTGACTTCAAATGGCTGAATTTTAAGTGTACAAAAGGCATAGCATAAGAGGACAGATGAAATAGTAATAGACACATTGAATTTGCTGAGTTTGGGCTCATGTCTCTTCCCATGTCCTTAGAGTCCTGAAACTGGGGACAGAAGGAATCAGCTGTATATTATCTCTTCATTTACTCATAATTCTGTGTTTAGATACTGCTTCTTTGGGTTCTGTGCTTGGCATATGGGAAAGCATAACACTGTAAATCCTTCTTGTTAGGTTGAAGAATATTCAAGGACTAGGATTTAAATTGGATTTCCAGATTATAAAACTTTAATAAGACAACAGGCTATCAGATAGTCACCATGTTTTTATTTCTTTTATTTGCTGATTTCAGTCATGAACCAGCTGTAATCTTTACTACATCATAGGGTCTACAAATGTTCTTGAATCTTTTAGAAAATAGTAACAAAAGTTGCTTGGAGGGTCTTGACTTTAATTTCATTGGCATATCCATCATGAGAGACTATTAAGGAAATTAAACAGTAATAGAGTGAGAACTAAATTTGTATGAAGCACTAGAAAAATTCTGATGTGCAAAAATTGTTTGAATAATTGGCTGATTTTCAACATCAGCAAAATTCTGCAGCTAGTATCTAAAGCCCAAACAAATTTGGGAGGTGATGGTGGGTAGAGGAGAGTGAGGGATTTTTGCTTTTTTTTTTAAAGGAGAAATTTCCAATTTAGCCTTAGAATGTTCATTGGAAAGAATTTGATCTCATGACATCCTAATGAAATGTTCTTCATTGTGCTTGCTTATCCAAGACTTTATCAGACAAGGTTTCTTGATGTTATGACTCCAAAACAACATGGAAGGTGGATTTTCCACAGATGTAGTGTTGGTTCTCATTCTGAAGGGAAGCAATGGTGCTTGGGGTAGAATATTTCAAACAGTTTAATCTTACACTTAAGGAAGATAATTCTGTCACTCTCTCCCGAGTTTGGCTGGGATAGAGTTAATTTTCTTCCTAGTAGCTGGTACAGTGCTATGTTTTGGATTCAGTATGAAGATAATGTTGATAACACATGGATGTTTTAGTTGTTGCTAAGCAGTGCTTATTCTACCTCAAGGACTTCTCAGCTTCTCCTGTCCTGCCTGTGAGAAGAGTGGATGGGGCACAAGAAGCTGGGAGGGGACACAGCCAGGACAACAGACCCAAACTGGCCAAGGGGATATTCCATATCATATGACATCATGCCTAGGATATAAACTGGGGAAAAAGTTGGCTTGGGAATTGGTTGGTACCTGTTGGCAAATGGTGAGAAATTGCATTGTGCTTCACTTGTTTTGTATATTCTACCTCTTTTACCATTACTATTATTATCATAATTATTATTATTATTTTCTTTCTGTCCTATTAAACTGTCTTTATCTCAACCCATGACTTTTCTCACTGTTCTGATTCTCTTCCTCATCCAGTTGGGAGTGCATGGTAGGAGAGAGTGAGAGGTTGTGAGGTGCTTAGTTGCCTGCTGAGGTTAAATCAAGACACTTTCTCTGGCTGAGACTTTAATAAAGCACTTTACACTCAAAAATATTTTTAGATCAAATTGAGAGTACAAATTGGGTGAGGAAATTGGAATGAAACTCACTTCTAAACTGTTACTCATCATTTGGAAAACAGGCCCACAAGGGAAACCAAGCATAAGGATGAGCTAAGCCTTAACCATGAAGAATTTAGAGAAATAATGAAGCTGAATGTGGAAATGACTAATCCTACTCTAAATTTTAAATTTTGACTGGCTTCTGTTGAAAACCATACAGCTAATAAAACTCCCTCACTAGAGTATTCTCATTTCTTTGCCTTTTTGTTATTTGTTTACTTGTTTGGGTTTTGTCTTGTGTTGCCAGCCAGAGCTCTACAGCTGTGTGAAAAGACAGGTGAAAGTAAGTCTTGAAAAACAATTTTACTGGAAAGATAACTGGACCTGCTTGAACACTGGTGTAAGAATTGCTGGATTCTACCTTGCTTTTATTTTGGGGGGAAGAAATGCAGAGAAACTCTTGGTCAACCAGCCCAAACCATTGCTGCTAGCCATCAGAATTTAATGCTGAAGAGAACTTATGTTAAGTGATTCCCAGTGCAGAGTCCATTCTGCTATATTTGGCTCCTGTTCAGAAGGGAAAATAATATCTAGGCAACAAAATGTTTTGCACTGTTTACTTTAAAAATAACAACAAGCAGCTTGAAGGCTGAAACTAATTGAGAGAGATCTTACAAACACATATTTTCACATGTAGCATACAGACAAGAGCTATTAAAAATACAGGATGTCTTCTGCTATCCATAGGTGTAACATCCTAGGGGTGACTCAATATACATGGAATTTTTCTATATAGAAGCATGGTGGCTACATGGATGAGCAGAAGATGGTTTCTCCCCTCCCCATAGATGTTCAAATTAGCTGGTTTTTTCTTTTCCTAAACTCCTGGATGCCTCGGATCTCTCCCTCCCAACATCATATACGCAGTGATTTGATTGTCTGCCAGGAAATTGGTGAAAAGTTAATTTACTGAAAGGAGAACAAGCAGTGATTGCAAATGAACAGCGAAACTGCAAGTGTGGTCAAGGGCCCTGCAATACTTGTGGATTTTTCTCTGTCATGATGGTAATCGTGCTCTACATCTGAGCAAGTGCCAAACGAAGTCTAGTGCTAATGTCTGCTTGCCATCATAGTTGCTAAGATATTATTTTGGGTGCATTTTTTGCTGACCAGTATTTTTTTTCCTGGGCATCGTAGCTTTTGAGTGCCCCACAGGATGAACCTTAAACTGCATAAAACTACAGTGGGGTTTAATCCTGGAAAGCTTAGTTATTTTCCCCCCTTCACATTTGGCATCAGAAATCAACAGTCACTGAAAATAATTTATATGCAGGAATATTTGGCATTTTTTTTATACCTAACTTTGCTTTTACCTCACATTTGCCTCATTCTCACTTCATTTCTCTTGCAACAATGGAATATTGGAAACAGTTGATAGCTTGATCTCTCCTGAGTTTAAACAATTGGTTTTAACCAGCCATTCTGTATCCTCCCAAAGGCAAGTCATCCTGTTCTAAGGTGAGCAGCTCAAATGTTTTGCCTTCTGAAGGGCTTGGCTCTATCACTGTCCTTTGACTACAGAGGGACTAAAGCAACTTGATAATTAGGCTATGCTGGATGCCTACATTTTCAGCTGAGGACAAATTCTACCTCTCTAGGAGAAAAGCTATTTTCATTAATGGATAACACAGCGGTGATCCCACTGCTTTAAGTCTAGCTATGGGGAAATATAAGGAATACTGTAAGTAAGGTATTAATTTGATTTTAATTGAAAATATAGATTAAGTATGTCTAACACCTGGGACAAATACATATTTATTGTATGTCTTTACTGAGTTCTGGCACACTCTGAGTCAAAAAAGGTGCAGAAGATGACAAATTATCTTCTGTGGATGATTCTTTTCTCCATATGTGTCGTTAGATTTGTTATGGAATGCAGCTCTTTGTGCACTTCTCACAGGAACAGAGCATTTCCCAGAGCATTTCCCAGAGAAGGGAAAGGTCACCTTCTTCGAGCTTCAACTGTAAATAACCAATGTGGAGTCCAGTAATTCATAACTAAATCATGTCTGACAGAACTGATAAGTCTGTTCTGTTGTGAGTGTAAATATCAGAGCTGCACTTATTAACCTATGAATGCAAAACCTCTCCAGAAACCCCACTTATAATTAAGGCAGATGATAATATACTTATGCTTTTTCTCAGAGCTGAAGGGAATAACAATGCACAAATATATACACTTCTAATTAAGAAAGCATGTGTTTATGCCAGGAGTAGGTGCTTCCATAGCTCGTGCAAGGCTGGTGAGCTGCCCGTGTCTCCCAGTGCTGCACATGGTCCTGAGCTGGGTGGCTACTGCAGCAGAAGGCAAATAATGAAGTACGAGTTTAATAATTTATTATGAAAATTTAATCCCTGGTGAGCTGGATTCACAGAGTTACATGTGTGACTCTGTGAATAATGATAAATCTGGTTGCCACATGAACATATTATAGTGCTGCCTAAATACAGACAGCCCATTGAAGTTCTGTCCATGGTTTCCCTTAGGATCTGCTTAGAGATGAATTTTATCCTGAAGACACTCCCTCCCCAAAATTATATTTTAAAAAAAAATATTTGTTTGCATGCTTTGCATTCCTAAAAGGATGTAAAATTCACTGAATAGTGCTTCTGCTGTATATAGCTGTGTAGAGACACATGACAAGAAACTTACTGAAAAAAAGATGGCAAAATTTCAGTAATGTATTAAAACTTCTATATACTTGTATGTATACTATACGATTTGACTAAAACTACAAATTGACTATTTAATTTTTTTTTTAATAAGCTAGGTGTTATTTTCCTTTTCCAAGCTTCTCTAGGAAACAAAGCCCTCAACTTTCAAAATTGTGAAGAAGAGAAATCAGGGTTAAATTAACTTCTTCATTTTGTAGCACAAAATTTCCATCACTTCTTTTAGTGCATCAGCACTGCAGCTATAAAAGAAAGCAAGCATGCAGTACACTTGGCATAGCTCACAAGAAAGAATTCCTGGCAAATAAGATCATTTTGCAGTAGGGTCTTAATCAGTTTTTTGAAGCCAGAAGAGGAGTTCTCCAAACCTCCTTTCCCTCCACCCTTTTCTGTTGTAGCAGCCCCAGAGAGAGGAGCCACTCAGTAGTCTGGGATCAACTTCAGGCTTGGGGCTGGGCCTTAGTATGCTTTTTGCATATGGATGTAGCATTTATCACTAACTTCAACATTACAAAGACTTGAAGGCCCCCTGTGCCTTTTTGTCAAAGTTAATGTAATATTTTTTCTGACATCTTATGAAAGTGCATGAAATAGGGTAGGCTCTTTCTATTGCTTTACAGAAGAGGCACATAGTATAAGTAGTCACAACAAATACTTAATTTTGATGCTACATTTATTCATTTCCAGATCAACACGGAGAGAATTTAGCTGAGACTCGGATTTAATTACCTCTGACAGTGAACCCCATATCCAGACTTTTAGGCATTTGCTATTCCTGGTAGAGGGCTGAGGGTCTCACTGAAAGCACTGTTTTGGAAAAGGATATTTTTCACAGTTCCAGGAACTCCAAGGTAATCCTTAGAATTTTGAGCAGTTAATTTTGTTTCTACTTTGGAGGCCAACAGACTGCATTTCAGAGAGTGGTGAAGGGAAATATCCATCTGGAAAGTGAAATGAAGGACACTGTGAGCACAAGAAAGTAAAGCAGGATACAAATATTTGAGAAAAAGAAAAGAGAGGAAAAGTGTGGATGTTGTTCTTCCTCTCTCTTTCTTTTGATCCCAGGAATTCTTCAATGCTGCCTCACAGGGCACCAGTGTAACACCTGGCCAGGGAGTCAAAGGATGATCCTGTGAGAGATGTTTCATCTAAGGGCAAAATTAGGCACAAAACTTGAGAGGAAGTGATGCTATTTGTACAGAGAATATTGTTAATGCCAGGGAATTGCAGGCTTCACTGCTTCACTAAACTGTGCCCCAGGGACGGATGCAGCATTTGTCTCTCATCCTTTCTTCTGCCCATTGTTCTGCTATACAAGATATGTCAGCAACAGAGGGGAGGTGACAAGTTACAAGTATGCTTTTTCTCCAGACAAATCATATTTTGGCAGATTAGAGAGGCTTCAGCTTCTTGGTTTGTCCAAAATAAGGCAAAAAAAAAATTGATAAAAAAACCTAAAGACTGTTCTTTTATTAATCAGGAAGAAAGAATTGGTGATCCTTAAGTTTTTGATGGTGGATATACTCAATGAGAAATTGAGTGATTTTTTTTATTATTTTTCAGATGAGAAAATAGCTGTGTGCCCACACAGTTACTATTAAGAAAAATTATTCACCCAATATTCCCAGTTATTTCCAGTATTCTCATGAAATACTTCTTACAAATCTGTCTAGCATTCCTTACTCCATTCTACCAGTCTTGGGTCAAGAGAAAACACAAAATTATCTTATCTCACACTTTATTTTCTGTTTCATTTTTCTATTAATTGTTGGTTTGGAGAAGCATAGTCTCATACTTTTGGAAAGCAAATCTCTATGAGGCTCGTTCGAGGTGGGAGAGTGTGGCCATATATGTTTTCCAATGTATGTTTGGTCTCTCATCAGTGCCCTCTGACCGAGTTGCACATCTGAGATATTCTCACACATCTGTTGAAGTGTTTCACTATAATATCATGGTGATAGGGTAGAAAAACTCTGCTTTTATGGGTGGGTAGGTCCAAGTCTCGTAGTGCCATCCCTCTGAACTGAACTCAGACTTAACTGCTGTGCTCTACTGATCCATCCACTTTGATCTTCTATTTTATACTCAGTGCAGCTACAAAAGAGAATACAAAACCTCAGCATGGAAAAATGGTTACAGTGTGGAAATTGAGCTCTTAATTTAGAATTTAAAAATGTAGGCTGTCATATCTGCCTCCTGAGGAAGGGGATCAAAAAAGAGAGTGAGAGAAAAGGGGAAAAAATGGAAAACAAATTGTTATTTTGCAAGTGCAATATTGTTGACTAAGTCCATTGGGCTATCAGTGTTGTTAGCTGGAGTGCCTGGGAGTTGAAAGTAGTTGAAAAACGAACAGTGTATGTTTATATGGGGCCACTGTGGAATATAAGCAGACAACAATATATCATTTTGAGGAATGAAAAATATTTAGGAACTGGAAGTTATTGTCATCCAATATTTGTCTGCCATCACCTATCCAAGGCATGGTGCAAAGCAAGGAGTCAGCAATGGGAATCGCGTTTCTTCTGTCTCTGCTGGTGTTTTCGTATATAAGAAAAGTAACTTTACTTTTCATCTTTAGAAATAAAAAGGAACTTTTAGAGTCCTTTAAAATTGTTTTTTAAGACTAGTAGAAAGCTAGCAAGGTGCAGGAGTTTTATATTTTCAATTTTTGTAATCTTCATGCTAAAATAGAGCCGTGTCTGCCTTACTTTGACTTTTGTTTTCCACAAGTGGCTCTATGCAAGTTACCCAGTCTGTGTGCTGTCAGCTTGGCTGAATGCATTTAATTGTGGAATGTGGAAGTTATTCTCTTGTGTTTCTATAAAAGAAACCAGCGTAGTTACCTTTTCCCCCACCAAATTTCCTGTTCACAGCCCTGTCATGAACTTTTTTTTTTGGTTACCTGCTTTTTGCAATAACGATAGTCTGGCTTTCTCTTGAAACCTCTCATTTCCAACAGATTGCCTGTGTATCCTTACATTTTTTTCCACCAGTTCCATCTGTCATATTACTTTGGCTCGTATAGGTGTTGAAAGCAAGCACATAATCTTGAAAGTAAACCCAGACATTCCAAACATTAGATCCAGCTGGACAATGAAACTTACCTGGGCTTTTGATAAACAATTATTTAAAATGCTAAAATATCCAGAGTTTGTTTCAGTCTGCCTTGCTCTTTTTAAATTCTTGAGTCCATAGAAGGCAGTTAGATTGAGTGTGTCAATATGCTGTATCATTAATAACTATCACCAGCATCACTCCATAAATGTGTGTTGTTTTTGTCTTTATGGACTGATATTTATATATGTAATATATATTTTATATGCTGCTCATAATGGATCATTTTGTTCTTGCCAGCTTGAAATTCAGCAGGAATTTACAAAATCTCATGAGTTTCCAGTGCACTTCCTTTAATCTTCAGAGCAACAGAAATTCCAAGTGGTAGGAATTAATGTAATATGCACAAAATTAGGGAGAAGTTTACAATAAACAGATCAGTTTACCAAATAACTCTAGATCTAGGAACATACTTGGTAGCACCTGAACTTCCTAATGAAAGACAGTAATCTTAATGCTTAATTAACAATCAAATTATTAAAAAATGCTTAAGTCTACTTGAGGGAAACAAATAATAGTGAGATGCCTGTCTCATCTTTTATTAAGATTGTATTATTTTATAGTGGAGAACGAACACTTTGCAATCTTGTTTTCTTCAGAATTTAATGAAGTTTTTTAAAATATCCTTGGGACCTGTCAGCTCCTCATGAGGAGAGGATTGGTTAAGGTGTATATGTGAGAAATGGGAGTATTTACTCCAGAATGATTGTTCATTTAGTTCTGAAATGTGATAATAGCAGATCTTAGAATTAATCACCAGAATTAGTTCACCTGTCTTTATTCAAACAAAGTTGTATGCAGAAACAGGCGTGTATGCAACCTCTTAAAGTATTTGTGGGTTGGTTTTCTTTTTCTTTTCTTTTCTTTTCTTTTCTTTTCTTTTCTTTTCTTTTCTTTTCTTTTCTTTTCTTTTCTTTTCTTTTCTTTTCTTTTCTTTTCTTTTCTTTTCTTTTCTTTTCTTTTCTTTTCTTTTCTTTTCTTTTCACATAGGCAGGGTTGCTGGAGATTTTAATAGAAATAAAGAAGCAGATTCTTTCTTGGAGCTATAGCTTGTATGCATTTTGTATTGTCAAAGACAATGAATTACTTAGGGTCAGGGGCAATATTGTAATAGCAGCTGATGATGTAGCCCTGCAGGCTTTTGAACTTGTGGCTCCTCCTGAGCACAGCATGTTCACAAGCTCAACCTTTTATGCTAGATATTAAATTAAAGCCATAGAAAGGCTAATTAGTAGGTTAGCTGTTGCCTATGTGTTTATAATCAGAGCACAGCACTGGATACTGGTCTCAAACCCATTGTGTTTAAGATGGAATATGAGATGATAATTTTGGGAATGTAGTAACCATATGTTCACCCTGTGCTAGAGAAACAGATTCACTTGGTACTACTTAGTTGACCAATTTTTATTGATAATTTGGAGATTTTGATGAAAGGGTGTAACTTTTGGATACTAAGCCACATGCATGGAAACTAGTTTTTGTCCCTGAATGCTGCCATGATCACAAAGACAGTGATGCAGGAGACAATAACTATAGGCCTAAGGAAAGAAGACAATTTCTTAAGGACCCAGTGTGGGGTGAGACAGAGGGTGATCCAAAGCTCATCCCACCTTGATCTGCTGCCTTTGTCTTGAAGAAGATGTTGCTGCACCCATGGGAGAGGAAGGCAAGTGTATGGAGGCACACCTCATGCCCACAAGCAATGCTGTGTACGTGGGCTGTGCCCCCATCACCTGAGATAGAGAAGACCCAAATCAAAAATAAGGCCCAGGCAGACCCTGCCTGACCAGGGGTGCTTTGAGACTGCAGCCAAACACCCCTTAGGATTCAAAGGAGTGCCTACAGTGAATGATTAGAAACACTTCAGTCCTGTAGTACTGGTTCTTGGCTGAGTTACAAACTGCCCTCTGTGTGCTGAGCTACTGACCTCAGTCAGCATTCACAGGACTGCTCCCAGAAGTTTTTGAATCTGCAAGATAACCACCATTTTGGCAGATGTTCAAGACCTGTGTGTGTGTGTATGTGATATTTTTTTCTATATCCTGAGTTGCAGTGCTATGTGAAACTTCTGTCAAGGCATTAGCATGTGTCTAATTTCAAGTCAAGCGATTTAGACTTCCATTGTACTTGTTATTCTACTGATTTAATTTTTTTCCCTCTTTGGCTTTGAGGAGGAAATTAAGGCCAAAAAGCAAATACAAAAATCCTCAAGTAAACAGAGAAAGAAAATATACCTCACTTCTTATCCAGTTAGTTTCCAGATCTTTTCATACCCTTCACATCAGCAGAGTATTGAGTACAGCTGACAAGGATGGAAGAGTAGCTTCAGACAGGCAGTAGTTTAGGCTGATACAGGCAATTCTGCAACTCGACAGTCTGGGAGCTAAGGAGGATTTGAGGGAAAGGATGAAAAGCTTGCCCCCATGTCAGCCCTACCAGCAGCACAGCTTACCATAGACCCAACACTTATGGTATTTTGCTGGCTAAGAAGGTGAAGTAAATGTAGAGTTTTTTCTGGAGCAAGGCCAGCTCTTTCTTCCACAGAACAGCAGGGCTAATTGTATCCATGACCTTTTTCTGTCTTGGACTTCTGATCATTTTACCACACTCGAAGGTTGTAATAAAACTAAAAAAAGTATCAAGCTGAAAATAATTGAATTATTTGGACAAAGGGAGTAGAGATGTGGATTTTCAAAATGTAGAGCAGTAATTAAATAAACTTTGGAAAGCCAGATTTGGAGGAGTTTTCAGTTCTTGAAGTTGAAAGGAATCCTCTGTGCTGAAGCCAGGATCTTTGTGACCTAAAACCTAGTGTCATGTGGTGTCTTTGCCATGGCTTTCTATACCAGTGGGATGGAGCCATGTGCAGAATGATGCCCTGCCTCCTCTTCAGACCTGCAGTGCTCTCCACTCTTGAAATCACAGTGACTCCCATAACTTATTCAGTGTAATATTTACACATGGATCTAATCTCTGTTTTGCTACAAAGTTACATCAACAACAGCAAAGTTGGAAAAATCAAAATTTAAGGGGTGGGGGTTATTTCTGTTCTGGGATGTTATATATAAATTATATACAAAGACCTATTGAATTGGGAAGATGCTGGTATCACTTTATTCTACTGGAAACTTGTGCCTGGGTAAGATTACATATTTTCAAAATTCCAAAACCTTATTTTTCTCCTCTTCTCTTGTGCTAGTGTTTTAAATTGCTAGCATCTCAGAGGTGCAATCTCCAGCTTCACTTGTTCTGGAAATTCAATTCAGAAGGCAATTCTACTGAAGAGCCTCTGGAAGTGAAAGCCAGAAATGCACCTCGACGATCTATGGATGTTTGAGCTGCTCAATAATATTCAACCATAAGTCCTATCTGAGTTAACAGATAAGGTCTAATTACAAGAGCTCCAGTGGTAGAGCCTGTGCTTGAGAGGCAGGAGGTCTCAGGGATGTTTTAGGCAGATAAGAGTTAGATTAACAAGGAAGAGAAGAAAAAGTATGGATAAAATACCTAGCTAGACAATGTAGGAGGGGGTATTAGTAAATTAGTAATTGATGAGATGTTTCTACTATTTTCTGTAAAATTCACTATGGGGAAAAGAATAAGAGTTAATTACATCAGTAACTCAGAAGTTGTGCTGAGGCTGCTCGTATGGTGAGCCCATGATAAGGACCAGAAAAACTCTTTGGCCACAAATAGAGGAAAATACTTCACTAAAGGGAAGTCCAGAGACATGGAGTCTGTGTGATAGTCCAAGTCTGCAGGATGCTTTTCATTCAAATGCTGGTAGCAAGCACAGGTCAGTCCCTAAGTGAATTGCTCTATACACTTGTGGAAGGATAGTCTGGTGCTTGCTCCCACTTCTCTCCTAGGGATGTCCTGTGCTCTTCTGGCCTAAGATGCTCATGGGGAAAGCATTGTCTGTGCAGTACCTCTCCTGGTAATTTATAGCAAATAATTCACGTATTATTTTCCTGTGATTCTATGTGTTATGTGAGCAATGCCCTGTCTTGCCATCAAGATAGAATTGCTTTGTGTTCTTGGAAGTGCAAGTCTGCTATGGGGACTGTGTTGAAGTGCTGCTTTACTCTGAGACTTGACTGGGCCAGATATATTTCCCTTCCACTGCAGCTGTAAGGGTGAATAACCTTAGAAAACCCAGTCACTGCTGACATTCTTTAATTCGTGCCATGTTTAAGAAATGTTACACCTCTGAGGGAGTAATATCACCCTTTCCTTTGGGAATCCTGACTTACATGCTGAAAACTAGTGTTTTGTCCCCATCAAAGATTAAGGAGAAGTAATGGCTCAGTGCATTACCTGGCCAGCTACCCTCCTAGTCCATTCTTTCCACTTTGTTGGCAACTCCAAACAGCTGTGCTAAGCCAAGGGGAAGCACCTGTTCTACTTTGTTGTGCTATTAAGCATATTTCTGAAACTGTGCTTACATTAGGTTTGTTCCACTGTGACCTCCTTGAAAGGCTAAGAGCAACTTAGTGCAAGTAAGGGTTGCAGAATAGTCTTCAAAGACTCTTTCATGTTGTATTTTTATCTTTGTCCAAAGATAGGCTAGTCATATTCATAAAGCTGTGATTCCTCTTTGATAAACAAGGTTCCTTAAGATTCTCAAACAGCTTAATAACATCTATGACAGAGCCTCCTATTTCTGGTGCTAATCAAAACCCTTTAGTATCCCTACAGACCAAATACCTAAGCTGCTGTCTCTGCATCCTTCCCATCTTTATTCACAGCCAGGGTCCCCAAGGCATCTTATAGACATATTCTCTATGAAGTTATTTTCACTTTGTTGTATTTTGTTACAGCTCACAAAAAGATCTATCAGTAAAAAAGTTGTTCTAACTCACCTCACATAAACATAACGATGTCTTAATTCTCACAGTATCCTGCCAGAATTTTTAATATTCCATTATTTATTTACTACTGATTAGATGATGGATGTTTTAAAACCAAATTATCTCTTCTTACAGTTTCCATTATACCAGTTTCCTGTTGATGTTGACAGTAAAAATGTGTATGATATGGGGTGGAATAATGAGCCTGCTGAATAAAAAATAAGGTCAGATTTCTTCTGTGTAATAATATAGCAAAGATAAGATGTTAGGTATCCTTCTTTGCTTCTGTTTAAAATGTATTGCCTTCATCCAGGGATACTGGATTCCTTGGATACATGAAGATAGTTTTCAGAGATCATTACAAAGGTACCACTCCAATAGCAACGAAATATAACTAGCACTAAGAGGGTCCAAAAATCCAAATTCTTCAAGTGTGGTGAAATGTTCAAAGCCTTTTTGATTGCTGAATTTTCTGCTTGAGATGTGGCTAGCAAGTTACTGCTTTTTCTCCTGACAGTCAGATGGTATAATCAGAACCTACATGACATATTTGTCTGTCTTTAACATTTTATCACATCGCTCTGTTCTTTCATCTAGAAACTAGTACTTGTCCTTCTATGCAAATGTATCTATCTATTCATTAGTCTGTCAGAATGTCTATAAATATTAGATTGTTTTGAGGAGGCAGTGTCTAATTTGTCAAAAGAAAATATTTTTCTCCAGCTTTCTAGCACATGAACTGTGATGGATGGTGGATTTAGCTGGTGGGTGCCTTGAAAGTGTGTCACACAAATTACCCAGCTGGAGAGAATTGAAACCACAGTGAAAATTCTGTTATTATCTTCAAAAACATATGGACAGGAAAAAAAAATCGACTTCATGTGACAGTTGAGGCCCATTTTTAATGACTTTTTCAGTCACCCATGCGTAGGAGATCACTCAATGTATGGAGTACCCTTGAATGATATTTCAATCCTTACATTTCACGGAAGATGTATTTTCTTTCTTGCCCTCATTGAAACCTCTTAGACGATCTGGTTACAAAATGTCTCAAACTATCCTCTGTCAGCCAAGTGAAAGTAGTAAAGTGGTTTTATTTTTTTTACCTCTTTTCCGAAGTGGAACCATTCTGAAATTGGTCAAACAGCATAACAGCAACACGTTGTGCATGCTCTGAAATAGAAGAGGTGTAAAATGATGTTGGCAACAAGAGTTATTATTAAGAGTGCCTGTCCTTTGTCAGATAGCTTTGGAAGAAGAGGGAAGCATCACAAGGAATGATATTCACACTGGTAACCACACGTCCATTTGTGCTCACACATGCACTTTTCAGAACACTACAGTGTGCATTGACAGCCTGCAGAAGATCGGCTTCAAAAATTTCCTTTGAGTCATTTCTTAGCCTCCAGCAGTGTCTGGGAAAGGTGTTTGTGATCAAACTGAAATGTAAAACTGAGATACTATAAATAGTAGCAAGTTCTGCTTCATGGAGAATATCCTTCTCTTATACAACATCGAGTTCTTCTTGAAGACAGTAAAATCAGTGTTGTATTGACATTTCTTTTGTATCCATTTTGTGTTAAAGGACGTTGATAATTGCTTACTCTAATAATTTCTTCCTCGGCTAAATATTGGTATTGTCCTGAAAGAAAAGCTTATTATCATATTACATTAGAGGTTTGTGTTTCTTTTCCTTGCATTATTTTTACTCTGATCTATGGTGAGTCACGCACTTCGATATAACCTTTGTTGACTTCCCTGCAAACATTTCACTGGGTGACAAGTACCCAGCGTGCTCCATCCTTTGGACAAAAAAATGCCCAACCTGTCTTTCCTCTCTACTCACGTTTCCTCTCTTGTAGGTTTCCAATACTGCACCTCAATCTGGGTATCATTTTTTCTACTCATCCTTAGCCCACTGCCTTCAAGCTCTACTGCAACAACATGAAAACAGGAATAAGGAATTAGGAATCTGTGTGCAGTTTGAAGGAAATTGATGACTGGAGAGTCTGGAGATCCTAGAGCTGCATTTTCAAAGTCACTTGGTTGACAGCCACTACCAATTTGTCCTCTTGAGGACGAGTTAGGGAGCAATCATAGCAGCCTGTATCCCACTGGTATTTGAAGTTTCCATTCCTAAGAATGGAATTACGCTGCTTCTCACAGGTCTCAGACACCTTTGGGAACCTGCCTGGGGCTGGGGAGGCATCTTGGCGTTGGTCCCATCTTGTCTAGTATGCCACTAAGCATCTGTGAACTACCAACAGTATCAAGAATCTTTTGTCTCTCAGATACGACCTTAAATCCTAGACCAGGAATTTTCAGGGCCTGAATGAGAAATATGCATACTAATTATTTTTCAATCCGTAGTTCAGTTTTACTTTCTTTACATAAGTTGGACAATGAATTCCCTTCTAGAGTGTCAAGGGTTTGCAGCAGAAGCTATCCAGCATTTATCTTATTATTCTGCACTGCTTTCTTATTGTAAGGCAGCAAAATGGGGAGGATTACGAATTCTGAAGTTCTGTATTTTTTTCTTCCAAGAAAATGCAGTACATTATGATGGCTTTATTACTGAAGAATTAGGGAGAATAAAGCTACTTTAGAGAGGAGAATTGGTTCATTCACTACTGTGCTTACTAAATACCTGCATACTTCTATTATGAATACTAGCCTGGGGAGGATGAAGATATCTCCTTTCTTCCTGACAGAGGCTCTGCCAGTGATTCTACACCACATGGGGTTGTATCTCTGGGGGAAAGAGTTTGAATTATGTGTGATCATTCTTCAGAGTTCTTTCTGATTTTTTATTGTCAGCACTGATCTTGTTCTTATTTACATGTACAAGGCCAGATGTACACAAGAAAAACGAGGTAATTACACATATAACCACCAGATAAATGACTACTTTTAAGTGCAAATGTTATTTTCACTAACAGAGTGGGTGGCTGGGGACCCAGTGGGTATCTGGCCTATAAGAGGCAGCTGGTGACAAGCTATTAACAAAGGAGAGCAGCAGACTGGTTTTATTGGGACAACAAGTTAGGCAGTTTCAGTGGTGCCTTGTTTACCCACAGAAGGGATAACAGATACCAGAAATGTCTTATTGTGGGTTTGATTCAGACCCATTTTCCCTTTATATATACAGGGAATAAAATAGTGGCTGTAGTAACAGTTGAAAAGTATTTCAAACAGAAAAGGAACTGTCTGGTACCTCTATCACTCTTTGTTGCAGTTCTTCCTAAATCTGTAATTTCCGTTTTTTCTTCTTCAGATAATGAGTCTATACAGTAATTTTCACAATCCAGAAAGAAACACACCTTTTAACAGAAAGATAGTGGTTAAATCTGCAAGTGAGCGTTAAATCATCCAGTTGAGTAAAGGATGGGAAATACTCATCAGGCTGGGCACATGAGCCATTTCTTGGACAGTCAATGATTAAAAAGAGAGTTAAAAAGTCCTAAATAAATAACAGGCAGAGAAGAATTATGAATTTAATGAAAATAGCAATGTGATAGAGTAGGAGTTTCATGTATGTTACCTGTTCCAATAAACAGTTTAAATAAGTAAATCTGCAGTAAATAAAGGCAAGGAGGAAATGGCAAAGCAAACAAGTTGAGGGAACAATCATTTCAGAGAGGCTGAATGAGTATCCCACCAACTAAATATTCAGGATAATGCTGTTTCTATATTGTAGTAGAAAAGCTGAGTTTAAGGTTCAGCAAAAGACTATGCCAGGGTTACAGCTCAATTGTCAAACATCAACCTCGTATACCAGCCCTAGGAAAAGCCTTCAGTTGGATAAAGATGAGCTCCTCTTCAAGGAGGAGGAGCAAGATTTCTTGTTCTCTTCAAGGGCAATATTTCTTTCACAGGCATTATGCTGAACACAGCTCTCCATTTAATGGACAAATGTTGGAGAGCTGTTTAAACAGTTGAAAGTTATATTAAACACAGTAAAGTTTTTCAGGCTTGTATCTGTCTGGTACAATATTCCTCTGCCTTTTTATGATGGTAATGCTAAACATTCAGAAATTACAGGTTCTGCATTAGATTCCCTGATGCTGGCAGAGTGCAAATATGGAGATATCCTCCATTTGCATGAGCCAAAGATTTTAAGATAACCAAAAATACAGTCTAAAGAAGGATTGTGTAAACCAGCAGGATTGAAGCTGAAGGTACCCATCTAACTAATGTTCACAGGGGCACCTTTTCAAAGGATCACAGCTTGAATAACAGAAAACAAGTGAGCCACATTCAGGAGCCAGAAGGCTCTTCTGTCCCTTCTGCCACTGCCCCAAAAGGCTGTGCTGCATTATGAGGCTGCTAGAACAGAGGCAGCAAGAAGGCACAAGTGGTCTGTGCAGGGGAAGGCAGCTGTAGGGTGCCACTGCCACTGCCTGCTCTTGTGCCTGCTCTCCCCATGCAGTGCTACAGGGTTGGGAAAGAGTGACTGGAAAATTACCCAGTGAAAAAGGATCTGGGGATGATGGTCAAGAGATGGCTGAGCATGAGCCAACAGTGTGCCCAGGTGGCCAAGAGGGCCAATGACATCCTGACCTTTATCAAAAAATAATGTCACCAGCAGGACCAGGGCACCAGTGAGGTGACACCTTGAGTGCTGTGTTCAGTTCTTGGCCTCTCACTGCAAGAATGACATTCAGGTGCTGGAGGGTGTCCAGAGAAGGGCAACAAAGCTGGTGAAGGGTCTGGAGCACAACTCCTAAGAGGACCAGCTGAGGCAGCTGGGGGTGTTTAGTCTGGAAAAGAGGAGGCTTAGCCACTACTTGAGCCACTCTGCCTTTCCCATGCACCTGAGCCATGTTACATGAAAATCTCTGTTTTAAATGAGAAGAAGGTAAATACCTCATATTTCTGTGCTTGGAGTTCTAAGCGTTGAATGTTAATTTTTCTTAATGAAAAATGTATTTAAATACATTCTTATTTTGTTGTAACTATCATAACACTACAGATTGCTCATAATATGTGAGTGCCTATGGCTATTTGGAAGCGTGGCCACTATTATGTTGACTATAAATCTAAATTAACAGAGATACATGATTTATGTGCATATGATGTAAGCACTCAAGAGGCAGGCTATTTGTAAGAGAAACATAATTCTTTTATTAACTTCCAAAAACATCCTGCTTAGTCCTTTGGGAATTCACGTAGAACATGTGCATATATAATCACATGGGAGTAGTGCAAATAGGGCTGTGATTATAGGAATTACAATTCTGTTTACTATCTATAATATCTTTGATTGTTGATTATTCTTGTCTCAGTGCCAAAAAGAGTCAGAATATTGCCAGGAGTTAGTTCAGGACAGCAGATTGTAATGAGTATGATTGTGATCCCTTTATATGGAGAAGAAAATTTTTTTTCTCTGTCCACAAAACTGGAATTAAATCTCAATTTGCTCTATAGGGAGCAAAATCAACTATCTACTTGCAGCAGAGCCCCTACCAACATAAAGACAAAATAATGAGTTTATAATAAAGGACCCTGATTCAATATATTTGGGCTCAATCATTGATTTTTCCACTTGGCCTTTGACATGTCACCTAATTTCCCTGCTGAAATTCCTCTGTGAAACTGATTAATAGTACTAAAGTCTTTAGCTAATTTATTTAGAGGATACACAGAATCTGGAATAGTGGGGGTTAGACTGTGCTGTGGAGGAACCAATTTATTACAGCTAGCCTGCAATAAGAAGCACCTAGTCCAAAATCCTGCTGTGTCTTAGATTTCTGTTAGTAAACAAGAGGAATGAGTTCTGATCTCCAACACATGCTAGAAAGCCTGCTGATTTAGTCAACAATGGCTCATTATCTAAAGTGTTTATTGGATTCATTAAGTTGAAAGCTGTAGATGAAAAAGAGGGGTGTGCTTCAATTTCCTCATTCCTGCTGCCACTTTTCTCGCTTTCTTCACATTGACATTCCTGCTTTAATTAAATGTTCAGCTCCTCCTTGTGATTTCTGCACATACCACCTCAACATAGCACAAAATGATGTTTCTTTGTGACAAAAATATGTCTAGACTTTTAGTAAATCCTCTTGTGTTTTAGAGATTATTTACTGGGAATGTCCTCCTATATATTCCACTTAAAGTGCATTTGTCCGACTTTCTCCTCTGAGTAAAAAAGTATTGCCTGGGACTGGCTAGACAAGCCTGCTGTGCAGAATTGATTTTCATGTTTTATAAGGTACTGATGACTCCAGTGATTCTGTTGCAAGTCGTTTGCCTCTTGATGGGCTCTCTCACATCAACAGCCCAAGCAGCAGCAGTAAGCCAATTTACATCAGAACTTCAGAAACTACAAATACTGAAGCCCTTGAAAGAGAGGGCAACTAAATGTTTAAAATATTATTTTTTAGGCATTTAAACTAGTTTCATGTATTTGAGGGCTGACAGTAAGATCTGTCTTTTATGTTGCCTGCCGAATTGTTTGACTTTAAAAACTAAGCTGTAGTGAGATAGGTATCTAGCAGAGGAAATATGATTTGAATACAAAGCTTCTGAAGACAGATGAACCAAATTATTTGTTAAGCACCACTGAATTCAGCCCAACACAAATTCTCCATTTCTTCCTGTATAGCATTTTGAAGAGGGCTGCACTTTGTAGTTAGACTAAATGAGAAAGACGGAATACTCTAGGAGCTGGCAGGAGGTTTCAGCTCAGCTATCCTTCATTCTTCCTTTTTTATTTTTTTTTCTCAGTATTTAACACAATTTCTTACTGTTCACTATTTTTGGGCATTCTTCTATTCTGCTGCATATAACGAGTTGGAGGTGAAAATTCACAGAAATTATTTTTTCAGGTTTCCCGTCATTTATCATTAAAGTCAAGTTACTGAGAAGTACTTGTTCTTAAAACAGAGAATAAGAGCACGTGTAGCGATTATTTTTTTTCTGGAACAGTGACAAAAACGTGGAGTGACCTTCTCACCGAGGCCTATGATGTCATCAATATTTTCTTTAAAGTGCAGTGGAAATGAGTATTTTCTTTCTCTACAAGCTCACTTCATAAGACTACTTTTGATAGCTTTGTACTTGTTAAAGCTCATTGAGTAAAAGTCTGAGGCAGTAAAGAGTTATAACTATCTCAGCACACGTCCTTCTATCCATCCTTGTTTAAGATCTACAGTTACACCTGGCTGTATTTTCTCTCTTTTTATTTTTAATTTCTTTCTGCAGTTAATTTTTATCTTTATATTCTTTACTGTATTAGTTGCTTAGAAAGGTCTTATTTTTATACTCTTGATGCATATTTTCAAAAACAGTTCATTAAACACAAGGTAATATTATTTTTAATCCTTAAATTTTCATGGGAAAAAAATTACATCTTTTTCATAAAGACTATGTTTTACTTAGCTAATGTCTAAGAGGTCCACGACTTATTCTCCAGTACTAGGACAAAAATATTTTTATTGTGGTATTAAGAAACCAAGTTCTTATGACCATATTTTACACAGAAAACAGATGATCTGTGTTGGATACCAGAAATGAGGAACAAAAATCCAGAATGCTCTTTCCCCCTCCCCCCTTTTTCTGTATTCTAGAATATCTTCTTATCTTTTTCAAATTTTGAAGCTGTTGGCAGGAATCACTGAGATTACATTCATTCTTTGACTTACGGACCTCTTCTGAAAACTTCTGAAGAGCTTAAATGTCAGCAGTTTGTCAGCCCTAGTGGAAACAAATTGATCCTCAGTAAGAGAACAATGGTTTAGGAAATGGGAAATACTGTTTTAAATTTGGTAAGATAAATCTCTGTTTCTGAGAATTGCATTGAACATGAGAAGTGTTGATGCTGTATCTCATTTTCAGTACTAAGTTTTGCCCTTTTCCTTGTTAGTATTATGGTTCAGAATTATAGTGAACTTGTTTTTAATTAATATTATTAATATTAATGACATTATTAATGTTTAAAATTTAATTTAATTTGTTTAATTAAATTAATTAATTTAATTAAAACAAGAAAGCCTTATTAATTGAGCTCTTCAGTCTTTTCACATCCCCTTGGAAGCCTTTTATTCTCAGTAGAAGCACTTCACCGTGTACTGTAGTGGTACAGGGAGAAAGAGCATACCTGCCCACTTGTTCAAGAAGTACATAGTTTATACCAAAAATATGGATCTTACTCAGCAAGTTTGAGAAGAATAAAGTCACACAGCGTCCAGGATGCTTTGTACGTTAATCCTCTTTTCTGTATCTTCTTAATTTGCTGGTTTTAAGAGTGGCTAATGGAAGACCATTGTTTCAATCTCAGGAATAATTCAGTATTCTGCTAGAGTGTGTATTTCAGAGTGAGATAGCAGAGATCCTTTTCTTTCACTGTTATTGTTTTCCTTGCAGTCCTTTGGAGCTGGGCTGGGATCTGGACTTCAGCAGTGGAGACACCAAGTCCCAAGTCCCTTCCTGCATATAAATTCTTCCCCTAAACATTAATTTCTCCTCCTTTCTGTTAAATTCTTTCCTTGCCTGCCCCAGAGTTAAAAAGGAGAACTTTCTATCTTTGTGTTCCCCAGTTAATTTTTTCAGCTCTATTTCTTGTTGTCTTCTCATCCAGTTGGTCTCTTTGGAGGATTGGCATTCCCAGCGTGTCGTACAGTGCTCAGTTGTCACTAGCCTTGCTGCCCCCACTGAGAAGCTGAAAGTTTGCCATCAGGTGGCTGTCCTAACTAGGAGATGGTCACTGGAGTTCTATATTTTAGCTAGTCCTGTGCTATGCAAAAAATTTGTTTACATCCTCTCCTATGGAGCTCAAGTTCTACAGAAGAGCAAAGCACAGCAGAGAGGATAACCAGCTCCACATTCAAACTGAAGACTGGAATTTCATGAAGACATAAGCTCAAACAAATCCTTCAATGTGTTACAGATTTTTCTCTCTCTGTCTCTCTCTCTTTTTTTTCTTCTTTTAAAGATGAGGCATTTTAATATTCTGAACTTTTTTTCTTGTCTTTGCGTATTATGTAAGAAGTCATGATTAGGAAGCAATAAAAGAAATGAATTGTGCAGTAATATGTACTCACATTCACTTTCTCATTGATGTTACTGTTTGGTAGTTGTACTTTTTACTCTGGAAATTTGAATTATTTCTTCTAGATTTCCTCCAATAATGTTTAGTTGCAATGTGTGCCTTGTGTTGTCCTTGTTTTAGGCTTTTCTTAGCTGCACTTTCAGCAAAATACACAGTTTAAATTGCAGACAGACGGCCTTAAATAATGCAGTGTCATTAGAGGTTTCTTGCCTGTGTTCATTATAGCCGATATTTTTCAGCTTTCTCACATTGCACTGTAGTGGTAAATGCTTCCTTTATGCCTCTGACCTTTAATACATTCATTAAATTTAATGAGTTTAAAATGTAAAAGAAAAATCATCTTGCCAAACAGAATCATCAGGACTCTTCTTTAATAGGAAAAAGAGGACCAGATTCACAAAGCAGGTCTATACAAAACCACTTTGTACTCTTTCTACCTGCTATGATATTGTGTTGATACAGTATTTTCAGTCTGAAAAGCTGAGGGAAAAATAATAGCAGGCACTTGAATACCATTCTTCTTACATGGTGTAAGAGAATTTGCTATTTTTCATGGTTAGCAAGGCACTACTCATGTCCAGTCATGACCAAAGAGTCTACTTCAAAATGTAAAAAGTGTCTTGTCAGAGGAATCAAACCTGGTTTGTCGACTGTTCACTTTTTATTATATAGGGAGAGTCTAGCCACTGCTGCCTTAGCTGTGATTACCAGTAGTTCTTGAAAATTGTGCCAAAGTAATACAGTATGAAAAATTTACTTGCTTGTCCTCTTGAGAAAGTTGTCTCCATTGTATCAGGCTGGCATGGTTTGGGAGTGGGACATGCTCCCTGTACTGTGTTACAATGAGAGAAACTCCTTCTACAGTACCACTGCAGAAGAAACCTCCTGACCAGGGAGAATGCAAACCTCTATCTCTCACTTTGTCATACTGGAGTGTGCTAAAATCCTCCTACAGACATGCAGGTGCTTTGTTGGTGAAGAGAAGAGTGGGCTCTTAACTAGCCTTTTCTGCAATTATTTACTTTTTTTCTGCTGGGCTTGCTAAGAGATAAATAAATTCAGACTGCAAACCCTGTAGCTTCTGTTATCATTTTAGCAGTCAAAATTTTGTGTGTGCAGAAACTGCAAGATGTCAATGAGCTGTGGCACAGTATCAGCAGTGACAATGCTGACATTGCCTGGGTTTCTCCTGGACTAATCACACTCAACACTTGTGCCTATGGGCTCTGCCCCAGCTTCTTCTCCAACCTTCACGCTTGATCTCCTACCCTCTTTCTGAACAAGGCATCCTGGTACAGTCATGCTGATTCAGACAAGCAAAACCAGAAAAATAGCATGGAGTCAAATTATATTTGCCACTATTGGATTATTCATTCTGTGCATAAGGCACACTTTTATCTGCTTCTCTTTGCCTTGATCATTTAGACAGTAAACTCTCTGAGACAGGGATTGGTTTGCTCAGCTAATTGTAAGGGTGCTCCAGCCGCTGAGATAAGGATGAATTATAATTAGCAGATATGACTAAGAGGGAGTGACTCTATTGTTTATTTCCTCATGATTTACATGCCATCTTGAGCACAGACAATGCATGATGATGAACTATCTTTTAAAGGAGGACCAGCCATATCCTTTAGATATTATTGTTGTGTAGACTTTCAGATCATAAAAGAAGGTAAGATACATCCTTTCTACTCATTATGTTTATAAAGGTCTTCAAAGGGTTAAATATGAAAATACTGACATCCTGTTGAAGCCTTCATAAGCAAGAGGAAAAGTAGAGAGGGGAATTACCTCAGAATAATGTTTTGTATGATGTATTTAGCATGGGAGAAATTTGAAGCAGAGCATAAAACTTGTGCAAAGCCACTACATACGTGATTCTTTTGGGTATGACCAGAGGATAAAGATAACTGTATTGATGATGTCCTAAACTTCTGCAATGACACCTCTGGCCATTTCAAACAGTGAGAACCACAAGATGTCTGAACAAAATTTTCTGCTACAAGGAAGTTTTATAAAAGGATGGAGGCATTTTTTTCATTTAACATCTAGCAAGTCCACTGCCTAGACAAATCTGCAGAACTGGTACATCAGCTTTAGGGTCTTCTGAGGGAAAAGAATATTTTGTTTCTGTTTAATCCTACCATTCTTTAATCTGACAGTGTACCATGAGCCAGCACTTAAATTCAGGGTGTCTTTGACAGCTTTCATGCTTTATAACTCTATTTTCCTTCTCTAATTCTTATATCCTAAACCCACGACTTGTTTTTCTGCTTTCAAACTCATATTTGGGCAAAAGTCATTCTAGCTTAATCTTACTGGAGATTTATGAAAATAGGTTTTGTATGTATTCAGTAAGGGTGTCGTGAATTGGCTCAATAAACCTCAAATAGCTTTAGAGTAGCTATTGTCTATTCTATAATACTGCTCTGAATATAAACTATGGAATTATGCTGGAATTAACCAGCCTGACAGATGACTTTAGTCTTGTTTTGAATACACTGATTGACATGTCATTTTGACCGGAAAATAATAATGGAATGCTGGAAAGAGTCTACAAATTTAAGCATCAAAGAATAGCTCAATTTACTTCAATAGTCTTCAACCTTTATAATACAACTGCAGAATACATTAAAGATTATTTTGGTACTGGATGATCATCTAACTGAAGATATTATTTCCATGCCTATTTAGAAAATAATTATTTGCTATTGCCTTTATTTATGCTATTAGTAAATTCAAAGCTGAGGAAAACACTACATTACTTGGAAAATTAATCTTACCTCTCTCAGTTGCCTACAGTCTGAGAATGGATACCATGAAAAGTACTTTTTCTAAAAAATTTGTTTTAATAATTGGATTTTACTGAGTACATTAGCAGAGAGGAGACATTAGGATGATCTGCCCTCATTTTGGTTAGGAGGTACATACTTTACTTTCCAGTATCTAATGAGTTCTGACAGCTCCAGCTTCTCTGTTTCCTCCTCCTTAGAATGGTGTTAACACACAACTTTCATTTTCTTGTTTTTAGTTGGCCCATGGTATTGTGTGCTCATATGGAGTGCCATAACTTGATATCTATATATTGCTTTTCTAAGGAGTACTCTGTGTTTAACATCAACTTCCTTCTACTTAACTGCTTTGTATCAATAATATCTTGTGTTACCATCATTATTGTCCTTTAATTGGTTTAAAAAGCTGAAAATCTGGAAGTACAAAACAGATCACGTCATGGATCTCCTCTGCATCCATCTCTGTTCTCCCTGGTATGATTTAAGTAGGGTGATTTTTAGAGGTTTTTTTTAAGCAGTTAGCAATTTCATATCCCTCAATTTTCTCAGTTTTATCTTTTCCACATCTGTAGCAAGCCTGTTCCTTTTTGTAGCATAAGCAATCAAAAATCTAGATAGTGATTGAAATTAAATTTTACTCCATTGTGTTGGTATAATTTCCTTTGGGTTACAGTACTCAGAATGTACTCACAGACTGCACTGGTATATAATCTGATTTTTTTTGCTGACATTCATTTTGCTCAGTAATGGCAATAGTTAGTCCCAGCTTATGGTATATTAAAAGGAAATAGCAATTATGACAATGCCTTTTAAAAAAAAATTTAAAACATTTTCAGCTTTCTTATTTCATTATCTCTCCCTATTTCATTATTTTGACATATTTAATTGCCCGACTCACTTATCTACACAATTCTATTAGCCTGACCAGTGCATTTTGAGTTTTGCTTTTCCCCACTTCAATTTACTGGTTACTGTTCATCCTTCTAATTTACATCACTCTCAACCTTCCATTATTTTAAAATTTAAATTTTCACTTTCTTTCCTCACATCAGCCAGAAGTAGTGAACAACAGTTAATCCCAGCACAGTGTTGAAGTCAAATCAGCCTCTGTGGCACTGAGTCCAGTCACACTTACTTACACTTGAATGAAGTTTTATAACTAGTTTTTATCCTTCCATGCCCAAACTTCCTAAGGTCTGATGATCTTCCTCATAATGAAGAGAGCCAATGGTATTAGTAGCCATGGATTTCCAAGGATGTATTTTTCATTAATTTTCTAGTGTGCTCTGAAAGCAATTTTAAAATTCCCAGAAATGCTCATTGCTCTTCTTTCCCTTTCTCTGGATATTGATTATGAAGTAGAAAAGCCATAAAAATTATGGCTAGCACTGCCAGCACCATCATCACCAGTACAGCACACTGAATAGGTGGCAGCCCTAAACTCAGGCTTTATCAGAAAATTCTCAAATATGTCTGCCAGGTATCAGGGCAGGCCTTTCCTGTGAAGAATTGCTATGTATCCAGGAAAATGCCTCTGTGGTAGGAAATCCCCACTGCACTGGAGTTATACAATAAACTTCAGGCAAGCATTTGTGCTCCATTTTTCTACAGAGTAGTGACGAGATTATAACTATGCAGTTCGCATTTTATTTAATCACTGATAGAATTTCTTCCAACAGAATAGCATTTGTTTCATTTGGAGAACCTTGAACAATATAAAATGGTTTTTGCCTTAGCAAAAGATGATTGCTAGTGACAGACTGGCAGGAGGACAGCTGTGTTCTAGGACTTAATACTGCTCTGACAAAATGAATGGAATGATGCTGTTTTTTACCACCTGAAGGCTGGTCCCACAACTTGCTTCTGCTGCCTGGCAGAAGGAGAGGCAAAGTATAAAATCCTGTGGAGGTCAGGGCGTAAGTTAAGGCTCTTCACAAGTGCAGCTGCCCCAATGTCAAGCACTGCTGTGGTAGCTCAGTACCTCTGCAACTGCACCCTGGAGAATTAATCTGGTCAGCCATTGCTGAATTCCTGAGACCAGTGAGCCCCCCTGCAGGTTAACTTGGGCTTGGAGGAGCACAGTCTTGCTCCTTGCAAGCCTGGTTTGGGCTGGCTCACCTTTCTCAGGATACTTCAGCCTGTCTGGCAGCAGATCACACCCCTATCCCATGGGCTACTGTTTAGGTCTCCCCACATCAGGACTTTGGTTATTACAGAATCCTGCAGGTTACCCTTTATTTTCTTGAAAATACCTCCATACACTACACTTTCTGTCTTAGGCTGTGTTACTCCAGCTGTCATTATCCCAAAGCAGTCACAAGAGAAGAACACTGCAGTGATTGGGGGAAAAATACTACATAATTCAAAGAACTTTTTATATTTTCACTTCCATCTCCAGAAGTGTACATCAAATTAAATTTTCTTGAAATTTGACAAACTTATCCTGGATCAAAAGCTATGATGTGGAATGTATGTTTTCAAGTGCATATAATAGCATTCATTTACAATTCTTCATACAAAATAATTTTTATTGGACTTTCTGTAGTGTGTGTCTCCTAAGCGAAAATACAAATATTCTATTGAGTGTATTTTCTCTTCTTTAGGTTGTATATGCAATCAAATAGGGGAACAGATAAAGCAACAGTGAAGGAGTCAGATTTTCCAAAGTTTTTGACTAATAACTGTGAGTGTAGAATTACATTTCAGCACGATTTCAGGAGACTTCTGAACAGCATTCACTGATAACCTCTATATTAGGATCTGCTCAGTGATGATGGTGTTTTCAGCCAAACTCTTAGAATAAGAACATCCCATCTTTAAGAGTGTCCAGGTTCATCAGTTGAAAGAGGAAAAGCTAAGACTCTGCATGAAGAAGCATGAAAGCTGCAATGAAAGCAGAGAAGCTCTCTCTTCCACCATTTTCTTTGATTAACATATAATGGACACTTTAGGTAAAACAAGTCTTAAAGAAATTGAAAGTAATAAGAGAGTACTTATTTTGTGAATCCAGATAAGAAAGGCTTCCAGAAGGTCTATGTAGGATGAAGGAATAGAGATCGAGGAGAATAAAAGAAATACAGCATTGACACTGACTTGGCTTTTGTTCTTCAGTTTTAGCCCTAGTTTTTGTTTGCTTTGCTTTTTTAAAAGAAGGCTATAAATAATCTACCATGAAATGTAAAATAAATTATTCCAGCATAACAGTCCCCTAATCTTGCTCCAATCCCCACTTCTTAGTTACTAGAACTGTATAAAAAATGCAAATCACTGAACTAAAAAACTTACAGCCTCAGTAACTGAGGTAACGGGGTTTTGTTTATAAGAATAGCATAGCACTCTGCAGCATAAACCTTCAATTAATCCTTTAGTGCAACCTACAACGATAGACTGCATGGCATTATCAAATTCTGTTTTAGCTGTATCATAAGCACAGTAAGTTAAAAGTGCTTCAGGCAGCTAAAATGACACACTTGAAATTTTTTGTTGTGTTTCTCTGTTCTGCATCCAATTGTGCTAACAGGGGAAAAAGGTGAGGGGGAGAGAAGATCAGAGAAACCCACACAGGTTTTAAAATAGGATTTGAAAGGCAATGTTCTTTATTTACGTATTTTACTGTATTTTTTCCATTGTGTATGAATATAATCCTTTCAATCCTTGCCTTTTTCCGTGGGTGGGGATACAGATCCTTACCTAAGGCAGGCAAAATATGTGTCAGTGGGAGTGGCATGGTGCCACTCTAAGTACAGGTTAGATGTAAAGGCTCAGTTTTGGCTGCCTAAGTTTTGGTGCTTTCCCTAGATTCAGGTTAGGTGTGTAGGATGAATCTGTGGGTTGGGAGAAACCAGGCTCCTTGCTCAGGCAAGACCTAGGTGTGCACCACCCTCTCTTTCCCTGTGTTCTGGCAGGTTGATACGGGGAGAGGGAAGCCATCAGACAAGTGTTCTTAATGGGATAGTGAGGATGACCAGGCATGTCATACTGTGCCCACTGTCTCTGTTTGCCTTTGAAATGCAGCCATACCTGGCTCAGGTTTCCTTGATAATCCTCATAAGTGTCTGCAGAGCTTAACCTTACTCTGGGAAAGACAATGATTTTCCTCTGTCTATGAAGGAAGCTAAGACTGAATATATTTCCAACATAGACTATTCAAGAAAATGACTAAAGTTAGTGGGAAGAAACTACTGAAAAGATCTGTCTTTGGAAAAAAAGAATGTATATGGATGTATACAGGAAATTATCTATAACGTCTGTATTCCTAGTGTGCAGCCTGAATTCTGCTAACATTGAATGTATGTTTGGCATAAGAATGCACTTAGTGCATCTCAGATATGATGGGATTATTTCTTTGTCCTCTTTTGGCTAGTCTGACAAGAAACAGAAATGTGTTTCTACAGTTTATTTGTATAGCCTGTATCTTCTCAGCCAGCATTTCCACTCCCACCTTCCTCAAAAGCTTTTATTGCTTTATGTTGTCTTCTGTTGTTAGAGTTTTCCTACTGGTATTCATCAGATATACAGGCACATATGCATTTTCTGTGGGCTGTAATGCAAACTACTGCTTTACTCTAACAGGAGTATTTGCACGAAAGAGGACCAGAGAGCTTTACATTTAATTTTATTCTGACAAAGTCCTGAAAGCCCTGAAGAACATATGCTAGGTGATTTTCATTCCACTGCTTTGAAGCAGTACTGATAATGAAATGTCCTGTAGAGATGGCTTTAGAGACACAAATAGTCAGTGTTGCAACGCAGTGATGGCAGTGCCTGTGGTGCCTTGGACATGTTATTGCCACTGCATTGTGTTCTGGAAGATAAGAGAAACAGGGGAGTTAAGGGCTGTTTGGCCACTATTGTTGGAGGACAGTGGTTGTGATTTCTGCAGTGTGGGCTCCTCTCAAGCTATTCAGTGAATGATAGAATCTAGGAGGAACTAGAGACATTACACAAGAGAAAATGAACAAACAGATTCCTTGGAGTGTTATTTCTGGCAAATAATGTTTTTCCCTTGGATAGCTCTCACACTGCTGGAAGAGCCAGCAGGCATCAAAGTGCTAAGGCATGCTATGTTTTCAGACACCTGTGAAGATAAATTGCTTGTGAATTTTGGGTTTTTGAGTTAAGTGCCCTCAGGACAGGAGATGAAAAATTAGTTCTCCTGTTTGTGAAATGTTTTCTGTGTAGCTCAAACAAATTTTTAAAACCTGGTAAACTTCTTCCAGTGAAAAACAAATCTGCATAGAAAAATAATTTCCATATTAACCCCCATTTATGTGTGGTTTATTTTTTCCAAACTGAAGCAGTGTGCTCCAAGGAATTAAATTTTGCTTTCAGTATTTCTGTGGAGGATAAACTCCAGTCTTGCATGTGTGATTTCAGTAAAATTCTATTTTCTTTCAGTATTTTGTGTCTGTCTTAAGATGGGCTAATCAAAGGTATGGATTCACTTCTCTCCGGGTAGAACCAGGCAGAATAGTGTGTGCACCTTACCACCTGCAGTCACAACTGCAGCTAGACATCTGCCCACTCCCTCTTTTCTCTCTCATAAATTATAACTATTTTCTCTCACCCTGTACCTTATCTCCTTGGATTATTAACACTGTGGGGCAACAATATTTCTATGCATTGTGTTTTTACTTCACTGAGAAAAATGGGATGCTGATCAGTTATGGTTACTGGGAAAAATTGACCCAACCTCAATAAACTATTTATGCATATTACAAAGAAAGGATATGACTCTGGCTAGAAGAGAAACCACCACAGACATTACTTTTTCTATTTCAGGAGTGGAAAGAAAAGATTCTCGTTGATCAAAAAGCTTTGTCTGCCTTTTATATTACTTTTTCTTCTTATTATGAGTTGTTCAAGAGCTGCCTAAAGCAGCTTCTAGATTTCTAATCTAATGGCTATGTAGTTACAGGTCTTTTTCTAAGCCCCTGGCTTTGTTGTCTCTTGATCCCATTCATTTTTTCTCCTCTGTTCCCTTCCCCTGCATGACTGGCCCTGGTGGAGCTACCAGGTCCCTCCTGTCCCTCACAATCCAACCAGCCCAAAAAGTACCAGGGACCTCATTAGTTAGAGTGCTGTAAAGTCCCCTTGTGCTGTCTGTGTTTGGTTCTGTGGCATATACAGACTGCTTGATTTTTAAACATCTCTTTGTTTTCTGTCCTTCTGTTTTGGTTTTTTTTCGTTTTTTTTTTTGTTTGTTTTTTTTTTTTTTGTCCAAGGGCTTCATTAATAGCAAGCAGAGAGGGCTGACAAGTGAAAACCTGGAATAGGTACTGCATCCAGGCTACCCTTTCATTACTGATCCTTTTTGTCTCCCCAAATATGAGAAAGATGGAAAATGTTGATGTGCTTTTTGTCATCATTATCTGACTGGTCAGAGAGGGAAGTGAGAACTGGCAGTGGGGTAGATGCCTCTTTCCCTGCCCAGCCCTCCATGCTGCTCTGCTTATGTGACAGGGAAAGGACAGTAAGAGCCAAACTGCTCCACAAAACTCTCTCACATCTGTTCAGTCTTCTTTCCTATGACAAGTACATTTCCCTATTGAGAAATTTGTCTCTCTAGCATATTTGTCCCACAATGTAGCCAGCAGTGGAAGTGGATTCCTTACCGAATGTACATTATCAATCCATACCATATGCAGTCCTTTAAGTTTTAGCAGAAAATGAGCTATTTTGGAAGAAAGAAATAGGTTCTTTTGCTGCTACTCAGGCATGGGTAGATGAAGGCCACAAGAAGAGGATCAGTGAAGTTGGCATGTAATGACATTAGTCTCCTTTGAAAACGGCTGAGGTGTTTGAATTTGAAGCCTTTGAATTTCACAAGAAATCCTTGCTGTGGTGTCAGGTGTTGGCTGCACACTTTAATATGGTTGTTTATAATTTTTCCACTCTTTAAATCTGTGTACATAGCCTCATGTATTTTTTTTAATATGAATATTTGCATTTTTATCTTGAGATCACTGAAAAGGAGATGTAGTGAAACAGGAATGTGTGCTGTTGTGGACATTTTCTTCCTTTGCTGTGAGGAAAAATAGTAAACATGATATTTAAAAATATCCAGAGGTCTTGAATGTCACTTTTGCAAGAATAGAGTACTGCAGATTAAGCCTTTGATCTCTGAGAGGATCCTTCAACCAAGCTTTAATGAATGTGTTACCTAACTGTCCTTCAAGAAAGGCCAGGATTATTACTTTGTTGTGTAACATTTCAGAAACTGAAATGCTGAGATTCTTCACCAGAAATTGTAATTCTCTCATGTACCTGACCCTGATTTGCAATGAAGCAGTGTCTTCTGTGCTGCTGGAATTCAAGTTAAATGTTGGTTCAGGATGGTCAATGTATACGGATGGGTTCCCTTTAGGTGAGGTTGATGTGTCTGCAGACCAGAAAATGTTGCTGCTCTCCAGCTGACTTGGCTGAATCACTGAGTCCCTGATGTGCTGCCGTGCAAAAGCTGTGGTTTTGGAAACCCTCAAAAATGAACAGCCTGACACCCCATTTTTCCCTGGTGGATTCTGGGTGGACTGAGATGGGTATCTGGAGGAATCTGTGCTTCACATCTGTGCCAGAAGTGCAGAGGAGACCTGTGAAGCTCTCCTAAAGCAAACATTGCTTCTCCAGACACGGCAGCTCTGGAGCAGTGCATTTACCATATAGCCAGGAGAAACCCATGAAATACACAGTTCCTGGGGTTCCTCTGCTGAGCCTTGGACACCACCTGAGTGAGCTATTAATGGGGAGTGCAAAAACCTATCCACTGGTGTCAAAATCCATCAAAAGTGAGGAGTTCTCTACAGAGTTTCTAGCTTTAGGGAATATCTTACAAATAAATGTGCAAAGCTGCTTCATGAAGAAATTTCTGTCTATTCATAACACTAAGCATTGATTCCAAGCCTCTGTACTCTTCTCAGTCCATTGGCTTCACTTCTGGCTGATGTTCAGCATGCCTTACATCAAACTCAACTTTTAATTATAGTTTCTGAAGGTGGGGTTTGGGTTTTAAATTTTTTTTCAGTGATTATTTATTATATATTATTTATTATATATCATATGTGGTTCGTGCTTTCCAAAATGTTTAAAAAATGTGGCTTAAAGCATCGTCAACCTCAGGTGCAAACCAGGGAATGCAAAAGCTGGGCTACTTACAAGATTTAGCCTTCTGTTTGCTGCCAGCCAGATGGATTGTTGACTTACAGGTGGGAGAGATTAGAAAAGAATCAATGAATCACAGGGGCAGCCCCTGGTAGAAATGCCTCCAAAAGCTCAAATGAATATTTCTCAGGATCATCTATTCAAGGCCTCAGTCTGCAGCACTCACTTTGCACAGTTTACTTCATGTTACTTGCTCATGAAGAACAAAGCAATTGGCTTAGCAGATTTGTCAGTAGTACCACTCTGTTCTCAACTAACCTCCATTTTCTTCCAAATAGGAATAAATCCTTAAAGAGAGCAACAAAATGTTCTCACACATCATATGGCAAATGATGGCCCAAAGTCAGGGTGTGATATTTACTAACCAGAAGGGAAGTGTCTGCACACTCATTCACAAAGAAGAAAAATTTACTATGTTGTTTTTCTTTCCTTAGTAATTAAAGATTAGAACTCCAGTCCTGATTTGGCACTTCCTGCATAACCCAACCCGTACAAAGATTTCAATAGTCTCAGGAACACCACTGATATCTTCATGTAATGCTCGACAAATGCTTTAATGCTGCAAGAGGAAAGCAAGATTTCATCCTAAAAGCTGCATTTGGTTTATAACTGTGATTTTAAAAACAGCTGTTTCTGTCACTGCCATCTGGATGTGAGCTACCCATCTGGGAATTCTCAGAGAGTCTTTGAGTGCATGTGAGGTGCCCCTATGGAGGATACTGGGGAGCTGGTGTGGGACCAGCAGCCTGGATTTAGTCTCCTCTGCCTGCTGCTGTACTGTTCTCATGCAGGAATGCCTTCAAGTCAGACGCTTCACTCTAAATGTCAATGAGACGTCAGCAAGATAACTTCTCTAAAAAAAAAAAAAAAAACAAACCAAAAAAACCCAACATAAAAACCCAAACACACAACCCTCAGTATTTTATTTTCCTATAGAAAGTACCACAGAGAATTATAGGACTTGTAAAAAATAAAGAAAATAAAAAAGGGAGTTGGCAGAGGGGAAGATATAAGTTTCAAGAGGCTTTAGGTTACAGACTAGCTTCTCTAGAGGACGGAGAAAGTAGGAGCTTTCTGTTTAATTGCCCCACTGGCAGCAGCACCTTGGGAGCTTCTTTTCCCAGGTCTGGGTTTCACCACCAGGCACCCCTTAAGCAGCAGTGAGTGCACAGACTTTACTCACATGATCCTGCTTATACTCTGCCCATTCATTTCCTGGAGCCTACCTGGCTGCTCTGATCCCTATTTTGATCTCTCTGGACTGCATTCCTGTTCATTTCATCCTTGGAACTGATGGGATGGGTTTTTCAGTCTTTTTTTTACTTTCTCATCTTGACCTCCCTTGATTGTGGCCTTTGTCACTTCCACCTGATTGTCAGTGCAGCCTACAAAACAGATTTATAGCTTTGTCTCTGTCAAAAGAGAGAGAACCTTTCTCTTGTTGTTCAGTAATCAGGGCAATGGAGCTGGCAGACTACAGAGCTTTGATCAGTTATGGAAATGCTTTCTTTCTTGCTTTGTGTTGTTTGTAACTGCTATTATACTTGAAATCAGATAGAACCAAAGAAATCATAACTAATAAGCACATAATGGAGACGTGTTATTTAATTAGAAATCCCTTGTACTCTGAAAACAAAGTCAGACTGTTGCAGAAGGAGCTAACCTGGGAGTTAGTTCAAGCACTGAATCTGAGTAGAACTGGTAGAAGGCTGAGATTGCAGCATGTAACTGTCTATATTCATTACCTTTTTTTGATTTTTGCACTTCACATACAACACGATTCATATCTGTGTACTCCACTGTATAAAACGAATATTTGTTGTGCCGGAAATGCTGATTCTGAAAGTGTCTGACAGTCTGTTACTCTGCCACATTTTTCTTCTGCTAAAAAATAAAATGTGGTAAACTCCTTTTACAAGGAATTTCTGTGAGTCTTCCTGGTGTACGCCTTGTTTGGAATTCAGATTTTTGTATTATTATCATGGGATCAAATCTTGCTGCCCTTATTCAGTCAAAACTGTCACAGATTTCAGCAAAGCCTTGCCTAGCTAAGTAGGGTGTGAAGATCAGGAAGGAAGGTCTAGATTTTTGCAGGTACAATATTTAAGAAGTCACAAATATCTGTGTTACTTTCTGTTCATAACATCTGTGAAGAGAATTTTTGAAAATAATGACATTGTCCTGGGTATCTAGCAACAGGGATGGAAATACCTGTTAGGCCATGGGGTCCAGTTTCTTACTTCACTGATGGCACTTTGTAGGTCTTCAGGCTAAATTTTTTTTGGTTTTGCTAAATTTCAAGGCAATATCCAGGTTACTGGCAAAACTTGTAGTGCCAATGATCTCTAGATCTGTTGTTTTCCTATGAATATTTAAGAATTTTGTGATTGCAATTATTTGATAAAATTACATTAGAGATGTGAGATATTTACAAATACATTCAGAATGGGAACTTTAGCATGTTGGAGGAGGACAGCTTAAGGTTACTGTGCAAGTAACCTTCATTCATTTATGTCTTGCAGTGTGCTCAAGGTTAACCCACTTGTCTTGCAGTATCCAAGGCACTTGTTCAATTGCTATAGGCAACTAGAAGTCTGAAATAGCTAAATATTAACTATTTAATTTTTAGTAAACTGGTAGCGACATTAATCAGCCTTGACACTTTTCTTTCAGGGGTATTTTTTCAGCTTAGGTTTTTACCTTTAGGAGGAGTTAGAATGAGCAAACTAGTTGGACAGCTGAAACATTACAGTTTAGCATCAACAGAATTGTTCTAGTCAAATTGCCCACTCAATCCAAATCCCTTGCTACTTTACTGAGGAATAATGTAGCACTGAAAATGTACTTTACAGTCTAGAAAATAGACAAAAGCTGCTTCTGCTCAAAAGAGAAGCAGAGACTGCAATAAAACTCACTTTTTCCAACTGAAGAATATAAGTGAGAACACTCACTATTTCTGGGATTGCCAAAGAAAGATCTGGTCTTTAAAGCAAATCTGACAGTGATAATGCAGTATAAAACTACTTCAGTTTCGAGACCATTGCAATTTCCCAGCTAAAGTGTGTACAGATTGCTTATGAGGCACTCCTGTAAAATGCATTTGCCTGAACATCATGCTAGACTGCAGTGTACTAAAGGGCACACAGAAATGAATCCTTAATAAGTCATCCACCCGACACCTTCTATTTCAGCAGAAGTGTTACAAAAAGCTGGTAGTGTGAATCGTTAAAAAAACTGGTATAATTATGGACAAAGACCCTGTAACTCATTAAAGTTAGACAGTGGTATGTTTATTCACCGGCTGGTGGCATGGGAGTCGCCTCCGAAAGGCGTGACCGCCCCGAACAAGGTTCTTTGCCCTCTATTTATTCCCCAAGATCTTACATACAATACATATGCATAACCCCAGCACCTCCCATCCCCACCCCATATTAAAATGAGCCCATCAGTCCTTCACGCGTGCGCAGCTCTTCTCTTGAATTGGGTTGGTGGTCTCGAAATGGGTCAGTGGTCTCAAAGGATGAAGTCAGGAGAGTCTTCATCAGGTCTGTGTGACCCTCTGGAACAATCCAAGGCCCTGTGCTTTATGATTAATGGTTTACTTATTTTACGTTTTTCTATACGCAGGTTCATAATAGCAGATAATTATACCAATTTAGCTCTTACCTAAGCATCTAGTAATTATTAACCTACCATTTTCCTACCTAGCTTACATCTTGGTCATGGAAACTACTTCTACCTTTAGCAAAAATCCTAACTCTTTGAAACCATGATTCAAGTGAAGATTGTCATCTTCTGGTGACCAAGAAGTCTCATGCATGCCCAGACTTCTGGGGCAGCTCAGTCCTGGCTAACAGCATGGGCTTTCCAGACACACAGCGCCTTTCTGCTCACACATGCTGTCCTCACTAAGGAATCTTTTTACAGACTACTACTCTTTGTGAATTTTGCCAACGGCAATACAACAGGGGCTTCTCATGGAACACAGTATGGTGTCTTATGAAGACTTCTTTATTTTTGCAGGCTAGTGAGTCTTTCATGATTTTATAAGGGTACTTCAAAATGTGAACAAGAAAAGAACAGAGGAGGAAGAATGTACTTTTTTCCATCACCTTGCTACTCAGTCTTTAATGATTTACACCAAGGAGCTTGTATTTTCATTATCTTCCTTTAATGAAAAACTACAGGAAACAAAATTAACAACATCAGGCAAAAGGTCAATGTCAAATTAGCCTGAAATCTAATAATGAAGACTGACCACACATTCACATCAAATAGCAACGGCTTGGTTTCTTTTGCATTAGTAAAATGTTCTGTAGGTAGGTGGCTTGCCCCTCTGAAATACTTTTGGAAAGATGAGCAGATGGGCTATGATGTCCCCTCCTAAAAAGAGCCAGGTGCTCAATGACAGGTAGGAAAAGCTGAGCAAATATAAGGCTCCAGATGCAAATCTGGAGTTGGGCCATTTCATTACAAGCAAATCAGGAAGAAGAAAACACGTTGTTTGATGTCCTGCTGGTTTTACCTTTTTTCTAAGACTAAAAAATAGAAGTTCTTATGCCTGTTTTGTTATTATGCCTGGTGCTCATCTACTAATCTGGTCCAGGTCCAAATTGTTGTTTATTAAATCATAACTGCAATGATGATTCTCCCCTGTAAGCATGCAGAAAATTAGAATAAAAATATATTTTCTTTTCAGGAGCTGAGCTGCATTAAAGGGAGACTTATACAGCGCAGTCAGAAGCACAGCAGTAAATTATTCCACTCTCATATTTATCTGTCAAATAATCAGTGTCTTGTATGAGCGAAGTTGAAAGGAAACTGTGGCGCAGTCACTGTCCATCACTGCAGCTCAAGTGCTGAGCTGTCAGCTGCAGTGTGGGGATGGGAAAAGGAGAATAAGCTCTTCTTCTGACCTCTCTAATGGCTGTGCATATATTAATGTTACATGCACAGATGCAGTGTTTGATAGGGACTTGTATCTGTCCATTTGCTGGTAAATCAGCACCAATGCTGGCACTTTTTGGGGAGGGAGAAGACGGTAGGAGAGCAGGAGGCTGGATCTCTGAATTTTCCTCAGGTACTTAAGATCTCACAATGTGAGCACTGGCCTTGTGTATTTGGCACCCTACCTGTGTCAGTAAAAGATAAAAGAAAACTTGATTTCCTTACATATTTTGAGCATCATGGCTGCAGCAAAACTACTACTATTACGTTGATGCATAAACACAATCTGTCACCCACACCCAGAGCTCATTTGTAAAATAATTTTCTCAAGTGTTTTCCAAGGCCTGGAATCATTGCCAGGTAAATAGTAGTAAATTATAATAATGAAAACTAGTGATGAAACTCCAGGCTCAATTCATATAGAAGAGAACTTGATCACTTTTCACTATTCATACGAAAACAGATCATGGAAGTATAAAAGGATTCTTTGTTTTGAATTTTGGAAACACTGAGGAGCACAACAGAAATGACGTTCTTACTATAGAAATCAATAAAAAAGAATTTGCAGAGATGCCCCTCTATCTGGAGAAAAGTGAAATTAAAAACAAAACATTCATACCCTCAATTTTGCTAAAGAACACAGACACTGAGCTGTTCATTAGCTTGCCCAGCGTCATGCAGGATTTGTGTGACTGATCAAAGAACAGAAATCAGATCTCCTGAGTCCTGTTCTTCTGCCTTGACCACAAGATAATCCTTCATTTCAAATGCCTTCCAATCAGCTCTCCTGCATATAATGCTGGCTAAAGTGTTACCATTGCAGTATGTAAATGAAACTAGTCAGTGTTCATCAAAGATGGACAAACAAAGGAAACTCCCATTACCCAGCCTTAGGACTTCAGATTCTGCTTTTTTAGGATTTAGAATAAAATTAAATGGGACAAACTGTGAAACTAGAAAATTCAATAAATCCCCCTTACAAAACTGGGCAGTCTGAATAAAAACATGGCCATGAGCAAGGTGATCACCTACTTTCGTATTACTCCTTCAAGAATAATTTAATTTTCAACAGCAAGTGGAGGTCTCTTTGATTGGGTTTTTGATAAGTCAAGTGGTCCAGATTTGTTCTCCTTGCTGTGGTACAGCTGTGCCAGAAGGACATGCTGTAGGAAAGGGCTCTCCATGCTGCCATCCAGGATATGAATTTCTTTATTTTGTTGTGCTCAGCATTGACACGTCTGTCATGGGCTGTGCAACAGAAGGAGGAAGGAAAACTGCCCATGAGAAGATACAGGCTGTGTCTTCTCACACTATTTCCTCCTTGTAGGGACCTGATAACCTGCTTAGGGGAGAAGTAGAAGAATTTTGCAAGATAAAAAGGGTCCACAGAGCTGAAAAGATGCACTGACTTGGCAACTGCCCATAGTGTGAGCCAGCTCCTGTCAGCTCCTGTGTAATGAGAGCTGAGAGCCCCTCCCCTGCACAGGAAACCTCAGTTAATAATTCCCTGGAAGTAACGTGTGCAGCCACAGCCTGAGCACCAATACAACTCCACTCTCTAAGGAGACAGACGCGAGTTAGAAAACTAAATGTAGAACTTTAAAAAAGAGACATTTCAACTATTTGTGTTCAGGTTTTACCCTTAAAAATGAGGCCTAAGACCTGAGGCTTCAAAAATCCAGCCTTAAACCCCGAATCCTCAAAGGTCTTTAGACAGCCAATTCCCAGTGGCATAAACTGCTTTTGAAAAAATATTTTATGTGTCCAGTGCACACACAAGTATTTTTTTAAAAGAGCTTGCAAAGGCAGCATTGCTCCTGTTGATAATGGAGTTTCTGCATGTTTAAATTTCAAAGAAATTATCTTTCTGAATGAGGAAATAATGTGTTTTCTAAAAAAAAACCAAAACCCAACCAAACACTAATGTTTTGCCTTATTTATTTATATATTTATTTATGTCAATTATTGAGAAGTAAATTGCAATTCAGGCCTACAGTATTTATCTGATTACACACATAGCTGTAGAATGTTGTCGACAAATTATAGGCTTTGGTCTGCTCACACAAGAGTAATTATGATAAATTTGGCTAGCTTACCTGGAAACATTTTATTTGAATTTTGGACTCCTTTCAGAGAGCTACATGATTTTTCTCCTCTGGGTACCATTCACTAATAGGTAGCTTTGAACTGCAAATTAAAATTTTTCTTTCTGTGACCAAAGTTAATTTCTGAGCTGTTTCTTCTTACCCAAAAATCTCCTCCTCTGAGAGATAAATTGCATTTTATGTTAAAAAGAGAGAACAAGAATCAATTTGCACCATCTCAGTGACTTCAGAAGTGTGATATGTCATGAGAGCTGGCAGCACTGCAGCTCCTGGACTTCCCTTGCTAAAGCTGCTGCACAGAGTGAGTCACTGAAGATACAGGAATATCTGGTCCATAGTGCTCCCACTCTTCAACCAGGGCATGGTGCTTGTGCTCAGGAGCTGTGCATGGTTCTGTTACCCACTGGTGGTGTCACAGCAGCTCAGCCCTTCTCCCATCAGCACTAAAAGCATGACTGCTTTAGACTGGAGCAAGTGATGTTGAGCAAATACGTTGTTTGTGGCCATGAGCTCAGCACAATAGGCTACTGGGAAACTCTGTGTGCGCTTGCAGCTATTCCATTGCTAGGGGAGCTGGGAGGGCAGTGAGCTGTAGACTGGTGGTTTTGCTTTTGTGGATAGAACCATGATTTTCCTTACTAGATCAAGTCAACTTGTAAGCCCTGGAAAGTTCAGTGAGGCATTATTAGCATTGCTTGTACTGTTGTTCCTTGATTCCTGATCTTTAAACCAGGAATTCAGTTTTGCTTGCTGAAGTCTTGATCCCAGCTGCTGTGTCTAGCAGGAATTAGTGCTGTTTCACTGATCTGGCCCTTGATGCTGTCAGGCACTGGAGCTAGTAGGAATCCTTTCACTACACTGACTTTTGTATTTTCTTACTATATGGTACTAGAATTTGTAATGAGAAAAAGTGTGTATTATTAGTAATGAATTTTCTTTAGTACAAATACTCAATATTATTTGATAGTCAAATATATGCCTCTCACTTCATTAAAAGGGTAATTTGTTCATCTTAGAGCTAACTTTCAAGTGTAGGTTGTGGTATTTTTAGCTCCAGACAGTGTGTTTTCTTATTGCTGTATCATATTACCTCCTTATACACCTTAGCTGCAAACGTCAGAAGTGAAGGATTAATTCTAATTGATAAGAGAGTTGCTTTAATGTAACTTCATTTGTTGAAATAACTTATTATCTGAACCAATGCTTTGTCTTAGGAAACAGATGACACACACAAGACAGCAAAATTTTTTTCAATAGTAGAGTCTTTGTCTCATCACATGTCAAAAGATAACGTTTGTTTCTCAGATAAAGTGAATCAAAGGACCCTGCAAACTTTCTATTTCTACTCCTTCTAGATAGCTTAAACTCATGCCAGAATTTCATGCTACATGGTGCATTTTATTAATTGATATTGTCATTTTGAAATCTCATTGATAATGAGCTTGTTCAGGTCATGCTGGTATTTCACTCCTTGCCCTAATTGCACTGTTTCCCCAGAGTGGCAAGACTAAGCTAGTGATAATTGTTCCTCTTTTGTACAGTACCTATGAGCACTGGCCTACACCTGAGATGACAAACCTCTTGAATCTCTGGTTTCTTAATTTTTCTGTGTCATATTTCTGCATTAAAAAAAAAGAAGAATCTTTTAGAGTGAATTATTGTCCAATAAAATATACTGATGATTATCATCTAGGCATAAAAACCTAAATCAGACCTATTTACATGCCTTCCCTTCCTATCCCACCCTCAAAAAGACTGTATAATTCCTAGTTAAAGGCTCCAGTGATGAAGATCCATCATATTTATTTCTGTGCTCCATTTTCTTAGTGACAGAGAATAGTTCCTAATTTTGCCTCTGAATCTTCTTTGTTGCAATTGAGACCTAAATCTAAACAGACAATAACGAGTTGTTCCCTTCCCTTTGCAATTGTCTGTATTTTAAGGCTTCTTTTGAGATATACAAAATTGTCTCAATCACTCTTTACTGGTGACGTTTCTTAGTTTTCTGGTACTATGGTGTTCTTTCTCATGCTCTCCAGGTGCTCCAGGTCATTTTCCAAATGTTTGGTCCAAAACTGGACATACCACTCCAGTCCAGATCTTACCAATAGAGCATCTTTCAGGTTTTACTCATCTTTTTATAATTCAGGGTGATTTTTTCACTTTCCAATAGCACTGTCTCATGCAAACATTATAATTAATTGTAATTATTAGATATTTTTCTAGAGCTCGCTGTCCAGCTCAATCTATACTCATTTGTTTAGTTGACTGTGCCTGTCTGGGTGCCTGTCTGCACTCACCCCTGCTGAGAACCATCTTGATGTTTGTCCAGAAAGCTTTTCCAATTCATCGAGAGTATTTTGTATTCTAATCATATTCAGCCATCAAAAAATTGCCAAATATTTATTTACCTGACTTAGGTTCACCTTAACAACTCAAATACCTGTTTAAAAGTATCTACAAGATTACATTATCAGAATGCTGGCCATATGGACTAGCATAATTATATATATCCTGCTTCCTCTTGGCTTAGTGGTTTTACTCATTCCATTGCCAGAACCATCCCTTGGGAAGAAGGAAAGTCAGAAAACATTCCCTAAAGCCACCCTGATTTGGTCCTTAGACCTAAAGGCTGGTTTACACCAGCTTCTGCTGCCAGCAGAACTGCCCCAGTGTTTAGCTCTGAGTCGGCATCTCCAGAGTGGCTGTGAGTGGTGGGGAGAGGATATGGGCAAGATTTGCCTTCAGAGGTGTCCTCAAGATGGTGCTGTTAGGGGAGGGAATAAATAAATTATTTTTTTGTGTGAGAAGGAAAATGAAGGGTAGAAAAATTAAAAAAAAAAACAAAAAGGGGGGGGGTAGGGATGGGGGGGGTATTTGGGGTATGGGCATGCATTTCAAAAGTGTAAAACAACATGGAGATTCCAAGACTTTGTGCTGTAGTGCAGGTGCAGGGCACGGGAAGCTGCCAGAAAGAATTGAGCTTTCACTGCCTCTGAGCTACAGCACAGCTTTCTGTGTGAACATACCCTCAATTTATGGGCTGGAGGATCAATACAGACCATTTTCCACTTGACTTGGGCATCCTTGTCCTTACAGTATTCCTTGAGAAATGTCACTGACTCCAGTGGTATTATTATTTTTCCCTAGATGACTCGTCCATTCTTTATATCTGAAGTACTGGCTGAGTTGTACTTAGCAGCTACATGGCTGCTGGGGGAGAGCAGGTCAGCCCTGTTCCTGCCTTGGGTTATGGGTCCTATGCTCCATCAGCTAATATCAACTATAGTACTCTTCTCTCTTTTTCTTGCCTCTTTGCTATCTTTCTCCCTCTTCTCTCCTTTTTTTTCCTTAAATTTTTTATTTTTAAATTTTTTTTTTTAATGTCTCTCTCCAAGACAGGAAAGGTAAAAAGTCTAAATAATGAGAAGCCCCAAACATTTCTGGGTAAGAGCTCAGGCTTGTCTCCCCTTTCCCACAGCTGTTCAGCAGGAAGCTTAGATTACAGCTCTTTATGTCAATTTTGTCTTCTTGCTAGAGACTAATGAATTTCCTTAAAAGATGCCATAACTAAAGCACAGGTAGAGCTTTATGAATGATGTTCAGAAATTTCTCTTAAACATTGCACAGCTTTCTCCTTCCCTGTTTCCTCTCTCTGAAAACAAGCTGTGTTTATGAGCCATTCACGCAAATATTTTTCCTTTTTTCTGCATGGCATAGAGGATCCTGGGGACAGTGAATGTTCCCACAGCTACTCTGCAAACAGCAGCTAAGACTCAGGTCTGCCAGGATGGGGGTATATTGCAGCTTTGAAGCTGCTTGATGGGTTGGTTTGTATATTCACGTTTTACATGCATATTTATTGCCTAGAAGCTTATGTAGTAGTTTCTTTGAGGTATCTGGAAGATAAATGTTAAAATGGCAGAATCTCAGCATGTCCCCATGGCAACCCTTACACGTGATGAGTTCAGAGTCAGTGGGTTAGAGATGTTTCTCTGGAGAAACACCAGATGTGACAGACAGGACTTTGACCCAGGCAAGAGGCTCTCCTCTTTACAGATGCTGGAGTCCTACTCATGCTGCAGCTAATGCTAAGAAAGTGTTTATAGACCTTTCAAAGCTTGAAAGCTTTGAAAGCTTGGTTTGATTTCCCACCTGAAGATGTTCTAATCTGCACCCTGATCCAGCAGTTCCTCTAGACTTAGAGGAGCAAAGGACTGCCCTGTTCTCTTGTTTCTGACAAGTTCTCCTGGCCTGGTTTGACTCCCATGGCGTGCCTGTGGCTATAAGCACTGCATATGACTCCTTAATTCCCTGCTTTCTGGAGTATTTCTGAAGCTGCTTTTGTGCTAGTCTCTGCAATGGAGCAGGGTGGCTGGGGAGCAGTGGGAAGTGTTACTTCCTATCAATGGTAGTGACTGAACTTCCAGTAATCAAATATGTACTGAAATCCCTTATTAATACAGGACCACTCTCTTCTGTCTCCAAATTCTTCTGCTATCAGCAGAAGATATCAGGATCAGAACAGATGCCCAGTAACATCTGTTGAATACAGAGATTTCTTGCCAGCATTGTACAAAGTGTCTGTGTTGTGTTAAATGCCCTGGCTTTGGAAAGGATAGCATGAAAGTGTAGGGTGCCAAAGGAAATTGCACATTACAGACACACTCTCTGTACTCTCCTGCTGTCCTTGCCATTGCAACAGCTGTAGCCAGCAGCAGTACCTGTGCTGGAGCACTTTGAAATGGGAAGGTGTGGGCGTCTAGTGCTGTTTCCCTGCAGGTCCTAAAGAAATTGTCCTCATCCTCAGGAGATGAGCAGAGAGCTGAGTGCTTGAAGAGAGCTGCACTGGAAAGGATTTAAACGGGGAACCTGTATAAGGCTGACTTCATTATTGGGTTGTTTGATCTAATTGGAACTGGACAGTTAACAGTACCTGGACTCCTCTTGTCAGTACTTAAAAAACCTGGGGAACAAATACATAAATAACAGCAGGACCAAGGAACACTTTAACATACATAAGAAATCTGGTCCAATCAAACCCTCTATATGAATCCAAATAGAACTCATGGGAAAACAGCACAATAGCCCGTCAGAATCAAAGGACAACTGCAACTGCTCTGAAACAAAATAAAACAAGATGGCCAAGCCTCAGAGTGCAACCGACACCATCTAGAAAGAAACTGGGTATTTATAAAACTCATAGCCTTTTTCTTCTTTCCTGGAGATCTCCTTTGACATTGAAAGCTAATTTTGGTTGCTGTGAACCATGTCTTTTGTTACACTTACATATCTGCTTATAGGGAGCAGCTGTACCATATCCTGGGGTGTTGAGCTAACCAGATGATGCAGTTAAGAAGGCCTTTATAAAATGATGAGATGTCACAGGAAGTCATGCTCACCAGGCATCCTGGCAGCAATGAAGCTGTGGATCTGGGGAAGGTTCCCTAAGGCAGGTGGCAAAGGCAAAGTTTTGGGAATTGCTCTCCAAAATGGTTGTGTGAGGAGGAAAAAAAAAAAAGAACAGATACGAAAAAACAAAATAGAGAAATCAGAGGAAATGAAAGCAGTGATATTTAGCACAAACCCCTTTGGGAAGGCAGAATCAGGGATCTCTGAATATGGTGATGATTCTGTTTTGCTCCTGCCATTTTCATGGAAATAGTACCCTCGGTACAGTCTTTGTAAATAGAGGAGGGCACCAAAGGAAGTACTTGACTAGCATCATCTGTTTATCTGTGACATGACAAAAAGAGAGCTGGATCCAAAATATTGTCCACAGCCTCAGGCAAAATTATGATAAAAATACATTTGTGATTATATTCCTCACTAAGGGCTTTGCTATTATCAGAGGGAACACAACTGCCTCTCCCTGCCCCCAAGCTCTTTCTGAGATGAAGATAGAGATTATGCATCACCAGCACTCATAGTTAATAGTCTTCTCATCAGACAGTTGGCATTTATGAAGGAAATGGAAAAGCTAAACAACAGCAACACTGCTGAAAAATAAGTTGTTGTTTGAGCATAAAAAGCTTATTATTTTCATAGGAGTTAATTTCCATGCAATTTTTCAAATTTAGCATTTTTTAAAAACATGGAACTCCTCTTACCTCTTCTTCGTACTTAAATAATGTGCAAACAATAGCTAATTCATAGTTATTAAATATGTAGATATTAATATTTTCATTTTGATGGTAGAACAAAGGAGCAATTTCTTTCTTAATGTTAGATATTGAGTCATTTTCTTGGCAGTGCTCGGGCATGGCTGGCTGGAAAGGAGGTTAAGCACTGGGTTGTGCCATGATCTAAACAACCTGATCTCAGTCTTCCTGAGTAGCAGCACAGCAGCAGAGAGAGCACATGTTTGTTCTCAAAATGGGAAGAACAGAAGTGAATCAGGCCTGGCCACCACTCTCCAAAACACTGGCCGCCATCTGGCCTGTTGAGATCAGACCACAGTGAAGATACAAGCCAGCTAACAAGGCTACTCCCACAATGAAGCAGGGGAGGAACTGCCCTAATCCTGGCAAACAGGGTCTTTCAGAGGCTCTCATTGGTTGGTACATTTTGGGTACATTGTCTTAGTCCTGAAACCTGCCTGATTCATAAGATAAGCCCCTAGGCAAATTGACCTAAGTGAAAAAGCAAGCTTGTACTGTAGGGCTGTAACAGGGCAGATGTGTGGCATCTGAGGGCTCCTAGGTTAGATGATTTTTGTTAACTCATTAAATTAAGATATTATCACAGAAATATGTGCCTGTCTTTTAGGTGGATAGTATAACAACACTAGGCATCTCCACAGAAACTATTCAATGCTCCCAGGAGTGAAGAACAAAATGTTTGGTCTGCCAAAGAAAAACAGCAAGACAAGTGTGTATCTTAATGGGCACCTATATCAGGTTTTCTTATTAAATACGTCCATCCTTAAATTCGTCCTTTCAGCACTTAGTCTGTGCCAGAGGGTGGCTGTGTGGTGGAAGGGGAGGAGACAGCAATAACTTGCAGAGCTCACCTGGGAAGTGTGGGTTCTTCTCAGCCTGAGGGCTTTTGTGCAACAGCTCCCTTTTCTAAATAAAGCTGAGTCTTTCCCATTAGGCTGAAAAGGAGTTTATTGCCATTTCTGTGCAGAGAGGCCACTGTGCAGGAAGGCAAGATGAAGCAATGAGGAAGGTCCTACAGCAGCACAGGGCCAGGTAGGGGACCAGCAGGAGAACAGCATGGAGAATATCATTATAATGGTAATTTTCTTGACCTACTTTATTCAACTATGGCCCTTTGAAAGCAGGATCCTTAGCAACAGCAATACAGTCCTGAGGCTTCCTGATAGGGGCTTGGTGTTTGGTTGTTTTCAGCTGCTGTTCCACATCCTGAGCAAGGCAACTTGCCAGCAGCTTAACAAGGACATTGCCAAAAACCTGTCTCTTCTTCCCATGCTCTCTCACCAGTTCATTACTTTATATTGTTACAGTAGCCATGATTGGGATAAAAAAATCAAACAAAACTTTACGCAACATGAAAAAAATGGTGAGAAAAGAATGCTGTAGGCTACTTGAGCTGATATGAGGGTTGGTCTGTGTATCTCAGCATATGATCCTATGGTTAGATACAGATAATGAGTCAGAGCTGAATGCTTCCTGTAGTAGCATTACATTTTTTGTAGTTCAACAACACACTTCTGCGATGGTTTTTATTAAGTTAAAAGCACACACAGACCTCCACTGATGAATAGACAGTCTTGGGGGAATAGGGAGGGCCCTAAATGCATTTCATGTGTTTGAGAGTCTGTTTAAGTAATGGCATTTGCCTAGCAAAAAATTCATAAATACTACTTGGATTTCTTTTATTCCGACATTTGCCTCCTTGTTTCTTTTTATGCTTCTAGAACTCGGAAAGAAAATAAACATTCCCAAACCTTTTACCATTAGGGTCCTGCTAGCCATCATATTGCTTATGTAACCAGATGTGGTGTCTATATTGTATAGGTCATACGGAAAAGTTAGAGTCCTCAGTCCAGCCTGTATTAGACTGGAGAGATATTGAGTTTGGGTACAGACACCCTTGTTTCTGTCAGGATTTCACAATACGTCAAAACCCTGGTAATTCAGATGCAGAAAAAAGCTGTCATCCGCATCTGCTCTCTCCCACTGCTCCATGCCTTTCTTTCCTCCTCTAAGCAGAGATCCAGAGCAGGATTTGTACCTCTCATCCATGCTTCAGTCTCCAGTGGGTCTCTGCAAGCAGCACCAGAAGCATCTCAGGCCCTGAGGGATGCTAACTCTTAAAAGAACTGGCCCCAGACAATCCCTCTTTTAATAAACCCAAGCAATTACTAAAATTTTCCTCTCTGTTAAACTGTTCCTCTGAAGCCATTAATCTAACAACCTTTTAGTACCACAAATGCATCTCAGTTCTGTTTTCAGTTCTTCTGGCTGTAACAGTTGCCAGATCCAGAGCCAGTCTTACAAAGAAGAGGCTTTTCGAGACCACCTTGTTCTTCCTGAGATATGAATTCATCTTATTACAGCTGACTAGCAGTCTTAAGTATATATTATTGCTGCTGGAGATAAACACATAGTGGGCGGAAAGAAAGACAAGCAGTATAACCTGCTATGAACAGCACAATGTAGAATGTCAAGCTCATAGCACCTAAGAAAACTGAATCCCAAAATATCCATGTTTTCTGGTCCTACACAGCATAATCCTGTCCATAACTTTGACTTGAAGTGGTGAACTGAGACTTTGCAATTAAAGGGTCAAATGCGAGTGTTAAAATTTTCTTTTCCAGAATGGCCCAGAATCACAAAATATGCTGAGTTGGAAGGGACCAACAGGGACCATTGAGTGCAGCTCCTGTCCATACAGAACTAAAACAGTTTGTAAGGTTCACGTGGGTTTTTTGAGTGTTGTTAATAATTTGTTTACTTTGATCCAAGTCAGATGCCAGGGGCTCAGGGGTCGATGCTTTCTGAGTTGCTCCAGACGTGGGGCCACTGAGCACAGAGCTGGGACACAGTACAGCAGGCTATCACACACTGTTGGCTCTTTACGGGGCACTACATTGCCTCCTGGGTTACTACATACCTCCTGGGTATCCAGCTTGATTTGCTAATCCTTTGAGCCAAAGGAAGGAAAGGAAACATTGCCTGAGGCATGCAAGCAAAGCAGCTGAATGTGAGTGAAGACAGAGAGGTGGAGCTGGCAGCCAAGGGGTGTCACAGAGGCAGACCAGCACTGTGGTCACCTAGAGCTGGGGCTGGAAGCACACACAGCCTGGTAGGGTGCCAGCAGTAGTTACAAGCTGCAGGCCAAACAGCAGACTGAGTGGGTTACATCATTCTGTTGCTTTTGCCCAGACTGCCTTTGGAGGCTGTTTTAGAGACAGGTGGCATTTCATCCTTGCTGTAATCTATCAAAGTCACCCATCAAAACTCTGGCTACAGGGAAATTAAGGAATTAAACTTCATGAAGGGGAGCCAGGATTCCATCCATTGCTACCGGGATATCACACTCCCTGCTTGCAGCAGCCCTGTGGCATTTCTTCTAGAATGCTGTGGGTGTGCTTGTAGGAATCCCCTAAAAGAGGGGCAGAGGATGCTTAACTGCTCCCTGGATGCTCTGATCTCACCATACAGCTGCTAAGACCCTGATGCTCCAGCAGAGCCTTAACAGGGATTGAAGCCACCCCTCTGAGTATAGGTATTTACAGAACCCACCATTAAAAACGTGCTGTGAGTATTGTGTTAGTCTCTCTATATGCATATATGCATATAAGTAGCAGGGATCTTAACCTATTAAGTGAGACAGGTCTCAGCTACCTGTTGGTAAAAAGGATCTGGATGTGTGCTACTACTACTTCTCTTTGTCTGCTTTATATAGCTTGTACGTGTGCAAAGCCTTGGCTGACTTTCTTTGTGCCTAGCTAGAACTTTCTCCCTTTTTTTTTTTTCTTTCTAAATAAGAAGAAAGGAATCATAGCATTTTATTTTTTTTTAACAGATAAACAGCTTCTTTGAATCTGTGTTTTACCTTCCAGAGTTCACTTCTTTCAACTGCAGCACTGAAAATTCTTTGTTATAAATCATGCAACAGTGGGTGTATTTTATTTGGGCTGATACAGATTGTGCTGCTTTATGCTATTATTACACCATGAGCTGTGCTTTTCTTGTTGTGGGTTTTTGCATGTCCTGAGGTATTTACCCAGTTTTAGAAGTTTATGGCAGAAGCCTGATTGATTTGAAGGTGCAGAGGATTGCAGTATAATGAAAAATTACCTGAGGTTTTTGCTGAGCTCATGGGTCTGTGAGCATTAATATACCCATCGCTATTCATAAACTGTGAGATACTGCATGCTACTTTTCAAGGATTTAATTGCAGTTGGCATTATAGAGCTATTGCTGGTGGCAAGCAGCTTGATGAAATGGGGTGTTTCTGGGGATATCTGCTGTGTGAAAACTTCCCAGGAATCATTGTCATCAAGTTTCCAGCCGAGCTAAAAGAAGTAATCAGCAGGTACAAGAAAATTTCACATTTCGTATCTACTGATGCATTTAAACTAGAATGTTAAATTTGAGCCTAGCTTCTGTTAGAGTGACTTTGGAGGTTCTGATGCCTGCTACTGAAAGCTGCTGAAAGCTGCTGAAAGCTGAGAGCTGTTTTGATGCATGAGCTTGGGCCTGGGCAAGTCCATGTCCAACAATATGTGGAAGTCATAACCCAATGTGCAGACGATCCTCATCTCATATTATCAGGCTTTCTGGGGGGATGGCTTCCCAGTGTTTCACTTCAATCTGTGCTAGTTTTATTTGTTGTTTCTTTCTTTCTTTCTTTCTGTTCATCTCCTTGTGAACACTACTTGTTCAACAGTTTAGCCAGGGTTGTTTGTTGCTTTGAAAGTACATGTAAAACTAAAAGTTGCCTGGGGTCACCCAGTTTGAATGTAGACCTCCTTGGTATTGCTTTGATGACCCTGAAGGGTGGCATGACCAAATGCAAAGTTAGGCACGACTTGCACTCCCTTCTGTGCTGGCAGAAATGCTGCATGAACATGATGATTTGAATTAGCTGGATCAGGCAAGAGTGAGAAACAAGTGCAGAAAAATAACTCCACATATAAGGTCCTGTTAGCAGGGAGATGCAGTTCGTGGTGAACTTTTGGGGAAGTATGAATATTTCCAATAAACAAATGGCACATAATGTTTGAGGGTAGGCAGAGGAGGGAGGAAGGAAAGTGCTGTCAGCCATATTCATGTTCCATTAGTAGTTGTAAAAGTGACATTTGCTCAGTATATTCTTCTTAGGATCAGTGCTGAATATACAGCTCAGCTATTAGCATTTCTGACAAGCCACGGTGTTTAGCCCATTTTCTCAACATCTTGCTCAGAATAGGTGAGTCTATTTTTTTTAGTGTTTTAGTGTTTACTGAGATATTTTTCAGCATATTTTTATACCATTACTGAGAAAATGGTCATATTTCAAACAGTGAAATTTCAGAATATTTCAGGATATACAGAGGACTGCCTTGGGTGGGTGGTTCACTCCTCAGCCAGTGTAGGATGGCACTGCTTGTGCCACAGCTATGAAGTAACTTGTGATGGATAGAAAGGAGAAGCTCTCTTCCTATTCAGAGGCTTATTCATAAGAAGGAGATATAATCAAATAAGAAATCTGTTCTTTAGATAGTTACATAAACAGAAAAAATTGCCTCCTTGTGCAGGAGTTCTGAAGTTCTCATCCAGCAATTCACTCAAGTTTTCCTGGAAAATACACTTTATTACTGCAGAATTTTTATGTTTAGCCAGATGAGAAACAAAAACATTGTTTGAGCTCTTTGGAAAAGTTTGGTTGAGATTTGAACCAGATAGAAGGGGTAAATTGCTGAACTGAATGGTGGTATGAAGGCAATGGGAGAATGTAAAGTTGCTGTGTCATGACTGCAGCAACAAAAGTATTTTAAGGGGGTGATTTCTGATAATTGCCTTGAGCCCTTTGCTCATATCTGGTATCCCTTACCACTGTTCCAACAAGATCTTTCCTATTTTGGATTGTGTTCTGTAGGGAGAGATTAGTGTCTTCATGTTATTTGGAAAGCACCCCGCCTGGGACTGGGCAGCCAATAATGAGTAAATAACTCATGTATTTTGGGAACCTGTAACAGTAGCTGTGTGGAAAATGGCAAGTCTGTCTGGCTTGCAGTGCTGAGAGAGTGTCTGTACACAGCACGTGTCTCTCTGGCTGATGTGACACCAGTGACTGTGCAGATTGTGCTGAGTGAACTCTACAAAACCAGAAGTGAACTGCTGGGAAATAAATGAGTGCTTCACACAAAGCAGATCTGAGAGAGCCTTGTGGCCTCTGCAGCCACCAAAACTGGTGTGTTGTGCTTCTCTGCCCCCATTTTCAGCACTGGCCCAACTGCACAATAACCTCCTGGCTTGCTGGGTAAGGATGAGCTGCTCTCATCCACTACAAGGGTTATAACATGCTGTTTCTTCCTCCCTTTCATCATGTCTGGACAATAGTTCTTCCAGACTTCTCTCAGGGAGTCCTTTTGTGCCCCATCTCCTATTCCTTTCACTCAGGAAACCCTCATTCAACACCCATACAGCCAGCCCAAGAAAGGACATTAAGATGAAAGTACAATACCATCAACTAAGCCAAAAAATCTCCTAACATAGTTTATCTAACATAATGATGTGTGCCTTCAACCTCCTGCTGCCAAAATCATAATTTGTTTACTTTCAGCAACATGAGGATGCTAAAGCCAAGTGTATAAACTGGGTCACTTCATTACAATCACTTACAAAAATTCAAAGGTATGGGAAGGGAGTGTTTCAGGTCCAACACTATAGCTGGGGCAGGTTGCAGATATCCTTCTCATACTGTGCTGTAAAATAGTTTTTCCTTGGTGCAAACTGGTAAGGTTATCCTGGTTTGTTTGTTTTTTGCTTTTTTTTTTTTTAATTTAAAATAATTATTTACAATTTGAGGAAAAAAAATGGCACAGTCCCCAAATCCCATGCTGTATTAGTTCAGCATGTATATTAAAAAATTTCCTTTTAGAGAGGACTAGAAGGTTAGGAATGGAAATAGTTCTGCTAGGATTAGCTATAGGAAACATGAAAGGCAAAGTGTGTCATTGCCTGATGTGCTTAAAATAAGGCTGACTGCCCAGTACCAAGCACTGGAATGGATGGGTGAAGAGCAGCTCCTGTCACCAGAGGGAAGCACACTCTGGACTGTTAGCTCTTCTGCATCTCCTGAGACTTAAAATATATGAGAAAAATTTATGTACAACGTGGTTTTACCGGGATATATTTTGCTTCTAACACATTGCCTACATTGCCTTAATCCCTTAATCCCAGTTTCGTTATTTAGGTGAAAGCTCCTAATTTCAGAGGCTGACGAGCCCTCTAGTACAAAATGCAGACTGCTGCTTACACATTTGTAGTCATGATCTGTCCACACGACCTTAATTTTTTCTCTGGTCTGTTACACAAGTATGGCCTGCTGGCCAGCTGCTGTTAGCTTTCAACACTAACACTGCAGAGTGCACTTTCCCAGAGCCCAGTTTTGCTAGATTCCCTGTTACAGGAACTAAGGCCACCTCTGGTCCTTTAATCCTTGTACTCTGCTTTTCTCATATCCTCTGTGGATGTTCTTCTTTCACCTTTACCAGAGAAATCTGCAGATAAAAACTGTTTTCCAGCCACCTTGAATATTCAGTCATCTTTTGGTGTATTAATGCTGATTCTTACAGGAGTCTTGCTGAAGTTTTAGAAAAATCTTTTTTCCTTTTGAACTTGTTGATGCTTTATCTGAACCCTTACCACTAAAGCAGAGTTTGATCTGTGGCATGATATTTAAATAGAAACTCACTGCAGGGTATTGTTTTGGTTTACTATGTGCAACAACAAAAAAATATTCTGGCAATTCCCACACAGTGGAGAATTTGCAGGATGAGACAAAAATTAATTACTGTAAGTAATGCAGCCACTGTACAAATTGGTTTTGTAAAAAGAAGAAATAACTGTCAGATTAAGACACTGAGCTCATCTAGAGTTATTGCAGTTAGAGAACTCAATTCAACAGAGACATTTCTCATGCAACACAACATAAGCTTTCTGAAAATATAAATCACAACAAATGAACTGGGGAAGCCATGGCACTGACACACATAAAATTACAGAACAAAAGAAATATCTCTTGGTATTCTTTGTTTGATTACAAAAAGCAGAAAGGCAAAGATTTGTTTATCTCATTGCACAGGGATACAACAAGATTCATCTGTCAGGTCTTTACGCTCAGGGCTGTTTCATGTGTGTGGTCATGGCAAGCTATTATTTCTTATAAATACTTGTTAGGAACCTATGGTTATACTCAAGTAAGATCAACACACAAGGAACTCAGCAGTGATTGACTTGAAAGGTAAATACCTGTGGGGGCAACCTCAAAAACAAAATGTTTCCATCAGAAGCTGATTTGGAGGTTTGGAGGGGGGTTTTTTAGCTACTGAAGAAGTCTTGCAGTGTAAGTTTTAAAGCTTTTCTTGGTTCAAGCAACAATAGTAGTTCAAAACATGGCTCAAGGCAGCAATTTCATTTCTTTGGATTTCAGCAGGAGAAAAATGTAATAGTTCACATAGTTGTACTCGACTTGCAATTGAAAAGGAGCTTGTGTGCTCTAAATGTGTTACAAATAGCAAGACAAAGCAGATGCGTTCTTAAAAACAGCTTTGTGAAGTCAGGTTGTCTTGTCTCTGTATGTATTACGCCCTCCTGGTTTCATAAATCATGAGATATGCATAGAGAGTAGTTTATAATGTGAACATTCAGAACTTATCTGTCAGATATTTACAGGTTGGCACATCTTTTTTTTTTTTTTTCCATTTGATGTATTAATTTCTTGTGTCTGTCTCAACTCTGTTAATCTGAGAGACAGATTTTAAAGGAATTCCAGATGAAAGACAAACCTTAAAAGCTCTGAAGTCTGTCAGGCACCCAGTTTTGCATGGAAATGTCCAATGGCATTTCCAAAACACCAGGTCTGTTTGACATCTAATATGCATTACTTCTCAAAAGAATTAGTCCTATATCCTGTGTAGGCTTTTTTTCCAAATCCGATTTGATGCCTATCTGCACCTTTAAGTATCTAAATGCCTTTGCAAATCTGGATTCAAACACTTTAATACTATCACAGAAATTAATCATAAGGAGAATTTTGCCTAAAAAAAGCATTTCAGTATTTAGCCTTGGAATTAAACAAGTGCAAGCCAGGGAAGGTTAGGTTCTAGATAATCCTTTCAAAAATTAATATTTTAACATTCTCTGTGAGTGCTTAGTGCCATATACCATAATACAACAAGGCAAAGATATATTCTACATCATTTCTGCAAATTAGTTATTTTTTTATTTTAACAAAGGGCAATAGATCAGCTTCAGTCAAATGAGAACCTAGCATGAGATTTTGTTTAATTGGACCAAAGTTGCCAGAAGTGTCTAAATAGAAACATACTTCAATGAGAAATATTTTTATATTGCATTTTCTTTCAGATACTTGAGTCTAAGTTTAATGTCAAAATCTTGTACTGCCATCCATTTTGCTAGAAAGTGCTTTGGAGAGATACTTTTTAGGGTTTTTTCTTTGCTCTAAGAAGCACTTGAAAATCAGCACATCTCAAATGCAAACCAATAGAAGAGTAATCTAAGTTTTCTAAATGAGGAAAAAGATAGAATTCTTGCTATTTATCTTGCTTGCTCCATAGCATCTAATTTTCTAGTTGATATCAGCAAGAAAAGCAGAACAAAAATCAGTTTTAGAAGTGAAGGCAGACATTGAAAGGAATACTGCAATATGTTAGGACCATAATGACCCCAGATTTCTTTGTCTTCCCAAATGTCATTATTCTCAACACTATACAGATTGCAGTATTAAAAAAAGAAAGTGGGACATACACATGCTTTTATGACCTCTTGCTGTTTTCTACATAAAGAAATAAAGGTTAAAATCTTCTTTTGATATATAAGTTATGGATAAAGTGCCAGCCAGGTAGCCTTTATATAATACTTACATGCTTAATGATAGATAGACAAATCTGCAATGAGCCATCTTGCTCTTCCCTGTAGAATCCCATACACTTTCTTCCTGTCTGTAATATTTACTCCAGTGTGTAGTCTAGCCTCTTTAAAGATTGCTAATAAATACCAGATGCCTATTAAGAGAAATAGAGAAGAAACGAACAGGTCTAATCATGGTTGTGGTGGTGATAGCCTCTAAGTAAAACTGATTTCTCTAGCCTCCAAAAACAAAGATAAGCATTGTCCAAGAAGGGGGGACCCTACCTGCACTTTGTTGAGTTCTCATGGTTATAGTAGGCAACAGGCAGTTAAAATGAAGAGTTATAACTTTATAACCTTATTTTCTTTTTTTTTTTTTTTTTTTTTTTGGTAGCAAACTAACTTGTGAAACAATGGATTTAACTTTTGACAATGAACCTAGCTAAGGAATATTTTGACATCATACTTAGTGTTTTGAATGTGTCCAGCTGAAATGTCATGTAGCTACCTGGTTGCGTATATTAAGTACACTTACAGACAAGCCCTTCTTAACAGACATAAATCAATATATTTTATCTCACAAACTCTATTGTTCCTGCAGAATCAGTATTTCTGTAGGAGCTCACTGAACTATAGGCACACAACAGCATTTCATAGAAAGTTAAAAAAATCATCAGGTTAAATAAAGAAACCTTTCTATTTACTGGACCAAAGCCAGAGGCATTTACAGTATGGAGGATAAAATCAGAGCAGCCTGGAAGTTGATCTGTGAGAAATTTGAGGAAGAAACTAAAAATTCAAGTTGACCATCATGACAAATGCTTGTCATGATGTGAAGAGAATTTTGGCATTGTGACATGAATTTAGCCAAAATTAGTGAACTATTTATAACAATGATAAAAGTGTTTGTAACTTAACTAGCTGTCCACTAGTATCATGAAGGATAGCTTTCCCTCCCATTGTGGATTCACAACTGTTTTGCTTTGTTTTCCCTGTTCCCCTTCAGGTTCTAATAAGACCCACAACATGCGAATATCAACATCTTGTTTGTTTCAGCCAGTATTAATGATCTCATTTTTGATCTTGTTTGTTAATAGACTAGAACTTTCTGCAGGTGCCACAACAAAGACAGTCTTCTTTGTGAAATGAGCAATATTAATTCTGATCATTTTCTGAAGTAGCAGAGCTTTTCACAGGAGCATTATTTTTAAGTGCTGTTACTGGAATTACTCAGGAGAACTTAGTTTAAATTAGTGATGCTTAAATTAATTAAAGAGAGCGGCCTGTGAATTTTCCCATCTGAGTTAGGATTCAAGATCCTATTTGTGAAGGGTTTTTTTGTGTGTGTGTATTTTCAGCAACAGTAAATTTGAAGAAAATCTGGTTAGAATGTTGTCTGCTGCATAGGAGATTACATTAACATTTCAATTAAAAATTACATGCAGGCAATTGCTCGTTTATCCTGAGACTCCATATATCTTAGTCTTGTGTAACTCAACATAGACCAGCTGCAAGCAATGATACTACAGTATTTATATGGGCAAGATCCTAGAGAGGATATATTTGGTAGTGAGAAAAGGGCATGGGTAGTTTGGACACCTGCCTCCTTTTTTGAGTACTGTCCTTGTGGCACTGTGCCTTCATGGAATAGGGCAGGAGGAGATGCACTTCATGGAGCAAATGCATGACTGATGAGTCATTTGAAAGTGCATGAGCTAATTCAGCTTCCACTGACTTCAGGTGTATGGATTAAATGCAAGAATGAAAAGTACTGCACTTATTTTGAAACATTAATTCATTTATCTAGAGTTGTCTGCTGTGTCTGGATGCAGTAGAGATCAGTGGTCTTAAGTGGTCTACATCTAGTTAGTGCAGGACTTGTAGGTTTTACATTGCTGGACAGGGATGAGATCAAATGGAAGTTCAGGCAGGAGCTGCTAAGGAACAAAATGACTATAGATGAAGTACAGATGGTGAGAGGTAGTTTACAAAATGTTATAGAAATGTTTTCAAACATAAGCTCATGAAATTTTGTTCTGAAATTTGCAAAGTGGCCTTCTGAAAAAAATCATCTTTGCAGTGAAGGTCAAGCTGGCAGGAGCTGACATTTATTTAAATGGCATGAGTTGCTATCCCTTCTCTATATCTCTCACTCTTTTTTCCCCCCTTCACTTTTAAATAATCAAAATCCTTTGAGAGAAAAGGAGGGGTTAAGATTTTACTTTAGGGAAACTGTTGGATTGACAAAGCCTACCCACTAGACCTAATTTATTTAATAGAGATCCCAAAGGCTTTGCTAAATGAAATCAATTAGAAGCTCTTCCTAAGGAAGGGTGTTGGACTCCTGGGATGTGTGTATGTGTATTAAACATTTTCCATTCATAAGAACCCATTCCTCCTGAAGACTGTTTTTTGCTTGCCTACTGGGACATAATCTTCTTTATTAATATAGGTGGTACAAACACCTCTGAAAATAATACAGGAATGTTGAAGATATTAGGCTGGCACAATGAATTGGAAATGGAGTAATCCTGTTTCATGCAATCACATGGCTCCTCTGAAAAGAAATTAGATTTCTGATTGTAACTGGTTTAATGGTAAGATTCTGTCAGTTTTCAAGTTCTGATTTTTGTGACCTCTGCTTCTCTCAGATAAGAAAACTAGAGTGACGAGGGCTTTGTTTTATATGAAGTGTTACCTGTAGAAGCAAAAACAAAAAATCAAAACCACCTCCAATCATTAGAGATGTGTTTATTCCGTAGAAGTTTCTTTCAGGGGCTTGGCATCTCTGATGAATAAGAAAGGCAGTTTTAACATGTATCTCCACATTTAATTCCTCGGTACATCTGCCTTGGCAGAAATCATTACAATGGGGTTGACACATCTCTGAACCTGAGAGGCGTTGTCAGAATAGCGAGGAAAGAGCACACAAGATGAAGTCAGAGCATTTGTTCCTTGACAGCTCAGAGACACTGGCAGCCAGATAGGGCTGGGGAAAAAAGAGGAGGCACTAGAGTTCCTCCTCACTGATCTGAAGCCGGCAAACAGATATCATTTCAGACATAAACACTCTGAGCAGCATGGTGTCTGTGGAGGTTGTTGCAAGAGCAAAGCATACTGATGCCTTCTCTGAAGGTTTATGTTTCATGACCCCGTTTTAATGGCTGTTTTTTTCTAATAGTCAGTCTCTGCAAAGATTCGCACTCAAATAACCTGTTTATGGTATGAATGAGAGGGTTTTGGGGGGATTTGAACTGAAATTTATCTCCTTATCCTTCCAGCTTGCAAAAAGTAAAGTTTAACGTCTGAACTGCTACTGAAATATTAGATTTTACATAAATCAAGGAAGGTAAACCCTATTTGATATGCTTACTTTTTCTAGGTTATTAACATATGTAAATTCATGTCTGTAAGTCTTTTGTACTGTAACTGAAAGTATGCCTACATTACTATCAAGCAACTCACCTTGTATCAAAAATGTCACGAAAAATGTCACGGCAATGTCACCATTGAAAAATATTTTGAAAGCTGGAAGGCCAGTAGTTTCTGTTCTCTCTCTCTTTTTTTTTCTTTCTTTTTGTTTTCTTTCTTTTTTTTTTCTTTTCTCTTCTTTTCCTAGAAATGCAAGGTCAGTGAATTTGAATGCTCTGAATATGCAGATTGTGATGTGTTTATGCATTTGTATCCAACTACTACAATGGCATACACAGAGATGCATCTATTTTCAGCTGTTTTTCAAGCTGAAAAGCTTGTGCTACAGTATGACATGGTTAGTCTTTGGAAAAGAGAGATTCAAATATTCAGTGACTAAAATTTTAGGAGTCTTCTTTCTCCTCTGCTATAAACCTAAAAAGCTTTTTCAGGACTGCTTCTTCTGCAGCTGGTAACCCAGTGTCTGTTCTACTTATAGTGCTATTTATAACTGGTAGTAGTGTCTTACAGAACCCTACCCTCAAGTTATTGTGGAGAAACACATGAAGAAAGGTGCAAAGATGAATCCAGGCCACTTATATCTGCCTAATTCAGACAGAACAGGTCTTTGACAACGAAGAGACATATCAAACAACACATTGGCCCAGCCAAAACTGGAAAGTTGTGCTGCTCTCACTAGTACTCATGACATAATGTTGACTAAAGTTGTTTGCTGGTAGACCACAGGCTTCTGTCAGTTCAGAAATGGGAAGTGAGTGTTCCTTCCACCCCTGGGAAGAGGCCAGTTTTTTGATGCAGTTGGTAGCAAGAAGAGATCAATTGCCTGGGTGCCAGGCATGCTGCCACAGAGCTGCCCACATGCCAGAGCAGTTCTTCACAGCACAGGTCTCCTGACATGTAATTCAGTTGGCATCATTGAGGATAGAGAAAAAGAGTAATAACAACTCTAGGGAATTTTAATTCTGCAGTCCTCATTGTGTCTCCTAATCATACATGGATATTATTTATTCACAGTTTCAAAATAAAACTCTACATGTCTAGCTCAAAACACCCATCGCAGCATCAGTACTAAAAATTCATAGGGTAAGACTAGAAGAAAGGCAGCCATAAATGTGCATCCTGCAGCCCACTCTGCCTTAACTGCAAGAGAGAAAGTGTGTGCAGAGCAGGATACCTCAAACAGTAACAAAGCACATGGCTGAGAGCAAGATCTAAACTTATACAGAGGATTTCAAGCCAGCACCTTCCTTTATGAATTTCTGCTTATCTCCCTAGTGGCACTAGGACATGGAAGTGCAGGGCATTTCTCAAATTCCATACCATTTAGGGCATACAAGGTTAAGGATGGCCTCTTTAGTCCCATCGAGAAGCTTGTTGGAAACAATCAGTGGTTTCAGAGCATCTGTACAATGTATTTTCAACAGCTTCTTTGTATAAGAAAGGGGCTAAGCATCACTTCAGCTACACTGGCAAGCTCTAGCCTGGGTGGCACTAATGACTAAAAAAAAAAGGCTATTCTATTTTTTATAAGATTAAGAAAAAGAATATTTTTGAACAACAGTTCCAACCTCTAGTGGACTTCTTAATACCAGACTCTTATTGTTAGAAGATGATTAGCTAGTATTCCCACGCATTTTATTTAACATTTATTTACTCCCAAACTTGAATAACTGAATCATAATAAAAAATAGATTTATTGGTCTGTTTCTCCTTCTAGCCCAATTAGGTAAAGCTCAGAATTTTATTGGATATTTAGAACACTGAAGCAGATGCTGAATAATAACAGCTAATCTTTGTTCATTGTGATACAGCCCAGAAGAGCTTCCAATGATGGCCAAGCTCTGTTATGATCCTGGAGTGCACGAAAATTAAAGATATCTTTGAAGTACCTCCTCTGCAGCACAGACCCATTTTCATTTCCGAGTTAGTCCTCTTCTCTCATGTGATCCAAATCCCATGACTTTCTACAGATGCAGAATAGCTATTCCTGATCCTGTGTTCACTTAGAGGGAAAGATTGTGACTATCCCAGCGACTCTTTTGACAAGGCCAAAAAAGACTGAGGTTGCCATGGGTAAATCCAAGTGTTCCTTCATTTATGCTGATTTTACTGAAATTTAAGTTTTGAAAAGATTGTATATACAAACCCAGTATTAATGACAAGGCCACAAGTGCTTTTGGGGGTATCTATGTAGAGTCCACAGAGAGCACAACATGTGTGAAGTATGGGAAGTCTCCAATCTACAGGAGAAATCGTCAAAATGCAATAATCCTTGTTAAACTAGTGCAGGGTCACACTCTTTCAGCAGCCTTTTTGGACTTCATGTCATGTAAGATACTACTATTCCTTCCCAGATACACTTGTCCCACGCATGTGTATCCCCGAGCTAATGTTTCTCAGTCAGTCTATCTTCTCTCCAACACTGCATTTTTCTTGTCCCACCACTGTCTGGTCTCCCATTCCTAAGAAACTGAAATCAATATAATGTGAGAACTAAATTTCAGTAGAAACTGTGCCTGGAAAATTCTCAAGGGTGACACCACCCATCTTGAAAGCATTGAAGTACTAAGTCATGACAATTAAAGTGTTTCTTAATGAAAGTGATATATAGTAATCCTGGTTTTATTGCATCCCTTGCTCCTTTTTGAAGTATGTTAGACAACTATAAAAATAGAGATAATTGCCAGCAATTGAAAAGGAGCCTGTTTGTGAATGCCAAAGAGATTTAAAGATAGATACATTTTGAAAAAATTGAGGTGGAGTACTTTCTTTTCCTTCATCCCTCACCTTGTTTGGGGGGGATGAAAGAGAAGACAGTGTCCACGCCTGACAAAGCACAGTTCTGCCAGCAATCCACAGCAAAAGGTCTGCAGAAACTAGGCTGTTTCATAAAACATATGCCACCTATTTCAATACAGAATTTTCCTCCAAAACAACAAATGTGATGGTTTTGTGTATGTGTTTCAATGCTTATGAAAGCTACCAGTTGCAGATACTCATATACACTGTCACAGCATTCCTAAAGGTGGCAGAAATAAGGGAGGTTAATAATTCCCTATTTGTTCCAGAGAAGTGCAAGAAAACGTGCAGTCTTGCTACTTTCTTTTGCTCCAAATTGATCCCAATCTTGAGAAATCACCATTTTGTTCCAGAAAGGCAAAATGCTTCCCTTGTCCCACTGTGCCTGCTGCCCTTGAAGACATCAAGCCACCGATGACTTAGAGGCAGCAGACAAGGTTTGCAAGACCCTGAGCATTAATGAAAGCTTGGGTGCTGCTGATGGGCGGGAGCAAGGGCAGCTCAAGTGCAAAGTCTGCACAGGAATATTTAGGTAGTTAGCACGGGCATACTTTGTAGCAGCCACAAATTACGTCGTTTGAAGGGCTGCGTGAAGGAGCAATGGGTAAGCACGGATTATTGAGAGGGTCACCTGGTGCTCTTCACTGCTCTGCTTTTGTTGGGACTGGGAAAACCATCATGCAATATCCCCCAGATGTGACCACTCACTTGCAATATGAGGACGTTTACACTTGGACCCCAGGCTGGTGACTGCCCTGCAAGGCCTCAGGTTTGGTGACCTGAGACTTAGAGCAACTCTGAGCAAGTGTTTCACCACAATTGTACCTATTGCTAATAACTAATGGTCTATTACCACTTTCATGGGTCATCTGATTATTTCATTCAAAGCCTCTAAATTAAAATTTTCAGTTGCAAGAATTGTAGCAGTATACGTCCCAATATACTTCCTTCTCGGTTCTGAAAAAGTAGAGAATAACTGCCACAGGGAAAAAGAAAATAAAAAAGAATTCCCAGTCAAGTGAATGCAGTATATAATACATCTCACATTTATATATATACTGCAGCAGTTTTCAAAATCATCTTTCTTGAAATAATTATAGGTGCAAAGACTTTTTTTTTTGAAGACCTGTAATGGCCAGAAATGTTTAGTTTTGTACTGAATTATATCTTTCTTGAACAATAACAACTAAATGTAGTTAGGTGTGAAACGAGTTCTTTGACACATCTCAAAACACCTTACAAAGGAGCACAGAGTGCAATTCATCATCATACCCCACCATGTCAGATGACTCATGTTGTTATCACCAGATATTTAAAACCAATTCCATGTAATTTCAACTGTTTACTGTATTCTCTGAACATTATTTTTACCCACTAGTATTGGGTCTGTCAATATTGCAATGTTTCTTGCCTAATTTGGCATGACCATTACCCCAGATTATGAACTCTCATCTTCCTGAGCAGTTAGCTTTTAAAAACAAAGATGCTTTGTGCAATCTGAATATAGTTTTTAAAACCTGAAAACCTCCACTAACATTTTTGCTTGTGTTTGAGCTGAGTAAGAGTCAAGCTATTTAATTTTATCAAACTGTCCAAGTAAACCATTACTCTTTTGCTGGTGGAGGTGTGTGCCAAAACAGTAGCCTAGAGCAGAGCTGCTTGGCACTGTATAACTCCTGAACTAATAGGCTCATAATGAAAACAATTCAAACCAACCTGCAAGAAGCATGGAAGGGCCTGTGCATCCGTAATTAAAATGATTCTGTTTCTTTATTGCCATTCTGTGGTAACAGGGGCCATGTTTTGAGTCTCCCTCCAAAGTGTCCACAGTAATTGTGCGCTAAACCTCTCCACAAGGAGATTCCTCAGTGCATGCAATGTAGGGGACAAGAAACAAGGAACCAGATGTAAATCAGTGCTTGACTTAAGAAAAGATAAAGATCCCACTTCAGTTTTGTCTTGAAGGCTTAAATGGAAAAAATTGCACAGGCCTCCTTCAGCATGAGGGGTGGATGTTGTTCTAAAACGTGATGCTGTTTACCATGTCCAACAGGGAGCAGAGGAATGCTGCATAAAAAATCTGCTTCTTTGTAGGTCAGATACAGATACATGTCTTGACTCAGTGATGACTAATAAGAACTTCAAATTCACTTATTTTTTTCTTTTCCAGTATACAGTTCCAAATGAGTTGAAGGATTTCTTTCCACCCTGTTTTTTACTGAATCATCTTATTTCCAAGATCATGATCTTCTGATCTCATGTATCCACAGAGATCTTGCATTCAGAATGTTTTCAAGCACCCATCTCCCTCAAATTCATTTTTACACATATAATGCTTCTGTACAATCTAGAGAATATTTGTCCTAAAATGGAAAACTGATGTACAGCTGACTCTTTCTTTACCTGTTCTCCTTGACTTTTGAAATTGATCTGTCTTTGGTTTTAGACAAACAATGTTATATCAGAAATGTCTCATTACTGAAAACATTAATGTGGTTAATGTTTTGTCCTGAAAATGCAGCATCCTGATATATATAAGATCCAATATTATTGTGCTCATGCTACATTTCTGCAAGTACAAACCATGTATCAACACTGAACAATAATTTTGCCAGATGAAGGCTGTGATTTTGTCCTCTGAGGGTTGTCTGTAAGCAGATAATACTGTTGAACTAGCCAGAGGGATTTACAATGAAACTCTTTTTGGTTATCATGCATAAGTCCAGGGAGCTTTTGAAAATGGTCCCTCTTTGAGTAATTTTAATATGTTTCGAAAAGATTTAAAGTGATATAGGCTCAGTGTCAGAATGATATGTATGGGTATTTTTAAATGGTAATATAAAACCCTAGCTGCAGCTTTGTCTGTGTTCATATTTTATTAATCAGACTGTTTTAAAGTCCTCACTTCTATCTCACTCTCTCTCATTACCTTCCTTAAAGTCCCTGCCCAGCTACTTCCCAGAGACCATTTTAAAATTAATTCCAATGATTTTAGGCACTTTTAATTTGACTGTCATCATAAGACTGTTCTCTTAGTGAACCAAGCTATTAGCTGACAACAGTATTATTTGGGGACCTTGTCTTACTGTTTCCCCCAAGTCAGGCCAAATCCTTGGTCTAATCCTGTTTACTTATTTACAATTTAAATCAATTTAAATGAATATGCCACAAGGTAATTGACTCCCTTAAAATAAAATAGAAAAATAAAGAGGATCTAAGCTCCAGCTGTTTTTCAGAAAGGAGGACAACTCAAGACAAAAATGCTGTGACTAGGCTCTTTTCCTGAAACCAGAAAAGCCCTGAAGACATGGAGCATTTTCTCTGGCCTTTTGGGAATGTGGGGCAATTTCTCCCCTCTGATTAATGATCAGTATGGCTAACAGCTTCAGATACTCCAGTGGGTCTGAAAGAGTCCTTGGCAGACCACTGATTTTCAGTGGGATCTAATGTTTTTTTGGGTTAAACACTCTGGATGGCAACCTTTAGTGCTTTTCAACACAATGGTGAATGGGAAGGCTAGCCAGGATTTGTGCACTTGACTAATTAAACAAGAGCAAAAATGTCTGATAATATTGACAACCAGAAGATATGAGGCAATTATGCTTCAAAGATTTCTGGTTACTTGAACTTCTTTTCTCTTGTTTTACCATTGTTCTTGCGGATCTCTCTGTATCTATCAAGAATCTGTAACTTCTGCTTTGGCAATTTGCCTAAGATCAGTGCCTTGTAACAAAAAAAACCACTTAGTGGGCTTCTTTGCAGAAAGTCTTGCCTCTTCCATTTCCTAAAAAACAGAAAGGCAGTGTTCATGCATGTCATTTTCTGTGAACCTCTAGTCCTTTTATGGTGCTACTCCATCCAAGATGTACTGACAAAACTTAATTCGGTGGAGGAGTTCACACTGGACTTTCTGTGAAATTCTCCAAAAAGGAGACTGTTGAAAAGTGATAATAAAAATCACAAACTGTGTTAAATATCCACCAGCTTCTTTTTGGAGTTTGATTTATTACTGTGGGGAAATGCACACCTTCTTAGGGTTTCAATCTCAGTCCACCCTGACGTTCAGCACTAGAGAAGAGTAATAACAAGGAGTGGTTGATATCTGAGAAGGAAATCTTCACACACAGGACACCAGGACACACACACACACACATTATATATATATATATATATATATATGTATATATATATATATATATAGTAACATATATATATGTTACTACAGATCATGTAATTTCCCCTCTAATACCTGTGATTACACCATAATATAATTGTCTATATCAAAACACACCTGTTTTTACACCATAACAATTTTCTCATGAGACAATTTCAAGGAAGATAAGAACACTTTTTTTTCAACAAAGTGGCTGCAGAAGAACAATAGCGATCTCATAGTAATAACTGCTTTTATGGAGCATTTTTCATCTTGTGAGCAAGATCCACCTTGAAACTAAATTGCATATACTTTCCAATTTTATCTAGGTGCCTAAGCATGAGGTATCATTTAACCTACATATTTTGTTCTCCCATTATTTCTGTAGGTATTGTTACAAGTGTCATTCAACACAGGACTTAGGCATGTAGTTTATTTTGAAACCTTTAAAAGGCTCAATTGAAGTCAGTATCAGTACTCTTGGTACATTATATTGAGGAAATGTGTAAATATCTGCAGAAACAGTATCTTAGGTTGGCAGCTTCTTTGGGGCAGACCATACTTCTATTGATGTAAAAATACCACATAAATATGTGGCAAAACATGCATTTTCTTTAAATATGCACAATATCCCAGTGAATTCAGCTAAGAGTTTTGTACATAACAATAATATATATAATTTTAAAAATTCAGCCTAAAACCAGTCAATCAAGCCAATTTTTCTGAAAGACTCAAAACAGGAGATCCTAGGTACCGTATGAATTCTTCCAGAGCAACCAAGTTCATGATACTTCACATAAAGAAAGAAGTATCTTCAATATCCTCTGAACAGTGTCTCATATGTCCACATCTCAGATGGCTGAAATGAATAGCTGTTATGCTATTGCTAGTTGTTGCTGGACTACATTTTAGGGTTTTTTTTTTTCTGTTTAAGGAAGACAATAAATCCACCAAATTTTCTCATTTCTGCCCAGACATCCTGCAGTCTGCTTCTCAGATAGTGCTGGTTGTTTCTTATATGTCCCATAAACAGGGATTCTTTATGGAAACATCTTTTCCATCTAGATACTAAAAATGACAGCAAAGATTATGCAATAGAGGGTTTGCTTGGAAAACATAATTTGCAGTCTGTACATACACTCAATGACACAAGCCCATTTCTTAAATAAAACTATAGTTTAAGAGAAACCTGTAATAAATCTAAACTGAGAAGAATATCTTCATGAGTTGAGGCTATAATGTGTCCTTTTCTCCTACCCTTCAGAAACAAAAAATATCCACTTTCTGTGATGATAAGCATTATATGAAGCAATACCTACCGTGATTTTGTAGGCTTCCAGGTTCAAACGTCTTGGGATCTATAACACCATTTTTGTTTATAAATAATTTGCAGTGTCACACTGTTCATTTCACTTACTAATGATACATACAACACTTATTTTACAAATATATTATTCAGAGGCAGTAAGTAATGGAGATGTGTTTCCACTTTTTTTCACCAGTCTGAGTCGGTTTTCTCTCATTCCTTTTCATGACTCTTTAGCTAAGATGTTGGAAACAAGTTTTCACTAATTATGTTAGTCTATGGAGAGAAACAGTTAATTTATGCTTATTCAGTAATTATTTTCCTGGATGCAGTGTGTTTATAAATGCTTTACCAGAGAAGATGTTAAATATCCAAGTTTTCATGCAGGGATGCTGAGCACCTTCACCTGTCATGAAGATGGAACACCTCATAGTTTAGGGATGGAAGTCTTCAGGAACCTGCTTTCAATAGGGCTTTTCCACAACCAAGCTGCCACTGTGTCCTGCAGCTGTGTCCTGTCAGCCTAGGCAGGATGGGACTACTGATGGCAGAGGCTGTGAGGACGGGTCTCTTCTACTACAGGCAGATACCCCTGATAAGTTCTTCTGATGCTTGCAAGGCAAAGACCTGTAAACAATTGGCAATATTTTGTACTTGCATATTTTAAAATTTTGGTGGGAATTGCTTAGTTTTTGAATTCTCAGTGAATTTTTCCATCTCTGACAAGTGGCACTGGAAACTATTTGGTGCTTGTGGCTCATGGTGTAACCACATGCATTCCTGAGAGCCCTAGAATTTAGAGGCTGTTGTTACATACAAGTTTAAAATTTCCTTACAATTTAAGGCCAAGAGGGATCATCAGACTGTCTAATTTGTCTTGCATATAGGCACCTATTAAATGCTGTACATACACACCAAAGCTGAGAGAACTACTTTCATTAGCCCATAGTATTTTAGTCCCTGAGAAACCAAATTAAAACAGTGTCTAAAACAGTACCTGAGCTTCCTGTGATACTTGAGAACTGATTAGGCATATCCAGACAACCACAGAAAAAAATCCATGCAAAATATCCACCATTCTTGCCAATTTGAGCTATTAAAATTTCTACTGCTTCTGGACTGAGCTTAATTCAAGCCCAAGCATCAGATGTCTAAAATCATTTTCTGCATTGGTTTAATCTCTTCTTGGCTACAGCAAGATAAATTATACATGGTTCAAGGGAAGGCAAAAAGTTCTTCTGCAGAATATATGAGACCAAATATCTCTCAGAGGAGTGGAGATTCTTGCTCTCTGCTGTAGGCAGCCAACTGGAGCTCTCAAGTATGGGATTTGATTATACTTATTACCTTAATGCTAGCCTGAAAATATCTGAGTGGGCAGGGTGCAATTCAAGACATCTCATTCCAGCCATTATGGAAGAAGTTGCACAGATGCATTGTTCTAATGGATGTAGGGCCAGAGGGATCACTGGAGATCTAGCCTGATGTGACCCTTCTTCCCTCCCTGAGCCTGCTCTGTCCATTAGAAGTTCTCCCAGAAGCTGAAGTTAAAGCTATATTTAAGAAAGAAAGCCTTTTTCAGGACAAGATCAAGCAATGGTGAGAGCACCACCTCCCTTCATAAACTGTTGCAGAGTTTAATTACCTTTACTGCTAGGAAATTGCATCTGATTTCAGGGTTGATTACATCTAACCTGAAACTTCCAGTCACTGGATTTAGCTTTGCTTTTGTCAGCAAGAATGAAAAAGCTCACTCTTGTTATCTATTCCCTGTGTCCTCTCACTCCTTTTCTTAAGTGGAATGTGTCCAGCTCTTTAAGCCTCCCATCTCAAGGCTTGTACTTGACATACAAAATCTTTGGATTTTCTCCAACATTTTCTCATCTTCTTTAAAGTACAGGCACCAGAACTGTGCTTGATATCTTGGAAACATGCAAGGACTGTGCTGAGTCCTTTCCTCACCAATGTACTGAGACCTCCTGTAAGGAGTGATTAGGATAATCACCTTTTATCATTTCCTCAGTCTCTGCTCTCTGAGCCAGTGTCCATTCCTACACTGGCTTTTGGACTGTGTTAAAATGAATTTAGTGTGCTGCTTGTTGGACAGTGATCATTTCGCCAAATCAAATTACGGCAGAAGTAATATATCTTTTTATTTATTGTGCTATATGCAAGCCTTTAAAGCAAAGATTCTATCTCATGGACCAGAGTGCTGAAACCAATAGAAAACAGTGTCAGGCAAAGACTGCTTCTGATTTTGCTTGGAAAGCTCCTCACATTGAATGAAATCTCCCCATTAAAAGGCTACATTTTGAAATTTGTCAGTGAGACACTTCTTAATCCTCGCAATAGGTTACTTGTTAATTCCATGTAATTCAAGACTTGAAATCAAGATGTCATGTGGTATTAACTGCCTTGCAGAAATCCAAGTACCTCCTATGAATACAGCTGCTTTTCTCATGCAGACCTGTAATCTTTTATATAAATCTTCGAAATAACCAAAAATTCCACAAGTGTATGTGTTGAGAACTGTCACTAACCTGTTTTGACCAGGATTAAATAGATTTATACTTTTTCTAATATTTAAGTATCCCAGAAACACATGCTATTTTGTGAGAAGAACAAAAACATCAGTTTCAACTAATGGATTGCACGTAGCAGAAAAATGTACTTCCCCACTTATATTGTTCTCTAAATCAGAGCTAGGTAGAGTATGAGCTGTTGAGCTTATTTACAACCACTGTTTCTCTCCCAGAGTTAATGAATTACTGACAGTTTGAGGATCCTCTGTTATTTAAAACAGAAACTCTCTCCTAAAAGTCACTTCATCTCTTTTCTACAGTAGAAAAGGGACTAAGTAAAAGACCAACAAGAGCTTTCAAATGACAGAATCTGCCGAATACAGGAACACAGAAACTACTGGTGCTTCTTGAAGGGAGTGTTTAATGCCCAGTCCTCAAAGCCTTGTGGGAGCAGCTGTGCTTAGAAATAAGACAGTCTGCACATTGCCAGCACAGAGCTTAAAAAGATTAAGAGACACAAAGGATTTGTACTGGCCCTCAGTTAAAGAGGACTTTGATTCATTACTAATCTTCTCAGGACAAAACCTCATCACCTATACATGCAGTAGCAGTACCTATGGGCTGAGAGGAGAATGAGAACTGCTGGTACCATCAAGCCTAGACAGAGAGCTGAAACAGGTATGCAATTTAGGAATGCAGCTATAGTGTGAACATTGTGGTTTGTGTTGCTTTTAGTATTTCAAGGTTGCAAAATTTCATGCTTTTTGCTGTTCTCGTGGCTCAACACCAACTGCTGCTCTGGGTCCTGCCTGTGTGCTCACTTGGAGTTATCCCAGGAAGAATGTGCCCCTGACATGCCTTTGCACTGCTCTCTACCAAAAAATCACAGTCATGAACAGAATATTCCCTCTAAACTCCTAAACTCCTGTGCTACTAGAGTTAAAAACATTGTGAGATTTAGCTTTTTAATGTACTTAGATCTAGAATATTAATTTCATACTACTGTAGGCTATGAAAAGAATTGATCCTGTAATGAAAGGAATATTAGTCAAGGGATAAAGAGAAGGTCACTCAATTTATCTCAGCACTGGAAGAAGCGGTATTCTTTGCTGATTTTGTAAAAACCTATTAATGTCTCAGAAAATCAAGGGAATAGATGGTACCAGATGATTCTTTAATTTAGCCATTGAAATATTCTGTTAATATTTATAAATTTTTAAGCACCTAATCCTGTAAAGTCTTGTTTATATGAATAATCCTTACAGTCTTGCTGAATTATGTAGGGTTTTTGCGCTAGAAAAAAAAATTTGTGTAAGGATCAGTACTACCAGGCCCTTAAATATTTACAAACACTCATCAAAATTATTTTATGAGGGAAACTGAAGAACCATCTGGTATCCCCTGTTATTTAATGCTCCCTGATTTTCCTAACTATGTGTAGGAGTCAGCAAATATTAGCATTTTCTTTCTTATTTGAGGGCAGCCAAATTACCTTCTCCTTATCCTTTAAACTTGCATTCCTTCCTAACAGAGGACTAATCCTTTCACTTCTACCTATGTAAAATGGACAGGGAATGCCAGTAAGCCAGTCAGCAAATCTGCTGCTGGGTTTAAGGACTAGAGTTTCTTTCACTTAGAATAATAATAAAGTCTTTCTTCTGCACACAACTACCATGACATCAGCAGTATTTCAGTCCTTAAAAATCTGAGACATTTTTAACAGCAAGTAGCTGTGCATCCCTTAACAGTAATTTTCCCCAGAAAAAGTACTGTATTCTCCTTTTCAGAGATACACTAAACACCCACTTTTCAACTGAAGTTGTAGATGCTTAGCTGCTCTCAGGAGTGAGTCTTTTAATACAAACCTGTAAACCAGCTACACATGTGCAGCTGGTCAAAAAACTTTTTATTAGGTGCAATTTCAACAACAACAAAAAAGTTTTTCTATCTTTTTGTGAGGCTCTGTTTTCTTTGGCAGTTACACTTAAATCATTAGGATGAATGACATCATGGCTAATGCAGTAAGTTGTTATGCATGCTAAGATCAGTCTTTTCTTATATTGTTGTGATATTTAACAATGCAAACAGTTCATTCCACAATGTACCACTAGAGGTTCAATTTTAAAGGGAAATACTTGCTTTTTTCTTTTTTTTGGAGGGGGGGTGTCGAGCCAAATGAAAAGCAGATCTGCTAACTCTTTGTTTTTGTTTTGTTTTGTTTTGTTTTTCATTAAAAATATTTAACAACAGCAAATCACTCCAAGGAAGTTTGCAGTGCTGGTAATGTGGTGTATTGCAACCAAATGCATGCATTCTGGGTACTATACCCAGCTGTCATATATCTATATCCCGAACAGTAAAAATATGAACACAAGCTGTATTTGAAGAAAGGGATGCTGCACATTAGATTTTGGGTTTGGGTTATCAACAATGGTTAATATTTTTCTACTTCCTTAAAATGAATCTGAGTCGGTTTCAGCTAAAGGAATAAAACTCACATAGCCTGAAAATTGTTTCCCATTGCAAATAATACAGTCTGGTAATTACGGGCTGGTAATGCAGTCGTAGCTTCTTCAGTCAGTTTCATCAGTTTTGTGACACAATCAAACACACTGCAAAAAGAAATGCATGCTCATGTACTAGGTTTTTATTTTTTAACTGATTGTGTCTTCAAAGCTGGCTTGAGTCAGCCAGTGTGAGAATGGTGTAAAGAACTCATGAAAGTGGTTTTTATCAAGTTTCTTTTTGTATTCGTTATTTTCTTTTATACTAATAAGAATTTAAAATGATAGGCATACATATAAGTGTTCATGAGCCAATTTGCAAATATTCCTAGGAGAAAAAAGAGCAGGTTTTGCTATAGTACAAAGGCCTGGTCCTGCACTATCTTGCTAATATGATTCAGATAGATTACTCAGAGAGGAAAATATTTTTATTTGGTTAGAAACTCACAGGACTGAGGTTTAATGATGGAAAATGACATCTGGCAATGTACCAGTTGCATGCCTTTCCTTTTTTCCCCCTTCCCTCAAAAAACCACCTGTCTGTGGCCATAGCACTCGTCCTTCTGACCTAGAAGTTTCTTTTTGACAATGGCCGATATGGAGCTGAAACAGCTTTGTATAGTTAGAGGCAAAAAACACAGCCCAGAGGAAATCTGATCCGTGCAGCATCTTAGGCAATTTTCACCTTAAAGCTAAGATGGATCTTTCTAAAACCCATCTGCCCAGGTGCTCTCAGCTGGAGACAGGCAAAAAAATTCTTTGCTGCACGAAATGAATGGGAAGTTTACTTTGCAGAGCCAGAGTAGAAAAGTGCACAACAGAGAATGTGTTTGAATGAGAAAGACAACCAACTGATGATGTTTCTTAAAGTCTGGGTTATGACAAGCCATGCAACTGCTGCAACACAGCACATTTCACAGAAGAACCTCTTGGAGAATAAAGTCACCCTCGCAAGAACGTGGTAAACCCGAAGCAGGATGTGAATGAATAACTGGGGTCATCATAAAAGGTTGGTGAGGTTGAGCATAGCATAAGTTCACCTATCGTAGCAAGTATTATACATCGGCAATGACAGCTGTACACTCAGATGAGCAAAACAATTAACCTTATTCGTATTTTGCTGGGGAACCCGGTGGGCACTGGGGGGAGCAGAAGCACCCTCTGAAGGCATCCCAGGCAGGGCTATCTCTCTCCGTCGGCCCTGCCCCCAGAGCTGGAGGGCGAGAGCCGCAGCCAGCCCCAGGCGGCAGACGGGCAGCATCACCCCTCGCGGGCAGCACCTCCCCGCGGTGCGGTGAGAGCGAGAGGGAGGTCTCCTCCTTCCCTCCCTCCCCGCCCGCTCTCTCCTCCCTCCCTGCCCGCCTGCCGCCGTGCCTGCAGCCGCAGCGCAGGGCAGGCAGGGGAGCGGCGGCGCGGCAGGCACAGTCTCCCGGCGGGCGCCCGGCGGAGGAGCAGGGCGGGCGGGCGTTGGCTGCGCCCGGCCCCGCCGCGCCGCCCGCAGGCTCCGCCCGGCGCTCCCATGGCGCGGCGGCCCCGCGCCAGGTGAGCAGCGCTGCCTGTTGCGCCGAGCCGAGCGGAGCCGAGCGGAGCCGCCGGGACCGCACGCCGGGAAGTTTTGCGGGAAAGCGCCGCGATGTGAGTTGCGGCGCCCCGCGGATGCGCTGGGTGGGGGGCGGCAGCGCCGGGAGGAAACTCGACGGGGAAGGAGCGGGGTTAAGGCGATCGGCGCTGCTGCCTCCGAGGGGCTACCGCCGTGCCGTGCCCCCTTGCCCGGCAGCGATCGGCGAGGGCTACCGGGGGTTCCCCCTCCCCCAGCCCGTGCTGGCGAACCTCCGGTGTCCGTGAGTCCTGGGGGGTGACGGGGTCGGGATTCCGCCGAGGCAGCGGGAGACGGGAGGGAATCCAGATGCGGAGGCTGCGGGAAGAGGGTTGGTTGACACACTCCCGCTTGGGAGCAAGCGAGGGATTTGAGACCCGCGGCCCCCGATCCCGTACGGGAGCAACATCAGAAAAGGGGGTGGACGATGAAGCGCCCCTCCCATCCGTGCGTGTTCCCGGGTGCCTGCCCGCTGTCCCTGCCCGCTGTCCCTGCCCGCTGTCCCTGCCCGCTGTCCCTGCCCGCTGTCCCTGCCCGGCCGTGTGCGGACGGGCTGCCGGGGTCGTTCGCGCTGCTCAGCGTGCGGGCGGCGGCCGGGGCGCCGAGCGGGGCTGCCGGGGAAAGGGGGCGGCGGAGGCGGGGACGGGTGGGAAGGCGCCGTGTGCGTTGCCGTAGGATTTTTCCACTTTGAGACCTATCAGGATCAGTTGCTACGGTTCGGGCGGCGGTGGCCGCGATGCGGGGGGTGGGGGAAGAGGGCATCTCCTTCCGAACGCGAGCAACAAATGGCAGCGGCGGTGCCTGCTGCGCCCAGGTGAGCTGCGACTCCCCCGCTGCCCGGGGAGGCACCGGGCGGGACCGTAGCGGAGGGCGCTGGAGCTGCCCCGGGGGCGCCGTGGCGGGGTGCGGGGTGCCCCCGGCCCGGGACACGAACGGGGGTTCAGGGGGGCTCCGTGCGACACGGCGCTCCGAGCGGGGCACGGCCGCGACCTCTGAGCCCGCACAGAAATGTCGTGATCTCTTGCAGCAAGCGGGTGCTGTGTCTCTGTGGGAACTGCGGGCTCTTCTCTCGCTTTTCTGGCAAGCTACGCGTCCAGACTTTCCCTCGCCAAAAATTTGGAAAATGCTTCAGATGTGCCAGCGAGAATTCTTCTTTCCTTCTTTGCTTCTGCCTTCAAAAATTAGGAGATTTTAGAGTATCGGTTAGAAATGTGGAAGTGTTTCAGGCTGCGGGTTATCATCCAATCTTTCTGATTGTCCCTAGATAGCAGAAATGGTGTAATTACAGAATGAAACCTGCCAAACAACTTGAAAAGCATAGACCAACCACCTAAAGAGTCAGAATGAGAACCAGGCAAACAATATTTAGCACTCTCCTCAAAGAAGTAATCCTAGAGTTATTTACATAGATATGAAAATGACAGAACAAGCTAAAGCTTTTGAGATTATTGGAATTAATTAAAACATAATAGCCACGAGAAAATGGTACAGATGTAGTACGGAAAGGAAAAGAACCCTTCTTCGATCTGAAAACTCCTACTGGGGTAGCCTTTTCTGAATGCTGAAAAGACCTATCAAAAATTTCTTCCTATGGTAACCTGTCTAATAATTTGCAGGTTTAAATTGGAAGGTGTGCGTCACGCCCTACTGAAAGCGGTAGTTGAAGGCTTTGATATGGAGCACCACAGTGTTCGTATGGCTTACCTATTGATATTATTTCTAGTAATTTAATTTAAAAGTATAGGCTTCTGGTTTGGTTTAAAGGGAAAGAAAATAAGCTGTAGAATGAACTAAATTTGTAAAACCTTTGCTACATTCAGAGTCTAATTTTCTAGATCAGTTCCTAAATAGTAAAATTGCTCAGAATTAATTATAACTGTGATTGTGGCAGCCCTTACTTGTGCAAGTTGCCTGGATTTCTGTCTGATTACTTCCACAGGTAATATTCTGATGGCTCAAGATAGCAGGATCAGACCCATAGAGAGTTCCAGTGTGCAGTACTCTGTAGGGTTGTGCCCATTGGTGCTAATGAGACAATTTGGACTTCGGTAAGAGAAGACTGTGAGGTTAAATCCAGATCTCTTGCATTTATTCAGCTATTGCTGGCTGGGTCGCTGAACCCTGATCTTGCCTTCCTCTGAGGTCTGCTGTAAAATTTGTGCTGACTTGAGTCCAACCAAAACGAGCTCCTGTGTGATTGTAGTTTTCAGTTGCCTTAGGGCGGGTTGGAGCTGTTGTGTATCTTGGAGATGAGGGCCTAAGTGAATGAGGATTGTACCTGTAACTATCAAGAATCAATGTGTTTTGCCTCAAATGTAAGATTAATTGAAAGGGGAGTATCATTTAATAGGCATATAAGTCTCTGCTCTGGATCCAGTCCTGAGCTAATACAGTCCATGAGAGCTTTGCCATATGTAAATGGAGTAGCAAGACTTAAGGGTACAGGTGTGATTTGTCTTTTCCGTGTGCTTTATGGATCCGTATTTCACATCTTTTGGGAGGTAGGAAATTCTTCCTGCTCACACTGAAACAGCATTAGAGTAACTAGAGTAACAGAGCAAGTGCATGATATGTCAGCTCATGAAATATCCTCCCAGCAGGAGCACTGGAATTTATAAAATTCTGCTGTATTCAGAAGCACTAACTCAAGTGTCTAAAGCCAGGGAAAATGTATTGCTTCATTTCAAAAGCACCTTTAGATGTTCAGTTAAATAATAAGGTGCTTCTGAGTCTTGTTTTTAAGGATATTTCCTGTCACTTCACTAGGAATATTTACGTGAGTAGCACAAGGAATGCATGGCTCACTGGCAGGAAGATTTTACACTTTTTAATGAAATAGATGATTTAAACAAGAAGGAATATGGATAGAAATATTTCTTGTTGCCACTTCAGTTAATCAGAAGATGAACCAAGGGAGGTACTTCCTCTCAGACTGGAATACTGCTTTTGTAATGACTTACAGGATTTGCATGTAACTGCTGTCCTTGTTGTCATCTACATGCCTGGTCTTTGGATCAGCATTCATTAAGAGAATGCAAATTAAATTAGTGTTCTGTGGCTAGCAAAATAATACCCCTAATTTTGCTTCATTCAGTAATCTGTGTTCATAAACTTAGAGAAAACTCTTGTGAAGCAAATTTAGAAGCTTATAATAATCTTTAACAGAACCTTACTTCAAAATGATGGTATTTTGAACCAAGAATAAATTGAGTTCGTAGAATATGTAGCATTTACCTTGGCTTGTTTGGCCAAGCATTTTTAAGTTAATATTTTATTTACTAAAAGTAACCTCCAGAAAGGGCAGTTTTGATAGAACACTTCAGTACTGGTATGAATCAAATGCTAGTATGTCTACAGAAAGTACAAGCAAAAGGGATTTAGGAATTTCTCAGCACCTTCGATATGTATTTTCAAAGAGATTACACCTATGAATACATGGATGAACAAGTTATATCTTCTAGTCTTAAATCCAGTGTGCTGTGGGTGAAGTAGCATCAAATTTGGAAATGTTTTGGTGAATTTCATCTCTGCTCCTAGTTTCAGTCCAGCTCTTTTCATAAGTAGTTTCTGTGCTTCCGTCATTCTGGCGCAGTTGTTAGTCTGGATGTACAGCAGACTTGTGGGTGCGTCCCAGAGGGAAAAAGAGTGTGATGTGATGCTGGTTTTACTCACTGCTTCATCAGAGCTCATGGTTCAGGTAAACAGTTGCTGTGGAGGAGGATGTCATTAGTTCACAATGCTTAAAGATGCATGATCCTGCTTCATGAGATTTCTGTGGGTGACTGGTGCCTGTGTCTGTACTTGCCACTGATGACCTGCTCTGCTTATCCCAATAAGCTCATCAGCACCTGTATCCAGCACCTGTATCCAGCACCTGTATCCAGCACCAGCTTGCTTTACACGCTTAGTTTGAACTTGGAAATGCAAACATAATACTTACTGTTACCAAACAACAACGTACCTTTTATTCCTCTCTTTGGATATTTAAATGTTCCATTGATTACCTTCACCAGGCAGATCTTTTTAAAAACTGATGCATTTCTGACTAACTTCACAATGGACGTGGGGAAGTCCTTTTACCATAAGGATCATCCCTGCTCTTGAGTTCTGTCTTCCATCAGCAAGGAAAAGGCAATAGCTGCTGAGTTAAAATGGTCTTTCTTTCTCTGGAGGGTATGAACTTTTTGTAGGGATGAAAAAAAGAGAGGTAGACAAATGGAAACAGATGAAGGTGGCCAGATGCCCTCGAAACAGGGGAGAAGTAGATGACAACAGGGAGAAAGTAGAGGCTGATCTGAGTAGTTTGACTCTTGCAGTTGAGGTGATCTGGCCTGTACCATCATAGCCCTCTCGCTTGGCTCTGTGCCGTGCCATGGATTTGTCATGGCCCTGCCATAGGCCTTGAGAAAAGATGTGCTGGTTGATTTCGTTGGGACTAGAAGCCTTGCTGAGGAATTGAATTTTGCTTTTTGTATCTCAGCTCCACTGACAGAAAGGAGAGAAAAAATGCCTCTTGAGGAAATGGGGCTGGTAAAATGCTTTTTCAGAGATAGATTGGGCGGGATAATTGGACTTTTTACTTAAACAGAGATGAAAATTAGCACTACAGATCTTGATGTACTTGATTAAGGTTTACCTCTGCTTTTCAGTTAGCGTGTGTGTGTTTTAAATGAATTTGGCACTTCATTAATAGTAGTTTCATAAAGCTGCTAACTTGTCCTTTGAGAAGAAGAAAAAGAAGTTAACCTCTGCTTGCCAAATAGTACTATAAAGATATGCTAATAAGAAAAAATGAAAAGTGATAGAAGTGAGTGACAATACATAAATGGGATGCTACTCGGGCTTGGAAGCAGGAAAGCAAATGGAGACTATTTAATTATTTAAGGAACAATAAATGAAAAGTCCATTCTCAAGTGACAGTAAAAGGAGAGACTAACAGAATTTTAAAAGGTTAGGAAAGGGAAACAATGCATAATGAAAGTAGAAGGTGGACAGGAAGGGACCAAAGGGTCAGGGGATGGACTTAACATTCCTATGGAGTTTCCAGCTGGAAAATATTACCTGTATATTGTGGTGCTTGCATAACAGCCAGTATTTTACTCAAACTGTGGAAGTTTAGCACACAGTGTTCTCCGGTGGGGGTCACTTCATGTTCCCACTTCAACCTCTGGATGCACAACCTTAGTTAATAGGCCATGTGCTCCTAGGGATGGCGTGTCTTAGGTGTCGGGCTCTCTTCAGAGATTTCCTTTGTGGATGTTGTTAGTTTTAATGATGCTGTCATTTACTTCTATCAAGTTGCTTCCTCCACCAAACAATAGCATTGGTTTTAAATGAAGTATTTTTTGCAGTTTACCAAAACTGGGTTACACACTTTTGCAACTATAGTCACTAAAGATACATTGTATGTCAACATCATGAGTGTTCAGCATTTCATTCTAAATGTCAGCATTGGGAGTTTCTGGGGCGTAGGAAAAGCATGTGAAGGCTCTTTCCCTCGTGTAGGTTACAAATGTGTATTGTTTTGGCGGAATTTGCTTCGTGCGAAATATTCTTGTAATACTTACAAAGTATGCATTTTTATGTGCTTGTGAATAATTTGCAGCAAAAGGGTGAAGCCTTTGGATGTGAAAATAAATCCACGATGCTTGCACTAGTAAAGGCATTTTAATTAAAAGAAAAGGAAGACCACTGGTTCAACAGTGTTGAGTTCCTGCAAGTACTCCCTCGCCTTTAGAAGCAGAGACAAATACTTCTTCCTCTTTAAAGAGGAACTGCAACAAAAATTTTGCATGAAATTTCTTGCTAGGTCATAAATGGTTAAGCAAACAATGATGGTTATATATCTTAGTGATGGAACTTAATCTTTAGTCAGGATTAAAACCAAAATAAATTTAAGTTACTGGTGTTTTAATTCTTGAATTTGAACCTGTTTCTATTCTGTATTTGGAAATGAAAATAGTCACAATCTCTTTAGATTTTCATTGAAATTATTTTTATTTTAAATTCTTCACATAGAAGTGTTTGTATATTATTTTAAATACACTCTTTTCTTAAATGAAAAGAAAAAGCAAAAACCCCAGAAAACCTTTTCTTACACTTCTAAAATGACTTCTGTAATGACTTTTTTTCACTCTGAAGATTTATTTGGAAATGTTGGTGTTCTCTTATACTTACCTCCATATAGGCAAAAAAACCCGGTAGTTACCAGAAGCAAAAATTGAAGAATCAATATGTGCAAATATAGGAGCTGCAGAAGAGGGAAGGCCCTCAAGGGCAGGAGACTGACTATTTCCAAGACTGGAAATCTGTAAATCCAGGGGTCAGTCATTATATAGTAAATCTTGCTAGAGCAAGGGTTTGGTTTTGTTCGGGGTTTTTTCCTAGCTGTACTGCAAATAGCCTTTAAAATGTACCTTTAGTCTTAATGTTTTATTAAATGTAATTATTGTTATAAATGCCAAAAGAGTGACCCCTTGTTCTTTTCTCCTAAAACGAAGTTAACAGACTAATTCTGCCATTGCAACCTTCAAATAGTGTGATAGTGTTTCTAAATGTCCTTTTTGCCCTTGTTTTCAGTTTTGTTGACATCAAGTCGTTGAGATGAGAATTGGTGACTTTTAAACAGTCTATTTTTAACAAACTTTGTAATAGAGTATTAGTGTTCATGAATGTGTGTCAGTCCTAGTCTGCACAAGCACTAAAAGGGAAGGCATGTATCAGAGGAGATCTACTTCTAAGTGCTTATTTTCGACTTTGTTGTTCTCTGGGTGTGCCTGGTCCTGCTTTCTAGGTGGGAGTACCAGTTTTTACACTGCTGCTGCAAGGACATCTCCTCTTTTTCAAAGCTGAGAGATTCCAAATGGAAACCCTTTTCAAAGGAATGGTCTATATCATGTTATAAAATGAGATACAAATTGGAAATTTTGGTTTTTAGGATCTTCTAACTTAGAGTGAAGTATCTCCTCAAACTTCAGATCACAGGCTTTCTCAGACATTTAGTTGTCACTTCTAACACACTGCATTTAACCAAAGCACACAATTCAAATAACATAAGAACATCTCAGCTTCGACTGAAAAGCAGCACATGGATGACAGCATGCAATCAGGTAATCCTTTCTTTTTCTGTATTTTGTGAGGCTGCAGAGCTGATGTATCATGTCCCCATACACCGGATTTGTGATCCCTTCTTGGTTATAAGCAAGACTGTTGTCATTGAAAGGCTAATAATTTCTGTTCAGAAAGTGCATTCATCATTTTCTCTTTCCAGAGTCTTTCACGGGTTTTGCCCTTTGGCAGAAAACATTTTATCTGTATTCTGCTCATCGCTTTCATCAATTACTTGGTATGCTTATTGGCATCTCTGATGCATAGTGGGTGTTAGGAATAATTTCTTGACGGAAAGGGTTATCAAGCATTGGAATAGGTGTTTGAGTCACCATCCTTGTAGGTGTTTGGAAGATGTATAGAAAAGGCACTTAGGGACATGGTTTCGTGGTGGACTTGGCAGTGCTGAGTTAACAGTTGGACTCAAAGATCTTTTCTAACCTAAATGATTCTACGATTCTATAAATACTTATTTTGCTAGAATAGGACTTGACAGGATTTAGACACACAAGAAACCTAAATCTTTGGCTCAGGAAATAATCCTGATGGATACAAATGGTATTTCAATAACTTTCGATCCAAAAATGTTTCTTGCAAAGCGACAGGACTGTTTTTCTTGCCAGTCATGGCAGGTGCTCCATCTGTACAAATACCACCTAATTTGAACAAGTCAAGCTTAACTTTTTTTTCCCACTATCTGCTACATTTTCAACAATTTTTTCTCTATTCTTTAAACAAGTGTGAGGCAGCAGTGTAGAATGAAATGGACAGAGGCCAACCAATTACTTAATTACAATAGATTTTTTTAACACATTGAACAACAGTCAACCGTGCAGTGTCAGTAGCATTGCAGCTTCCCTTGGTTGTGAGCAAAAAAGAAAAAAAACTGCATTAATCTGTTAAAAATTGAAATGCATGCAGTTATATTGTCTAATGCCATCTCATCCCTTCCCATTGTCATGCTGTGTGAACAACTATGGACATATCAGCTGTGTTCTGTTCTTTCAGTCTGGTTTGTGCAGGAATAATTGATGTACCCTCTTGTATTCAGGCTTTGTTGTCTGAGAACAATCCTTTCTCACAAGCTTGCCATAAGGGATATTTGCTCTTACACCTTTGTCACTGATTTCAGCTCACGGATATGTATTTATTTTTTCCATTTAAAAAGCTGTCATGCTGGGGATCTTTCTTGAGGTGAAATCTGACATAGGTCTGATGCACTAAAATATATTTTACGTTACTTTCAGGATTAGTTTGTATAAAAGTACCATTCCAATCTGGGCATTCCATGTGACTGTATCACCACAAACATACTTCTACAGACCCTGTCCATTCTGCATACAACTTCCCTGAGAGAAACAATCTCTCTGCAGTGTCAATTCCATGCACTGTCATCTTAGTATTTTTTTTCACTGTGGCATGCATGACTTGGCAGGCAATGCTTTGATGATAAGTAAATGGATTTTAAAAGCTTATGGATGTTTGAATTAATTGGGAAATCATTAGAATAACATAAGGTGAGTGAGGTTGCACAGGTCCTATATTTTCCCGTTGCTGTGGGGTTCAAGAGCAGGTGTTCTGTGGGGTGCAAAAAGGAGTCTTGTTGACTGGAGTTAGTGTGTCTTGTTTCATTGAAGCAGTATTTAATCAGTGAGCTAAGACTGCTACTTTTAAATTCTGATTCTTGAAGCTGTGGAGTGCAGCTTTGAATACCGAGTGAATGCTTGGGCATCTGCAAAGGGAGAATAAAATATTATCAGGCTTGCACAGCAGTTCTTCATTAATATAAAGCATTGGTGGACTAGGGGCTGGTTCTGTGACCTCAGGTGTTTTTCCATTCACTTAGCTGCTCCAAGTAGCTTCCTGCATTTCCTATGCATCCACAGTTTCCTCAAATTATTTTTTTAAAGATATATTATTGCCTTTCTTCTAAAAGTATGTAAGGCTAGGGGTTTGACTGTTGAATTTAATAAATATCGGCATTGAAGTAGAATTGACATTTTTGTAAATGTACATGTGATGTGTGTATGAGGAGCTAATGTGACTCTAAAAGCATTTGGTCTCAGCCCTTCCGACACTGTGCATTTTGGACCAGTCACTTGCAGGTAAAGGGCACTGACAGGGTAACATTTTAGTGACTTTAAATACCACGACTGACAGAGAAAGACTGAATTTTTAAGGATTAGCTATCAGGGAAGTGCACTTCAGTATTCTCATCTAGGAAAACAAACAAACAAACAAACAAACATGTTTGTTTTTAATTACAGATACTGAGCTTGTGGTCAGGTGATGCAGAGGTAGCCTGAGTGCAAAGGTGGAAAGTTTGTGGCAGTGAAGACTGGAGATTGGTGAAAGGTGGGCTTCTTGCTAACATTGATATTACTCAGATTCACTGTTTTTAATCATACACCTGACTGTTCTTGGAATTACCTAGCAGCATTTGGCATGGAAGTGTTGCTCCTGGAGACACTTTCAATCTGAGAAATTAGCCATAAACTTTGACCCTTTTCCAGTATAACTTAGACTAGATGGTTTTATTTGACAGATTAATAGTTGTACCTAAGCTACCTTTAAAAATATTTTGCACTTGAACTTTATTAGTCTTGAATATATTACTTTTCCAAATGAATTTCTTTAGTTCTTACTAAATAAAGGATGAACCTGGAGAAAGGAAATTAAAAGCAAGTGATCTGTATCTTCACTTCCAAAACAAATGCAATATAAGTAATTACATTTTTTTCAACATTTTCATGCCAGAATGGGATAAAAAGAAAAAGCCTGTCTGTGTAAACCTTCTGAAACCTGTTTCCTGTGCCATTTTCTGTACTCCTTCAGGTTAGAGAGAAACACTATTCCTCAGATGCCATAAGGAGAATATGGCTATTCAGTGGTCGTGGCAATGAGCAAAGAAAACTCTGGGCTGAGTGCCAGGTGCCCTGCACTGGGTCACAGTGCCAGTGCTGCAGAAGGACATGGGTGTTTGCAGGCTCCCTGTGAGCCTCGTCACCACAAGGACGGGGTGTACCTCTGGCCACATCAGACCACAGCTTTGGGGTGCACCTCTTTTCTTAAGGGCTCTATGGGACATTGCAAAGTTCACCTTGCCTCCTTACGCTGTGTTGTAGTTCCCCATAATGGTGAAAGCCTTTAATTTTTCATTAGGGTTTTGACCCTTGGTTCATTTGAAGGGTGAACTTGATTTCCTTGCTCCTACAGAAAAAAACACAAACAAAGCAAAAGCACTGGCCACTGTCAGTACTGATTCATCAGATGTGACAGGCTTGGTGTTCTTCAGCTTGGGTTTGCGTGTCAGGATTTAGGGAAAATGGAATGAGAGGGAAGTGCTTTCTATAAAGAGCTGGCAGGGATGTACCAGATAAAACACCCATGTAGGAAGGCTCATCTGAAGAGACGAAGGGCAGGGTAATCAGCTCCTGCAGAAATATTTCCTTTAAGGTTTGTACTTCTGATGAGAGGTAAAAGATAAAATGTGCCACTAATACTACAGCATGTCCTTGCTAAGCCTACAGCTGCTTTCTTGGTAGCCCTGAAGGAGGCATTTTGATGGGCCCTGAGAAAACGAGTGTTTTGGACATGCATAGGTCAAGGGGATTTGTCAAGGCTGAGACATGAACACCGGGGCAAAGGCTGCGTCACGGAGCTCCTAATTCACTTGGGGAGACATCTCAGACAGGAGCTCAGTCTCTGGGATCACAGCTGTGTGATGGGCTCACAGCTATCAGCAATGATGGGCATCCCTTAAAAGTTTGTTCAAGAACTGAGCTTTCCTACAAAAGTGGAGTTTCTTTACAGGTTGGGTGGCTGGTCCAGGGTGGAAAAGGAATGATGGCAAATTTTTAGTACCTGCTGCTGCTGGATTCAGTTATGCTTTCTGCACCCTAAAATACCAGATTGACTGTTAACATGAATATGTCAGTGTAAGTAGATGGTGTTTCTAATTGCTGTTGTTCTCATAAGGCCTTCAAGATTGTGATTGAGGACTACAGGAGGGCTTTTCAAAACCTTACTGACCAAAAGTAATTCCTTTTCTTTATTGAGTGGCATGGTGTAGGGGTGAAATGGGTAGATGAAATTTCAGTGTTCTCAGCACCAGCTGGAAGGGAGTCCCCATGTGACTTTTGGAATATGGGTTTGCAATATTTTCTAACTTGCCAGGCATTTCTCCTTTGCTTTGTTTTGCTTCCCCAGTAGTTTAAAAACCTTGTTCTAATTTTCCTCTGAACCAAAGTGATGTTTAAAGAACAAAGTCCATGAAAGATGTTGGTACAACAAAGAAAAAATTCCTAGAAGACGCTTAAGAGGTCTGAAATGGGAGGTGAATTTTCTTTCGGGAGGAGTTCTTTTCCTTTCCCAGGGGAAAATGATCCTTCTAAATAAGAAGGTAAAATGTTTTCAGCTGAAGAGTCTTCAAAATGCTTAAACAAGTGCAAAATCTCTGTGGTTCCCAGTCAAGGAGCGAAAGATGCTTTATTATACATATTACTACATATAATATACATATTATTACATAGACCTGTAATAAGTTAATAAAAACCAAATTTTCTAAAATTTTCCTTGAAAGTATTTTGATACTAAAGAGAATCTTTACAGTCCCAAGACTTTCTAGAGATTTCTTTTTATCCTGATGTCTTCCCTTTTCACTGCTGCTGCCCTCAGAAAAAGATATTTACTCCTCTTCGAGGTGTCAGCTACATAAGACTTTTCTAAGACACCACCTTGACACTTTATGTGGGCTAAGGGTTGCATGAAACAGGGCAGCAAAAGTCTTTCAGTGCAGGTGCCTGGAGCTGGCCTTCCTGTACCCTTGCTGGACCTGATGGCTGGATCTGCTGGGGAGGAAGCTGGATTTTTTGAGGAGAGGCAACCACCTGAATGTGCCTAGGTTCAGTCCTGAGACTGGGGCTGTACTGGGTTGTGATTAGATTGATATTTAGTTTGGAAACAACGGTATTGTGGATTTATTTTTCTTTTTTTTTGCTTGAGAATCACTCATATTTAAAGATTTCAGGTAAACTTGTGTCTGAGCTTATGTGGGTGTAAGGTATAATAGATTTATGTCCATAATATACATGCTGTCTCAATTTTTTACAGACTTATGGAAAATCATAATGAAAACACCTTGAGAATGGATGTTATTTGTACTGATTTGAACACAGGATATTTCCAGGTGGGAAGTGAGGTATTGTTCCTAACTTGCAATATAAAAATACTTGAAATAACTGTTTCTGGGACTTTAGTATTATCTATTGAATTCTTATCTACCCTTGTCATCTGACAGAATACTAAAACAATACTCTACTCAAAATGATAGAAGTGACAGTCATACAATACATTTCATTCCTGCTGATCCCAGTTAGGTAGTTAGTCTGGGGAGATTTGGATCTTGCTTCTGTCATTCAAGGGCAGTCCTTTGGAAGAGATTTGCAGAATATGTAATTGTGGCCATAAATCCCTCGCTTCTCCCTGCAGAAAGGGTAGAATTTCTGTTGCAACCCAACTGTGCTGAGGAAGAAGCATTTTTCTTTTTTTTTTTGTCTTTTTTTCTCCTTTTTCAAAGCCCAGCAGTTATGGTGAATTGGTGAATTCCCTCTGCCACTGTCTGTGCTTCCCTTCCTCTGCAGTGTTGTTACATAGAATTGCTTCTGTGTTCTGTCAGTGTTTCACTGGCAGTGAAACACTTGCAGCTTGGCAGTGCATCGAAGAAATCATATGTATGGACACCCCAACTCTGCCCTTGGCTGCACTTGTGACAACCTGTGGCATTATACGGTTGGCTTGGAAAGGCTTAAGAAATCCCATGAGATCCACCCTGCTGAAAGTCGCTCTGTAAATGTTAGACCGGGCTGTTGTTTTTGTTCTAGTACATTTTACTTTAAAGCTGCACCTGAGCTGCAGATGATGATGCTGTTTCATAACATTGAAAAAGAGGGACAGATCTGGAGTGTGAGATGTGCTGTGCTGTCAGTGGAGTTTGTCACTGAAACTCTCGTAGCTGGGTGCCATGGCAGTGTCTGTGCTGTGAGAAAGATGTGCTCAGTGGGCTTCTGGTTCCTGGCAGTGTTCAAGCCATTGGCCTCATCTTCCTCAACCATCCTCCTCAACAGCCTGATCTCCCCTGGGAAGGAACCAGGCCCACCTGCCAGCAGGGTTGGCAGCAGTGGTACCCAGCACCCTGGGGCATCCTGGTGGACCCTGACCTTGCATAGGAGTGAGTCCGAGGCAGCAGAGGATGTTTCTTCTGGGCCAAGAAAACTGTGTTTAGGTCTGACACATTCCTGGCACCATCCAGTATGGAGGAATCACAGGGCTGAGGAACCCCTTTGGTCTTTAGACTCTGGGGAAACTCTGGAGACTGGCCCGTGGTGGTGTAGCTGAGTACCCTGTGTCTGTGAAACATAGTGTAAAGGAGGTGTATGCTGGTGTATGGATGGGCCCATATGATCCTTTTGCTTCATGTTTAGTGCAGAACCATGGGAAATAATGTTCAGGCAGATACTGTACTGACACAGCATCTTTGACTCATGCTGATCTTTGCCCGTGTGGAGGATACTTCATGCAGCTGGTCCACAAATAAGCAAAGAGCTTGAATAGTTGTATAATACTTCTTTTAAAAAGTGTTGCAGTGGTAGACCTGAGCAGATTGAAGTCGCAGTCAAAAAAGTCCTGCCCTGAGTAATTTACTTTAATTCTTGGTTTCTGTGTCTTGGGACCCTTGGGAGACAAGGAAACAAATTATGAGATGTGAGGAAGGTAAGCAGAAGATATGATGACAGGTATTCTACACACCTCCAGGACTGTAATTGGGTATTTTTATCTACTTCTAAATTTTGGAAAATTTTCAAAAATAAGAGTTCTGTGTATTTTTTCCAGACTGAATGGAAAATTCACCATTCATATAGAAAGGAAATCGGAAATATCAGAATTACATGTGAATTATTTATGTATCCAATTTGCTGTTGTGAATGGAGGAACAGGGATCTTAAATGCTGTTAATTACTGTGGATTTTATTTCACTGACTATGGTTGTAGCTGCAGGCCATGTAGCCTCTGGAGGGGACCTGGGAGCTGTGCAGTTCAAGGGCACTTCTGGAAGGGAGGAGGAAATGTGCAAAGCGTTCATTGCTGGGTAGTCAGGTGACATCTGGATGTTTTATCATGTTTGCAGAGAAGAATGATGTTTTTCCTTCAAGTACTGAAGGATTAACAGCTTTATTTATATTTCTTCTGGTATGTCCAGAAAAGAAAAAATAATAGAAAAAAGTTACAATTCTATAGTACAGCATCTTCACATTTTTATTCTGTGCTTCCTATATTCAAGGGATTTCCTAGCAAGAATAGAAACATCTGCAATAGCAGCTCCTATTTATGTTAATCTTTTCCAATCAGCATGCAGCCTGAAATAATTACAATAAATGCACTGTCTGCTCCAAACATTCACGGCTTCCATTTATTTCAGGCTTCTTTGCTTCGCAAGTCTGAGAGCATAATCCTTCATTCTGCTCTGCTTCATCTCCTTTGCTTTGTATCTTTTGTGAGCTTCATTAACAATGGTCATGCCATGATAAATTACATAAATTGAGAAGTTTTTAATTAAATAAGTTAACAAAACAGCCCCACAAAGCATAATAAATTTAATTAGGTAACATTTTCCTGTAATAAGTTTGCATATGAGGTGTGTAATGGAGAAGGCCAGAGTAAAGTCCGTAATCTGAAGGTTTTTAGATTTCATAGCTGCAGAAATAGTTTCTTTTTTAAAAAGATATTTTAAAAAAATCGTATGCTAAACATATCTTGTGCAAAGGATTATGCAAACTTGGCAGAAAAACAATAGTTACTGACAAAGACATGACTAAGAGTATGTTTGAGCAGAAGAAGACATATCTTCCAGTTTTCCCCCTCTGCTTCTGCCAGAGCTGCTCCCCAAGTCAGGGTCATTTTCTCCAGCTTTTGGCAGTGGTGCTTTGGTTCTGTTTGGGATTTTTTTTTTCTTGGTTCTGGGAAGAATTGACGGGTGTTTTTGGTCAAATTGGCTAATGTATGTGGTATAAAGAGCACATTCAGAGCTGAGTCTCCTTGCTGGTGCTGTGTGCATTTAGCTGGGCTGCTTGCCCAGGTATGTGGGAAGGAAAAGTAAGATCAGCCTTGGCTCATGTGTGGAGTGCTGTGGAGCGACGTCTCAGGTGTCCTCTGCAGCTAACAGCATCTGTCTTTGCTTTTTCTTTCTTGAACTTGCATCCAAAAATATTAAGATTGTTATCCCCTGCCTCCTACCCTCTTGTACAGCCCAGCCAGGCTGCTTTCGCTTGGGCAATGCTCCCATCCTAAGGAATTTGGTTCAAAAATAAGAACTTTGCTTTTCCGTTATGTCCAGGACAGCTTCATGACAGTAAGTGGTACTCTGATTTTTGATGGTGAGATCACAAAGCAGTTAAAAACCAGTGGGACAGGACACAGAAATGAAATCTTTAAATTATGAATATTGGTTTGCGTTTTGCCCAGACTCTGCAGCCACAGAGAGCAGTGCAAAGGGTTATGCTGGTGCATCACTTTACTGTTTTGGTTTGGTGATGCATGAAGTCAGAGTAAGGTTTTGTAATTGTCTTTCACAAGTGCAAATGAGTATGTATTGAAGGCTGTGAAAAATAGTTATCAGATTTATTCTCTCTGTGAAGTATCCTTTTTATATTTTAATTTAGGGTTGATTCAGAGAGACAACGTTTGATGTCAGCATCAAAAGTTTACAGTTTGGGCTGGATCTCTGGATTCTGGAGCCCTCTCATGTTGTTAGCTATCAAACTCTGAAACCAGGGAATGGGACTTTTGGACATTCTGTGAAAATACATAGCACTACATCATCTGATTTGTGCATGCATATAATTATTCTGCTATCTGCAAGAGCTATGTAGCATTTAACCAGGTGAGGTCTGTTGTGAAGATGGAACAGCAACTTAGCTGAGCTGGTGTGTAATTCCTAACCAGAAAGGTCACAAAGCTGTGAGCAAGAGGATCTCTTACAGTTTTCTGACTCACAGATTACACATAATTGCCCACTAGAAGACATTATAAAGCATTTCAGTGTGTCTGTATATCCTATATCTCTCTGTTCTGCCTTTTTACAATCAAGAGTGAAGCAGCTGTAATTCTAGAGGAAGTAGGAGGGCATAAAGTTTATGTAGCAGAAGCACATCTATTTTACAGAAAATGTCCCACTTAAATTTTAGGATTCTACCTGAAGAGTTTGAACAGTTGCCAGACAGCATTCCTAGGCTTGTAGGGTATTGCACAGAAATCATGACTCTACTCCTTTGCAGAATTCGAGATAACTTTGTAGCACTCATGGTAGTCTGGTGGTAAAGAGGGACACACAGGTCTGGAGAGGGAAAAAAAGGTGAAAGGAAAGAGTTAATAGGAACAGAAAGTAGGTGTGGAAATTGATGCACAGAAGCAGAGGGACGAAATTAGTGAAGGAAATACAGGAATTAAAATACAAAGTGTTGGCTGAGAAAAAGCAGCTCACTAGCAGTCGTGAGAACATTGTATGTTCAAGAAGAGATTCAAGCAGCCCTTCCCCAGAGGTTTGTGAATCTTCCTGGTGAAGGACCTTGGGATGAGCAAGAAGACACTTTGCCTCCTAAAGTGTTACAAATTAGGTAGCTGAGGCAGAGGAATTTTCTAATAGTATCTGGAAAAGAAGATATTAGAAATTAAGGTCTTGATGACAGGAGTATGTCAAATTAATGCATGATGTATTTTTGGAATTATGTGTCATAAGCCAGTTTTGTTCCAGGGGAAACGTGACATCTTCTCCCTTGTGAGTGAGGTTTCCAAAGGGCTGAGAAGCAAGGAAAATGGAAAGCAAAAAGTGAAGTTGTCAGGTGGAGAAGAAAAGCATCACCTATGCTATTTAAATTGTATAAACTGGTGTTGATGTATCCTGCTCCTCAACCCCTTCTGAAGCTCTATGTGTTTTGGCTGCTACACCTGTTTTCCATTTTCAGTCTGTTTCAGGACAGTAAATTTTACCTTGACCTGTGAAGCTAGTCATATCCTTTTACATAGCAGTGACTTCTCAGGAAGCAGAAACATAAATCTGTACTGTTGCCATGAAATACATGCTGTGCCTCACAGCAGATCTGTTTTTTAACTCACAGGAATGTGTGGAAGAGGATTTTGCTGGGCTTCTGAAAACATTTGGGCTGCAGTTTTACATACTGTATTCTTGTTTCTTCTGCTTTCAGGATCTGGATGTTTAGAAAGGAAATGTAGAGTTAACATCTGCAATTTGACGTGATCTTCCTTTTCAGAAAAATACTGTTTCTGGCATTCATGTTGGGATAGAGGAGCCATCCTTTCCAAGACTTTCAGTATAGGTATGAAAATGTTCAAAGAGCTGACAGTAATTATTATTCATTGGTGCTACTTTGCTTCTAGTACAGTGAACGTATTTTTGCAGAATTAAATCCAAGTCTCTCCAGGGGCTGTTGGTATTTTGCTATTGCTAAATTAAAGCGTGCCATGTGCTGTGCACTAGAGGTGGTCAGTGGTGGCTTGACAGAACTTCACTGTGTGTATGGCAGGGGTGCTCTGAGTCACTGCGTGGTAGGTGTGATGCAGCCACAGTCTGGTGGGAAGTCAGTCTCTCACAGCCCCTTATGTTTTCATGAGCAGGAAGGAGACATTCCCAAGCTGCTTTCCATCCTGCCTGCAGGTTAGGCGGTCCAGCTCCTGGAGTGGTTGTCCTGCACAGCCAATTTTTGTTCCTTCTGCTCATCACTTGTCCCATTGCTTTTTCAACTCCCAAGCTGTAAATACTTAAAATGAGAAATGAGCTAATTAGAAGCCATGAAATAAAGATGGAAGCTGAGCTTCCTTAAAAAATACGTAAGTGAAGAAGCAGGTCCAGATTGGAGAAGAAGGGATGTAGTCTTGATAATCTCCAAAATTATCTTCCTATTAAGCTGCTGAATCATGTGTTTGGGGATATCAATATAAAAATTTAGTAGTGTTCCATCTTTGGGGCATGCTAGTATATGTTGGAAGTTTTTAAATGGCACTGCTCTGTTTTGAGAACTCATCCTCTTAATACATTTTTGATATTACCTTCTTGATGAGGTCCTCACCCTTGTCAGCCAGATCCTTGGAGCATGTTTACCCTGCTCAGATGGCACAGTCAGTGCACAGGATGTTGCAGCATGGCTGGGCTGAAGTGTTAGCAGGAAGAGAACCATTGCAATTTGAATTTGGGAATGGTGCACCTGAGCCAGCAGAGTCACTGTGTAGGGAAGTTTCCAGCAGAGCTGAGCTGAAGGACTTATTCCCAGGCTCTCCTTCTTCCCACTGTCTTCCTTCTCTCAATGAGGGCTAAACTACCTCAGCCACTCGTGCTGGATGTGGGCAAGGTTCCCTGGAGATGGTAGATATGATCTCTGTAGCATGCAGTAAGTAAAGGGAAATTAATGGGATGCAATGCTTAGTGAGGTACAGGTGAAGGATTGGGGGGAAATCCCAATGTGTACTCCAATGTGTACTGCACCCATAGTGATCCTTGGAGCAGGGAAGGAGAAGGAGCTGTCGTTGCAACTCAGTGCAAGTGCTGTGGCTGGTTAAGTGGAGGCAGAGCAGAAGAGTTCAGCAGGAGAGCAAAACATCTGAAAATTCATAGGGCTGGCATGATATTTGGGAATTGCTGTGTGGAATGGTGGCATTTTGTTAATTTATTTTGTAATCTGTGATGACAGTAAGCTGAATATTGAACAGCTTAACTGTCATTTCATGCTTTGGTGAAGAGGGAGTGGGTGAGTGAGATAGTAGGGGTAAATTGTTAATAGGAGTGAAACCAATATGTGCAGCTTTCTCTGAACCTGCCTACCTCTATTTTTTTTGTGTAATATTGAACAGCTGGGGCTGTGCTATCTCAGCTTACCATCACTAATCAGGCTATAGATCTCTGGGGACATGCTTTGCTCTCAGTTGCTCTGGTGTAAATCTAAACTTATTACCTAGATTACTTGTATATAGACCAGCAAAACCACATAAACCGATTTTGAGCCTTTTTTGTCAGTATGGTTCATGAGACGTATTCTCATTTTTTGAGAGTGCTATCTTTGTTTAGTCAAAGAAGAAACCACTTGTACTCAAAATGAGAGAGCATTTGTACTATTGACTTTTTTCCTTTTTCGTGGGAAATTGTGCTGCTTTTAGTAGAATTAAAACTAAGAGTTGACTGGAAATCAATTAAAATTATTTATTTTGTTTAAAAATGACATTTTCCTAGTCCATAGTCTTTATGCCTGCCTGTAAGAACATAGGACACAAACTTGACCAACTTAGTTACAGAAGTGTATGCTGCTGTAATTGAATTTCTTCAGCTGTTTCAAGGATTTTTCAGGAAGATTTTCCCCTTCCTTGAATTCCATGGAATTACTTCTCATAAGTACCCCACTGGTGATCCCACTGGTGATCCCACTGGTGCTGTGTTAGGTAGGTCTGTTTATGAGTTGCTGTTCTAGACTGCTCCCTCCAGAGATGTACTTTCAAACTGGTGTTTCATTCATTACTATGCTTACCTTGGTCTGAATCTATGATTCTGTCTGTTGCTTAACTTTCAGACTGATGACTCATTCCTCTGCTTCATGGGATTGCTGCATGTGATCTTATCCCACTCTGAGATGAGCTTTGGGAGTAAGCTAACAAGAAATGTTTACAGAATTCTGCATAAATCACAATTCCACTGAGAAACTTATGGGAAAAAAAATGGAAAAAAGGAGTTTCCTACAACTTGGAGATGAATCTATACCTAAGAGACTCAGTGTTTTCTCCCAGGTAGCAAGTGATAGGACCAGAGAAGATGGCCTCATTGCACCAGGGGAGGTTTAGACGGGATATTAGGAACATCTTGTTCACTGAAGTGATGTTCCAGGCATTGGAACAGGCTGCCAGGGAAGTGGTGGAATCACCATCCCTGGAAGTGTTCAAAAGGCAGGTAGACGTGACACCTGGGGACATGCTGTAGTGATGGATATGGTTGTGGCCTGGTTAAAGGTTGGGCTTGGTGATCTTAGACATCTTTTCCAACCTCAATGATTCTGTGATTTTAAACTATTTTAATCATTTATCTGTTTCATGTTACTCCCTTGAGTCTTGGTATATGCAAGAAGATGCTCTCTGCCACTTTCTAACCTTATTGAGAAGGTGTGCAGAAGCAGATTGGTGCTTCCATTCAGGAACAGGGTGGAGCAAAACCACCTGTGGGAATCCATGTAAAAAAAAAGATCTTAGTGGGATGTCCATTGTATTTGCGGGCGTTTTCTTTAGAAGAGCAGCTCCCTGCATGCAGTGTCCCCGCATGACTTAGCAGCATCCTGTAGGTGTGAATGCCTGTCTCTGCAGAGCAGGATATGTAAAAGATGAGGAGATGGGTGGTGGAGGTAGACATGGTGACTAACTCTTTATTCCTGGAAGTGCACCCTCTGTGTGGAGGACGGCATTAAGTATGTCCCAGATAGGCTTCTCGCACTGCGTCATTGCTGGGGATTAAGACATTTTCCCCAAGGATTCTGAACTTGGCAGAAAGCTCTGCAGGAAGTGGTAGTGTGCCTCCAGATTTAAACATATCTGCACTTGCATAATAGGCTTATTCTTTATTATCCACCTTTTTTTTTCCTGTTCTGTGGCATGGACATCAGATACTGCACATGATGATTTTGCTTCTGCTGCCATGTGGTCCTACCACATGGTGAAGGAAGGATGTTCAGACTTGAATTATTTCATCTCTCAGAATCTGACAGTTTTACATTGCCACCTCACTTAGTTTTCTTCCTAGAATCTCTTCTGGTAGTTTTATTTTATTTTTTAAAAATCAAACAGTAAGGGTAGTGATTGTTACCACAAAACTTGTTGTTCTTGTTTCCAACTAAAAGGTAATAAGTGAACTGCAACTGAAAGAATTATAAGGGTGTAATTTTGTCTTTTGGGGAGGAAAGGGGAATTTGCTTACATCAATCTTTCTGCTTTGCTAGGTCTGTGAAGACCACAAGGCTTCAATTCTCTCCGTGATTCTAACTTGTTCATGCTGATTGTGAACGATAAGGGGAAATTTGCAATAAAGACTTGTCATGAAATTTGAGGAATGAGTACCTTTATGCTCAAGGTAAATAAATAATCTCTTTCTGTATTTAGATACAAGTCTCAGCCAGCCCTCTTGCTGATGGTATCCTTTAGAACTAAGCTGGGTTACTGCATGTGCAGAGTGCAAACTCTGAAATGATACCAGGCAGTATTTTTGTGGTTATCTGTTTGCAAGGGGTGTCTTGGCAGCTAAAGGCAGCATAGAGTTTACACTCAGCATGTTCAAGTTTTCTTCCAAATGCTGTGTTCATACCCCTTTGCTGCCTGCCACTTGGGACCTGTTTTCACCTGTTAAATGTTTCTTGTGGCCATTTGGAAGGTCTGCATGACCACAGTCTGCAAGAGCTTTCTTCAGCCTGGCTGTCAAACCATGTTTGCACAAGTTAGTAGCTCTGTGGTAAGGGTCAAAACTGGGATTTCTCTAAAGTCTGTGTATTAGGTTCCTTCAGAGCACAGGAAAAACACGAAAGAGGAGCGTGGACTAATTCTGTTAACAGCTTGTGCAAAATATATGTAGGAGTGTAAAGAAGAAGCTGTCACTACTGAATCTCAGAAGAAGTAAATGTAAGAAAAATGTTTAGAATTTAGAGAGGAAGGAGAAAATTATGTGCACAGATATAATGTGGAGCATCAAGTTCTTGTTCAAAAAGGAAAGCTATTCAAAGGGCATTTGGGAAATTTGGGTAGTTTTCAGTGGGCATATACTGTTGTGTCTTGCTACCAATTAACAAGTCTCTAAGCTTTTGGTGCGTATCATAGTTTTACCACATGCTGTTGCAGCTTGCTGACTAAGGCTAGTGAAATTTGTTTTTACTAAGGATGGGTATCCTCATAGGACATGCATAAAGAGGTTGGCTGGTTTATTCTTCACCTTTTGAGAGAGCTAAAATGTTCATTACAAACAACTTGTAAAAAAGCAAAGAGCCTTTTGTTGATAGTGTTATGTGAACACAGATTTCCTGTGTGATTTTATATGAAGCAAACAGAAAAAAAGCACAGCAGTTTACCCCACGTATTTGGCTTCTATCAATATAGAAAAATATTTGCTTAAATGAATGTGACTCCCGTTTGGTGTTATAAGGGAAAATATGTTTTTTATGCTTCTTCTCTTTGCCATAATGTTTAATCTTGATTACTTTATGTAGCCATGATTGAATATACCATATTAAATAGTATTTTTATGAATTATCTGGGCATTTGAATTTCCTCTGCATGACGGCCCTTTTCCACCATAAAAAAAGCTATGAGCAGTGGTTTTCAGTGGTCAAAATTAATGACTGTGGGCAAATATGTAGTGGGCTCATTTTTTTGAGGCTTAGTACCTAAGGGAGCTTCTCTTCAGTGTAAAACAGAAGTAGAAATTAAACTTGTTGTCTTGAAGTGCAAGAACCAAATTGTTCAGGGCATTTAAAAGGAATTTGTCAGTGCTATCACTACATGAATTTCAAAGGTATTTCTGTTACTGTGAACTTGAAAATTCAGGTAGTAGTTTGTTTTTTTTCCAAGGCAGGAACTGCACGATCCCATGATGTAAGTCCTTTTCTTACTTGTGGAGGTTATCCTCATGGATGACTCCCTCTGTGGCTTTGGAAAATGCCTGGTCAAGCAGAGGTGCCCCCCTTCTCACCTCCAGATTACCTGGACCTGTAGAAGTATTGAGCAGAGGTGGTATGCCTTGCTTCTGCAGTGTCTTCTGGTGCTTGAACTTTCCTTCAGAGCTCGGACTCCTGGGGGGCCCTGGGATTTCCAGGTTAAGCAAATAGCTGGATAGACTGTTTGAATGATACCAGGAGATGAAAACAGCCGTGCTGGCTCTGCTGGAAGATAGCAAGAGAAAGCCACACAGAATGCCTGAGTGAATGCAATGAGACAGATACCAAGCAGACCCAGGGGCTCTTTGTTTGGCAAGCTGGGGACCAGCATAATAAAAAACTTTTTTCCTTTTAAGGCTACAAATCCCAACAGGAAGCTGCAGGGAAAACCTTGGTGGCTTGTTCCTGCAGAGTTAGTTTTTTATCTCTTGGCAAATGTCATATCCCTGTAGAGGGTTGTGAATTGGCCTCAGATGTTCTGAGAGAGCATTGTAAATGAAGGATGGAAAAATGTATTTCCTATTACAATCCATTTGACTGACATCTTAAAATTAATAACAAAAGCTGGAATTTTAGCTTGCTTAGTGGATTTGTTTTGTTTTGAAGCTTTCTGGCTGCACTTTGAGGATTATCTTCTGTAATTTGTGTACAGAAAACAGAATGAAAGTTTCCCCTTATTTTCTTGCCAGCTTGAGTGTCATTTTGCCCAAAAGCATTTTTAAAAAAAGGTTCAAACTTATTTTCTCTCTCTGTTTGGTTTCTTAAAGAGCAGTGTTTTTAAAACAGCTTTTATGAGAGTAGGCACCTAAGTTGGTGTTTGATGCATTGAATTCAGTTAATCACTTAATTGGTCCATTAGGTTGTTAGGAATTTATTTACCTAAATAAATTGACTGTGTGTGACTTGTTGTCATTTAAAAAGCTTCTCCTTTCAAGAGTTTACAGATAAGTTTATGCATATTTAGTGGGGATATTGTCATGCTATCAATTCAGTAATTCAATTTGTTGACTTCAGTTACAAAAATGAATAAACATTCGCAGTTTTGGTCCTTTGGTTTTGGATGTTGGTATGAGTTAAAAAAGAAGAATACTATTTTGATTTCGGGTCACAGAGCAACACAGTAATTGTGTCTCTTCAATGTTAGTTTGCTAATATAACCATTTCTCAGGCAGTACTGTCCTTGTGGAAAGGAACATAATTTCAATTAATGCTTTACACCATGTTCCTTTCAAATAGTATTTTAAAAAGAGAACATCTTTAATATATTTATAATTGGATCTGTTTACTTACTGTAATCATAATGGAAACTATACTCAGTGGTAAGATATTTCATAAAATCTGAGTGCTGGAAAACATCTACAGCCAAATTCTGGTTTTGGGTATGTATTTATAACTAGCTCACTGTTGCAAGTGAAGAACCCCATGAAATGCATCTCTTCTTTACAGACAACACAGAATTGTACAGTCATGTGTAACATAAAGAGGAAATAAAAATGTGCATCTGTAGGATTTAAGCATTATGCTGCAAAGCCTAGAATTATCTCTGTCTTAAGTTATGCTGCTTTTGAGTATTTTTTTCTTGAAATGTAGTTCTTTCAGCTGTTCTGTTTGAGTTGATTGGAAGTAATCATGGAATGGCTGAGGCTGGAAAGAATCCCTGGAGATTGCTTAGTCTACTTCCATGCTCAAGCATGTTGCTCAGAGCTATGTCCACCAGGCTTGGAGATGCCACAACCTCTCTCGGTAACTTGTTCCAGGGGTGACCACCCTGGCAGTAGGGAGATGGAAAAAAAGAAAAAGAAATTATTTTCTTACTTTCAGATGGAATTCCCCGTTTTTCAGTTTGTGCCCATTGCCTCCTGTCCTTTTGCTGGGCACAACTGGGAAGAGTCTGTCTTCATTGTTGTCTCCCATCAGTTGTTTATATTGATGAGACCTGCCCTGAGATTCCTCCAGGCTGAACTGTCCTTGGAATTTCAGCCTCTCATGCGTCAGATCTTTCAATTCTTTTATCAACTTTGTGGCCATTGCTGCCTTGTTTCAGCCCATGTTTTGCATGTACCAGGAAGCCCAGGACTAATCCAGCTCTGTGCAGATGTCTCACCAGGGCTGAGTGGAGGGGAGGATCACCCTTAACCTGCTGGTTAAGGTTACATCTTTCTGATGTAGCACATGATGCTGTTACCCACCTTTTCCGTGAGGGCATAGACTTTGTGTCTGTCAGGATCCTGATGTTGCTCTCTGCAAGCCTGCTTTCCAGTTGATCAGGCTCCAGCATGTAGGGATGCATGGAGTTAACCATACCCAGGTACAGAACTTGGAATTCACCTTTGTTGAGCTTCATGAGGTTCTCCAGCCAGTCCAGGTCTTTCTGGATGGCAGCACACCCACCTGGTGTATCAACTGCTCCTCCCAGTTTTCTATTATCAGCCAACTTGCTGGAGATTCTCTCCCAACCTCCAGATGGGTTGTGAAAATGTTAAATTATGTTGGTCCCAGTATTGACCCCTGCAGTATTACACTAGTGATGGGCCTCTAGCTGGACTTTGTGCTGCTGTGCACAGCCTTTTAAGCCAAGCAGTTCAGTCAGTGTTCTCTCCACCTCACTATTTACTTATTTAGTCTGTACTTCATCAGTATGTCAATGAGGATGTTATGGGAGACAGCATCAAAAGCTCTGCTGAAGTCAAGATAAATAACATCCACTTTTCTCTCATCTCAGCAGGCATCTCATTGCAGAAAACTATCAGGTTGGTCAGATGTGATTTCTGCCTTCATAAATCTGTGCTGACTACTTCCAGTAATTTAATTTAACTCCATAAGTTAAGGGAATTGTTTCCAGATTTATTTGCTGATCACCTCCCCGGATTGGAGGTGAAACGACCTGCCTGTAGTTTATGGGATCCTCTTTTCTGAAAATAGGACTGGCTTTCATGCAGTCCTCGAGAAATTCCTCTGATCCCTATGATCTTTGAAAGATTGTTTAGAGTAGCCTCCTGTAAACTTCTGTCAGCTCCCTCCACACTCACGGATGCATCCCTCTGGATCCATGGGCTTGTGTATGTCCAGTGTGGTTAGATGTCCCTTAACTGGATCCTCCTCTGCTGACAACAAGCCTTTATGGCTCTAGATTTTCTCACTGGTTACAGGGGCCTGGGGTTTCTGAGCATAGAATATTGAAGGAAGAAGTACCCTTTAAATTGACAGCCTTTTCCCTAGTAATCTGTCTTTCCAGATATCAGAGATTCACTTAATGTGCTTTAGACACAAACTGGTCCTGTGCACAGTGTATTTTAAAAATTTAGAGTCTGTTGATAGACCTGTATTTAAATTAAGTTATTAATGTCTTTCCATGGTTACACTAAAAAGAATATTGCAAAAAAGCAGTATGACTCTACCAAAAAGGTGCGAGTTTTTTCTGTATGCTTCTTTCCTGTGTTGGCTTGGCTGAGTGCTGACTGTGCAGAGATGTGTAACAGGAATGACTACAGACAGTGCAGCGATTTCAGAGGTGGTTTTCATGTGTCAGAACAACAAGGTGAATTAGTCTGCAGTCACATTCATGTTGCCATCGAGAGCTGTCCTCCGTGCCTGAGCAAGGTTGTTTTAAGCTTGCAGGGGTGTAACAGTCCCAATCTACAAGTGTTTATGTGCAGTTGTCAAATGAGGAGAAAGAAGAAGGAAAAAAAAGCAAAGCTTTTATTTCCATCTCAGCAGGAACCTGTCAGCTCCTGAGCTCAGCAGAACCAGAAACTGCTGCTTCTTGGGTGGAGCTATCAGCCTGAGTAAGGATTCTGGCTTCTGAGCTTCAAGTCTGGACTAACAGGAGTGTAAAGCACAGATCATCCCTTTCCTGCTGAGCCTGTGCCACTGACGGGGAGCACAGGTTAGTCAGCCCTGCCCTCCAAAGAGACATTGGACATCTGCACTGAATGGAGCGAGAGCTGAGGAGCCACTCGTCCTCAGCAGTGTTCATTGACCTTTCCAGCTTGGCTCTGCCACATTTAAGTTCATCATAACTTTTTAAAAGCCTTTCCCTTTCTTAGATTCCGGAAACAGCCAGTGACTCTCAGAGGGTTGCACAGAACTTAGGACTCAGCCTAGCAGCACGTGGAGGTCTGCCAGGGTTGCTCCTCATCCTGCATGGAAGCAAGAATGGCTGTGCATGGGAACTGTGGCACTGCCTCAAAACTAGTGGGAGGCTGCAAGTGTTGCACTAATTATTCCCAGGAGTAGCTGTACCAACTTCTGGGCTGCTTTCTGTGGCACTGTTACACCAAAAAAGGTTGTTTCTTTTCCTCAGCATATCTGCTGTTGTTATCTCATCCTGTGAAGTCAGAATTGCAATGTGTGTGTCTGCTCGTGGTAGACTGTTCATAACGTGCCCACATCAGGTGTCTCATCTGAAAACGCATTGCATGGTCTCACCACAACCATCTGAGCTTCTGCTTCACATCTTTGCTAAGTTCCTGAGTGTGAGCCCAGCCAAGCAGCATTCAGTGGGGCTGCCTTGTTCACCGGTTCATAAAGAGCTGTGACCTTTAGTGCACCAGAGAAGCACCTTCTCTTTGTTTTGATGAGAGCTGACTGAAAGCTCCAGGAGGAGGAGTTGCTAAAGAAAAAGTACCATATTTTTAGAAAGACAGAAAAATGCCAATGTAGTTTAAATTTTGTATTTCGATTGAATGTTTTCATATTGTATAATATTGTATGTATAACATATTTTTAATTTTTCTATGTTTTTCAAAGTTCATATTTAATAAAACATATATGTTCCGATAACACTAAAATATCCATTAAAATTTTAGCAGCAGTATTAATACAAATGCTATGAAAAATGCAGCAGAGATAAGAAACTACTCAACTGAAAGAACGCCAATATATAGGAAATAATATTACTTTTTTTTTCCTCTTCATCAAACTTAAAGCCTTGTCGTATTTTAGTGAGTAAAGGTAGGATGTATCATTCTGCCTGGGAAATACTTGGATAACTTAAAATAAAATATGTTCTAACATGTTATAAATAGATAAGGTAAGGCAATCACTTATTTGTTTTTAATAAGTGATTGCCTTACTAAGGCAGATGTTAAAGTCACTGATGGAGAACTAATCATTAATTTTAATGGAGTTTTTGTACAGCCATGAAAGTAACTTTATAATATGAAATGATGATGGGGTGGGTTAGTATTGCAGATGGACTTGTAAGACACCTCCTGAGTTGGTGGTTGACTTGTCCACTCCTCCCTGTTTGCAGACGTCTTTGCCAAAGTGCATTTCTGTGTGCAACTTTGAAGAATTCTAGAGGGGTTATTTGCAAAATTACAGGTTTTTGGTAGAAAGAGAAAGAAGAGGTTGAATATATTAATCAAAAGGAAAGCAGACCCATCATAGTAGCTTTTCAGGATTGTTGAGGCTTGTGTCCCAAGGAACCATGGGCTTGCCCACCTGCAGTCTCCTTGCTTGCTATAGTGCATCCATGCAGTGGATGGTAGCACACACTGATGCCATCCATAGCTGTGGGTGTCTCCCTTTCATCTTCTGGGGACGCTCTTGAGCACAGAGCACTGTGAGAGCCCTGGTGGTGCCATAACATATGGCTGTTGCCACTGGGAACACCCTGCTCACCTGCCATGGACTGGCTTGGAAATGGGTCGACACTGCTATGTTGGCTGAGGTTTAATGCTGGGCTGCTCCTCAGGCTAGCAAAGGTTTTAAATGTAGGATTGCAAGGATAGGCTCTCTTTGCAGCTGGAAGAGATGGAAGATTTGTCTTTTCCAGAAAGCATCCTTCTGGGGTGTATGCAAACTTTCCTAGGACCAGAACGAGTGACACTGAAAGGTGTATGGCATCATTTCATTACAGAAGCTTAATCTGTTTTGGTGTGCTTGAGCTAGTCTGTTATTCTCACTGTCCAGTGAGGAAAGGCAGGATGGAACTGGAGGATACCTTTCAGGAGTTCAGGAGTGCTAAGATCTGAGCCAGCTTATCAAGATGGCTGCATGTTGCTGCAGCACTGTGGAACTGCATCTGTGGCAACTAAGGAAAGGAGAACAAGTAAGATAATGTTTCCCGTGATGGGAAGCATGAGGAAAAAGATTTGGAGATGCTGCTCTCAAGTGATACAGTTGGATTTACTCTTTGTTGTGGTGTTCTTCATAGTATATAGCCTAGAACTCGATAATGGTGTTGTTTAGGCCATTTGGACTTCTTTGTATATCCTGAACTCTTGATTTGTATTCAGATGTGGGAATTGAATGCATAAGAGGTAAAGGTGCCTTTGAAAAAAGGAGGGCAGTTACCAGGGTTTTATTCATTATTGACTCTTGATGTGAAGATATGTAAATATGGGGAAAACTATGTTTTTTTCACCATAGCAGTGCATCTCTCTCTATTGTGTTAGCCATTAGAATGCTGCTGCTGCTTCTGCTTCATAGCTGTTTCATGGTTTGTCATGTAGCTCCCAGAAAGATGGTAAAATTTATAGGACTTGTTAAAGTTTGACAGTTTTGCTGGGCTCCAGGTTGTAAGGAGTTCACCCATCGGCCTGTGAGCCAATGTGGTCTCTCATGTGAAACTCCCACATCTGCCTTCCTCCCTTCGTGATGCGTGCCCAGGCCTGAGGTTAACTTCTGGTTCTCTTTCTTCTTTGTTCTTCCCGCAGTTCCACAGGCTCGTCTGTCAGCCTTAAACTTTCCTGTAGGTACCACTGTTCTTCTAGCCTCTGTCTTTTTGTCCTTGAATTAACAGTCCTCTCAGTGAGACAGAGACTTGTCTTTGTAGCTGGGCCATCTCTATAAAGAGTCCCTGAATTGTAATGTTTGCTTCTGACAGAGGAAAAAAAGTGGGTGAGTTGCTTTGAATTTGCATGCTTTTATTTGGGCCACACAAAAGAGCAAACTAAAGAAACAATAAAGAGGCAAGTGACAAACAAAGAGATAAAAATGTCTTAATTTCAAAAGAATATTCATTATTTATTTGCTTTGCCATTATATTTAATTATTTCATTACTTCTCCATTTTTTTTTTTTTTGAAGAAATTGTTTCAGGAGAGGAAATGGAAGTCTCCTTTTACCAACCAGTGCCCAGATCATTTTGGAAAAATGTGACTGAAAGTAGCTATTGCTTCAGGAACCTGAGAAGAAGCAGGCAAGAAGGAGTGTGCCATGTGCCAGGCACAGATTTTCTTTGCTTTGATTTGACTTTTATGCATCTTACTAGAAGTGAGTGAGTTGGTGACTGGGCAGGGATCACAGGTGATACACTGGGGCTTGGCACACTAAGGAAAACCTGAGGCTACTTGGACTCCTGTACTGAGTGAAAATATTCAGCTTTATGGCTCTCCTGGAGTCTGACTGAAATAAGACTGGTAGTAAACAACTTATGTGCTAATAGCAGGGTGCCTTAGCGTGCAGGTGGTTTGGAACAGAAGTGAGTGCCTTTAAGCATTGTTTTACGGTGTTGTGCATTTCAGACTGAAAAATGGCCACAAGCTTTATTACTTTAATATTAACACTTTTTCATTACTCTCTCCCCTCCCCTCCTGCAAAGTGCTGCATTCATCCATTACAGTGACTCTTCTTTCCCCTTCACCTGGCGTTTTTCACAGCGTGGGAGACGTGGGTGGCAGGAGGGACAGCTGAGGACATAAAGGCTCCTCATCTGTTGCCGAGTGAAGCCAAAGCCCAGGCTGCCACCGGAGAACCTGTTGAGGGAACTCACGGAGCCCTCAATGATGACAGCATCCCTCCTGCCATTGCTGCTGCTCTGCTTTCCAGTGACCTGCCAGGGGACTGCACCTCTTATGAGACCTTTTCCCATTAGGTTTTTCCATCCTCCCTCCTTCTCCTTGGTGGCAGGGGCTTTGCAGTGCAGATGTTGTTATCCATCCTTTCCCAGCCCTTGCCATCAGCTCTTTCCACTGCACTTGCCACTGAGGGCTGTGTGCCAGGATGGTTTAAAATTGGGAAACAAGCAGCCATGATTCACAGGATTGAATTTACCCTGCTTTCTTCTGCAATGAGAAAAAATGGTGCTAAAATTTTTTTCTTTTTGAATCTTATTCTTATATTCTCTTTCCCATTCCAAGTATGTCAAGTTTATCTCAGTGCTAGTACCAACTGTAACCAGAGTTAAATTAGCCTTCCTGTTAGCTCTGCTTGGGTTTCACTTTTCAACAAGCCATAGTAAAATAAATCGTGCCCCACATGTCTTTAAATTTCATTATCATGACCTAACTTAATTTGCTATAAATTATTTCTACCTGAGCTTCTTCAGCTGTGAACTTGCAGCCTCCAGTGTCTTGCTTATTGGATCATTGCCCAGCTAATCAAGATTTTTTTTCCTTCACAACTCTTGCTTTTTCTATCAGCTAGGTTTGCCAAAGTCAACTTGGCTGTATAACCTCAGAGGGACACACAAAGTGCTGATATATTCTTGTCTTTCAAAGAAGGGTTTTATTGAACCAAGGCTCAGTCTGTTCCCGTTGTGCTCTAGTGCTACTGATAAAGACCTCTTTTCCCTTAGTAAAAATGTGACTTCAAGGGTTCTCTTCTTGGAGGTAGCCATTGCAACACTTCCCTTTGGTTCTTCCTTCCTTTTGTTTTCTCCTTGGGAGAAGTGACTGACTGGAAAATCTCTGCATGCACATTCAGTGTCAAGCAGCTGTGCCTTGGTTTTTTCTTTTTGTTTTGCACACTAGTTTCCATGTCTGATAGAGGCTGGTGTTTATTTCCACTGAGAAAAGCAGATTTTTTTTCTTTAGAGCTGTTTCTTTTATTTAGGAGTAGGAGATAACTCTTATTTCAGCACTGTGAACATTGAAGTCTTGCTTGCCTCTCACCAAACTGATGAGCTGTGAACAGGCTGAAGATTTTTGCTGAGTAAGGGTCAGAGAACCCTTAAAGTATTTCAGCCTGCAACCTCAAGTTGTAATAACAACTTGCTATCATCCTATGTCCTCAGAAGGGAAGCTTAATACAGCAAGTTTTTTATTACTTTGGAAAGAACTACATGGTTTTAAAAAATTAAATAAATAAATTACCTGACTTCCTGGGAAGCCTTGGGGATACTGCAGAGCACTTATTTCAAAATGAAAACATGCTGATTGTTGCTTAGATGTAACACATGTAATTTGAAAAGTTCTTTAATGGCAGCTGAGGGCCTGATGTAACTCACCAGCAGATTAAAAAATAGCCAGTTTGTCTAACTTTCATTTGGAGAAAGTGGTAACATGCAGCTGTTGATGATGAACAGTGGAATATTATCTTTCAATATAGCCTTTCTTTTGAAAACAAGACGCTCTTGCTTGGTGTCTGGATCCTGGTGGAGCAGATATGGCTGCTAGAGTAGTTTAACTCTTACTGTGAATGTTGATACAGGATGCTGCCAGAACAGTGGACACAAAATGTATTGCCCTGGGCACACAGAAGTCTTCTCAGTTCAGACATACTTCAGTCTGACCTAAATTTTTGGGCTCAATATAAGGTTTACTGGTAAAATGACATGTCATGTGGTAGGTAGGGGGTCAGATTAGATGATCTAATGGCTCCATCTGGCCTTAAATTCTTAATTAGGGAAGTGCTGCCAGCGCAAGATGGCATTGAAGCTTTACACTGCTAGATTTTGCTTGCTTGGGAGAAGCTAACCTGAAGCAGGGCTGCAGAAGTTGTACTTGGGCTAGTTTTTTCCTCAGCTTCTAATGGCAGTAGCAGCCAGCAGAGCTAAAATTGGGTCCTGATGGGAACCTGGTAATTTTGCTTTCATGTGAGTAAAAAAAACTCTTTGTCTGCCTATTCCAGAATACCACATGTTGAGCTTTTAGAATTACAATGATACCTAAATATAGAAGGAAAATCTATTATTAGGACAGAAAAAAACAAGAGGTAAATTTCTCTGGCAAGCTAATGAAAAAGAAATTACAGTTATCTGAAGCTGCTCATGGATTAAAGTATTAGAAATGGGGATGTGGTTTTCGTGGTGGGTGGTTTGATATGGTAGGTTATGATACCTTTGCTTTACTTTTGGTGCAGAAATGGGAAGTACATTGTGTGTATGTGTGGTGTTGCAGATGTGCTCTTGGCTCTCTCAGCTATGCAAGGGGCAGTGTGCAGGTGTAATAACCATTGGCACAGTAAAACCAGCATCACTGATCAGCCAGTTTCTTTGGCAAGCCCAAATGACTTGTAGCTAACTCAGTGTCACTTGATTGTGAAAGGTCACTTGAATGTCTTTTAAAGTTGCTTCATTGATCTCATAATTATTCCATACTTGCTTTCTCTTTCAGTATTTTCTGAATTATATTGTTAAGTCACAGTTTTAATTTCATTAGGAGAAGCTTGTGGTTTTGTGATGTTGAGCATTCACTTTTAGGTGTAGAGCTTTTAATTGGAACTTTCAAACTTGATTGCTTTCTTTTATATGTTGGCACACATTTTATTTTTCTTGCATTTTTCTAAATGAATTACTCTACTTCTGTATGCTTCTTTAAGGTCCTGTTAATACACAGGCAGCATATTTCAAAGCACAAGGAGCTGAATTAGTAACTGCTGAGGTACTTTCTTTTTACTGCTGTCCCCTTTTGCTAATTTATCTTGTGGATTTTTTCTCCCCTAAGAGTTTTTCAGAGCAATTGCCCTGGAAGTCTGTTCTTTTTCTTTCTAGTCTCATCTTGTGTATTACTATCATTCAGGTTGCTTCATTTTAGTAATAGCTTCTGCTGACTTATTTCCTTGCGAATTCTTAGTGCCATGAATAATTGCTCTATGTTTGTGACACTGGGAAGTTGTGTAGGAAGAGAAACAGCCTTGACTTCCTGGGTTTTAACACAGCAGGGTAATCTAGACCCAGTAAAACCAAGAGTTTGTGAAAGTGGATGTGGAACTGTCACTGTGGCACTTCCCCTGCTCACATTTGCATTTCCTGTTGAGCTGTCTAACCCAAGAAATGGTTTCATCTGTGGTGACCCATTGTAGTTCCTGGGAACCTGCTCTGTGACAGAGGGTCAGCTGGAAGAAGCAGATTTCAGCCATTCTCTGCTTTGTTCTCCTTCTCCCTCTTGTGCTTTGGAGTCTGCAGCACCTGTCCTGCAGGATTCCCCAGTGCCCAGGTAGTGTGTGCTGCCAGCAGCTGTCTTGCTGCTGCTTTGGGCACCTGATGGCAGCTGATGGCAGCTTTGCAGAGCCACCAGCGTGTTCCCTGCTGAATGGTCCCTCCAGGTTTGCATGCCTATTTCTGCCTTGCTGACTTTATTATCAGCACAGCCTCCCCCAGCCTAATTACAACTTCTGTCTTCTAATAAATTGCAGGAGCATTTGGGTGAACCTCAAATGAGCCTAAGGATCATGGTACACAGAACCCAATAAACACCCTTAAAAGTGGAAGAAAGGTCTCTAGGTGGTCTGAATTTTGCTTACCTTTGCAAGGTGGTTCCTTAAAGTTTCTTAAATTTCTGATAACGCAGTTTTGTTACCAGGAGTTAGATTTGCACTTTGCAAAAATAGAATGAGATTTTCAACTGGGCAAGGACACCATCTGCAGTCGCCAGATGCAGTTTATCAAGATTAAATTGTAAGACTTGCCACTGATTGTGCTGGTAATCATTGAAGTAATCAGTGTAATTATCTTGAGATCAAGACGAGATTTTCTCTGATCTGATAGATTCTGCCTAATTAAGTTGAAGGAACATCCATCATTAGCTACTGGAAAGAGTATGGCTCCAACTGGGCATTTGTCTGTTTCACTTTGATCAGTTTATTTTATAATATGGGAGAAAAATAAATACGGATGTTGTGAAATTGACATCTTACGATACCCAATTTTCCCTTGTGTTATATCAGATTTTTTGAAAACTTACAGCATTGCTTATTCATGAAAGGCTCCTAGGTATTCTCTTCATAACCAGGCTTTAGAAGAGATTTAAGTCTGGATCTCTTTGCCCAAGGAAGATGAAATATTTCCACTTGAGGTTATTTTAAGCTTTTAGAGTATATATCTTTTCCTACTATAGATCATGTGGAGGCTTGACTCAGCTGTGCTGCAACTGGGAAGGATTTTCTTGCCAAATAGAATGGTTGTTGATGTTTTCTCAGAAAATGTGTCTGAGACTTGGTGGAATATAATCCCAAACTCTTAAAAATGTTTTTTACCCTAATGCACACTAATAATCTAGAAAAAAATTACGAGGCTTTGGAGAACTCTTCACAAGTAGTCATTTGTATGTGTTGGAGCATTTTCCTTTAGCATCTGTAATGTGGTTCTTCATGTTCTTATATAGTGGTAAAAAAATATTTTGCAGATGTGTTTGCTGAGCAGTAACTGGCATATCTTGAGCCTTTGTTCATTTCTTCTATAGGTTGTCAAGACAATTTCTTCCAAATATAGTGATAAATTATGTTAAAGATTATGATGTATTTTACATCTTGTGCCTTTCATTTTTAACTTGCTTTATGTTGCCACTGCATATGCACTGTAAGTGTATATATAATTTTCTTTTATTTTTCAAATGGCATAGATGTGCATACAAAATGCTGTTTGTATTTCCCATCAGGGTATATTGCTCAGGGAAGGGATTTGAGCTGTCTGTCTGTAGTCTACAGCAGATGAAGAGGATGCAGGAGATAACAAGGAAAAGTAGGCAGTTCTGAATACCTTCTAAAAAGCAGGCGATTCAACCTTTGTTAAGCTCAAAAGAACAAGCTCTATCAGCATCCCCAACAGCTGTTTCTGTAATTTCCAGCAAGTTACCAAATTTCATTCCAAGAAATGTGTTGCCACGGAAGACTTCCAAGAGCAAAGCATCATAGGAAAGTTAGGAGATGATTGATAATATTTTTCTGTCATCAATCTGTTATTATATCTGTTAAGCGTCACACAATTATTTTTCAGCTGAGAGTTATGAAATAATTCCTGACTTGACGTGAAAAGGGAAAAAAGTCAAATGCATTTTTTAACATGAACCCAACCCATCAGTCTTAAAGTGCTGATTCATTTGCCCACACAGTATAATTAAGATGTTAATCTGTAATAAGGAGTGATACATTCAGCGATCTCACCATCAGAAAGTAATTATAGCTTAAAATGTTCATTTGGCTCTCCTCAACCATTTTATTACTCTGTGACAGGTAAGGGAGGGCATTCATAGCTCAGGATCTATAAACCTTTACCTACACACTTTGCTTCTACAACTGGAAAACGTTTGTGGTTATATATAGATGCCTATACTGGAAGTTTTTTGGGAACAAAATGTCGACTGAAATTCTGAGTCCTGTCCTAGGGGAGAATATTAGAGTTTGAGTACATTTGGTGTTCCATTAGATAATGAATCCATTATGTGGTTTAAGTTCAGGCTCACATCATTAATCATGACATTTCAATTATGCATAGTATCAGTGATCTTTTGTGCCCCTTTTTTCCCACCTCAGTTGCCATTGCCTTCTATTAAGTTATCTTTTTACTGCTTTAGGATTTTTCATGTTGCCATATTATGAAATCCTGAAATTCTTCCACTGCTGGAGACTTTCATCTGGGAATTTAAATGACCTGGCACCTTGCACGCAGCTCGTGGCACCTCTAGTTTGGTGCTTCATGGCATCTTACCTGCCTGCCTTCAAGGTGTCTGAGCTGTGAAGCAGCCAGGCCTCCACGTTTGACGAGTGACAGGGAGGGATGCGTGAAAGACACGAGTTGTCCTGGGAATCCAAACCAGGTTCTTGTTTCATCTGCTAAATGGAATGTCCCCGTGTTGTCCTGGAGCCGTGGAGAGGGCTGTGCTGCCTGACTGGCAGTCCGTCTGTGCAGCTGGTAGGATTGGGCTTCCCTGTGGTGTGCTGACAGCACACAGGTGGCATTGTTTTAAAGGATTTTATTGTTTGTTTGAAGGAATTCACTTGGAACCCGTGCAATTTGTTGTTCTATAGTGCACAGACAGCACAGTGGTCAGAAGTGGCTGCTGCATTCCCCTTTGGGTCCTGCTGCTCCCATCCAGCTCGCAAGTATCATCACTTTCCAGCTCAGTACCCACTCAGTCACATTGCCATGCTGCAGTTTTATCATATATCCATAGGTATGTAAAAAAAACACCTGTAACTTCTTTTTTTTACGCCAGTCTTCTTGTGTTTTGAAAATCAGTGGGCTGATTCAGCCTGCAGATGTTGGTGGAGCCAGACAGGATTTCGTGGAGGTTTTGCCCGACGTGCAGAGACTGTGCTGGCCTCCAGAGGCACAGCCACTCTCAAACCTGGTGCACAGGACAGCCCAGTGTGCAGCTGACTGAGAGGTCTGTGGTTACCAGCAGTGTAAGATTTATTAAGTGTAAGATGTATATAAATAGTTATTTCTCCAAAATATCTTCTCTGTTTTAACTCTTCCTAAATATGCCATTAGCAATTGTTTGGGAGTAGTGGTGGCAAATCTCTTTCTTTGGGTTCAGGTAAAATTGTCCTGTCCTCAGTCCTCTAGCAAACTAAATTTTTCTGGCTGGATAATCACCTCTTAATTTTAGCCTATAATCTCCATTTTATGGCTGTCTCGTCAATACTAATTACAAGAAGATAAAGTAGTATATGGCTTTTTCTGACAACAGGGAAAGAAAGAAGAGTACAAAGTAATAAAACACAGCTCTATGGATGGGGGAATAGCAAGGCGTGTGTGTGTGTGTGTGTGTGTGTGTGTGTGTGTTTTGTGACAAGGAGACTGGCATTACAGAAAGCAGAACTCATGGGAAACAATACATTAGAAAGGGGCATATTTTCTATTTCAAAGGTTGATGTGCTAAACTCGATGTAACCCAAAGATATTCAATATGGCGAAGTTAAGACCTGCTTTAATAGAAAATAGAAAATTAAATTTATCAATGAGCATCTTTTCTATAAGGCAACACAGTCAATGTCTTAAAAGAGGGAAAAAGTTATAATATTGTCAGGTCTTTCAAAACTATAAAACACCTCACTTATTTTCTGGAAGTCAGTTAAAATAATGATCTTTTTACAGTGCTCCATTTAATGGATTTTTAGTTATAAAATTTTAATATTTATTCAAAGTGCAAGTTTGCTTTAAAGATGGCTAAAAAAAGAGCCCTGTAGGAGTCTTATTTCCTGGACTTTTCTAATTCTGTATCAAAATTCCGATGCTGGCACACAAGAAAGTTGTTACTCTGAAGGGTAGGACTTCACTTAGACCAGGCTTGAAAAGTCGAGCTCTTTTTCTGAGGTCTTTTGAGGGCTTACTGGGAGTTGTGAGCTTCTTTTGAAGGCAGTAGAGCTGTCCATAGAAATAGGAGTTGTCTCTAGGTTCATATGTGAGTTGTGTGGGCTCTACAGGAGGAGGATAGGAGGCACCCTGACATGTGCACCCTGATGTGGAGGGCCTGCAGTTGTTCTTGGGGACACCTTCAGTATTAGCTGAGGACACAGTGATGTTTGTTGTGGACTCTGTGATCCCAAGGAGCGTGGAGCTCTGCAGTGCCATTTGGGATCCATTTTCAAATTGGGGCTTCCCGGGGTACTGTGCCTAAAGTTAGTAGCAAAGTCGTTTAAGCTTTACAGCTGTATATGCTCAGAAGCATGGCAAGCCTAGAGGCAGGTGAATTGTGCATCAGTCCCTATGGTGCACATTCTTAGGAAGCTGGGTTGTACATATTTTTTTCCAATTTTTCTGGTGGTTGAAAAGTGACAGACCAGACAGATTGAGTGCAGTCATGATGCAGCCAACAGCTCACCCCCTGTGGTTGATCTGTTGGCTTCTTCCCTTTTCCCAGTTCTGATCTTGCCTGCTCGTTTGAGCACATCAGCTACAGTAGCAATAAATTCCTTTCTAATCATGGCGCCTTCAATAACCTTAAGTACAAACTGTGTATGCTGATCGTTAGTAGTTAACTGTGACCCCTTTGACATTACTGGAGTAATAGATGCATCTTTTTCATCAGTGGGCCCAGCTTTGGAGACATTATTCTAGTACTTGGTGTTATTGATAGGGAATATGGAGTTGCTGTCACTGCATTTCCTTCCCAGTGAAATGTCTGTGCCGTGCAGCCCATTTTGCACGTGTAAAAGTTGGTGTAGTTGCTCAAATGCCAGTGAAGGCATAATTTAGCTTATGGGATCTGCACAAGTGATTGTGCATGAGATGGAAGTATCACTTGACATAAGAGATTAGCACTGAAAACCCTTTGTAACTAAACTTTCTGACCCTAGAAGCTGCATAAAACTCTACAGGTGGCTGCCAGCTGTGCTCTCACTTTCAGGGCTGTGTTTTAGCTGCAGCTTGATGCCACAGAACAAACCACAAGGTTTTTTTCCTTGGCATTTCATTATACTGTATCCCAAAGAAAGACCAAAATAACATCTTACAAAATATCTGCAATATTTATCCAGTTGTTATTGCTAAGAGGGTGTGTTCTGCACGATGTGCTTGTCAGCTTATGGAATTAAGATGCTTTTAGGATGAGATCTTTTTCCATTTTCCCCTTTTTGCCTGTTTGTGAATTATAACAAAAATTAAAGTCCCCTGTGTCTCTTGTCACTGAGTAGTCATTACAGCCTGTGATCTGGTGAAAGCCAGTGTGTCACTGTGAGCAGAGAGCTGCTGCTTATTCTTCCCATCAGTGTTTGACAAGTAGGCAAAACGACTGAGACTGCTGTGTGTGGGTTGGGAGGCTCCTGTGTTGGCATGTACCTGTGTGATTGTGTATTAAATATATTAGGTCATGGTTTTGTCTTTATCGTGTGAGATCTTGCTTGATGAAGAGCTGTCAGAAGGGTAATGGTCTTGATTTTTTCCCCAACAGAAATGTTTGGGAGTTCACCTGACACTGTCTGAGAACTCAGGTGAAATTCCAAGTAGAAGTGTTGTTCTACTGGAACAACTTGAACAAAGATACTTTACTGTCACAGGTAATTTTTGCAGTGCTAGAAAGCATTTTTGAAGGACTCTACTGAAATGTAGATACACAGTATGTGGAGAGGGCATCTGCTAAACAAATAGGGAGTAAATTTCTCACATCTGAAAGACAGAAATTTGCAGGCAGTGTCATCAGCAAGTGGCTCCATTGATTTCACCTTAGGGCTGAGGGGGTTGTGTGTGCAGGTGTGTTCAAAATACTATGGGCAGAATACCTCTCAAAGTTGGTTGTAGTCTGCTTTTTAGTCCTCTGAGATCACTGACTGGCCCTTAAGTGCAAGGATTTGGTAGCTGTTCCATTCTCTTTTATGGAGGCAGAGGATATGTGAGTACTTGGGTGGTCACCAAAGCTGCCATATGGACTCTGAAAGTCTCAACACCAAAGTAGAAACCCCTTCTCCTAGTCAGACATCTTTAACTACACATATATGATGGATTGATTGTCTTTTTATGCATCTTTTGTTTTCTTAGTATTGCCCTAAACAACAAAACATCTCAGTGTAATTTTTCAGATGTTCTGTATGATGGTTATAGGATTTCCTATCCTCCTAAATATTTCTCTGAAGACAAAACAGCATAAATTAATATTGCAGGCATCTTGTCCTGGACTTTCTGTGTGACTTTGCTGAGTCTATGGTGCTTTTTTCCATGTTGCTAGTTGGAGGAGCTAATGGTTCCTCACATCACTAGTTTCTTGTGGGGAGACGTTATTACTCAAATAGATAATTTAGTAGTGGTGCATTCAGGAGCTAAGATCTGGTCACTGCACCTTGTTTGCAGTAAAGACAAACACTTGCAAGTACCTGACACCTGCAGCTCAGTAGAAATCTCACTGTGTATTAAAAGCAGTGTGATTTCCCTGAGGAATTCAGGATTTGTACATTTTCTTACATCGTTGGATGTTAGCACTGAGTGAATGGTCTTGAGGGAGCTTGAGAAAAGGAAGCCTTGAAAACCTGTTTAAATTGCAAGACTGTAAAGAACTCTTCTGTGCAATCTTCCGTCTGTAGTATTATTCTTCTGCTGTATTTGACTTGGTGTTAGGTATTCTATGTTTGTACTTGTATTTTAGAAATGTGCACAAAAAGCCTTTTTATACCAAGTGCTCCTGGCATTGCTGTCATTTCCCTGTGCCTTCGTTCACTTTTTAAATTTTCTTTTTCTTTATTTGCAGATTTATAATTAATTCATATATTTATTTTAATTCTTTGTCTTTTAGCCCTTTGTCTGTAGTCATTAGTGTTTCTTGTGGTATATCTCTCTTGTGTTTGTTCCAACTTTGACACCTTCTTTGTGCTTTGTTGTGTTCCAAGTAAGAGGAAATTAGTCACAGATCTTCCTATTGGCCTTACAACCGTGTTTTCTTTTCTTTCTTGAAGTCACTAGAAATAAAGTTCTTGCTCTAAGTTTATTGTTGAAACCTAAACCTCAGATATCCCTTAGATTGGATATTCTGAAGCGAACAAAGCTCTGTTTACCCTGACTGAAGCTCAATCTCATTGTGTTTCTTCTGGTTAATTTGCTGGGAATTTGCTGAGCTTTGTTCTTATTCAGGCAAGTTTTGTTGACTGGGTTGTTAATTGCAGGTTTAGACTTCTATTTGCTCTATCTATCAACTTAAAACATTGTAAGTTTTTTTCCCCTATATTTATTTACTTAGTTAGGCCTTTAGAAGAGGCACTGCTTCATTAAACACTATCCTGCTTAGTCTGTAATGACTTTACTTCTTCCACTCTAAACACATTAATACATTAAATAGTTTCATTTGTCTTCAGTGGGATGAGGGTGTTCTACATTGTCTTTGATGCTTGGGGCCTCTTTGATACACGCTCTTTGGTGATGTACACAGTACTGTGGAGGACTCAGCAGAGTCCATGCTGTATTTCCAAGGTGACGGGGTGTTTTTAGCCTGTAATGAAGCAAATTTGATATTTATTTGTCACACTCTGATGAGAACGGTATCATTTTTGTGCCCCTATAAAATGAAGCACCCAGGTCTTCACTCTTTCCCCCCCAGTCTCTTCCTGCAGTAGGGCTCCAGAGCCGATGGTGGGAAGCCACTGCATACAAGTGGTAGGTGATGAGATGATGCTCATTCTGGGGTGATGAGCTCAACCACTCATCTACTCTTTTGGTGCAGCAGCACACTACTGAGACATGTGAACATGAAGGGAAAAGACAATAGGTGGCTGTTTTTCCAGGGGACAGGCTGTCCTGCCACAACACCCAGGGCTGCTGGAGGGAGCAGCAGATTGCCAGCTCTGAGTGCCAGGGGGAGCAGCTGCCAGCTCCAGCTTGGCCTCTGAATGGGCTGCACATTTTAGCAAGTACTTAGCACTTTTGGGCAGGCTGGGAAAAAACAACTTCTGGAGCTTATCTCCTTTGGTAGCAGATTTCTGTCTGGTCTGAAGAGTAGACACTGCAGTGGCCAAAGAGCCAAAGAGAGGAATGGGAAGGATGCACCCACTGCAATAGGGCTCTTTCACATAAACCCTGTTTTTTCGCAGTGGTCATGAAGGATTTCTTTGACGTGGGAGGTGCTACCTCACCTCTCTCTTCTCAAAGGGAGGTTTTCATGCTCTGCTTAGTTCTCTTCTAAACAGTTTCATGTTTCCAGAGATAACTTCACAATCTCTCGTTGCTAACAATTAAATTTCCTTTTAATTTTAGAGTAAAAGTTTTATGGAGTACAAGTGTAAGCTTTGTGCTTAGGTTCTTGGGCAATCACTGATTTGAACAATAGGTAAGTTGAAGATTAGTGTTAATACACTACTCTCTCCACTAGTTGCAGTGAGAATATGCTGAACTTTTGTCATTCCCAAGCCGTGGAGTAACACAAGTAATGTATGTGTTGTTAAGATTGGTTTGGGTAGTGTGTTGGTTTGAAAGTAAAACCAGTGCGAGACTCCAAGTCAGTAATACAATTTAATAGGAGAAAAGAGAAAAAAAATAAAATACATGCAATAATATAAAAGAAACAACCACCAACACAGTCAGAAATACAACCTGACACCCTGTCAGTCAGGGTGTTGGTAGCAGTCCGTATAAATGGTGGCTGCAGTCCTCCTGGATGACAGATGTGGTTCAGTTGAAGCAGTGCTCCTGTAGAAGGTGCAGTTTTCCTCCGAAGATCCAGCGATGATGTGGAAATGATCCGACTTTCCTCTGGGATCCAGTGGAAAGGGCTGCCTTTGCATCCCAAACCCCAGTTTTTTATCTAGGTAGGAAAGGCTTGGCTCCTGCCCCTGGCTGGGGCATCTCCCAATGGGATGATGTAATCTTATCAGTCACACAATAGGACTTCATGGCCCATTGACAGAATATATCTTCTGGAGGAAGGATGGGTTGTGAATAGATAACGATGATCATCCCCCGATCTTATCAGATGGCACATCAGCAGAGGATATCTCCCACAGAGATAAGGATCACCACCCCTCCCACATTTTAACAGATGGTGATAGAATACACATTTTTGCATTGTACCCCAGGACAGTAGTTTTATTTTTCTTTTCTTGTGGGGCTACTGACATACTTGGCCTCAGCAAAAAGGGTTAAATAGAACTTGAGCTATGAGTTTGAAATTATGCTTGACAGATCTGATCCATGTTACTGCAATGTGTCAGCAACTGCAGTTGGTATGTCAGTTCTGCAAGCAAAAAAGTGCTTGCAATGCAATAATGCAATTTTTTCTTTTTCATGCAAAATCACACGTATCCACCGTGCAGGGATTTTCTTGTTCAGTGGGCTACAGTGTGGATTTAGAAAAAAACATAATTCATTTATATGTAAATACAACCTGAAGGCTACACATATCTGAGCTGCTACAAAGACAGAGAGCATATACATGAAAACAAATGGAACTGTTGTTGTTAGAAATTCATAGTTTACCATAATAGGGGCGGGGGGGGAGGGTTGTCTTTGAAACCATATAGGTCAGCATTTCAGACTTCTGTGTTTGTGTTCCAATTAAAGGAGAAAATGAAAAAGCTTCTGGATGTTTGTTATTGTAAAGTCAGCTTGAGGGGGGAGAAGCAGAAACAGTGTTTTTCATATGTCCTATTAGCAAATGACATGCCATGAATAAGATATTTTAATATTTGGCTCATATATAGGTTTTGTGAGTTTTATTTGTTTTGGAGGGTGGGGTATGTGAGTTTTTGGCAATTTTTACATTTCTTTCTGTTACATGAAAAGAAAATTTTCAAAAAAACTGGAAGTAGAAATTATGTCTGTGAGTCTCACAAAATTCTGGGAAGTACAAGAAATCTAGTATTCTAAAGCAAAAGAGAAGGAGAGGGAGACAAATAAGGAGATGGTGGGTGATTGTGGTGTCTTGCAGCAGCTTTACCTGATTTTTGTTCCTTGATGTAGTAAAAATATTTCCTTGCTGAAGTACTTGGATTTGGACTTAAAATAGCATAAATTACTTTGAGATAAGTTCACATTAACCACCACAAATTCCTCACTTAACCTGTCACTGTTGCTGGAGATACAAGTCTTAGCTCTTACCGATGCATCTTCTACTTCAGCAAGGGAAAATGCAATTTAGTTTTATAGCCGTTTTAGAAGCGTCTATGATAAAAGCAAACCACTACCTTCTCTGATAAGTATTAAAGACCAAACCTGTGCAATTTGTAGTAAGTGCAGTCTGTCCTCTTAAAAATATCTTGGGGATTTATGCACTAAACTCAGAATAATGCTAATAGGAGTTACCTAAGATAATAGATCATTCATTTAGTGTGGCATTTCCCTTCAACGTATTTTTATTTCTATTTTTTAAATGAAAACAAAATTAGGATTGGAGTTTATGGTATAAAGAACTTTCTTTCCTTCTTCTCTGCAGGCATGCTTCTAAGAAGCGTATTGACCATGAGGAAGCCCATGTGTTAGTAACCAGGTTTTGCTAATCCTGCCGAAGAAAATGAAGCCACGTTTCAGCTTTGCCAATCCTTTTCCCACCCTGTCGGCTGAATGAGAAATGGTCGTGTGATTATGCTGACAGCCCAGCATGCATTTGGTAGACCTGTGGTTAACTCGTTCCCTCTCCATGTGTCTGCTCTTACAAAGTTTTGTCCTCATGATACTGTGCTTTCATTCTGCCAGTATGTGCCCAAAAGGCTGCCTTTGTTCCCACTCCGGAGGTCTGAACGTCAGCTGTAGCAATGCAAACCTCAAGGAAATACCCAGAGATCTTCCTCCAGAAACAGTCTTACTTTATTTGGACTCCAATCAGATAACATCTATCCCCAATGAAATTTTTAAGGACTTGCACCAATTGAGAGTCCTCAATTTATCGAAAAACGGGATTGAGTTTATAGACGAACATGCCTTTAAAGGGGTGGCAGAAACCTTGCAGACTCTGGATTTGTCCGACAACCGGATTAAAAGCGTGCACAAGAACGCTTTCAACAACCTGAAGGCCAGGGCCAGAATTGCCAACAACCCCTGGCACTGTGACTGCACGCTGCAGCAGGTGCTGCGGAGCATGGCCTCCAACCACGAGACGGCCAACAATGTCATCTGCAAGACCTCCGTGCTGGACGAGCACGCGGGGAGACCCTTCCTCAACGCTGCCAACGACGCCGACCTCTGCAACCTCCCTAAAAAGACTACTGACTACGCCATGCTGGTCACCATGTTTGGCTGGTTCACCATGGTGATCTCCTACGTGGTTTATTACGTGCGACAGAACCAGGAGGATGCAAGGAGGCACCTTGAGTACTTGAAATCCCTGCCAAGCAGGCAAAAGAAACCAGATGAAGCCGATGACATTAGCACTGTGGTATAGTATTCTGAATACGATGACTGCCTTTGTGAACGAAACTAGAGTTGGATGACACTAAAACCAGAGGTTTACTTCTAACCTTCATTGTAAACATTAAAACTTTTGGGGCTTTTTTTCCTGTTTAACTGAATTATGCCACTGTTGAGCTTTCTAACAGAAAGTTTTGTCCAGGTGGTAAACTTCAATTATTTCTCTGGTGATATCCTAAAGCAAGTGAATTAATATGTAAACGTTAGTTTAGACCCATTCCACTATTTAATAATGAAATTTATTTTTTTAATTTAAAAACCAAATAAAAGCTTAAATTTGAACCATGTAAAGCAGAGTAATTTCTTGATCAGAAACCTGTCCAGTGCCAGAGCACTCTTGGCTTGTTCAGCGCTCGTGAAGTAGAAGAGAGGAGCGCTGATGAAGTGGGCTGTGAGAGGTCCAGGACTGGAGAGTCCCCAGAGGGCACTTGTCACCCATGGGTGCAAGGTGAGCAGCTGGTGAATGGTAGCCCATTTTGTGGGCTGCCTGCCACGGTGGGAAAGGGGCACAGTGTGGGCAGAGCAGAGTGCCCTGACTCTGAGTGTAAGGGATTGATGCTTGCTTAACCTCTCAGAGGGCATTTCAGAAGTGCTGGGGAGGAGACAACCTGGAGGAGCTGCACCACAGGACGCTGAAGAGAGGTAAGCCAAGGGCATGTGGTGGTTTTCATCTTACACCCACTTACTGCCTTTTGTGAGCTTCAGGCAGGTGACCTCAGCACTGAGGAGTACAGAAAGAAGGCAACAGCAAGCTTAGTATGCTGGTCAAACTAGAGTTCCACTAGTGATAATTAAGAAAAACCAAAAAAAACCGAGTGGTTTTAAGCTGTATATTAATTCATAAGAAAATGTGACTTCTATTTTTTAGGAAGCAGCCTTTTAAAAAATTGAAGGAAATAAATGAATATATAAGCTAGGCATATTCTGTTGTGTGTTAGGATATATGTATGTTTTTGTATGATTTTGTGGCTAAACGTGTGGGAAAATAGAAAGTTCACATGCAGTTAAACTCAGCCCTGCTATGAAATGGATATTTTAAATTTCTGCTGTCATTAAAAACAGTGTTTTTTCATAGATAAAATTTTCAAAAGGAACAAATCCACAAGGATGTATTCCTCTTGTCCTTTGTTACCATAATAAAATGATGCTTGTCTCTGGGTCCCTAAAGGACCAGTCTAACTGACATTGGAATATGTATTACAGAATGGTGGATTAAAAAATGTATAGAACTGCTTTGCAAGAGTAAGTGTTAAAGATCAGCCTTAAAAAAATTTTAAGACCCTCCAGAGTAATCTCTCCCATTAGTTTCCCCATTATTTGTGTTCCGGTTATGAGGGAAGAAGCTTGTTTATCTTAGCTTTTTTCAGAACAGTGTTAAAATAATACCTAAAACTTGTTTCAAAGCAAATGAGAGAACAGGAAAAAATTATTTTTTTTTTTAATGGACATAGAGTCAACTTTTTATGTCATCTTTGCACTGTTTTGTCATCTTTGTAGGGTGGGTCCTTGTGACTGACTTAGCTGTTTGCATATCTCCATGAGCAGTTTTTGGGAAATTAAGATGATGTTAGTTTGTCTGTCCATAAAATATCCGGTGTCTGATATTTCCCTGCCACCCACTCCCTTAAGTAAAAATTTTATTTTCTAAGGAGAGGTGCTTGTTGATCCTCCTTAGTTAGCACTTTATGCTTTCCTGTTTCCAAGCTCTATCTGACTATCTACCTCAGCCCCCAAGCTCTGTGTGGCCTTCTGCAGGACCCAAAAGCAGTAGGGTTAAATGCACATGTGAGTCTGAAGAGAGCAGACAAAATGTTACACTGTACTGCCAATATAACAAACTCTACTGAACAGGACATGTAATGTCTCTGTGTAGGCTGAGCAAAATTACTTCCCGATATAATTCTCCTAATTTCTGTAAAATTTCCTTCAGAGTAAAATTGGTCTCATTTCTATAAATGTGTTCCCCAAGCAATACTTAGGATCCCAGCTAATATGCTACTGTGGGAAAAAGGAGGGGGGACTAGCTACAAGATGGCTCTAAGCTGGAGGTACTAACAATCAAGAATTTGGTGTTGTTTATTCACAGCTGAATGAAGGAATTTCTCCACAAAATTTGGACAAAATTATTTAAACAACATTTAAGAAATTCTGGTCAGTCTTAAAACACTATAAAAAGCACTTGGCTTTTAATTTAAAGCAACATTTTCAAAAAGAATCTCTCTTCCCAAAACTGAGTAAGAAAAATATAAATGAGTTATCTTTAGGTTTTCTAGTTTTTTTTCCTTTATTATTTGATCCATAAGACAGGATCTGGTATAGTTTTGCCCCAGCTGAACTTCTGGCTTTCCAACTTTAAATTCTGACCCAAACAAATTTAAACCAATTTAAACATTACTCTATAGAAATGCTTTGGAGGGATGGTTCCAAGAAGATAAGAAGATGCTTGTTTTTACTGTGTTTACTTCACACCTTTCTTTCCAAAACTACTGTCTCTAGAAGAGGCTATGTGCTGCCCTTTGAAGTCAATGGCACAAACTTTTAGACTTTGATAAAAGTCTTCAAGGAGTTATTTCATTTACAAAACGAATTTTGCTAAGAAATTAATAATTTGATATATTTTTATCTGTGATACCTTAGCATGTAAATAGAGATGAGAGGAAATGGAAGTTTCCTTACTCACAGGAGATAGCATATGATAGAAAATAAGAAGGGATATGCATAACACTGATTTTTTTTTTTAAGACACTTCAGGAAAAGTAGAGCTGGGGCTTAATAGCTTAAATGCGATTAATTTCTCTATCCTGATTTTCTTACAGAAAACATCTACATTTTTGTTTCTAAATGGTAAGGGATAATTCTCTCAACATTAGTTTTTCCTTAAAACTAATGATGATTTTTCTCTGCTAATTTTCTTGTGTTAATGCTTTGTGGGTAAGATCTGTGGTAGTGCATTTGGTCTATGTGTATTAAGGTTCAGGCTTTATGTGTTTCTTTTATTCTGTTTGGTACACTATTAGATACAAATGACTTCACTGTTAATGTACATTACAGTCTTAAGTCTATTAGATACAAATATCTTCACCGTTAATGTACATTATACTCTTAAGTCTTTGGTAGCAAGATTTTGCACTGCAGTTGCCATAAATTTCAGGGGCTGAGTATGAACAGAAAATGTGGTGATCCACGTTCTGGTCTTCCCAGGAAGAAAAGAAGAGAACAGAATTTTTGTTTACCAAATAGATGCCATGCAGAAAATCTACTACATATGTTTTTCAGCTTGAAAGGGGCAAATCATAAGCATTAGAAAGCAAAAAAAAAAGAAACTAAAAGGAGCAGCTGGAGGCTTAAACACTTGAATGTGTCATGGAGTCTTGCAGCATGTTTAGATGCACAGTGGGGTCTCAGAGTGAATCTAAAGCAATTTTAAAAATAGTGTTACTCTTAGTTTCTCACCTGGAAAAAGAGCTAAGCAAGCTAAACAAGAGTAAATGAGATCTGTTTTAAAAGCTATCTTCAAACTTTAGGAGGGAAATCTAAAGAGGGAAAATATAGGAGGATATAAATTCTGGTAAGGTTACATGTAAAGCCATAATATGGGCAAAACAAATGGGAATATTTTTTCCTAAGCAAGTGAGAAACAGTAGTCCAACTTTAGCAAGAGCCAAGAGTTTATCAGGTATTAAGGGAACACTGTGAATAGATAGGGCAAATGTTTTGAAAGAAACCAGGCTAGCATTTGAGAAGGGGAAAAAGTCACATATCAATCACAAAAGTAAGGTAAAATCATCTGTTGACTGGGTGATGTGGAGAAGGGAGTTGATAATGAGCTGATTACATTTGTGGGTTATAAACAGTTATGGAGGGCAGTCCAGCTTACAGCTAACTGTGAAGAAATACAGAAGGTTCCTCACATTTCTAAGCTAGCAGATGATGATATAAAGAAGGTTGGATTTGGTGTGAATAATTACAAAGTACTGCAGATGGCACATCTGAACATGAGGATATTCTCTAAATTGGCTGTAATCAAATGGAAGAAACATCTTGGAGGCACAGTGGGAAGCTCTTCAATGACAAACAGCAGAAATTATTAGGAGGGAAATAATCAAACAGCATGGTAGAATGATATGATAAACCACTGAATAAAATCTGTGATGAGCACACATCTGGGGCATTGCGTTTCAGTTCGGGTTCTCCTTGTCTTCAAGAAAAATGAACTTACTTCTGAAGTACTGAATATGTAGAGGAAGATAATAAGATAATCAAGGATATTAAATAGTTTCCATAGGAGAAGATATCTAACATCCCCAGTCATGGAGGTGGGATGCCATTAGAACTCACTGTAATAACTGGGGTAGTAAACAAAAGGGAAATTCAGAAGCTCTGATCTCTTTCTTAGAACAGAAAACAGCAGTCTGGTTAGACAATATGAGGCAATGGATGTGGGTTTTTTTTTAAACATTTTTGTAGAGACCATGCTTTTAAATGAAGTACTGTAAAGAAGGTTACTGTAAAGAAGAAAACATATTCAAAGGTAGGACTCCACAAATTCTTGGAAGTCAAGGTTATTAGCAGTTGACAATGCTAACATTATATAGATACATTTCTCAATGAGGAAAGTCCCTGCTCATCCCAGGAAGCAGGGATGGTTTCCCTAGGAAAGGCTCACAGGTTTGTGCTTCTCTTGCTCTCTGAGAAGAGAGTCTCTGAGACACTGCTGTGGGTGTTTGTTGAGGAAGGGAAGGTGGGCTTGATTTGTATAGCACCAGTGCCATACATATGTCCAGTGGGATGCAAATCAGGCTGCCTCTCTGAGAGGCAGGAGAGGGTGTTTGTAGTGCAGACAAGGAGATTTCCTATGCATGGGCTGGAAATGAAGTCCAGGAAAGGCAAAATCCCACTTAAACGTTGTTTTCTCACTGTGAATTGCAGCACTAACTGCTGGATAAGGTTCAAGCACTCCGTGCTGAGTTGTGCCAAGACTGTGTTAACTAAAGGAGTGACAGCTTTCCACTGGGGATCTGTGGAAAAATTGATTCGGACCTTGCTTGACATATCAAGGCAAATTGATACTACTCTTACAGCTCACCTGGTAGTCCATCTAGAAATGTGAATTTCTCTGCAGGTTCTTCATTAAAACAAGGCTAAGGAGTTGTTTTTCATGAAGAAATACCTTCATTGTTGTTTCTTCAAGTGAAAACTGGTGTGATGACTTCTTGATAGTATAAGCACTTCAACAGTGCCACTTATGACAGGGAAATGCCTAGAAGCTTTGGTTTTGTTTTCCTTGAGTCAATCTGAAGAGCAAAACCCAAACATCAAACACGGTGTACACATTGCCATGCCATAGCAATATGTGAAGGAGGTGTTTTTTGCATGCCAGCACATCCATGAGTATGTACATGTGCAGGGCATCCATACCTCTCTCAAGTTCACTCATATTTCCCTGTGGTTAGCTGTGTTCATGTCTGTACGTCCTGTATGTATACAGCATATTAGCTGTACATATGCTTGCATGCAGATAAGACATTAACTCCATTGGATGCTTTCATTTTCCCTATTTAATAATGAAAAGGGTTGCTTTGTTGCTTCAAAGCCATGATTCATGCTGCATTTAAGCCAAGTACACCTCCATCCTCAGCCTTTCACAATGCTCCCTGATCCCAGTACCAGCTACACAGAATGTGGAAGAAAGTGAGACAACACTCATACAGCTCATCCTCTTTCTGAGATCCTTAGTCACATCCATTGGCTACCACTCCAAGCTATTAACAGACCTTTGTGAACAACTTTTTGTTCTCCAGCTGGCTCAGAAAGCAATGCAACTTCCTAGAAAGCAAGGTATTTAGGTGGATGATGTAATGTCTTCCAGCTCTTAAGGATAAGCCGTGTTTGTGAAAACCGGAGAGTGCAAGTGCAGCTCATGTTCCTGGATCAGTTCTCCTCTTCTGCACTTGTAAATGAGTAGGTTCTTGGCATTACAAATGTTTGGCTGTGTTTTTCTCCTAGGAGATAGTTATGGCCCTTGGAGACGATTCCTTGAGATGACTGTGAGTCTGAATACAGCTGCTAATTCCAAAAGAAATGCCAGAATGAAAAATGAGATGATTTTAAGATTTCCCTACTGCAAGGAAACTTGAGAAGCAGTTAAGTTTTTAGGAAATCAAACATCTGTGTTATTCTTAATGCTGTTTTCAAGTTTTAAAAGCACATTGTGAGCATAGTGCTGCTTTGGTGGGGCAGTCTGCAAGCAGATTTCATAACAAAGCAGCAATCGCTGTAGCCTGTTAGTGGCAGATTGAACTGGACTTTGAGGAAAAAAACCCAAACAAACAACAAAACCAAGCCAATACAACAAAAACACTTAACAAAAACAACAAAACCCAAATAAGCAAAAAACCCAACCAAACAAAAAGTCCATATGTTGAACCGTCTGTTTAAGTATATTCGTCCTTCACAATTAGTAGTCACTGCCTTATAATGAGTTTGTGATCTCTTGAATTCTTCATAGCTCCATTTTAATTTGAAAAAATAGGTTTATTTAAATACATCTGCCCTAACACTGGTATGAGCTAACACTGGTATGAGCTGACACTACTCATATTTAAATGGAGATTGAAGTTGAACGTATTAGCTAAATTAATCTGCACTGAGGTCTGTTTCTATGCCTGTCTGCATATCTGTAAAAAAAAAAACTTTAGGTATATATTAGCAAAATACACATTTTCTTTAAATAGATGTGGTTATAAAATCATGCTCTTTCAAATATGCTTTGGAAGTTTTTAATATATAAAAGCAAGGAAAAAATTGGGAAGAAAAAACACCCTAGAAAGACCCTAGAACTTTCAGGTTGCCTTCAGACATCAAAGTGGGACAAAAAGGAGAGAAAAAAAAAAGCAGTATCAAAACCTATTTTTTTTTCTTCCTTTGAGGATTAGCTTTGTGCTCAATGCTGCATTTCATGGTTTACCAATTTTTTATTTCTGTACCTAAGCCAGATTAGCATTCACTTTCAGCAAAGTCTCTTATAAATGGAGTTCTTAGCCACAGAGAATACTGAAACATATCATGTCTGGAAAAAAACCTGTGACTGCAACAAATAAGCCCTCTAGACAATATCTCTATACCCTGTTAACTAAATTTAGTGGCAAAGGTAAAGAGTTGTTGAATTAAGGTAATACTAGAGAGATTTCAGGTTCTTGAATAGAAGCTGGTTTTTATGTTCTCAATGTGACTGAATATGGGGCAACCAACACATCTTCTCACTATTCTATTTCAGAAGGTGCAAGTCTGGTTGCTGTTACAGAACACAAAACCCACTGTCCCTTTCTCCATTAAATTCCTAAGGACAAGGGCTTTGGGGAATGCTGTATCTGGAAAATGCCACCCTGAGAGCAGTTTGTTCAGAGTCTCACCTCAGCACTGCCAGCTGTGTTGGTTTAGGCAACTTGTAAAAGGAGGGAAACTGCTGTTTGGATGAGATCTGTGAACCCTCTCCCTCTTGAAGGGACTTGCTTAGCACTGGTAGCAGATACCTCACAGGTCAGGATCCCAGAGACTTCATCCTTTAAAACCATAGGGAGCTTGTTTTCCTTCAGAATGATACAAGTTAATTTTGGTACATCAAACTTTCCAGTATTATAAACTGAAAAACACCATCACAGCCTGTTTGATTTGCAAGACAAGGGTGTCTAACCACATTGCAGCTGTACTTAGAATATTTTTCCCTGTCTTTTGTTGTTTAGTATTACATTTGTGGTTGAATAAAGTTCATGACTCTTCAGATTGAATCTTCAAGCAAGCTTGTTTTCACTTACCAGAAATGATTTCCGATTGCTATTAATGGTAAACCTCACTGGAAAATGTATTCATGGGTCAGCAGAGATTTGTTCTTTTTTCATGTTTTTTGCAAGATACATGAACTGATTAATATATTATGGATTTTTACAAAGTAAATGACATATGTATGCACAAGGTGAGTTATAAAGGTATTCCTTCAAACAACAAACTCTGAAGTACATGGAAACATCTTTTTCTTTACAAAACCTGTGGCAACCCGGAACTGTAGTTGCAGGATAATAGATGCAAATTGCAATGCTGAAAATAATTAGATAATAAAAGAAAATTCATCTCTTTGTTTGGTTCTCACTCTGTAATGTAACAAAATTCCTGGTTTAACTTGAAATTGTGCTTTCTTTGTTAACAAACTTTCTTTCCAGGTTCAGGAATGTACTTTGGACTGTATGTGAGACAGACATTTTGATACTGCCTTCAGTGGAATCAGCATTTCTGCAATAAACGTGTTATTGATTCAGGATAAACTGAGCCACCATAATGGCAATTGCTTTTGTACTTTTGAAAGGGTTAATTTGGGTTTAACATCTAAATAATGACATCACACAGCTCTGCATTGGTGCACCCTCAGACTTCTAGCGTGGCAATGAGGAACTATCTTTTCCTTATCCTGGTGGCAGATAGCTATGACAATTACCTTAATACTTTATATGACAAAAGACATGTAATGTCTTTTTGTATTTGGCTTTACACAGACCTCTGGAATCTCTTAAGTATGTGTGTATGAGGACAGGCTTTTAGAGTGGAGAAAAATAGGTATTTAAGAAGGTTGACTGCATATTATTAGCTTCTGGTAATGGGTCACAGTTCAGGCAGCATCACCCACAAAGTTACTCTGTAGCAAAATCACTGGAGTCAGCAGGCTTCTGGAAAATACCCACCACTATTGTTTAAATGCTTGTGTTCCAGTATTTTTCCACAATTATTTTTGTTTCTGCAGCATTGTGTTCTCTCTGTGAGCACCACTGTGGAGGTGATTGTTTTGGGAGGAACAGGCTCTGAATTTCCAAGCTGTCCTGAGGGTGTGGAAAAAAGGTCTTTCATGGAAACTACCTCAATTAAAAATATGACAATACATAATCGTGGACCTGAGGAGACCTGACACACATTTCACGCCTGGCCCCTGACTGCCTGAGTAAATAGATGCCATACTTAGCACAGAGAACAAATGGTTTGGGCTGAGAAGAGTGAGTCATTCAAAGCCGAGTTGCTTTTCCTGAAAGCACACAGAAACGCAATGATTAAATAGGCTTTACATTTGGAAAATCCTGCAGGCAAGTCTTTAATCAGTCTTGAAATGCTTTTCCTTGTGCTGCCAGTAGATTTGTTTTGACACAGCGTGGTGATGACTCTAGGTGAGGCAGTCAGTTTTAGCTGGTAGAGGCGTTCGGGTGACGACTGCTCACGTTAGGTGAGCTCAGTGTTGGGTGTCTGACGAGTGTGCTCCTTCTGCTGCAGGTGCTGGATTGAGCTCAACGCAGAACCAGCTTTTCCACACAAACTGAGAAGATGCCTGAGCTGCGTGGGCTGCCTGAATTCAGGGAGAGTGAGCAGATGGCACCCCTCACTGCAGCCTGATGATGCTGTTCCTGATGAACTTGGTTTGAAACTCTGGTTCTCATCTCTTGTGGAAAACCACAAGGGTTCATGGCACATGGACCTCAGCTGTTCCAGCTTCCTCTTCCCATACACATGTGTGTGTGCAGCAACATTTGACTCAGCTAGGTCTTGATGGTGGGAAAGCAGGAATTTCTGTGCTGGATGTTGGGTGGGAGAGGGTCAGAGGGTGCTTGCCATAATCATGTGCTATTGCAGTATTCATATAAGTGGGTCGTGTTTATTTTGTTTTCTATTTTCTTACTGGTTTAATATTGGACTTTCTCCTGTAGAAATGAGAAAGCAATTAAACCATTACTTATCAGTAATGCCATAATGTTTGTGCCATAATGAAGAAGCACTTAATTACTGTATGTTACATATCACGTCAGAGCCTGTCATGTCCCTTTTTTCCGGGAGACTCTCCAGGGAAGGAGTCAGTCAAATTCTTGGTAAATCCCTCCTGACTGCAGGGCACACGACTGAGCAAAATGCACCTTGTTCACCTGGCAGCTACACTCAGGGGAGTTCTCTGTCTGTCAGAGGCAAACTATCTACTTGTCTCTCAAACGTGGTGCATTTCCACTTGTAAATTTCATTTCTTGTTGGAGAAAAGACATCATTCAGAGGAGATAGGTGAAGGGTAATGAGAATCTGCGAATTATGTTCCCAGGGAGAAAAGAGTGGCTGGAGTGGATGAAGCAGATTTGAGGCAAGGGGTTACAGGAGTGCCTGGAGAAGCCAATAAAGCCCAGAAATTTGTCAATCTGTAAATTGGAGAAGCCCTGAACTCTCTGCAGAGAGTGGAGGAATAGGAGGGAGAAGCTGAGGTAAGATGCCTACCTGGAGAAGATGCTCTGCATGGAGATATGCATCCATTCAGGCAGATGCTGGGGAGGGAGGGGGAGATGCAGGGAATTCCCCTGTTCAGTTGCCCTAACCCTTGGTGACACCATGACTTGTTTTCCACCTCCCACAGCACCACTGATCCTGCACTCTGCTCCAGAAAGGCTGTCTGAGGGGAAAACTCAGCTAGGAGAAAGAGCTATTAGGTTGTTTATGCTTCTGATGGTCCCAGTCCCACCTGGGCTGGCCAGAGTGTTTCTACCTGGATACTTGGAGTTCCTGAGACCTGGGTTGTTGGAAGGCATCCCACCACTGGCACTGCTCCTGCTGTGAGGCTGTTTCCCACTGAGTGGGGTGGGGAAGAAAAGGTTCCAGCCTCTCTGGTGGCTGCTGGGTTGATCTGTCTCTGTTATATTGCTACCCCACAGTTTGGCTCTCCAAGCTGATGCTTGGCTCTTCCCTACCCAGCCTTCACAAAGGGCTGAGGAGGAAAAATATTTTGCTCTCTAGGAGGCGAATCATAAATAATGTCCATGCTCTGCTTTCCCACACAGCTGCATGTGCCCTTTGAAACACAGTGAAGATGTAGTGTATGTAATGAAGTCTTCCCTTGTATGCTTCTGTCTGCTTTGTATGTATTTTTTAAAGTTTTTAGCTGGGACACCACCTACCCTGCTATATTGTCTTCCTTGCTGAAATCCAGAACTGTAGAGGGTCAGATCCTTACCTGCAGTAGTTTAATGTAATTCCAGTAAAATCAAAGGAGCATTCTCATTTATCACAGTAAAGGTCCTCTTGCAGAAAGTATTTTTAACTGCCAGCATCCTCACTGAGTGTGAGGGAAAGAAATCTATGGTAATTTGGGGGGAATATTTAGCCAGTCTACTCGGAAGGTTCTCCTATTTCAGTTGTGCCTAGGGATCCTATCAGAGCAAAAAGATGCTGATAAAGGGGATGGTTTGGCACAAGTTTAATTCAACATTGACTTAAGCTGTCAGGGCTAAGTAGATCAAGAAGAATAGCACTCAAATTATGACAGCTTCAAGGCTTTGTAGATAAGAAAGAGAATCTAATTTTAATTATGATCTTCACTGAATTTTGAAAAGATCATAGTCCTTCATCAGTGCAAGAAGGACAGGAAACATATACATGAACTCTTCCACGTTAAAGGTAGGAGCAAATCTGTCTTTTGTTTTAGCCCAAAGCATGTGAAGGCCAACATAACTTCTGTTCCTTTTCCTGGAATTATGTGGTACAATATTGTTTTTTGCAGAGTTATTACTATACTGAAAATATTGTTGCTATACTGCAAGGGCAGTAAAGCAGACTTTGCTGAAAGCAAAATTTTTCTTCAGTTGACTGAAGACGTGCCTCCCTCCCAGTTTAGGGGTATCTCCCTCACTCAACAGGATTTTTAAAAAATTAAGTTAATTTTAAAATATCAGTCTCAGGCTTTGTCTTAATTTAAAAACTTTGAAACCAGAGGTTCATTAAGGTTAGTGTTTATAATGCTAGCATTATGTCACTTGCTTCTATGAGGAATTTATTGACAAATAGTTTACAAGCAGGCATCCTGCATTTAAAGAAACCTTGTTTTGCAGGCTTATGTAACTTATCTTAGATACAGTGGCTATCTCTACCTAAAATCCTTATCATTGTCAAGGAAATGAGAATTTCTCAGGTCTATTATCACTCTTAATTCCATTAAATATACTCAAGGACCGTGAATGTAAACCCTTGTTGCCTGTTGCCAGCCTCTTCTCCATTCTTAGGAACAGATGGGAGGCTGGTCTGCTGGGGTGCTTGATATCAACAAAGGCTAAGAAACTCCTGTTGAAATAGAGGACAATTGTTCAACTTTTAGACCAATATACCTGGGTGAAGCTCACCTACAAAATGAAGAATCTATGTAGCATGACTGGAAAGGTGTTCTGAAAACAGACGGTTCACTTTTATTGTTTCCCTCTTTCTTGTTTTTCACTTTTGAAATTGAAGTCCTGCAATATTTTACAGTGATTGGAGAAATAGAAAAGTAATGAATTGCCACAGCCAAATGAGAGGATATTCAATAAGAGGAAGGAAAAGGGGTTTTAAAATCCAGATTGTCTTAGACTCTGCTAGCATGTAATTTTTTTCCAGTGGCTAATTAACTTCAGATAAAAGAGATTGTAAAGTCTTTAATATCAATTTCAGTTCTTCATGAAGATGCAAGAACTCAAACGTCCTTGATGCATCCTTTATCAAGCCATGGAAAGTGAGAAAGATTAAACTCTCGAGCTTTCAAATAGTTCTAAAGTAAAAGAAAGCCAAGAAGGTTTTAGCTTTATTCTCTTCATCTGTCCTTGACCCAGCAGCTGTAATTTAGCCACCAAATTGATGGGGAAGGCAAGCTTCATACAAAAGATATATCTTCTCTCCCGTCAACTACAATGGAAGGAATATTTGTTGTAGAGGTTTTAATTTCTTTTAATTTCCCAAATTTTCAAACTGACCTATGCATCTTTAAGTATACAGATACTTAAAACCAAATTTGCAAAACCTCAAACAAATGTCTGATTGAGTTTATAAATCTGGCCTATTAAAGGAGACTTAAGGCTGGATTATTCAGATTGTTTTGGAAGTCAAAGTGATTAAAAATTTATCTTAAATAAGAAGGCATCCTTTAGCACCATCTTAATGAAGACCCTAAGACTGGAAATGCCTGTTTAGGAAGACGGGAAAAGCCAGAAATCAAAGCACCTTTCTTTAATGAAATAATTCTTCATTTCAAAAGTGCAGGGCAGCCGGGGAGAATGAAGACAAGCCCAGGACCTCTTCTTTTCCTGCTGAGCTGTGGTGCTCACAGATGCTGAGGGGGGGTCTGTGAGGATACTGCTGCCAGTGGGGTGAGAATCAAGCAGATGGGATCTACTCTTTCTGGCTCTACCTGGGGTGAGGGCAAGGTGTGGCTTAGCCAGTTTGGTGGGTTGTCAACCTGGTCATCAGCAAGAGTTTTCACTGCTCCTGCCTCCACTCCTTGAACCTTCTCCACCATGCAGGGGACTGGTATGGTGCCCACCAGATCATCTCCCATGGGATGTTTGTGGCAAGTGTTTCTTCCCTTTCCACTTGGCTTTTTTTCTTCCTGTCAGTCACTGAAGGGAAGATTCAGTCCTCTGTGTCAATGCAGAACAGTGACAATACCCCTGCAGGTCCTAAGGGCTGGGGAGTAATCTGCAGGTGTATCCAGATGCAAGCTCTGCAGAACAGTTCGTCTTCCCCACTGTAATGGGAAGAAGCGTGTTTGGAAAAGGAGTCTCATGTTTTGAGAATGCTGTTTTCGACATGGAGTGTACTATCTGTATCTTTTGCACACAGGCTGAGAGGGACTCTGGCATTTGAAGAGCAAAGTCTAAAGTGCTCCCCTAAAACCCATGCAGCTTGCTAGTAACCACTTTTAAAGAGAGGACATTACTTTTAAATCCTGTTTTCTAAGACTATTGCCAGAGGAAAACTGCTTTAGTTCAGTGTCTTGAATGAAGATGGAGGGCTCAGATCTAAATTCTTGGTTACTCATTAGAACTAACGGTCTTGGTGTCAGACATCATAACCTAATGGAATGGAATTAATCATCTGGCTGGGAAAGTCTTGCTTTAGAAATATGTAACATACTGAAGTGCTTCCACTTTTGCTCATCAAATTCAGCATGAAGATCAATTTGTGCATCTGCAACCTCTTCAAAAGTAGCTGACAACAGAATGGTTTGTTTGCTCAGAGATAAACTTCCGTGGCTTGTTACATGATATGTGTTGTTTTTGCAGTTAGCCTAGGAAAAGGAGTTGGGGAAACAACAGAAAACCTTCAGACAGACTAGGATAAAAAAACCCAAAAAACCAAAAAACCTGTGTTTCAATCTTACAATTGAAATAAACTGTGTTTTATGTCATCCCCTTATATACACCCAGCTGTCTAAACTATTTTCACTCACATGAGACCTGTCAGTGTTGGGAACATCTGCTAAGATGTTCCACTGCTGATGATGGGTATGACATTCAGCAAAATAGTTGCAAAATTTTATATATAGGGGAAGATGCAATATGTTTTTCCTGATCATCCCTATCTATCATTAAAGAACACTGAAGTTCACACAAGGATTTCCAGTTGGCTGGTTTTGAATTAAATTATCAAAGACCTTACATTACTCTTAAGTCCTCAAGCACATTTGCACTTGCTCTCCCTTGTTTAATGTACTTGTTATAAAAGTAAAAGCTACTGCCTTTTCTTAGACTTGTGAATATAGCTGAGAAAAAGGGGGGTAACCCAATAGACAAGATCTTTCAAACTGCAAAAACTGAAAAAATTCTTGCTTGTTTTTTTTCTCCCAATTATGTCAGTTGGCTACAAAAACATGTCAACTTCTCCCATGTATCTTGGCCTTGTGACAGCTAAAACAATGCTGTTGCTGTTTAAATTGAGGCAGCATTTTCAACTTTTGAGAACAAAGAGTATTCATCATCCTACTAATACTGATATTCATAAAAGAGACCAAGTTGATTGGTTTACCAATCAACTGCTTACTTTACAAGCCTGTCTCAAAACAGCCCCAACACCACTGTCCACTTTTTAATATAATCTTGTTCCAGCCCCCTGAAAAAATTTAAGACAGACTTTTCTGTCAAATTGGAGAAAACACAGACTGGTAAATATTGAATAGATGAGATTTCAAATAATCCAAATGTAAGAAGTTTTACTAAATGTTGGGAAAGAGTTTGCCTGTTATTAAACCAAGTTTGGACATATTTGCTAATCACATCTGTCATTGCTGCAGACTTGGTCTGCAATTTGTGCTACTGCAGAGCCCCAGACACCCTTGTCTCTGCTGGGAGAGTATAAACACACAGTGAGGCTTCCTTAGCATTTCAGTGCCACTGCACCATTCTAAGCACATTTCTCATGACCATGTGCAAGGCTAATGTCAGAATTTCCAGTGAGGAACAAGAAGCCTCTTGTGCACAGAAGGCAGAGTATACTCATGTACATAAAGCACAGGTTCCCTCTAAAAAAGACCTGAACAAAATCTGCATTAATAGAATGTAATAAAAGTGGTGACACAGTGTGTGACCAGTTGCACTGTTTCTGATATTTCTAAACCGATTAAGTGTAAATAATCAAACCATGAAAACATTTTTGTTACTCAACAGGCATCTTGGCACCATCGTAGCAGTTTTGCAGTGACAGGCGGTGACGCATTAGTTGGAGGATAAGGTAATGGGTTCACCATTACATGAGCACATCAGCAACAGATCAGTATTTCAAGCAAAACAGAACAAATGAAAAAAATAATGTCTTCAGGACATTTCTGTGCAAAAGAAACCAAGGGGAAAATATTAAGAGAGCAAGTATTATCCTACTAAACTGTGATTTGTGATGTTGCAGCACAGAGTTGAAGTTGGTGCCAGTTCTTGTCTCTCAGAAGAGATTTCTAAGCATTTGAGAAGAGTTGGTTCAAACTGATGTGAAAAAGTTTCCTTTTATTCTTTTTGAGAAGTTGTTGATATTTTGCAAACAGAACCAAGTAGTGTTTAAATTTTCCTGTTTTTTTTTTAATGTTATTTCTTAGTTTGAAATAAAGTGTCTTACCTTACTACTCCATAGAAAAATTATCTTTTAACCTTGAGGCATATATATTAGTTTTGTTTCATTTCAGCCTATTCAGCTGCAAAGCAAGAAGAGTGAATCAAATCTGTTGGTTTAGATATTTTATAATGTGTTGGCTTCCATTTAAAGCAAATAGCCCTAACACTTCCATAACACTTCGTGACTGTACTAGTTCTCAAAGAAATAACACATGCATGCAGCTTTCATTGATCTTTGGGAAGGCTGGAACACTATTCATTTAACATTTTAAAAGCTATTAAAACTTTCTGTTAAACGGTGTGATTTTTGTGCTATCAAATTATTCCTTAACCTTATTGAAACGGATAACAGAGCCCTTTCTGCCACTTGTCATTCCTCTGTTGTGCTGAGGTGCACCATTCTGAAATGGCTCGTAGGAGGCTGCTCAGCCACGAATGTGTGAAATGGTTGCAATGACCCAGCAGTGCATCTGGGGAGCTGGCTCTGCTACAGGGCTCTGCATTTAGCCACTGTGGGAGAGAACTGCTTCTGGATGCAATTATGCAGTCAAACAGTCCTGCTTCTGCAGGAGTCACAGTCTCTGGAGGTTTAAATCAGTGTAGTAAGCACCGTGCTACACTGATTTACAACAGCCAGGGTATCGCTCCCCACGAGCCTGGCAAGGGTAGCGCTTGGCTTCCTGGAGCACAGCAGCCTTGGAAGGAGGGAGGCTGGTCTCAGCTCTCCAGGAATTAAGTTGCTCCTTCAGTGCATGGGAACAGTTAAGCTCACTTGCACAAAACATATGTTGCTTGCATAAGATACATTTTGGGTGAAAACTCTGCTTTTAATTATAGACGGTTGCATAAAATGTCAGTGATCAAAGCACAGAATTAGCAGCATTCTTGGCCTGAAGGATACCAGCCAGAAAGCATATTTCTCCTCCTGTTTACTCCTCTTGGAGCAGAATTTTTCCAACTTTATGAAAGTTTTCTATTCAAGTGAAAAAAAAAAATCAACCAAAGAGGAAAGTAGCATTTCCTCATCTATTCTGTCTCTCAAGTCTTCTCAACAGTGAAATTTCTCAGGATCTGAGCAGGGTGGTTTTGAAACAGGGAAGATTGGAGATCTGTCATCTCATTTCAAAGCAAGAAGTCTGAAAGTCAGGTTTATGTTGTCTGAGGCAATCTCAGCCTTTGGTTTCCTTTTGTCCACAGGCTGATGGGGAATGCCCATCCTTTAAAATCACCAGTTGCCTCTGATAAGTAAAATTCCTTCAGTAATTCTCCAGAGCCTGAGATAATTATATCCAAGGCAAAACTGGCAAGGTTTGAAATGTGATCAGATATATACCCAGCTGAGTAGGATCCACTTAAGTATTTGCTCTGATTTAGCCATTGTCATTCCAAAAATACTGCCATGGAGGAAAATATAAACATGATCCCTTCTTTTTTAGGATTGTTACCATCTGTATCATAGTTACCAAATGCTTCTTGCTTAACTTGCATTTAAAATTAACAGAGTCTATGCATCGCCTGTCTTTACTGTAATCATAATATAGTAATCACAACTCTGTTCACAGAATGTGGTCTACTTCGATAAGCATTTTGCTTTAGCTTTGAGTAATGTTTTTTGACAAGTGCTATTTTTGCCACTTCTTCTATAAATATATAGGTTATTATTATTCTGCTGTAGTGATTCACTTCTGTACTCATTCCTCTGGAAGTACATTGAATTACACCAGCTGAGATTATGGCCTCTACTGTGCTTTTCAGAATGTTTTCTTTTAGTCTCCTCTATTTTTAGGTCAATTACTGAGTCGAAATCACATTACATGACTGAAGATAGCACCTGTCCTTTTATTTATATCCTCATATTTTCTGAGTTCCTGTTGCTGCTTTTTTTGACCTCCCTTCTCGATGTAACTGCTTCTCATTATGCTATTTCCTGACTTAACCTAGATTACACAATATCTGTGTAGATTCAATAATCCCTTTGAAAGAACTAATTGAGCAGAAAATGCTAACAGGAGACCCGTGGGTTAACCTCAACAAAGGCAAAATCCTCAAGCACATAAGGAGGATACTTTCCTTTTTAAATGAGGTGATTAATGGTAAGATCCTATTTTACTCTGAATGCTGTGCATGAATTACTTTGGCAAGGTTTGTTGAGAGCAAAATCATGTTTTAAGGAGTACTTCCTGGAAAGCCAGCTTCTGGCTGATTCTAAGAAGGATCCTTACCACCAGGAGGGAACACAAAAGGCTGTCTTCCCTTTCTAATCTCCAGTTTCTGCATTTCTTAAAAAAAAAAAAGAATTTCTGACAGAACTTGATTCTGTCAGAAGAAGAATTTGATTCACAAGGTGGTTGCCAGCTACACGTTGCCAAATGTTGGAGAAGTGGAGAAGAGCCACGCATGTGGCTCTGGTCTCTGTCTGCACTCAGACTGGCTGCTTCTGACAAATGTGGAAAGTGAACCAAAGCAGCAACCATCTGACCCTCAAAGAGCACTCACTCCGAGTTACCAAGTTTGTACTGTCAAATGTAATGGCCAAGAGCCAAGGCTCTTCTGTGTGAAGTGCCCAGTTAATAGCTGAATGAGTATTTGGAGGTCTTGTCATGTAGTTAGGCTTTGTTATCATCTGACCTTTTCTAATCTAATTTATTATATGTAATACATAACTCTCTTTGTGTAGAGGTTTTTTTTTACTTTAATAATTATACCTTATCCTTAAAAATAAGCAGTACTGATATACCCATGGGAGTGAAAAACTAGAATTATTCCTAAGTGTGGCAGATTTTAAGTATATTTCCAAAATGATTTATAGAGATAACTTCATATGCCCAAAGAAACTTAAATTTCAAGAAAGGACAGCTCTTCCCAAAAAATATGCTCTTCCACTAGGATGGGCTGTGGTATGGTTTCAGTAATTTCAGGCTATTCAAGCATCAGAGTTCTCCACATCAGTATTCGGTCTATATTTTACCATGGTCAGAATAAGGCTATCAGTTTCTTGTGCTCTATCTTTGATTCTGCATCACTTTCCCTATAAAGTGCCACTCCTGTGGGTTTCTAGTTGAAATTTGAGCTAGAAATTTGAGCTTCTTGGATCCCAGAGTGAAATGGCCATGTAGTACCCTGAGAGGAAAATAGGAAAAAAACAGTAAGTAGTGGGTGAAAATTCTACCATAATAGATTAATCCTTTTTTCCCCAAACATTGCACTAAATTTGACATGCTAGGAATGTTGTCTCCAATTGCCTATTTCTCAACAATGTAAAGCAATCAAATTTTGATTGTGAAGATGTGTGTCTAAGATTATGCCTTGAGAATAAGGTTGGAGTGAGTTTAGTGGCAAGGGTTAATAGTCCAGTGTTTGAAGTCAGTTTCTGAAGAAGAAGCGCACTGCTCTCATTTTCCAGTCAGCTTGAACTAAAACAGCACCTGAAGAACATGTATGTTTATGGTGTTTTGAACTCCCATCTTTGGTATTGCTGTCACTGCTGTTAATTGCTTACTTGGGTTTCTATTCACTTAGTGCTGATTCTTGGCCCTGGAAGACTGACTCATTGTAAATTTACTGAGGAAGAATTCTTTCTATGTCCTCAACCAATCTGAATAATTAATTTTTTATTTTAATCATTATGCTCCTTATCTGGCAGTCTCTTCATGAAAGAGAAAAAAAGAAAGAAAGGGACATGTTCAATTAAAACAAGAAAGTGCTGAAGTTAAACAACATGTCAGTCACTCTGGTAGTTAAATAATGTGCTATTTCTTCAGGGTTGCACACTTATCTTTCTCAGCAGTATTTACTGTACAGCTAACGCTTCCAAAGGTTCTTTTTGCAGCAACAATCTGCCAAAAGCTAAATAATTTGCAATTAGCAGACACGAAGCTTTATGTTTGCACCTGGAAAATATTGGTAATAATTCCCTGGCCTGGGGAGTGCCAGGAATGGAGGCCAAGAGCATACCCAGAGTAGGGGTCAGAGTTTGCCCTGTGCAACCACCTTCCCCACACAGGTGTTCCCAGTGCAGGAGACCCTGAAATCTCCAGTTCAGTGAGGTTGTGCATTATCAGCACCTCATTAGCTGCCATCCTGCAGGAGACCTGCAGTAATTGTGTGGGTGTTATGATCAGTGCCAAACACGAGGTAGTTTGTAGTTGCTTTGGGCTGAGTGAACAAGGTATGTGCAGAAAACGAAAAAGAAAAAGAAAAAGAGAAAAAGAAAAAGAAAAAGAGCACCTCATGATATGTGCGTAGAAATGGTATATAAAATAATGTCATGAATAAAAATGTTTCCAGGCCTGGCTTCATGTGCATAAAACATTCTGGCTTTCTTTTAGACAAGTTGCTTGATGTGTTGACATATAATCTGGACTGTCCTTTTCAGGGCTTACTATATATGTTTTTATGTTTTCAGCATGTATAACTGTATAGAGCTCAACTCTGATCACAAAAATTACCCAAACTGGAAGCTGTTCACTTCAGGCCAGTCCCACTGCTTATGCAGAGCAATGTGCATAACAGCATCCTGTCTTCAGGGTGTCATCATCCCAACCAGCAATGGTAGTTTAGCGTGCTTTCTCCAGTTTGGGGACAAAAAGTGTATGTACAAAATTCTCATTGGTGCCAACATTAGATTTTTTCTTCTAACTGGCTGGGTAGTTAGAATGGCTGCAGAATCCATCTGTGCCAGGGTAATTGGATTGGGATAGAAGGGGACTTGCCTAGGGCTGAAGTGCAGGGTGCATAATGATCTGTGCCAGTGACTGGAGAAGATATGTTTGGTACAGACATTAACATGATGGATAGGTTGAAAGAATATTGAGAACCTTCAGGATTCCAAATCAGGAAGCCCAATTACTGCATGATGTAGGCGAACTTAATAAAAAAATAATGATGCCAGTGAAACTGTAGCCCTTCTTCATAGTGCTCCATCAGAACTGCAAAAACAGATCTTAAAAGGAACAGAGGGAAGGATCAATGTAATAAACCTGCGCATTTCATTAGGCTTGAGACAGAAGAAACAGCAGGACATGCTCTAGTAGTGATTCCCTTTCCAAATGGCAGCAAGGGTTCTAGGAGCTGTGCTCTCATCTCATACCAGTAAAAAGTCTCCTATTCCACAAGCAAGGCAATAAAACTCATAACCATTAGTGTCTTGTCCAAATCTCTCTTCTGACCCTAAGCAGATTTCTGAAACAACTGTGGAGAAACCTATCTCTATGTGACCAGCCCAAATTTTTCATCAAATCTGAGGAAATGGAGACGAGGAAGACTCTGAAGGGATCCTTTGGCCAAAGTGGAGTTATCTCCCAGGTGGGAGAAAAAGACATGCTCTAGAGCAAAATTCCTCCTCTTCTGAAGGTGATGCCTAAGTCACAGATGGGCCATGCCTGGCTTTTACCATCGACTGGAGGGAGACTAAAGGGAGTGACTTATTATTATAAATGTCTTTGCTTTAGATGTCTAAGAGTGGGTGAGACCAGCCTTCTTGAGGAGTACCCAATAAATATGCTCAGTGAAGCCTGCTCTCTAATATCAGGATGAAGAGCTCACTATACATGTATACATGCCTTGGTATATATATATATATATATATATATGTGTGTGTGTGTATGTGTGTGTGTGTGTGTGTGTGTATAGGATGGGTGCTTCTGTGCACCAAAATCTGTAGAAAAAATTATAATGAGTTTCTAAACACTGGATCTGATGCTTTTAAAATTATAGTGTGTACCTTTTGCTGTTCAATTCCAATGCCTTCAATTTTTCAGTTGTTTTACATTCCTAAAAAATCAGTGAAAAAAAATGGTGCAATCATATGCTTCTTACCTACAATCAAGGGTACCTGAAGGAAATTAATTTGTGTTTGTTAGAATGCACTGAATCTTTCCTAAGAAGACAAAGTTTCACAATAAATTTCTTGATATTCTATACATCGACATTTATTTTACACTCATTTTTTTCAGTGAAAACAGGTTTTATCACCTGGTCATGCCTCTGTCTGGAAATTTGTAATGATTTCAAAGGCACCATAAATCTGAATAAATGGATGAAATGTCTCTGTGTACCACAAAAGCAAATAATTTTATCTTTTCATTTCAATATGGGTGCTCTAGAGCATCCATCCACACCAAATTAAGGTCTTAAGTTGTAAAATTGACTTTACCATCTGCTTTGGGCATAAAGTTCAACCAAAAGCCTTCAGAGGCTACCCCCAGCAAAGAATAAAAATCTAGCTTTTAATACAGAAACTTGGCCTCCAGACTGGCACACCATATGAAAGCAGAGGAATCAAAGCCAATTTGGGATCCAAACATATTAACCAGAAGGAAGAGATTGAAGCATACAAGAGCACATTTCTCTAAGGTTAACATGTACTCTGATTTGTATCTTGCACTTATCACTGATCTCACTGAGACTTCACAAACAAGGTATGTGCAAGTACAGAATTTGTTGCTTTGCTTTTGAAGCTGTACTTTTGATTTAGTTGGTGAGAAAGTGAGAAAACAATTAAGGAAGCAGTTGTTTGGGCTGGTGAGAAAGAACAAAGAATATGATGATGACAAACTAAATGCCCACATATGAGCAAGGACAGATAGTCTCACCTGAATGTTCTTAAAGAGCAGGCAGAGATAATTACAGAGGCATTATCAATCATTTTTGACACCTCATTAAGAGCAGATGAATTGCCAGTGGACTGAAGGACAGGAGGGCCAAAGAACAGCCAATAGTTAAGTAGGTAATAAACAGGAGAGACAGATGTGGACCTTTAAGGCAAGCTTCAGTATCCAAAGAAATAATAAAAGGGTTTATTCCTATTGCTATGGCTTCCAAATGTACAGATTTCAGTGCCTGTGGGAGGAAATCTCAGGTCCAAGAAGAGACAATCAGATGGGCAAGAATATGTTGAGCTAGTAGCTGCTGACTGAGAAGTAAGACAGCCCCCACTCTCCCCCCTGCCATTCCTCATATGTCAACACCAAACACTATATTTTATATTTAGAATATATTTGGACAGAATACTGAACAAATAAATAGTTACAATCGACAGAAGAATCCAAATAAAGGATTAGACACATGCTTGCTCAGTGATAGTTAATCTAATTTAGTCAATCCTTGTACTGGGGAGTGATTTTGAATACTAGTACTGAATTTAATTTAGTAGACAGAATCATGCAATCATAGAGGCTAGAGGTGCAGGAATGGGCAGCCATGTCCTGGCAGAAATAAATTTAACCATGCCCTGAATATTCTTTCTTTCAAACAAATCCCAGGCTGAGTTACTCGCATTGTTTTGGAGCTCTTGAATAGCATTTCAATATTTCTTTCCTCTATGGGGTAAATTGTTTTGCTCAATTGATTTAAGACAGGTGTTTTGGGGATTTCTTTGTTACGATACGTGCAAATGTCCATTGAGAAAGAACAGCAACAGAAATATTAATAAACTGGGGCAGGTGTTAAGTTAACATGAAGGCAATGATGCTATGCTGATATATGCAAGCTAAAGATCTGTCCTACTGAATACTCAGAGAAGTCACTCGCCAACCATATTATCTATGCTTCATTGCCTTATTTTCTGTATGCCTGAGAAAAGCCAAAGAAAATTTGTTCCTTCTTATACCACTCACAGCCAGGAAAGGATCTGTCATCATCAGTCATGAAAGACTTGAAATATGGATGCACTGTCTTCATTGCCACAGTCTTCCGTGTCTAGCTTATTACTTTGCTGTAGAGGACATAGGGGTTTTTTAGTGTTCATGGGTTTCAGGCATTTTTGTCAGCAGAGCAGAGTGGAGTAGTGGAGGGGAGAATGTGTTTTACTGCAATCTCTTCTTTGAATTTGAACTTTATTTACTTCATTTATTTTCAGGTATTGAGTTTTCTACATATGTCCCACTGTTAAGCCCCACTATTATGCATACACCATTAATCTATTCTGAGATCTCCTACTTTTAACTTTCAGTCATTCATAACATTTTCAGTCACCTTTTGTAGACATTGTAGTCTTTGAATGGTATATTACTGGAACTTTTCAGAAATGCCAGGATATGACATTGGGAAGTGCCAAGTGATCCTCACTCCTTTCTCCAGAAGCCAGCAGAAGACCAGGTCCGTGACATGTGAGATCTCACTCTTAGTTAGGACTGTTTCAAGCCTTTATTTCATTACAATTGTAGCTACTGTTTTCATTTTGTATTAAACTAAAAAGTGCAGCTGCTTTCAATTATACTCTAATGTTCTGTTTCAAGATAGCTTTCATTTTTTGTGGCATTACTTAGTTGCCCTTCCCCCTTCCCTGCTGTCTTCTGTACTCAGAGCTTTTAACCACTTGGGAATGATGCAGGGATAGGAATTAACAGATGTCATTTGCCACTGCTTCTGCTTCTGGTAGCAAGACCAATTTCACTTAGTGAAAAAATTATCTTCTTACAAGCCAACTAAAAACTTCTGTCCATGGGGAAATGCTGGAAGAAGTGGCTGAAATTAATAGGATTCTGTTAGAGAAGTGCCACAGATGAACTTTTTGTAGACCTAGTCGTCCTTTCTCTTTCTGTATCTCTCAGTCTGGGGTTACCTTAAGAGAGGGGGACCTTTGCTGGTGAGATGGAGGAGGAAGGGCAGCAGACAGACTGCACTTGCAAAGAGAACATTCCTGCATGGGAAGGAAGGGCGTCCCAGCCCCATGAAGTCAGTACCATCAGGAGTTGTGAAGACTCAAGTTAGGAAGGAGAGACAAGGACCCTGGAATCTCTGACACAAGCCTGGCAGACACTGAAGGGCTCCTATGATGCTCTTTCTAATGCCATGTTTAGGCTGAGTTTGCCACAAGTGTGGGCAGGTTGAGCAGTCTTGGGGTGAGACACCATCACAAAGGCAGCAGGGGAACAGCACATATCCTGAGAATCACTGGTGTTGCTATGGGTGCCTTCAAGGAAAGCAAGAGACAGGCTTTCCCAATCTCCCTCTGGTGAAGATTAACTCTGGCTGTGCTCATTTGATGCTGGGGTTTTGTTAGCCTCCATCAAAATGAATAGAGAGAAATAAAAAGCAACATGTGAAAGGCATGTTGGTTCATGGTGTGGTCATCCAGGACCCAGAGATGGAGAACCACCAGCAAGGACAGTAGGGGTGGTTGCCTCATTCTGCTCATTCTTCATTGTTTCCTCAAATTAGAAGTCGTTCCTCTTCGTTAACAGCAATTCAAAGAGAGAGCAGCCTGCTCCCATGCAAAGCAGCCACATGAGCAAACAGGCACTCTTTTGGCAGGTGAGGAAGTTTTCCCTCTTACTGAGCAGCTGAAAAATGGAATCTAATGTATAAAACACCTCTTGTAATTAATCAACTGCCTTGTTTATGCCTTCTAATCTTAAATTTGAAAGCTGTCTGGAAACCTGAAGTTCCTTGGGGATAAAATAATAGGCATTAGGCTTATTTTCTAGCAAATGAAATTTTGGGAGTCTGCCAGCAGTAGTCAGGCTTATTGGACCATACATAATCAAAGCAGAGAAAGTCATGAGCTGAAATCTTTGACTACCTGAAAGTTCAGAGAGTGATGAGCAAAAGTGGCCTCTCTCAAGATGTGAAATAAATAATAAATGGCCAAAAAAAGTGGTAAAGAACTAAAAATAAAGTCCAACTACACTGTGAGCCCTTGCATAAATGGTGAGGATCATTTCACATTTCTCCACTTCATTGCAGGGAAAAATGTGTTCACAGAGCACCTCACTAAGCAGGTTTTTTGCCCCTTGCTGTTCAACTTCAAGCTCTCCGTAATGAATGTGTCAGCATTCTAGCAGAGCTGGGAGAGAAATTTGCACATCTTGGCTGGGGGCCATATGACCCTGAGGAGTGTGATTGACCCTTCACATCCACATTGAGCAATTCTACTGACTCTGAGGAAGCAGTTGCCAAGCAAGGGCTGTGGTATTAGGAGGTGAAAATGTATTTGTAGCATCCCTTTTTTATAAGGAAAAAAGAGGTGTCTTCAATGAGAAATAGTCTGAAGAAGGTGTTGAAAGGGTTTATTTGACTCATGCTAACAAACTCTTTGATTAAGCAAATTGGTTTTAAATGTAGGAGCTGGACACATAGTCCAGATGACCTGAGAGAAACCACAGGCAAGGGGTAAGTCTGTAGAAAAATGTGGTGAGACTTTATGAAGCCTTGTGGTTGAAAGACAGAGATGTGGGGGCAGGTTGCTGAATCCTCTGACTGCTGCCTCCAGACTCTTACCTCAGTGTGAATGGACACATACGTATAGTCACATTAAAGGCATTTACTGAATACAAAGAACATATTTTCCAGTTTAAAGAAGGTGACTTTGGTGACTGAGTGAAAGGTGACAGAGGTAATAGGTGACAGAGGTATTGGTTCTTTCTAAACCCCAGGGTCCAAAGCTGGGCTGAGGAATGAAGAGCCCACCTCAAATTGCAAAGGAAGGAGTGACTTAAAAGGGAAGAAACACAGAATCACAGAATTGTTGGAGTTGGAAGAGACCTCTGGAGATCATCTACTCCAACCCCCAAGAAAGAAATCATTCTGCACAAAGCTATTGCTTTTAAAAGAGAGTAATAAGATGTAGCTGTTTCCCCTTGCTATGCACTGAGTAACAGCTGTGAAGGTATCTTCAGTCAAGGAGCAGGGGGAAGAAGATTAGATTCATCACAGAACTGAGACTGAGCAGCAAGGAGCTATGACAGGAACTGCAAAAAGGGAACAAGTCAGAGACAACACACAGAGACAACGGTCTCTTCACAAATCCTCCTTCAGATGAGAATTTACTGTGAGTGGCTGTCAGGAAGAAAAAACAGACAAGATAATATTGGGTATGATCATGCTGGGGATGTCAGAGCAATGATACTGCAGATTCTGGGGGAGAGAGAAGAACACTGAGGGCAAATGGTGGAGCAGGGCTTTGGGAACATGAACTCAGAGTGAAACAATTCCAGCACAAAGGGAAGCAGCACTGCAGATGCACAAGCAGAACCTTGGCTCCAGCTAATGCATTTAGGGAAAACAGAAATGGTAAAGGCCATTCACCATGGTTGCATTAGCAATTTCCACAATTCACAATAGTGCAGTTTTCACCAATCAGTTGTGCTTGCACGTAACAAGGCCCAGTCCAATATTCACTTCTGCTGGAACAGATCCTGCACATCACTGATGATTTGCCTGTGTGTGTTCCCTCCTTTGCCTGCTGACTGGTCTCACTTGACAGAGTGTGGGTTGAGACATACTGTGCTTGCCATACATATTTGTCCCATTTTATTTGGTACCACCACCAGGATGCTTCCCTCTGCTAGTACTACTGAAGGCTTTATTTCACTACAGAAATAATGCATGTCCTTGGGTTCTTTCCATCACACATCCTCTGTGTCTCTGAAGGTGCTCACTCAGTGTCTTCCAGCCTATGCAACATGTGAGAATGGAAAAAGGGTATTTACTACTGACTCTTAATTCGGTCTTACACAAGAGGTGAAAGCAAGAACTGCAGTGAAAAGTAGAAGATGTATATTGGAAAGATAAAAATATTTATTTTAAGACATGTATTATGTGTGTTAGGAATCTAAGGTCTTCTTTTATGTAAAACTTCATGGCAGTCTGGGTTTTTTTAATTGCTCAAAGAGCTGCTTCTGATGTCACCTACCATGCCATTTTTTACATGGCAACTTGCTTGTTAGCCCATTTCAAGCACTGTTGGCATTTTAAGAGGCCTACTGGGCAGTTTCTCTGTGTAAATCTACAAGTCAGAGGCTTCTCTTTGGTATCAGATTATTCTCTGTTAGTCTACTGCAAATTCTCTCCCTCTTTTCTGTAGCTTTGAACAACAGTCTTCCATTTGCAGGGAAATAGTATTCAACTCCCAAAAATGCCAGGAATCTTGAACTAATCTTTGCTTTTGTTATACTTCTTCACGGTCCATCTCTGACAGAGATGGTATTTTTCCAAGTGAATGAAATAATGAGATGCTTTCAAGTCACTTGACTAGTTTTATAGCTTTCAAAAACAGTACTGCATCCCAAGAAATCACACAGCTCTGTGGAAATTTTTTAGTAATACTATTTTCCCCTCCTAGCACTGAACTGCAATAGGATCCAGCTCATTGCTCCTTCTGCAGCCCTCTGATAATGCCACCGGTGACACTTTGGTTCTGGGAATGTGACAGCCCTACCCTAACTTCAAATTGTCATTTATAACCAGAAAACAGAAAACTGTGCTACCATATGTAATATGTGTCGCTGGTGCAAAGTTCAAAATGGCTTTTTTTGTTTACCCTCAGTTGGAAGGTGAAATGAGTCTGTCACCTTTTGATATCAATGTTGGATCAATTCTCATTTGTAATGAGCAGGGAAAAAATTGAGAAATCACTTTCATTCATTTATAAGTGGTGTCCAAAGATTGCTAACAGAGACTGGATGACCAGGGCCCAGACTGCCTCCCTGCACTGCTTGCAGCAAGTGCTCGTCAAATGTGCATTTTGTGCATGTGGAACACAATGAAATCACATCTGCTCCTTTTCATGTACACGACAAGTGTGACTGTGGCCCGTCAGGGGCCTTTCCCTGTGCTGACATGTGGCAGAAATTGAGTTGGTCGTAAGACCCTAAAAGTTAATGAAGGCAGACATCTGCAGCAGAGCAGTCTGTAGCTGAGCCACTTAGAAAACTCCCTGTGCAGCCAAGACAGAGAGAAGACACTTCTGTGGAGTCTTAATTTAGATGTCTATTTTAGGGTGGGCTGAATCACACTTTGATGCCCATTCAGTACTGGCCTCTCCTGGTCACCACTCAGCCCAGGTGACCTACATTTAAGTGAGTGACTCCCACCCCTGTTTTATTCAGGCAGATGAAGTGCCTCTCCAGAAGAGCACTTTCGGCTGGGTGATGCCAGCAGCGGTGCCGGCTCTTCCTTCCCTCTTGTAACCATGACTGCTTGAGAGGTTATTTTGGGGCACTCGGGAGCAGTTTAAATTTGCTCTCCCCAGTTGCAGGCAGTTTCCTCCATCTGGTCCTGAGGTCCATCAGCTACTGCTATTGGAAATGCAGTTTGCATCCCACTGCATCAATAAAGGTGAGTCAAGCACAGTAAGGGGCTCTAAAGGCTCATTTCATTGATGTTTGCTGTTATTGAGTACATACATAACTTTCCTGCCAGCTGGAGATGGCTGTAATAAGACCAGTCTCAATAACATGGAAAGAGAGCCTTCCAGAGAGAAAATATAATGGCTCACACCTCCTTCATGAATTGTTTCTTACTTACAAGTTTCAAAAAATAAAGTTCTGTTGGCAGGATGTTTTCCTAGTGTTTTTTCTCTGCCTGGAGGGAACTTGAGGACACAGACAGTTCTCATTTCAGAAAGGCTGTGATAACCATTCAACATGCAACAAAAAGGGTGAGTGTGACCAGTGTTGCTAGAGCACAGACAGCCCCACATGTAGGAGTAAACCCTATAGGCGTTTAAACCAAAACCATAATCACAAGCATAAAATTACACTCACATGCCATCCTTGGACATCTCTGAGTGAACTAAGTGGTAACAGGAGGGAAGATTTCAGAGTGACTCTTGTCTGTTTAACCAACTTAATGCTTAAGGAGTTTTTTTCTACCACACCAAGTCGCTTCTGTCTGACTAAACCCTATTTTTCAAGGCATTTTCTTCTTAACAGAGGTGAAGATTCAGGAAAAGATTCACCATCCCCTTTTAATTTTTCTTTTTCCAAAGATTAATACCCCAGTGTTAAAAAAACAGTGGATTTTCTTGTCCTACAACCCTTTCTTGCTTCCAAAATTTGAGCTTAATAACCCATGCTCTTGTTTCTTGCTGAACTCTTCTCACTAGATTAAGTATTCACTGTGCCCTACCTCCCTTATTTTCCCTACTTCAGCTACTATCGAGCCACTTCACAATAAATAGATCAAGCCTTCTACGAATAAACCATTTTCTTGAACTCATCAGGCTTCAAATCATCTCCACACATTTTCATTTTCAAAAATGTTTTTCAAGATGCCTGCATCAGAACGTCATGCAATATTTTGGTTCCAGTGGAATCACTTCCCTGCTCCTACTTGTTTATCTCATGTTTATGTAGCAGAGCATTATACTTTCTTGTATTGCCAGAGCATCACAGGGGAACTCTGCCTGCACTGTGGCAACTCTGAGACTCTTCTCATCCATGCTGCTTCCACAACTCTGCAGGTACAGTCTCAGCCATATTAAAAAGATTTATTTGATTACACTCATCACTTAAACCCCCTACATTACACCATTTCATATAGTTGTCATGCCATTGTAATTTCTATTCCAGCAGCATATGTGATATTCACAGGTTTGTTTTAAATCAACAGGAATGTTGCACTTAATTTCAGACCACTGATGCAATTGGTTGGTCAACACTGTTTCTAGTACATACCACCATAGGATGCCACTAGAAACATACTCATTCAGAGAAAATTTCATGTTAGCAACAGCTTTGCAATCTGCCATTTAGCAAGTTCTAAATTCATCTTATCCAAGCTTTATTGACACTAATTGCTCATTTTTTGCAACCTTGCCATGCAGTTGCTCATTTTTGAAAAGCTCAGATTATCCTATGCCAGCAAACAGTACACATTAAACCATAGAAATCTTTTATGTCTACGTGGTAGTAATTATCAGCCAAACACATAATTAATAGTAAAATCAGGCTGTATTGACAAGATTTGTTTTTTAACAGCATCATATTGACTGTCATGAAATGGTATTCACACCTTTTGCCTCTATTTACATCTTCATTAATTAAATCTTGTTAATTTTTCTCCTATTTTGCAAGGGACATACATCAGGATAGCAAGGCTGTGGATCCTATTAACCCATTTTTCCTATTTACTGTACTATCACCAAAGAATTCAAGCAATTGAAATTTGATGCAAGTCACCCAGGTCTGGTGATTTATAAATGTTCTTCTTAAGGAAATAGTAAAATTTTTCTTACTTTTCATTGGACTGAAAAGCATTTGAAGTAGCATAGGCTTATCACTTGCTTTTCTCCAGACATAGAATATAAATATCTATTGTCAATTTCTTTCATTTTTGTCTATTGAAGTTATGAATGGTCCTATTTTCACTTTGCAAAAGTGGTCTTTTATTACTTCATTTGCTTGTACTATGACTCTAAAAGTCCTTCTTATGCTAAACGTGGCAGACCTTTTTTCCTGTAATTGCTTTACCTTCCTTGGTGTGTTTTCTCAAGTGCTAAGTTCTAACTGGTAGCTGTAGTTTACCCCTCTCTAACACTGTTGCAAAGCACTGGGCCTGTGGTTTACATTTACTTCTTTTCTTACAGTAGGAGGGCAAAGCAGAAAACCATCACACCTGTATAATAACAGCAAACCAGAGGACATGAAAAGAAGATTAACACCATTACCTCTGTCACAATCTGAAAGAAAAGAACATCTTAATCTTGTCCTGGTACCCCAATCTTTGATTTTGCTGGACCCCTAAGCCATGTAGAGCATCCAACACGAACCTACCCTTAAAGAGGACCGATGGCCTGAGGGCAGGAGGTTTCAGGCTTAATATAACACATGTAGGGACCATTTCTGAGTTGAAATGTTTGTTTCATGCTCTCTGCAGCCCTGAACTGCTGTAACTCTACTGAAGATATTGAGGTCAACATTTCAAGGTTTGTTTCTTAAGAAAATTAAAATATTGCAAGGACCCTGGAGCTTGGAGGCTTGAGCATTTATTCTTGAGGTTAGGAGTTCATGTAGTGGCTGTTTTGGGTGATGACTGAGGTGTAGTGAGCTGTGCAGAGCAGCCATTATATTTAGTAGGATGGAGGGGCTGGTAACCAGGTTCACAGAGTAACTCAGGCGAAAAGGGTCAGGAGGTCTCTGGCTCAAGCCCCTGCATAAAGCAAGGTAAGCTTCAGACCATGTTGTTTGGGGGTTTGTCCAGTTGGATATCATCCCAGAGAGGAGATTGACTGCACAGCCTCCCTGGGCAGGATGCTTTGCTGCCTGACTGTCCTTGAAGTAAAAAGCTTCTTAAATCTCATGAGAATCTGGCTGTCTGTGGTCCACCTATCATACCCAAATATGAACAGCTTGGTTCCATCTTTTCTGTGACTTGCTTGTACTCATCAGGCATCTGTTGCTAAGTCCTTCCAAAGCCCTCGAATCTCCTGATGGAAGAAGCCCACCTCTCTCAGCCTCTCCTCATAAGGCAAGTGATCCTGCCCCAATCATCTTGGAAGTTCTCTGCTGAACTTGCTCAGGGTCATTGGTGCCTTTCTGGTGTTGCAGGGGGCGAAGCTGGACACAATACTCTAGAGTAAAAACTGAGTAAAAACTTTCTTTATCTAACATCTGTCTTTCAGCCCCAGTCCTTTTCTTCACACCTTTTCCAGGTCCCTTAAGTGGATTGCCTGTACCCTGCCTCCATTTTTCATGTCATTACCACTTCAGTACAACAATTTGCTGCCCTGCTTTTGAAACTCTCACAGCTTTGCCTTGCAGTCTTCCTGAGTAATCAGTATTCCAAAATAAAAGTGATATTTCGAAAAGATGAGCACGGGTCTGGTTTTGCTAATGCTGGCTGCTGTGGCAGACTATGCAGGAGAAACCAAAGAAAATCAAAAAGTTCTTCTGTCCCTTCCCAGAACAGAGAGTGACAATAATGGACCAATTTCCTACAGCAGCAGCTGTGGGGGCCTTTTCTTTGCTAACAAAATATGTCCTCTCTGCCCAGCCTACAGCAATTTGTATCAAGGAAAGCCTCTCAGCACTGCCTTGTTATTTATTCTGCCTGCATGGCCCCTCAGTGCAGCGGCTGCCACCAAAGGCAGACTCAGGATGAGGCATTGCCAGAGAATGTTAAAAGCAGAAAAAGTCCCAGAAGCCACACAAATGGATGCAAAAATGTACATTCTCTTCTCACTCCAGAAAAAAACAGCAACCGTTAGTTGTACACAGACTTCACGGAACATTTAGGCTAAAGAGCCCTGAAAAGTCAGGGGAATCATTCCAGATGTTGTGAAAATGGATGTGATTCTACACACAGAATATTGAACATTTCATTTTATCAGGGTTGCCTGCATCACTCACTACAGTGGCCAGACAGACCCGTTCAAGATCGGAGTTTTCTATTAGGCAAGGAACAAACCTCAGCCATGTCTTCCAGATTGGTGAGCTCTGAAGCAAATATACACAGGAGTGCCCAGTAGGCCATAAAAACTGTAATTAATACAGGGATTAGGTATCCCTGAAAGAAGAGGACAGAATATATAATATTCAACAACTAAAACAAGGCAAATTTTCATGGCATTCCAAACTTCTGTGTGTTCTTGGAATTTCAAATTTCCATACCTTCCTTTTTCCACATGCTCTGTCAGAATCCTTTCCCAGCCCAAGCCTTCTCCATCCTCCCCAGCTAGTGATCCTGGATATTACCTTTCCTTCCCAGGGTCTCTCAGATGCTTCCTGGTAGGGTCCATCTTGGGCGTCTCCACCTGTGTGCTCTGTATCACGAGCAACAGAAAAAAACAAGGTTCAGATTCATCAAGTGGGAACTGTGCAGAGACAGAGGTTCCAGTGTTCTTTGACAGCATGATTTTGAATAGGGAAAAGTTTTCCAGGGAGCAATTGGCAATCAGTCATGGCACTTTACAGCAGGACCACATACTGACCATGTCGGGGTGCCTGTGGAATATGTGCAATGAACACATGAAAATGAACCCGTGTGATCAAAATCTGCAAGATAGCCTAATGTGCAAATAAAAGGACAAGCAAAAGTTTGGGGTTCTTATTTCTCATGAACAAGTTTTTCCCATCCTTCAGTTCAACCTGTTGCAGCTATTCTCACAGACATTTCATAAATTTATTAAACTTTTAGGCTACCAGGCCCAAATATGCAAATAAATAACTCATTCAACTATTTTCCAAAAACAACACCTTTTTTGCAATCTATGATAACAGAAGTAAATGAAGTAAAACACACAAAAAATGGCTAGTGATTAGGGTGCTCCATTTTTTAAAAAAGGCTGTTAGGCACTTTCAATATCATAATTAAGGATAATGCAAACTATTTTGCATACTAGTTTGCTGTGATAGATCTGAATTTTCCTCAAAAATTGGAAGAATCAGTAATTGAAAAGATTATGTAAATCTGGTCAGCATAACACCAGCCTGGGAATGTATTTAATTTTAATCACTGAAACACGCGTATTGACAGTTATAGGAGCAGACTGAAAGCTCGTTAAGGCCTGTTCTAAACTGGGAGCTTAAGGAAGAATTTAGAGCTGATACTCATTTGCTTAAAGTAGCAAAGAGGAATTTCAAGAAAATACTTTGTTGAGAACAGTGAGGTGAGAAACTCTGCTCAAATGAAATGGCTTTTTTATGATATAATATCTCTTCCATACAATCCAGTGCACGTGGAAGGTCATTCTAGCTCAGGGAAATATTTTTCCCATCACACTGTTGCTTGTTTCCAATTTCTGGAACACAGCAGTGTGCTGTGGTTGTGCCAACCACGGGGGGATAAATGTCTGCCCCAAACATACACAGTTTGAATGCATCAGAAAAATGATAAACAGCAGGAGGCTGTAACCCTTGTGTTCCAGAGGCTGACCTGGAGCCACTGAGTGACTGCACTTGCCAAAGGTGACAGTGGGAATCAGCAGCAGCACCAGGCACTGGCTTGCTGACTGGTTTATTGTCCCTGAAACGATCAGTCTCTGAAAGGACATCTTTCTCTCTGATTATTTTTTCTGAATATGCTTTGCTTTTTAATGGGTGGTGAAGCATAATCAAAGAACGTGTTCATTACTGATGTTTGTCCAAGAAGTTTCTACTAACATCAGCCTCTTTTCCTCTATACAATGCCAGTTTCACAGATCCATTTGCATCACATTGGGGAAGTCCTATTCATGCATCATTTGCAATATGAACCATCTGTTTTACTCAAAACAGAGATAACAGACAATGCAGTCTCAACACTGAAGGGATTCATTTTTTAATCTTTGTGCACATTTGTTAAAATAATCTACCTTTGAATTTCGAACTTAAAAATACTGTCAGAGCAAACACTGGCCCGCAAAGATCATAGAGATTTAATTAAAAATGTATAAAATATCAAAGTTGGCTTAATACTCCTGTGGGAAAGAAATATGGCCAAGTTTCCACTTGTCTTGAGTACATATTGGCTTATATGAATTGCCCTGGAATGAAAAAATCTTTTCAATCAGAACTAATTATAAATTAAAATTAGTTGAAGTGTATTTACCTTTGATGGCACATACAAAACTATATACAATCTCTGTTGTAATGCTGAATCTGTTCTATGGCCCATTCTCAAGATTTCATGTCAGAGGAACAAATAACTTCCTTTTCAGCTTCAATAGAGCACTTATATATTCCCATCTACAATAGTCATTCCATCTCAGCAGAGAACTAGCCAATTTTTCCATAATTAAAGCCTCATTATGCCATCTTAATAGAAACACATAGCTCTCTTCCACCTCAAAACACTTGCTAAGTTTTAATAGTACCCAAGGACACTCCATAAATCAGCAGTGGCAGTACAGTTAGTACTGAGGATTTCTTGGCTCTTAGGTCTATATTCAGCTGCTAAGCCAGCTCTGAGTTTCCATCCCCTGCCCACTCTTTTTGGTCTATATCAAGTTTTGTAGGTCATAAATACATGGAATGTCAAATTAAGTACCCTTTATCACAGCCTGCCCACTCACTCAAGGGAAAAAAATGCAGAAAAGAAGGTGAATGAATATTCCTTGTCAAGGAATAAAGCATTGTCTATTTACCAAAATAGATAATATCATACACCTTGAGGGTTCGTGGGCTCTTTTCTTCTCATTTCTGGTAGTATATTCCTTGTGCTATTCTGACAATATAAAATGTTCTAAATAGAAAACAGAGAACTAGTTTTGTTTTTTTTTTAATAAGGTACCGTATTTTTATTTACCATCCAAGCAACAGCTTCACAGATGGGGTTGAAATGTAAAGCAAACTGTTTTCTAGCACCAGTGGAAAGACCTTCCCAATGACATTAAAGGGAGATCTTCATGGACATAAGCCTATCCCTAGTTAACCTGGCACACAGTACAGCAGCATGGCTGCATCCCTCTTACTGTGTTGGCACCAGACAATAGGCTAAGGAATGGGAAGAACCACTTATGTCTTTTCTCTCTGAACCCAAACAGGCATAACCAGACAGATATATTTAGTGGTATTTAGTCTCATCTTCATGTAATTTTAGATGCTCTTTCTCAGCCTCACATTCAAATCCTGATGCTGAGAATTGCTTATTTTTAAATCCATTTTGCATTAAAAACCCCCATGTTAGTACCTCACTCCTTTTGCCATTTAAATCAAAATTGTGGTTTATTTGACAGCTACATGTTTGATCTTGTTCAGTAGTGTCCTTTGCTGTGTTTCTCTTTCCAAAAGTCTTGGTGAATTCCAGGGGAGGAAATGCTCTCATGATGCTGCACTGGGATTTTGTACTGAATCAAAACAACCCACTGATCTCTCATGTGTAGTGACACATTAATGCTAAATCTCTGTTTCATCTCCACAGATCTCCTTGGTTTTCAAATGACCCATAATCTGTGGAGCAGGGAGGATGGACTGAAAGCCCTGCTACAGCAAACCTTTCCTGAACCCTACAGATTGCAGCATCCCACTTGTGTAATCTGAAGCTGTCATTGCCACCTGGATAAAAGCAGCTTAGTTTAGAAGCATAGAAATGTTCAACTCATTAGATTGACCAGACCTTCAGCTGCCTTCCAGATGTGGTTCAAAGTGCTGGCTTGAATCAAAGTCTGTTGGTAATTTCTCCAACATTCAAAATTGTTGGCTACCCTCTGGCTCTTTTTCTTTTATTAATTTGGTGTTTTAGGGAGTGAGAGTGGGGCTTAGGGGTCATGTTGGACTTTTTTTTCTTATTTGTCCATTTGGGTTTTTTCCCTCCTCTTGTTTTCAGCTGAAGAAGTGTTCTACCTTCTGTATTGTTTTCTTTCAGTTCAATAAAAAGGATTGAATAAAATATGGTGCAAAAATCTTATGATTTTCTCATATGGTTTTTCAGACTGAGCTAAATGACTGCTAAGATGCAGAAGAGAATGAGGAGAGGGCTCACTTTTATATCACAGCCCTCAGAAAAGTTTGTTTTTCTGACAGAAGTTAAATCTGCATTTTTCTGCAAGGCTACCTTAAGCATAGCCATCATAAAGGGCCTATATAATGTTGTAGCTTCTAGGTATTTCTGTATTGTTGTCAGAATAAAGGTAACTCTGATGTCATGAAATGCCAGTAACACTGTGCCCAGCATAATGCAGATAAGCTAAAAGCAATGTAACCTTTAAAAAACGTCAAGCTGCTATTTAGTTACTGCACACATTAGTTATCTTGCACCTCAGGCTAGAAAAGTGGATAATGCAAGTGTCTAACCTTTAGTGCAAATATATTTGTATGTGAATTATCCAAGCTTTGTGACCTGTGGCTTCCTATCCAAGCTCACCTTCCGGCGCAGAACAACATGGGATGAGACATTTTTCAAATCACAGGGAGGAAGAAAAGAAGGAGGTTTGGCTAGAGAATGGGAGACAGAAAAACCACATAGCAGGGAACAGGGAAAGTGATTCAGTTAATGCTTAATGAGAATGCAAGACATGCAAGGAGCTGATGCAAAACGTGACAGCAAGAAATACAAAGGAAATATAATGGAAAATTGTTACATCAATTTAGATCTACTCAGGCACCATGGACACAATGCTTTTAAACAACCTGCGAGCCCATATTCCCCTTCTTAATGTCCAGTCAGCTGTAAGTAGAAGATTGTAGGTTAAATAAATACCATTGTAAATGACAACATTTATCTGCCTAATTACTTGCTTGTCCCTGTAATTTATCTGACTTGCAAATCTATCTCTAGGAAGGTAGGAATAATTTAATTACTCCTCAAATGCAGGAAAACTTGGCAGGCACAGATCTGTAGCTACAGGTGTTGGAAGTGTTTTCAAGCATAGTATAATGAGGTATTTTGTTCAAGTAATACTCAGACTGGGGGTTCTTGGTTGGATTCTCTGTTTAAATTATGATGTACTGTTCTGCTCCATATTTGTTCTGCTCCATATTCACACACAGAATATATACTTGTTTCAGCTTTTAGAAACAACCTTTTAACCAAAGAAGCATGCAAGATAGTGCATTGGATGTTTGTGCACACTGTGCTTTTTTTTTAGGCTGAGCAGAAGGCAACAGCCCATAATTAGTAATAATGAAAGACCTATAAATATGTTAAATATTCTTTTTGTTCTCCAGGAGATTGTGTGACTTTGGATTTTCTTTAGCAGGAGAACAGGACATTATTATAGTAAATTATATTAATGACAGACTCAAGACTGTTCTTCAATAGTAAAAGATACTCCCCTTAAGCAAGGTAGGATAAATAGGAAAGGCATGCATCTATGTCCAAGGGAGGTTGTAATTGTCTGTGGCAAGTCAACTGTCTTTGTTTCTTTATAGGAATGAAAAACTGAAAATATGAAAATAGAAATAGTGGGATGCAGCTGCCTTCTGGACCTCTCCTACCAGAGCAGAGAGGAGTTTACAGGGGAAAGGAACTTAATTCCCACAGTGACATGTAGAGGTGCAGAGAAGCAATAAACTGAATTATATCCTACTTTCCTTATGTGATAATCCTCACACTATGCATATACGTAAATAGGTATTTGTTTTTAGTACAGCCTTCTTCTTAGAAAACTATTTTGAAACTCCTTTCAAATAATTTTCTAACTAGCAATTTATCTTCTTTTGATATAATGATGCTTGCTCATGCAAATGCAATGCAAGCTTGAACACGGATATCTCTCCAGGATTAGAGCTGCTGAGTGTCCAGCCTGTGAGACCAGCTACAGTAATACCAACACACCCCTAAGCAGAAGGATAGCACCTGGCAATGCACAGAGCACGATTACTGTAAACCACAGATTACAGCCTTCTACACCCTCCTTGTCGACTGTACACACATTGGTGGATCTCTCAAAAACAAGCCTGAAGCAACCTGGCACACAGATTAGGAACCCACTACCTTCACTACAAACCTCCATTTCAGATGTACTCAACCGGCAAGGCTTGTCTTTCTGCTCACCTCTGTAGTAAAATACTTAATGGATTTGAAAAAGAGAGTTATTTAAGACCTCTGTTTTAAATATTCATGGTCCTTGGGACATTAATTTGGAAAAACTTCCTTGCCACCAACTAAAAACAGTTCTGTTACTTGAAAGTTTTAGGTAGTACTTTCTCCTGCACCTTTGTAATTAACTATTTCTTTTATATCATTCACATTACATAACTTCAGTTACATCTGGCTGGTGACCAGCTGACAATTGTTCAAGACTTTCTCTGCAATTCATGGAAATAAGTAAAGATTTCATTAATCCACATGCAGAGACCAGTGGAGTAGCTCAGGCAAGTACCAGAGAGAGGTAAAGATATTGCAATTATCCTGCTGCAAGGCATGAGGGCCAGAAATCCTGAGGTGGGAGGCGTGCAGACACCCCCTTTCCCCTCCTGTGCTTTCAAAGCCTGCTTAGGACGGGCACCAGCTGTGCTGCCTTACACTGGGGATGGGACAGTGTCACTGAGAGCAGCCAGGATGAAGTGCCAAGTTCCAGCTCTTGTTGGAGTGATGCTGACTGCACTCAGACACAACTCTCATTTCAGCCTGCCCAATGCCTAGCTATAATCCACTAGAGTATCCTTCCCAGCTTGGGTCCCAGAAGGAGCAATTACACATGGGAGCATCCCCATGACAGATAAACACAGCATGGGTTGGGATTTTTTAATGCCAAACTGCTTTCAAACTGCTGTGTAGAGCTGCTATGCATAACACAGTCTGTCTGTCACTGGTACTCAAGTGCACGCTGATCCGATATTGGAAGAGGCCATGAAGCTTCAGAGGGGTTGACCAGAAAAGTTGTGGAGTCCCTCTCACTGGAGATACATAAGAACCATCTGGCCACAATCCTGTGCCATCTGCTCTAGGACAACCCTTTGGTCCTCTCCAACCTGACCCACTCTGTGAGTTTGTGCTTCAATGAAATCCGTGTTAATTTGAAAAAAGGCCAGGCAAGTATGAGACATCACACTACAGCTCAGTTACAATGGCTGTATACCATTACTATGACCAGGGACCTTTTTTCCCCTTGATCCTGGTGAAGAGCACCTGCCATCACTGAGTGTCGCTGGGAATATGGTACTGTCATGGAAATGAGAAAGACACAGTAGTAAAAAAATTTGAAGTAAAATTACAGTAAGAGGAGCACAGGTTATAATACATAGCACATAAACACGTACAGTCCTTGGCACCATCTGCTCACACACAAAGAGACTCCCTGTCCCCAGCCCAGTGCAGCTCTGGCTGCTGGTGGTGGAGCAAGAATCCTCCTCCCACTGGCACTGGCTGCTGGCACCTGGTGAACTGGTCAGTCTGGAAATGGCAGTGACGGATCAGTGTTTGTGCTTGATATGCTCACAGCCATGCCAAGCCAGCTGTTTTCCACATGTCTTGCTATTTGCTCTCTCCAGCTCATTAGCTGGTGGTCAACACAAACAGCAGTGGTATGGGGCACAGCTCTGTGTTACACTGCTGGTCTCACGTCTCACCTGCTGCAGGTGTGAGCCAGAGCTGCTGCTCCTCCTTCCACTGCTGCCAGCCCTACCCACAGGGGAGCTCTCCTGGCCCTCCATGGCTCCCAGAGAGTGCAAGGCCCAGGGAGCTGGGACAGAGTCATCTCTCTCTCCATCTGTTGGAGGCTGGATAAGCTTAGCCATAGCCTGAGACTTCACTCGAGGGACACCAGGAGCTGCACAACAAGCTTGTTACATGCAGATAAGGCAAAAGTCACATTTAATTGTGCATGAAATGAAAACTGACCCCCAGGTGGAAGTGGCAGGGTCAGGCAGCTGAGCTAGCCTTACTGGGGCTCTGTCACTGCATCCTAATGCCAATGCAATTTCCACAGCCTCCAGCTCCACAATCCCTCCTTTGATGTGACTCAGTGATCTTTTCAGGTGGTTAATTCCACAACCTGATCTGCTTTAGCACTGGAGAAGGTTTATACCTGACCTGAATCTCTGCTTCTTTATACAGAGCTGATGAGCCTTCATTTTATCCCTCACAGTTTGGTGTAAGGGAAACTGTTTTTCTTTCACTTCTTTTCACATTTCAGATGCTTGTACAGCATTATTATACTCCCGTGGGTTTTGGCTTTTTACTGAAGTGATATGAGAGAGGGGAAGAGAGGGCATACCGAGAAAGGGATACTTAGAGATCTCCATATTAAGTCAAGGGGGAAACTGAGAAAATATTTGGTAAATATATATGCCGATGTCAAGGTAAATACACGGAGGAGGATGTATATTTTTGTATTCACAAAAAAATGCACATACCTAAGTACAAACTATTTTTTCATCATAAAAATGCTTCATTAACTAGTTGCTCTTTTAATGCTGTCTGAAAATTATTCTCCCCTTGAAAAAAAGAAGGAATTCTGAATGCCTCTAAATGCAACCAAGCTGAATCTGAACAAAATCTCTCTGAGAGAGGACCAGGGAGGAGTTTATTCATTTACATCTCACTGAGTCTTGTGAGCCTTTTTTTCAGAGCACCTGGTCCCAGAGCAGGATACTGGAACAAATGCCTCAGCAGCCTGATCCTATACAGCAGGCTTTATCTATTTTTAATCTAATTTATAGATCATCAAGAATACAAATATTATCTGAATACATGGTAAAGGAGTCACAGAGCACAGCAGTGTGGGCTAGTGCCTGAGCAGAAGCCCCATAATATCCAGTGCCCATTTGTCATGCCTTGAGCTCATGTCTGTGCTTCTGCAGCCAGTAAAGCTGGGTCTCTCTAGGCACCCTACCAGACACCAGATACCCAGTGCTTCCCACAGGTGTGGGATAAGTGATGACAGCTTTGGCTGCTGCTCATGTCCTGATCACACTGAGGCAGGGCATGGCACAGTCCTGGGCTTTACTCCTCTGGTCTCTGCATCTCTGCTCTGCACAAAGGGCTTGTACCCAGATGCTATTTAATGGGTGAATAGAGCTCAGATCCACACTAAAAATACGGCTCAGGCATACACTGGACAGGTGCTATGCTGCTGTGTTGGGCTTGTGCAGACTACAGATTTTGTGTGGACAAGCAGGCCTTTGGGTTGCAGAGAGCCAAAAGTCCACCACCTCCCTTTGGGGCCAGCCGCTGATCCATGAGACTGCTGACTGCTTTCCCTTCCACTTGCAGAGTTTACCAACAGAGCCTCTCTCCAAGGCAACTCAGCTCTATGCTCTTAGCTGATCTTCTCAGAGTTTACACTGAAAAAAGGTCACAATTGTACCATTCTCTGAGTATGAAGAAAAGCTCAGTGGTTTTCTTTCTGTGAAGTCTGAAAGGCATTTCAGATCTTGAACTGCTGGAAAACCGGCAACCCTCCCCATGATTTAATATTCAAAGGCATTGACTTAATTCCCAGAAGGCAGTGATAATGCTGGTTGTAATCAAGAGGGCTGTGCCTAAGAAGAATAAGAATTCCCCTCCAACAAATTTTTACTGCCTAGTTACATGAGAGCAAACAACCCTGCAGAGAGAGGGTAGAAATGCTCTCTCCCACCCCCCCCATTCCTGATACAATAGATCTGTCCTAGTGGGACAGATCCATGACTGCTTCCCACCAGCTTTACTTCTTCAATGTAAATGTACTGACCAAAAGAAATCATCTCTTCAGTCTCAATAAGCTTAATTTATCTGTACTTCCTACAGCTAATTCCTGTTTTAATCCTATAATGCTAAGCTTAAATGACAAAATGATCAGAGGGAAAACCTGGGGGGAAAGTAATGATTTATAGTTACTCAGAGTCCCCCTTCTGAAGGAATCTTTTGCTGTGTTTAGAGGTGCATGTTTCCCCTATTGCAGGGGAAAAGGGGAGAGCTGGCATTTCAATCATCAGCTTCTGAAAGGCAAACTGAGTGCAGCCTGTCTGCTAAAATCTGGCGAGGACTGAATTATGCAGAGAAGAAAGGAGGACCATATCATTTGCACAGCATGCTATATATTTTCTTTCTCTGTGTTCTCGTTATGCCTCAGCAGTATTCTCTACCAAAATACTGAAATACAATCCTTCTTTCTGAGAACACGGTGAATAATTCTTTTCTATATAAATTCAATCCCAGGAAAGCCACGGATCTTAATGGCAGAGTAGCTGATTGAGCTAAGTCTCAATCCACTTAATGGCCAAATAATCTGAAGTCTGCTATTAAAATTTTCATCAAAAGATGCTGGCAGGGAAAGACAGACTTTTGGTCTGTCATGCAGTAGCAGTTATTGCATGAGACCATTCCCTTAAAAAAGGATGCTTTTCTGTAGCCAGGATGCTCTCTGGCTGGTTGGACCTTGCACATTGCTGCAAGTGCCCCTCCTGTGTGTGCTGTGGCAAGCCAGAGCTGCTGGCAGAGCGTGGGCTGGCCAGCAGCGGGTGGTGTGTGCAGGGCAGACGGCTGCTGTTGTCAGGCACCTCCAACTCCTCTCCCACAGCAAATGTCATACAAGAGAGAACTGGAAAACACATCTGACTTACAAAACCATTCCCATTCGCCTTCTGTACAGTCTGGTGCTCTACCTCCTTCTGGCCTGTATTTACTTTTTCTGCCTTCCATTCCCTCCCCACATCAAGAAGGAGGTGACCATTCAGGCCTGACCTGACACTACACCGAATTTATTACCTGTTTTCTGCATTGACAAATGTATCTGTATTAATGCATCTTAAATACTGGTTCCCCATTATGTATTGTATTTACTATTTTCTTTTAAATTTAAATTTGTCTATATTAAATATTTATTTTCCATAAGGTTGATATATTCCTCTGCAATTTTATCATCTCACCTGCATTTCTCTTGTTTCTTCAGTAATAAAAATTTTCGGGACTGAAGGGAGAGTTTAGCCACTTAAGGGATGGTTTCAGTTTTTCTAAGAGAGCTGCTGAGAAACAAATTTGTATTTGATATGATTCCATGTTAACAGAGGTTGACCTTATCTGAGCACAGCCTTAAAAGGAAAGTCTGTTCAGTCTCAGGCTTGAGAGTACACAGACATGTGGACCTTATGTAATTAGTAATAAGTGTTTACAACATTGCTCAGATATCTTCATTGTTCTTAGCTGTACTTTTGCAATACTTTTGTTTGTTCAATTTCCTTTTTCTACTGTAATCTTAATGTAGTCATAATGGATTTGATTATATGTTGTTGCTCATTCTTGGCTTATTACAAACTGCTGGCAAACAATCCATGGCTCAAATGTGCTCCTGCAAAATCAGCTGCTTAATAATGCCAAATAACAAACAAGTCCTTGGTGAAGAATCTGTAAACCAAACAAAGACACATCTCTGCAGTATGCTAAACAAGCCTCTGCCTGCAGTTAGCAGCATGACTGACAGGTGAAGATAAAGGGCAGCAGTAAAGAAAACTGTTTTTTGAGGCTTACACAAAATACTTTTTTCTGCAAAGCATGCATCACAAATATAGCAGAAGTGCTATGGACTAGAACACAGGATGTGTGAAAACAACTTTGGCATGACCTGGATGTCTGATTTCAGCCCCTCTTATGAATAATACCCTTGTCCCGAACTTAAAACAGTACAAAGCCTCACAATGTGTTTGTGCTCTTCTCCTCCTGGGAGACAACAGTCTCGACAGAAGATGCCTGTCATCTGTGAGTGTGAGTCATTGGATAAGAGAGATACCAATGCTGGAATTTATAAGAGCTCTGTGAAAAACCCAGCCCCTCATTTCCTTTCAATTCTTTCAGGCACTTATTATAAGCGCACTTTTGGGGTCAGACACAATACTATGTTCATTCCTGAGATTTTATTTCCTTTTTTATTTTTTAGCAACAAAATTAAAATAAGGTATCTATTTATTAATTTCACTTCTAAGACAACTTTGACACCTCCATCACTTTTATCTGCTATCTCTTGCCTTATGCTTGGCTTGTAAGCTCTCTGGGCCAAAGACAGGTTTTTTCTGTACTGTTTTGGATTGCCAGAGTAATAGGAAAAGAAAATAGTAATTACAAACTGCTGGTGTTTGTTCATAAGAGTAAATAAATGCTGAATGTTTCCTCAAGTGAACAAAACCACCATGTCTTGCTTTTTAAAATCCTTAGATTTGAACTAATCACTCATGGAGTCATTTTCTATGTATTTATGTGATTTAGACTTGCATCCCTGTGAAGGACATCTTGCAAGCACAAACTGAAGTTTGTTTGGCAAAACACAAGCACGTGTACTCCTAGTGCTGGACTGGGCCTCCAGGGAGCAAGTGGTGGCTGCCCAGACGCAGCTGGGTGAGTCTGTGTGGATTAAATTGAGGGGTATTAATGCTAACTGTTTCTTTAATCTACTCTCATTCATACTGAGTCTGAACAATGGTCTGAAATACGACTGCACTCCCTAGGGCAGAGAGCCCTTTGTTAATGGACTGGGATTATAGTCCAAAGAGGGATTTCTTCAGCCTTACCTGCCTGAACCAGCCAACACCAAATCATGCATCAACATAAAACCTCAGCACATTCATTTTACAGACACTGATATATTTTCCAAACAAACCCATGCAACCCTTTCAGTTTCCCCCTAGTCTTGACTGAGTTGTGTTATTGTGGCTGTAAGCAGCACAATGTATAAATATTAAAATGTCACTTCACAGCAAGTGGAACTGTGTGAGGCACAACTGGCCATCAGTAGGACAGAGATAAAATCATAGGTTTAGGTTGGAAGGAACTTTTAAGGTCATCTCATACAGACCCTCTGCAGTGAACAAGGACATCTTCAACTAATCAGGTTGCTCAGAGCCCCATCCAACCTGACCATGAATTTTTCCAGAGATGGGGCATTCACCACGTCTGGGCAACCTGTTGCAGTGTTTTACTACCCTCATTGTAAAAAATTTGTTACTTACAGCTAGTCTAAATCAACCCTGCTTCAGTTTAAATCTATTGCCTCCTGTTCTATCACAATAGGCCCAGCTAAAAAGCTTTTCACCCATCTTTCTTGCAGGCCCCCTTTAGGTACTGGAAGGTACCATGTCTCCCTGGAGCTTTCCCTTCTCCAGGCTGAACTCCAACTCTCTCAACCTGTCTTCACAGGAGAGATGCTCCAGCCACCTGATAATCTTTGTGGCCCTCCACTGGATGTGCTGTAACAGGCCCATGTCTTTCCCATGCTGAAGAAAAATAGACATGTAGAAAGACAGAAAATCCAGGTGGTTTCTTCTTATTTAAAATATTTTGGAACAGAGGTCAGGCATACATTCACTCTGAAAAGAAGATTGTCCAGATCCTGGGATCTGAGACTCTGTCCACTACCACACAATGCTGTCACAAACATTGGCAGGTCCCCATATCCCTAGAATTTAGTACACAGAAATGGCAAATGCACCATGACCAATTTTATTTTGCAGCATTTACAATGCCTGATGCCTTTCAAAAACCCCGTATTTTCTTTCCGAGGCTGTCACTGAAACCTGCAGAAACTGAGTTTACCTGATCACTCATGAGGCAATGCCTGCTCTGCACAATCCTGCATTAGGTTCCAGTTTTCTCCCAGGTGAAGTTCTGCTATGGCAGATGGGATATCACCTCTTGTTCCTGTCCAAAGGAGCTGAAAACAGCAGAAACTTTGCTTAATAGGGCTCTTGCAAGAATGAACACTGGAAACAGAGCAAAAAACCCTTTTGTTCTTACAGGGGTGCTGGAAACCCATCTGAAACAGAACTTACCTTTGCATGTGTGACTATCTGGCCAGTGTGCTCCATCCTCTCTATGTGTGCATGGTCTTGTTCTTCACCTAATTAAATGTAAGTAAAGACAAGATGACCCATGGGGGCTGATCTTTGCCCAGCCAAGCCCATAGCAGCTCATGGTCCTTCAGCCTGTACAGGGTAAAGTTATACTCACTGACACTAGGTGGAAAAGTCTAAGCTTGTTTCCATGATGCTGCTATTCCTTCACTGTATTTTCCTAGAATCACAACCAAGAAATCGTATACAGTATTCTACGTATATACAGCAATGCCTAAAAAATGCAGTACTGAAAAAGTTAATATCTTCTGTCTCAGAAAATTTTCTGCAAACCTTGCCTATTCTACTATTTTCAGCAACTGTCATCTGATCAGAAGTAGAGCTTTACAGACGAAAATGTATAGAATTGAAGGAAGCCAGCAAATGCTATTTTAGTGAGTGTATTATCTAAAGTAGGACTTCCATCTGTTTCAGACCTAATTATTACATCATCTTTATGTAGCTCAATTTACAATGAGTGAATTAAATGCTTATGTGAGTGGTTCATACAATGTGAAACACAGCTGTCATTTTTATAGACAGAACAGGGCAAAATGTTCTCGACACACTGAATTTCATTTTTCTACTGTATACACCAAAAAAATCCCTTTGTAGCAAATATTTTCCCCATTCTCTTAGTAATACACAATTGTATTTTGGAGAACCATAGAGCATATACTCAGATTGCAATAAAATGCTGAATATTTTCATCTATCAAAGAAAAGACTGTGAGCTTAGTGATCAAAACAGCAGTCTCTTTGAAAAGCATTCAGCTGGTTCTTCCTAACCTAGTTGTTGCCAAACAAAGACAGATTAAGATTAATTGCAGTAATTAAACAAAGGGACAGGCTACAGCATTAGTAGCAGCAATGTATCACATTCACTGTTCCCAAATACTTTATTCAACTGGAAAACAGAAAATCACATGAGCTCTAGTCAATGTTATGCACATTTTCTATAAGGATTAACTCTTCAGCTGATACGAGTTACAAGGCATGTGCATGTATAGTTTGCTACAGCATATCACTCTTCAAAGATCCCTTTAGCAAGTAAAAGCAAGGTAGATTTAGCACATGTTTTTGACTAGATTATTACCCTCTAAAATAGTTTAATGAGAGCAATTTTTTTTAACTACCAATTTTTTTACTTGCATTTCAAAATTCATCTGACAAGCTGTAGTGAAAAGAGAGGTAGAAAATAGATTAGGTTCTAGAAAAAGCTCTTATTTCAAACAAGATAAGGAGTAGTGACTATTTTATTTTTGCTTTCCCCTTATTCAAGATTTTTACTTGCTTTTGGGTTGGGTTTTGGTTTTGGTGTTGCTACTGCTTTTTGTGTGTTTGCTTCAAAAGAAATGCACCCTGCCTGAGGCTAGTTTTGGTCACATCAAAGCCTCAGGTTACAGTGTCACCAGCTCCCAGCAGGACACTGCAAATTAACTATATTGCATTCACAAGGCTTGGCTGTATATCCATTCTGAAAGCCAGAATATTGGTTGTTGTTTTCTCAAAATGAAAAACGAAATACTGTTGCATCTCTGAAATACACACCCTGTCAGGGTAGAAAGCTAGATTTAAAAAACATGTTCATATTTAGGATATTCCAAGGGATATAAATAGTCTTGGACCAATAGTTTATGGACTCAGCATAAATTCCATGTGTCTCCAAAGCTTCTGCTCTCCCGGGACTGTTCCTATCCCTTTTGCCCCCACAGAGCTGGACATAAAAGCAGTCTCAGCTTAGCAAGACACAATCAGAGATTATTTCATTTAAATTTTAAAAATATTCCCCTTATGTCCACCTCAGTGTGGCACAGACACAACCTGTTTTGCTGGGGTTGGCACAGCTTAAGGTTTAGTCATTAGGACAGAAATACACACGTTAAGAAATCAATAGGCAGTTTTGCAAGCAGAGAGGTAGCAGAAAATAAACAGAGCTGTGCTCTAGGAAGAAATTATGTATTTTCCTCAATTAGGCTTTGAACTGGAGAGTGAATCTGATGGTGGGAAGAAAACATTAAGCACAACTGAGGAGGGGAGAAATGTGTCCCTTGCAAATAATTTCCCATGAATAGCTGCCTGCTCTGACATCTTTTGATTGAGCTATTTCTAGAGCTAACCCTCTGCTTGTAAATACTGATGCTAATCTTGTTTCAGAAATGTTTCATCTTGGCAGGCCATTAATAAACACTGTACCAGAAATGCTTGGAGTCCAGCCATGCACAAGGCCTTGCTATAACAGATCAATCAATAGTGGAGGTGGGTGAAGACCAGAAGGATGTTCAGGTGCCTTTCTGGTTCTTCAAGCACATTTTGATTTTAGCCAAGATCTGGTTTGGCTTTCCCTTTGCACAAGAAAATTTTAGCTTATGGAATTCTCACAGAAAACAACTGCTAGTTCACAGGTTGATGAGAAAATTTGATTTAGTGGAGAGAACAAAACCTGTGTAGTGCAGTCATCCATCAGGACAGTAGAGGTAAAGCAAGGGTACACCTACTCTCACTCCAGCTACAAATTACAGGAATAGCCATTACAGACCATTCACTAATCATGTACAGAAAGGGGGTCCATTGCATAGGACAAAAACAAACCATGTTTGTGGATTTTTAAGTCTCCTTACAGGAGTCAGACTTTCAGGATCCAAGGTCTTCAAGATAATCTCATTCTTCAGTTGTTTTTGAAAACCATAATGTATAGATCACAGTCTGTTAAATAAAAACCAAACTACAAAAAATTGGGTCTTATTGCAATGAATTATTATTATTATTATTATTATTATTATTATTATTATTATTATTATTATTGTTGTTGTTGTTGTTGTTGTTGTTGTTATTGTTATTACTTACATTGCTGTTAACAAAGGTTGGTAGCCAGGGTGAAACAACTGGAGACAGCTTCTGTCTGTTCTGTCTTGTTTGAAGTTCTGTAAAATATGCAACACAAAAAAGACAAACTCAGCTCTAAATAACTTACAGTCTCAATGATACATTAAGGGGAGAGAGAAATATTGCTTTTCCTTACTCAGAGCATAGATATCATTGAACTTTCACCACTTATCTGAGGCTAAAAGCTGTCCTCATTTGTGCCAGATGAAGGGTATTAATAGCAACAAGTGTCACTGAACGAAAGCGGTGAGTGAGTCTTTGGTACAGTGTGTTATTGATAAGACTCTGATCCCCTGCCCAGCTGAAGAACAAGACTACAGCTGCCAAACAAAGCGCTTTTGTTTGATGTGGTAGCTGCAGCCATGTAGGGAAAGGTGCCAAGTATGATTCTGAAGTAGCCTTTTAATAGCAGATAGCTAAAATGAGAGGTTGCTCTGAGTGGGAACACAACACACATGGGGGTAGGCAGTTTTGCTTGATGTGTGAAAGCTTACTGTTTATACAAGCTGATGCACATGGCATTACATAATTGTAATTGGATGCTTTTTTGTCTCAGGAGACATCTGAATTGTAGCCTATTCATTTGTACGTGACATCCTGCGGCTCCGATCAACAAAACAAAAGTTTTGAATTGTACAAAGATATTAAAAATCCCAAATAGAGTTTAACAGGAACCATGTTCACCTTTTCTTTCCATAGCTTTGTCTTAGACCTCCTATAACAAGCAGGATGTTTATGGAAATATACTTTAGGGTAAATTATTAAGAATGCAGACAGTAATGTTGTGATTCTGTTCCATTCCAATAAAAAAAGAAATGTTCTGTAGGATAAAAATCAACAACTCATTACACAAGTCACCATCTAGTGGTATGTAAGAACATGAACTATTATTCTTTAAGTTTAGATGTTAAATAAACCTTGGGGTCTTAGGGACTTAAAATAACCTCTTCAGTGCTGGTCCTTATGTGAATATATAGTTTTTATATATATGTTTAGTATTTTAGATGTATGTATAGATATAGTATAGAGAGATATTTTAAGCAAATTTGGTGTTACTCTATGCAAAGTTCAGTTGAAATAAAGCTTTATGCCATGTTTTTAAAGTGGTGGAGCACAACAGTTTGTAGGATACGTATTTTTTAGCCTTTTTCTCTTCTCTGTATGCATTTATATATGTACCTTTCTTTATGTGCATCTGTAGCTGTATTTATGTGCCTGTAGTTGATGCTCCAGAGCATCCCATGGAAGGGGTCTGTATTTCTTACTAGCCAGCTGAGTTGCAGTGGCAAACCTGTGTTTTGCTAGTGGTATTTGGTTACTGCAGGAAGAAGTGACATCTCCCCCACTGCAGCTATCTGTTCAGAGGGAAAGCTATTAGGACTGACAGAGAAGCTCATTCTTGCTCATTATATTCCAAGCCCTTACAGATGAGGCAATTTTTCACTCTTCTCAGTTGTGATAAAAGCTGAGGACAAATACAGCATTATACTCTATTCAGCCTGTATCTAAAAATGTTCTGAATTTATTTATCTCTGAAGAAAAGCTGTATGCAAGCCAGCACTTTTTCTCTCCCCTAGTCTACCTTTCCTATTTGCATTTATATTTAGCATTATTTCACTTGGGGCCAAATCTTTGAGACATGATTTGACTTTTACCCAGTCTTTCTTCCTGCATTAGTCACCATATGAGATTTGTCCGACGAAGGACTAAATGAAAACTTAGCAGAGAGGATGTGCACTAGAACTTCCTTATGAAACAAAAACCACATGGCAAGCAAGCTATGACATCAGATTACAAAGGTGCGCTGATGGTAAGCCATAACATTTCTGTTCCTGGGCTTCCAAAATGCCAGAGGATACGTGGGGTGGGGCTGGAGGCAGAGAAATTAGATAGGCTTGGTGCAAGGAAGGATGATCTGCAAATAAACAACTATGATTAGTACTTGGCCATGTGCAACTTTTGTTGCTTGGACTCCCACAGAAAGAGCAGTATAACCTGTCACAGGAACTAGTAGCAGGTGCTGACCAAGGCAAACTCACCCTTTTCCCCACAAGGCTGCTAAGAGCAAGAATTTGACCATGTCATGCTATTCTAACTATCCTCTATTTTTGGGAGACATTTCTTATAGAAGTCTCTAAAGTTAAGGCATTGTGGCGGGAGATCTTTCACCAGTGAGCAATGCAGTGATTGAGCCAGACTTCATTAAAGGCAAGAGCACAAAGGAATGCAATGAAACTATCTTATAAAACACCAGGTGAGCTTTGGGGATGAGCCTTTCTAAAACCAAATCTGCAAAGCAGGGACTTTCAAACGCTTTTACCAATTTTCAGTTCCTGCCTCCTTGTACTGAACCTGGAATAAGGGGGAAGAGAGAGCACTTTCTATGTGGACTCATGCACTGGATTTGCTTTCCTCAGTGGCAGGGTACTACATGCCAGCTTAGTCACAGGATCTGCCTATACCACTTATACTGCTTCAAATGCAAATAGAATATTTTACCTTAAATTGCTGCATTTAGCTAATGCATTTTAGCTCACAGTTATTCTAGTTTAGGAGCAGGCATATGGCCACTTCAGCTCAGCTCAAAAGAGGTAACTGCTTAGGTCTAAGTTGTCATGAATTTTAAAGTCTGCCTGGGTAGTTCACAGTGGAATCTGGGAAGGGGAAGAAAGCTGAAAAGAGAGGGTCTCAGACTCAGTATTTTCCCTGCCTCAGATATCCTAAGAGCCTTGATGCCAGTAGGAACAATGCAGATTCATACTTCCCCAGACTATGTACTAACCTTAAAAATTCAATTCAGTTCTCTCCTGAAGGAATTTCCTGGCTTCTTGTACTATTTTCTTTTTAAAGCATGCAACATTACAAGTGGCTAAAGGCACCTCTTGCCTGATGTCTACTTTTTACCTATTCTTTTAAAAGATAGCTTTTTGCAGATGGCATGTAAAAGGTAAGACAGAACACTTGAAGTTGGGGCTTTGTAGCACAAACACAGAAGAGTTAGAAACCAAAACACTCTAGAAGAAATTTAAAAAGTGGATTTAGGAAATGCTAAGGCCCCACTGCAATTACTGGAACACAGAGGAAGATAAATAATAAGGATAAGCTATTAGATCTACAAGTGGCATTGCTGTGGTAAATTCAGGGGCACTACATTGATTTTCACCACTGAGGACTGAGGACTGTAACTAGGGAAGAATATGTAACAGCCTTGTGAGACACAGATTTTACTTTCTGTGGAGGATATTGTTCCAGTCTCTCCCACGGTTTGTCAGTGACTGCTCCCTGGTGAGAACATGAAGAAATTGTCAGGTCTATTAACCTTAACAAATGTAAATATGAACTCAAAATGTGGAAAAAATGCTTGGATCTGAGATGAATTTCATTCTAACAGACTGCACAGCTCACAGTCACTTATGCAGCCAACCCAGAAACAGCAACCACTGAGAAAGAAAATAGTTTGCCTCCTTCTTTTCAGGTTGTCCTTCGTTCCCGTTTCTTGTTTTGGTGGCACCTCATGTAACTACCTGCACTGAAGGACGTTGGAGTCACTCATGTGATTTATCCCAAATAAATTATCTTACAAATGCAGGTCTTTCTTCTCCAGTCAAGACTGTTGCTCACAAATTTTCTCTATAACTGCAAACAAATCTTACTCACCAATTCACTCACAAAGCTGCTGCTAGGAACAAGACATATGCTCAGTTCTTGTAGCATCTGACTGGAACCAGGAGCTGTATCCCCTTATTTCTGTTCCCTCAAAGAATGGCATGTCCCATGTCCCCTGTCCTACAGGGAAAGATGTATTATTTTGCCTGATAGAGGCTGTTCCTGATCACAGGGAAGTGTATGGCATCAGACTAACACCAGCACTGCAAGACTGCTTCGATCATGACTCAGTTTGCAATGGAGTCCATGTTTACATTTCCCATTAAAAACTTTTGCAATAAAAAGAAGTAATCAAAAAAAGACTTAGCCCACATTTCCATGTCTGGAAATGTCTCCTCATACAGGAGGGCCTGAGGGATCCCGTTGCACTTGACTGGGTTGCCAGGAGCTGTGTGAAACGGCCTATTTCTCCACATTGTGAAAAAGCTTTTACAAAATTGCTTCCTGCAAGGACCATTACCCTGGGAGGGGTGGGATGGGGCTACAGGAAGAATTGGACTAGGGAATTCTTTACTTGGCAGATCCTTTGCATTTTCTGCCAACATACACAGACATGCTGCAAAAAATGCAGGAAAAGCTCCCACTAAGTTTCTGTCTGTGCTTTAGGCTCTGGCAATACTTGCAAAGCAGTGCTGCAGCCAATCTGCAGCTTAAGGTAGAGAGAAGCCACTGTTTGGTTTATACTCTCAGATTCACTTCTGCAAGGGTCCAGATTCAAACAGAGACTGAAAGTTGTGTGCTGCAGTTTTTAAGGAGTCAGAGGCTGGATTGTCCTTGGCATTCCCATGGCCCAGTTATGTGCTGAATAGGAGGACTCTCAGGCTCAGGCCCACAGGCTGTAGAAGCTGAAGGTGTTGCAGCCCAGGGCTGTCCCCCGTGTTTTTCATCACATCACATCAGCAGCATGGCACACACTTTGCATTTCAGTATCACACTTCTGCATCTCAGTACCTTCAGTGCCAACCTGATGCCCCAGGTTAGACTGCTGGGCAGAGGGGATGGAGTTAATCTGAAGGACTAGGCACTTGTGCACTGTCAGCTCTGTTAGAGAGGTAATACCTTCCAGCCAGGGGTAAAAGTTTGTCTGTCAAACCCTCTTGAGTGCTGGGGCTGTGGCTGAGAACTGGGAGTCCAAAACTGGAGACAGGAGACACTGAAAGCAGAGTAGGGGAGAGAGACTCAAATTTTGTCTTTCCCTTGGCTGGATCATAGGCTACCTGTGAAGGTGAGTTTCAATCTCCAAGGTCTCACTAAGAGCCCGGACACTGGTACTGTGTGTTCAGGTGCTGGCAGGAACACGTCTCTATCATACTGCAGGCTAGCAACAGAAAACAAGATTCTCTTTGCTTAACAACCATGTGTACTAGGATACTTGCCCAAACAGAAGACTTTGAATTTCTGAGTGAAAAAATAAAATAAAATAAAATAAGAGCGAATTCCAAAGCATTAGAAGAGTTACCTTTATATGCAAGAAATTGATGAATACTTTCCATAGTATAATGGCACTATAGAGTATACTCAGTGGGACAAGGGTAAAAAATAGGACTAGATTTGTCAGAATAACTTTAGAGTGTACATGGACATTGGGTTCCTCTAGCTCTGTTTGCAATTGGATCCAAAAAAATTTATACTTACTGCTCTTTTCTTCCCTTAAAAATTAGGCATTTAAATGTCAATGGAGATTTTATTTCATTTTGGAGCTTTCTTGTGTTTTTCAGTTTCCAAGTCAGAGGTGAAATGGGTAAAAAGCTCTTCATTTTATTTAGCATGAAATGAATTACAAGAAAGTGGCACCTCTAGGAATAAAATGTCTTCAGTCTGCATGTTCATGTAAGTGTAAAACATACTGCAAGGCAGATTGCTTCTCCAATTTCACTACACATTTGTAATAATAAAAAAGTGGACTCTGAGGAGAAGTGAGCCATGAGCTGTGTGATTTGAACAGCTACATTAACACACAAAGAAAAAGGTACAAAACTTCAAGACTGTTCTCTATTAATAGAAAAATAAAACAGCACCCAGAAATGCATAAAGAGGCAGTAAATGAAAGATTGGATGACATACGTGGTAAGAGCAAATCTAGACAGATTTCCATTTGAAAATTAATAAAGGCTCCCAGTTGCAGCTAAATCAGGGGAAGGGAGACAGAAACAAATGAGCAGACGGAGGAAGGGAGGAGGGACCATACAGTTATTGGTACTTCGCTAAAATACTGTGTTGGAATGAATGAGAACCAATACCAAGATTCTAATTTACAATGCAGAGATACAGAGAAAAGCCCATTGGTGTTTGGTGGGAGGGCAAACTAATGCCTGAGTCATTCAGAAAGCACTGATAGCCTGTTTATAATACCCACATCTGTCACACTACTCTCTGTTGTAATTACACTCTCCTTGATGGGAAAGAAGAAGATTATGTAGAAGATTATCCCAGGGAATGATGTACTCATGAATCTGCAGGCAACATTCAAAGAACAATCCACTCAGAACTTGCCTAATTCAAGAAGCAATAGAGCATACTGAGCCACTGAACCACATTTCATCATAATAAAGCTAAACAAAAAGAAGAGACATACTTAACACCAAGCAGACCTTTGATACCAAAGTAAAGGAAAACAGATGAAAACTGGAGGAAAATACCTAACTAATACCTAAATAACTCCTTCTGGGCTACCTGTAGGTAATCAAGGATCTTAAGGACAGAATAGAATAAAATATCTTAGGAAGAGGTCTTGCTTCTTGAATGTCTAGCAGACAAAAAACCAAAACAACCGTGTATCTCTATCTCCCACTTGAAAAGCACCAATCTGAAAATGCCTATCCACCATGGAGCAAAAAAAAAAAAAAATTAGCACGCAAACATACTGAATATTCGTGAATATTTTCTGCTATTCATTCTATTTTGAGACAACTGAAAACAAGCTATAGCACTTCCAATTTAAACTTGATGCTTAGTGATTTTATTATTGGTTGTCCATGTAGCTCAGCCTTAGAAAAAAGATGTGGAGAATCAATAGGATTCTATGCTAATAATGAATCTGTAATAACTCAGAGTAGCTTGTTCTCTTCAACTGATACCATCAGTGTAATGGCAGTGCCAAGGAAATGACAGACTTGAGCCTTTGCAAGATAATGATCACATTTACTCCTGTTTAGAAAGAAAAAAAAGGATTAAGGACACATGACTTTAGCAGTACAAGCAAAATAGCATGTTACACATGCTCTATTGAAAAAAAAAGGGGGAGGGGGGTTGGGAATGAAATTTGGAACATATATTACTGCTGGATTAAAACCTTGGTGATTCGGGTGATCTGTGAATTGTTCCCTTGAGACGTCCTCTTCCCCCCTCACTTTCCCCCATATATCCTGTAAAGATGTTTGCAAAAAACTGTTTAGAGATGCAGCTACCTGGCGTCCACATTTTCCTGTTTCAAGGAGAAAATCAGACAGTTCCACCTCTTTGCTGTTCCATCTTTGTCTCTCTGTGGAAGCATAAAAATCCAGCACATGCCAGAAACTGCCCACACATCTTTCCAAAACAGACAGGGGAACTATGTGGGTGCAGAGGCAAGGCTGGAAATCAGCATTTTCCTCTAGATGAAGGTGATGTGACCAACCCTGCAGTGTGGTTAGGTCATGAGTCAAGACCTTGAAATTATGCATGTTTAGTTCCTAGTGGTAGAGCACCAAGCCTTTTACTACACACCACATGAAGACGTAGTGTGATTGTCAGAGCCTCACACTTAGAAAATTAGGGAATTGGCCAGAAAAATGGGGATATGCAGACAGGCTCCTCTCACATGTGCCTTCAGGACTGCAGGTGCACAAGTACCAATACAACATTTTACAGGATTGTTTTTAATTTTCATCCCAGATCCCCAGCATCCCATATGGAAGAGGTTCATCGTAATTAAAGACTACACCAGCTGTTTCCATGTTGCAGCTTTGAGGATTTGCTCTGGTTTATGCATACTGCATCTAAATTAATGTACACTTAAGCTAATGGGGGATCTCATGTGTAAAGCATCACAGAGAAGCTTATACATAGTCTTTGCACCCTGGGACTATAATCTATTTACATTCCACAGCCTTTTTGGTTGTAGACATCCCTGCACAGGAGTTTTACTTCTCTCAGGCTTCCATTTGCACTGTGGCCCTTATTGTTCCTCTTCTCTCCTGTAGCTGTCAAAAGAAAGCTGTAGCATCTCTGTATTGTGTGCCTTGCCTGTAAGATCTGTGGCAGAGTACTATGTTTAGAGAGTTTGAGGCCAGAGGGGATCTTTAGCTCATCAGCTACTGCTCATCAAACTGCCCTCTGAGTAACTTGTCACTGCCAAAAAATGACACATCTTCAGAGAACATGCCTGTTCTGGAAGTCATTGAAAGATGGAGAATGGATCACTTCACCAGATATTTTGTTTAAATCACTCCTACCAGAACAACCTATGCCTTGTTTTTAGTTTGAATTTGCTGTTCCTTAGCTTCATGGTCTTTTCTGTACCCTTGCTTGCTATAGTAAATAGATGATTCACTCACAGTATTTTCTCGCTAGTATGTGAGTTTTCAGTGACCAAGGAGTTACTTTTCTTATAGATTCATTTTGTAGTGCCCAGCACCAAATGCAGTATCAGCCTCTATACTGTCCCTTGGAGAGAAACAAGTTAGATCACTTCTGTCCTCTTTTATTTATTCAGTTAAACAGGTTTGTTACCAAAATAAAACCAGCTAATTACTCCCTGGCTAACTATCCTTCTTGACTGCTTTTATAGTTTCACTGACCTGTCATGGTATGCTCTTACTTGGAACAATGTGCCAGTAGTTAAATCAAATATTAACCAGCAGAGATTGACATTAAATAATGCAAAAGTATTCATAATTTCAGCTACTATCAAAGAGAAATCTGGACTGCTGGTAACAGCAGTTACCAGAAAAGTTTAAATGCTGCAAGGCATTTTCAGTACTTACACTGAGTGATAGGCTCACTGTGATGGCTTAGTCTAAAAAATATGTTGCCTAAAGCACAATTATGCCCTTCTGGTATAGCAGCATTTCAGAGCTAGCAACTGGGTGGAAACATGAAACTACCAACAATTCCCTTTTAGGTTTCCCCGTAAAAGCCAACAGCCAGAGACAGCTTCAGAGGCAATCCCATCTACCTGTCAAAGCCGAAGGTGTAGAAGTCTGCATGGGCAGAGCAAAGCTGAGGGTACTGGGAATACCAGCTGTTTTCTCCACCACTGGAGCTCCAGGGACACCAGGCAATGCAGAATCTTGTCTCTCAAATCAGCCCTCAGCCTTACCAGGTGCCTGCAGGCAGGTCTAGCTCTGGAGGGCAAGATCATGTTTCCCCAGAGAACATGCTTGTAGATTTTTTTAAACCAGATTAATAACATTGATCCTGCTTAAGAGCAGGTCACTACCCACAGCTACATCAAGTAAATTGGAAGGGCAGAGAACTGAAAGTGAGAATGTGGGAACTGGTGGCCTTTAAAAAAATGGTAAAAAGTTAAGTTAGAAGAGAGCTGGTTATCTATACAAAGTGGTCGGGTTTATCAGCTCTACTGTGAATCACTTTTAACATCAGAACACCTTAAATTCATTATGGGTTTATTCTAGCAAGACAAATGGTTTCATTCCTGATTATAATGTTGGAATCAAGAGTGTATAGACAAAGACAACACAAAGTCACCCTGAACAGCACTTTACATTTGAAATCTCTCTAAATTGTTGCCTGGGCTCTTTGAAGGATATTATGCTGTCATCCCGAATTTCTAGTTCTTAGATTTCAATTATGGTTTAAAAATTTACAAAGTTAGTCCGAGCCACAGGGACAACCACCTGAAAAAACCAAAAAACTCAAAACGCCCCCTCCACCACAAAACAAACAAACAAACAAACAAACAAACAAGCAAAAAACAACAAAAAACCAAACAAAAAAAACCCCAAACCAACCAAACAAAAAAAACCCAACCAACCCCCCCCAAAAACCTAATAAGGAACATTTATAAAAACACTGTTTCCTACAATCTAATTTTTCTGCAATGTACATTTGATGCCCTCATCTAAATGATTCCATTGTCGTAAAATTCAATTTTAAGATTTAAAATTATATTTATATTTTATTCAGTTCATTACAATCTGTTTGTGTACAACTGTAACTAACTTAATTGAAGTGCTGCCTTAAAAGAATTGATACTCAGCATTTTTTTTTGTAAGATCAGCAAGTTTGTTGCCAAAATAAAAATATTCTTCCTAGTTGCTAGTTCCACATCTTTGGTTGGATTTCAAAATATAAACTTCAGAGATATAAACAACTTTGGGGGGAAGATAGAATGTTAGTTTATTCAAAATACGGATTTCCAAACATGAAATATGAAAACAGCTTCTAATATAAGATCAAGATTTTCAGGCTCCTAATTTTCAGGGGTTTGGAGATAACCACTTTGCAGAGAAATTCCTCAACATTTCTGTGCACTCACAGAGGACAAAATGAAAACTGTCATGTAATCCAAAATTGCATTTGGCAAATATGCCACAGATAATTTAAATTTTCATTGTATACATTCAAGGCTGTATAATGAGCCGTATACAGTTTCCCTTTTTGTATTATGCTGTATATGGACTAAGAGATTATTTAGAATAATATTAATTTTCATGTTATGTTAATATGCAGTGCTTTATGGCTAAATATTTGTTATATCTTCCAATATTCCTGTTTTGATTCCATGTTGCCATCAAGGTAAGCAACAAACTAGAGAACATTTAAGGGACTGTGCACCTTCACATACAGCTGGGAACAGCTATTGGAACATTTAAGATCTCTGTGTATTGGGATATCAGTGGCCTTTTTAATTAGGAAAACAATTTAAAAACCCCTTTGCGCTTACCAATTACAGCCTAATTCTAAGCGGACCTAGGAAAAAATTATTCACACTTTTATCAGGATGATGTGATGTGATGTTCTGCACTTCATTGCCTCTGAAGCAGTCACCTAGTCACTTTCTGTTCTTTCCTGTTTTTTAGCAATAAAAAGGTTGTTCTTTTAAACTGTGCTGCATTTATGTTTATTATGGATTCCACTCTTATGCTGTTTTACTTCTGATTGGCTATGTTGAACAATCAAGGTTCTCTGCAATAACTAGAACAAGCCTTATAACAATTATTGCTACCTTTACTGATCCTGCAAAATTATTTTTCCATTTATTTGGGAAATTGCAAAGAAGCTCTTTCCACTTAGCTAGTGTATTGTGATTTACTGAAGAAATTACTACTGCCATCAGTGCCGAAATTATGATCTCTATTAAGAATGTAGTTCAGCCAATAAAAAATGCTAAAGAAGTCAGACTTAATCTGCCTGGTCTACACTGAGACAGATATTAGGTACTGTATTCTATATATAATAAGCATGATTTAGTTATAATAAATATATGTGATAAAATGATTTTTATTTTCTGAGAGCTTGAATCTTATCACTGGCTAATCCTAGCAATAATTCTTCAAGCTAGATTTCAACTCTACTGAAAATACATATACTTTTTTTTTGAGAGGGTTAAAAATCTCTCCATATAAAATAAAGAAAGAAATAGAGGATTCTGCAGTTTAAAAAGTTCTACTCAAATGTAAAATTATTTTTTGGCTGGAGATAATACCTCAGAGCATCCTAGGCAGAAATGAAGCTTCATCATAGGCAGGTTTGACTCAGTAGTTCAGAATCCCCCCATGTCAGAGTCCTCTGCCATCCCAAGAGGAGGGGGTAAAGTTTGCAATAAGCCTTGCTGTAATAACATCTGGAAACTTCCAAGACCTGTCTGAAAAGTCTGTGCTTCACAACTCTGTTATGCACAGAGTGGATACTAAAATTCTGCCATAAAATACCTTATGTCTCTTTGTGTCAAGTATTTCATTTTTCCACAGCTATTAAAAGCACTTCACAAAAGATAGCTTTTTTCCTTTTTGTGAATTGATCCTCACCTGGGTTACAAGTAGAAGAAACAGCAGAAGTTATTCATGCAGTGACATATCTGTGATTTTTCTTCAAGGTAGTCTTGGGGAAACTAAAAAAAAAACCAAAAGCAAAGTAATGTCTTTGCTTTGTAAGCTTTGTCAATAGATTTTGTTAAAAGACCTGACTCCTTCAGGCTGAATCCTACAATGCAAACAGGGCTTTATTGAACAATTAATTCCTTAGTATAGTTCTGCAGAGGTTTGATGGACTGGCATCAAGGCTTCTGACTGTAGAACACCAAAATGGGAGGTGGCCTTTTAATCCAAGAAAGTCTTGGGAACACCACCTTGCACTACATTTCTCTTTTTTTTTTCAGGAATTCCATTTCTTCATTTTTCTTGTCTCCTTACTCCATAACAAGAGGATTTTGATAATAGAGAATTCTTTCTCAAACATATCTCTAATTATTAACATCCTTCTCCTGCTACCTCACTTTCTGAAGTTGCACTCTGAAGTATCACATGCCAAACACCTCTATTGCCACCCTGGGAATATCCTGAATTCACAGTCTAGGCATGTTCTTGAAATAGCGTATTTTTTCTGCTTAAAATGGCCTTCCTGGAGGTCAGAACCATTCAAGAGACAGCATTCCCACAGTGCTTCATAAAGTGTATATCATAAATCACAGCCATCCCATGCATACCTTACCCAGTGCAGACGTGGTGCATTAGAAACACAGATGACCGAGCACTTTGTCAAAACTGCCTTTCGTCTCTCATTATCTTTTCAAGAAGTTCATGGTATCACGGAGAACAAACCTGACACTGTGAGATTTTGGAATTGTTTTCACACAGAAAACATGAAATTCTTTGGGATTTGGTGAAATATCCATTCTTCTATTTACATTGCTTTTTATATCTTTTGGAAGAATGGATGTTTTTCTACCACACATAAGGAATTTATATTGATTATGTTTTCTTGTCAAAGCTGAGATACTCTTCCCTCAAGAGGATTTCCTTTGAGTAATTGCCTAACTGGTGGCCACTGAGCTGTAATTACTCCAGATGAAACCAATTGTCATCATTCCTTACAGTGCAAACTGCACTTCAAACACTCCAAATAGCATGCCCATTAGTCATATCTCCAGCAGAACCTGCACATTTTTCCTGCTGAAAACAGCTATTGATTTGACACCATGCTGAGATGATATGATGTATAACTGATTGTACATTTCTGTATAGTATTAGATTAGACTAATGCAGCCAGGCTTTCAATCTAATTACGTCTGCTCAGCTGATGGAGAGAGTTGTACCCTGTGCAATTGCCTTGGCAATTGCCAATATCACTTTATGATAATCTACTTAGAGTAAAAGAATCCTAGTGAAATAGGAATAGGCTGAGTTTCTCCCAGAGCTTTTCTAATGTCACTTGCATTTTAAAGGAACATTAAGTTTTTCTCAGTTTGTAAAAAACCACTTGAATCCTACTCATGAAAAATCACAGAAGAAAGTAGTCAACATTTTCATGGTCTTTGGCAGAGTGTGTCACATTGGCGGTCTATTGCTGTTCCATAAATGCACTCTGGTATGATTTGGTCTTGGCAATTGATAATGATAAATACCTGAATTGTGCAGCTGGCTCTGGATCTGGACTCAAGATTTCCCCCAGTGTGAGATTATCTAATGCTTCTCTTTTTACTCCCTGAACAGTACCTGCTTGATAAGGCATACAGACACAGTCATCTTAAGTTTGGCAGGAAAACCAGGTGGTAAACACAACGTTAATATCCAGCTGGACAAAGAGAGGAACAAAACCAAAATGAGCAGGAGACAGAAAGTACAAATGGTCTTTGATAATGAGTAACTCCATTTTTGACAAGCAAGGAATTGCCAAAACACCACAGAATATTTTTTAATGTTGTTTATTATCCATTACTTCTCATGGAAATCTAAGCCCTATCACTTTGCTCTCCTAGTTCTTGGCAAAAGTACAATAGTATAACCTGAAGCATGTTAGGGAAACAGGTTCACCTGAGAGTATTTCAGGTCTGTGAATGATCAGGATATGAAAAGAATGCTCAGCTTCTGTGAAGCAATAGCCAAGAAGCTAAACAGCACCTTAGCATCAACACAAACCAGAAAAAAAGGAACAAGTCCCCTGCTTGGACTCTATTTTTGTGAGAAACCTAATGACAAAATCTGTGTGATACTGAATTGACTGTAAAATAGATGAGGCTAGATTTGTCCTTGAGAAAATAGACAAAAGTAGCAAATTGTCAGGATGAAGATGGTGCTCAGCCAGTAGCTCTGAAAGAGCTCACCAATTAAATAGTTTGATAATTGAAAGTGGTGGATAATGTTCTTAAACCTGCCTCACACACCTGAAGACGTCAGATATGATTCTAACTGAACAAAAAGCAGTTTCAGGGAGAACCATGGAAGTTCAAGTATGCATTTCTGATGCTTGTCCTTGGCTTCTATAGCATGCTAATATCACAAAGAACAGACACCTGGATAAGTATGATCGATTAGGGAAGAGTCCATGTGTTTTTCGTTAAGGCTATGCCTTACCTTGCAGGCTCAGTGGAGTTTTTTGAAGAAGTCAGGAAGGAGTTGAATAGAGTTTACTGGCTGGTGTGGTGTATCTGAACTTCTAAAGCAACTTCAGTAGATTTCCTCACATTTAACTTCCTGAGCATTTCTAATAAACCTTAAAAAGTAAGAGGAGTGAACAAATGTGATGGTGGGCAGAAACCAGAGGGATAAATATTGATAAATATTGATAAATTACCTCTCTGTGAAGAATGGCACAACTTACAAGACTGAGTGCCTGTGTAGATCACAGCAGCTGATGGCTTTTAGTATAGATAAACATAAGGGGATGAGCCCTGGACAAAAGTAGTTCTAATGTCACATCTTAAATGATGGGCTCTGAGCCCAGTACTAATATTCAGAAGTGAGATTGTTCCATGAATATATCAGTGTATCGGTCAGTAGAAGTCAGGAATAAATAAAAGTTAAAATTGCAGGCATTTGTAATAAAAATAGAGAGTGCAATAGGCAATATTACTGTAACACTGTATGGCTCCATGGCTTGCCTACAATTTGAAAAATATGCATTTTACATCTGCCTATGCTAGAAAATTTATATTAGAATTAGAAAAGATGCCAAGAAAAGCTTGAAGGATAATCTGAAGTAGAAAACACCTTCTATAAAAGAAGCAATTGAGCAGGCTATGACTTCTGATTTGGGGAAAATTATCCAGAAAAGGATGATGGTAATTAGAAAGCAACTGTGAGCAGCGTTGTCTACCACAAGAACTGCAGATCTCCAAATGGAGCCGGTGGGAGCCAGATTGAGAACAAACAACAAAGGAAATGGTTCATTGTGCATCATGTACCTGGCAAGTTGAAATATTTGCCAAAGGACGCTGTAGAATTATGGAGCATTTATATGATCTCCTTTTGTTCATCAAGTACTTGATAAGTGAGAATGTGATCTTGGATTAGGACAATTATACAAATGAATCCATATGTCCAGACCTGATGAGTACAGATTTGGTGCATTGAGTATGACCTGGAAAAAGGAAACAAAAAGCTGTAGCAAAATGAATATTGAGGAAGAAATCATGCTGCAGATAAATCACATTCGGCACATTATTTTTTCTTTAATGTCATGAGTGTTTTCTGAAGAGTCAGGAGTCCTACTGTCACACCCGTAACTAAGACCATCAGCCACAGAGGGTTGTGTATCAGGGCAGGAATCTGCAGGCTGGAAGCCAGTGAATCACTGATGTTGTGTTCCAGGTGGTTTTAAGTGGTAGAATAAGAAGTTCAGAGCCCTGGAGAGCTGGTACAACCAATTGCCTGCTGTGCACTGTAAATCAGGGGAAGCAGCTTGCAATTAACAAGGAGTGTTGCAGGTCTTGTCAATATACTCTGTTCTACTTATTATCAGAAGGGTAAAAAACCTCTGGGTCAAATTGTTAGTGAAAGTAAATCTCAGTCAATTAAAATTAGACTTTTAAAGTTTCAGAATCAGGTAAAAAATAAATCCTATGAAAAACGGAAAAACAATCATAAAACCTGGTAGAAAGGAACAATTCCCCCTCCTATCTCTCCTATCACGTGTGACTGCTCCAGCTTCACAGAAAAAGTCTAGTGGAAGAGTCATTGGCTACATATATTAATCTGCTCTACTGTCTTGCACCCATCATTTTTACAAAAAAAAAAAAAAATTAATATTTTACCTTTATGTCATCACATCCAACTGGAGCCTCATCTAAAACCCCTTAAAGTCAGTGAAGGCTATCATTGACTTCAGCTGGCATTGGAACTGACTCTGAGAATGTAAATTGCCCGCTAGCAAGCTAAATAAAGATCTGGGTTCAATTCAACTTGAACATAGATAAATTTAATACTACTGGCATCCGTGAAGTTATACAGGTCTGCAAGCACACGAGCCTTCATTCTGTTTGTTGCTGTTCAGTTGCCTTCAGTAATTTATTCCATGAGGTAACACATCGAAATGGTATTTGATAATGATTTTCACTATCAGTGAAGGCATGAAGCAGGAGATTAAGTGGAAATCAAAGTTTCCAAGGGTTAATAATAGTATCTTACAAATGGGGAAGGATACTTTGCACTGTTTATGCCATGCATAACATTTCAAAAAATCGAAGCCAACTCCTTTTTCAAGACAGCATGAAGTCAAGTCCTATCTAGAAAATGGTACATTTATTAGGATTTCAAGAAAAAATGTTCTTGCTATTATCTCTGGGATGAGATAGACTTTGCAGTAATGACATAAAAATATTCTTGCCTCCGGTTTGATTGGCATCATCTCTCTGCAGCACCTACAGAATATGATACTATATTGCAGGAATGTGTCATCAGCCTTTTTTAGGAGCAAATATTTGGAACATCTTGAAATATTTAATTGTCATATATGCATCTGTGTGTATGATAGAAAATAAATTCCGCTGCTGGTCTCTTGGGATGTGTCTTACTTGCACACAGAAATATTAATTGCAGTCTTCGTCACAGCATAGAGACATAGCTTATTGTGGTGTCTGGGCTGGAGAAGACAAGAAGTAAAACAGAAAGGGAAAACAATTCTTGTATTTATGTCATCTGAATAATTGCTTTGAAGGGAAGAAAACAGGAGCTGCTACAAGTTTCTATTCTAATAATTTCTATTGCTATACAACGAGTGTCACAAATTCACACAATTTACCGCTGAGTTTTTGTTGGGGCTTTTGTTGTGTTGTTTTGACTGACAACATTTTTTTCACCAGTATCTCAAAGAAAATCCACCAGTATTGTTCTTTGCCAAGATTACATTAAACATGCCATATTGGTGGGAAAGAAGATAACCCTCAAGAAAACCTCTTGGAACTGACCAGTTCTTGCCCAACTCTTTCATTTCTAATCACGCAATGAGAACCTTGAATGCGTTCATTCAGAATCCACAACATCCCATCTACTCACTGAGATATTTTGCATAAATATTTTTGGTCATGTGTCAAACCTCTCAAACAGGATGGTCAGTTGCTGTCTGGAGGGAGTCTCCATCACAAGCATTCTTGCAAGAGCAGCTTCTACAGGATCAAAATGGGATACCACAATTTATTCTGATGATTTCTTACACTCCAGCTCGTCTGTGGTCCTACATGACGACTACAGTACATCAATGATCCATTTCTATTTATTATCTTAAAACTATGCACAGAACTTTTTCTAGCGTTCCTACTATGTACAGAGTGTCCTACCTATAACCACAGAACTAGAGAATTATTTAGCTTGGAAGGGATCTATGAGGGTTATCTAATCCAACCTCCTGCTGACCCTGAACCTGCTAAGGCTACTTAGGGAGTTAAATCTTGCTGACTGGTTATGTGTAGAACATTTCCAAAGACATTCCTGCACCTGCATTTTGCAGACTATTTAAATTTATCCATGTGGCATTTGTCCAGTTGCCTCACCTGTCACTGGAACTAACAGTATCATTGGGACTGCCCACGATTCCTCCACCCAGGAGGGACTTCAACACTTTGAAGCACAGTGCCTAGCTGATCTAGGCTCAACAGGCAGTTGTCTGAAATTTCCACCTTGACAGTTGCTAGTCCATTGCTGTGCCATGAAGGGGCACAAAGACCAGTCTACTGCCTTATTGTCTCAAGCCAGTCCATTGCCACATCTGCTCAGAGATCACCGGGAGACTTAATGGATCAGCCACGAAGCTGAAGACAAAATGCATTGGCTATGTGCACAGATAGAGTGCTGGCACCCATCTACATCAAACCTGAATTTAATAATCTTATCACAGCTATAGTTTAAACCCAAGCTTGTCAAAAATGCTTCATTCTTGGGTCTAACCAGGCCTACCACTAGTATTACTAAATGTAATACTAACACACACATAATTATGGGGTAACAGAAATTTTTCCCACTTCAGCACTTCCATGCATTCAGCCATGTGATACTATCACATTTGTGAAGCATGATTCTATTTATATGTTCAAGTAGCTGTCATAGCAGCCTCAGCATCAAATAGCTGCTCTGCTGGAGTGAGTAGACAGTTGCTAATGGGAAATTTTACAGAGCTCCTGCGGACAAACCTCATGCTAAGCAGTATTGCTGCTTACTGTAGGAGTAAATTTAGAACAATTTTGCATCTATAAAAAAGTTGTTGTTACATAAATGGGTGTTTTTAGCTGAGGGTGGTGCCACCAGGGAATTATTTGGATACATGTATTTCAGCAATTAATTTTAGAGAAATCATTAGCAATGGATATCCATCTCTGACATACAGCTACCTCAAAGTTTTCACCCTGGGTTACATTAACTATCTACCTACCTAATTTACAAAAAAAGAGTCATGACAGAGCACTAGTGTCATCTTTTGATTTTCCCTGAGACATAATGGTGACTACTTCATTAACAAATGTAATTGAATGTGAGACTGAACTGGGAAACAAAACCGTATAAATTAATCTAGAATTGTTGTGTGTCTCATACTTCCATTTGCATGTAATTCTAATATACTACAACAATACTCCAAAAATCCCATCATTTTTCCACCAGTTTTCTGAGCAGAATACAGGGATATGTACTGTGCTTAGGTATTCCTCTAACACACTTCAGAGGAGGGGCCATTTTTTCACTTTCATGTTTGTTTTTTTTTTCCTTATTGCTTTCTGTGACTTGAAGACTTAAAAAAAAATATATATGGTTTCATTCTAGCCATGGTTATTTTATTGAAAAATACTGCCTTCTGTAATCTTATAATTGACCATGATTTGGAACAGAACAATGTTTACAATGCTTATTGTTTTGAATGGGAAAAGTTTACCATCTTAAGGCAGGAGATGTAATCAGGCATGACTTTGTCTTACAGGGCCAGATCTCCAATGCCTCATGTATAATCCAGAATTAAATTAACTAAAAAACTTACTACATTATATTATATATTTTTTCATATAAAGATATAAAATATTTTATATATTTCTACATATACTACTTATAAAAACATAATTAATTATTAAGTATATTACTTTATATAAAAGTAATTAGAACTAAAAGTCCATAACTTTATTATTATGGAATTATGACCTTATAGCAAAAAACATCAACAACTTTTAGACCAAATCTGTGAACTCACAGGTTCATTGCAATAGAAATTCCATCCTTCCCTTGACACTTCCCTTGAGGAAGGGCTTCTGCAGCTGCCCAGGCAGGATGACTCAGTGAGATGAGGGCTGAGCATGGCAGCAATTCCAGTGGAAAAGCACAACTGATATCTTAGCCCCATATGCCATTTTTTTAGGGTATCAGGGTACAGAGAGCACCAAGGCATGTTCTATACACACATACCTGCCTCAGAGCTGCTCTCTGCTCCTTACAGATCCTGTCATCCACTCTCCTTCTCTGTGAACACACTCTCCAGTAGAGATTGTGCTATTTGTAGCACTGCCAAGTTTAATCCACTTGCAAAGGCACCTGGAAAAACAATTTATATACACACAAAAGTACCTATGGAGTTTGAACACTCTACATCTTAACACTTCTACTTCAGTTGAGAGAAGCAACATCAGCAAATATTGGTCAAGGAGAGGAAATATATTCGGGTAGTCAAAGTCATCAGAAGAGCCCAGTCAAGCAGATTTGAGTCTTCAGGTAGCCATGAGCCCATATCCTGACTTTATCTGGAGGTCCTTGCTGAGAGTGAAGCACTGGTTGGATGTGCCACGGAAGTCTTGGCACTGAGGATGTGCCAAGCAGTGATCTATACCACTAGGATTTACTTGTCAAAGGGTCAGTGCTCCAGGGTGTCAAATTGCCATTTGAGAAGTGATTAACTACAGATAGAGCACCATTCATCAAGGAGTGGAGACTTTGGGAAAAATTGAGATGTTATAAAACATTATTCATTAATTATGCCTCATGAGAGTCTACCAGATTTTCCCTGATTATACCAGATTTTCCCTGTCTGTTTCAGGATCCTTTTGACTTCTTGGTCTTTCTTCACAGACTGACCTTTTGCAGGCCTTGGAACAACATCATGGCCCTGTACCTGCATGTTGCTGGCTCATGGTCTGTAGTGGCTCACCAATTCCAAGTGTGGCCCATTGCTACCTTTAAAGGAAAACAAAGAAATGGTTGTTAAAGAAGTCTAAGGATGGAGGGGTAATTTCCTGTTGCAACTCACTGGGCAGCTCCCACCCCATAACAAGCTGTCATTGCAAGAGCACATTTTAGCACCTCTGAGTGAGAGATCAGCATCTCATGGTGACACAGATAAGATATCAAGAGTGGCTCTAAGGAAATGGATCACTCTGTACCCATTAATGCTGGGAGATCATCTACTCATGTTGCAACATGACTTTATATCCTGGCTGGAGTCCAGGCTTTGTTACAATTAGCATATTGGCTTCAATTATGTGAGCTTGCAGGTAGCTTTTAGCTAATATCTGTAATTTACCATGGGAAGAAGTTTGATTTTGTCTGTCTTGTTACCAGTGTAGTTTGATTGAGAGTGGATTTTATGCAGAATATTTCTTCTCTGGCTAACATGCTGTCTATTTCTAGAAGCTCTGGAGTCAAGATCCTATTTCACATCTCAGGAAATCTGGGATGGGTTTCCCTGTGTGCACAGCTTGGGTGCTGGTTGTTTGAAGTTGCCCCAAATGTCCAGAAAAATCCTTAAGTTTATATCTTACTCCAAGATAAGTTTCAGAAGGCATTCAGTATAGAAGGGTTATGCCAAGCCTTCCAGTGTGCATACCGCATTTGGGAAGAAGCAAAGCCTCACCAGACAAACCACTGGGAGAACTGGGAGAAAGGTATCATATTAAAGTATTGGCTGGTGACTCAGACTTGAGACAACTTCTCAGTTTGATTGCAAACTTAAGGGACATGATCTGGGAAAATGGAATATTTTTGCATGTTTTTATGGTGGGGGGGGAAGGGAACTTTAGCAACAATGACTTACGATGCTGACTGTAGCTCAGGAAGAATAAGTTTACTAATAGGTAGTTGTGAGGCATTTGAACACTGCAATGGAAAAAGGCCATGGATATGCCTGGCCAAAACTGTCAGGTCTTTGCTTTATGTTAGTGGTATATTAACCTTCTCTCAGTAGAATAGAGGTCTAAAGATAAATTCATTCTCTCTCTTTAAAATAGCCTAGACACAGCAAAAGCAACTGAGGGAAAAAAAAAAAGGCTAAAAACCTGTCAGAAAGCTGAGAGCTGTTTGAGCTTAAGAGGAAATGGTTATGAAGGATTAGAAGGAAATGTAGTAGCCCTCCTGGGCCTTTGGCTTAGCAGAGCATAACCACGATCAGCTCTTGTGATGACCTTGAGAGATTAGGAGGAGAGCAGCAGGTCTGGGACTTGCGTTCTTACATCAAGTAAGAGAATATTCCATTAACTCCTGGCAATGTAGGAAAACGGAAGAGCAAATACTGATTGACTGCTTTTTTAAGGTGAGATATGAAATGAAACACTTATCACCAGGACAACCTCTGATAGATGAGATCAGAGAAGAGAAGAGGTACCCCAGCTAAACAGTATTCCTTGGAGTTTATCTGTGGATAATGCACATAACTCTTTTTACAGAGCTATGATCTGATATTTAATTTTTCCACCACATTGTGTTTTTGGCAGGATGTTTTTACTATCTCACATAAGAACCAAATTGTTTTGCAGCTTTAGGATGACAAATTCAAACTCTTCTTCAGGGTAACACTAAAAAATGAAGAGATAGAAAAAGACTTCAGTGATGCACAGCCCTTATGTGTTGTTTTGTTACAAGACATGTATCATCAACTTCCCACACATTTTTTATGCAGGAGATCTATGGAATGCTCAGCTTGGTGCTCCACAGTATGCCACCACCATCAAACAAATGACAGGAAATTGGCAGCATGCTGTGGATTTACTTTCTGCAACTGAATGAAAAATACAGTTCAGTATGGATCTAATATCCTTCCCTCTTCACCCACTCCTGCCATGTCCCCATGCCTTCAGGTGTCCAAAGCAGGTCTCAAGTTAAAGAAAAACTCAGTTCTTCATAGTTTGACTGTAAGGTTTGCCAATGTACAACAAAAACCTGGCCACTCCTCAAGTGCCACTTGGAAGAGATACAGCCCCTCCCTCCCCTCCCCAACAACACTCCAGAGAACAATTTTTTTTCATAAAGGGGAAAGCTGGAAGAGAAAATACTTAATTAGGAATTTCAAGAAGAATTAGAGTGGGTGGGACATTATCACTCCATCTGTGTTTGTGTTACAATTTCATCTGGAAACTAAGCAGTCCATTGCACATGCCACTGTAAATGACAGCCTGTGCCCCAGGCTGTTCACCCCACTGACAATTAGTAATTATAGCAATGCTCTCAAGTGGCCAGCTCTGAGTCACACCTAGTACTTCTAGTGCATACATACACCTTAAACGTTCCACGAGCTGCTAAAGAGGCATTTGCCGATGTGGCTCTGAAAAGTCTTGAATTGTGCATCTTTCCTGCTTTAGATGAACACTAATACAAGTTGAGAAGTGTGTTGCCAGTGCTATACTCTCCTACCCCTTCATTCCAGGGTTAGCCCTCCCTGCACACAAGCTGAGGGCAGATGACTAAAAAACTGGCCCAGCAGTCCCCTGCAACCTCTTAAAGTCAAAGGCATTGGCACAGTCTCATTGTGCCTAAGGAACTGCAAGGAACTCCAAAGTAAAAAGTCTGTCATACTGCTTTTAACAGCCCTGCAATGAATTGATTTCCTTGTGGATCAAGCTTACAAATACATAGCATGACTAGAGATGACAGCAAAGGTACAGAATCAGGGCTTACATGTGTTATTTGCAGGACTATACCTATACAGCCACAGAGAATGGCCCTTGGTACCACTCCAAGCTGAACAAGCTTCTTGTCCATAGGATTTAGCTGATGAAGCAAGCCATCCTCAAGGGTAGCATTAATATTTCTTCCAGGCCTTCCAAGATGATCCTGCCTGCTCTTGAGTTGGGACTTCCACTGGGCTCTGGGGTACTGTGGACACTGATCTACCTATCTGTGGTTTCAAGGCAGAAATGATAAGGCAACTTCCTTCCCCACAGAAACTTTTTCTCCTCCAAAGCCAGGTATGATTATTGTGTTACCATCCAGGGTGAATTTCAGCTGCCTAAAAGAAATCACAGAATACAGAATGGTTAGGGTTAGAAAGCTGTTTAACCTAGACAAGAGAAGGCTCCGGAGGAGTTCGAAGAGCATCTCATTAATGTGTAGACACACCTGAAGAGAGACTGAAAAAAAGAGGGAGACAAGTTTTTCAGTGGTGCCCAGTAACAGGACAGGAGGTGACAGGCACAGACAAAAACACAAGAGGTTCTATTAAAACATAAGGAATCACTTCTTTCTATTTTCACATCACTGAGAGTGATGAAGCACTGCAGCATCTTGTCCTGGGAGATTATGGATTCTCCATCCTTGGAACTATTCAGAAGCTGTCTGGACATGGTCCTGGTCAATCAGCTGTAGGTAACCCTGCTTGAGGTCCCTGGATAAAACTTGTGTGTGCACTACTTTCTCTCACAACAGGTTATTGGCAGAAAGACATCAGAGCTAAGTGGAAAAGGAAGTACAATTAAGACTGCAAAACACAGGCAAAATCTAACCCTTATAGCAAAGGCCTGCTCAAAAAAAAGCTGGTTGTTACAGTGGATAAAACACGAGAAAGGAGAAGCTTGAGGGAGGACAGATGTGATGCCTGGATCTTAAGGCAAATGCAGGGTGGCAAATCTTATCCCTACCAGATGGCTGGCCCTATGATTACACAACCTTTCAGCACACTGATGGAGTTTGAGATTTTCTGTCTTGCAAGAAGTAGCTTCAGATGAGTTTCAGCAGAGTAAATATGCACCATTGACTTTTATTAAGTTTTAATAGACTTTTGCAATTCACTTTTTAAAATATACTTATACTTTATGACTGCTACTTTCTCATACTCTCCTCCTTAATCTCTTTTCTCATAGATGCTTAATTGTGTAGAAGAATCAATGTGATGTATTTAACTTTCATATGATTTCCCTGTTTGGTAATAATACCCCCAATTAACTACTGTTCTCATTAACCAATTTACTCATTTATAATCAAGGGCAACGGCTTTAACTGTTCTAATAATATGCCTTGTTAATAATGTCTTAATGAGGATTACCCTTCTACTGCTCTCAGAAGCTTCCCTTTTTCCCTAAAATGAGAAAGCATATTAATGAAAAATAACCTTCTATCTCCTGGCTAAGTGTTTTGTTGGAATGAAAAGAAAATATAGAAAAGTACTGTAGACTTTTTTACCTCCATAGGCTGCCATTTAGAAAACCAGTGAATTACAGTAGGTGGAGTACATGATGCACTAGCCCATAAATCAGTTCTGCCTCTTTCTTACTTGCTATAATTAGACATCAAGAGGCTCCTTTTATATCCTCAGTTGAATCAGGATATAGGCATTCTTATCAGCTTCACTGGACATAGCAAAGAGAATACTGTTAATTAACTAAGGGAAAGAAGTGAAATCAAAAAGAAATACTGAGTCAAGCTTTTATCAAATTTAACTAAAAGATCAAATCTAAGAGAATTTTCTCCCACAGAACTAAGGAAACACAATGAAACGGCAATGACTGAATATATGTTCTGCTAGCAGTAGCATCAAAAATTTAATGTTTGGAATTGACAAATAATGAGACAGGTTTACCAATGATCAGCAAAAAGAATCTGTAATGGCCATGTTAAAAATAGCAGCTCACACATTTACAGGTAGAATGGAGAAGCTGCATAAGAAATCTTGCATTTAAAATAAAGGGGAACAGAAGCATAAGTCAATGCATGGTCAGGCAATCTTGAAATTTGAAGTGTTGTAGGAAGAAACACTTGGTGAAAGACAACTCTATGATGCATCCAAGCTGGTAGAGAACTGAATGCATCTTTCCTTTTACAGTTTGGCCCAAACAGAGCAACCACAGGCTGGTCTAACAGTCTCTGAGGAACAGAAACCTTTTTATGATTAGCTGTGCAATGCACATTTGCTATGCTGCATTCTGTACATGTAAAGACCCCCTGACCTCTGATGATTATGGCATTTATAAGACAAAATTATAAACGCCTGAAGTCCTCCATTTTCCATCATTTTACTCAGATTTCTCTTTATTCCCCAATCCAGCACTGTTAGGGTTTGAATCTTGCCTCCAGTGACCAATTAGGATTTTAAGGCATACTTAGGTGAGGAAAATAATTGAATCTCATTAGCTCTAAGTACTGAAGAAATGGCAATTGATATGATAAGCACCTATGCTGAGATGGGTAGAAATCGATCTTCAGAAGTCAATATTTGCCAGAATCTGGAAATGTTGGTTTGCCATAATCAGTTCTTTTCTTGCCTATATTTTGGTTTTAATGAGTGGAAACTAGCAAGAAAAAAAGAGCAATGTCTCAGCAATATTTCTGTTCCAGAAAAGCCATTGCAGCTAGAGTTATAAAGTGTTCAAATACATTCATTCAGTTTGGGGTTTAGAACACAGTAAAAATGTAAATGCCACACTGTTTTTCAACCTTTTGGAGAGATATCAGATCAAGGCCTATTCACCCTACACACTTGAGTATACCTTTAATTTATATTTTTGATCAAGTATAAAATGTGGAACTAGCCTCAGTATTAAACTTTAAGGTGAAAGTTTTTAAGAAGAGAATTCTCTAACACAAAAATTTCATTGTTTTCCATTATTTCTTGGAAGGTTCCCATGATAACAAGATACACACATGGCTGAAATCTTGTTTACACTAAACTAATCAGGCATTTTCCTACAGACTTCATTGGAGGCAATATTTTACCTAGTATTGTCTGAGGAGTAGATTTTACTTTCCCTTGAGGAGTCACAGTTTTTTGCTGGTAAGCAGGCAATATCCTTTATACAGCAATTCTGGGGCAGCTCATGCAGGTGGTAAGAACTCACTGAACAAATTTTGGTGCATTCTAAGACCATATGAGAAGGTAATTATAAATTCACAGAATAGAGTTTTCAGAAGATAAGGATGATTTTGTTCTCTTCCTTGGGCTTCAAAACAATGTAAGCCCTCTGATTTGGTACTGAATTTAACAATGAGCTCCTTGCCCTTGACTGTATAAAAGCTACTTCTAAATCACTGGCATGCCAGTTCAATTCCATCATTTATTTTTTTAGGCTGGAAGAATTTAAAGCCAAACTTAATTAAGCTTCTGACACTGTGATATGGCATACAGAAAACTGTTTAAAATATGAGTCTTGTGTGACTTGGTTCTTGATACCAATCTCATTTTGATTTCCTACATTATCATTGCTTAAAAACATGTCTTAAAGCTGTAGGTTTTTCCATGGCTGGTGTTTGTCATCTTTGCACAGATCTATGCCTTCCTTTGCATGTAAAGACATGCATGTTCCCACAGAATATTTTATATGCACCTGTCTGGCTTCTGATTACATCTTGTTTCTCCACAGACAAAAATACCTGGGGTGCAAAGACAGACGACTTTACTTTTCTATTTATTGTGAAAATCAAGCTGAAGCTAGAGGGGAAGAACTGGGGATGGAGCCAATCAGCACCTGCTCTGACATGTTTTAGGTTAATGAACAATGATATTTTCCTTCCTATATTTGAAGGAGTTGTTTGACTATGACATAAATAGAGATGAGAGAGGTCACAGAAAAAGAGAGATGGAAAGAAGCATGACTGAAGAATGGGAATAAAAAAATATGCACAAAACATGACTGAGTCATAAACCAGGACACTGGAGAAGTAGAAACCATGACCTCCTTGGTCCAAACTCTTTCTGTAAACTGCTTTAGGTCACCAGCAGGCTTGGCTAGCTTGGGAAAATGGGACATTTTTTTATATCTTCTAGCTAAAATCTTGGTCCTATTAGGCTTCAGTGTTTTACGAGTCACTAGGATTTCAGTGCTAATGAACTGCACTCCAACTTCACTTCTTTGAAAGCCTATGGTTCAGCCAAAATTACTCATTGATATACAGTGGTAGCTGTTCATTCACTTAGTGAGAAAGGGCATATGAATGCAAAACAACCTTCTACCTCTACCTCCTGTCTAAGTGTTTTGCAGGAATGAGAAAAAAGATTTACTTAGATTTGCCATTCGATTATGCCAGAATGTTAAATCACATTGAAGTAATGTACATTACTGAAGTAATGTGATAGACTGAACTTTGTTTACATAAACTGGTTGAGCCTTGTGATAAATTTCTGCCTGATAACCCAGGACTGATGCCTTAAAGTGTTTTCCTGCCAGATAAGGGAAAAGGCAGGTAAGCAGCAGATCCTTCAGAGGTGGGGTAATGCTTATTGTCGACTTCCTTCTTCCCAAGAAAGGCACAACTTCATCTGACAGTGTAAAACTCCCCACCATGGGAGGTATTGGGTGTTCACATGGAAGCCAGAAGGTTTTCTCCGTCCCAGTAATGCACAAATGGCACAAGGAAAAGCAGGGCCAAGCAGCAGTATCATCAGAAGGGGTCACAAACCATCAAAGAGCCCCAAAGTGCCCCCAGCTCATTTCCACGGTGTTGCTTCAGACAGTGTAAAATCCCTCTGCAGGGGAGGTGTCAGGTTCCTGCTGCAACCTAATTGTTTTAAAATAAACCTGGCTCATATGTACACAGGTCATTCACTGTCTTTTCACTCTAATCCACCACAAGGGATCTATTAACAAGAATCTCAGTTATGCTGCCTCAGAGGCGGGCTGCAACAACTAATAAATAAAAACTTGTAGAACAGGCGGGAGGGGCCAGAAGTGCCAAAAGTGGTCATATTGCCATTTAAAATCCTTAGCTGAAAAATTAAGAAATAGCCATGTTCCGTTCAAAGCACATGAAGAGCATATAAATGAGGAAGATATTTGTTTACACAATCCAGACTGCTTTGATTCAAGAGTCAGTCAGCCAGTGCCCAATTTGAAAGGTGGATCACGCTTTCACACACCACAATCAGGTCTAGGCAGATCTCCACCATTTCTTGATTCATAATATTTCAAACTTGAGTTTTTAATCACAGTTACTTTAACCCATTTAACATCAGCCTGGATGTGCTACCTGAATACTTCTACCTACTTGTTCTGAATATCTCTGGTGGAGACAGGAGCTTATTCCACCTTTCTTCATTGCTAAAGAAAACCCAGGTCTGTGCTAAACATTTATACTCTCAGCCTCAAGATCCGTCCTCATTTGCTGAGGTATTGTCTCTGTTCTGGCCTCCTGGGCCAGGTGTTGCTTCCTGCAGCTTGTGATGGAAAACTGGTAAACCATAACAAAAGTTAAAAGGTCACTCTTCAAAGTTCTCTGGAAAAAAAGAAAAAAGCTTGAAGAAGAGACCTAGCAAATGCTACACAAAAAGAAAGGGCTGTCCTGGTGACATATCTGTTGGGATCTGGCTCTGTGCTTTTACTTCTGAAAGATAAGCCCAGGACCTCCCTTCATGAGTCAGCAATAACATAAAAGTAATTGAACATCCTGCAAGGAGAGGTCTGTCATGTTCCTGTATTTCACTGCTTCAATAACCTGACGTTATTAAAATTTCTTGCAATCTTCTTGCTATTAGGCAGTGCCTTATTTGATCAGATGATTATGGAAGATGGAGCAGGCTGTTATTTTATAGAGTTTCCTTCTGATGCAGAATTACATGGTAGGCTGATTCAACCTGCGTGTGAGAAAAAAAATAAGAATTTCTTTGCCTCCTTTCCCATTTTTCTATTTTGATTTCCTTATATTTTTTATCCTAGAACGTCATAGACTAGTAATATCCCATGACTCCATTTCACACTTACTTAGCAATGGTATTTATGACTTACCTCTGGTAGCAATCTGCTTATGTGAAGGTATGCAATTTATCTTGGGATCAGGCAAAACCTCCTTTTCCTCTTTTCAGATGATATCCTTGTACTCTTTTATCTAACTGTATTACCAGTTTTCCCACTACTTTTCTGTAGCTTTTCCCACTACTGTTCTGTAGCTTTTTCCACCTTCACTTCTATACCAGACAAATATCAAGATGAATGTCTGCTTTTACAATGTATTCCTTGGAGGGGGAGAGCAAGGGAATTTGCTTTGACATGCTCATGCTTATAATTGTCTGGAGTATTCTCAAGACACATCAGTGTATTATATTTCCTAATTTCTTTTAATCCTCCACAGAGCTCTCTAAAGAGCTGGTATTGAGTGTCTTCCTGATATCCCTGGATGTCAGGATATTCAGTGCATATTCCCTAGCAGAAACAAAATCATGCCCAGGCTCAGCCCTAAAATGTAGCATTTTTTGACCAATACATGGATACATTTGAATGTTAGGAATCTCATGTTTGTTTACAGTTATGGTTGCAATGTTTCCCCCAGCTGATAACATGGAAATGGTCTGGGCACTACAAGAAGAAAAAGAAAGCCCATCATTCTGTTAGGACCTAGTTTTACATCACACCAGACATTTCTATTACCTTCTGTACCATGCCAGAAACATAGGACTATGTGTTTCTTCCTGCTCTCCACAAAATCCTGTGAGAACCCAGAGAATGGTCTCAGTGAACAAACTTCTGTAACAAAGAATAGTCAACTCATTGGTGGAAAAAAGAGGCTTCAGGAGGCATAACTATGTGACAGAGAGGACAGGCCTTATTGCTCCTGGCTCTTCTCAGCTTTCTTAACTGGAGTTTCTTTTCCCATGTCTTGGGCCTGATGATGCAGAATTTGCTTACTATGGCAAATAAATTCTGATAACAACCAGAATCAAGCAATCAATTTAGAAACTTATTTACCAGAAAGATTTTCCCTTCACATTAAAAACAATTAGAGCTGTTGCCATAAATTGTTTGCTGGCAGATGCTACTGCTGTGATGATACCCATCAGCCATTCCACCACCATTCATTCCTTGCTGGACTTGGTACTCAGCAGCCCTCTGTCACATCCCTGAATAATCTCTCTTCTGACTTCCATGCCAGAGCTTGGACACACTAGCTGCATCCTGAGCCTGCTGCTGGGTCTGGGAAATCCTTCCTGGTGCTTGCTCAGTTCTTCATGCTCTATTTCACACCTTTGGAGGGGAGCATTCGTTTTGCCTAAACTCTAGTTGCCTGAAAATTAGGTTTGGACTAAACTAATTGACTATATTGATTCTGTAGGCTATGGAGAGAAATAGGAATCTACTAAATCCACCCATCTCAGGATGAAAGGACTGCTTTCATTACAGGCTTCAGTAGAACAGAGAAGTGTCATCAGCTGACTGGGCAACAATTTTGAAATACTGATGCAGGTTGTGATAGGCAATATTCTACCACTATATTTACGGCTTTTTAGTTTTCTAAGTGAGCAAACAAGAATTAGAAATACCATATGTGTAACAGTGATGTCCCATGTGTTGCATTTTTATCATTATGGGACATTGTGACAGAGTGCAAGAGCTACTGTACAGAAAGCTGATATATATGGCTGAGGTACCACAAATATACATCCCTGCCAATCCACATGGCATGGTCATAGCTGATTTTGAGAACGTTATGATCTGGTTGACTATATATTGACAATCCTGCCAGCTTTTGCAGGGCATTTCCTTCCCCTTTCCCAAATACAGCTGCTTAAACTGTGACTAGAAAACTGTAACAGGCCCTCTGTACCAGGGAATAAACTGAAATTATGAGGCTAGGAACTACATTTTCCCATTCTTTATATTCTTCCACTAATTCATCCTTTTCCCAGTTCTCCTCTTCTGCACTGCTTTTCTGAGACTTTATGTTCCTCCTTTCCTCTTATTCCCTTTAGATTATCTGCCCATTTAAAATTCTAACAACACAGTAACCATTTCTCATGCTTTTAATGACAGCTCATAATTGCTGACAAGAAAGAGAGGTAAACCATGTGAAAATGTGTATGCATTAAATTGTCATAATGTCATAGATACTCCTGAGATCAGTAATGAGGAGGTCGGGCCCCAGTTAAGACAGCTAGACAGCAAATATATACCAGTAAGAAATGGCAGAATATAAAAATGAATAAAATAGTGGCTGTGGAAAGATAAATTAATATAGTAAGGAAAGCTATGTCAGAATCAGACAGAAAAAAACAGTTCCCTTTATGTAGCGTAGAAAACATGGCAAATAACTTTGGAACAACTGGCAATGAATGACATTTGTGGAACCTCACTGGTGCCATTCCACCATCATTCCACAGGAGAGGTGGTGACTCCCCAAAGATTCACTACCTTCCTTGCTGGAATCACTGCCACTGAACACAGCTCATGTTGGGCTGCTGCTATGAACACAACCACAAAACTCTTCCACAAACCAGGCTCCTGGGACCATGGGTCATGCAAGCAAATCAACTTGTTGGTTCATCAAAGATATCTCTTAATTAATTTTTTGCACTTCTGCTTCTCAGCCCATGCTACTTAATTGAGGCAGCAGACCAAACATTTTAGAGGCTCTCCTTACCAAGAGAAGGAAAAGGTGACAAATTCTTCTGAGGATCCTGCTGAGTGCAGCAAGAAGAGATTTTCTGAGAGAGGGAGTTAGGAGTGTATCATGGTTTGTTTATCTCTGGAGCAATGTCTACAGCACCTGCCTCCCTCGTAACCCTCTAGGAGTGTTCACTTTTAGACAGAAACATCATGAAATCAGCACTGTAATCCAGCTCATTGCTGGCTTTATGGGTGGAATTGCAGTCCATCTCTGCCATAAAATATGGCTTAAAAAAGGCCAGCTTTGTTACAGACTTGGAAGTCAGTTCATTAATACAATACCTTTCTGTATCTGCTGCTGACAGGAGGAGGCTTTAAAATGGAAGAAACTAAAAGCTGAAGCAGTGAAGTTGAGAAGAATTCACCTCTTTACATTTTTATGAGAAAAAAATTCGTTGCACTAACAGTAGATTTAAATCTAAGCCATGACAGTCAAACCCAAAAAAGTCACAGTGTGCAGTGCTGAATATCCAGTACTTACCCCAAATCATCTGCTGTTGAAAACCTAGCCATGACGGCTGAGGTTTCCATAAGTGGTTCCAGTAATTGGGGTTGCATTTGGACAGCTGCTGTTTAAGCCAAGCTTCCCTAATTAGAGAAACCTGCCTGTGCTCCCCAGGGAATTGCCTCATCATGACATCCATGTGTATTTCTGTGGACCCCCTCAGATTTTTGTTTCAAGGTTACCTAGAATGTGCTTCTCAGAAAGACAAAGTCATTCTTGCATCATAGATATTAGCTGGAATGTATTAACTTTAATTAGGATAAACTGGGGATGGGGGGAAGGGTGCAGACAAGGGGAAATGACAAGAAACCGATAATCTACTTGTGATCTATTCTACAAATGTCAAAGAGGGTGAGATTTTGGGTAGGTTTGTGTTAGAGATTTCTGGTGGGTTTGTGTTAGAGACTTCTGGTTTTATTAATTTCTAAGAATGGATGAGCATTCTAAGGGAGAAAGGTGAATAGCTCAGGTGTGTTTTGGAGCTCAGAGGAGAAAAGGAGGTGCCAGATATCAAATCCAATACACTTTTTACACAGTAGAGGAACTATCATGCAAATTTATTTCAGTGATCTGGGCGTGTGCAGGAGGGATCCCAGATTTCTACAGTCGCTTTTAAAATAGCTTGCACACAGCAGTGAGGCTTGGCAAATGACCTCCTTTCACATGACTAGCCAGTCTTGGCTGACTAGCTTTTATAGTCAGCTTGAATGTAAAAACTTATAAAATACTAATCTTAAGCAGAGCTAATATTTTCCTTCTTTCTACCCTGATTCTGATTTCACCAAATCAAGTTAGTGGCTGATTAGTCCCAGGCTTTACTTATGGAACACAAAACAGTTGTTCTCATGCAGTATTTCCCTTATTAAATTCTTGTTTGAGGTAGGAAAATGTAATTTTCTTTCTGGAATCTGAACAAGATGGCCAGCGCCATAAGGTTCTGTTACAGATGGGTTAATGGGACAGCTGAGACAAAAATCTCTTTGCTGAACAAGCTAAGGAATAAATGCTCCTTGTGCTGGGAATGGAAGCTAATATAAAGTGTTCAGGATGAGGAAATGACTGAGTCTTACAGCTCCCTGTGTACAGTTGAGCATCTCACCAGCTTCTCATCACAGAATGCTCTGGCTGGTGCCTAAGGTACTCAGATGAGTTTCAAATATGCATTTCTTTGCTCCAGTGTTTTCCATACTTAATGCCTATTCTCAGAAATATCCCATTAACATCCTTTTTGCTGTAAATGTCCCTAGTGACTTGACATTTGGGAATAAGCAGCTTACGTGGCCTAAGAGGGCAGTTAATTTTAGCAGTGGCAAGACTTGAGATGGCAGTCCTCCCCACACAAAAATATGGGTGGCATGCTCATAAATCCAAATGTTAGTGGTTTGAAAAGGCCGACAGCTTCTACCCCTGTTTCATGGAAAGAAAAAAGAGGTGATTTCAATACAAAAAAGAGAAATCTGCACACATTTACCATGTGAGTTCACTGGCACTCTGCCAGTTTTATTGGTATCTTGGTCAAATACTCAAATCTGGCATATTTTACTGTTTCACGCTCTTTGTCTTCAAATACTGTTGCTATGCCTGGAGAACACAGCCAGGGAAAAAATAACTTACTGCACATTTCAGAGCATTGCCTTCAGTGTATCCTGGATTCTGTCAAGTGAAATTTCACCTGGGAAAGAAAACGAGGAAAAAAATGACCCCTCACAGACCTGAGCTCCTAGGTCACTGGGATCAATCTTGTGAGAAATTGTTTATGGGCATCATCGCCACGCAGAGCTGGTGGTCTGGAGGAAGCACCCACAGTGAGGCTGTGCCCTTAGGGAGAGCTGCATCCAAATACACCAGAATCAGAGCTGCAGAGGGTGAATCATAAGCAGCCCCCATGGCTGTCTTGGGGACCTGCAGCATGCACAGCCTTTCACCCCCATAAGAAGATAGGCAGCATACACCCAAATGGAGGGTGTTACTGCAAAGGAAGAAAGAGAAGAGGAAATACTTTACCTCCCTTGAGTGCTTGAATATGTGCAGGAAAGATGTAGGTTATTAAATTCTTCAACAGAAGAAGCCTCGTTTCTGCAGGTTGAAGTCTTGAGGTTCATTGATATTGCTTTATAGGATGGTACAAGTTATGGCTGAAAATCTGCCTGGAGCTGGGTCAGGTGTAAGGCCAAGAACTCTGCTCCATGAGGTCCCACTGCACTCAACAGCAGGGTGTTTGTGACAGAGCTCCTGGTCTTCCTCCTTTGCTGTCTTCCAGACCCTTTTCTTTCTGAAGTTTGGGTGATATCATATAGCTAGCTCAAAAATTACTGTAGGGAAAGATCAACAACTGCCTATGATCATAAGCACAAGTTTTATAGGATACCATGTGTCTGCATCAGCTGTATAATTATTCCAATAGAAAATCTTTATGCTTTAAATAGAGAGGTCTGAAAAAAATAAAATACCTCCTGCCTAGAAGTGACATTTTTGTTACTCTGAGTCTCTCTGACAAATCTGGCAGCAGGTCACACTTGTATCATTGCTCAGTGAAGCCCTGTCCTCCTTGTTCCTGCACCAGAAAAGTATCCCCAGAGCTGGCTGAACCAGAGGTGGCTGAGTTCTCCTTAGCAGACTCCAAATTTTGTGCAACACTCTTTTCCACCCTTATTAACATAAACCTTGTTTCAGCTCTCCAAGTTCCACAAAATATAGGTCAGGCCTGGAAAGAAAAATCATCTAGACCCACATTATTGATGCTGCTATTTATGATGTTGGGAGTTCCAAGATCATTTGAGGAGATGTTGACAAAACACTTGAGGGTATTTTGATTTATCCCATAACACAGAGAAATGTGCAGATCCAGGCATGTGGGGAGAAGGTAAGCTAAGTGTATTCTTGTAAAATCTGTAAGAGCTGATTTGCTAGCCCAAGACTACATTTTCAGAGTGGCTGATCTCACTGATCCTGTTGGGACATTAGCTGAAATACATAAGCTCTTGTAAGTGTTTCAGGGTTTGGTGGAAAACAATAACTCTCAGGAAAGCTAGGTACTTCAGAGCTGGAAAAAGAAAAGTTTGACAGCATTCTCTACACTGTTGGAGAAAGACAGAGGGAGTGAGACACTGGTTTCATAAGGAATTCAGACTTAATTAGTGATAATAATACAATATAAATTTTCATGGGTCTCCTTTAGGATCACCTATTGTTAAGCAGAGTTCTCATTAAAGCAAAGCAGAAAAGAGCAAACTCTGGACAGAATGATAACTTTAAAAGTGGATTTTTCAGCTTTTATTAAATCTCACTGCATTTTTCAGCCATTTATACCACAGATAACTAGTGTCAGCTTTGCACTGGGGTGGAGGATAATGGCAGCTAAGGGGTACTTTTTTTTGGTGAACTTTTCTGCATTTCAAACACTGGTAATTAAAATGAAAAAGGTTTATTTTCCTAAAGAATTTCAATGGCAGAAGAAATACAAGAGAATTTAGTCTCCCATCCTAATGCTTCTGCTATCTTTTTTGAGATGCAAGAGGTTATTTCTGGTGACTGTAAGAACCTAGGACACTGCCAGTTTTGAGATAAGTCAAGATTTGATGATTTACAGCCATGTCCTCCAAGTTCTGGGATACAGACTGAAAGGATCAGCTTTTGGAGGAAAAAGAGTCCTGTAATCCTAGGTATTGAGCACTGAAGTTTGGCTCTGATTTACATTTCTGTTGAAAAAAATATAAACCTCAAAGTATTCAGGAGATATAAACCCTGATCTCTTAGATCACTAAGGATCAATGATGCAGTGAAATACCTTAACATATCATATGACCACCCCCTTATTTGTCATTGTGCATTTCAGGGCTCTGTCAAGCTGAGGTAGAGGCCATGCCAAAACATCTGGTGCACAATGAAATAAAGAATAAAAAGATTAGGTGTGAGCCTCAAACTCCATCCAGGGACACTGGCCAGAAGAAAATTCACAGATTAATTTTTTGGGGTTTTGTTGCATTTTAGGTGGGTTTTGCAGCCTGCCTTAAATCCTGCTGCTGATTCTGACTCCCTTCTCTCGCTTCTTGCTGCATTCTGCTTTCTTTACTATAGGTTTATCACCTGTCTCCTGGGTAACAGCTCTCGCTACTGAAGACTAGTTTCTTGTGACAGTATCCTTCCGTATCTTTTCCCTGTAAAATTATAAGGACTTATTGAAAATACTCTTCCCAGTTACTACTTACTTACTAATCTATCTGGTCTGCAGTTTGATTCCTAGAACATTTCTTTCTGATCACAGACTATCATCATCATCATCATTGGAAGCATTTAACCTGAAGAGAAACCACAACTGACCCGGCCCCTTTTCACTTGTATAGCCAAACAGAGCTCTTTAAAATTCCCAAATATTACAACAGATTTGGAAGTGACAAGCCAAAACCATGGAGATCAGCTGTCTTTATTCTTTCTGAGTTTAGCTTAACCTCCAAGTGATAGAATAAGGCTGCAGGTGACACAATTTCCCTTTATGCCGAGTATGGTCCTGCCTTGCATACATCAAATAGAAGGGAAATCGTATGATTATTTGGTCACAGAGACTTGATATAAAGTTATCAGAGCAGAATCAGAGCTCAGTGATCGTCTTTATGGTATGCTATTGCCAGCTGCAGAAGAATGGAGGGACATGAATAGATTCAAAAGTCTGGCAAGCTTTATTGCTTCATTTGATTTTGAAAAATCCTCAAAGTCTCTCTTTATAAGCAAGAGATACACTGCATAATTCAAAATAAAATGTCTCTGTCAGAAAGGCATTCCAGCGAAATTCCAAGTACTCTTCTCTCACCTGTTCACCCACTACATCAGCAGCCTCTTCTTGTGGTACTACAAATAATTTCATTGACACTACTCTTATTCCTGGGCACAGCTCCTACAGTGACATCTGTGACTTTCCAAAACCAAGGAATGGAACAACCAATTAATTTCTTCATGGCTACACTCATATGCTACATTTTCATATTCTAAATGAATTTTCTCTCAAATCCGCTACAATGTGAAAATAATACGGAAAAAACCACTTTATTTCATAAATTATTTGCCTTCCTCATTCTACTGGATTACTTTCATCGTTAACTGTATAGCTGAAAATTCATTGTCATGTTGCTTTCTTCTTTTTTTCTACTATAAACAATGGTAAGAAAAAGAGAAGCAAGAGAATAAATACCAAGGGCCACTTTTTCCCATGGAACTCCAAAAAGTCACCAATAGTATGTGCTGGTGTACAGCTTTGCATGAAAGTAGATATATATATTTAAATATACAAAACACATTGTAAGCCACACAGTGTCTTATGACCATGGAATGTCCCACTGCCTGCACAAACACAAACACTCACAGATTCCCTCAACATATTTCTGCAGAATGACTCACAGTTTACCTTGAAAAGGCAAGTGGAACTGGCAAGACTGTGCTGATATTTCTACGTAATGAAACTTTTCCAAGCAAAGAACAATCACCTGTGCTCCTTGGGTGTGAAACCCAGTGAGTCTGAAGTTGTAATTGCAAGTCATTTCATAATGATCAAAGAATCACAGTCTGCAATAAGGTAATATCTTTTTTGGGTGTATGTGTGTGTTTGTTTTTTGTTTGTTTGTTTTTAAATGTATTTCCCTCACCACCACCAAAGAGCATTGTAATGCTTTTTAAAAACAAATTACTTCTGTGAGGAAAACAGAGCATAAGGAGAATGAAACATAAGTAATTTCAGCCCAAAGGGTAATATTTTGGAAAGTTTTATGCAGTTGAATAGAAGGTTTTGGCATGAGAGTGTTTTTTCACTCATAACCATAATGCCTTGTTATAATGAATGTTAGAAGTCAATCCTTCATTCAAACAGAAATTAAATAGAAACCTAGTAGGTGACTTGGATTTAAGATTCAGTGACAATATATTTCCATCAGTCCAATTTAGTTTTCTTTTACTGTAAGGTCATTACCTTCTGAATGCAAGTGTGGAGAGTGTCTTCACAGCCAACTTTGGGAATATTTGGAAGGGCATTAGTAGGCATCTAGCCATTCCAGTTACAGTAAGGAGCATTAAACACTAATCCATATGAAAGTATCTGTCTGATGACAGTGTACTTAGAATCTTCTTCCTAATAGACAAAAAGAATATGTTCCTAGAAATATGCAGAGGGACCACAAAGTTCTCTTTATAATTCATGACTACATCATGAAAGGCAGAAAGCAAAGAAAAAAACAAACTATTATATTTGTTACATAGAAAGAGCATTACTTTTGAGAAAAACATTTTGATTTTCATCATTAGCACAGAGCTTATGTCCTTCTGCTTTTTATTTCCTATGGGCTTGTCTCTGCTGTGTATTCCATTTTTATGGTCCAACTTTAAATACCAAACAGACACAACCAAAACCTGTTTTTCAGACTTGATCTCATGAAGAGAAACACTTTCTAAGGGATGTAGAAAGGGGAATAAGGTAACAATATGAATATTATTCTAGATTTCACACACTTGCCAAGGCGATTAGAAAGTCACCATTGCCATTACAGTTACACTGAGCCCTGGGCCACTGTCTCCTGGGAAAGGGAAGCACTCAGAAACTACAGCAGAATTCCCCTGGCAGGTCTCATGTTCAATGACCTTCCTTCAAAAAGACTCTGTGCACTTCCTAACTGCTGCTCCTTTACACACCCCAAGCTCTAAGCCTGGAAGAAAGCACCAAATTTTAATACCATTGAGAAGGACCTGTGTTGAGATACAGAGATTGAAAGTAGAGACAAAACTGTAAAATACTGGAAGAAAATACATTATTTCCCGACTTCCTACTTAATTTAGCAATTTAGCCACAATTCAACCATACCATGCTTATGAGAAATCAGTATATGTACTCTAACTCCACTTTTGATGACAGAAATTATAAGGGTAAACGTCAGAGAATCTAATAGCCTGTAAGACTGAAACCTCCAAGTTACTGTTCTGTTTTTCAAGAAGAAGTGAAGGCTTCTTTTGCTAAAGTATACAAAAATGATATGTCTTTATGGACTGCCTTAGCAAAAGAGATGAGCAAATCTGGAAGACAAACAGGAATTTTTGCACAACAGTTTGTGTAATATTAGGTAAGCAATCGTATGTGACTGTAGGCATATATCTCTCTCGCCTGAGTGGTTGAAGCTGATCTGTGTTCTGCTGAGTGAGCCTTTTCAGCTACTAAATAAACCTTTTTTTTCAAAACCATTTTTAGTCACTTTAGAAATTCAGATCAATGTTCTGTAGTAAAGAGTCGGCTCCCAGTTGAAAAAAAACCAATTCTAAAGAATTAGAAATGCAATCCAAACCATGAATCCATACTAAAATGGCATTTAGTGGACAGTTTTGAAATATGACAGCCTAAAAGTAGAACCAGATTTTGATTAAATGTTTACAGATCATCTATGGAACTGACCTTTACCTAAACTGTTGCTTGGAACACAGACTTCAGCAAGTTTTAGGCATAATTTTAAAGCACAAAATCAGCTCCCTTTCAATAGATACTGCCCGACACAGAGTTTATAGTAAAACCTATTATTTATTCTGTGGCCTCAGATGCTTTGAAAGGGTTTACAATGTGGCATTTGGTATCTGCAACACAGCATTCAGAGTAGCCCTGAAAGACAAGTGATGCCAGCCTGTGGTGGGACCTAAGCACTCTGTATCTGATCTGAGTAGTCATCAAATCATCTCAAAATCAGCTGTTAGGAAAGGGAACAAAGGAAGACTGAAAACCAATTACTTCTGAGCCAAAAAAGTATCTTTGTGTGAATCCAACCACAGAGTTTTGTACACCTCCAGTTGGCAGTCTCAGTTCTCCATACTGAAATAACTGTCAGGAGACCCCTTCGTTAATGAATTATTGTCCAAAAATTGTTGTAAGGAATAATAGCAAATATGAATAAAGGGGAAAAAATGTGGCTGTAAGGAAAATAAATCTCTCCCACCCTTTTTACTGCATCTACAGGGTTTTTTGTTGTTTTTTTATTTTCATTTCCCTGCACCATTTTCTTCAAACCACACTTGTTGTGGTCCCATTCAGCCTTTTCCTTCTGTAGAAGTTTAAGAGGTGTTTTAGCTGAGAGGCATTGGGAAGAGACCTCTGAAATTTTATGTGCATGATGTGGGGAAAAGCTAAGAAAAAGAGAGGTGAGACGCTTGAAATTCGATCTCTTTTAACTACAGGTTTACTACTTACAGGCTACCCACCTATTCCTTGGCCATCAGGGGCATTTTGATGTTTAAAAAAAGAGGACTGAACTTGGAGCATGCTGAGTACCAATTTTAGTCTAACAAGGGAGCAAGGAAGGATTTAATTGTTGGTCCATATGCGAGCAGCATCTGGGAATAAGAGCTTGGACATACTTATTATTTATCAGTATTGCAAGTCCACTCCAGGCACAGGATCTCCCAAGTAAAGCTGGAGTGTGTGCTAAACATGTGCTGTGCTGTAGCTTGCCAAGAGAGCAAGATAAAGAAAGGACCAAAGTAAAGAAATCTTTGAGATGCAACTCAAAAGAGAATTATGAGGGGATTGCAAATTACACTACAAGATTGCTTCAATTAGTTGGTTCGATTAATGTGGTGATCAGATCTTTAAAAATTAAAAAATATAGAAAACAACTTAGAACGCTTTTCTAAGACATGCCTACATTTTCTATAACCTTTTTGAAGCATTAATCCATTAATCTTTGCAACACACCAACAACTCAGGTATCATTATTTGTATGTAATGGGCAAAGTTAGACTCTGAAATTAAACCAAGAGAGACAGTTTTAGAGCCATAAAAGTATCCAGCTCTCCAGGTGGAATTCAGAGTGTCTGCAAGCACAACTGCTAACATTTTAGCAAGTATCCTCCCAGCTATCCCAAGACACGAAAGCTGGAGTCAGGGAATGATCCAAAGCCAACAATAAAGCTTTGCAACCTTTTCCCAGAGGATAATTTAAGGACCTGCATTAACTGCAAGATGAAAAAAGTACCTTAAAGTCGGCGGCATGTCACACACATACTGCCACATACTGAATTGCATGGCTGCTTTTACAAAAGCTGAACCCTAAATGCCTTCCTCAAGACTGGACTAGGTCTGGATTTCAAGTCTGTTAAATTTAGCCATCCAAGCTATTTGCCTAGCTTCCACAGTCCACACAGAACATAAACACCTCTAACAGGGCAGTGTGTTCTCTCTTGAGGTGGGAGTTGAAAACACATTTTTCCCTTGGACAAGAGTGATACAGCACTGAAGCCTGCACATTTACCTCTCAGGTGGCTGAAGGCAGGGAAATGGGTCTGACCCTTGAAGAAACTTACTGGCATTTCTCATCATGATTTTTCCACTTCTTTGAAATCTCTACCTTTTAGTCTGTAAGTTTAACATAAATCTTCCTGCAATTTCATGCTATTTTTCACCAGTCTTTCCAGTGTTATCTATGTACACAGAAGAGGGTTGGGGTTTTAAGATAATGATATATCCAAGCCAGATTTTTATTTTCAATTATATGGGGTTGCCACAATGCAAACAAACTTCAGTACCATCCAGAGCACAGCCTACTTGTTAAGCAATTCTCATTAAAACATTAAACCAGCTGTGTGTTGATGGGACTAATGGACCATCAAGAGATCAGTTCAGTGTAATGTGTTATTAAAGAAAAAAACCCACCTGTTATTAAGCCTTAACTGTTATGTTTTATCTTGATGATGAAAGCTCACTTAAGCAAGTCATCTATCATTAGCCACTATTATTCCTTAACCAAAAAGTCTCAGTTCACAGTACTCTACTCCTGTTTGGAGAGAGAAGATGCTCTCTCAGAGCTCAGCTTGATAAATTATACAATTATATATCCAGGGATTTGTTTTTGATGTTTTTAGTGCCTTCCATCTCTGCAACTTAGAGAGCCAGATGCAACACAGAGCTGAAAACACAGAGCAGAAAAGGTTTATAATCTTTTCACTGTAGAGACAGTGAAAAAAAGAAACTTGAAGGAACAATATGAACCGACTCAAGCATTCTGCTTTGTTAGAAAGCAAAGAGAAAAAAAATGCGACCTGGAAGTCACAAAGGTCGGCTCTGCTGACCCAGGGAGAAATCAGCTGGCAAGCAGAGATGGTTTTGCAGACATTCTCTCAGACCATTCTGACCTCCAGGGAAGCACAGGCAGCCCTCACTGCTGTACAGTATCCCTTTTCTTCAGCCTTTCCTTGTTCCCCTGGGTTGGAGGCGGATGGAGCTGTGGAAGCTCCTGGTGCAGATTCAAGCTCCTAAACTGACCAAATGCAATGCCTGCTGCTGCAACGTGAGGACTCAGCCTAAACTGAGACCAGCATAACACAAAGAAAATGTTATCCCTACCTTAAATTCTTGGTTTCCAAGTACTTCTAAGCATAAAGAAAGCCATCTGTAATTGCTCTTATGAAGAGCTGCATGCCCTGCTCCTGTGCCTTCTGTTTTAAGCTGCAAGCTCTCTGGAGGCTGCAGTTAAGCCGTAAGAAGGAACGATTTTGCCTGAGCTTTCTCCCTGGGCCCCACCACCACACAGCATGTAGCTCCTGCTTCTTAACCTGCACCTTCAACGCTCACTAGTGCCTCTACTTCCAGGGAATAAGTGTGGGTTTGCAGCAAGGCACCAGATGCTCGTGGGTGTAACTGGGCAGGCTACCTCAGTGCTGGTACTCCTGGCTTCATGCAGCCACTGTTCCAAGCACAGCCACCCTGACAATTAATGACGACAAGTGACCATCTCACTGCTATGAATGCACGATCACATTCCTCTACACAGTTCCTTTATATATGCAATTATAGGATAACAGATGCAATATAACCAAACTATAGCCCAGTCCAAAGCAAAGAGCAGCAGCACAATCCCTGCTTTCCAAAATGCATGTCACACAGCTGCTCTATGCACTGGCCTACCCAGGAGTAAAGAGAGATTCTTGGGTTAGTTTAGGTCATAACTGATACTGAAGTGGCTAGAGAAGGAGCTGGGGAAAAAATGACATAAAGAACAGTAATACATTGCCAAGACCAGATGGTAATCACTCATGAGTTTTAAAGCAATTCAAGGATGAAATAGCTGAATTTCTGGAGACTTGTGTAACCTTTCATTTAAAACAGTCTGGGTACTTAGAACTGGAGGATAACATATGTGATGCAGAGGTCCCAGAGGAGAATTATGGGAATATCAGACTGATGTCCATATTGGACAAACTAAGAGAAACTAGAAAGGGTTAGCAGACAATTGCGTAAGCATTGTACCATAAATAATCCACACTGATAGGGTCAGTGAAGCTTTATGTAAAAGGTCATAATCCTGCTTTTTTTGTGATGTCAACAAGGTTATGTATGGGACAGGGTTATCTGGACAATACAGCCCATTTTTAATTCCAGAAGGCTTTGAGAAACACCTTCAACAAATGCAGCTCTTAGAGGGAAGGTCAGAAGGTCTTGCATGGTTATAAGATAAGAAAGAAAATCATCATCATAAGTTCTTTTAATGGAGGGAAGAATCAAGAGGAATTTTTCAGGGGTCTGTGCTGAGACCTCTACTGTTCAACATAAGAAAATCTGGGAATGGTTGAATAGTGGAAAAAAGAACTCATTGGTGGCAGCACCTTTACCAGTCAGACAGCAGGCTGACTGCACAAAGTCTTGAAGCAAGACTGACAAGCAGGATGTGAAATAAAAATGACAGAAGATGTTTGGTACAGCTAAAAGAAAAGTGAGGTGCATGGAAAGAATAGTCCTTACTTCACACAAAGAATGATGGATTTTAAACCGGTTTTCACCACTAAAAAGGTCCTGGGGCTCTTGCAAGTGGCTCCATTGAAACAACATTTCAATATCCACCTGCAGACTTGTATTTTTTTGCATTTTTAGAAAAGTAATGCAGAACACAATGTAAATACTTTGTGACTGTATAAATCCATGGCTTGTTACTTCAGCCTTAGAGAAGGTTGACAGAAAGGCAACAAGGATGGATAATCAAGGGCATGAAAGCATTGTCATAGTAAGGCTAAACACTGCAGTCTGGAAAAGGGATAACTGGGGATGATGTGGTATACACAAAATAATTGTGTCATGGATAGCTAAGAATTGATGTTGACTGTCTTTTAGTATAAGAACTGGAGAGTATCAAATAAAGATAACATTGGCCAGGTCCAGTACAAACACAATATTTTGTTTATTCACACACTAAACAGTAGACTGCGGAATGTATTGCTAAATTACTCAAGGTTGCTAAAAATTGGCATGGGCTCAAAGTGCACAAGTACATGGAAGAGAAATACAATGACAATTACAAATATATTGGAAAACCAGGAAGTCTCTGAAGTGGCAAGATTTGGGGCCTGAAAGAGATTCAGGAGGGAGTTTCACAAGTGTTTGTCTTTTCTTATTCTTCCTGAGAAGTCTGTTCATAGGTACTTTTGGCAGCAGGGTATTTGGGTTGGATGGATAAGTGTTCTGACCCAAGACAGCCATCCAACTGATCTTAACATATTCATATCCCCTTCTGACCCATGGAATAAGCAGATGAATTCTAGGCTTTCAATGAATGAAGCCCCTTTGAAATGCTTTGTCCCAAATGACACACCAGAGAACAAGCCATCCATCACATCACTTGCTTTCCTTTAATCTATGTGCAGTTAACAAAGGTTTTAAGCTCCTTTGAACATGAGCCTTCAATGCTGGAGGATCAGGCTTTCTTGTGGAAATCAATTGCATTTCTATGAATGTTGTGTCAGGCTATAGGTGTTTCATCTGCTCCTGCCTCAATAAAGTTTATTTCTGGTAGCCACAGTAGAGATCAGGACACCTCAAATTAAAATTATAGTAAATGGCTCAGTTAAAGAGAAATTTTTTAGATATTTCAGAGTGATTCAGGTCTCCTTCAATGTCTCGTCAACATCTCATCATTTCCTTGGAAAGGAAAAAGTGTTGGAACAAGGAGTCAAAGATAAAGAATGGTAAACCTGGAGGGTAGGACAGCTGAGGAGCATGGACAACAAAAGTGAAATGCAGCATGGAAGCTGGCAGAAAACAATCAGTGGTGACATAGAAAAGGACTGTGAAAACCTAATCCATTTTTAAGAGGTTTCAGTCAAGATTCTAACCTTGATACATACCCAGATTCCAGTGCTCTTACTAACATTAAATAACGTCTGTTCTGTCAGATGCTATTTAGAAAACATCTCCCAGATATCACTGAAGCCACCTGGGTGGAGAGGCCATCAGCATGACTTAGAGATAGGGATCTCACCAAATTAACACATCGGGATCAATCTCTGTATTGAAGCCAGTTCTTTAAGAGAATGGAAAACTATTTATAAACACTCATTCTTCTGAAATAAAACTGAGGGTTCAGGTAAACTCCTTGTTGAAATCATGTCTCATTTCTTTAAAGAGCTTATAGTCTTCCATATTCAGAATAAGGAAGAGTATGAATTTTTAAGGGTATTTTAAGATAAGGGCAATGGAGTAGGGTGTGTGTGCATGTGTGTGTACATTAAGTCAGAGAAAATGAAACTGATTAAAAGTACAGGATTTCCAAGGCTTGAATGAAGTAAAATTTCTTCTGAAGGAATCCTGGTCCCATCATCACTGAATTTGCCATAAAGTTATTCAAACCCTTTCTTAAGAAAAGATCAGATGTCCATAGGAGTAAAGTTCTGAAGTTCAGTAGGTGAGAGATGTGGGCTAAGAAGCCACAGAACGCCAGGGCTGATGTGCTAGAAACACTAACATACAAGGAAGAGCTGACTGCAGGATGGGAACAGGATTCCTTCAGAAGAAATTTTACTTCTTTACTTTACTGGAAGATGCAATATATTCCCAAGATCTCTCATTGATGTGAAGCAGTATATTAGAATTCAGTATCAAAGATTTTTCCCATCTTCAGTTTTCTGCACACTTGCTCCCATGGAAGTTGCCAACTTTATAGTAACAGCTTTGCTCACAAACCAGCTCCTAAACTATCTAACCTAAAACTGGAGGAATTTTACCTATTATCTCCCTTCCTTTTCAATTAATTCATGTATTTTTTCAACTATTACATTCCTTTGCACTGAAAGAGCTATCTGTTAATCACTTTGGTGAATTTACATCTGTTCTTTGCTGCAAGAAATCTGAAATTTTAAATAGAATACTTTCAATCTGCAAGATTTTACTGTCTTGAAGTTTAACAAAAACATCCTTATACCGGGAAGTATTGCATTATGATTGAGAGCTGGCTGCTGATTTTGAAGGTGAGGTTAAGGGTATGATTACATAAAATGCCAAAAATCACTGATCTCTGACTTTATCCTTACCTCACTGTCAGAGGCTTCTGTAATGCTGCTGTTTGCCTTTAACATTTGCTTTCTTAAGTTGTCAGGTGGTACTAATCTACAATGAGACCTAAACAGAATGTGATACAAGCACAGGTTGCTGCCAAAAAAGGTGAGTATGTGACCTGACAGGGTCCTGAAGTCAACAGAATTGCATTGATTTTTGTTCCTGAAAGGCCACAGCAAGCATACATGGGGACATACAACTGCTGGAGGTACAGCTATAATTTCATACTGTGACAATGCCCTGAAGAAACTTCATGTAGACACATGTTCTTGGATATGTTCTGTGAATCTGGAACATTCAGGGAACGAAAAAAAAAAGAGCTTTACAGCAATTTCCTGAACTACATTACCTGTGAATCCCAAGTGAATCTGATGTGCTTCTTCCTATTAACCTCTGAAACCAGTGGCTAGTATCCTTTAAAAAATAGTTGTTTCAGTATATTAATCACTGGCATTTCCATTTTATATGAGCAAGTCCAGTGCAAAGGCACAAAAAGTACTCAGCATATCCTGCTTGCAGATTGAAGCTAAGTACCCTTCTTCTTCAGCACCAAACATAATTGAGGATGTAGTGGACAACTGAGTCATCCAGACTCAGCTTGGGCTGAAGCCATCTGTGCAAGAATGATACTAATTTTTAATGATAAAGGCAACCATGAAAAGAAAAGCCTGCCCATATGCTGTTTAATATGGATGTATCGCACATGGCAATCACAGCCCCAGGTGTATCTGAGCTGCTAGAGCAAATAGTTTGTTTCTGATTAACAGCTCATTTTTCTCTCTTAATTACAATCATATACTTTTTGGGAAAAAAACCCGAACACTTCAGAGATCATTTTAGAAAAAGCAGGCAGGACTGAGGAAGTCGGTGTAACACTGGTTACCCACCCATAAAATGTTTCTTCTATGACTCTTCTTTTGGAGATGTAGGTACTTGAGGCATTGCTTGCAAAGCAATGCTACAGTGGCACAGGTGACTTGTTGGGATAAAGCTCTAAAAGCACACGCTTGTGCTATCTGTGGAAGGCAGCACTTCCAGGAGAGGAAATGCTGCACCAGCTTCTGTAAAGGAAGAAAGGCTAACCCTTCTAGACAATCTATTACAATTTTCTTCTTAGCCAAAATACAGAGAAACAAGATAGCCAGCATGGATGGAAGAACAACCAGAAAACTCAGTCAATTAATCCAGCAGATAATCTTTAAAATATGCTCAACTGGCTCCTTCTGTTACAATCCCATCTCTAAACCAGGAGCTTTGTGCTCAGGCTGTGCTGGGGTGTCTTACACTCTGAAGAGGGAGTGCACAAGCCCTCCCTGGGTAGGGGAGGGAGATACCAATCACCAGTGTGCAACTAAAACAGAGAGCCCTATCTTAGCAGGAAAGTTCTTCCTTAGCTTCAGATAGTGAAGTACTGCAGGGAAGATGGACGGAGAGGAACATTTTCCATGAGAAAAAGGTTTGACATTCAAGCAGAATTAATGCTAACACCTCTTGCTTCACAAACAACGTGAAGAAAGTGTGAGTTATGGAAGGATTGCAAGGATCTCCTTTAGAGGAATATCCATACTTAGATGTTTGCCTGTGGTGTGCATTACACAGCCAGTCACTTACACCAATCTCTTTGCACCCTCCTACACATAAAGCCTGTGCATCATTGCCAGTTTCACACAGGTTGTCACACGTGAAAGTGAGGTCACCAAAGGGGAACTATGCCATCAAACAAAACAAAGTCTGTCTCAGGCTGTAAACACAGGAGATGTCTTTCAGCTTTTTGGTTGGAGAATTTTGTGAATATTGCCAGAGGGAAAGAAGGACAAAGGGAAGAGAAAAAAGGGATAGCAGGGTAGCTACCGTGTGCTTGATGGGCTTAGTTAATTGTTGTATTTAAATTTGAAATCTCTCCAAGACAGACTGTGACTGGGTCCTATGCAGGGTTTAAAGATTAAAGCACGTTGTATGTAAGACCTACAGAGAATTTCTTTCACTAGAACCTGCAAAGGCTGACAGTGCCAGCAGGAGGGAGGTCAGCACAGCCCTTTCAGTATAAGGCAGGCAGCACTGCACCCCACTCACATGCCTAGAGTTAAGCCACAAAGACTGGGCTAGGATGAGAAGCTGGGTGGCCAGACCAAGTCAAATGGCAAAATGAGAAACAGCAGAGACAAGAGCAGACCAGGAGCTACACACCAGTCACACCAGAGTGTCAGCAGGGTATCACACTCATGGAAGCTGCATGAAATCCTCCCAGGTGATCTCTCTCACCTGTCTGCAAGGACTGTGACAAATAAAAGCAAGAACTTAATAGTTTTATAACCCTGAACAGACACAAAATGAACAGAAGATTACAACCAAGAATAGCCAGTAGGTCACTTATCCTCGTCTTCATATATTATTGATAGTCTCTGTATTTTTCATGACCTATGTTCAGGACTTGTCTAATCTTTTCCACATGGTCTTACTGCACATGCAAGTCCAGTGCTTCCAAGCTTCTGGGCAGCTGCCTGTGGTGGCACTCACAGGGGAAAGTTTCAGGAGCACCAGCCCATGTTGAAAAAAAGGGTTCTCAAAACATTTCTCCCCATGCGTCTCTCCATGACCTGCATAGACATTCTAACATTCTTTCTGAATATTTGTGTCTCTGACCTTCCTCTATTATATCTCCATGTCTTCATTGGAGATCTGTCACCTCTTGTGAGAGCTCTCGCTCACCCTGCTTCCCTGTTATCACTCCTGAGTCTGCCTAGGTGACTGTAGTTTTTGGATAAAGTGAAGGGGAAGCATTTCTGGGATAGTGCTTAATCTCTTGGAGTGATCTCCTTCTGTCTGATCTATATGGGTGCTATTGTGTAAGGCACAGGGGTTTTGGTAGAAAGCGTGGAGAAATCGTCCACTTCTTTTGCTAGTGCTGAGTAACTTGTTTTCAGAGATTTCATTTTCCAATACAGGAGAGCATTAGACTGCAAAATCAGGAGTTAGGCTATATATTAGCTTGCATTTGTGCAGTATAACTGGTTTTGTTTATGAGTATTCTGGGTGCTCTTTGATTTCTTTGAAAGTATTTTCATAACCTTCCTTTATAATACCTCAGGGGATAAAAACCAATGCAGTACATATGAAGAAGACATGCAATAAAAAGCATATAATGTTTTCACCTTTTACCTGAGTCTATCCCTCCTTCCTTGAGAGAGAAAAAACACAGTTTAAAACAGAATGGTGTGTGACCAATCTTTTAGTCATTGTTTCTGGTTTTGTGCTTGCAAGAGACCCATCATGTTTTAAAACCCCTTTGCAAGAAACTTCCTTTCCTTAGAGAAGGGAAATGCTGGCCTGCACTCAAGGGGAATGAAGGTTCAGACAAGTCCTGGAGTATAAAATTACAATGGATTTTGGCTCAGGTTCCACGAGGTGGATCTGACAGAGATGGAAAAGATCTACATTTTCCCTGGAAGCTTTGGTATCCCGTTACAGAGTTTCTTTAAGCTTGCCCTGATGTTTCTCAGAATCAGGAGCATGCATGAGAGCACAGATGCAATTCAGAGAACTCTTGCCTCAGACCAGCCCAAGGCTGTGTATTCTCTAGGTATGTGATCACTCTAAGATCAAAAAAGAGGAGAAAATTGACTTACAAAGTCATACAGATGGGAAAATCCTTCAAAATATTCAACTAATTCTGCTTCCCTGGCTCTGATCTCTCCAGGACTGAAGAATTCACTTTAGCTCTGTTGTCCTGAGATTAAGCCCCTGGAAATAAAAGATTTCTGTCAATTTCTCCAGATTTAAAAACCTCCTTTTCCATTTTTCTGCAATCCTTTGTCTGAATAGCACCAGGGTGACAAGAAAAACATTTGTTTAAGTCCCAAAGGCCCCAGAGATATTAAACATTACAGAGATTTTGGATGCATTATTTGCCATAAGAGATTTAAAGGTAGGAGGCACAGTGTGCCATAGCTTACCACTGTCCCAGGATCGTGATGGAGTGTGTAGAAGCATCTTGGTCCCCAAGAAATTTGTGATTTCCATTGCAATTTCTCTCCAGAGATGCAGGTTCATGGCTGTGTGCTCCAGAACTCCCAGGCATGTCACTGCTGCTTTGTGTGTCCTCCTTACCTGTTAGCAGCAGCATCCTTCAGCAATCTCTGGGCCTTACATGCAAATCACATGCAAATCACAGACTTCACTGTAAGGGATTGCAGGCGTGGTTAAGAAAAACCCAAAACATTCTTTTCATAAAGAATGAGAAGGTAACCCAGTAAAATGATATTTCAAACAGCTGACTCAACTTTAGCTATTGCAACAATGCAAACAAAGCATCATTCTGTTTTTTCTTGTGAATTCTAAGTCACCAAAGGCACATAAACATTTACAGTGGAAACAAATGTGAACCAAAGTAATTGATCCGAGGCTTACAGAGGTAAAAATAACCAGACACCTGGACAGGTCTAACTTCACCAGGAGCCAATGCTTGGGAGCAAATTGGATCAACTATTTCTAACACATCTGGCTGTTTAATTACACAGATCTTTACTGTGTTTTCTTGGCTGCTTGATTTTTTTGCCATTTCTTTTCTCTCTAGGATTTTCTAAGGCTTCAGATTGCCACTTTCTGCATACCACTTCTTTCTTTCCAAAGAATTCCTGCTCTTTTTTCATGTTCCATTTTAAATCAAGTCCCACCTACAGCACATTTTGATATTTCTGAGCTGTCACTTCTACCTATGATTCATTTTTGCGTGTTTTGTCATTCCTAATTTTGCAGTTTCTAGAAGTGGCTGAGGAAGATGGCAGGTGATAGAAAGATCTACAGGAGAGAAGGAAGAAAACATCTTGTATTTCTTAGTGAACTAAAGTGCAGGCTGTGACATTTTCAACAGTCCATATGGAGGTGATCAAACTGCCTCCAAAGGACAGCAAATGCTTTTCCACAGAGCCTGTAATATGTATATATAAGACATTTCAATCACTTCTATTGCCTGACATTTCTCCTTAGGTTCTGTTTCCTATGTTCCCATGACTTGGGGGTTTTTCAGCCCTTCAAGACAGAGCAGGAACTGGGCTGATGGAGGTAGCACCAATACCTCATTGTCAGAAATGGCCAGATACAAGGGAATGTTGAGAATATTTTTTATTGCTGTTGTAAAGCTTAAAAGAAAGATCAATTAATAGAATAAAACTACCCATAAAATTTTGGATAAATGTCTCCTCAGACAGATCAATTGACCACATAATTATAAAATAAAATTTCTGGGTTGAAGTCAGATAAGAAAAACAATTCTCCAAGACACAGAGAATTAGAACATGAAAACATGATACTTTGGGCACTGTGAATCATCTGGAAATCTTGAAATAACTCTACCTTACTGAGACAACTCTGAGGAAATTTATACATTTGTTATATTCCTTTTTTTTTTTTTTTTAACTGAGGGGTCTCTATCAATGTCTCATCTGCACTGCCATACTGAATTGTAAACTATTTCCCATCTTTCATCTGCAAACTGAGAGGGCACTGCAAGGATCCAATCAAGCCAGATATTAGTTCAAATTCATAACTCTCAACTCAGTAGCTAGTCCCACAGTAATCTCATTTTGCTTTTTAGATGCAAGCTCTAATGATGGCTGTCTAAATTCCACATTGCTTTCTTCACTGTCAATTGCTATATACCTCTTCTTTCTGACACGCCTTGGAACTGTTTCAATATGAAGTGTAGGCAGGGGTGTCATTAGCAGTTTGACATATACACATGCTACTTCTTCTGCATCCTGGTCTGTACTATTCCAGCATAATTAATTAAACCTGGCATGCCTCTGCAGTAAGGAATATACAGGGACTGCTGGCATCTGGAGTGCGCTAGTCAACAGCAGCTTCTTTTCAAGACTATTCCCATCGAAGTTAATGGGAGCTACTTCTTGTCAGTCTGCTCATATCCTTCCTTCTTAGCAGCAGGCCTTAGGAGCAGAGGCAGCCAGGAGACAGGAATTCAGGGAGCACCATTACATGTATGCATGTAGGTCCCCACTTAGCCCTACCTCCAGTGCTGTGGCATGTGGGGCAGTTCCATCTGTCCAGACAAAATCCACGAGAGATCCCCCTCCATGCTTAGAGAAGGCAGTGGAATATCAAAAGAGAAGGCAGTGGAATATCAAAGCTGTGCTGCTCCTACACTACAGAGATCTGCTCAGTGATGTGGTTTATTAGCCCTAGTGCTGCACTGCACTGACATAGGTGTATAAAGTTTCCAACAGCTGACCAGAATTTTCTGCACACTTCCACGGGAAAGCAGCTCTTCACAGACAGAGCAGGTCCTTGCAGAGCAGGTGATGGTAGCTAAATTGGTAATGCTGCCAAGCTATTCATGAGTTAGACAACAGGCTCCCAGCCATAGTCAAATGCTACTGTTATTCATCCAGACAAGGCTGCTGCTCAGAGCTGGAATGAATTGAACAGAAATAAATAAATGTCTCTCACAATCATAAAATATTTCAAAAGGAGACTTTGAAAAGAAATCTAAGTGCTGGTTTTGAGATGAGTTTCTCAACCTAGGACTTCCAACAAAACTGAAGCAAGTGAACCATTTTTTCAGCACATTGTATTAGAGCAAACTTTCATTTCCCAAGCATTACACAAAAGAATTGCAAATTCATTTAGGCAAAGGTCTGTCTCCTACAATGGCAGACAGTTGTCAAACACACTTGGTTCCCAAGGACTGAGAATTTAAAAAAAAAACCAAGACTATTGTGCAAGAGAAGAAATTTAGAAAAAGCTCAGACCATTTCTAGAGAAGTAATACAGTCAATAAAGGACCACAGCTTCCTCTACAGATATAAGGATCATGAAACTTTCCAGAAGTTGAGTCAGAGACCTTTGCTGTTTCTGTGAAAAAGCTGAATCCACACTGCATCCAAGGATGCTGATTTTAGCTGTAAGATTAAAGGCAAAAGACTTCTTTATTTTACTGAATACCACAGTGTCTGCTTATTGCATTAAGAGTTCCTTCATTTTCAAGCTGCAGCAACTTCATGATGGCATCTTTAAACCATAATGTTCTTTTTTTATACTGGAAATGTCACTCAGCAAGTAAAACTAGATCAACCATATCCAATTCTATCCTTATGATTAGTTTTCATAGCTGGTCTTTCATATTGTGTTTAATGCCCTGAACGAGAATAATCAAACCTGCCTAACCCATCAAACTTAGTGATTACACCAAAAAGCCCATTAATATAACACATATAGAATTAATATGAAGTCACAGTTGAGGACCAAATATGCATTGATTTGATTCAGAAATCTATCCTTTGTCAGTAAAACACCCATGAGATTAACAACACAGCTCTAATGGAGAGCCAGGGCAACAGAGGGGCAATGCAGAACAGAATGTGCACTGCTTTTTGCCCCTTGCTTATACACTTTGTATAAGCTCAGTTCATTTGTTGCAGGGTGACAGTTACTGGAGATAATTCTCCATCTCAAGATAATATCTAGATTACTTTCCAGAAAAACCTCATTCAGTGCTGCAGAAGGACTGCAGATTTTTTTTCTAGGGAAAAAAACCCTGGTTCATCTCATTTTGCAGAGACTATCAACAGACACACACAAGATTCAGAAGCACTGTCTGAAAAGAAACAAAGCAAATTCCAACCTCCAGATTCCATGATTTTGATGTGAAGGATCCTGACAACAGAATACTAGAGTTTCAAATATCTTTCTACCTTTTCAGTGCTAGTGAAGTACTAACTGAAGGCATGAAGCACCTGCCAGAAAACTCTGGAGAGTCACCTATGTAAAGATGATATTTGAAACACGGTTTCTCTAGCAGTCAGTCTTTGTCAGTAACAGCCTTCTCTTTATTTCCACTTTTTAATGCATCAATGGTGCCTCTTAATTTCCATTCCTTTCTTTCCCTCTGTCCTGTGCTGGCAGCTCTTTAAATAACCATGTGTTATTTGGAGGCTTTTAGAAGAGAGAGCTGAGCATAATTGGCAATATATTTTCCAGTAAATTCATTAGGCAAGAAGAATACATTTTTGTCTATTACATCAGACCTTACACTCAGGACCATCACTTCATTTTCCATTTTAATCTGCTTCAAAACATTCCATATCATATTACATTAGACCCTGCTGTTCTGTGCTACTTACAAATGGCAGGAGGAAATTGGGAGTAGCAGGCTAATGGCCTAATTTATAGACATGGTGAGGCATCTGGAAATCAAGTTTCTACCATAGCCCTCATCAGGGATCTATTATTAGATCAAATCCTGAGAAAACTTTCTGGAACTTCAGAAGGACCCCTTCAGCAAACACTGCCAACTCATCCAAAAACAACTTCCTGAGCCAATGTGTTTAACACTTGGTAAAGTTCTCTTCTACACTTGGAAATACTCTGATTCTTCTTTCTCAGTGTCCTCTCAGCAAACCCTCATCCTTCACTGGGGATTTTACAGGTAGGCAGTGAACGCACCTGCCCCCACCTTCAAGACACTGGAGACAGCAAAACTGCAAATTCCAGATATGTGCCAGAGTAATGATTTCCTCTTAAAATGCCCCATTGTGCAAGAGTGAGAAATAACCTAATTTTCTTCACACTTTATCAGATGCTGAAGACATTAAGTCAGCAAAGAAGGCATTAGGGAAAGCAGAACTAAGCATTGCTGCCTGTCCTAGGAGGCTAAAACTGACTGCTCTGACTCATTCCAGCTGCCTGCTCTGCTCTTACTTCCACTTTCACCCACATTAACAAGAGAAGTCCCCTGGTATTGCTCTGCACTGGCACACCACCTGCTAGAGCTGTGGGATGGATGCCTGGGATGTAGTGACACAACAGAGAGTTTCACATTTCCCAGAGGAAGAAGTTGGAGGTACTCTGCTGACCTGCCACACGCTGGGCAGCCTTCCTAATTTCATATCCTCCCCAGATGACTCTTCTCCCATTCCAGAGCTATTCCAGTGCCAGCCCTTCAACAGGCCCACATGGTTCTGTGCCAACCCGCCCTAGCTGCTAGCAGGTACCTGACCCTAGAGTGATATATAAGGGAGTTGTGTGTTTCTTCAGGTCTTTGACTTAAGGACTAACCTCACCTGTGGATGAGAAATGCCTTGTCTTAATCAGTTACCTTAAAATCACCTTCAAAGCAGGGTAAAGTGAAATGCATTTTATTTCCAAGTTGATTCATTTTCAATCTACAAAATAAACAATGCAGTTTCAAAACTTTATAAAAAATAAAGGTGAAGAAATGAAAGAAAAGCCTGCCACTATTCTGATCACATCTGAAGGGCTGACTATTTGTATTCATGACTCATTTCAAATCATCTTCCTGTTGAAGCATGTTAACCTTAACAGTTTTTTCAGCCAGCCTCTCTTTTGAGGTTTTCGAGTTCTATCAATATTCCACCCTGCCTCCGGATGCTTATCAAATTTATTTCATTCTGTCTCACCCAACAGATAACAAGAGGAGAATTAAAACTAAGGAAGGAAAAGGAGATGTTTCTTTAAGGGACCAGTTAATATTTGTTGTACTTGCCTGGCCTGTCAGCAACTTCCTGGCTGAATGAGAGGTAAAACTCCTCTCTGTCCGACAATCTCCTGTCCCTTTGTGCATATATTTTAGTGTGACATATCTTCATTCATTCAACCCTGTTGCCACGATTTGGACATTAGTAAACACAGTTGCTACAAACATTTGCATATGTGTAGCTCTTACTCTGGCCAGGTGCTGAAGCACTCAGTACTGGTTTTGGCAATTAGTGTACTGTTTGTGGGCTCACTGGATCCTATGCCTGGCTTTGAAGGAAACCATAAAATCCAATGACATAAAATACATTGACAGTGTAGGTCTTCCATGTACTACACTTCCAAATTCAGTTTCTTACCATGTGTATGAATACTCATAGCTCAAACTGCCTGTGTCACTTTCCTTCTGCCAAAAGGCTTTTCAACTCTCACAGTGCTCTGTGTACTGACAATGGTCTCCTTTACTCTGTTTTTGCCTATTAAAGGCCAGGTCAACCTTTATCTACAGCAGTATTGTTGGCTGAATAGCCCTTCCCCCCAGGCCACCTGGACACATCCCGGTGCTGCTGACACCACTGCTAACAAGGTTGTCAGAGACCCAGAGTATGGAGAGGATCCAGCCTGAAACTATTTTCCAGCCAAATACGTGATCAGGTGTGCTGACACAACAGCAGGAGCAGCACAGGATTGTAAGGGAATGTCAGGAGCAGGATTCTTTAGGCAGCCTGGCCCCCAAACACCCATGTGTCTTTCAGGTTTTTCCTCTCCTCAGCCAGTGAACTCCGTGCTATGTAAGGGAGGACTCTCCCTCCCCACTAAGCACCCATGTCACCTATTCACAAACAGGAATCCAGAGAAGACTGGATCAGGGAAGCTTTGTGATGCCAAAGGCATCACAAAGGGCAGTAATTGCGGAGAAAGATGCATCCAGAACTAAAGAAACCAGGAGTTTTGTGGTATATGGAATAATTATCTTTACAGATTTTAAGAAAAACCCATTTTGAATTTTGAGGGGGAAGACTGTCTGCTGCAGAAAGGTGGAGATTGTCTTCACGTCCATTTCAGTGTTGTCTCCGGCTAATGGGTATCCCCAGTCCTTCACAAACTCCCCACTGGAGCTGGCTGACACAGAGCAACAAAGGAAGCTGTCCCTGGGATGGATCATGGGCCAGAACTCAAGAAGTACAGCTTATTTAGAGCTGTTCAAGCATCCTCCACAGTACAGCAAAGTTAGTGTGCATTCTCCTATTAAGTCTCCTTACTCCTTCCTGATCTATAGCCACTCTCTACCTTGGGAAATGAAACCTGGCAGCACAGGTGATTTTTCTTCCTGCTTCCATCTGCTGCTGCAAACACATGCTGCAAGTTAAGGAGCTATGAATGATGGAGTGTGTGTAAATTTAACTTAATGACAGCTGCTTAAAGAGCGATGGGCTAGGAAGGAGAGCACAAAGGTCTTTGGGTGGAGTATGTAAATGAAGACAGAGTACAAACTCTCTCTTACATACAAATGTTAAGGACTTTGTGCTGGGGAAAAAAAAAGAATTTGAGGAATAGTGGAGGTTTTAAAGGGTAGGAGTAGGATCAAAAAGGTTTTGTAGGTCTGTAGGGAGGTAATATCATTCTTCTGGTGAATCAAAGAAGATACAGGTTCTCAAGCCCATTGATCTACATAGCCTAAAGTTTAGGTGAGATCCCTGAGAGCAGAATAACAATGTGCAGGTTCATGCATTTCTAAATGGGACACTGTTTCAGAACATGGATATATCATGCTCTGATATGATATGGTGCCTCAGAAAAAACTAAAGCATGGTTTTCTGATGAGATATCCACCACCACTTAATTGGATTCAGAATATTGTGAGTGAATTAAGTTGTCTGTTCAAGTGGAAAAGATCACTAAGAATTCCATTACTAATCATGACCCATAAACACCTTTGTTCACAGAGTAGACAAATTACCTGTAGACAGATTGGCATTCCTCCAGTTATGATCTTTCTTCTTGATTTATTCTTGGCTCCAAACTTAGAAACATTAATCAGAGTCCAATAAAATGGACTCTGAGAGAGGCAGGAAAAAAAACCAATGAAACAAATATTTCCACTTCCTGACTACTCATCATTTATAGCAAAATGAAGACTGGTATCTAGGAGTTTTTCCACATTATTTGCTGTAATCAATGGGTGTCAATGCCTAATCATACAATGACAGCATCACCAAAAGGAAAGATGACAGACGTTGTTCAAGACAAATAATGCTGCAGGCAAAAATACAGAAAACTTGCCTAATCATTCTTGTTATGATGAGGACTTCAAACTTTACCTCCACAGTTTCTTGCAACACTTCTATCAGTATTTAGCATGTGACACTAAATAATTGAGATGCTAGTAGTTAGGACACAAGGAGTGACAGGAAGAAGATGTTACATGTCACCATTGCCACAACCTGTTCCAGCTGCCAGCACTTTCTTTAGCTCCTGTGTCCTGGCAATGGATTTTACAACCTTAATACAATTCTAATTGCATTAGGAGGTTCTAAAATATGTGTGTTGATCTGTGTTGTATTCAATGGAACTTGTGCTCTTATGGCCAAAATGCATAATTAAGAACAAGATCTAGCTATCTTCTGAGCAGTACAGCTCATAAGAGGACTGGTTCTGAGGTCTGCTATACTGTCCTGCCTGAGGACAGGAGCACAGCCCAACAAGGTCAAGCCAAAGCACTGTCCATCGTGGACATGTATTTATTGCAGCTTATATGGCCATCTAGGGGCAATTTCTGTGTCATTCTCTGTACTTTTTTAATAAGAAACCAGCAACATAGAGTTGTGATTTTATGAAAACTGCCAAAAGCTGATAGCAAGATTCATTTCCAACAGAGCAGTAGTCCACTTACAGCCCCATCTTGCATGGGTAAAGTGAAGGCTATTTTTTTCTTTAGCTACATTCTCCAGGGTTTAAATATCCTTGAAGTTCAGGCATTTAGTGGATCTCCCAAGCAAAATGTTCTCGTGTATGATGCTCCCAGCAACTAAGGAGTTTCAACAGCCAGCCAAACAGTTGGTAAGGTTCTATCTTTATTTGTGCTTGAAGAAAAGAAACCATTTCTAAGTTGCCAGGCTTCATCATCAAAGCACATCTATACTTAGTTTTTAGTGACAACCCCAAAGGTTAAAAAAATATGAGTTACCCTCACACAAAAAAATATCACTGACATTGAAATAGCAAGATGTTTTTTTATGGGATTTTCAGACTTTCCTTTGACAACTGGGACAGCTGATTCCACATATTGATTGAAAAGATCACAAAAATGGTAGAGAGGTGGGAAGAAAACATCTACAAACGTCATCTAGGTCAACACAGTCACCTAAAACAGGTTGCACAAGATACTGTCTGGCTGAGTTTTGACTGTCATCAAATATGGCCCCTCTGGCCAACCTGTTCCAGTCTGCAGTTAACCACAATACTTTTCCCCATTAGATTTGAGTGGAATTCCCTGCATTTTAATTGTTGCCCATTGTCTCTTGTGTCTTTTTCTTGTCACCACTGAGAAGAGTCTGACTTGACTTTTCTTACTCCCCATTCTGTCAAGGTCTCTCTTGTAAGGGGTAGCCCAGACCTGGACAAATCACTGGAGATGTGTCTCACCAGCACTGAGTAAACAGGAAGATTAACCTCCCTTGACCTGCTGCCAAAAATCCTCCTAATGCAGCTCAGGTTATTGTTGGTCTCCTTTGCTGCAAGGACACATATTCAGCTCATATTCAGCTTGGTGTCCAACAGAACCCCAAGGCCCTTTTCTGCAAAGTTGCATTTCAACCAGTCATCCCCCAACACAGCTGATGCATGGTGTTATCCATCTCTAGATGCAGGACTTTGCTTTTATCTTTGTAGAACTTCATGAGATTCCTGTCTATTTTCCCAGCCTGTTGAAATTGTTCTGAGTAGGTCCACCATCTACAAATTTGCTGAGGATATACTTTGTCACATCTCTCAGGTGATTAGTGAAGTTTTAAACACTTCTGGACCCAATATTGGCTCTTAGAATACTCCATTAGTGACCAACTTCCAGCTGGACTTTGTGCCACAGCTGCCCTCTGAGCCCATTGGTACATCCAGTTCCATCACTATTTTGTCTTATGGATGTTAGGGAGCGGTGTCAAAAGCTTGCTAAAGTCAAGATAAACAACAGTGTTGCTTTCCTCTCATCCACCAAGACAGAAGACTATCAGGTTGGGCCAGCTACAATTTCTCCTTTGTAAATTCATGTTTGCTTTCCTAATCACCTTCTTGTCTTTCAAGTGTCTAGAAACAGTTTCCACAATAATTCATGCCCTCATGCTCCCAGAATCAGGGTGACAGTGACCAGCCAGTAGTGCTCCAGATTTTTTTCCTTAAAGATAGGAGTGGCATTTGCTTACTTCTAGCCTTTTCTAGGGACACTTATTCTCATTCCAAGTAATTTCCAGGCAAAAAGAGCCTGACCACCACCTTCTTCCCAGGTTTCAAACCTTCAGCTCCTGCTTTGTGATCCATACTCCTCCCTTTCAAGTCTTAGCATTGTAGAACTTGACCAAACATCCATGTAACTTCAGGGTGACACAAGGTGGGAGAGGCACGAGAGAGTAGAGCTACTGGGATTCTTCTGCACCTTCCTGTCCTTCCTTCAAAGGGAAGGAGTAAGGATTCTGCTTCTTTTGCCTCTCTGCTCTTCTCTAGGAGCTGGACAAGTGGAGCAGACATCTGAACAAAAACTGAGCTGATCATTCATTGGAGACAGATTTTTCATCTCCCTAGAAACTGGCTCTTACCACAGCAGAATTATCATTACCTTTGGCCTCTTCCCAAATAAGGCACAAAGCTTGCAGATTATTGTCAGAAGCAGCTTCTTCACCTGAGAAGTGACTCTATAGAGGGACAGAAACACTACTGAAATGCAAATTGAAGCAGTGAGAATATTCATTGTCAAAAGAAGTCAGGCAATGCGGGGAAAGCATATTTTCTGACAAGAGATGACCAGTCTATCTCCTCTTTCAAGTACATGTCAAACCCTTCATATGTTTAAGAATCCCCCCACATACATCCAAGTATCTTAGACCCAAAGGGTGACTTTCTTGGCCAGTTTAGAAATTATATTTTCACAGCCTATGTTTCCTTCCCTGAGTCCACATCCACGAACTCCATATCATCACTTCATATCTTTATGTTTGCATAATATAAACCTGGCACCGTTGGCCACATGCAGCTACAGAACCATTTGGCCATCTCCCCATTGCAATGTTTTACACACAAAGTTTTCAGTCATGTATCTGTACCTACATTCAGTCTGGCACTCTTGAGGTATGCAAAGCCAACGGATCAAGCCCTTCAGCAATGTAGATTTTTTTTTTTTTTGCTTGAAAGAATTTTGAATTAAAAATAAATACTAGATTTTCTAATTTATCCAATTATTTGTTTCACATTTTCAGGCTTTCTTCCACAACTTAGTCTAGATGGACTATGCAAACAAGTAAAGAGCTTCAGTAAACTGTGAAATTGGGCAATTCTACACATTCTACCTTAATGGGTGACTTATTTGAAACAGTGACTAAACTCTGACTTATCAGAGCCTATCAGGCTTAGCTGGGAATCAGATTGTACAAAAATCTATCCTCTCATCATTTCTAAAGAGCCCAAAAGAGAGGTGAGATAAATATCCATTTCTTACCTTTAAAGTTTAAATATAGAAGAGAACAAACATTGGGAAACCACCCAACATCTTTTCAAAGGTGTTAGCTGTGCAATCACCCACACACTGGTACTTACAGTATGGTTTTGCTGACAGAGGAGGGCATTGGGAAAAAAGATAAATGTTCCTTAGTGCATCAAACACAATTCTGATTTTTTTGAAAGAAGATTTTAAGACAGAGGATATAAAAGCAGAGTTTTGTTTGTGCCCTTCGGATCCATGCCCAGCTCCAGTCTTCTACAACTGGAGTTCTTAACAGAATAGGAGATAGCTGGGATTGGATTCCTGTTACACTGGGCATTTGTTGTATTAAATAGAGCATATAGAAAACTACACACAGATTCAGGAGACTAGTAGGTCTTCTAGGAAACTAGATCTCCCCTCCACAACACCACAAGCAGTTGACAAGTGTCCTCATCCTGCTTGGCAATTTTCTAACCCTTGCAGTTTTGGTTTTTTTTCCTAGTATTCCCTCTGTTAGGCACACACAAAGCATACACATACTGAAACCCTACAGGATTCGTCGTTCTTTGCTTTTCCATTCACATCCTAAACAAACATCCATGAAAGAAGTTAGGTATCCATGTAGATAACAGAACCACTAAGCCAACATTTAGGTTGGAAAAGTCCTTCAAGACTACTGAGTCCAACTATTATCCTAGCACTGCCAAGTCCACCACTAAACCATCTCCCTAAGTGTCACATCTACAAGTCTTTTAAATACCTCCAGGGATAGTAACTCAACTATTTCCTGGGCACCCTGTTCTAATGCTTAACAACCCTTTTAGCATTTTCTTAATGTCCAATCTAAACCTCCCCTGCTGCAACTTGGACTCTTTCCTCTCATCCTGTTGCTTGTTTCCAGGAGAAGAGGCCAGCCCCCATCTGGCTACAACCTCTTTCCAGGAAGCTGTAGAGAGTGATAAGAACCTCCCGAGCCTCCTTTTCTCCAGGCTAAACACCCCCAGCTCCCTCAGATGTTCCTCACAGGATCTGTGCTCCAGAACCATCACCAGCTCTATTGCCCTTCTCTGGACACCCTCCAGCCCCTCAGTGTCTGTTTTGCAGTGAGAGGCCCAGAACTGAACACAGGATTTGAGGTGTGGCCTCACCAGTGCTGAGTACAGGGGGGCACTCACTGCCCTGCTCCTGCTGGCCACACTGTTGCTGATACAAGCCAAGATGCCATGGGCTTTCTTGGCCACCTGGGCACATGCTGGCTCATGTTTAACTGGATGTCAAGCAGCACCCCCAGGTCCTTTTTCACCAGGCACATCTCCAGCTACTCTTTCCCAAGCCTGCAGTGTTCAATGGGGTTGTTGTGACACATTGTTGAACCTCACACAACTGGCCTTTCTCCATCATTCCAGCCTGTCCAGATCCCTCCTAGAGCCTCCTCACCCTCCAGCAGATGAACACTCCTGCCCAGCTTAGTGTCATCTGCAAACTGACTGAGGGTGCACTCAATCCTCTCATCCAGATCATTGATAAAGAAATTAAATTGTCCTGTCCCCAGCACTGATCCCTGGGGAACACCACATGTTACCAGCTGCCAACTGGATGCAACTCCATTCATCACCACTCTCTGGGCTCAACCAGCCAGTTTTTATCCAGCAAAGAGTACATCCTTCCAAGCCACAAGCAACCAGTTTCTCTAGGGGAATGCTATGGAAAACATACTTCATGGCTGTGCTACAATAGTTAGAGAGCACTTCTTTTTCACTGGCTTCAGTACAACAATAATGCAAAACCGTAATCCTTTTGTACTCTTCAAAAATCTTGAAGCATTCCTATCTCAGAAGCAAAGCATAATTTCTCTATTTTCTTTTAACAAATACCCAGCCTGCAGCCTCAGCTGGTATACTGGCCAGGAAGATAAGTAGACATTTGCTTCTGTGCTGTCTTTGCTCCATATATTAAATTTTCCTTTGCACTTTATCACTACCTTAAATGGAATCTCCTTCTCAAAATCTGCAGAATCTCCTCATTATTGGCTCCAAAAAGGGAAGATACAAATATATATAAATAGAGTAACCTATAACACATAGTCTTTGTAACAGAGAGATGTAGTATTTTATATTTATATGCTTACGTATATATGATGATATGAAAGAAAAAAATTATGTATGCTTTTTGCAAACCACATGCCAATTTTTTTCCTCAAAGAAGTATGTCCTGAGGTTTCAAGTTGAAAAGACTATGAAAGAAGGAAAAGCTCCTCCTGACTGAGACTATTTGCACATGTTAACATATTGCTGGAAGTTATTCAGGAACTGTAGTGATGCCTGAATACCTGTAGAAACCAAAATAGTAAAAATATATTCACTGACAAGAACCTTATTTTTCACTCCTTTACTATATTTCTACTCTTTTGGTTATTTCTGAGAAGTTCCCATCTGCCCAGGGCTCTATAAACTGTGATCAGCAATGAAGATGACACATCAGTGCAACCATTCTTGCAACCGCCTCCTGAGCTAATTCAGAGATGTCTTATCTACAGTCACAGACTGATCTATGCCCCCTGCAAAGTGCTCTGAGGTTCAGCATTTCAGTTGTTCCACTACACAGCTGGGTGCACCATCCCACCTTATGCTGTGATTTTCATGCAGGGTTTTCGTACCAGTCGCTGAATATGAATAATTAAGACTTAGTGAACTGCAGAATGTATTCACTCCAGGTATTGCCAGAGACACTGCAAAGATATTGTCAGATTCAATTCTCAGAAACGACCTCTCTGATCTGTAAGATGCACTGATTTTCAGATGGTGGTCTAAAGATTCTGTATCCCATTAGTAATGCCTTGATTTATCCTCTAGCTCATTAAATCTGATTAATACTGAATTATATCAAATTTAGAAGGCTATGCTGTGATTAATTTCACTAGAAGTTCTTCAGATTTCAAAAATGAAATACTTAGCTGTTGCTATAAAACTTACTTGTGGGTCTTGGCAAGGTGATGCCATGTACACACATGAAATGTAAGCCACATTAATGATATTGCTTTATGTTAATAATTAAAATAAAAGGACAGACAAAGAAGTGAAACTCAAATGTCATAAGTCCCAAGGCAGTAGAAAGATTGTGTCTCAGGGTTTTGTTCGTGCAGGCAGAAAAATCCCTTACATACTGCAGAGCTCCTCATCCTGTCAGCCATAGCACAGGGCCACAGCCATCACATTACACAGCAGTCACGTTTGGGCACTCTGATCCCTCATGGCCTGCTGGGCTCAATGCTTCCCCAGTGCACAGGTGACAGACATCCATCTATGTCACCCATTTCATGAGCACAGATCTCTTGGCAGTGGCAGGAGAAGTTCAATAACCGGTTCACAAAACATTCAGAATCAAAGCATCAGAGGCACTGACCAGTGGCAGTGACATTCTGATAGTGGTCAGAAAGGTCACATGTGCAAGTGAAGCTTTGTTGTGAACTACAGGTGCCTGTTATGGTCAGGGGCTCTCAAAAGAAAAGCTAGGCAAATGAACCATCGACCTTTCTTGTCCTGAAGAAACATAATCCTTTTTGGCTATTGCAAGGGTCGGTAGATGTAAACTAGAGATAGGTTCAAGCTTCCATATTAAATGCAGTCTGGAATACAATTTAGAATCATCCCTTCTTTCTTGATGAAAAAATGTCTTTTCAGGCTTGTTCAGGAGTGTGAGGCTGGGCTTATCTCTATTGCACAGACTTCACAATGCAAGAGAATGCTTTTCTAAAGAACACTGGCAGAAACACACCATGTATCAGAGGGATTTAAACTGGCAAACTAGTTTGCCTCCTGGCAAACAAAACATGCAGGTTCAGAGTTTATGATCTCAGGAAAGCAATCCTAAACTTCTTATGAGTATTTTTACCATACAGAGGCCTTCTGAGGCAACACTGCAAGTGAAATTCAAGACTAACAACAAGGTATTGACACGAAATGCTTTTTCTGGATGTGCAAAAGATGAGAGGCTTTTCCCTTCTTTCTTGTATACACAAGTGAAAAACACACTCCTTCCTCAGCACTGACTCAGTTGTTGCATAAGGATTATTTGTTCCAATTGCAGTTAAATCTCTTCAACATAGACTCACTTTGGGCTGTTGCCAAGACGTTAATGGAAACTTCACTTAACCAGCCATAAAAAATCATTTAATTTGTGCTAAGATGCCCCCTGAACCTGAGCTTGTCTGCCTCGCTTGACTCTCAGTATTGCCAGCTGAACCCTGGGTCTCAGAGCTCAGTTCTTTCTTACACTGCCCCCAAAGATTTTCTTGATCTTTCTATTTATTCACTTTCTATGTTACCATCTTCCTGGTGAACTAAATTCATTTAATTGGCAACTGACCTGGAAGGAAAAAAAAACATGTAATCAAGGAATTATTATGGGAGTAATAAACACTAAGTCAAGGGATGGTATCTCTATTGTTGGCTCATATCCCAAGCTGGACAGCCAAATTTCATTTTTACTTGAAACTCACAGGTGGAAAACACCCTACCACAGACTTTATTGCCCATGGATATTATACAAAGCTTATACCGGCACAAGCTAAAAAAAAAGTAAACAACTGTAGGAAACTCAGATGCAACAGGAACTGCAGTCAGGGGAGAGGACCATAAAATTATAAGTCTTCAGGCTGTGGGAAGGGACTACAGTGCAACGAGAAGGAAGCAGATGCAGAAGAGTCACTCAAGGCAAAAAGCATAACTAAAAGGAGGCAGTTCAAGCCTTAGATCTCTCTGAGAGCAACTTTCTGAAGTGCTTCCTGTGTCTTGACTAGGACAAGACAAAGAGAACAGGTCCCATTGAGTTATTCAAGGCATAATACAGAAAACAATAATAGAGTTTAGGGTTTAATTTAGTATGACTTGGGAAAGCTTGGGATAGAAGAGGCTACAAAGAAAGAAATGTCTCACTGTACAACAAAAACAATTGTTCACAACTGAAATTAAAATCAATACAGAAGAGTTTTTAAGACTTAAAAAAGCCAACAGGTGTGAAGGACAACAAATAACATGTTAAAAGATATTTAAGGGATTAAGTAATTAAACTAAAGATAAAAAATTTAAATGAAGTTTAACATAAAATCTGATAAACATCTAACAGGAAACAGTGAATTACAGTGCCAAGAAAAAATAAAAACTTTTTAGGCGGGTCTATAAAAAGAGATGATCAGTTCAAGATTATCCTTTCAGATACTTCTCAAAAATAAGGTGGTATCAAATGCTTGGTTCTATGTGATAACATAGCTCAAAAATTTGGTGAAAAGTCCAGTATGTGATGCACGATAATACTAAAGGTGAACTAATTATATAGGAATGATACAGTAGTAGGAGTATCTGCAAAGGAGTATTTACATATTAGAGAAAGCTGATAGCCAAATGGGACACATTGAATTCATACAGACTGAATTTTTAATGCTCAAATTGAAAAGGATTATTATTTTTTTTTTGTTATTGCTATTTTTACTATTACTTTCCTAACTATCCAGAGGAGCTGCTGGGAAAAGGGTGTGAGTGTAGAGGACTAATAATGGAAGAAGAGTTTTACCCTTCTATATATGGAGTAAATGTCACAATGGCACATAAGAAACAATTTTACATCACTTAAACCACATTTTCTTGGAACAACTAACATCCAGAGAGGAGAAGCAATGCTTGGCTGTTTTCTGAGTACACTATTGGACTTGGATCAAAATGATACTGACATAGTGATCATGATCATTAAAATAAGACAATCTCCCAGAGAGCAAATCCCATCCATGCCAATACCCAGCATTTAGTACTGGCACATTAAAAGCATAGAAAATGATAGAACAGTTACAACTTGCTACTGGCTAGTAGCATCTTTCTCAAGAACATGAGAAATAGGAGAATTTTGGGTAATAGGGATGCAACAAAGCACACTTGGAGGAGTACAGATTAATAAACACTTTGCACTTATGTTTGCTATGGTGGAGCTTGCTTAGATGTCTTGAACCAATCAGTGGTTGCAGGGGCAATTAGGAGAGCAGGATCAAACTGAAGAGACAGTAGAAAGGTTTTATAAAAAAATCAGTAGAAGTAGCATTAAAAAGCTCACATAAATTCTGAAGGGTCCTAAAGGAATTGAGCCAGTAATTGGGCTGAAATCAGATATATTATCTGAAGAATGGAGGAAAGGAAATCAGAGGACTATTTATTGAAAGATTTCCATGGGTAAGACCAATAAATCTAACTTCTTTCCAGAAAATCAGCAAAAAAAATTACAATATAAACAGAAGTACCTTCAAACTAGATGTAATTTAGCCCTTTTAGGTTTCAGTTCTGACACCTTTGAGGACCTACAGGGACAGGATTCACACTACTTCATATTTTAGAGTATATATAGCATTTTCTAACATAAGTGAACAATTTTCTGATTCACAGTAAAAACTTTAAAGCTTAATTGCTTAGTTGGTGTGATCTAGATCACCAAAACAAATTTAAAAAACCCCATCAAACCAACAAAACCCAATCATCTTAGACTCGATTGATAAATTAAATAGAAAAAAACAACTGATAATCTGTGTACTTAAATTGATTATGTGGTTCCAAGTTATGTACATTGATTCAACTGTGGATCAACTTCCACAGCTCATAATCCTATGCCAAGTTTCATGCTGGTGCTTTTTGCAACATTCACATTTACTCTTCTTTACCTTGTTCTTACTATTTTGATTTATTTTTCCATTTCTCACTTACCCTTTATTTCAAGTTCTTGTGCTGACAACCTGTGCTGGCCTACGCCATTCCCTGTAATATCTAATTATTTTCCCATTCTTGATGCTTAGCTAGTTTTCAGTATGTTTTCCCATATTTATTAATGTTTTGTATACCTTTGATCATCCTTGTTTCATCAGGGTTTAAATCTGTAGCCCGCTCCCCGTATTAACCATAGCTCTAGTTTCACCTTGTAAGAGTAAGATACCTTCCCATGACTACTCAAAACTAATTTTGTGGGATGAATTCTGGCTCTGATCTTATTATTTCATCAGTAATAATTTGACAAAACAATTTTCAAATATTTACCATGGCACATTGCATTTTAGTTTCCTGAGCTTTGATCTTCATTTAGATTGCTGGGTTGTGGAAAACACTGATCATATGATAATGCTCTTTTTCACTGTAATGACCATGACCTAATCAACTTAAAGATGATTTGTACACAACAGTCCATCAGTTAACCAGGTTCTGCAGCTGCATAAGCTGCCTCAGAACTGTGTACCAGTTTACTACAAAACACAAGCAGTGAGCACATACTTTGATTTTAAACATCACCCTGTGTTAGAACTCACGTACAAAATAGTTTTATAATTTTCAACCTTAAAAAGATTGTTAACCTTGTTTATAAGTTTTTAGAATCATTCTTAGTTTGTGAACAATCCAACCATCCCAGAACACAAAGTGCAAGGCTGAATAACATATTGCTGTAGCTGCTATAATTAGAAGACATTAGCAGTTCTACCTAAAGTCATGAAGCCATAATTATCTGCAACCATGTTGAAATGATGCTTGTGAAACTAACAATAACTATGTGTCAGACTATCTAGAAACAATCTGCTAATGAAAAGAGACAAGTGCATCAACTAGGTACAACACAGTATGTACAACTGACACATCATGTCATTACAGCAGATCACAGCTCTGAAAGCAAGGTTTGGCCTGTAAGCAGTGTGAAACAGACAGGCTAAGATTACTTCAGAAACTGAAGATTATGACCACTATCTCCTATTTTTTAATTACGTATCAAAAACTTAGGTTTCTACCTCTTACATAACATGGATGTGTAAGGAGGGTTTTTTTAAAGAACTATATAATGCTAAAAATCAATTTCAAGGGCTAATCAATATTCAAAATATAACAGCTTGGTATTATTCTGTACTTCTCTTTTCCAGAGAAACCAATGGTGAAACTCGTAAGGAAAGGAAGACTTTAAATATATTCTTATTCTCAGACAGTGGGTTCTAATAAAAAATTAAATCGAACTTCTCAGCCTAAAGATGATGGAGAAGTACACAGAAAGAGAATATAAAAGTTTTTTCAAAGAGAAAACAGTATTTGTTAAAAAGAAGGATAACAAATAAGGAATCTAAACTGGACTTTAAAATGAAAAACTCAACTTAGACTACAAAAAAATTCTTAACAGCTGTGAAAGAGTGGGCTGGGGCATCTCCACAGATTTTAAATTTTGCGAAATTTTCTTACAATGTGACTTTCTTGCTCACATGACCATCTCACAGATTTTGACAAAATCCAGTGTAATTGCAAATACTAAACAGCAACAATCAGCAGTAATTCAGTAATCCCCAATGCAGCAGCCCAAGTCCTCCTGAGAATGGCAAAACTGCTGGCTGTCAAGTGAATTACCAAAACTTTTAGTCCATGAATTACCAACACCACTTCAACTAGAGCTAGACAGCAAATACAAATTAAGGTAAGCTATCTGGTCTGTCTCAGAACTACTGAGATTTTGCTCATTTAGAGACTGGTAAATGGCTGACCTTTGAAACTTGCAAAAAAAAAAAAGTAAAAAGAATAATTAGTTACACACAATCGTCTGTGAGAAGTTTAACAACTCTCACTGATCCTACCCTGGGGCAAAAGAACCAATCCCAAAATCCTTTCCAGCCTTATATTCTGCTATTCTAATGATCCTGTTAGCTAAGAGAAAGAAAGAAGGGAAAATGTGTCTTGCAACAAATGCACTAGTTAACGAGCTGCAGGATATGATTATTTCATTGCTTTTATGAAAATGGATATTGTTAAAGCTATTGTTTTCCAGACACTTTGAACTACAAGAGATCAGGTACTCATATTCTGCGTTAATGAGAGTCAACACACGCAAGCAATCCAGAGTTTTCTTCCAAACTATATGCAGATAGAAGGTCTTCTTTAAAATGAGCAGTAAGAATATTTGAAACACTGATGTAAAAAAATGCATTAAATGGCTTGAGAAATGGTCTCATGAGTTAAAGACCAGGAAACAGTCTACAGATGCTTCTATTTTACCATTCCTGTTGAAACTTTTCACTTCTTTCCATCTTACTCTGCCTTTTTAAGTGACAAGCATTGACTAATCAAATGTGAAGAAAAGCTACAACTCAGACAGCCAACAGCTAAAGATAAACATTTCAGGGGAATGTTAGAAAGATAGTGCCATCTCAATACAACACTTCTGTTACAAAGACAATATCTAACACTTCCTATAAGAATAAATGGGAAGGAAAAGGGAAGGATCTGGCGATTTACACTGACAGACAGGAAAAATTCCTGTGAAATCTGTTAGATGGCAGCGGGAACAAAAAGTATGCACATTTCTTCTGTTCTTTGACCATAAAAACAGGATTACCAAAACTAGGATTTTTTTCTCATCTGACATTTTGTACCATTGTGTCATTTTATATTAATGAAGAAAATCAGTTTTCTAAAATTTTGGGAGAACACTAATTACTAAGATCAGGAATGGATCCTTCAGTATTTTATGTTTAAAATCCTTAATTTTGTTCCAGGTCTTCAAGAGTTTGCTGTTTTCCCATCGCAGTCAGAAACTTACCTGAACATTAGCAGTAGCCAATTTCCACCACTGTTCTCCAAAAATTCACTTAATTTTAGGCGCACTTTATGAGACACCAGTACTGAGAGTACTTGATTGCTTCAAGAATGCTCGTTTCTCCTGCATTACCTGACATGGTGCCTTCTTAGTGTGAGACAAATATTACCAACATCTCCTCGTGCACTTTATGACCTATAAAGATCAGAACACAGTTTTGCTGTGGAATTCCTTTTGAGTTTGTTGTATCTCTACAAACCCCACCCCTCGCCACATTTTTGCAATGTATATAAAGCTTTAAAGCATGTCATGCAGGTGCCTATTGCAGTAACTGCCAACCAGCCTTAAGGCTGGATTAATTCTATTCATAAAGCACAGTTAAGTCCCTGAAATCATTAATGTTGGAGCACAACTGCCAAATCTGTGTCATTTCTGAGAAGAGAAACAAATGAAACTCCAAATTGATTTTCCAGCTATGCTCCACAGCAGTTTGAAGATTTTGAGCCATTAAAAACACTTCCTTTATGAATGTTTCCCTAGCTTTTATTTTTTTTTTCTCTCAGGTCACTTTAATTTAATCAACAGTTGCCTAATTTACTGCATGAGTTAGCTTCACACACAAATATTCATGTAGGGGAACCTAAAAGGGCTGCAAAGCCTTAAAGTGATTCAAGGCATATTTTTTTTCTGTAGGGATACTGGTCCTTCCAGCATATAGGAAAGTGTATTGGTGATAACTAAAGTCTAGGAATGGAGCCTGACAAACTGGATGCTCCAGGTATCAGAAGAAGAACCTATTCAGGTCTGCTGTTCTGGCCTCTGAGTCTCCTGGGTACCTCCTGCTGTGGTAGGGTAAAAGAAAATGTGATGCTCTTTGGCCAGCACCCTCGAGGATACTAGATATTCCTCTTGTTTTTGTTTTTTTTTTTTTGTGGCATCTGAACAACAGAGAGCCTTTCTTTTGTCACTTCCAAACCAAACATTCAGCTTCAATGCACCACTAGCATTTCTGCTCTGGTCACGGTGTGTGTACAGCATAATGAAGAGCTGTCTCCATAAATCAGGCAGAGCCAGAACATAGATGGTGTGACAGCTTCACACTCTGGTAAGTTGCCAAGATCTCTATATAAGCTTTAAAAATAGGGTTCATGAATAGGTTGAATAACATGAAACTAGGATGGGAGCCTGAAACAAACCCCGAAGGTAAAATATCTACAGAAAACACCCTGACACTGAAATAACACTATGACACTTTCTCTTCTGTTCCCTTCTATCTGTGATCAAGACTACTGTCAGGCAAGAATATTTGGCAACTGGTTATTTAAATGCCTTTGTATTGTCAATTATGTAAAATGTGGAGTTATGAACACTTTGGTCCAAAAGGTCTTGGATGGCTCTTTGGTGCAATCTAAACGTGTAAAACTAGTTTTTAATGGGTCATTGCCAACAAAAGGGAAAGTCCTTTGGAAATGCTGACATCCATCAATATCACACAACTTGAAAATGATCTTGCCCTTTACTCCTCAAGGTGGGAAAGGTGTGGTTTGTGAGAAGCATGTGGAGCCCTTGTAAGAGGGCTGAGCAGTCAGTCCACTTTTGGTGAAAGTGATTACAAGCTCGCTACAACAGCCAGTGTTAGAGAGCAGCAGAAATAAAATATAAAATAGATGGGGGAAACATAGCAGGAGGCACCTAAGAGCCACTGCAGAAAGATGTTACATGGACAGAGGCAGAATTCACACATATAAACAGTACATAATTAGAGTTTGAATCACGTAGAGAGCAAACTCAAGAATTTCAGCAGTTTGCCAAGAAAATCAATGGCTAAGTCCCTGATGACTCGCAGAGCTAGACATGAAACAGCTGTTGAGCTTGTGATGATGTTCTAGCTAGATGGCTGGTCCATAGCTTTCTAATTGTCCTTTCTGTTCTCAGACACTTCTTTGAAAATGGATCTTTATAGAAGTGGTACATGTCATTTACCGTCTATGACCTGTTAATAATCTGAAATTCCAGCTCTTATAAAGCAATTATTTTGGAGTTTAAAGAAATTGTTCCCCACTGATAGATATCATGTTAAAATCTACCAACAGAATTGATGCAAATCTGTTGCATCACACAAACCAAGGACAGAACAGATACAAAATACCTGTTTTTCATCACTTTTCAGGCACCTTGTCCAATGCAAAATAATCTTGCATTTCAAGTTTCACCCCTTCTTTCCAGAATAATTTTTCAAAATTCTTCAGCAACTTGGAATTAGGTCCCAGGTCTGGGATTTTTCTTAGGTGTTTGGAGATGTTGACAAGGTTGGGAAAATGACAACATTTCATACAGGGACCAGGAAAGACTTGGGAAGATCTGATTGCTATGCTTTACAGAAATCTCAAAGCAGACAAACTGTCAGAAAACTTGGCAAAATATAAAATGCAAATGAGTCTCCTCCTGATTTTCAGCCGCACTCAATCTCCAGATAGGAAGATCACTTTCCTCTTCAAGCAACACTAAGCTCAAAACTGTTCTTATCTAGGTGACTGATACAAGCCAATGTAGTCTCAGGAAGAGATTGAAAACAGCACAGCAACAACCCAGTTCTCTTGATTCTCTGTGAGGCCCCACACAGAACAGGGATCACTCCATCAGATAATGTAGATAAAGAGTGCCACATCCAAGCCTGTCGGCAGACCACATTTTACAAACATTACCTCCACTTAAGTTGCATCTGTATCTGGTATTCCTGTGGCAATTATCCTTCTGGCTGTACTTTAGAATACTTAATACAATTGGACAGATTAAGACATCGGGTTGTCCAGATGCAAGCTGCAAAAGAAGTGTGCTAGAGGACCTCTGCATCTTTGGATATGCTTTTGGCAGATGTACTGATTACAAACATAATCTCTTTAATGTTCAAATTATGTTTTCTTAATGGTCTTTGCCCTCAGCACACTGGCTGTAATTTACAAGCTGTAATCTGGTCTGTGTCTGCTACTGTATTATTGCTCTATTAATATCTATTAAGTTCTGAAATATATTAAAATTCATGTTCAACACATTTTTCATTCAATGTTTCAAACTAATGCATATTAAATAAAAAGTCTAACAGTCAGGAAGCAAATGACACTGTCCAGAATCCAAAAGGAAAAACAAATGTCTAAATGTGTTTGTAAGACATTATTACTTTTGGATCTGAGGAGCATGCTAACAAGCTAACAGAAATTTATAAAAAGTCAACAAAGACATTTCTGTCAGTATTAACAAGTAAAATGATACACAAAACAACTGGAAGGTTAGCATTTGTATAGCTAACATACTTATTTAGAAGTCATAAATAATATTTCATGCCTCATTGCATTCTAAAAAAACTTCGTTACGTCTTTAAGTTTTGTGAATAAAAATTCTGATATTTTAGTAAGTATGACTGTCAGTAGGTTTTGGAGAACATCTGATGGCACCTTGGAACACCTGCAACTTTCCAAGTAACAGAGAACAAAATAAGCATTTTTTGAAACAGCAACATATTTTATATAAGTAAGACATTAACAAATAAACATCCTGAACATTTAGAAAGAAGAATTATACAGAAAGGTTTTGATGATACAGCTCTGAAATTAATGACAGTAAAAAGTTTGAGTAAACAAAGTAAACCTAAATGAGGAAGGAAATGTGTGTGTGTGAAAGAGGGCACTTATACTCCAGAAGTTGGGAATTTCCAAGATAAGAGACTGAAACTATACAAAGATCAGATTTTACTAGCCTGTTCCAGGCATCATGTAAAATATATGATTTTACTACATAATAAGAAAAAAAAGGAATCCTCTCATGAATTTTCTAATCCCAAGGATACAGAGAAACTGACCAAATAACATAAAATTCATCAGTTAAGAAAAAGCTAGGTAGTACTGTGTATCAATGGAGGACACTTTCCAAGAAGCTCAGCTAGAAGACAGGAAGTTTACACTCATGTGTTCAACTCAACGCTCCCTGCAGAGAGCACATTTCTACAGGATCACTAAAGCTGAATGTTTCCAAATGGCCCTAATACCATCTCTGAGATTCTGAGAAATACACATACACAAGAAAAGAAAAACAACTCATGAAAGCAATACAAAAGGAAGCAGTATTAATACAAAAGATGTTGCTAATACATTGAAAGTCCTTGATACAGAGATATAGCTTACTTTACCATTTTCCTCCTATCTAATAAATAAATTCCCTTATCTAATTAATAAAATTAAGTATGAGAAAAGCGTACATTTTGTGGTCATTGCTTTAGCAGGTTATGAGCAATTTTTCTCAGCCCTCTGAAATATTCCTTTATTTCAGTTTATTTTCAGTTTAATATAATACATGATGAGCAATATAAGACCAAATTATGCCATTATTCTTGATTTTACATTTTGTGGATTTTTTTCAATATTCTTAATACTTTTTACAGACCATATTTTAGATTATAATAAGCTAAGGAAAAAAAGACTGATTCAATGACTGTTGTTAGACAGTTGTCTTAAATAGCACATTTCACGATAGCTATATATTTTATCTTTTTTTTTTCAATAGTGCATTGTACCATTTCCCTTTTACCACTGAAAAACTCAAAAAAGGAGTATTTCCAGGTGTGTTCAGTACCATCAAGAAAGACTATCACACAGGAGCAGTTAGAATTTCCACATTCAGAAAAACTGTCCCAATGCTAGCCTGCAGTTTTCCCATATTCTTTTATGACTATAGTGTATAGAACTATCTGTGATTAGAACTGGAAATTCTAACATCCACAGCAGTGATTAAAAACTGACTTTTGCAGACCAGTTCTAAACTTCTGGGTTTGCAGAACCCAAGGATACAGAGAAACAGATCAAATCACGGATATTCACAGAAATACAGAATGGTTGAGGGTGGAAGGGATGCCTGCAGGTCATGTGGCCCATGCCTTGCTCAAGAAGGGCCACCTAGAGAGCTCAGTACCCAAGACCATGTCCAGAAGCTTTTTGAATAGCTCCAAGTATGGAGAATCCATAACCTCCCTGGAAAATCTGTACCAGTGTTCAGTCACCCTCAAAGTAAAACTGTATTCAGGTAGAGACTCCTGGTTTTCATTTTGTGCACCACTGAAAAGAGCCTGGCTCTGTCCTCTTTGCACCTTCCCTTCAGATGTTTATACACTTTGATAAGACAAATCTCAGCCTCCTCTTTTACATGTGGACAGCCCTATCTCTCTTTTATCCTATGTGAGATGCTCCTGTCCTTTCATTTTCTTTGGGGCCCTTTGTCTGACTCTCTTTGTTGGGCTCTCTCCAGAATGTCCAAGTCTCTCTAGCACTGGGAGCCCAGCACTGGACAGAGCACTACAGCTATGGCCTCAACAGTGCTGAGCAGAGGGGAAGGATCCCCTTCCTTGACCTGTGGACAAAACTTCCCATAATGCAACCCAGGATCCCATTCACCTTCTATGCTATAAAGGCACATTGCTGGCTCATGTTCAACTTCCTTTTCTGCAAAAATGTATCTGCACATCCTCATTCACTGCTCTGGTTTCTGCCCTTTTGGTGGTTTGGGGTTTTTTTTTCAGTTTGCAGTTACTAGGACATCCATGCAATCAGCTGCATCAACAGCTGCTAGGGATGAGGTCAAAAGGCAGTTTATATCACTACATTTCTCCTTCCAGATTTTATTTTTTAAGTAAATTATTAACTCTGGTGTAAGTAGCAGGACCAGAAAGTGACCCAAGCTCATGGAAACTGGATTTGATCTCTTCAGGAACACATAGAAAAGCTTTTTTTTCAAACAATAATTATAAAAATATTCTTATATCTAAGATAGTAAGAAGATGTAAGATCTTCTTTTTGAAAAGGGTATGTAATTGCTAAAATACAAGTCAAAATTTCAAGAAACTTCGATCTTACATCCTGAAGTGAAATAGGTCTACAACATTTCTCAAGAACTTGCTGTTCTCATCCGTGACATGTGCTGTTTCACTCAACAAAATCTTCCACCAGAGCTCTAGTTTGTGGGTAAAAGAGTAAAGCTATTGCTAGCTCATCTGTCTCTGCATAGCTTTTGCATCTGTAAGATGAGGATCTTAATCTTTACCTAGTTTGGGTGCTAAAAGATTTAGTTAATTGATGTCTATAAAACATTTTAGAGCCTTAAACGGAAAGCTGTACAGAAATGTAAATTACCACGACATCCTCCAATACATTGCAAAAATACAGCTTCCTTATCTCATCTAAACAAAGCTCTCCAATGTAAAAATGAAATTTCAAAACATTTACCATGATTCTTTCCCCCTCCTCCATCTACTTTGTCCTAGTGACACACAGTAATAAGCTTCATCATCCTAGAAAACTGAATGAAAAAAAAATTGGAAAAAACCTTTTTAAATATGAAAGACTAATATTGAAACACCAAGAAATCAAAAGGCTTTTTAAAAACACACAAATGAGTCAAAACTACAGGACGTCAGTTCTTACCATTAAGGGTATTTAAGCCTTAATATTTTACTTGCTAATGAAGCAAATATGTAGAATAATTACTGTCAAGCACTTAACACATTTTAGTGAAGAGGATAGATATAATTTGCTTTAGGAAAAAAACAGCAGTATGTGCTGCAGTGATGATTACAGAAATTAGGTACAAAATTCACTGGGCTTCCTTTACAGATTATGTTGAAACATGTTTTAGGATACCTTTCAATATTTTATTTTTAAGTTTATTTGAATGCAGTGCATTCAGCTTCTCTCTTTGAAACAGCAAACAGTGAACATTTGCAATGTGCAGTCTTGAAAAAATAGAAATGAGACAAGAGAGGGGTAACAATCACACTTCAAAAAAGATAAGCAACCCTCTTCATTTTTAAACAAAAAGATGCAGCTTGTTGCCAAGCATGCTTGGCTGAAGAACTAAGAATATCTTCTAGATCTTTCTGAGGTATATAAAAGAACAGTGCAGCTACAGAGGAATACACAAAATCAAATAACAAATCTTGAAAAATAGCCTGAGGAAATTAATCTCTCCCCCACATATAAGTATACTATCTTCTCTTCACAGGTTGACAAAACAAGCAGGAATACATGAACCAATTGAAACAGAAGGTGATAAAAAGTTAGGTTAAAAATTTAGAAGTTGAGCATAGCTTTGGTTATGTGAAGATTATCTTTTTCTTGCAACTAATTCTAAGAAAACTCAATTTGATTAGAAGCTATACATACTTTCTAGGCTTCCTGCATTAGAGCATAGTCAGATTCTAAAATGCCTCTATAGTGCCAGCTTCAACAAAGTCTTCCCTGAGTACTCACCAGGATAGTATAATATGCTGAGTGTTTGCTGTTATAGCTCTATAGTCCAGAAATATTACCTGTTTTTCTGTGTTACATTGGTAAGAAAAATCTGCAATACCTCCCTATAATACGTCCTGGGGATTTGCTGATCCCCAGGTTCTACAGCAATATATCCTGATCTTCTCTGTGTGATCTCAGTGCTAGATGCACCAATGCAAAGGTCACATGGTTCAGAAAATGCATGCGGGAGGAGACTCATTCTTAGGAACACTTATAATACTTATTTTTTGAGTATGGGAAGCCTCATGTCTCAATAAATGAAATTGCAGAGAAGTAGCCGGATCAGATATTCAAATACTCCACAATGTATTTCAGCAGAGCAGTGTTCAATTATTATTGTCTTGTTTTGAGGTTACTCAACCTTTTAAATAGTTGTCCCAAATGTCTGCTCTGCCAAGAAATCCTAGTGAAATCTGAACACAAAAGTGAGTTTCCTATTGGTAAAAAAAGGGTTTCAACACTGATTTTCACCAGAATGTCTCGCAGCAGTGACTTTTTACTGAGAATAGGAGTAGGATAAATTAGTTCACTGTTGATTAAATGGAACATGATATTTTTCCTTGTCCATTACTCCTTCATGTCAGGAACATCTATTTCCATCCATTCTATAATTATTTTTCAATAAAATATCACCATATTGCATCATCATTTAATCTTTCTGAAAGTCAGTGGGCAGGTCACTCAAGGCAAAGCTCTAATTGACTGCCAGGCTTTCTTATTCAGAGGATATTCAAACTGTAAATGTAAAGGAGCATGGTAAATGTCTGTCTCAAAGAAGTGAAGATGACAAATAGGTCAACCTTAATTTAGGCCCCACTGAAGACATCTTTAAAAATAGCTGTCTGCAGTTACAGAGTGCTACACCTCATCCATTTATTTAATGCTTACTCTCTGCAATATAAACCTAATTGCAGAAATGATCCATTCAGCACAACATAATTTAGGACTAGCAGATTGCATTGTAGAGTTTTGCAGAAGTCTCTGGGGCTTCCTGCTGGCTCCTACAGATCTTGAGAAGATTCAGGAAAGATCATTCATACCAACACTGCCAACAGATGAAATATTGGTCAGTCCTGCGTCTGCTTGGCACACTGCTGTCCACAGTCTATTTCCACTGGTTGCAACTGGATTACAAAGGATCACAGCTGACAGTAGATCCATAGCCCTTCAGGCATGTGCTGTGTCATCTGCTGTGGGCCAGACTGTCAGACCCACTACATCAAACTGACATGTTCTGCTAACAGAAACCATCTTGTATAGTTCCACTGTATTGTGACCTGCCTAAGAAAAGGTAAAGAATAAATCATCATGATCACGTTAAAGAAATGTAAAACTTTGGTTCCAGATGCTGCTAATTAAAACAGGTGTTTAAAACCTTTCTAAATAATGTCAATAAATATTATTTCAATGGCTCTATTTACTGTTTCAACTCTTTTACGACTTGTAAAAGAATTTGTGTTTGTATTTGTAGAATCTATACATATTACACTGTGGCAGAAACTCAAGAAGGTACTCTGTGGAACAACTCCACCCCTATGCTGCCTGAGGACCAGGTAGAAAAAATAAGAAAACCATAAATAGGCTCAGAGAGCAAATTTTCTGATATTCCACTCTCCAAAAGCATACCCCCATAGTCATGATCTTTTCAGTTGCTATAATCAGTAATAATCAAGCTATTCCTCATGGAGCCCTGCCATCAGAGCCAAGATCCCCACAGGCTGCTGTAACACCACAGAGCCTGTTCTGCTCAGTTCACAAAGTCAGTGGTCTCTTCCCATCCACCAGCACTGCAGCATAGGCTGCACCAGATGCACAGGCAGCAAGTCCTCTGTATTCAAACCGTGTCTTTAGCAAAGAGACTAATTTTCTGTCCTGTGAGGTGCATCTCCTGTTTTCATCCATTCCTTCTCACCCTGCAGTGGCACTGCTTGCTGCTCTGAAGGATGGCTGTTTGACCACTCTTCAGCCCACACATAGTCAGACACTTGGCAACTGCAATTCACCATTTCAGCAAGTGTGGAAATATTAGTCCTCTTTAAATGAGTATTGCTGATCACACAACAGACAGATCATAGACACCAGACTTCAGCAACAAGATCTTCCTTCTTTTCTGACACATGGGAATATTGCCATGGTGTTAATGACTTGTACCTTTCAAAGGCATTAAGAGCAGTACACTGGGTACAGGAAAAAGAGTCAGTGTGCTTTTAGAAGTTTTGGAAGCTGCAATCTTACAGCTCTGCAATACAGCTACCACCAACAGGCCATAAACTTTACACTGAATTTGCAAGGCTTCACAAGTCCTGAGGCTTGTCAGCTGTGCTTTGTCTGAATATATCTCTGTTTCAATTAGAACAGCTGTGTTTGTGATTCTTCCAACTGACCAGTTCAATACCTCTAATTTGTTTTACTTTGATTGGTCTCTGAACAAGGATAGTTTTATGCAGATAGTTGTAAAAAGTGGTTACTCAATGTATACTGAGATACTTACAAGACTAACATAAGGACATAATATGAAGAGATACAGGCCTGGTCAAACAGCAGGATCCTTAAGAGAGCTGTGCCTTAAAAAACAAGATGTGGTATAGAGATGAGATGGGATGGTATGAGATGAGGCACAAATTGGCACTGGTAACTGTAAACAACTCAGCCATGATCAGCAGCAAAATGCAGACCTCGACAAAACTGGGGTTAGAGGTATCTGAGAGAACAAAAAACCAGTAAAAAAAAATATCCAGTACATGTAAAATGCACCATACATTATAAATCCAGATATCTCATGGAGCTGCAAACCAACAAAGAAAAGGCAAAGGAGTGTTAACAAATGTAGAAAAATGATCCCAAATGGTGGATCCTAGAGCTAGGAACATGGAGCCATCAGTATGAACATCCTGTTCCTCCTAGGACAGGACTACAACTGCTGACAACCCCGCCAGAACCAAACCACTGACCTTGGGACACCAAGGAGCAGTGTAAGGGTGAGCATAACTGCCCCAAATGGGGAGAAGCTAAAAAGTGTTTGCAAAGTAATTTAACTGCAGTATTATTCTTTCTTTTTCCTGCAATAGATCTAGATTAATAATGATTCTTGAATTAGACTGCTAAGATTTCGACTGTACTAACTTTAAAAAATCAAATACACACATATATATATTACTTATATATACACACAGATATATATATATATATATACACACACAAAAATGTCTGTCTTCATTTTCTATAATGATTTGAACTGTAACTGACTACAGATTCCATTGCTAAGCAAACTCTCAGCTAAAAACAATCTATATTTGCTTACATTGCACCAATGGAGATGGAGGCAGACAAAAGACAGTAATGAAGCTTCAGCAAGACTAAATTTGGAGCAAAACTGAGTAAATCCAATTACAGTTTAAGTCAGGGAACATGTCCTGACTGGCAGAAACCAGGAGCATAGGTCAAAATACAGCAGTGGGCAATGGGTTCGATTATGGACATAAAGCTTTCATCTAAATAAATTTTAGTTTGGTAGGAAATTTGAGAATTCAAATGTCAACTGCTTTTAAATTACTAGTTTTCTCATCACAATTCTCACTGTCAACTGTTGAGCACCATTGAACACAGAGTATTCATACAATTTAGTCTCCTTAAGTCACGAAACAAAATTAATTAGAAGACCTTTGTTTCCAAATGCTGTTATCTGTCTAGACAAATTGAATGATGAAACCTTCAGCTGAGAAGTTTTTTAATTCAAGTGCATGGTGAATTCACACAGTCAAAACCAAATATTCTCAAGTGGCTTCCTCTTTTCACATCTCCTGAAATGCAGTCATTCAGAATTGCTGGTTCCTCCCAAAAGTAGGGCAGAATTCATATATGCTAAAATTGTGTCTATTATGCAGTCTGGAGAAGTCACTGCTAGAAGCTTTCCTGTTTAGAGCATGGAAATTTGTTGGCCTTTCTTCTTCAATGAACATAATTCCAAAAGTTCCCTAACTAGTCAAATTTCTCGATGTGAAATACCAATAACCAGGCCCTAATCCCACAAAGTTACAATGACTGTAAGAAATAGTCTTTAAACACAATATTTTGTGCCTGTAAACAGGAATTCCCTTATGGAATAAAACTCATGATTTGGTTCAATGTCAGCATCTGATTATTCAGGGATATGAAAGGAGACTGGGAAATGATTCAGAGAGAGCACAACATATGCAAATCAGACTACAGAATACACACACTCTACATTCTCCTGAGAAAGTACTTGTAATCAGATGACTGTAGAAAGTAAGTGCATGAATAATAGGAGACAGAACACTACATAATTTCAGGTGCTCCACTGCAGCCAAGCAAACTGAAAGAAAGGCTTGCAAAAGTCACAGTTTAGATTAACTCACAAATTATCAAAATTAGCTGTAGTTCAGTACAGTTTTTCAACATAGTGCCACACTTTGCTGAACCTTTTTCAATTAGCTAAATAGTACAGCTAAGACTGTTTCTCAGATTTTTGCACAGGTTACATTAAAAATGACAAACATATGAGAAAAAAGGAGCTATGCACCTTGAAGGATACCAGTTATGAACTGGACTGGAACCTAGGAGATGTCAATTCCATTCTCAACTTTGCTGATGACTTGCTGAATGATATTGAGCAACATAGTTTTGGTTTCTGTGTTTCCTTGAATATGCTTTACCCATGTTGTCTATACAGAATTTAGCCCTACAGAAATCATTCATGTCAGAACTGGCTCTTGTTACCTTTCATACAATGGGAAACACAATGGGAGCTGGTCTCAGTGGAGACCATCTATGTACTCATGCCATAAACTATTTAACAGCTTAGATAATGGATCTTCTGTAGCCACTGGTTGCCCTAAATGCAAAATGCATCACCTCTTTCCTACAACAGTCAGCATGTCTGTTCTGTTGCAGCCAGGGAGGGAAAAATAATCCTGTGAAACACTGGGAAAGAAACAGAAAAGACCATTGATTTCCTGCTTTAAATCAAAGACTTGGTGGTTGCACATGCCACCAGTCCTCTTGGAGTTGTCTTGGAGTTACTGGAGAGAAATCTGCCCCTCTGCTGGCCACTACCTAGTACTCCACTTCTCACAGTCACAAAAACAAGCACAAAATTTGCTTCAAAGTTAAAAGCACTAAAAATACATTAAAAATAACAGTAAGAGTAATTAATTATATTCCATTTCTCAGAAAAATCCGTCATAAATTATAAGTTAACATCATACAAATCCAGACAAAATATAAACAATGTTACTTCAAAACACACTTGAAATAAAGTCAAAAGTATTTCTAAGGCATTCAGTGCACACTGGAAGTTTGGAATTATAAAAATTTCTCAAAAAAATATATTAAAATAGGTTACTTTAAGTACAGATTGTAATATGCTATTTCAGTGGAAAATTATTATTAGAATTCATATACAATTTGAGTAGAACATATCACGGTTGAATTTAAATGAAGATTTTTGGATAAAATAACCGTGTAATCAGTTCCATTGGCAGTCATATACAGTGCGGATTTTCTTTATAATCCATCAGATTTAACCATATTGCTTTCCCTTTCTTCATTCTAGCAAAGCAAAACCAACACTCTGAACCAGAATAGAAATCGATTTTGGGTGGTAGCATTGCAGGAAATGCATCATCTGTGGTGATTGATGCTGCAAACTGTACTCAGTGCTAGGTGATACCTCAGCAATGATACACCTTGACCCTTAAGAGACTCTTGCTATCAATATTGCACCACTGTATAGGTGCAAAGGCAGTGCCTGATGGCATTCAACATAACATGCATGTGAAAAGAGGATTAGTTTTATTACTATTGTTGGGCTTTTTTCATTGCCCACTGGACCCCTTTTCACTGCTTCACAATTTGGGGCATTGAAGTCACAAAGGTAAAATTATACACTTAAATGGTTATGAAATGAATGCCAAACAGCTACTTAAAGTTACAAACGAACCACTGGAGAAAAATTAAAGAAAGACGTACACAACATACACCTGTATCAAATTACTTACAAGTAATCATGTGATGACTATAAAGCTAACAATTTTCAACAACGATAAGCACCAAGTGCATCCTGGTTATTGGCAACAATTATGGTTGCCACAGTAGCAACCGTAGAGAAAAGCCTGTGCACTTAGTAAGAATTCCTTACTGAACTGTAGACAAAAACATAGCTTCTCTGCTACTGGAGTGAGATATTTTAATCTACATTTAACACAGTGAATAAATATTGGAATTCTGGAAGTGTCCTTAAGTACTTTTGATTAGCAGTAAAAATGTATTTAATTTACTTAAATCTGTTAAAGAGTAAAATGAATGTGTATATAAAATGTATATAAATGTACATTATACATATTATATACACAGATCTAGACAGTGTGCAGCTACAGACATATAATATGAAGACAGAAATAGCAGTAAAACCAGCTGGTTTTAAAATAACAATGATTTCAGAAGCTATGCTAGTTGCAAATAGTGACTATTAACATGTCATATCAACATTAGAATTTGCTACTATCCAAATGTAAGAAGTGAAGTTCCTTCTAAATATTAAAATTATACTGATGGTATTTAATCTGTTTCTAATTCTGCTACAGTGAATCAACATATATTTTCTGTCTGGTCATATTACAAAGCTCTTTTTCTTTACACTGAAGGCATACATTAATATAAATAAGGCTACCAAACCATTATTCCAGATAACCTGACTATGCAACAGCTTAAAAAAAATTCTAAATATAGAGAATATGTACTGTTGAGAATTGTGCTTTTCTCCTAATGTATAAACCTAGAAGCATTTTTCACAATGCTTCTTGTAAAGTGATTATGCTGTAAACAAAGCTAAAGAGTATCATCCAGAAATGATACTTGAAGCTGTTCCATGTTGGTTGGCTATACAATGAGCAATGCTTGACCCTTTGGCAATCAGCCTCTGCTGAAGTACAGGCAGGTTGACTTCATCAGGAGCAATTCCAAACCCATTGTTTAGAAGCACACATTCTCTTCTTTTGCTGGATAGTTCTTTGTTTCCTTGGAGAGTTGAGATACCTGGGGGGAAAAGAATTAGTAGGCAGTTGGAAGTAAGAATTTCCCACTATTCACACTCACCAGGCATGGGATCAATCTTAGTGCTGCCAGCAGAAAGCTGATGTATGAGCATGATCTAGAAGCCAAGGAGCCTCAAAAGTCTATCGAACAAAATGGTTTTAGTTCATAGTTTACAACAGTTTGAAGCAGAAATCTCAGGGTGAAATTCTATCATTTATGCTACACACAGGGAACTACTTTTTCTAATGATCCTCTGATTCAAAATTTATGGACTAAGCTGCACAGCACATAAATAGAATGAAAGCAGCATGGTGCAAAGTTCTCCCACAGATAATCAATGAAGCCTGAATGCAACATAATGTATTTGTGGGACAGCTTTAACTTATGTTGCTGATGTAACATGTCCAGAAACTTCAGCACTAGGGAGAACTAGTTGAAAGCAAGTCTTTAGCATCACTTCTTTCTCCTCTTCTAATTTCTCTTTAGCTTGCTACATGGAAAATTAGCAGAGAAAGTGATGGAAATGCATCTGTCATCTTTATATTGGTGAAACGTCTCATAATCAAGATGTATTATATTGTTACAATTATTCTATGAAAAAAATCATGTGAAGATTTCTCATAATCAATGCTGTGAAAAAGTAAAACTGGTTGTTTTGGTTTTATCTCAAAATTCTACCAGTCTCCAATGCAAGTGTAAGACCTCTTCCGAAATTTTCCCAGACTACTTGTATACAATTAATATAACTCAGATACATAAAGGCCTTGCAAACATCCCTCTATTCATGTGGTCCCTTGGGAAGCAGTGTTATTTTGATTACTGAAGGATATCAATATATTCCAGGAATGAGGAAAGGAAAAATAGGAAAAATAGTTTATAGCTTTGCATGCACACTTCAACAAAGGTAGATAGAGATTTATAAGCTGAAAGATTATTATTAAAGTTGCAAAGTCAAGTGCACTTAAGGAAAAAAATAGGAGTAAAGGCTGAATGCAAACTTCCACTTAGCCTGCTATGTGCATAACATAATCCTTGATGGGGCACCATATCTGTGCAGAAGTTAGAATCACAGAATGGTTGTGACTGGAAAAGGCCTTTAAAGATTGTGTAGACCAACGCTCCTGCCATGGGCAGGGAAGACCATCATTAGGTTCTCAAAACCCCATCCAACCCTGAACACTTCCAGGGATAGGGTATCCACAACTTCTCTGGGCAACCTGTTCCAGTGTCACCATTGTCACCACAGAAAACTTCTTCCTTATGTCCAATCTGAATCTACTGCTTTAAGTTTAAAACTGTTGCCCCTTATGTGATTATTACAGGCTCTAGAAAAAAATTTTCTCTTCTAAGCCCCTTTGAACTATTGAAAGGCTGTAATAATTTCTCCCTGGATCCCCTCTGTCTGAGCTTTTGAGCCTGACTCCTGTTCTATGTGCCTACCACCTGCCACAACTGCAAACCATTCTCTCTTCTCTTGCTCAGCCCCAGCTACAGCTGGTTCTTCCTTCTGCCCATACCAAGCTACTTCTCAGAATTCCTGCATTCTGTCTCCTGTTCTTGGCTCTGCACTAGATGTATTCCCATTTCTTAGCTTTTATCTCATCAGTTTTTCTTTATCAGTTATTTGCCCAGGCATTACCTTAAGATGACAAGACAAGCTCACTTTCTGTTCTGATGTCTAGACTTGACCTGACAATATTTCAGATATTTCAGTACTCTATTAAGGCTACTGTTAAGCATACACCTACTACTGTGAAGTTTTTTGAAATTATGACACTGGCACAGATTGTTAAATGAAGGATGAAATTTGTACCTGTGAGGACTCCACAAAAACATGGAAAACACAGAAGAATGAGAGGGTTTACAGAGACAATGTCACAGTAAGATAAACAGCTATTCTTTCTTTTATATCATTTTCCCATGATTTGTCTTAGTAAAAGATTTCAAATTAACTTTCAAAACTGGAGTTGATATTATGATGAGGCCTAAAAATTATCTGTATGGATAACCATACAGATACATGAATGTGAAGATTTGACATTCCCTTATCAGTAAACGGATGTTCTGCTAGTAAAAAGGGAATATGCAAAAACAAAGGACACAACTACAATACTTGGAGGAACATTGTGCTTGTTAGTACTATACTGACATCCTGGAATAGCTTTTGTTCTGCCTTGCACTCCTATATCAAAACACTCACCTATGTAATTGTGCAATTCCTCCTCTAGCCATAGTCATTAAAGAGATCTTGAAACAGGTAACAAAGAATTTATCTTTGTATGGACCTGATTTCTGAACACTGAGGTCAATTTTATCTCGCATTTCTTCCCAAACTTTCAGGTTGTCTTTTATTTAGTCTAAGAGTTCCCAAAATGCCTTTAAACACCATCTTGCTGAGACACTAAAGGATATTACATTCTTATCAGCTAAACTGATCAGCTGGACCAAACCATTAAAGCACAAAAAACCCCAAACAATCCAACCAAACAAAAAAAAAAAAAACCCCCTACGCTCCCCAAAAAATCCAAGCCAACAAAAGAAAAGTAACCCCAAAAGACTTCTCCTTTTACTTCAACTGAACGTGTTAAATTCACAGTATCTGGATACGAATGCTTGTACAAGAATGATTTTAAACTACACTGAGATTTCTGAGCCAGCTTAAGTAGGAAGGTGCCTTCTTATTTGACATCCTTTGACAGAGTTTATCTATGCTCTATGCACAGTTTCCACCGTGCAGACATTTCCAATGCACAGGAGTTGTTCTAAAATCTTTTTGTCAAACTGATAGAAAGATCTGCTTCAGAATTGCAAGAGCAAACCTATCTTATCCTGGCCAAATAAGTCTATGATGACAGATGCTTCTACTCAAAGATGGAGAGCTCATAGAAGAATGTCTGAGAACTCAGGGCATGAAATCTCTGCAAGGGACCAGAGCCATCTTCCTGCTATTGAAAACAGTCATTCCCACAGTCCAAATGCTGACAGACAGCTTCATAAACATGCACTCTTTCTACAGGCACTGTGGACTTCAGGCATTGCTAGTATCAGGAGACCACTTAATTTTGTCTGTACATTACTGAACTGTATCAATGACTTGATACCTACCAGTCAGCCTAAATTCAGGCCAGATGCTCTTTCATTTTTTCCAACAAGAGGTGGAATGCACCTTTCCACATATCTCACTGCTAAAGATAATCCTTAGCTTGAGTGAAGGAAGAGGTTTTGCATCAATAACAATCCTACCACGTGTCAGATTATTCTGGTACTTGCACCAGATGGATCACCTCTCTTCTACACCACACAATGTCATGAATAACAGCCAGGTTATCCATCTTTTATACCTAGCAGTACTAATACGAGCCAAGTCTAGAACTCTTGATGCTAACTAGTTGCTAAAGAGCAATAAACAGTTTCTTCTATGTCCTTATCATTCTGACTCACAGGATAAACAAGCCTAAAATAAAATTTAAAAAAAATTAAAAGACTGACTTACTAACAAAAGTGGGAAAAATGTCCTGCTATGGTACTGTAATACCAGTGAAAAAACAATAAAATTCCCTTTGTTATTATCTAATACTGGTCACCCATGAAATAACCAGAACATTTCTGCAATTCTCTAAAAATATAGTTAGCAATAAGTTTTTCACACCATTTGATTTTGACATGAAGAACTGTAATACCCTAGAATCTAAAGCATACATTTTTCCTAGTTTGTAAGTCATCATTTCTGTAGATTTCTACCATTACCATGAAGCCTGGACATTTATCTTCGGAATACAGCCTATATCTGTGCAGCTGTAACAACTTGGTTAAAATTATCTCTTTAGTAAGCGTGAAAGGCACACTGTGACAATCACCACGTGCAGCAGTGAACCCTGTCCAGCAAGGGTCTTTTAATCCACCTCAGAGCCAAATGTTTGTCATTTGAACTCTCTGTATGATTCATTAATGTGACAAATATCAGTCACTGTCTAACCCCAGGAGTTGGGTGAAATGAAAGCTAGGATCAATTGCTACACCCGGTTTTCATGTTACTTTTAATTTCTGTAGGATCTGTGACTTAGGAAAGACAGGCCAATACTGCCTCTTCGTGGAAGGACAGCTGACTCAAAAGGTGAAGTGATGCTGGTCTGTGGAAATAGACTGGAAACTTACAGTGCCACACAGACCCTCAGCTGGTAGCTATCAGAACTGCAGGGGGGTAAATTAAAGACTATAGCAGCCACGAATGTTTAGTAGTGATGATGATGACAGCAATAATAGTAAAATAATAATGATAATGATAATAATAATAATAGCAAAAAAGTACTTCTGTGCTTTGGGAAACTTTTTTACCTCCTTCGGGAGAAATACAATTCAGCAGAACGCTGGTATGACTTGCTGGCCAAAACAATCTTTTATATGTGTGAGAACTAGGAATCTACAAGGAAAACCATTTGGAAGAAGAAAACAATTAACAGATACCTGGCAACATTAGTGGAAATGGTTCCAGGCAAGAATAAAAAGGAGCAGAATGTATTAAATCACCTAGATATCACAAAGTCAAAAGATCTGCTTTAGATTCCAGGAGTGTTGGAGCTGTGTACTGTCATCTATTGTCTAGTTCAGTATGGTCTAGAACATTAAAAAAACATTAACTAAACGAAGTACAAATTTGAATCCATTAGCCATCTAACAGAATTAAAGAGGCACATTATGTTGATTAACATGGTGAAAATTTGTAGGCAGAAAAAGCTCCACTAATGCACTTCTATTTTCAAATTATAGACCATAGACCAAATACAAATGAGAGCTACCTCAAACAGGCACAGTTTGGAATTTTCTGTCATTCCTGAGCTATATAATCCTTCTGGAGATAATACCTTGAGATATTCTTTGAGTAGTTAAAAATGTATAGCCATCATTAGAGCCAGACTTGACAGTTTTGTTCTTCATGAAGTAGCTCTAACAACATAATTAGTTGCTTCTCTATTTGTAAAATTTCAATAACAATGGAATAAATTTCACTGAAGAAGCTTAAGAAATTGTATGTGACAGCATATCAATATATGCATTTGATTGTGAAGCCTTTTTCCTTCTAGTCTTACTTGTACTGCAACCATTTTTCTTCCTACAAAACAAATGTTGAAGCATTCCTCACAAACAGGCGTGGTCATTTGAGCCTGTATACTTATGGCGGGGTTAGAGTTAAATTTCTTCACAGTAATTTGCACGCTGCTGTTTTGGATTTGTGCTGAAAACACTGTTGACAACATACCAGTATTTTAGTTATTGCTGAATAACACTTACACAGCACCAGGGCCACTTTTGCATCTCTCACCACCCCACTGGCGCTTAGGCTGGGAGTGCACAAGAAGCTGGGACTGGACACAGCCAGGACAGCTGACCCCAACTGACCAAAGGGATGTTCCACACCACACGGCACCATGCTCTGCAATAAAAGATGGAGGAAAGAAAAGGGAAGGGCAGGGTACTACATTTAGAGTTATGGCACTTATCTTCACAAGTAATCATGAGATATGATGGAGTTCTGCTCTCCTGGAAATGGTTAAGCCTTCCTGCCGCTGGGAAACAGAGAATTAATTCTTTCTTTTGCATTGCTTGCAGGTGCAGATTCTGCTTTACCTCTTAAACTGTCTTTAGCCAAGAGCTTTTTCACTTTTATCCTTCCCATTCTCTCACCTTTCCTACTGCAGGGAGTGAGCGAGTGGTTGAGTGGTGCTGAGGCTGCCCATGGGAGTGAAACCACAACAGAGCACTCAGCTGAAGACATCTCCTGTCTCTGACCACTGCATTTTTCCTTTAATTGAGTTTCTGCTTGGATTAGATCTCTTCAAGCAATTTATTAAAAATAGACTCCTGCATGAATTTGGGTATTACATGTGTACTTTAATATAAAAAAAGCAGGATGAAATTTTGAAACTGGTATTCACTGCCTTATTCATAAATAGACTCACAAACAAGGAGCTTGCCCCTTGTGCAGTATAATATTAAATCAGAAGGTGGAAAAGAGAAAGAGTGGCACAATGGATGTGAACAGAATAATTTGGAAACATTACAGGGTCTTTTTATGCATGTTTACCAAATTTCTGTATAAATAAGTAATACAATTGGAGTACTGAGTAATTTCAGGAGATTAGTGATAAATGGGCACAAGTTGATTATTCAAGATAAAGCTGAGGGTCATTATCCTCAGCTGGTCATTAATCCCCATGAAATGACTGGTATTGAGATAGTAATTACTGCTATAATGAAAATAGGGGGAAAAAAGCAGCATGACATTATTCTTATGAAGCTGTCCATTTCTAAAGAATTCATGTTTCTCTCATCACCTAATCAAGTTGCTTGAATTATTTTTAACTCTTTATACATAGTTTATTGTTCTACTACAATTTTCATGTCATCACCTCACTTAAGGTTTGGTTTCTCATCTTATATTCTTGAAATTTTAGAAGGGCACAGTAAAGGGCAACAATGTGGGAGAGAAAGACAATGCATATAAATTCCCCCAAACCAGAAAATAAATACAACATATTTTCAGAATTTTCTCTATAAAGTGTGTTCCACAGCGAGGTAGGAGATTGCATTATTATGTTATCTGGCTGATTATTCTGCATTTAATAGTCCTTTTAGCCATTGCACACATCTCAATTCTTTGTTCTAATCCAGGATTCACCTTGTAGCCTTACAATACATGGAATGGATAATTTCAATGTCAACTTGGTCAGAAAACATGAAGAAATTTGGCCCTAAAATGGAAAACACCTTCAAACATTTTCGATTTCAAAAATCAAGTTTGTGGTGTTTTTATGAGCCTTCTAAGGACTTTTGAGCCCTTGAAGTTCTTTTCCTTCTCATTTCTACTAGACAAGCTAGAAACATTATGAGCTGAAGGGAAGGCAATTTGTTTCCAGCTATAAGCACTGTCATTCTGTTTCCACTGGGAAAGACCCACACATGCTGCATCATTACAACTCAGAAAATAAAAAACCCAGTCTAAACTAAAAGCTCCTAATGTAACATAAGTAAGTTTAAAATAATATTGCCCTATATGTTGCTAAAGCAAACAAGATGCGGATATTCATTACTCTAAGTACTTTTTTCTGAAGCTCTTCTGTGAACCCTTCTCTAAGAAGGGGATCACGGGAAAGCCACAGGATGGATTGAGGTTCTGCTGGAAAATTTGCAGTTGCTTCTGAAATACAGTCTCACTGTATGTAAAAGAGAGGAAGTAGAGCCAGGCTCAAAACGGCTTTAGGCAAGAATGGCTGATAGGATGTTGCTGTGAAGGCTGCAAAGAAATTACTGTGTGATGGAATAAAACCAGGTAATAGTGGACACCGATAAGTGACTTGCAGTGCAGCTCAGGAAACTGATTTGTTCTTCTAGCTTGCTTATGTTGTTTGGAGAGTTTGAAGTGAAACCTAATGATTCGTGTCTGCTAGCCAAATGAGTCATTCACTACTGGACAGCTATCGAAACTGGACTCTGGCTATTTGGAGAGAGTGTGAGCAGCAAAAAAAAATTGCTTAAATTCTGAAGGCTCTGAATGGTACTGAGCAGAACACACTTCAGAAAACAGGGCAAGTTCTCTGGAAATATAGGCATGTTTTTGACAGCCAAGGCTAAAGCATGGTCTGTCAGTTTTCTGGAGGAAACAATACGTTATTTGGGAGTAAAACCTTGTCTGGGAAACAACATAATAGCCACAGGGGAACCAAACATAATTATGCATCACAGCAAATAGTAGTATTCAAACTGGGTTTGCATGGATAGGTTTTGGTAGTGGAGGGCTACAGGAGTGGCTTTTGTGAGAAACTGCCAGAAGCTTCCCCCATGTCTGACAGAGACAATGCCCGCTGGTTCCAGGACTGCTGCTGGCCAAGGCTGAGCCAACCAGAGATGGTGATAATGCCTCTGTGATAACAGGTTTAAAAGAAAAAAAGTTATTGTTCAGATTTAGTTGTGCTCAGAGAAGAGCAGGGTGAGAGGTATATGTGAAAACAACTCTGTAGACACCAAGGTCAGTGCAGAAGGAGGGGCAGGAGGTGCTCCAGGTGTGGAGCTGAGATTGTCTGTCTGCACCCCTTTGGGGGAGGAGGTAAAGCCCAGGAAGGAGAGAGGGGAGTGGGGGAGGTAATTTTAAGACTTGCTTTGCTTCTTATTATCCTGGTCTGATTCTGATCGGTAATAAATTCAGCTAATATCCCCAAGTCGAGTCTGTTCTGCCTGTGACACGAATTGGTGAGTGATGTCTCCCCCTGTCCTTATCTCAATTCATGAACATTTTGTTATATTTTCTCTCCCCCGCCCAGTTGTAGAGGGGAGTGACAGAGCAGCTGTGGTGGAGATCTGGCATCCAGCCATGGTCAATCCACCACAAAAAGCATAGTGAAAAAACAATTTGCTGGTGAGAGACCAATAACAGAGTTGCAGTACGACTGTCTTGTATCTGCCAGCTCAAGCCAGGACATGATGTAGTGACACACATGCAGTGGAGTTGGGCAAAATCTGCAATAGCTGTAGTATACACACCGTTAACAAATCTGAGCAATTAAAAAAAGAAAACCAACCAATCTAGACAACATATATCTTAGATTCTAAGGTGATTCACACCTATGAGGAGATTTCACTCAATTCCCCCAAAATTCACTCCAATATCAATTTTGTCTTTGCTACAAATCCCACGAAGAAAACACAGATCAGCACTGATTGTGGATAACATACTACAAGTGCCGCTAAAGAAACTGCGTGACTCAGGGAAAAAAATGCTCTTTCCAATTTTCCTGTGCTCCTGTGAAAATGAAAGACATAGCACATCCACGAATGTGATTAAGGATGAATATCCCTGGCCTTCTCCAGACCTTACATACATACTGAAATGTACTGCTTGCTCTTCCACCCATTTCCTTCTGCAGGATCGAGAAAAATTCCATATACTACACTGTCATCCCATGTAGCTATGAAGGATAATTTTTTATGCCTCCCTTAAAATAACATTTTTAAAGATTTAGAATCTTAAGTTAGTTTTCTGCAGAACAGCTACTCTCTAAGGAATTCCAGCAGAGCAGAAAAAAAGTTCTGAATAAATCAGGAAAAAAAGACAGTTAATTATTGCAGTGCTGTTAGTCCCATGAGTGTTTCTGTGGCAGTCATATGTTGAAAGTACCAGCATATGTGCCTGCAATCTTGAAGTATGCTCTACATTTCAGCAATTACATTTACTGCAATAGGACACAAGGGAATGAAATGAAGTTGTGCTAAGGTTCCTCACTGGAACTGTCTCCCCAAGCAAGTGATCACAGCATCAAGCCATCTAAGTTAAAGGAGTATCTGGATGATGCTCTTGGTCATATGGTTTAAGTTTAGGAAGTCCTGTGAAGTGTAGGGAGTTAGGCTCAATCCTTACATGTCCTTTCAAAATGACATACACTATGATTCTGATTTCCTTTAATAGATACCTTATCTCTGTAGTAGTTCTTGTAAAAAAAGCCACTGAAGTCCCTATTCAGCATATTCACCTCCTTCAGTACGATTAATTAAAGTAAGACACTTTTTACTAATCTGTGAGATAAATGTCTATAAAACTACAATAAATTTGTATATTTATAATAGGACTTGGTAGACTTTGATGTCTTTTTCTTTTTTTTTCCTTAAGGTGTGTGATACTTTTTCTACAGCATCAAATCCTGGGAGCTTGTCATTGGGGCAAAAATTTTAAAATACTTGAAAACATTTATAGAGAAGTTTGTTAGACCTCATGGATGAAAAAGCAATCTGTAAACATACTTCAAGTACACCCTGAAGGTTTAAAGATTGACCATTATTTTATTTTGGGAGTGTTGAATCATGATTTTCAATACTTTGAGCTGGCAGCTGCAAGACACTTGCAAACTGAAATACTAATTTAATGAATAGCCTATAGAAATATTCAGACTACCATAAGAAATTTTTCGAGCTTGAATCATACCGAAAACTTTACAGAGATAAAAAAGATCTGAAAAATACTGCTGAGGCATCAGGAACTATAAATTCTTAAAACCTCTTAATACTTATAATAGGAAGGGCAAGGGATGGGGAGGATTTATGTTTGTTTATTTGTTTGTTTTAGAAAACCTAACTGCAGTCTCCCAGAGTTTAAAGTGGTGATTAATGTAAAGTCAAGAATAGTCTTACTTGATTGAAGTAGTTAATGTTTGTGGTTTTTTGCATTAAAGAATATTTGAGATGATAAATAATAGGATATCGGATGAAAAACATGAGAAATTATATAGTTAATATATTTTCTTTCTTGTTTCAAAATTTTCCTGCAGTAAAGATATATCATCTTGAGGAGAAAGTGTCTGCCTAGTTTCAAAGACTACCACATTCTTTTGTCCGCTGAACTTTAGTGCTAGTAAACACTTATACTGGCTTTTGGCTGTACTCAAATATTTTGCTAAATATATCAGCTTCATCCCTTAAACCCTCTAATGGCAGAGTGATAAAATAAAATATACTTTTATGTAATTAACCTTTTGTTCAGATGTGAGTTTATGTGGGAAAATACGTGAGGAAATTGCTGCCACACTTTTACGACTCTTTCATCTGAATGAAGAAAACAGATGTGGCCAAAAAAAGCTGCTTAGAATAGTTAATATGTCCCACATATATTTTTTTCAGTCCATGAATACATGTATTATAATAAACCACATACTGCACTGAGTTTAAAGTGAACTGCAGTCACATAAACAGGAAGACAATACATTTGAGTTTAGCACATCATAATTAACCTTTTATTTTTAAAGTGACTAGACTGACCTTTTAGAAGAGAAACTGTAATAACCACTTTCCTCTAGAACCTCTTCAATTAGAGTCTACAACATAAAAGAACTTAATTTCAGTTCATTAAGAGTAATAATTGAATACATATAGGTAAATATACAGCTTACCTGCAACTGCTCATTTGTCATCCCTTCTGCCATGCCAGAAGTGCCAAGACTGCCTTAAAGTAAAAGGCAAGTAATGTTATACTACTGAATTTAGGATTTATGCTCTCTTATCAGTTTCTTAGCAATTCCACTTCAAACATGATGATAAGACAGATGCTTCATGATCAGTAACTCCCACACAAAGACCCCTTGAAAAGGTGAGGTCATTTTATGGCACGATATGAACGTTTGATGCACACATATTATGGAAGTATTCTAACCAATGAAAAATAATTTAAAGACTTCTTGTAACAGAACTCAAAAATGCAACTTTCTTATTTTTTCCCTCATACAGTGGAAATTTACAGTGGAAAAGGCACACAGCCAGCAGCAATTTGTGAGGACAAAAGTATTATCTACAGGTTAAGAGATTCAAAAATTACAGATAATGAGCATCTCAACAAATTGCATTATTGTCTCCAGGCACAAAATAATTCCCATATTTAGAGTGACTTTTAGGGACTCATTTCCTACTCAAACATCACCCTTGACACCTAGTATTAATTTTGGTTTTTGCAATAAGCTGTGGAACAGATATGCTATTTTCAACACAAAGGCCATCAAAAATAAAGTTTCTCAATCCTTTTTTCTGGTGCAACAGATTTTAATGTTACTATATCCTCTAGTCCATGGACGGCAACACAGTTTTTTCTGTATTTAGAAGGATGCAAATGGCACAATTACCAAAGTACAGGCTGCACATTTCCCTTATGTCCATAGCACAAAAAAAAAAATGTGATGAAAAAGGTTTCTGAACCAGGAATTGTAGTTCCCCATCCCGGGTGATGCCACAGCTTGCAGGTTTGATTATACATGGTGTTTATGATGTGTCTTGCTGAGTATCACTAGTCCAAAGTAGAATTGACATATATATTGATGTATTTTCAAAAGTATATATACATATATATATATGTGTGTGTATGTGTGTGTGAGGGGTTTTCCCTCCTCAAGTTTGTATGGTTTGATCTAGCTATGTAATTAAATCAACCCATTACAACTGTTCCAAACATGACAAAAGAACAATATAAGGGTTTAAATAGAGTTGGTTTAAAAATCATACTCAAGGACAAGTAAATCCAAAGTATGACATTTTCAGTTACAAACATTTGTATTAATTTTCATGGATTAACCATATATTATTTGCATCTTTGGTATTTCTTTATAATTTCAAAGTGTCCTCTCTTCAATCAGTAGAAAGTTCCAGCAGTGTTGAACTGTATATCTTACCAGGAATTAAACAAAACAAAACCCAACTAACCAACAACCCTAAAGCAAAAACTAACAAACTCCCCAGAAAATCAGTGTGGTCAACATAACTTTACTGTCTTTAAACACTGATCTTGGAGTAGCAATTCCTTCTGCTTTGATACCATACACTTTATTAGAAATATATATGCCACTACAGAAGTTTATGATGCTTTGTTTACCTTTTCTGTCATCTAAAAGCAACGTATTTCCACCTGAAATAAGATGTACCCGATGCCAATCTGCTGTGAAGATACTGGGTTCAATAAATCCAGGAGAATCTGGCAGCAGCTAGGGGAAAAAAAAGAGACCAAAAAAATAAAGACACCTGAAAAGTCCATCATTCCCATCTGCAAAATCTTCAGACTTCTAGGAGGCAGTTTACATTTTCTTATGTTTCCCAGTGCAATCAGAAGTCAAAAGAAATTTCAGTACTTCTTAGATTAGTGAAAATATGGTGAACACAATTATTAACATCCTATCTTTTTCTCTCCAGAAACGATGAACATTGCAAGCTGCACTTAGCATAAAGCACTGAATTCTTCAGATGATCTGAATGAAATGTCACAAACTATACATTTGTGTGAAGATAAACAGGAAAGAGTATTCTCTTGAACCTGTGAGAGAAGCAGATGATGACTGGTTTTTAAAACTGGCTTTAAGTGAAATTGTTAGCCAATATTCAAGTGGTATAATTCCCATTAGAGGGATCCCAGCACGTTTGAAATCTGCAAGTCAGTCCAGCTACTTAATTGTGTGAGTAATGATACTGACTTTAAACTTAAAAACATCTAGTTTTGAAAATATCCACTGGTAGCAACTCTGACAGGACCACTTTGGTATACAGGAGAGAAATCACAGTTATGCATTTCTGCAGCATAACACTTTCATGGTTACAGAAACAGAAGAATCTCTCCTGTTGGAAGACCTTTACCCCACTACTGATCAGTGGAGGAATCTTTCTGTCTGTAATTCTTACTAGGTTTTCTAATTTGGCATAGTTAAAAACCCATTATTTTTAAATTTTATTTCCAGAAATTGCACAACCTTATAACAACATTCTTTTTTCTATTATCCTCCCGCAATTGTAACAACATTTCAAACATTTTCAATGTACTAATATTTACTTTTTAAATAAAGTATTTCTTCCCTTTTCTACAGGTTTAAATCTAATGGGTTTGAAGCTAACACAATTTTACAGTTGATAACATTTACAAATAACTTCTTTTATTTCAGAACACCTGAAAATTAGGTAAATTTTGTAATAAACACTTTCTTTTTCTTACCATATTTTTGGGCATCCTTTTCTGAAAACATCAACTCAATACACAATGAGCAGGTACTTCTTAGATTTAATGTTATGGGTGAAATACGGGAATTTTTTATGTAAATCCCAACTTGCTTTACAGGACAGCATGAAACTGATAGCTCAGAAAGAAGCATCTTTAACTACCTTTCTAATGTACTACTAATGTGCCACCTTCCAGGAAGTTTTAGCACCTTAGGTTAATTATTACAAAAGCAAAGGAAGGATCTGGCATTTGAGGTCAGTCTCTTTTGTAGCAAACAATGACACAGAAGAGTCCATAATTCAGTGGAAGTAGCTGATAATCGAATTAAGCTACAGAGGAGAATTATGTGAATGATAATAAGTCACCTTAGTCATCAAATTTTAGGTACAATAATATATCTAATAACTGCTTTATCATCAATTCATAAATCAAATATCTTAACTTCAGTCTCCCACAATACACAGATGATAGGGAAGTAAATTTCAAATACTTTGCTGATTACAGACCTCTCAGGAGATTTTGAAGGAACATTTGGAAATTCTGGCATTAGTCATTAGATCTTTCTCTGTTGGAGAGCATCCAGCAGGTCACTGGAAAACATGTAAGCATGTTTCTTCAGTCAGGCCATTCTTACAAATCTGCAGTACTTTTAAACTGATGACATTAAAACGTTGCTGACACACTGCAACAACAGGACAAGGCATGTTATATTCAAGGTACTCTGGGACACTGCTTTCTTAGGATTAATGGTTTGAGTAGGAGTACAGTACAAAATATGAAAAACATTAAGGAACTATTAACATATCAAGAAGAGCTTGCATAAATTAAGAGCTTGCATTAAGAGCCTGCTCTGGTTACACTGCCCTTCCTCTTGTCTTTTTGAACTCTGATGAGATAAGGTCTGATTTTGTGTATTAGGAGCTAGCAGGACCTTTCCATTTACAGAAGGAGTTCCAATGACAAGATACAAACTTGAATCCAACCTGCAGAAGCTTCTTACTTAAGGAGACTCCATATTTACCAAATATAGGACAGCTAGAGAATATTCTAAACATTTCCTTTTGAAAGTGGACTCTTACATTTATATTTTTGTGATATTACTATCAATAGCATGATTGAATAGAGAGACAAACTTGACCACAAGTAGTAAATTGTGTACCACACCTTTTTGATTTCTTATTTCAGTTTCTAAGGATTGCTCTGCTGACTGAAGAGGGACTTCTTGAATCTGTCAACAATTCTCTTTTTTAAATTGCGTCGCAAAGCTGGAGGAAGCTACATGATATAAAGAAATACACTTTCACCATTCAGTTACACCTGCCACAAAAATGACCTATTCAGAAATGCCATTATTGAGAAATGTAGCTACCCTGCAAAAAGAAACATTGATTGCTAATGGCATGGTGACAAACAACTGTATAAGATTTTATTTAATGGCATATTATAATATATAATATAAATTGCCCATTCTGTGAGGCTTAGCTTACCATATAACTCAGTTCCTCTAGTCTTGAAGGTAAAATTTTTATAGCCTAACAGTAGTAAATACCAGATCTGCCTCTCTGATCAAATTGCAAGTGGTTTGGGACATTTTTCTACAGATGAAGTACATAGAACATTACACTAGATTTCATGTTGGCTATAATGAGTCACTTCATCTGAAATTAATGGAATATCAAGAAGCTTAGATCTTCGTTCAATATGCATAGAACGGCTTCAATGGCCTCTTCTAAGATCCTTATAGGTCTTAATACAATTCAGAGCATCTCTTTTGCTGTAAGCTTCCTGAAGGAAATTTACCTTTCATTTGTTTATGAAGCATAACTGATTTTATATACTTTTTCCTCCTGTATCTTTCTGGTTGAAAAAGAACACATCTTTCATCTATATTTACAAAAAAAACCCAACAAAACAAATCATATTCTATGGTACTTCAAGTCTTCAGTAGAGAATTCAAAGGATGTATTTTCCTTTAAAATTATTTTTATGCTCCAACAGTAAATGTACAGTTTCAGCTGTTGGTCACTGCAATAACACCAACCCAGTCTGACAACCATCCTATGGTATGTTACTACCCTTTTGAATTTATTATCTTCTATGCTGTTTCTGTATAGTTGTTTTTACTTGCAGGCACTGTTTGAAAAACTATGGTCTTCTCCCATTTAGTATATACTTTATAATAATTTCATTGATATAAATTCGTGAAGTACCACTCGACTGAATCCAGGAACCTTTTTGACTACCTAGGGAGGGGTTGACCACTAATGATTCACATTCAAACAGTGACATAGGACATATTATAAAGACATTTATCCCACTGGAAAAAATTATTGCTCTTAGACACCTATAAATCCAGAATGGTTTTATTGGCCTCACAGGAGTCCTGATTTGCTCTGACAAACCAAGGATCAAAGATTTTTTATTTTCTTTTTACAGACAGATACTACTCTTTTTCATGCAGATAAGGCCTTACACATATGCTTTAAGTCAGAAGTTGAATGTTCCTTAGCCTGTAAGACAGTTAAAAAATAATGCCTTAGGAAAGGTTGACAACATATTCTATGGATTACATACCACTGCAATCAACTGTGTGTAGTTAATGTACCATGGAGATACCGGGATATTCTGAAGCAGAAATGGTAAAGAACAAGTCCAGTGCTTGAGAAACTTGGGGTTGCCTGGGGCAGTAGTGTTCAATTTTAGCTTTTGTTTTAATGAAATCAGTTGTCAGAGCAGTTAAAAAAAAAAAAAAAAAAGCCAAGGATTTACATAATGCTTTTTAAAAAGCTTTCTCTTACATTGTTTTCCAGAGATCACTCTGATTCTTGTTCCCATGGAAACAGGGAAGGCTGCTGGCAGCCAAGAACTAACGGGCAAGAACTCTTCCTTGCAAACTTCAGTTTAGAACTGTCAGCTGGAATATGTAACAGTTTGAGAAAACAGCTATGTATAATAAAAAATGCTCAACCTTAGATTTGTAAGAACATAAACAAGTGCAAGGGAGGCATGTGGAACATACTAAACAAGTACAGGTATGGATTCTGGTTTCTCTGAAATCAGAGAGAAGCTGTTGCTACTGCTTCAGTGGTCAATTCTGAGCCAGTTTTTGAGTTGCTGTTAGTTCTCAGTTCGTGAGCATACACATTACAATAACTCATATTAATTAGTAAGCCACTTGAGAAAACCTTCAACAGAGAGGATAAGCTCACTAATGAGCACCTTGGACATACTCCTAATATACCATGTAAAAATTGAACAGCCTCATTTCTGTTGATAAGAGAAGGATATAATTTCCAATTATTTTAAATAATGTTTGTCTCCTTTGTCTCTGATAATTTAAGTCTTGTACTACCTGTTTGATAAGCTCGACAAGTAAAAAGAAAAGAGAAACCAAAAGAGAGACATGTAGAGCACACCCAAGTTCAGTTATGTTTTTCTGTTCTAAACAAAATGAAACAAATTTGGCTGATCAATCTCAAAAGCCCTGAGGTGATAAACATCACATCCCAAATGTAAATACTTCATTTTGGAAAATAAAAAGCTGTTTATTTTTGGAAAATAGAAAGTTGTTTATCTAATAGCAATTTTTTCCAATAGCTGCATGGTAGCCATCTTTCTGCAGAATAAAGATGTTTCAATCACATTTTTAGGTGAGAGTTTTTATAAGCTCAGCTTCATTTTTTTTGGGGAATCACATAAAATAACTTCAACTCTCTCTTACTATGAAACAGTTGAACTTAATTTTAAAACAAGTCTTACATTTGAAAAATATCTGACATTTCAAAATAGTTAACATATTCAGAATTTCATCTATTGCACTAAAACTCCCAAGAGAGTATTACTATCTACTGGCAATTAAAATATAACTTAAAATTCATTTTAAAACTATTACTATGGAGGAAAGCATTTTATTAACTCTCCATGTCAGTATATGATAGTCACCTTAAGTAGTTATATTGCTGGTATGACAGAATGTTGTAAAAATACTTTACTGTACAATCAATTTTTCTGAGGTGAGCCACAGCTTTTTTTTTTTATATGACTCAATTATTGCCATCCTCCACATACTAATATTCAAAGTTAGTCTTTATTTTAATGATATATTTTTAAAGCATCCTGCCATCTGCAAAAATGTCAAGTTCTGTTGTTTTTAAAGAACAGTAACTAAATTAGCAGCACTTTGCAGTAACATCATTTTGACAACAGCAAATGACTAAAAAGAACAGAATGTCAGAAGCAACAGCAATGCATACTTGAGTGATGAAGATAATTTTGTGCAGCTGAATAAGAATCTGCTGAACAGGGTCACTGATCTGATTCACCTTCCTTTGTGATACAGCAATTCTTGCCAAAGCTGTAATGACAAGAGTAAAATCAGGAGGGCAGCTCATTTTGTTACTGTAGTACATTAGTAGCTTACAGTGTTTTAAACTCCTAGATGTAAATACCAAGTTGAAATGCTTGACTTGTTTTCTCAATAGTGGTGGGAACAAAAAAAGAATAATCTAAAACGTTAAAAATTTAGACAATGCAAGTGACAATATGTTTCAAAAGAAAATCCCTTTCTCTGAATCACTAAATTACTCCATGTGAAAAGCAGTATAAATGTACCTCAACAATTATTAAACTTTTGTCACATTTATTCAAAAGGATAAATGTATAGTAAACATAATTCTCTTAACTGATTTTTTTTTTTAACATAGCCTAACACAGTATTTTTTATGCATTTTGATGTTATGAAATTTCTTTTCATTCTGCCCTAAGGATTATAATAGTATGTTTGACGTGGACCATTTCAATGAGGTAAATCTATTGTTTAGGATTTTTAATCTTGTGTATTAAAATCATACACATTGTCAGGTCCACAGATTAAATAAAAGATTATCAGCAGACTTCCACTGCAAAACACTTAGTGTTTCACTAAAGAACATTAGTTTACAAAATAATCTTTCCAAGTTGAATATTAGACTTGGAAGCTAAGCAAAGAACTTTAACTGAAGTATTGAACTTTAGTCAGCAGTCCTGCACCTCTCTTAAATACAATTATATCTAAACGACACTTGAGAGGCTAATTTAGATATTCAAACATTTGCTTATTGGGGTCAAGGGTGGTCTCTGACAATCCTTTTTAGGGTTCTCAGATATTCAGGGTATAAGTGGCAAAATAAAAGAAGAGCAGTGCAACAACCACAGCTTAGTAACATAAAACACTTTAATAACAGTGAAAGTAAAAGTGGGACAAGGCTCAAAAATCCGATTACAGCAACCAAGTGGATGAGGTCTCTTCAGGAGCCGGTGGTCGAAGACAGGGATCAAGGGAGGTCCAGGGTTAAAATATGGGGTAGGAGAGGAGATGGGGTTGAAGTAGGGTCCAATGGGTATAGGGGAAAGTGGTGCAGAGGTGGGACAAGGGGAAGCAGAATCCAATGGGGTAGGTGGGGTGGAACAATGCACCAACTGGGGGCCAATGGGAACACAAGGAAGGAAGAACATTCTGGGTGTGAGAGTGGTGATATTTGATTATTAAATTAGATATTAACATGGGCCATCCCATAATGTTTTTTCTGGGGTCACCACAACTTAACAAAAGCTTCCCACGGCCTAGGATTGGGATACAGCTCTTCTACATTGGTGGTTGCCTGACCTGGAATACCAGTCAGGCTGACTCCCACATGTACTCTCACAGATATACCCTGAGGTTCAACAAGTCTTAGGTATAAATTTATATAAATTCACAACCACAAAAACTTTTCTATTTTTTTTTTCCAAAATGATCTGAAAAAAGTTCTACTGAGAGAATGATGAAACCCAAATACCACCATTAACTAGTCCACAATAGAACTGTCACCGCTTTTTTATTGATGAATTTCTGTGCTGGCTACTTTAATAAGAAAAAAGTCACAAATATTAGTGTCTAAAGACCATCCAGATCTTAACTGTGGTCTCACACAAATAAAGTGGTACAGAAAACATCCTTTCCTACCACAGGGAGACACATTTCTAGTAGGATCAGGAAGAAAACTTCATTGATATTGCTGGGGTGTTTTGTTGCACTGGCTTTTGGCAGGTATCTTGAGAAAGTCAAGTGAAATTCAGTTTAACATATTTTCCCTAGGTCTTCTCTTACTAATCAGTAAGAAGAAAAGAATCTTTGCATTTCCTCTGAGTCACTTAAAGAATGTAAGTTGTTTGTGCTCAAGGTGACAGTGGAAGCCTATAATAATCTAAAATATATGCCACCAGAAGAACAATTTTGAATTAACTCTTTTTGCTTCATTTTCACCTCTCTACCAACTGTTTCAATACTGCTATGTACAAGGCCAAAAAGAACCTAGTGTGGTCTTGCCATTATAACCTTAAAATCTTCAGTTATGTTAGGACAGTCATGAAACCTTTACTTCTTTGACATGTTCCGTTTTTCACTGCTCTCTGTTCTGTGGTATTTGTCTCCTCTTTTCTTGTCAGTGGCTTCAAACAAAAAGTAAATAATTCAAGGCTTTTTCTTTTGTTGGTCTTCAATTATTTTTTTTCTGAATAGAAATATGTTTAGAATGATAACAGCAAACAGCAATGACCAAGTAGGACATAATTTGGATTTCCCTGTTATTCAACTTAAGGAGCTTTTTCTCTTTTCTAGTATCACAGCAACAATATGACTTAAAATTCTAGGAGGACTAGATTTAATGGCTACTTGCAGTATCTGTGTGCGTCAAAGACTTAAGGAGTTCCCATGAGGTCCATACACTCCCAACCACTCCAAGTTCCTTGTTTGTTTGCTTTTTTTAAAATACAGAAGTATAGCATTATTTGGAAGACGAGGGTACATGTGTAAATAGGCTGCTGAAGAATTTTAAAGCTTTTATCCAAAAGGAAAACATTACCTACAAAAGAAAATGGATTTACTGAAATTACTCACAGAACTGAAAATACCCACAAAGGCTAAAGTATTTTTCTGTAGATCATTATAGCTCGCAGACATTATGTTAAAACTGTGTTGTTATTATATGGTACCCTTTAGCAAACAGCACTGAGACTACAGAAGGTTGACATCAAATTTGGATTTGTACTGCATAATTAAAATTCTTAATAGAGTTTTTATATAGAAAGCTGTAAAATAGAACTTAGTACAGACAACAAGCACTTTTTTGGTGAAGATCAGCATCTTAACTGATAAAAATAATTTTATTTCAAATATTATTTAATTCAGACAATATGCATTCTGAAATCACAGCTTAGCATGCGCAGCTTGTCAATAAAAGGAAAATACTTCAAATGGAAAACTTGTTTCATCAGTCATGACATATAAATATGTGATAATTTGCAAGGGCTGTGTGAAATATTCATTTTACATGAGAAATTCCCATTGTATTCAGTAGGAGTTTAGCTAACTTTTAATGACAATTAACATGAGATCTAACTGATTCACTCTTGAAATTCATACTTTTAAGAAGCATCTTAATGATACTTCAGATAGTATATTTGTATGTGAAATGCAATTATCCCTTTTTCTAACATTTTAAAATACAAATATAAATAAAACCATGATGTTTCATATTGCAAAGAACTACAATTGGTAGACTATGAAACTGCCATCTCATCATGAATACTCGATTTTCTTAGTGTGGAACCTGCGGGTGAGGGAAGGTACTCTCAAAAGCAGATCAATAGGCATTAAAGAGGAAGACATAAAAGAGGAAACACTCTATATGCAACAGGAGAATAATGTCATAATGTTCAAAAACTTGAAAATGATTAGGTTTAATTTAAGTTAAAATTTGAATTTCTTGCAAACGCAAAATTACCTGATCACTATTTTGATCCAGAATCATCAACATAATCTCTATCATTATTTTAAAAAAAGAAAAAAGTTTTAATTGTGTTTGGCATCAACAATTGTAGAGAAAATATCAGTATTCCCTGACTCCTTCTCATGTTTCCTCTAATGGAAATCTGTCCAAATTCACTAGTTTACATGTGCATACAGGTGCATTTTTAAGTCACATAAAAGCTGTTTTACTCTGCATGTCCAAAATAGAATGACTTCTACAAAATAAAAGTTTATTTCCTTGGTCAGTACTAATGAAATGGGGGAAAATTTGCATTACATCACCAGGATAGCAATATCTCAATGTCAGAAATATAGATCAACATGTTTCAATGCTACATCCTTCTCTAAACTCTAGACAAATACTTTCCTAGCATGCAGATTTCACTAGCTGAGATAAGCAATAACAAATGGGTACAGACACCAGGGAACTGAAAGAACGAACATGGTGTCCTGGCATGGTAGCCAAGATAGCCCAAGTAAGGCAAGAATTTGTATCTATTTTTGTGGCACTAGGGAAAACTACAGTTTCAAGGAGTAGTTACAAATTAAAACAAGGAAATAGTTTTGTTAATGATTATGTGTGGGGCAGAGATTTGTATAGTAGTGAATTTCTACAAAGAGAAAGAAAACGTGTTTTCTTCAATGCTTCAGCATGGGGAGGCTGCCATTACTGACTACAATAGGACAAAAGATGTAAGGCTAGGAAGTGATAAACAGGAGAATGGATGGTGTTATGCTAAGAACCATTCTGGAAGTAAAAATAAAATACTGCATTTGAATCAAACAGGGTCTGAAGGGAAACACAGGAAAAGGATCAATGCTATCATTGTAAATACTTACCTAGCTAAGTTAAAGGTAAAATGAAAAAATTGTTCGGGAGGCAAATGCAGCCAAGAGTGATTTTGAGAGTTTTTTCCGGATATGAAAAAAAAGTAGAAATAAAGAAACAATTAACAGAATTTCTGAATAAGGGTGGTGCCAAAGAGACCAGAAAAACTAATAGTCAAGAATGTGTTTGATGCATTACTGAAGAAAAGGAAGATCCTTAGAAGAGGGATGTATGACATATTCTGCTTTTGTTTGTTTCCTTTTTGAAGGAGATGAGACCTTCAAAATGCAAGAAATGGGTGTCTATGTTTATACAGAAAGTCTAGAGGAGTTCAAAGGGACAAGATACTACTCTACTACACTACTACAACATACTCTACACTATCAAATACACAAGCACATTTTTCTATGGAAAAACATCTGATTAAAAATATAGAAGCAGAATTTGGCTAATCAACTGATGTCAGCTTAAGTTTCAGTAGCAAGGACCTTGTTAAAACTATTTATCATGTACAACTTCTGTGTGCAAACACCCTCTAACAATATCCTCAAACAGACTTAGTGTCCTAGGCTGAGGTACAATGGAGTCATAAAGGAAACCAAGGACATGTTTCATGAAGGCACTTGAGGAACTGTTCCACTGTGAAACAACCAATTGGAACTGATAGTAAGAAGGATCAATTATATTAAAATCATAAATCACACCAACCTTATCTGAGGTAGTCTTTCAGAAGCACTAAAACTTTAATTATACCTGAAACAAACACATAAATTTTATTTTCTCTTTAAAAGAAACTCACAACATGCATGTTAATATCTTCTGTTCCCAGACATGGTATCAAAATAACTTTTAAAAACAGCATTAAACAAATTCCAAACCCCCACTTGACTATCAAGTTTGATGTTTCAAATATTTGCTCACATCATAACAAATATCTCAGCCCAACAGAGCATCTTAATAAATTATTTCAGAAAATTGTTACAGAAAGTAACAACACATGCTGGCTAGATGTCCACAGAATATGTACCTGGATTTGCATTAAATTGTTACAGTTACTGCTACCACAATAGCCACAACATTGATGGAGATAGTCAATGGATAAGGAGATAGAATATTTTCCCACTTTCTTAGAGGTCCACTAGAGATTTACTGCCACCATTCTGTTAGCTGGCTATCCATATGCAATAACACATGCAATACCTTTCTTCTTAAATAATCCTACTGAAGTCAAGACCTTGAAGACAGCAGTATGACCAGTTATTGGTCCAACATCTAACCAGCAATAAAACTAAATGTAAACATTGAAATAATTTATTTGAAATAATTTTGCAGACTGCAAAGCTAATATTTGATGACATCTATTATTTGTGCACTTGGAAAACATTGCCTTAAAGCAAATATTAGTCTTAAACATTTGTCTTAAATCACTCCTGTAAAACCATTCTTTTGATGGTGATTGGGATGGTAATTTGAGACCACCCTGGTATCTCATTTTGATTGACTGTATGTTTAATTAAAAGATAATTCGGCTAACTGAAAGTCTGAGTGGCAAGATTAGGATATGACAAATTTCCCATATTATTAATGTATTCTAATAAAAGGCCTGCATCTTCATCTACATGAGATTTTTTTCCACTCTAGTAACATCACGAACATTATCACTAAGCAAGAACAGAAGCATCTAATCACTCAAACAGCAGATAAGAAAAAAAGATTTTATGTCAAACTTAAACTAGTTTTCCCATTGTTGGTCTTGTTACAGCAGTTATATTAGTTCTTGAGTAACTGTAGAGCAAACATATTTCTGAGGGTCTTACATCTTTTCGTGTTCAAACATACTTTTGTGTTGGACTCTGAAATATTTTTCCTACTTTTCTGAGATCCTCTGAATTTAAAAAAAAATTCTGAAGGAGGCTTTCATCTGTCAAACTGAATTCACTTTAAAACCAAAAGACATGATACATCTTTAGGCCAGATCCAACTCCCTAAAAAGGAGAAACAGAGAATGAAACAACATTTTAATCCTCGGTGACACTTTGCATACCAAAATTCAGTGGTAGCTGGCACAAAAGACTATTTTATAAGAGCACTTGAATTACATAAGAACAAATAAACTAGGCCCTCATAGAAGCAAAAGTTCTTCAATTAGCTTTGTTAATGAGACAGAAAAATAGAAAAAAGAGAGTGCCCACTGTCTAGAAAGTGAAGGAAATGAAAAATCTTACTGTGCCTATTCAAGGAACAGATATTTTACCTGCTTAGGACACAGACACAATAACACAAATACAGAAGTAGAAGCTCTGAGTGAACGTGAGTCATGCTGATTGGGGTAAGGATTTTGAGTTACAACCTCAGACACTGTCACAACCAATACCATAATACATTATGTGAATATATGCAAGAAAATCTGTAACAAAAGCCACTTGGCAAGAAAGCTAAGTGTGAACACAGCTGCTTGCTAGAATTTTAAAAAAACAACCCCCCTTTTCAAGTATTCATATACAAAATTGGGTACCCTTTGCTGTTTCAAATAAATGGTCTCTTATCAGTAAAGTGCTCATATCCAAATTTGCTTGATCAGTTTGATGTCTCACCACATTTGACTTGCTAATCTGCTGTCTTATGAGTGTATTTACAAGTGCATGATATTTCACACCAAAGAGTCTGTCTCACCACTCACTGTACACAGCAGAGATACAATATTTTCTGATTCATATGCTAAAGTTAGGAAAATACTTATTAATGCTAAAAAACAAAACCCCAACGAAATCATGATGCAGAACATCACATAACAATAGCAAACACCCTTCAGGCCTATTTTTATTGCTTATTATTATGCTAGAGACCCACTGAGCAGCTAGATCTGAGAAGGGAATCTCATTAAATTACTCACTATGAAAACACAGGAAAATAATTTACTTAATAACTAAACACAAGGAGACTCAAACATGTAAAAATCATTGTAACAAACACATTCATCTGTACCCACACACTCAAGGAACACTAATGACTTTATTCATAATCTCTAGTTATGCTAGTCATACAAAGCCAGACAGGGAGTAAGGAACAGCACAAATGTGTAGGCAAGTTAACTCACATAAGGCATGGAGCACATGGTGTATCCTCGTGTTCATTTCAGGGTTACCTGGACCACATTTCCTTTACCATGGCTACTTCTTTGACATGGATGGGAAGAGCAAGGCAATATCTTTTGTTCAAATGCCTTGCAAGAGGGCATTTTTCAGTTCAAGACGATCTCAAGGAAAATTAGATACAAATCCTCCATCTCTTTCCTGTTTTGTGCCCACTCTGGTTAGAAGGTGAAAGACACACAAAAGCCAAAGCTTTTAATCCTCATCAACCTCCCTGTTCTGAATAGATGTATGCAGATTCCTTGAGGATATAAAAAAATTTATTAAATGAGGCATAAATAATTTCTCTGTTACTTTAGTCTTTATCAGCTGATGTCATTAGAGCAACTTCTAGGACTTTAACTTCTTAATATGCATCAACATCAGTAAAAATCATACAAATACATTTAATATGAAGTTTAGTGTTCTGCTCTTGCAAGCAACTGAACAGGTAATTGCAAGGAAAGAGCTGGTTACATGATATGAGATCAGAAAAACCTGAGAAGACAGCAACTACTGCTTTGGCTTTAACTTTCACTTCAGTGGTATCTGAAAACAAAACCTCTGAAAACATTCTCAAGTTTTATCAGGCTGGCAGGAAAATTAAATCAAGATTCTGTACTAGCAGACAACTTCAGTACATCTCCTTGAATGAAATGGAAGCAAAGGGAGGGGTTTTTTGAATGACAGCTCAACAATCTTTTCAGGAAAAAGGTAAAATTACCTTTATTTATTCAAAATACTGTTAGTAAGCTGCCCTTCAAATCACTGTTCACTGGAATGGACAATCCCAATCAGGTTAATTAAGCTGTTTTGCAGAGCAAACAACTACTTTTTTTCCTTGCCAGCAATGATTCCATGTACAGCAACAGAAGTTGACATATTTCAAATTTAATTCAGGCATCATACAGGAAAACCAGGTCTTGGCTGATGTCTTCAACAAAATCCCACTAGCCAGAGGTCTCAAGAGAAATCTGAATGTTTGACAAATCAGGAAAAGCAAGCCTACAAAACACTAGGGTCTTCAAAGTTCTTCACAAACAGCACATTGTGCAAATGATAGGTTTGTTGACACAATAATAATTTTCAAGATATTCCCTAAACTTTCTCCTCACATTCTGAAACCAGAAAACCATATATAGCAGATGTCAGACAATCTAATTCCAAAAACTTACCAAACTCTCTAGTCATCTTATCTAAAGAAGAAATGTCTTCTCAAGGCACCAAATCCATAAAATACAATTGGTCTGAATTAAATAATAAAAAAAAAAGGCTCATCTCTGTGACCACAGACCTTTCGAGATATAAGGTAGCTGCCTGTAATGTAGTCCAAATTATAGGCTCCAGAAAACAAATGACATTACTGAACAGGGGTTCATTTCATAATGTGTTTGTTATGCTCAAAAGTTGTTAAATTTGGAGCTAAGTGATGACCTAAACTCATAACCTAAGTGATGAGACAAATCACTTGCTACATACTAAATACGGAGTTCCTATTTCGAGAGTATCCTAGTTCTAGAAATCCCCAATTATTCAACTGGATATGAGCATTACCTGCACAAAACTCAAGTCCTGGCACCTTGTAAACCAGTTGCATTTCTCAAAGAAAGATATAGGAGACCCTTTTAGAGTTACATCACTAGAATATTGTTCAGGCAGATCTGTGCTATTTTCATTACATGGTAACTTTGAATACTACTGGGTTGCAGAAATTCAGGAAAGGAATCCTGAAAATCAATGTCTTTGCTTATTGGTCACAAGATACACAAGTGCAGAGATTCCTCCAAATAGTGGAAACATAAATGAAATTATGAGGTAAGAGAAAAATTTTTAAACAAGATACAGCAGTATAACAGGACTGTGTTTGAGATTTATTAATCTCTTAAAAAGACTGAGCAATTCTGAAAAGAATCTATTGCATGCTACCTTTATACTGGGAAGAAGGTTAGAAGTACATAAACCCCTTAGACCAGGGTTTTCTAATAGTATGTTTTACAGAGAATTGTTTTTCAATGTATTTAAGACACTTTTTTGATTGTGATGTAAATGAACATGATTAAGGGAAACAAAAAATATTGTCCAAAAGAGCATTCCCAGACAAAAAGTAAATTTTTCAACTCTCACCCAACTGACACACCAGCTCTACTGGACTACTATGCATTAAGAAATATCACAGATTTTCCTACTATTTGGTTTTACCAAGAGAAGTGAAGATATGGTTACACTGTAAACCAAACGCAAGTAAAAACCCTTTAATATGATTCAGCTAAGGTACAGTTGGGAACCCTGTAATTTTAAACTAAGAAAAAACTAAGTGCAACTAATAAACTGTTACCATCCCATCATTCTTCACAGCTTTTTGACTCAGTATGTCCCTATCCTCTGTCAATCTTTATAATTTGAAATTATAATGACTTCAGGAAAAGAAAAATGCATCTGTCAGTGCTGCCTCTATGCTTCTGAAATGTGCAGAATCTTGTTCCTACAGGATTAATCATTTCAAGTACCAGGAGCAACTATTCCAGAATCTACACACCCTGCACTTGGCAATCTTGGGAGTTGTTAAAGGAGCTGGTCTTGTAGAAATAAATTGTCTATACATTCTATACTAAGAAGAATAATCCTTTTCTTACAGCATAATTGAAAAACACTGAGTATGCAAAGTCATTAAAAATTTTATTACAATATTGGACTATAAAAAAAGCTTACCCCTATTACACTGACAAATCCATACCAGCTTCTGTGCTACTGAACAGCTCAGCATATCACACTTTTTTGCAAAATACCACCCTAGTTTTAAATTAGAATGATCATGTTTTCTCTGAGAATGATGTGATGACAGCATCCTTTCACGATCCTCATCAATATACCTGAAACTAAAACTCTCATCTTCATGTTAGCACTTTTCGAGTTAGCTAGATCAAAGTTGGTCACATTTTCCCCTGTAATGCTGACATGCTTGACAAAACCATGGCTGATAATTCAAACTCTATCAGCCATTTGTTACTAATGGATGGAGCATATCTCAAGCAATACCCAATTTATATTTAAATTCATTGAATTTATAATTTTTTAAAAGCTATCTTTTCTTTACCCCTGAAAAGTAGAAATATTTTCCAGCATTAATTACAGCTGATCTGTAACACTTACTTCAACATGAAATAGAAACTACAGCTGGTCTAAGAATGTTAGACTGCAAAATTGCTATTTTTCTGAAAAAGCAATCCTGAGGTATCTATATAAGAATTAGACTCTATACCAGGAGAAAAATGGATAATGACTTCTAGAAATGCTGATTAAAGTTACTGAGACTGATAGGAACTGACTGGATCTTTCCACATTAAATATTTAATTAAAACTATGGCAATATAGCACGGTAATATTCAAATATGAGGAAAAGCTGATATTTTGTTAATGTCTAAATTTAACAAAGAAAAATTAATACAAGGAAATCATTACCACTAATGTTTTGGGTGTGGCAAGTTACAAATTACACAAAGGCTTCAAATTTCTGTGCACAATGCTGAACTAGCCCACAAAGAATTACATTCCTGTGAGACACACAATGTGTTATTCTTCAGTATGAACACAACATAGAACTATGTCCCTGGAAGCTGCTTTTTCTCAATCTATGCTTCATTTTATGCAGCCCCTTCCCACAATTATTCAAGGCTTCCCTGTATCTTGCAGCCTTCTCCTATTACTCTCTTAGCACAAGAAAGTGACCACAAAATAGTGCTTTTTTACATTATTATTTTTCAAGAAAACGTTGACAATAATCTTAGGGCTGGCTAGCCACAGAATATCCAGGCATCAGAATGGCAAGCTATCCAGCTACAATTAGCAAACCATTTTAATGGATTTTAAGTAGAATTACTAAATCATTTATTTGCCCTGCACTAATGGCAAGATATTTCAGTAAAATGAGGTCATATTTCTTCAGTACCTGGGCCAAAATATGAAATAAAAGCCAGCTACCAAATAGGATTACAAACAAAAAATGTTATTCTAGATTTTTTGAAGCCTAGGACATTTGCAGCAATAATGCTTTCTAATCTTCAGACAACTACATTCCCTTTACCTTTAAAAAGTACTTCCAAACCATCCCCATATTTCATGAAAGGAAGTCTTAAATTTTGAATTTTTCTCAACTCTAACATCCATCTCTTTTTTTTTTTTTCTCTAGTATAAAACGCACTTTGATTCTCTCTACAGAATCCAATTGCATTTAAAAGATAGGTCATGGTAGCTCACAATCTAGCAAGAAAATCAGAGTAATTAGAGCTAGGGTTTTTTGAGATGAGTTTTTTTTAATTTTCAAATTGGAAATATAATCCCAAAAAACTGTTACTTAAGATAACACCCAACACAGCCGGTGCATTCCAATTTGATTACCATAAATAACTATAAGCAGAATTAATGCTGTGTTTTGCCACATAATTCTGTCCTAATTAAAATCTACACATTCCTTCAGTTCCATTCAGTCAATTCTTCCAGACAGTCAAAGCTTGCCTCTTTCAACTTTCTTTTCACACTCTTCCATCTGTTTCTTATCAATATTAGTCATCTTATGTTTAAATTTAAAACCACCTTCTTTCTCAAGGAGCCCAATAACATGCCAGCTACTGCAAAATATGGGGAGAAGCTACACAAAGCCCTGGTGATACCAGATGTGTTAAACTGGACATGGCGGTCACAGAGGCACAGTAATCTTCTTTATTTAGGTAACAACAGATTGTGAACTTTTGACAAATAATGAAACATCCTCATATATTGGACTAAACAACTGGTTTACTGATAGAAAGTAGTGTACACTTCATTCTTGAAGAATCTTACCAATAGCAGACTCTTTCAAATTACTTGAACTGGAACTGCTTGAGTTGTCCACTACGCCTATCTCACTGTCTAATTCAGAGAAAATACCTGCACATAAAAATGAAAACAGAGAAGCTTTTAACTCATCTCTAACCAGCATCATAGCACCTGATGCTTCTTTTGCTGATGTTTACCTTTCTCCATAGTCCTGTCATCCTCTACCAGGATTGCTTCATATGTTCTTTCCTCATCTGTTCCACGTGCAGACTGTCAACTGGAAGGTCAGTATTTTCTGAAAATTCACCTTTGCCACTGGCTGCTCGACTGCTGCTAATATGCAGACTCTCATCATTTTTCTGACAAGAAAGAATAAAAAAGGGCAATGTTAGATATTCTCCTCTTCATTTCCATATTCAATTTTCACTCACTAGAAAATCCAAAAATTGAAGCATCACCTGTGCATACACACATAAAACTAGACTTAGCTGTTAATCCAGGACTGCACAGTATCTGGTTCAGTTACTGCTTCTAAATTTAGAGCAAGACATTCAAACCCTTAAACAAAACTTAAAATGTTCTTGGTGACAATTTTTCACAACAAGAACTGAAAGTGAGAAAAATAAACAAATGGCAGAGCAGAAGTGAATATCGAACAAAGGAAAAATAATAGACTGGACAAAGGTAGTAGGTTCCTAGGGACAAGCATTGGTAGTGGAGAACAAACAGCAGTCCAGTTCTGGACAATGCAAAGCCTGCAGTCAAGATAGGAATAAAATATGAAGTGAATTTGATATGATGTTGTTGTAGTTTGACACTGGCCCAATGCCAGGCACTCACAAGAGTCACTGGCTCACCCTCCCCTGCCACAGCTGGGCAAAGGAGGGAAAAGGAAAAAGAAGTTAACAAAGGCTTCATGAGTGAGAAAGGACCAAGAGAAATATTACAAGGGCAAAATAGGCTTAACTTTAGTTGCAAAGTGAATTTTTTTACTAACAGGATCAGAGGAGGATGATGAGAAGTAAAACAAGCCCTTAAAACACTGTTTCCTCCTCGGCCCCTCCCTCCTTCCCACCAACAGCACAGGGAGACAGGACATGGGAGTTTTGGTCAGTTTGTCACCCAAGGTTTTCTTCCACTGCTCTGGGAGAGGAGCCCTTCTCCGTGAACTTCCCCATTGTGGGTCAACTCTCACAAGCAGCAGCCCAAACCACATCAGCTGCAGTGTGAATCCCTCCTACAGGTACACAGTCCTCCCAAAACTGCTGTGACATGGGTCACTCTTCTAAGGGGTGCAGCCCTACAAGGAAAGGCTGCTCCAGCCTGGAAGCAGGGCTCCCTCTCCACCGGCTCTCCCACTGGATCACAGCCTCCTCCAGGCATCCACCTGCTTCTCCACAGGCTGTGTGTGGGTCTCTGCATCCCCCATGTATCCCCATGGGCTGTACATGGATCTCTGCATCCCCCATGGATCCCATGGGCTGTGTGTGGGTCTCTGCATCCCCCATGTATCCCCATGGGCTGTACATGGATCTCTGCATCCCCCATGGATCCCATGGGCTGTGGGTGGATCTCTGCATCCCCCATGGATCCCATGGGCTGCAGGGGCACAGCTGCTTCATCATGGTCTCACCACAGCCTGCAGAGGAATCTCAGCTCCTGAGCCTGGAGCACCTCCTGCCCCTTCTTCTCCACTGACCTTGGTGTCTCCATGAGGTTTCCCTCACATGGTGTCACATTCTCCTCCTCTTCTCTGGCTAGAAACAAAACCCATGACTTTGTTTTGATTTTCTTCTTAAATATGTCCTCACAGACGAGTTACCAGCCTCTCTCATTGGCCCAGTTTTGGCCAGCAGCATGTCCATCTTCAGAGCCATCCACCATTGGCTCAGCTGGACACGCTGGGAATCTTCCAGCAGCTTCTCCCTGTGTGGCCCCACTGCTACTTAAAACCAAGCCATGTCAAACCATTACAGATGTAATGCCAGAGATACACTGAGGCTGAAATGACCAAATGCTACTGGCATTATCAAAGCAGAGCTAAGATAATCAAAACACAGAATACAAATTACTTTCTTGTAACATTTAAGTGCCACAACTTCTTTGTAGCAGAGGGTTCTTTAATGCATATAAAATTCTACCTTTGTTGCTGTCAATGTTTATAGTTTTTCTGGAAAGAATAGAAATCCCCAGTCCCTGCTATTGCTTCTATTTTAATGTAACATATTTTGAAGGAAGACTTTTTATTATCTCCTATTGTTCCAAATCTTCACCTGTTATTTGTGTTGTATGTAAATAAAATTAATGATTCTTTTTACCCCATCTTGTCAAAGTAAAGCATGATAAAGGAGGACAGGTGATAAATTATATAAATATATTAGATTAAACAAATTAGTATATTTAATATTAAAGCAATTTCAGGAGATAATACATTCCTAAATACTTAACATTTTTACCAAGTCTGAATAAGACAATTTGTCCTGTACCTAATACAACATTCTTTCCAAGTTTTTCCCTCAAAGTATTTTGACTTTATTAGGACACAGCAGAGTGAACGCACTAGAAACTTTCTCCTCAGAAACTTCACTGCATCCCTGAGCATTGACTATACATGCCACTGTCTGCATAATGGTCTGCTTCAACTACTTCCTCATCCTCTCTTCTAGACCCAAATGTATAACAAGCCAAGAGATGGCTTGTCGAGGTTTTCTCTTTAAATTCATGTGGGAAAAGGCAATTTTATACTTCATTACTGGACTGAGGTTGTGTCCAAGATGGCACAACAGCAGTGACTGCAGTGTAGCACGGCATGAAAACCACTAACAATGACTCTCAGTGACTTTAAGAGAGCACTCCAGTCCTGCTACACATGAACACATTTCCTGTGCCCTGAACAGGCACTGCACAGTTACTGCAGAGAGCCAGTTCACCTGCTCCACATCAAAGGAATCAAAGCAAAAAGAGAGAAGGGTCAAACTGCATGGACATTCCAAACTTAAATCTCCTTGCAACACTTTCAATATTGAACCTTGAACTCAAAACACTAATTGCTAACAATAACTTGTAAATTAGGCAGAGCTGAGGGAGGGAAGAATATTAAGAAGACAGCTGATAACAACTGGTGCCAGATCTCACTATCCATCAAGAAAGGAAACCTGTTTGAAATTGTGAATGGAATTCCATAAACCTCAAGCTAAAAATAATTGACAGATCTACCATAGAAATTGTTCAAAGATAGTGGAATATATCATAAAGCATTAAAGAAGTGAGATAAACTGTAAAGCTATAACCTGTCTAAAAAAAAAATCTGGTCCCTTTACACAATCCTTGAATATAGAAAACTATAGTATTTCATTACTAATCTGAGAATAATAAATAAATTTGCTGTGATATATTTTATCCCACCTAGAAAATAATTTTAAAATTATAATTTTAAAAAGCAATATTATGTACTGTTTTTTCCATTTTGAGTAGAGTACTGGTTGATTTAGAAGAACAAAAGTACTCTGACTAGAAGAGGATAGGATGCAAGTTCAGTGTCACTTTTGCTCACCATAGGAGAGGGACCAAAATGACCAACATAAGGATATAAGCATATAAAGAATACAATTTTGTGAGAAGATCATGGAGAAAAGTGTTTTCCAACACATTGAAACAATCATTTTCACATCCCTTGACGTCTCAGAGAGACTTCTTTCAGAAAAGGAGAAAGACAGATGTTTTCTTTTGAAAACTATGAAACTGGAATATTCAAAATATCCCAAATATTGAAAAATTAATAAGCCGATATTTATTAATTTGAACTGTGCTCATACCTACACTTGATTCTAGAGTTCATTATTTTACATATCTCTCTGAAGACTCCATCAGTTGATACAGTTTATTTTCATATTTTCTTTATAAACTAGTGCCTCAGTTTCTTCATTCATCAGATTGATTGTTAAATCTTTATTACTGAATAAATGTTATTTATTTATTATGCTTTATTACTGAGCAAAAGCATCTCTAGAAATTTGTGTGCCAGCCATGAAGAAAACTTCTGTCTTCATTCATATCCTGTATACTTGCATTGTCTATCTCTTCACTGGTAACTATCAGTACTGTAAAATTGAGATATACTTTGTTTTTGGACAAGTGAAACCTGAATTGTTGGTTTTGACTTCCAACAGGAATCTAAAATTTTTTTTGAAGAAAAAGTAGGAAAAAAAATAGGTTGAAATAAAATAAAGATACTGATCTTTTATTTAGCTCTGGTTTGCCATACTGTTGTCCAGAAGAATTAACTTTTCTGTCTTCATGAAATATAGAGCTCTCTAGTGGCGTTTATGGTGTTTAATTAATCTTCTTTATTAGAGACATTGACAATTACAGCATTATGCTAGTCAACTGAATTTCTATTAGAAAAACAAACTACAAACTACCAATTTCCATTGGTAAACTACCAACAAAATAAGTAATAACTAACATGAAATTGGCAGGTAAAAAACAGGGTAAACCAAAATATCTTTTTCAGTAAGAGGATAACAGCTCCTGTGCATTAGGAACAAGAAGTAGACGTTACATACGTGGGTTTTGGCAAGGCTTTTGACAGTGTTTTCCGTGACATCTTAGAAGAAAGCTAGGGAAGTGTGACCTAGACAAAATCACGATCAGTTGGCTGAATTATTAACCATAAAAACTGTACTCAACTTGGTAACTGCTTTGAGTGTTTGCTAAACTGAAAATGGGTAGTGAGCACAATTTATCAGGCTCTTTTCTGGCCTTGTTCCAAAACCACTCAATGTTGTCACTGAATTACAATGGTAATCTGCATAATGGACAGATAAAGGGCCTATGAAAACTGCCTGGACTGTGATACGTTCACATCATACATCATACTGCAGCATATACATCATACACTGAGTTGTGTCAATGAAAGTTTTGAGAAACTGGGAAAACTAAAAGAACCGGTGAAGTTTAAATAGGGATAATGCAAAGTTCTCTGAACAAGGAGAAACAACCATACAAATGTACAGACTAGAGAAGGACTGGTGGCAGAAGCTCTGCAGAAAAATATATGGGGATTTTGCTGGATCAGAAAATGACGCTACAACACCGTGCTGTTACGAAAAGGTGGACATCATACTGGGATTTATATAAAAAAATAATAATTCTGAAAATTTATGCATTCTTTCTCCTTGGTATCAGGAGGATTCTTAGTAGGAGTAATTAGGTCCAATTTTGAATGCTACACTTAAAATTATGTCAATCTTACTTTTTAACTGTAGACCTCTGATTTTTCTCATTTCTTTCCTTCTCTGTCTCCACAATTTTTATTATTAATCTCAAAGTAAATAAAAAAAGAAAAGAAAAAAAATGTAGTGGGGGGATACAACATAAGAGAAAACCATAACTTTTACATATTTCCACAGTGGGGAGGAAATTTTCAGTAATTAAGTGTTTAACTATTGATTTATCTGGGCTCCTGCAGAGAGAAATGTTCATACACTATGTAACAGGGTTGAATGCAGTCGGCAAACAGATTTTGGGGATATTCTGGACTCAGTGCTATCAGAGCCTTTATATGACATTTAAGATTGGGTCTGAAAATTTCAAGCATCATACACATCCCATATGCACACAGGCATATGTCAATCTAATATCTCCTGGAAACCAGACATACATAACGTATAAAGCATTTCAAAGACCAAAATTTTCTGCAAGCATCAGACTAACTACAGATGTTATCTTCATATGGAGAAAAAAAAAAGACTCAATCAGACATATGATTGCTGATTGTAAAGACATTTTTTGCATTTCTGCTGTTCCCAAACTGTTTCAATAACATGACATTTTTAAGACCGGCTGGTCAAACACTTGTCAGAAATGACAGGTAACTCTAAGGCTTGGAAATGGATAAGATAATCTTTGACAACACTTCCTCCCTTATATTCTGCAATTCTATTTAAAAGCTTTGATGCACTAACAAACATTCAGCAACTCTTACAAAAAATTATACCTTCAAAAGAGTTTTTGCATTGTCACTTTATCCTCCAGACTTAAATAGTACAAATATTAAAATGTTCCTTTCTTTTTATCACACCAATATTTTTTAAATTCAGGTATAAATTCTAGTACCTGCTACATAAATAGCAGGACAGAATGGTGTCACAATGGAGTGAAAAGTGGAAGAATAAGAAAACAATTTGTGGAATGCTAAGTCTTCATGACATTTCGGAGTCCTCACTCATTTCCAAAGGGATATGTATGCAGCAGTGAACAGTCACAATCATCCACATTTTTAAATAAAAATGTAACAAATTTTAATGCTAATTTTAATAAAAATATTTTCATGTTCTAGCCTAATATAAATACTGGACTCTATTTCTGAAATATTAATAACTTGTTGCATACTAAGTGTTTTAAACCCAAGCATACTCATTGCTTTAATCAACACCAAAACAATTGCTGCACACACACAGTTGTTCTAAGAAAGAAAATCTTTTATGCACTGAGTGGCACAAAATCTATTTCTAAACACAAAGGAAAAGGAAATTAAAATTAACATTAATCCAATCTTTATGTCTTTTTCTGAGTTAACAAAAAAAACTTGATTAATTCAAATCAAATTGCTAATTAAGTACTACTTTGTAATGCATGTGGTGATGCTTAGAAGCTAACATGATTATTAGCACAACAATTGCCAGCAGAGCAGAACTGAATTTGGACATGGGGGAAAATGACTGGATGAAAAACCAGTTAAATTATGTTGTGTTTCTTGGTCCTTTGTGATCATAAAAAAATACAAAATAGAATCAACTCATAATCATCTAGAAGTGGAGTATGAAGGTTTATGTCACAGACAAAGTTCAGGAAACTGCATCAGCTATTTCAAGTTTGGTCAGCTTCTTTAGTTTAAATTTATTCATTTATATATAGTTTGAAAATAGGTACACTGCTTCATTTACTATTTTCAGCCAACAAACAGTTGAATAGCCTCTGCAGGAGAGATAGACAGACTTCCTAGCATAAAGTTTTAGCCAAGCATCCTGCAAGAAGAATAATCAGTGTACGTTTTCTAGCAGCATCAACATAGTCCAGTAGCACAACACCTTGACACCTACAGATCTAGCCTGGGAGGGCCAGTGCTGGCCTGCAGCTAAAAATCCTGTCTAGACAGAAGATGACTTGATGTGGACTATATGCCATGCTCTCCAGCATGCTGGGCTAGGGAAAGAGCAGTTCAAGCGTGGTAATGGGAAAATACAGAGAGCAGCCTTGCAAATGGGCATCCTCATGCATTTGAACATTAGGACAAAGCTCTCAGCTAAGGGCGACCTAAATGAACCAGCTCAGACCAAGCACTGTTAATGACTTCTCACTCCCTATTAGCCCCGACTAACATGGAATGGAGAGACACTTCATAGATCAGACTACACTCAGAAAAAAAAAAAAAGTTGGACCTACTTTTCCCATTATCTAAGCATCATCATCCCCCAATTACTCTAAATAACTGGGAACTTGATCTGAATACATGGATTTGCATATATGAATTTAAAAATGAAATGCGTATTCTAGTGACATTATTGATACAAAAATGAAAATAAGCTTAAATTCCCAAAGAACACAGAGAGGCATAGAGAAGGAATGTGACAGAATTTATCTCTGCCGTATGCACAGGTCAGAACTACAGAAACTGAGAAAAGGAAGTCATTCTGACCATCCAGGTATTCTACCATGTCTGCCCATTTTTAATATATTCTTGAAGTAGTAGAAGGTACAAATGGATCATATTTTGTCATATATTTTTAGCTGATGGACTCCAATTCTAAAACTTACACTTTCCTCTACCATATTCAAACTGAATATTCATCATTCTATATTGTTTTAGGTATATGTATGTTTTACATTAAAAATGTTGGCAATGAGAGAAAAGTTGAAAACCTTTTAGGATATATGCAATAGGTGACACAATAATGGATGATGTCCATGTAATGAAACACATGTTTCCAAAGTAATAAAAGTGACTTATTTTCACTGCTTTCTAAACAGACAAAAAGCATGTTTCAAATCTATATACTTCAAAAAACAATCAAATTACTGTTTGGCTATACACTCATGTCTTTAAAAGAAAATATTAGAAAGAATTCATTAGTTGTATCAAGCACTGCTTAGAAACTTACACTTGTCTTGGAACACGGAAAACTCGAATTTGCTACTAATCTTTTTGATGACCTTACACAAACTAGCTTTTTCCTCTCCACCTCTTCCTACTAAGAGCATGAAAATATAATATTGATCACCTTGAAATGAAAGGTGTAACATGAGGGAGAATTATTGTCATTACTCTTACTTGTTTGGGTCCTCTATACCATGTGTTATGTCAGCAACCTTAACCTTTCAGAACTGAACACACAAACTCTATCAAACACCTGCCAGCCCTACATCTGTTTCTGTTCTAACATAAACAACAGTTTCTATAGAAAACTAGGAAATACAAGAGTTTGTGTGGGGAGCTGTTGATGATTCTTTTTACTGGGATTATTTCCAAGCATGGATTTTATGCTATACTTACCACACAAGGTAACTAACTATACTTCCATCTGCTGACATGCCTTTCAATTGCCTATTTACCAGCAACCAAACTAGGTTTAAACTACTTATAAAACAAATTCCACTCTGGCTCCAAAAGATCTCTGTTCTTTAGTTCCATATACAAGGACAGAGAGTACAGTCCTTATTTCAGAAACATTCACAGTATAACACAACTGGGATGAAAAAGGAGGCCGTAAGTACATTTTAGTGGAGAAAGCAAAGTAGAAACTAGCTGGCTTCAACAAAACATTGAACTACATGGCAGAAACACTGAATTCTCTGACACCATGGAAAAATGACAAATTACTTGGGTGTGGGATCGCTGGGGCCTTGACTAAGATGAATTAGGCTGTCTATATCTCACAGAGCTTTTATTTCAGGAGCAGCTGCTTGAAATTCTTCCAAGCACTTTTATTCAGAACATTGCCTTTTTTTCCAAAAGGCAGACTTTTCAGGAATAATTATTCTCTTTATTAGAAATCCTTCAACTTTATAAAGTTCTCCTAAATACCAAGAAGAAAGAAGAAACATGGCTCCTTCTGCTTCTAAGCCCTGTAACATGCCTCTGAAATCTGAAAGATCCTAGCCTGATTTATTCTTATTTACAACAATTTGCAAAAATAAGGTCACTTCTCATTACTAATCCATATTCCCTCTCCATTTCTTCAGTGTTCTGGATCTTTGTTCGAATCTCTTGTTCTTTTAATATGCATAATAAAATACCAATTGGAACTAGAACCGCAGTGCTTCTTTCTTAAGAAAATTAGCCATTATCACCAAAAAATACACAGGCAGTTTTGTAGATAGGTGTATTTTCCACACATAAGTATTTCCAAACATAAGTACTCTAACTTCTGTGCAAAGCTATCACAAATATCCGGGTAGGGCATTCTTCTCTCAAAGACACAATAACTGCATCAAAATCCCAAATCTAGCATTTTTCCATCTATAGCATTTTTTAATTTTTTTTTTGCAAAATTCATCACAGTTATGCAAGAGAATGACTATATCATGATACAAAAAATAATGGCGTACAACAAGCTTCCAAATCTGTAGGTTAAGAAAACTCAAATAAAAAAAAAAATTAGGAAATGTTTATAGTGTTTTCAGTAACAAATCCTATTCTGTATCTTTCTTTTATCCCAATACCTCTTACATTTTAAAAGTCAGTGGCTTGTTACAGTTTGCTGGTAGGTTTTGACATTCTTTTTATTGAAAAAAAATGGTGTAATATAAATAATGATCTTAGACTGATAGGTCAAAAAACTCCTGAAAAAATATTGACTATTGATACAAGTTACTTATTTTTGGAAGATGAAGACGCTAGGATGTTTGGGACCAGGTGTTCTAGAAAACCTATTTCCTATACAGAGGTTCTTCCTACAAGCTACTGAACTCTGATATAAGGAATCTAAGAGATGCAATATCTGAACAGACAAAAGTGGCAGTGTAAATTATAACTTTATATTGCAATTATCATAACAATTTTCAAAGGGCAATTTTGCTACACAAAAATATTTGTTTTGTTGTATTTGTTGTCCTTGACAACATTTGTTGTCCTTGTATTTTTAAAATGAATTCTCTAAGATCATATATAGCGTGTAAACTACTGATCTTCTTCATGAAGGATGCTTAAAACACAGCCTGAAGCAAATGGAAGAACTGTAAGAAACATTTATACAAAGCTGTATCAGAGAATTAGAAAACACGAGCAAATACCTTACCAGCATCACTGGTCTGTATTTTGTAATCTGTAATTAAAATTTTTATTCGTGTAGGTTCCAATTTCTAGGTGTCATTGTTTCTGAATCATACACAAGATTATCAATTTGTTCCAACGTAATCAAGTGTATATTCTCCTATTCACAAACCACTCACAAGTGTGCCGTAATAATTAAATCTTATCCGATATTATCAAAACTAAGAATCTCCATAACAATGACATTCTCAAACACAGAATGGCATTGGGTTTGAAGATACTGTCATTATTCCTGCATAAGAATGTCCAAAAAAAATATTAATGAATACTTTGTTAAAAAGAAATTAAAGAGCCTACATGGAAAAAATGTTACAGAAGGATAGGTCCTTTCATTTTGATTTATTTTCTGCTTTGCTGCACCTTATTTTCTCAGATATGGCAAACAACGATAACAAAAAATAAAGCCTAATACATGTACTTACTTGTGATAAAATGGAAAACTGACGGGGATAGGTTATTGTATTTCGATCAGCCTCCATGAAGTACCGCTGGGTTCGTCACCTCTCCCCATCTAGTTTCTTCTCCAACATTAGATGAGAGGTAGATACAACATCCATGTATTTCATTATCACATCAGACAGCAGTGAGCTGACCTCCACTATGTCTGGATGTGCCTCTGCAACAGTTGTCCAGCAGCTACAGAAAGAACATTCTCTATTTGCTTGTTTGTAAATAACTTTTTCCAACATTGAATTCCTGTAGTGGTATTTATAGAGTTATTCCAGGCAGCACTGCTCCCTCATCCTGCCTGGGACAGTTTGATGTTTGATGCCTTGGTGTTGCCACACCACAGCACAGCCTCCAGCATCAGCTGGAACAATTATCCTTGACACTGACCCAGACAGAACTGCTACTAGGAGCTGTGGCCGTGCACTCCCAGACACACTGAGGAGTGCCTGGGACCTTTCTCCTGGGATGGGGGAGATGGGGCCTGCCTGGTGGGGACTGTGCTCTGCTCAGGGCACTGCACCACTGGACAAAGCAGCTGTGAAGGAGAGGAGCATCCTGACAGGAGGATGTACAGTAGAATGTCAGGATCTTCACAGAGACAACACTCTCAAAACAATGCAAAGAAAAAGGAATATCTAGAGCTTGCTACCAAAGAAGCAGAGGATGAAGGCTCCCAAGAGGAGGTAGGTTGAAGACTTATGACTTCTGCCAAGAGAAGGAAGGCTTTTTCTCTGACTACAGAGGAATAATTGCAGGAGAGGTATAGCAACCTAGGAACAGGTGAGGGAGAGCAAGGAACAAATGAAGGACGCATCAGAGCCGGGTGGGTCTGCATCAAGTGCTCACATCACAAATAAACGCAGTAGCTGACAGTCATTTGGGGCCGAGGGAACAGAGATTAATTGATCAAGTTGATGAATATGATGCCTGTTGATTGGATTCAGGACATTGTGGAGTTACTACCAAGGCTCATCCTGACCCTTGGGCTATTACTTCTTGCTGCTCATGTGGGCATTGGGTTATTCATGTGGGCACAAATTACATTATTAGGGCCAACTCTGAACACACTGAAAATTACCACAGTGCACTGGGGTCAAGTGTGAAGGGCAGGGGACAGAGGGGGTGTTCTAAATTCTACCACTGAGGAGAAAAGGCTAAAGTGAGGCTGCAGTCCAACACCTGACCATGTGTAGTCCAAAGCTTATCAGTGAGGATCAGAGGAGCAGACCAATATAGGTGACATTGTGGTAGATGCCTGCTATAAACCACACAAAATCAGAGAGGAAGTCATTGATGCTTTTGTTGGACAGAAGGAGGAAGCTTCATGATTCCAGACACTTATACTCATTTGGGCCAATTAACAACCCTGATATCTGCTGATGGTGTAATATGGCTGAGTGCAGCAACCAGGAGATTTCTGAAATCTGCTGACGACAATTTCTTGTTGGAGCTGAAAGGCACTCTTCCTGACCTGTCGCTCTCAGATAAGGAGAAAGAGGCAGGGTTGTGAAGATCAACAGCAGCCTCTTGATCTTACAGCAACCATCAGACTGTGGAGTTCAAAATCCTGAGAGAAGTGAGAAAGTGAGATTGTAAGGTTAAAACACAGGATTTTAAGAGAGAAGAATTCACCATGTACAGGGATCTTCCTGGTAGAATCTCACAGAAGGCTACCATGGAAGGAAAGAGAAAGCTTGGGAAAGCAAGCTAATCTTCAGGGACAGCTCAAAGCACTAGAACAGCTCAATCCTGCATGTGGGAAACAGGGGTAAATTTCACAGGAAGAATACAGGTATTGGCCAAAGGGTAGAGCTGGGAAAACAAAACCTCAGCTGAAGCTGAAAAAGTTGAAACTAGCAATGGATATTGAAGGCAGAGGAAAGGCCAACAAAAGAAAGACTATGGAAAATGTAGATAGATCCTCTAAGCAACCTAGTAACAAACGACATGGAAAAGTTTGGGACACTTGGTCCCTTTTTTGCTTCCGTCTCCATTGAGAAACTTTGGCCATGTTTCAGATCTCTGAGCCTACCTGTAGAATCTACAAACATGAAGTATTTCTATATAGCAGAAAATACAATGAAAAAGCATTTAAGCCAATTGGATACAAGCCCATGGGACCAAATGAGAAGGATCTGAGGGTGCTGATTCAGTTGGTCAATACCACTATCTGTCATGTCTAAAAAGATCAAGAGGGGGTTCTGTAAATTGATAAAAGCTGAATATCACACACATATCTAAGAAAAGCAAGAGGGAAGATTCAGGGAGCTGATAGTCAGTCAGCTTCACCTCAGTCTCTGGGAAAATAATAGAGCAATTTCCTCTGCAAGTAGTTTTCAAGCACAAAAATTACAAGAAAGTGACTGGGAACAGTGAGGATGGATTAACCAAACAGCTGTTATACCTGACTAGGCTAACTGGTGTCTGTGATGAGATTATTGTCTGAGGACAAGGAAAGAGCAATATATGCTGGGGGTAGCCTTATTTTGTTTGACCCAATATCCCACAGTATCCAAAGGAAGGTAGGAAGATAATTGGCTGAACCTTCTGGCTCAAAGAGATGCCATCAGTAGCACAAAGTCAGCTGGTGGCTGGAAGTAGCAACCTCCAAGGGCTGATATTGAGTCAGTACTGTTTAATGTCTTTATTAATGACCTAGATTGTCAGAGACAATGCATTCTCCAAAGGTTTGTGAACAATGAATTGCAGGGATACATGGGCAGGGCAGTTGTCAGAGGGACTTGGACCACCTATCCTGAGATCTTATTGCTACCTGCATCATGGTAAGGCATGGCCAGATCCTTCTCAGGGGTGCACAGTGTTAGAGCAAGAGGCAAAAGACATAAGTTTAAACCACAGAGAAGTCTGGATATATAAAAAAATTGTCATTATTGTTATTATCATTACTTTTAATCACAAAGGCAGACCAACACTACAGAGGGCTCAGAGAAGTTGTGTAATCTCCCTCCTTCAATGCAAAACTGACTTAGACAAAACCCTGAGCAGTAAGAAACCAGATCTAATTGTACCTGCATCAAGTAGGATGGACAAGACTCTTCCAGGGATCCCTTCCAATCTAAAGAACTTTAACAGGTCTATGGTTCTGGTTTCAGGCACCCTAGGTAGTAATAATATATTATTAGGTCTATTTCTAAATGCCCAGAATATTTTGTATGCACTGTAGATAGGAAAGCTGCTAGGGACAGTCCTGCCTGTACTAAAAAGTCTTAAATCTGTTAACTCCAACGAACCTGATAATTTACTATAATTTTCTTACACAGTACTATTGACCTGTTAACACAAACAAATAACCCAACACCCTTCTTCAAAGAAAATGCCATAGAATGAACTAATATTTCTAAAGTTGTTCTTGCTAAGTAAAACACAACTGCCATGCAAAGTAGTCCTTTTGGAAATGTTTACAAGGCTTGAACTTCTTGATTTTAACATTTTTGTTTAAACTTGCTTAAATGTGTTGATTAATTTCACTAGCTTTCTTAACTTTAAAAATATTTTTTACTTCAGATTTTGCATTTCTTTTAAAGAGGTGCAATTTTTTACCCTTAAAAATACTATGGGTTGGGGTTTTCTTTTAATTTTTTTATTTTAATTCACAGAAATCAGGCAAAATTCCAAGAATAATGGGAGCTAGGAGAGATTTTTAATAAGTCCCATATGCACTTCCCATGCATCTAAAAATTATTTATGACTAAACAACAAGTAGATTGATGTTCAACTCTGAAGGAATTTGATGGCTGTGATTCCAGAACTTTCTTTAGTGGCTTAAAGCAATAAAGCTGTATTTTAATAACAATATTAAAGAATAGTAGTGATAACACTAAATGAAAATTTACAGTTGCAACAAGAAGCTTTCAATATTTCTTCAAATCATTATCAAGAAATTATTTTAAACATTCATCTCTGAAATGTGTTGTGTATTAGTAATTTCGTCATCTATATTATAACTAAAATCTCATTATTACTGCTTTTCTTTAATGTTCTTTTCTTTCTAAATATCTCACAAAGCATAAGCAAAAACCTAAACGTAACATATCATTTAAGATTTAACCCATAGTAGGACATAATAGTAAAACAATAACCCCTAAAAAATAACAATAACAAAAATCACTTTATGCTTCCCATTGCAAAATATGTAGAAAAATTCTTGTTTATTGTAAAGATTTTAATATTTTCATTAAAATTCATTTCAGAACCTCTTAAACATAAATGTTAGTTCTATTAGCTCCTGTATTCTCCATTGTTGTCCTTTATCCACAAGGTCTTTAAGTAACAGAAACCTTTCTGTACACTAAAACATGCCATAAAACTTTAGCTTATAACCTTACAAAAACCTTTTCTATAATGTGCTTTTTAGAGACAGAATTGCATATCTGAATGAGTAAGTATAAGCATTTTTGTGCTAAGTGGTTTGCTTTTGTTTCTAAAATGGAAAAATCAAGGGAGCTAACTAAATCTCTAATTCACTCAATACTTTGCCTTACACATTACATTATCTCCGGGAAGATATAAACATAGCTGAGAAATTTGTGATGAGTGTAGCAAGTACAGGCTCATCTTTTCCTCCATTACTCTGTTACCTCTGCTGCTGTGCTAACAGAATTCACTACAAGGTAGTTAGAAATATATTTCCATCAGTCAAATAAAGAGAAAAAACTATGAACATGATCATACAGTCATCTATAAATCATTATTGTAATAGGGTTATTTACTTGACCACAAGCTGTATTTGAAAACTACTCAAAATGCTGGATTTTATGGAGAAAAAAATTATGTGTAGGGAATTAAATACAGCACTGATATTGTTAAATGTAAATTTCTGTATTAAATATAAAGCCTATACTGGCTAAATTAATGCCCTGACTATACTGGTATGAGTTTTCCAGTTGCATGTGTGCAGATATATTGTATATGTTATTATTGGTGGTGTTTTTCCTTAAATCCAACGATATTTCATATTCAGAGACAAATATTGGCAGTTGCTAAAGTCTGCAAACTGTCACATTATCTCTGCTGGAAGCAGACAAAACAAAAACATCTTTTCCGCAGGATGTCGAAATAAAATGAGTAATTATCTCCTAATGGTAAACGAGACTTTATCAGAGTACAGTCCTCCTGGCACAGGTTCATACACAGCCCCTACTATCTGAAAAATAAAAAAACTACAGTTTGTTGAAAAATACTCCAGTATTAATTTGAGGATCCAATATGGTAAGTATTGTCCCTTGAAACTATCTGATGAGCATTACATCATCAGATCTAACGTGCAGAACAACTTAGATGCAGACTCTCTCTTCCAGTCAGGTATCCAGTACATTCTTACTGTAGATTAAAGTGCTACAATATTGAACATTTACAAGAAATCTTTGCAGTTAGAATGTTAAGACAGAATTCATGAAATGATAAACACTTGTGCTCGTTCACAAGCCACACACATTAGAGCTGAGAGCTGTTTATGTGTCAATAAACTTAAATATAAATTCTCTTGGATCATGAGAACATATGCAGAATAAATGGGAGGTTGATCTGGCAAATATGAATACCTTAGTTGCCAAGGAGAGCATATTGGTGCTGTAAAATGCTGGGTTCAGAGTGACCATCTGATGAAAGATGCATCCTGCAGTCCAGACATCAGCTTTCTCTCCATACAGGTCACCCTTCACAACTTCAAGACTAGGGAGAAGGAAATGCAAGCCAGAAGTGTTTTTTTAATTCACATAGAAGTAGGCTTATTTTCTAAAAAATAAACAACACACCCTATATTTAGTTACTCACTACAACATAATTACACACACAATTACATTCAAAAAGTTGCACATGTGGCATTTACCAGCCAAATTCTTTAAGGGGAAATACAATGAATAGATTTTCAACTTCTGCTGCAATTCTTCTCACAGCGCTGGGGGTTTATATTTTATTCACTTGTCCTTTCCACTCACGTAGTCTTTGGACTTACTGGACATAAATGAACTACAGCATTTAGAACTAGTTTACAATGGGGACATTTCAATAAAACAGACTAGAGAACAGATAAGTATGGCATCTCATCTTATAATTCAGACATTTTGAATACAACTCCTGCATTTAGAATGATAATCAATATCGTTTTGCTATTAATGTAAGTAAATGAACTTGACTCATTGTATCGTATTGTATCATTGTATCATCATGGACACTCAGCAGGCAGCCAAATGACAATACCAAAAAAAATTTGTAAAGATACAATTAAAGAAAATGGAAGAAGACAGTAACTTCAGTTTTGATGCAGTATAAAACAGAATTTACTTCCTTTAATTTCCTCAGTGCTTTTCACGAACCTGGATGATAACAACTTACATTTGTAGGTGCATTCTGATGTTGGAGTTCAAGTCTTAGCAGTAAGTAAAGATCATATCACAGAATGTGCTTGGGTTTTTTCATTCGGAGATATAGAAAAATACTTGACTTCTTTAATCTGTAAAATCAACCTGAAAACCAACTTGTTTATCTTTTTCTTTCACCTTGGAATTTGGAACCACTAAATCTTCATAATTATAGTACTGATATCTTTGGTAAAATGCCTTGTTGGGGTGCTCAGAGATACTGAAATTCAATTAGTGATGCTAGAGGATATCCTGCTGCTATGTACAAAACACAGATTTTTAAAATACATGGGATGATATATGACGAAAGATAAGATAAATTACATGAACATAACAGAATAGAAAGTCAGAACAGAGTTCACAGTGCAGGGAAGTGAGAGAGACTGACAGGTCAAAGTCTTCTAGTAAAATTGTTCAAGCAAGATACAGGTTCTTGGGTCAAACCTAATAAGCAATTTTCTTTGAATCTTGCTGCTGTTGCATAACTACAGAGTGAGTATTGAATATTGTGCTAGGACATAATAGTATTTCTGTAATCACACTGTGTGTGACACTAATTCATTACATGTCTTTGTGGAAGTTTCCTTTTTGTATAGTAAAAGTGTCTATTAGAGTAAACATTAGTACTGCAACTTATCATATAGATGGTGAGCTCAATAAGGCAAAGCCCCTATCTTAGTAAAGTTCTAAGCATGCCATGCTCCCAGTCAGGAAAAAAAAGTCTGAACTGAATTTTAGTCTTTAGTTCTAGGGATAATTTCCATGCACAGAGAGATCAAGTTAAAATTTATTATTTTTAAATTACTAGATTATATTAAAATACCAAACTGAAATTATTCAAGCCCAATTTATGTAACTATGCAAAAAGCTTTATAGCAGCCACAGAAAGAGAAAGCTGAATACAACTGAGAGAGAAACAGAGGCAACCATGACCTGGCCCACAGAATCTTGTTCCTGAAGAGTGGGGAAAAATCTTGCCTGATATTCAGAGCAAACAGCAGCCCACCAGCTGGTGCCTTGGAAATATCATACTATGATTTAGAAATCATAGAAAGAATACAGTGCTGACAAGGTTATAGTTTTAGCATGGTTTCACACAAATGCACAGTAGCTGAAAGTTAATGAAGTCATTTGTTCTGTTTATTCATGCTGAAAGATTTCTTGTTCTAAATGCTTATCTAATCCCTCTTTTTTTCAATCAAAAGGACTTATAGCAGAATAGTATTTGATCTTTTCTTCCAGAACAAATGTCCTAGTCAGAAATCTCTGATACTGAGAACATTAGAATGACCAATACCTTTAAAAATACTGTCTCATGCTTAAGAAATACTTTAAATTACTGAAGTAATATTTATTTAATGTGACTATGAAAGTTTTACAGGGAATATAAAATCCCATACTTATATGATGCTATGCTTTTGTGGCTAATTAGTTCTGTAATTTAGATTTTCAAATAGGATTTTCAAATATTATTTATTTACTTTTCAAGGGATGTAGTAAAACCCGTCACCATGTTCTACAGACTTGCCTCACCATCTGCTAGTTAGAAATGTGGGTGGGGTACAGTAGTTGTTGACTAGCAAAACAGTTCTGCAGTCGAGTTGCATGTTTTGGATCCACACTGGTGAAGGATGCCAAGCAGAGAAGGTACCCAGTTCTTGTTCCTGTACACTGCCACCCACAAACAGGAGAGTGGTGGGAGTACATATGGTTTGCCTAATTCAGATGACAACTGTGTATAAACTGTCACTGTCTGGTCAGGACCAGAAAGAATATGTGGAACCAGTCTTACTCACAAACATTGAGAATTTAATACAACTTTTTTTTTTAATTTATAAAGGCAGCACTCATCCTTTAACTTTTAGCTTAAGATAACTCAATTGGCTGAAACCAGACAGCAGTACTAATTAAATTTTTAGCAAACAGATGTCTACATCATAAAATGCATTCAAAACAGAATACAGAAAGGAGGAGCCCCTAAGAGATCATAAAGATTTTTATTTCCATTGCTCCAAGGGCTGAGCTTACTGCCACTAAGCAGCATACTGATGCTATTAGCCACAGCTACTAGAAGTAGCAGAATTTAATTCTTGCAGCTAACATATTCAAAATAATAACTCTAGTTCTCATCTAAGTTTGCAAATCACTGCTGATTTCCAACTTATATATTCAAGCTGAAAAAGGTTTCTCCAGCATCATTATGCTAACTGTAAGAGAGTCCTTCACTAAACAAATGTCCATAGTAAATGTAAGACTAAATGCTTTAAAATGAAAGACATAGAATTATATCCACAGAATAACTATCCAAATTGTCATCAGCATCCTTTACAATTTCAGAGTTGTTTCTTAGAAAAGTCACTCTTGCTCAACATACTAACACTGCTTTTATTCTTTAAAGCAGAATCCTCTATGCCCAATGGCCTCAAAATGAGCCATTACTTAATCCAAATAGCTGGTTTTCCTTCAGAACTTCTTTTTACAAAATTAAGAAGCCATTTTAAATACAGAAGAGGTTTCCCACTTACCATTTACCCACTTTTCTACCCCACATTTATAATTAGGATTTTTTTAAAAAACATTAATAACCAAATCATGTTAGTACAGTGCTATTTGTAAAACATCAAATACATTTAACCAAATGGCTGTTTGCTTAAGAACACTTTTAACAGACATTTAAACAGACTGTATCTGAGTCTGCTACATTTGAACTACCACACATCTATATGAAAGATGACTATCCTCACTAGATTAGCTCATGTTCACATTAGTTATTAATGGACAAAAGTTCCAAAATTAAGAAAGAAGTCCTAAATTTGGAGAGGGAGAAAAAGAGGAGAAGTGTGAATGATGTTTTCAAAACAACATTATTTTCTAGAGCCTCTGAAGCTTCTAAAGAATATTATCAGTACTATCAGGCTGAGTTTACATGGGATACAACCAGTGAAGATTTCCCAAGCTGCACAGAACTTCAATAAACTAGTCATGACTTATCTTGCTGCAGTGTTCACTGGTGCTTCCAACAGGTGTAATAACACACTGGTATGTGTCATCTTGCAGCAGGAAGAGTATTTTCAAATGAGACTAGTTTTCAACTAGACAGGAATTAATGAAAACAGCAGTGATTCTTCAAGACTGACTCCCAGAGAAGATGATGTTTATAATTAAGGCAAAACAAAGAATCATCTGCCACTGCCGAGGATTTTAAAAATGACAGTTATTGCTTTCAGTCTTTAACATAACTTCAAATAATTATTTAAACTCTGATGGAGATTCCAGCAGTAGGTATTAGCTATACAAACACTCTTACCGAGAAACCATAACTATTCAGGAAACAATCCAAGCTGAAAATAACTGGAAACTAGCAAAGTATCAAATATGCTTACTCCTTTCTTCTTTACCTATAGATATTGATTTTTTTCCCACTGTTGGAGACAGGACAGTAGGAGAGATAGTAGAAGCTGGCCACACATTTATCAATGGGGGTTTTTTGTTCCTCTGGTGCCAAATGCTAAAAGAGTCTCTGCAGCTTCTACTAACTTCAGGTAAGTCAATATCTTTGCTAAAATACCTATATACTTGCTTGCAATGGATAGCCTTGCTACTTGCTGGCAGGACTCACAAAGCAAAAGTAGAGAAAGGGATTTTCACAATCTTTGTACCTATGACTGCCACAATTCACTATAAAAATTAAACTGCTGTTCCGTGGCCCAGATAAACAGGGATTTATCCAGAAGTGTCTTGAAAATCTTCAGAGATAAAGACTACACAACCTCTCGCTTCCATATTTGACTGTTACAATTATGAAAGAAAATCTACATGCATCAAGTTAGAAACTCTCCTGTTTCAATTCATGTCTATTTTCTCAGAAAAGTTCCAAGACCACAAATTTCAGTGCAAAGAATGAGAAAATGCTTGTATTTGGACACCATTTCTAGGCTTCTACGAATCCATCTTCATTGTACCTAAACTACTGCAGGATAATATGTGAGTGTTTGGAGACCACCGTGAAAAAACCCTACATTTACTCTATAATCAGTTCTTTGAGTCACAGAAAGACGGGGGTATAATACAAGAAGGGAAAAAAAATGCACCAGCATAATCTCAAAATAAAAAATAGAACAGCAGCTTCTGCATGTCACCATTTTTCTCTGGATAGTTTGCTGCAAGCTACAGATACACATTCATTATCATAGCTTCATAATTCCCACTAAAACCAATGGAAGAAGAAACAAGAGCCACAAAACTGACAGTTTGAATGAAGAGGTTCTGTGAATATTGCTGAAGCTATTTGCATTTCTCACCCACATAAAGAATTCAACACAAGCCTTTTGGGGATATTCTGTGTATCTCTTGAGTGATGAAGCAGGAACAGGATTTTCAATCACTAGTAAAAATTTTACCTTCACAGTTTTCTATTTTGAAATGGAAAAAGTATGGCCAAATACGTCTATAATTATTTATTATGTTGTCATCTAACTTGCTACCATTTTTCTCCATACAAATTATGTTAAATATTTTTTGGGAAAGAAAATGTCTATATAATCTCTTATTCATGAAATACATCCTAAACTTCTACTGACACGTCAGGAAAAATCCATTACTTATTCATCAGTTCCACCAAGTTTTAAAATGTACACAAGTAGGGAAAAAATTTACTACCTTCAGATGGCAATTCTACTGTGTGATAAATCCTCATACCACCAGGTGGGGAATGTAATTTTAAAATGGGTGAAGTGAGCTAAGAGAGGCCACTTTCATGAGTATAATTGCTCTCTCATCAGTGTAATCTCAACAGTTTCATTTCCTAGTCCAACCATTGCCTGTCTCTGCCCAGAAAGCTCTTCTATATTCATAGAATTTCGTCTATAGAGGCAAAACCAATCCACAATCAGTGAAAGGCCATTAATAACTGTAGAATACAGCAAACTGCATAATGCCTGCCTTATCTTTTTACTAATATCTTCCAAAAAACCACCTTGGTTTGATGTGAAAGGACAATTTTTCACTGCAAATAATTGTAAACTTGTGTAGTCTGTCTCAATCTCAAATGTTAATGAGCATTGAGAAATGTGTAAAAACAAGATCCCAGTAATAAACCAGTGTAAATTTCAGTTACACTGCTGTTGATCAACAATTTAGAGAATTCACTAGCTTTCTGCTTCCTTTCAACACAATTCAGTACCTCTCTGTTTGAAATAGTTGCGAATTTCATAATTTACTTTCTTGGGTTTTTTTATTTTGCACTTTTGAAAATAAAGATATGGACATCCAGTTAACATTCAGCAACAGATTTGTATTTCTTTGAATTTACAAACCTTGAAGGTTTTATGTGTGCCAGCTTTATACAATATTGCTTAGCAATGCCAAACATATTAACTTTGAAAAATAACTTATGGTCTCTAGCATTATAATAAGACATTGTTCTAGAACACATGAAAAACTGCCACCAACTTACTTCTAATTCACCCTTGTCACATATGAATATAAATCAAATTACATTTTTTAAAGGTTTATTCTATTGTTCGTTGTTCCTATTGCTTTGTTAAACAAAAACAAAGAAATAAATACCTTCTTCATACCTAAATTACTAAATACCCAAGGTGAAAGCATGTTCAGAGCACAAGGTCCTCTTCCCAATTTCTAAGTGCAAAGAGGCCCTTGTACCTTTTTCCCCTATCAAAAACTTACAGCACATATGAAACTGTGAAGACCCCAACAGCCTCACACGGGATAAGTTGTTTAGGCTGTATATTCAAAAGATATTGAAAGCCCACATGGTGTTTTGCTTCTCCCAGTAACTCTCTTCCATCAGGGTCTGCTCTCCTGTGCCAGCACAAGTACTTCTACAGCTGATTTACACATCAAAAACCTAAAATATTTTTAAGCCAGTTTAGTTCTCTAATCTAGTTCATCATTTTACGTTTTCACAAATGCTTGTGTTTGCCCTGGAGTATGGCTGGTTTAGGTTGGGTGGTTGTTGTCACAATCGGATTTTTTTGCCTTGAATCATTTCATTGACACAGTTTATATCACAGCCTCAAAACCAACTGGTACTGGACAAGTTTGGGAGGCTTTTTCTATGGAAGAGAGGTACTAAATAGAACTGCCAAGAAGTCAGTCTTAGAAATATAAAATCAGCTTTCACTGAAACATAACTTTCAGTTTTACCCTTAGCTCATAACGCTCAATTGAAACTCTCTTTTACCTTTACTAAGAAAAATTAAGTCAATCAAAATATAACTATACAAGAAAATGCATAAAAAAACTTCAGCATATCTATTGCCAGTTCCTCTTTCTGGGTATAAAGCCTATATAAAAGCTGCTGAAATGAGCAGAAAAATGCTAGTGCTTGTTCTAACTTAGTAGGGCTTACAGAGAGCCAAGGCCTCTTCTGCTTTCTGCACTGCTGTGCTGGTAAGGAAATTGGGAGTGCATGGGACGTTGCAAAGAGATAGAATGGGATAGGTGACCAAAACTGACCAAAGAGATATTCCAGACTATATGACATCATGCTTAGTATATACATAAGGAGGAAGGGTGGGACATTTGGAATGATGACATTTATCTGCCCAAGTAACATGTTACATGTGATGGGGCCCTGCTCTCCTGGAGATGGCTGAACACCTGCCTGCCCATGGGAAGCAGTGAATTAATTCCTTGCTTTGCTCTGTTTGCATGCCTGGCTTTTGCTTTCCCTATTAAACAGTCTTTATTTCAACCCATGAGTTTCTCATCTTTCATCCTTCCAATTCTCTCCCCAGTCCCACTGATGGCTGCATGGGGCTTGCTTGATGGTTGGGGTTAAACCATGACACAGACCTATTGGAAATGTTTTTTGCCCCTCATCAGGATAGGGTGTATAGACATATTGGGAAAATATCCCATAAATATGCAATTCCATTTGAATTTGGCCTTCTCATCTACATACTCCATTTGTTAATCTGGAGAAAAAACGTGTTGGGAGTCAGTGTGTAAAATAACTATTCTTTCTAGGCCTTAATTTTTTTTAAATTGTTTCAAGGAAAATCTTAACGGCCTTGCAGCCTCTATTTGAAAAGGTGATGTTCACATTAAGCCAATTCTTTCTTCAGTTTTCTTACTATTACTAAAGAATGTCACACAAAGTATCACCTTTCACACTGTAATAAAAATATACTCATCTAATTGAATTCAAAATGTGCACAGCTGTTTCAACTTTTCTACACTTCTGAATTTTCAAGATTATATGCATCTTTGAGTAAGTTATAAGAACAAATCAAAGTAACATGAATTTGCAATTTAGTGTTCCAGTATTACATAAAGAACTTCTGGAAGGCTTAAAACAGAAGAACACATTAAAGTGTTTTTAATTTACATCTATTGTTCCTTCAGACACATCATGGAACAAAGTCTAAAACAAGAGGAAATATAAGCCACATTCTGAAACTTACAAAAAATAAAATTTCCCTTTGATGTGATTTGTTATTTATATTATCAAAAACACTATTATCACTGCACAGTCCACACACGTGATGTTATACATTTATACAAAAATATCTAGCATATTGTCAAGCTGTCAGTTTTAAAATAAATGCTGCAGACAAATTGTATCTGTGAGCTGTGGCAAAGTGCTCTCCATACACATAAAAACCTGAACCATTCATATTCTAAAAAGGTACTCCTAACATGCATCTGGCAGATTCTTCTAAGAAGAGTTTCCTTCCAACTAGAGATGTTTTCCAGTGAATTAATATCCCTATTTCCTGTAAAATACTTAAGGAACTGCCTTACGTCTGTAACTGTAAAAACAGCTCAAGAAAATATTTTTTCCCCTTTTATCTATGGAACAGAAATCCAAACAGTTAAAAGTGGTAAAGAATTTTGCTTACTGAGATACATGCCTTTTGGAATGAACTTCATTCAGTGCCTTAATCAGGCTTAAAAGCTGGATAACCAAACTTATTAAGGAATTGCATGAATATTTACATTTTAGAGGGAGACATGGAAAAGAGACAACATGCAGAGACAACACAAGCCATAGCAAATCCTGTTGTACAACAGCTCTAAAATAAACCTAGATCTTTGATAACTCATTTCAAAGAAGGTGTCCATTTCACCGAACTTTAAACTCCTCTAAGAGATTTATGCTAAGATCTCTCTGTAGCAAATGAAGAGAGGTAGACACATCAGGTGGTTGATTCATCTCATCAACTAAACATAACTTTTTAAGGCAGATGGGATGAAATTCATTATCGGAATGGCTATTTTTTTCTCATTGCTTTCAGTAATCATCTAGCTGCTTGACTTGAACAAGATGCCCAGCTTTTAAATTGCTGCATATAAGCAAGATGAATCCCAGCCACACAGAGACTTGTTTCTGACAGCAACTTGTGTCTCACACTAAGGTATGAATTAGATGACTTTGCAACTATTTGGATTTGCTGGAAAATAATATACAAGATAATTAACTAATAGCAACTTTTCTGTCTAGCAATCACATTCAGTATAGATTAAACGGAAAAACAAAAACAAACAGAAAAAAGTAGAGATGAAACATTTACCTGAATAAGATGGTGACTTCATTGGGGGTTTTTTTTGCATAGAATTTAAAATTCTCAAATGTAAATAAAGTCTGTTGATCCAGATGCTCCCAACAACCATCACAAAAGTCAATACATGAAATAAGCACACAGGCTCATAACATAATAATCTATACATATTTTATTGTATTTTTATTAAAAATGTATAGCTTCCTTGTTCACAAATATCAGCTGAAAAACTAAGGTTGTGTGAGACACTGAGCAAAGACTAAAGAGAAGGAAGAGATTTGAGACACCACCTCATTCTGTTCAGCTCACTACCATACCACAGCAATGGGCACCTTTGAGAAATAAACCAGAAGCAAAATAGGACATGACACCTAAATGGAACTGTCACATGATGCTGTGATGAAAAAAAACATTTAATTCCACAGTTTTCTTCTCCAAATTCTCTCTAAAAATATTTTCAGGAATAAGCTAAAGCTTTTATCAATTCCTCTTGAGATAGGAAGTAGAAAGAGAATCAAGATACACATTAATTTATAAACAATATTAATTTTTAATTACATTAATTTGTAAACAAAACCTACCCACAAATTACATATACATATCCTTCTTCTCCCAGTTTAATAACTTGGCACCTTGCTCTCCATAAAAATACACAGACTACTTTTCTGCAAGTGGGATCACATAGTTATTAATACTGTATTACCTCTCTAGTCATAAAATCATTTACCTCTGCTTGTGTAGATTAAATTCTGGAGAACCTAGAGAAATACTGAGCAGTAATCCAGAAAAACAGCTTTCTTCAACAGAATAGACAGCAAATGCAGACATAGGGTCTGTCTGAAATCACAGGGTATTCAAATTCAAACTCCTTCAGCTGGAAAAGATAGAACAAACCAAGGAAAGACTAAGTTTGAACAATCCTTGATAGAGCTTTGAAATCTGGCTTCTATGAAAAAGCAAGCAACTGAACAAAGGCCACACCAACTAAACTCAGTCCCAAGACGCAAATGAAAAGAGAAAACAGCCATAATTGACCATCAAAGAATGGCAAAACAGCAAACAGGCTCTTTAGGAAACATCCAAGACAGCAAAATGACACATAATGGCAAAAGAATTTCAAACAGCACACTATATACTGAGCAACAAAGCAAAGCAGAACAAGAAATAGTAAGATTTAAAAAATAAGGATTTGCCAAGATACTAATACAGCTAACATCTTGAATATAGAGTAGAATGGAAAAGGCAGAAATAAACTCATCAAAACTATTCTAAGTCCTGCAATTCAGATGTCATAAGAACATTGTTTATCTTAATGTAGCTCACTTAGCATTACTTAAAGTAAATATGAAAGAAGAATTCCAGGAAACAAATGCCAGTAACATTGGACTAAAAGACATTTACAAGATGAGAAATTAGTTTGATGAAATGACTAATCTTAGCCTAATAAAAGTATTCCTTCATTATCATTATTATCTCTTCCAAAGAGATAATCACATAATAATTATTATAGATTAAAATAATTGCTGAACAATTTTTATAAGTTCTACAGAAATAACTATTTCCAAGAAGTACATTGCTGATTTATAATGTATTATGGTAGTAGTACAGTATTTTTTCCCCTCAAGATAGCAGTCTAAAGTCACCATGGAGTCTATAAAATTATTACATGCTACACCTCATCCCTCAGTGTTAAAGTAACCCTTTAGAAGCTGGATCAACACCTCTCACTTGATAGAAAAGAAGTACAGAGAACTGTTTTCACACTCCCTTAGATGTAAACAACCTGTGCTATGACTTTAAGCTACTTACAAGCCTTACAACTTACTTACAACTCTCCTCTTCTCAGAATAGGAAAAATATATAACAAGTCCATGTTACTTCCAAAGTAGACTGCTTTCATTTAGTCCAGGATTTTTTTTTTTCCTTTTCTCCTGTCTAATATAAAGTTATCTCTTAGGGTGAGACTTGTATAATTACCACTGGAACATTTTTCCAGAGATAAATACAGATATTTTCATGCTTTCTTACTTTGCTTCACATAATTTCCAGTTTTACTCCCAAGTATAATTGCTATCTCACATTGGACATGGGATTAAGTACTTTTCAAATGTTGGGTGACAGTAAACTAGACAAACTTCTTACTTAATAGAAACTATGTAAAATTTAATCATTTGAACATCTTTTTGTAAGGCAGTCTCTGTCAAGTTCTTATAATGTTCTTCCTTGAGGTTTATCCAGGTGTCTTTTAAGTCACAAGAGTGTCCATAATGAAACATAATGCTCTACACAGAGTTGTCCTGTGGGTTACACATGGGGACAGTACTGCCTGCCTGTCCAACCCATATTGTCCCTGCGGTTTCTATCTCCAATTGCACTGGATTTTTTGATGACACACATTATTATAAACTTATGTCTACACTACAACCAAACTTTCACAATTGTATTTCACTGCTATCTCTCGTTCTCAGAATGAACACTTGTATTAAACTTTCAGAAGATCCTCTGGTAAAAAAATCAGTGTTAATATACTGGAAGAATTTAACTTTTGTTACCTTTCTCTTCAAATCAGCAAATCCTCTCCAAGAGCCATCTGTTCCATGAAGGCCAAAATAGCACAAAACCAGTTTTGCACTAGTTTTCTGTTTTCCCTCACCATTACACAGTACTTTCAGTTTCCTATTCTCTTGGCTATCTAAACACACCAAACTACTATCACACAGCATATACTGCAGTTGATTTGGAAGGTAACATTTCAGCTGAGTTAAAAACCCTTTTTCTCCAAGATTGAATTGTTTCACTAATTGCTATCCATCACCAAATTTTCACAAACATTGAAAGAACCTAAACTCACAAACTTGCTTGAAATTGGTGAAATGTTTCAGATTCTATTTCTGGAGGAAGAAAGTACTACTGTGAAATCTAGTAATCTGACCATATATCATCATAAAGGCTAAAAATAAAGTATGTATGAAAATACAACACACACACTCATCTTAAATTACCTTTCCCAACACAAAAATGCCTCAAATAAGTGAAAATATTATGCCACCACAATAAGCAATGCAGCTACTCCAGGTCTCAACATGAGAAATCATACCAGAATATTGATTTATGCAATGCTCTCACAAGGTATGGTTATAAACAGAAGCAGTGACCAGTACTAGAAAAGAAATCTGGTTAACATAACACAGTATACAGACAGAATGTGTAGTCTATCAACAGAAACAAAGATCAAAGAATATTTTCTCCTCCACCGCAGAGAAGGTGAGTGACACAAGTAAAATAGTATGTCCAATTACCACTGAAATGGGAGTTTCCCATTTGGGAATGGGAGATACTATTTTACTTGGGAGTTTCCTCAAAATACCACAGCAAGAAAACTCCCCAACATTAGCACAAAAAGCTAAATAAATAACATAATTCTGTGCATCAGTTTTCTAACATTTGCAAAGAATTTTTTTTCAGAAAGATCAAGTTAGCTCACCAACTAATGTAGAACTTTCTTGCCCACTTCTTAATGACATGTGAGGGATCTACTCATAGTTTCTCAAAAGCTTATAGTGATCAGTCAAGTCCTCAAAGAATTATCATGGGATTCTCTATTCCATTCAATCTCAAAATTTACGTAATTTCCCAGAGTTCATCTAAGTTGTCTCTATACATATACAATTATATACATCTCTTTTCAGCTGGCAATACGTCCTTTCTTCCGAAATCACAACCCTTTTTTTGAAACAAAGAAATGGAAGGTATAAATGAAAGGAAACATCATTCTCTATAACAATGGACAACTGCTCTGTCTCTCCTGGGAAGGCCTTTGAGACTACACGATAATAAAAACTGTCACCACTAACTTGGAGCAGATTGTTTCTAGTGACTTGTGACTTCAGAATTCATTACAAATTCCCTAAAACAATCTTTTCTTCAATTTTAAATGTATTAAGTGTAAACACATCCATTTAATATATTTGGTATTTTAAACATACACATTGCTGGATTTTTTAGTTCAGGGAGATAACCAATTAAAATGAATTTAATTAGTGTGATAGTTTAATACAACCTAGTATGAAGTAAAATTAAAAACCATCACAATTACAAAACATAATTATATAAGCCCCTCTCTAAACATAAAACAGCGTCTGCAGTCATTTTATTATGACACAAGGTTTGAAAAATTGCATTAGCAAATTGATTCAGTCAAGCCCAAATGCAAACATATTTGGTGCATACAGTGATATGCTTCTATCTGAACCATTCTGCATAACACTGCTTAGTCAAATTTAAACAATAAGCATCAAATGCTACTTTTGACATTTATTGTTTTGTTTCTGTACTATATTGTCTGCTCCAAGAAGAGTGGGTTGCATCTCAAACTACTCAAAACTATTACCTGTGAATTCAGAAGAAAGCCATTTCTGCCATTCTAAGATGAAAATGCTCTCTCACACCTTTTTTTCTCTTTGGTTTGGTTTGAGGTTTTTTTTGGTGCATTGGTAGGTAGGCAGCCCCAATTTTTTGACTTCTTAATAGCCTTTAACACCTACTTAAATTATACAAAAAAGCCCCACTAAAATTCTAGTCCAAGCACTGCTTAAGTGCAATAGGCTCTACAGGCCCTGATTTCTCCTTCAAGACTTGTGTTAAATACTGTCAGTTCACCTTGTGAACAGGTTTCCATTTCAAAAAGCCCACTGTCACTCACAGTACTAACCAAGCACCTTGAAAGTGGCCTCCAGTGCGTGCTGCTGCTTGCAAAGCCTTTTTAGTATTCTTAAATGATTATGACATTGGAAAGACTAATATCTTAGCCTGTCATTTTAAATATTACTCAAGCATGTATTTTAAATACAGAGACATCTGTAGTGTATCCTTGTTCTCTTTTCTGACTGCAGACAGGCAAGGATCACTGCATCCATGATTTTGCCTGTGGAGTAGAACTGACAAGTAATATCCCAAAGGACCACTTACCTGTGAGACTGCAACATGTAAGGGACATTTTATCCTCAATCCTGCATCCAAATAGCTGGATAAACACGTGGAAAAAACTTGCCAAAGTTCTAGCTCTGATATGAACTTCCATGTATAAAGACAGGGTATGAGAATGATAATAAATATAGTATAAGGAAAAATTATATTTTAAAAAGTATTTAAATCTACAGAACACTACTCTCAAACAAAAGTTTCCTGTAAAATATTAAAAATCTAAACGATATCAGTGAAAACAAAACAGGCATCTAACAAAGGGAAAAGAAGAAATAAATGTAGCTGGGATAAGAAAAATTACAATTCAGTGAGCCTGAGGGCCACATCAGCATGGTTTTGACACCTCTAACCCTTCTATTTTTAAACTGGTGTTTAAAAGAGCAGAATAACTTCTTATCAACAGCTTCTCTTCCCAGTTATAAGTGAACAAAACAAATTGATTATTTCAGAGAAGCTGAAAAAGATGCCACATAACTGGTACACCAAACTCTTACTACACTTTATGTACCCAAACTATCACTCACAGATCCAATGTCACTCCAAGATTGTGCTATGCTTCAGGAATATTTGGAGAACCGATTAAGGCAGCCTTGCAATCCCCTTACCTTTGCTCACTACAAACTATAAGCATTAGTCTTCCAAGGTATGTGAACTTGAATATTTAACATATTACAAGGTCTCACTCTTGCAGCCATTTTAGGATTTAGGGATTTCTAGGGATTAAGTGTCAATCACTGTCATTCTACCACCAGGAATTCACAAGCAACAGTTTAAAAAATGGCAAAACGAATTATGTTCAACTGCCAAATGCCTGAATTCTTGACTCACTCTTAATTTAGAGGAGCAACCAGTAGCTCCCCTGATAGTTTGGAGCCTTTAATTACTTATCACAGCCTACAGGCCGAACATTCTCACAGGTATAAAGCCATCACATATGGTGGTGGTAACTGATACTGTTTACATACCTTTTTATAATTCAAACACACATTTCTTTATCTATGAGGATATTCTATATATAGACAAATAAGTTACTACACTACTGCAGTTAGTACATTTATGCATCGATTTAACCCACGGTAATCACCATTGGTTAAGAGTAGGCAACATCAAAATAGGCAGGCAACCAACTATTGCAGAGTAGCTTGTGACTTGCACTTTTTTCCTTACTCCATTTCAACTTCCCTATCTACTCCAAGAGTAACCATGAAGATGGAAGTCACTAGACTAAAAGCTACATGCAGGAGTACTTACCATGAGTATAGGATGGTTCCCACAATGGATGCAAGTTTGCAGTTTTCTTGCTTTTGCTTTGCAAGAACAAAGTCAGCTACAATAATAATTAAAAAAAAAAAAAGACAAAGAGATTCACATCTCAACAGCCACCTTCTCTGCATGACAATCAGTGCTCAGTCACAACAGCTGAAAAGCCGGGGGAGGGTGGAAGGGAGGTTTGGGATTTTTTTTTTTTTATCATTTACATTTCACAGAACTGAACAATATTATCTTTTTATCTCCACATTCATCAGCAACTTACACTTGAATCAGGCCTATCTTCTTTAAAAATACTGTAAGCACACTTTCAATGGTTTCAATCTAAACTATATTACCTATTTCAGGTTCCTATTAATATATTTCAATAAACTGTATGACAATGGTACATATCTAATAAGCAGTGATCTCATACTAATCTCTAATAATCTAAATTTATGGTAATTATTTTTCTTTCCTTGAAATTATGACAGTTAGGAAGCGTGGATTTTCCAAGTAATTCAATTTCAAGGAGCACAGAACAGGGGGAGGGTGTCAAATAACTTGATAATTCATGTTCAGAGATGGAATTTGGTAAGAAATAATGGTGAATCTTAGCCTTACCTTGTGAAAAAACCTGTAGATTTAGATGATAATGTAATTATGTTTATATAAGTGCCTTGTGTAATTATCAGGTAGTCTTTGACAGAGCCTTTAGAGATTATATTTTTAATCAAAGTTCCATGCAAACAGTTCAAGTTTGTTTTTTCTAGTTCAATACTCTACTGCTGCCTCCACACAACAATGCAGCTAAGATACCTCACACTTCATTAAATCCAAACACAAAGAGCAGAAAACATTATTGTAATTGATAAATCCTGTTAATAATTTTTGTATTGCAATACTACTTCAGAAGAAGAAGATTTGTGTTATAAATAATTTTGTTTAAAATATTCTAAGACTTCTCTTCTACTTGGACAGAGCCCATAGCATGCCTATTTCAGTTGCTTTCACTGTGACGCACTTCATAAAAAATTTATTTCAAAATGTTGCTACTCATCAAAAGAAGCTGGAGATCAGAAGAAATATAGGTAGGAAAAATTAGTTTCTGTTGGCTCTTGCTCAGTGCAAGCCTTCAGGGTGTGAAAAGGAGCAGTTCTTCAATTCAGAAAGAGCCTTTGATAAGAAAGCCAAATCTAGACACCCAGGACACAGATCATTTTTCTTTGAACAAGATGTCTAAAGAAGGACTAGCTCTGCAGTGCTTGGAAAATGTAAATAGAAAGAATGCTAAATTAACAGGATAACCAAGAAGTCTCCCTTTTCCCTTGAGTTAAGGCAGTCCTCAGGCAGCTCATGCCAAGAAAAATGAATCTCTAAAGGACCAGAGGTTTTTGCAGTGTTGATACTTCCCTGAATCAGTTGGGCTAGGTCATTCTAAATTCCTTCCTTTGGAATTCTTCAAATAATATTAGATGAAGGAAGATTATTGAGACATTACAACAATCAATAAATTTGGTTCCTGTTCCTTGAAAGATTTAGTAAAGGAAAGAAGAGACCTGAACATCTCAGTTCTGGAAATAGTAGTTTATTTTAATACAACATGAGTGATTATCTGGAGGAAAAAAAAGAAAGCAAAGGGAAAATCAGCCAGATGGAGTAAATATATTCTCTTCCTTTTAAGCTCAGCTCCTCAGAAATGGAGGGATAAAACACTTTCTCTGGCAATTACTTTTTCCAAATTCAGCTAAACGTTATTGACACCAGCAAGAAACTCCCACATACAACTGGTACTGCCAGAGCTAAGGAATGTAAAGCCCAGGACAATCAGCTTTACATTAAGCATAAATTCTTTTTCTTAGCTTTTTCAAGCTTATAATAGAGATTCAAATGAAAAAGAACTGCCAACTGTTGAACTGCATCAAACTAGTGACATTGCTTCTTTTAATTTATTTAAGCATCTGTCTTAAAAAAGAAATAAATTGGTTTACAACTTTTAATACTCTGTGATTATTTGGTATGTGATGCCAAAAGTTGCTACAATAACTAACAAACAAATGAAAACACTTCTGAGAACTGTGAAAGATCTGTCTCATGTATTAAATGAAGATAGGACCAAATAGGAAGGTGGCCCTTGTGAACTAGTTTTATTTTAATTTTTTTAATTCTTTAAAAAATAGTCAAACAACCACAAAAGATAATCTTCAAACAGGAAGAAAAATTAAAACAATATGATGTAGTCATAATCCTTTAGATTTTGATCACCCTCCTTCACTTTTTCCACTTGCTTACCCTATATTTAGGTTTGCAGAATGAGTGATAATGAAGCAAGGAGGTTTCAAAAAAGATTAACAATCTGTGAAAGAGAGCATGAAGGAAAGACAGAATATGAAAATAGGAGCCAGCTGACTTGGTTAGTATCTTAACCTCCTACTGAATGGTCTCTGCAGCTTTCATGATAGCCAAATTACAGAAACTTTCTAAATCTTATCAGTCTCTTCAAATGAGCATTTTAGATACCTGCAACGGACTTTTACTCTTTTTATTAAGAGAATCTGGACTTTCATTTGCTGTTTCATTTCTCAAAATTCTCACCTAAAATTATCTTATAGATAACTTATACTTCTGCAGTATAAACAAGACAAAAAAAAATTATCCAGATACATTTTAACACTGACTTCATATTTGCAAGTTTGTTGCCTTAATTTATATCTGAACCCTATTCAAAAATGCCATTAATTTCTCCTAAAATCAAACACACACACAAAGACCAAAAGCAGAGCAAGAAAGAATGTTAACAGAGTATCAAATTCACCCCAAATATGAACTTCAGACCTGCTCACATCACATTTTCATTGTGAACACACTGAACAGCGTCTTCTTCTACCCTGAAATGCTCAGGATGGGAAAAAGAACCTCTTTGCTTCTCTTCAGCAAGTTTACAATTGTAATCAAGCAGGTTTGTTAGCAACTTACTGAGTTACAGTGATTTGGAGTATAAAATCAGAACTTTAATTTTATTTTCTATAAAAACATATGCTAAAACCAAGATAATTTGTAATTTAATCAACAATAGTACATACTTATCCTACTTTTCCCCATCAACAGAACGTAAACAGAATTAACTTCTTCTCATTCCCAAATAAACCTTTTAGCTATTCTATCATTCTCCTTTCTGTGTGCTTTTATTAATGCTTTGTAAACAATCTACTGCTAGTTTTGTGAAGCCTGTAACTTCAGCTCTAGGAACCTAAGCACTGATCCACATCTAGAACTGAGATTTGTGGAGAGATGTGATCATGCTATTCATTCAATAATGATTTCCAGAATGTTTGACTTACAGTGTGAATATAAAAAAGTAGAAGATTCCACTCAGCCTACTATGAAAATAACTTTAAAGTACTACAAGGACTTCCTCGAACCTCACTGTGAAGGGTAGCAATTCTGATTACAAATATTAGTTAAATGAGCCATGTAATCTGCTAAAATATAGCACTGATTCAAGTGAATCTGAGCTGTGACTAACACACAACAGACACTGGTTACATTCACTTTATCTCATGGCCACTGCTTCTCTGGGCATGGAACAGAATCCAGAGCCAAGAGGTGTTTTATACAACACACCCAAAAAGCAAATATTTTGAATTACAAAACTAACAGGTAGATTTCTTCCAGCACCCAGCAACTCTTTGAACTTTCCAAGTCACATTAAATTAGCCATTCTGACATTCCATGTCTGCCTGCTGTGATTAGAAATTTATCCAACAGGTGAGTTGTCTCAAAACTAGCATTCTGCTGCTATATAATCCTAGGTTCAGACCCATACAGATCCTTCCAGCTGCTATTTTATCGTGTGTATTAAACATTAAACAGAACATGCTTCCTAAAAGAGAGTATAGTACCCTTCACAATTCTCTTTGATATCAGCTCTGAAAGGTGACCAAGTGATTCCACACAGCCCTGCAACCATCAAGGTCTAAACCTTGCTGCAACTAAATGACACTGAGGAAAAGTGATGATCTACAGACTCCTCTGTTTTGTCCTACAAACAGATGCAGCTATGGAGCTCTAGACAGAAATACACTGTGCTAGAAACAAAATACAGCTGCAGTAAAATATAGCTGCAATAAAAGCAGATACGCATTTTCAATTTAGAACTGTAACTTCCCAATGTCTTTTATAAAAAGGCTGGGCAGATTAAAAGGCAAGCCAGAGATAATATTGGTTCAATGAATCTCTAAAAGCCTATAACAAAACAACTTTCATCCAGGCTGCACCTAAAATTCCACCTTTTTTTGTGTGTGTCTGAAACAATACATCAGTTTTTCAATCTGACCAGAGATGTACAGTTTTGATAATATGTTTCTATCAATTTAGAATGAAAAATTTCAGATTGGCATGATTTTATATTTTCATAGTATTGGAAGCTCAATCAATTATGATTAAATGCTGTATCAGCATAAGAGATGGCAGTTATGGACCCCTTCTTCTGGAATTTATGTCAGAAATTAAACAGAAAATGAGTACAGTGGGCAGTTCTAGAGACCACAAAACAACAACATGCTTAAAGCTCTCTACAGTAAGAAACAGCCTGGCTAGGATAAGACTGCAAATGTCTGGTTACATTTGCAACACACAACTTTAAAGAGCCTGAAGAAGTTTAAGACAATTCAAGTTTAATTGACTTGTGTAAAAGATGTCCTGGGATATACAAAACAAATTATACAATCTTCACATTAGAATGAATCCTGGGCTTAGAACTTTCATTTGTGTCTTGCACAAATTTAAAAACAAAACAATAAAGAAATATCTGAATAAAGAAAGTATCTAACCACACACATTACTTAAGAAGAAGAAAACACAGCATGACTATAAATATTCAAAAATTCTTCTTACTATTATCGTAGAATGGTTTGGTTAGGAAGGGATGCTAAGATTATCAAGCTCCAAACTCCCTGCCATGGTCAGGAACACCCTACGCTACACCAGGTTGCTCAGAGACCCGTCTAACTTCACCTTGAATACTTCTAGGAATGAGGCATTCAAAACTTCTCTGGCAACCTGTTCCAGAGCTCATAATCCCCCTAGTAAAGAATTTCTTCCTTATATTTAATCTACATCTACTCTTTTTCAGTTTGAAGCCATAACCCCCTTGTCCTGCCACTACAGGCTCTTGTAAAAAGTCCTTCTCCAGCTCTCTTATAGTCTCCTTGATGTACAGAAAGGTGCTCTAAGGTCTCCCCAGTGCTCTTTCTTCTCCAGGCTGAACAATCCCAACTTTTTCAGCCTTTCCTCATAAGAGAGGGGCTCCACTCTAATCCTCTTCACAACCTTCCTCTGGACTGACTCCTAAAGGTCCATGCCTATTTGTGCTGAGAACCCAAGAGCTGTACACATTATTTCAGGTAAGGTCTCACCAGAGCATGAGGTATTATCTCAAGTATTTCTTTTTCAGTAAGACCTATACACATGATATGCAGAGACCATCCCTAGAAGAGGTCCCTCAAATTTAACTTTGGATTGTGCCAGGCTGGCTGCAGATTTCTTTGTATGAATTCTTGTCTTCTTTCACCATAGGTCCCTGCTTACCAAGTTCTGTTGGAATTGATCTGCAAGGGCTACCTGTAAAACATTTCTCCATGAATTCAGGATAAACAAGCATAATTCTTTAGCAGGTCTATTTTTTTCTGCTCTGACAGCAAGGTGGCAGTGTCTCCCACTCTATGCACTCCTATCCTTTTCCACCAACATAAAAGCAGAAACTGTGTAAGAGATCTTCAAGGGATTCGGAATGTGAGTGGTCCTGTTCTCATATACATGGTATGAAATACCTATCTGTGAGTCCAAGAATTTTCTTAAAGCAGTACATTGGTGTGGCTGTTGCAGAATTAAAGTCTGAATCTCTAGACGGTCTTTCTCCAGTGTGTTGATCACTTCACTGCTTTTTTTTTTAATCAAAATATACCATAAGGGTCTGAAACTAAGGCACCTCTCTAAAGACAGTATTTTTAAAGAACATTACAGATGAATGATCTGCCTTTATTATACTGTCAGCCTGCAGATTCTCATAGCAAGAGATTAACAAGAGTTACTATTTCCAGAAGAACTGACTGAGGAAAAGAAAATAGAGCAGTATTATGAGATTCTTTTATAAAGCAAAATAATGTCAGCCATATCCCACTTACACAGTCACACAACACTGCTTTACAGGAAGCCCACTGGAACATTACACTAGTTAGATCAAAGCAAGTTTGGGTCAGTTTTCAGATTTGAAAGACTCCAGAAAATTGAATTCTCTCTATTTAGGATGCGTGTGCAGCTTGTAAACGCAGAAGTACAGTTTTTAGTAGATCTTAAAGTAGACCTTCTCTTTATAAAAGCTGACAGGATAAATTCAATTCAGAGATTTCTCAGCATTTTAGCATATGCTTCACATTCATTTGACATTTTGTTGTAACTTTTGTTGTCATGGTTTAACCTCAGCCAACAACTAAGCACCACACACTCAATTTCTCACCTTCCCCACTGGGAAGAAGAACTGCAAAAGAAGAAAATAAAACTCATGGGTCAATGTAAGAACAGTTTGATGACTGAAACAAAATAAAATAATATTTCAGTATTATAGTATTATAATTTATTGTAATATTAATAGCAATTGTAATTAAAAGAAGGTAGGGCAGAATAAAACCCAAGAAAAACAAATGATGCCCACTGCAGTTGCTTACCACCTGCCCAGCCAATCCACGAGCAGCCACTGCTAACTCCTGGCCAACTTGCCCCAGTTTATATACTGAAGTGGCATTCCATGGTATGGAATATCCCTTGGGTTAGTTCAAGTGAGCCATTCTGGATGTACTTCCTGCCCCCAGCTTGTTGTGCAGCTCCTCACAGGCAGAGCATGGAAAACTGAAAAGTCCTTGATTTAGAGTATACACTCCTCAGCAACAACTGAAGTGTTGTCCTCAACGTTACTGTCATACTAAATTCAAAACACAGCACTGTACCAGCTACAATAAAGAGAATTAACTCTATTCCAAATAAAATCAGGACAAACTTTCACCAAGAACACTTGAAATGTACTAAATGGACAGTACATTTATCCTCAACTATTGTGAGACATAATCATTAAGATCAGAAATGCTCCAGTCTTTGGTACATGGACTGTATGAGTTAGGAACAATATCACAGCATGCATCTCTACAGTACATACTATCATCAGAGAGAAAGTCAATTCATCTTAATTTCATTGAGGTTGTGAAAAACCAAGGCTTAATAAAACTCAGAAACAACAGATAAAAGTTCTTCAACTGTCCCCAAAAATTCAATAGGTACTACACTTGTACTAGTTGTAGGACTAAATGAAGTGAGTGTTTGTTTAAATACTGCAATAGTTTTAAACTAATTGCTGTAGAAGCGATCCAAAAAAGTTTCTGTTCTTCCAATTTTCCTGAACGCCTGTAAATCTTTGACAGAAACACAAACGCTTTTCAAGGGTTACCCTTGAAAGTACATTTAGACTTCTCCATATTTAGAATGGACTAAAGATAAGGAAAGGTGGTTGAGACAAGAGTGCCCCTCAGTGGCAGCATGTTGATATAAAATACAATTATATGATACTTTAAAATCATATTTTGAATATTTATTTTCATCACTCAAGGACAAATGCACCATTAAATCACATTCTTACAAAACTGCATCATTACTAAGAATCCGAGGGGGTTTAGCACATACAATTTAATAACGAATGAATTTAAATATGTACATCATGAGGTAAAAATATTTACTATGAAACAACACTTGCTAAATATTTATAGCTGGGTGTTTCGTGGATGGGTGTGTGCATGTGCCTACACTTTCCAGTTATATTTAAAGAAATTAAATTGAATTTTGCGTAAAGACTTCTCACAACAATTCTGCAGCATTCAAATTGTTTATTTTCTTCTGTGTTATGAGCAGCAAGAAAACATGCAGTAGTTCTTTGAGAACTTCAAAAACTACAGGATCTGAATTACCTGGAAGGCTTGCTGTGTGTACCAGGTTGCATTAATTCACTCAAAAACTAAGACTTAGCCATGCTTTGTACTGTTCACACACACACTGTTTTCAAAGCCTGTCCCAGAATCTGCCTGGATTCCTTCCTCCACACTGGTGATTAAAAAACCATGGATCAAGAATATTCACCATTTCAGACTTAAACAAATAGCACCTCACTGCAGCTGATCTGGGAACAACTGAAGGATACTAAAAAATTTCATGGCAGAATAGGAATAGAATAGATAGATAGCTGTTATATGTTCATTAGCACTTGTTCTATAATCGGGTTGTGTCAATATTCTTGCTAATTTAAATAAAAATTGACCTTGAAGAATAACTATAGTTTAAATATTTTAAGGCTAAATTAACCAGATTAGTTATCAGAGTCCAAACTTTTCTCACAGAATTTATAATCATAGCTTTTTATGTGTATGATGTGATTAGTAAACGACCTACAATCCAACAGTACAGGTTAGCAGTATACTTCTGAACTTGAATTGTGCTCAAAGCAACATTCTCGGTGCCCAGTGCTGCTTTTCAGATGAAACATGCTTGAATTTTTGTGGTTTTACACAGATTTATTAGCCTTTACAATAGAAAAATGCTGTTAGTGGAAAAGAATTAAGAAAAAGTATGGTAGGAAACCTGAGAGATACACTGGTGAATCTTAAAAAGGAACACGGAACAAACAAAATCGCAGCAAGCACTAACAACAAGCTCAGATCCACCTACATTTCCCAATTGAAATTCAAAGGATAGTTGTGCCTAGAACAGGTATTAGACCCTCTTCATGAAGCATTCCCTCAAATCTGTAAAATAATAGCAAAAGAAAAGTTTAGCTTATATACACCTCCAGAAGCTCCATTGCCAAGGTGCTCTAAAATTGTATAATTTTCTATGTGCTTTGTGGGTGCCTTATTCTGATTCATGTTCTCAATACTTTCAGCAATTTGCTTCAATACATCCTCCTAGTCATAAATTAAATGACAAATAAATAAATTTAAAATATTTTATGCCTTTCTTAGGCTAAGAATGTGCAAGAATACAACTTCTTAAAACTATGAAGGCTTAAGGTTTTTACTTATCTTTAACGAATTTAGCTTTGATACCCTTCATAAACTCTGATATCATGCACATAATGTCCAATATGAATGAAGATTTCAAACAAGTCAGTAGGGAAAAGTCTCAAAAGGTGCAAATTTTTTTGTAGCTTTTAGAAAAAATGTACATAGGAGCTATTAATCAACAGCAGTCTTTTTAGTTTTTATTATTAAATTTACTTCAGAATCTCCTAAATAGTACACTTATTTTTCACTAATATATTAAGATATTAAGGTCTCACACTGCATACATAGGAGTTTAAGCCCCTTTTAAAAGTCAGACTTCAGCCCCCATTGGTTGGGTATGAAGATAAATGCCAATTCTCCAAACAAATATAAGTCTTTAAAGTCAGTGCACCTTCTGAATTCCCAGTAATTTTGCTTTTTTCTTACAGTACTTTCTTTTATGCTTTTTATCACTGTATCTGAGTTTCTTCTTGTAATGCACTAAGTGATAGGATTAACATCTGTCTGCAAAGAATCATGACACCCATCTTAGAATTTTTGGCCAAGAATCCTAGTCTAAAAGATGAAAAGGACTGAGAAAAGCAAAAACCAACAGATAAGAGGCAACAATTGATTAGTTAGATGCTTGACTGAAGTTTTGGTTCTTTTTAAACTCCTGGAATAACTAGAAATGCAGATTAAAGATTTGAAAAAATCAAAAGACAGTAAATTAGTCCAGATTCTTCAAAAAATTGTCACCAACCATGAAAATTCATTATAAACTGAGGCACTTTCAGTACAAAATCAACTTTTAAAAAATAACACAAAAGTCATATATATAATTGTAGTAATTTATGATACATAATAAAAACATGCAGAAACCATACTAACAGGCAGACCTCCTAGACACTCTGACTGCTATTCTAATGCCACAAATCACACTGTAAGATTTCACATAGCCTTTGTAGAAAACCTGGTGAAATGGTCATCTTACAAGTAAAAATGTGTAATTGATGGAAAACATTTTGTCCATATTGATCCAAACCTTTCAGTAACACTCTTAAGTAAAACAGCTTGATGCAAAGTCAGACCCATGGTGAAGAAAAAATTTAATTGCTTCCAGTTAATTGCTGCTATCCAGGGCTGCAAATTGCACCTGCTAATCTTAAGGGTAAAAGTATATTTTATCACCAGCAGTGTTCAATCTGTCCTCAACACATATAAAAGATTTATTCATGGCAGGAGAAGGAGCCCACACAAAGTTAGGTTGCCTGGCATGCACGTAACAGAAGTTCATCACTGAACACCTAATCTTGTAGACTGGCACTGATGCAATTCAGGGATGACTATCTGTAGTTGTGGACGGGACAGAAATTGCCCATTACAAAACAAATTACATATAAAAAACATTTTTTTCTGATTGGACTTTTGTAAGCTATCCTAAAAGAGTTTGACAAAACATATGGCTAACATACCTTTTAAAAATATGTTGATTTCCTTCCATACTGAAGAGAAATCTCAGAGTTCTGAAAGCATAACACTATGGCAGGAAAAGCACTTCAGTTAATGAGATTTATAACACATGTGGAAAACCCTGATAAACAAAAAGGATTCCCTTTGATACCTTACATATTGTCAAACTTAGTATTTAAATGACAGATTAGCTTATTAACTTGATAACAAAGGGAATAAAAATATATTAAGTTCTGTATTTGAAGAGTACACCAGGGCATTTAGGGGAAAAACAAGTGAAAAAGACAAGTCGGTGATGATAGCTACAGCACATGCTGAGGCACACTTAAATCTTGATCATCTTTTTCCATCTGCAGATAGCTCAAGACATGAGACCAGGTTTCTTCTCCAATGCTGAAAAAGGTAAATGTAATCAGTGGGTTTGTAATGTTGCAGTAAAAAAACCAATTTTCTGAAAAATGCAGTGTGAAATACCAAAAGTTCTAACAGGGACAGAAAAGAAGAGATTACTCCATTTTTTGACCCTAAATTTGTCATATTTACAGAGAACTTTATGTACCTCAGCTTCTGTCTTCATATACCTTAGTTCCAATTCAAAGAAAGTTCTTTAAAACAGCTACTGGCAGGTGGTTAATATGTATGCTTTGATGCAACTCATCTTTAGTTCTGTTTGTCAAGACTCAATGATAAGGCACATTTGTAGCTGAGCAAAGACAGTAATGAATTAAGATGACTAAGGTAACATGGCAGAAAGAAGCTGAAAATTTAATCACTGAAAACACACACAATGGGGCAGTAAAGCAACCACACCAGCATTGCAAGAATTCTAAGAAAAAATATCTGTGAAATTCAGAAAGGATATTCCAATAGCTGCAACTGTATTTCATACCAATAACATTTTTAAAGGCAATACAGGTAGCAGTGTGAGAAGCTGAACAAGGTTGCATAAAAATGTACTTCTTGTCCAAAATAGATTTAGTTTTCACGTGTGATCATTAAGTCCATTATTAATTCACATGGCTTCAAGTTTAACCCAATTACAGCTGCTTACTAGCTCTTGTGAATTACTTCCAGTACATTCTGTTGGAATCTAAAAATCTCAGTGGGCATAAATTAAGCTCCTTACAGTTGTGTGAGGCAACTATACTGAGCATACACTCCAGTTTGTTAGACTGCATGTTAGTTCCATATAGCTACCCTCCAGGAATGTTTGTATTTGTCTCATCATTAAGATGAAGGGCACCATAAAACTTCATTGCAGTAGAAAGGGACCTACTGCACTTAATCTGCTCTCCAATTCTAATCCAAAAGAACTGTGAAGTGAAAGATGACACTAGAATAATTTTTTTTTTGGTGGAGATGCTTCACTATCCAAGCACATCCCCCTCATTAGACAGTGGAGTAGCTATATAGCCATCTTAGTGGCTCTGTCAGAACAAAGATCAGGTGAGAGGGAGGATCATGAATGCAGTCAGCTGTGCTAAGGACTTGGCCAACTAGAGCAGCAGCAGCTGTGCTCATCCCTGAACCCCCAGAACTACATTCCCATATCTTAGAGAGACACTCATCACTGCACAGGGCCTGAGAAAAGCTACCAGGTACTTAATTACTACTGATAACCTTTAGCCTAAGTTGACTCAAACCAGTACATTTATGGCATGCAAAACCAAGAGCCCTATGCTTATTAGGCCTATATTTATTCTACACTTAAATTTTATTTTATATGTTGCCTTCATGTATTTCATTTAAAATCCACTGCAAAATGCTCCACAAATAACAGATATTAGTAGAGTGTCAAGTCTAGAGCGAGTTTCAATGAAGATCAAGACTCTGTAAAGAAGATTTGATGCTAGACAGCCTGAAAAAGTAGAATAAATATTATCACAAGAAAAATATTGACTTTCCTTTACACTATATGAGGTGCCAGAAACGAAGTAAATCAGAACAGAAATTGAGTGTCTATTTATCTTTCAGTTCCTGGGCTATTTGTTGTTTTGGGGTAGGGGATTCCCCTTTAAATTTGATTTTTTTTCTACTGTACTTCAAAATAAACTTTAATTCATAAAAATTCTCAGGGACTATAGGGGCTTTCATTGTGAAATTAGAATAAAGGGAGTTACCTGTAATAAACCTGCTTGTTCAGCATTCCTTTCTTTGTTTGGTAAAATTAGCTTTGCTATTGTATATATTGCATTTGCCTGGAAACAGAAAAAGGTCAGCATTAATAGTGCCCCTTTCCATGCAAGCTACAAATAAAAATCAGTGTTCAGATAAATCAGAAGCTAATACCAATGGACAAGTTCTCAACACCCTATTGCACACCTGAAATAAAAGCTTAAACGTGTGTAAGAATGAAATCATTGTTATATTTAAACTGATACCACAAAGACAGCCTGTGAACAGATAAAGAAGAAAAGCTTCTATCTCTAGAGCTGAAGGAAATTGCAGCAATAGATCTCCTGTCACCATGCAGCACCACATTTTGAATTGTCAGGAACAAAATTCAAGTCTCAATAGAAATAAATTGCAAAAACACCAAAAGCGATAGCCTGAGAAGTCTGTCCATGCATTCAGTGGGATTCTGTGAAAGCCACACTGATTTCAGCTTCCACTTTCATGCAACCATGTGTCCTCCACTACTCTACCCACTTTGTAGGTCTGATAGATGGGCACTGGTACATTAAGTTGCAGTACTGACAAGGTCCCTGATGGAGGCTCCTCTCTAGAAGAGTTGATGGGAACAGGTGTCAGCTCTGCTGAGGCCCTTCTGCAGTTCCTGATGTTTTCTTCAACTGTTCATGAAGGTAGAATTAAGCTTAGACCATGGTTAAGCTTAGGTTTTGGGCTGTGCAGAGCCATTGAGTCAAACACATTCTGTCTGCTGCCAGGACTACTGCAGACTGCTGCCAAGGCTGTGACAAAGATAGAGGACAGGGCAGCTGCAGCAGAAGTTCTCAACTACCTGATCCAAGAGCCCTTTGACACCAAATGATGCAAACATTTACAGGTCACTCAGATTGACCTCCTTGGCACAAAACTGAAAGAGCTGCACACCTTTTTCCTCTGCTTTTAACCCAAGTGAGTTGCTTCACCTTGTTCACCATGCAACTCTCAAAGTTATATCAGCAAAAAGAAAGAAGTTGGATTTAAAATTGCTACACTGGTATTGTAGAGTGGAACTCCAATTGAAATGAACATTCTTGAGGCTGTGTCCTGATCTGAAAGGGGGATCTTTAAACAAATGGAGAGGTTGCTGTCTTTTAACATAATGAGCAGAAAAAGTTTGAAACTCCTTTTCCAGCTCTGCACATTGAACTATCAATTTTTAAGCAATTTACTGACACCAGAGTTACCACGCACTACTGGGGCAATGCAGGAAACCTCTCTGTTAAAACCATTTAATTTAAACAAGTGAAATTTTATTTTACTGAAACCAGACTCAGCCTAAAATATATGTTATATTATTTAGATAAAATTTGTCTAAAACAGTACAGTTTATTGACAATTTTAGTGCTCAAGAATAAAAAAATAAATTTTTTTTTCTAGACTTACTTTAATTTCTTTTCTCTTACCCAACAGTTTTGAAATATACACAAACTTCTTTCCTGCTCATATTTAAGGTTCTTGGTCTCTCAATTCCTCCAGGAATACTTCTATTTGGGTTTTAAGCTAACTTGAAGTCACTGATTTAACATTTAGAGTTTAAGAGCTGGCAACAGCTCTTAGCTGATATTAATGTCCTTAATATTTATATCTTTGACTAGGTCTGGAATACAACCAAGGATTTTAAAAGTGGTTTATCCCTGGAGACAGAATGCCAGGAAGTTATCTCAGAAATACCATACTCTTAAGAGAAATAGTTTGTGAAACAACATGTCCATTTTAAGCTGCATAGTTTTTTTGTAATAAAGGTCATGAAGTTCAGAATTGGCATTTCTGCTTTTTCTGTGATTACTTTTATTTACTGTCCTATTTTGAATATGACAAAAGCATGGCAAGAGATGCCAAAATGAATCTTGTCCGAACAAAGCTGTTTATTCTTCCAGACACCTAGGCTGATAACCTTCGTGTCTATGTCTCTGTGTGTAAAATTTTAAAGAAACAGAAGTACCAAAGTTATAGAAAGGCATATTTCCAATCGCTTAAATTATGATAACAAAGAACAATTAAGTGAAATTATAAACTATAGTGCCTTACTTAACTGAATAAAATCTTCCTATCTGTACAAGCTGGTAAGCATTAGTCTCATTGAGCACCAGTCCAGTAAGTGCAGCACAACAAGATAGAATAAAAATTCAGAAGTAACATTAACATTCGACTCTACTGAGAAATCTTCTCCAAAAGGAATTTTCTCCAGTACTACCAGTGAAGCCTCACCTGACTAGGAGTCGTTAGAATAGTACTTTGAAATCATATGATTCACATCAATCTATCATAGAAAATTTAAATAGTGAAGAAAAAAATGATCAAATAAAAATAATCTCACACTAAACACAAAACTAACTAACTAAATAACATTTTTGTCACTGTTTTTACAGGTGAAGAAATACATATTCCCAGATACTTTATGCTTTGTTTCTTTCTAACAAAAGTGTACTTTTTGAAAATAAGTACTAGTATCACGCATTTGAAAACAAACAAATCCGATTTGATGCTCCTACTCCCTAAAGCAGGTATAAAAATTAACAATTTTGTAACATTTTTAGTCCTTTTGCACAAGTGTATGTAAAGACATAACAGAATATTAGAATATTATATTACCTTATAATCCTACCTGCATGAAGTGAGAAAATATTTGAGAAGATGCTGATTTCTCCCTGCTGCATTTGCACTAGATAAACCTCCAACTGAAGAGCAGTCAGATACAAGACTTCTTTCCCTGAAAGAAAAAACAAAACAAAATTCAAGTTCCAGTGTTAAAAATGTCTTAATATGTCTTAATGACTTAATATGTCTTTGGTAACCATTCCTGAAGTTCTGAAAATTTGTATATTTTCACTAAATTATCTAATATGCTTTGAAAAAGCAAACAAGCCTTTAAACAGAAAATTCCTTTACAATGTTCATCAATTATATTCACAATTCTAGCTCACAAAATAGGTGTCTGATTAACAGGAAAACTAAAAAGACAGTAATGCCATATTTATGACTTTTTCATTATTTAGTTTAAACATTGAAAATATGAAAAAGTCTTAGGATAACAATGAAATACAGAAGGCTGGAAAAAGCATTGCTCATTCATTATGTTCTGAATAGCTTTTTTAATTGTGTTGGCATCACATACAGCTGAACAAGCCAAAGATGCTATTTGATAAAACAGGGCTTGATCAAATATATCTCAAAAGAGCAGTCTCGTACAACTGCCACGATGCTGAGGACTGACAACCTACTCCTGTAACATACAAGGAGCTGCTTGATTCCACCCCAGATCCAAATTTCCACACTAGTCTCAGTATCTTCACAGACCTGTACCAGAATCCAAACTATACTCCATAGAAGTTTGATGTGATCAGACTGGAGTAAACTGAGCAAAACTGGAACTCCTTCATAGATTTTTATTTGATCTTTGACTCATGACTCTGCACAAAGGAATTGCAGCAACTCTGCTGTGATCCTAAAAAAAAAAAAAATCAGCAAAAAATTTTAACTCCATCATTACTTTGCATTGTCAGTTAGCAAAGGGAAAAAAGCACATGAAGTTTTAAAAAGAACAGAGATCTCCTGTTAAAAAAATAGAAGTTAAAGAAAACAACTTAAAGTCACTGCAACCTGATTAAAGTCACTGTTTAAAAAACAAAAGAAGACAATCGTCCAAACTTTCACAAGGGATGGAATTATACCTACATTGAGTTCAACTGCCAGCAGAGGCATCCAGGCATACCCAGCCAGGATGGGAGGTGGCCAGGAGGGCTGCAGTCATCCATGCTACCATCGTATTAATGGCATCAGTAGTACAAGTAGTACTGACTGCATGAACCTGTAAAGTCTATCTGTGGAACTTGAACAGCCTAGTTCCACAGATAACTCCAAAATGCATCATTCCTCTCTAGTATAGTTTCAATACTGTGTTTAGAAAGTGACTAGATATATCCCTTAAAAGGTTTCTATAAGACTTGCATTAACTGCAATGAAGGTGGACTTCCCATAGAAAATATGATTAAGGATACCCATTTCCACTTGAAGCAAAAAAGCTCCATGTGTGTTTAATGAAACATGTGAATTCAGATTCATATCTGAATTTTAAATTATCCTTAACTGGCATTTAACTTCATCATCTTCCTGTCTACATTCAAATTCTAACTCTTACATCTAACTTTTGATTTACCTCCAACCATTTTCAAACCCAGAAACTAAATAAAACCTTTTCATATATTAATTTTCTCTATTCTTAGTCACATATAAGGCCATTTATATGTGTGAAATAGTTAAGTATGAAATTTTAAAAACCTCTTCAGAATTTTAGAGGTGATAAGTGACGTATTATCAAATTTGAAAATCTTTCAGTTTCTCACTGAAATTCAGTAATGCTTTGGTAGCAGCCTTGGCTGATTAAACAATTGAAGGAATATTGATGATTTTCTGATAAAGAGGATGTGGGATCTGACTCAGCCTCTGGAATAAACTAAAGCAGCTCTAGGTCTTGCAATTTTACTAGTTTATATTGGGCATCCCAGGAACTGCCAGGGCTCAGCATGATTCCCATCTAACACTCAGATCTGCCAGGAGAGATGCACCAAGAAAAGTGATTGCTATTACTTTATGATAACATTGGAACTCATTTGCACTGCACTGGAGGCCATCAGTGGAGAGAGAGGAGATGGATTAAAACAAAACTGCTGGAAAAGATTTTGCTGTATCAGTATGTGACTGAAGATACACAGGTATCAGAATTTGACCTTGGGTATATTAAAGCATCACATTTTCTAATTTCCCTAAATACACATGTCCCTAAATTAAAAAATCAAAATTTATTTTAACACAACCCACAAAATACTCTCACCTTTTAGAGGGACAATCATATTCATGTAATATCACTAGCAAGTTCTCAACAGAAGTGAGCTCACTTATCTTCTCCCTACATTCTGGACTACAAATTGATTATTCCTGGCACTTATATCAGATGAAATTATACGAAAAACATACATTGCTCTTTAGCCTCCTTTATACATTTGATGAATTATTTTTTTCCCAAGTCTTAAGTAATATCATATTGTGCACACAAATACTTAAAGCCACAAATATATGCTGGGTCAAGGGTAACAACAACAATTTTCCAATTTTCCCAGTACAAAAAGAGTAAATGTGAATGCATAAAAATAAAGAAACAAATATATTTTGTGTCTTACTGGTAATTAACCAAATGGAGTATATTTTTAAAAACAACCACAATTTCTATGAACATTTGTAATATACTCCAAACTCTTTATTGCCCAATCCAAATATAACACAAAATCCTACATTTCATTCAGTGAAGAAAGTTAAATGGAAGTTGAAAATGTAGGTATAACATCATTTCAATTAACACGGACATTAAAAAGAAATTAAACTGAATCAGAGTTTTGGGAAGTCTGGGAGACAGCACATCAATAACAGCAGTTTTTCTTCAACCATTATGGATGAAAGTTACTCTGTCCCGTTTTCGCTCTTTTTTCCTTTTTTTTTTTTAATTTAACCACTAATTAATGAGAAGAAGGCACATATACATGGATTTGTCTGTATGAGTTTATTATTTACTACACTGAACAATAGTCTACCTGATTATTGTGAGGCACTGTTATATTAAGCTGAGGACAAAAGATTGTTATATGCAGGAAGTCAGTAGGAATTCCAGTGTCCTGCCTGAGAATTTGAAAGACAGAGTCTGTGATTCCAGTCTTACAGAGTTATCCACATGAACAAGAAGTCTGCTGCAAGGACCAAAGTTTCTATTGCCTCAATATAAAATTAAGAATATTTAAGTTTTCCTCATAAAAAGCAGTTTTAATACTGTGTCAAGAGAAAACATTAAAAAGCTTTTGTTAATTATTGCACATTAAATTGAACCTACCTTTCTGCTAAACTAGTCAGAGCAGAGGGCACCAAAAAACACATGGCAGATGACAAATTTACTAAGGTCTAGAAAAAAAATGAAACAAGATAAGTAAATGTGTGAATCTGTGTAAATATAAAATATATTATTTTCTTTTATGACAAACACATATAGAAATATTTCTTGAAAAGTAAAAATTAAGATACCAAATCTTCATACAATATGCTAAAAGTCTTAGGTACATTTAAAGTACACCTAAATATACACTTAGAATAAACCCAGTAGGACAAGCAAGGATGTTTCTGCTCAAACTACAATTAGTATCTCTTTGACTGCTAAAGCATCTCTATTACATCATTGTAAAAATTTGGTTTTGTGTAAAACTTCAGAACTCTAAATCAGGCCTCCTGAAGTAAAGAGTTAATATTCAGTTTATATTTAAACAGCACAGTAATTTAAGGCCCTGCCTGTATTTCTGTTCATGATTTATGTCTAAGTAAACTCCATACTTTTCTAGATTTTCTAAAAATAGGTTGTCTGATACTATATGATCACAATTGCCACTGTTTTTCTGCAGCATGATAGAATCATGAAACCCTTGTTATGCTGAATTTGATCTCAGGTGTATCTCAGTTTAGCCACAAACTAGCAATAGTTAAGTAAAGATTCTTAGACTGATGGTAATGTATAGCAAGGGATGTCTGGGTTGACACAGAATATTTAGACACAGAATACTTTACAAGTGAAAAACCACAGCAGAAATTTGTATAGGAAAACTTTAAAATATATTTACATTTTAAAAGTATATAATACTAATTGAATCATAGTAATGAGCAGTTATTTGAATCATAACTGTAGCTCAGGACAGTGTATACATGGGACTACTTTTTATATGAATAAATGTTTTGATTAGTCCAAATGTTTACAATCTATTTATCTCAAACAGCCAATAATCATACATCAGGCCAATTAACTTAAAGAAAATAAATTATTTTTATGATACTACTAATACATATGTAAAATACAGAGATCATTTTACCTTACAAGCCTGACAAGCTAAGGAATAATCTCCCACCTAGGTCAAATCTGAAAAGTGTGCATTATTCCATTAAGTAGCTAATTCAACAACATTAGCAACTTTATGTGCTCCACTTGCTATAACCTATTCTCTTTGATTTTTAACAGCAGCAAGTTTTTGGAACATGTCTATGGCACAAAGGAAGACACAAATTGACTCTTTCTCACTTTCTAAAACTAGTATTTTCATTTTACCAGTCAGATAACAGAAGAAAACACTGTATAAGTTCTTTGAATCATAACTAGCTCATTCTACTCTTTTATTTCACTGCATAAAAAGATACTAATTTCTTAAAGAAATATTACTTATGTAGAAGAACAGGCTGTTCTTTTCTACAGAAATTTTAGCTTTTACTTGTGTGATGATGCCTACAGTGAATATAGTAGTATGTTACTTAATGACCACCTCAAGTATTTTAAAAATTTTAAGCCCCACACAAAAAGTTGTAAGCAGCCTTATCATTTCTGATACCAGCTACTGTACTTACATGTCATGTTGAACAACTTGTCTACATCATGCTGCTCTTCTCCATAATTAAGAAAATGATTTGCTACTGTTTCCATATACTACAGAGTAGGGAAGGAAAAATAAAGGATGCCATTAGGAAAAAAACCCTAGACTGTTCTGCACAGGTAGAGCCTGTAGGTGGTGCAGCTGTTTTATGAAAAAATATTCTGTAATGCACTAGTAGTGGTGTAGCCCCTAGGTTTAAGCCTGCTTCAACATATTAAAAAAGCATTTATTTTATCAGTATGCTTTTCCCTTTGCAATGTCATTTGCTACAGTCCAAGGTGACATTGCTCATCTCCCTTCAAAAGTCTACAGTTTCTTCTGATTGAAACAATTTTGTTGACTTTTCTAATTCTTCTCCCACCTCAAGAGGCATTTCTTAAGTCTCCTAACTAGAAGTTCTAGATTAATGCAGCTAGATTATAGGACAGTTGTTTTGAAAACAAGTGAATAAATCCACACTGACTGCTCATGTGAAAATAGAGGAACAGACTCACTTCTTTCCATAAACGAAGAATATCTGAACACTGCATTTTACAGTATATACCATTCCAATCATAATAAACAGACACGCAACATAATGGACAAAGGTACTATGAAGACTTCGACCTGAGTTAGACTTTCAATTCCACCCAGGCTGTGGAGCATTTCCTACAGGGAAAAATAAATAAAATTTAAAAATTCAGAATTACTTAAAATAAGTAGATAAATAAAAACAAATGAGGTGAAATTTTACAGGTTGTTAAACTGGAGCTTTAAGTTTCCTTCACTAGCGACATTATAGGAGTTTTACATATCTATATAATACAGTCAAATACCAAGTCTAGGGCTCGGAGCAATGACCAAGCCATCTACTATGGAGATTTACAGTTTCTTTGTTAGGGTCAGCAAAAACAGACATAATGTAAGAAACACCAGAAATTGAGCAAGTTATGCAGTAATGGTGCAAAACCACTCTGGAAATTTGTTTATTTGCAATTCCCGTCCTCATATATAGAAATATAGATACATACATATATGTGTGCATTCATAAGAACAAACAATTTTATACACAAGCACCAACACAACTCGTATGCACGACTCTTCCATGCATCCCCTTATCCGAGCAAGAAACAATATTTTGACATACTGACCTGGTAGCATGGATCCTTTATTAATAATCTCAGGCAGATTAATACCCTAAGAAAATGGATGGATGGAGCTTGAATAACCCACTGCCTGTAAATGAAATATTCATAACATAAACCAAATTCAATTTAAAAACTGCTTAATACTTAAATAAAACAGTTTGATTCAGGATCAATTGACTAGTGATTGATTAGTGAGCTACAACAACTGTTCAACATACCATACCATAAAACTTTTTTTTCATTTATATTGAAACACAGTAGCAGCTGTAAATGAATGTATTTCATTATATCAACACTACCAGCCATCACTTATTATCACTTAACTGATGTAGGAAAGTAAGTACTTATCTCTAAGAGTAAACTAACCGTGCTTTGATATAAAATTTAGTGTTTGGATCAAGGCCCAAAAGGGCAAAGTAAGTGAGAAACCCCACGGCAAACTTCAGTGCACAAAATACACTTATGCAAAAATAAGGGTATTACAGAAGTAAAAATAGCTATATTTAAAATATTCTTTTGAATGATAATCTATCCTGGCTTTTTAAAACTCTAAAATTCTATTATGCTGGGAGTAAATTGTTATTTAGTTCAAATGTTCTTGAAATAGGGTTCTATTTCCATATAGAACCTTCTCCTTTATGTTTCTCCCTATGATTCTCCAGCATAAGACATGGCAGAAAACACAAATCAGATTTGCAGAAAGTGTCCAGGGGCAGTAATCTTGCATAAAATACCATTAATGGAGTCACTGTTTCCACTGTCTGTTGAAAGTACATATCACAATTTTCCTATTTAAAATAAACCTAAAATTAGACATCTTTGCCATGTGTTTTTCTGTTGTTGTTTTAACTGAGAGGACAAAATTTGTTTGGATAGGTTTCTTGGAAACAGAAGAAGTATATGGGTCATGGCAGTTCTCTTCCTATTTCATCATTTGCAGTTGGGAATGACGCCAATAGCTAAAAATACTTCCATAAATATAAATGTTTTACAAATAGATACTAACAAACTCTTAGTCCTTTTATACCAATATTCTGCCCAAAGCAATACCATTTTTCATTATGATTCCATAAATGGACACTTCAGAACAGCACAAGACTTTCATTGAAAGAAAACAGTAACCATACACCTGCGTGCAAAATTTGTAGGTCAGATTTTAAATTGGCCTGAAGAAATTATCATGGTGGACAGTCATTCCCTGAACCTGGTTAACATCTGAGAGCCTTTTCTACTTTACATTTACAATACACATTACTAGATACAGCAGGGTATAATCCAGTTTATCTACATATCTACTACTTTATGCTTGTTTCATCAACCTTGCCTGGGTGCTTTCATTCTTAATACAAGAGGCTTGTTTTGCCATATCACTATCACAAAGAATCACCAAAGAAAACCAAAATATAAGCCAAGTATGTCACAATGTATAAACAGAACTTGGGAAATCACAGTGTAAGCTATTCTTAGATTTTTGGCCAATGAAGCCAAGCTACTGAACTCTCACTGGTGAGTACTGAGTTTGCATGTGAAAAAGAGGTACCAGTTTTTAAAACCCCTGAAATTATCTGTTTTTAACTCACTGTCGTTTAGATAATCAAAGAAGAGTTCCCTCGTTCCCCAGTTATTTCTGAGTAAAGGTCTAAGCAAAGTATGTGGTGTTTTTAGAGTCCTCTGTAAATTCTAGAAGTTATACGTTAATACCTTTCAATGCTCTAGGATTCCTTCTTTAAACTTCTGTACCACTTAAGGGTTTTTTTAGAAAATGTATTTGGGCTTTAAAAAAGAAAATACAATACACTGCAAAGGAGTATAATTTAAAAATCCTGAAAAATGCTTTTTTTTCCCCTGAAAACATCTTTTTCTGCCCCCTCTGTTTTTTTTAAATTTTGTACTTTTCCTCACATAAATGAGAGCAGCATAAGAAAAGAGATTATCCTTTCCAATCCTGTTATACACAGAAATACAAATACAAACGAGTGGCATCAACTCATCTGAATTTTATGGAAGCCACTGGCCTCTCACCATAAAGGCAGCAGTCCATAAAATACAAATAGAATCAGTAAAATAAATTAGAAAAGCAAATCATAGATTACATACACATACAGATAAATGATCAAGAAAACACAGCAGTTAGAATTTTGGTCATCCAAGTTTTGTCATATACTCAGTCCTTCGTTCTTCTCCCAATAACCCAAGCACTTCTCCTAAAAGACAATAAACAAGTGGTTGTTTAAAACTGAGATTATGAAGTGCTGCTGGTAATTTCCACAGAAAGGTGTATTGTTGTAATAATATGGGATATTATCCATGCATCTTGCTTCTTCATGGAAGGCAAGAAAGAAAGACCCTCCTTGGTTACGAATGTGTTTCATACACTGACCTGCAGGTAAGTGTGTCCACAATGAAAGTTGTAAAGATATCTTGAAACAGCTGATGCTTGGGATGTTTGCTAAAATTTCTCTCATTCTTGTAGGTCACGCTAATAAGGAAGAAAAAAGAAAAATTATAAACTGCAAATTAACTTTCCACAGGACAGTTTTACACTGCTACTATTTAACATATAGCAACAAAAACTAAGAAACGTCATATCAGCAGTATGATTTCAGATTGCCAGACATGAACAGTCTGTCTCATGCATAATTTGGAACTATCAAAATGGTATAACTTTTCCAGGTAAATAAACTATCACTATTTAAAATGACTTTATTAACTCTCAGAGTATACTCTGCTGAGTGGGAAAGTTTGAAACTTACAAAGGCAGGAACATAAATAGATTTTAAAAGTTAAAGATATGTAATTCTCATCTCAAATACTGGATTTACATGAAAAGTACAAGTAACAGACATAAGTAAAAGCACAAATGCCTTCAACACTTCAATAAGGTGATACCTTTAGATACATAAAGATGTTCAGAGATACAAGAGTGTCATCATCAGCTTTTAAATACTTTTACCTGCATTTTTCAAGCTCAATAGCTTTTGTTGATTCTTGCCATTGACCACTGGACTTTCATTCATTGCTGTTGACATTTTGCCAAGTTCTTGTTGCACTGGTTTTGACCACTTTCAATATATATAGCTGGAAGTTAAGGAGGGAAAGGATAGTAGTCATGAAGGCAACACTGCCTTTTAAGTTTTCTGAGAATTTTATCAAGGAAAAGTGCCTTGTCTCAAGTTCTGACTTGAATTTTGGACTTAAAACTTGCCATTATAGAATACACACACCTCCTCTGCAAAACCAAACTGATGTGGTAGAAAACTGATGCAAAGCGAGACTGGAAAACAAGTACTGACAGGTAAGTAAAAGGTGAAGAATGGTGTCTTCTAAAATTTATGATAGCAAAGCTGGACAAAAATCTGCAACCCATGCTCATTATCTATGCTTCTTACTTGTTCCAGTTCCACATTCTTTTTTGGTTGTACAACTCACATGTTTCAGCTTTCTGCTCAGAAAGAAATTCCAGGCCTCTAACCAGGTAGAAAGTGCCTAACTCCTACCTCACATCCTTTAGTCATTTTGTCATATCTTTTTACAGAACTGAAAGGGAGAAAAGGTTCTGTGATTCCAAAGATGCACACCCATCATCATGTGTTGGTTTTCTTTGCTTCAAATGGCAAACACCAGTTTCACTAAGTGAGTTGAGGTGAAGGAGAATTGACTTTCTCCTGTAAGTTGGTATTTAAGACCTGGATATTTTTAGCTGAAGTGTTATTCTTCAAAGACAAATTGTTTATGGTTAAATGCTGATCTTATTTTATATTCTTTACCACTCTCCCCCATGCTGCTACTCACACATCTTTAAGCCCACCTTCGTTGTGAAAGGGCACAGAGGAAAAAATATCTGCTAGGGTACTTTAATATATGCAACAATAGCTAGAAAAAACCTGCTCAAGATACAAAATAAAGCACTGTTATTTACTGGTAAATAAAAAAATACGGTATAGTAGAATGGGAAGAGGATCCATTTTATTCTTTTATCCACTCTAAATGTGATTTGTCTCACTCAGAAGGTCTAATGTTGCCAAGGAAAAAAGAAAAAAAAAAGACAAGACGACAGACATCCACTACTCAAGATTTTGCTAACATGTTTTAGTCATTATAGAACACGATGTTCTAAGTATATGCCAGAAACCATAATCACCATTAATTATAATTCTAAGGCATGTTTAATAACAGTTATTGAAAAATACCTGTTGGTTCCTTGACTGAACACTTAAGAGACTGAAGCCTTTTTAGATCAGAATAATCCCTAGGAAAAAAACACAATAGCTTCTCTTAATAGTTACATAAAAGTATTTCCATAAGTGTAAAGAAGGTCAACAAGCAACGTTACTGAGAGAAAATAAAATTTTCTAGTGTTGCCTGCTGTCCACATGTTGCATACAGAAGAATTTACAGCTTTGCCAGAATGCCTTAAATCAACAAAGGTGTAAATAAACTTTGTGACCAGAGTAACAGTTGTCATGTTTATATTGCATTTCAAATTGAAGCATTCTGCTTTGGCAGCCAGTGTAAATTCCACACGAGTCCTACTGAAGTTCAAAGTAAAACGTCAGATACTATACCTCACAGAGATCCCGGGAGGCTTTTTTTCTACTGCTTTTTCTGTGCTCTTCAACTTTTTGTCCTGATCAGGCATTGTGTATCACAATGTGTATCATTATGGGGTTAAATACTCATTTCCTTAAAAACAAAGTAGATACAAAGAATTGTATCACTGCAGCAAAAGGAATGCATGTTTACTTATGGAACCAACCAATACTGCTTTTAGAAAAAGAAAACAGCTTTGCCATTTTCTCAGCATGAAGCCTTGGGCATCATATCACGATATCCTTTGACATTCCAGATATTAATAAGAAAGCTATTAATCTAACACACAGAAACTTTCGTTTTCCAACACACACGTAGACAACACTGTCTTGCTCTTTCATGTATTTTTTTATTAGGATTTTTCCTCTTCTTTTATCTTCTTGCCATTATTTCTCTCTGTGAATTGGCTGGTTATGCTACAGCAGTGCTTACAGGCTAACATCAAGATTGTCAACAACAAGCTGTTGTCCAGACAACAGAGAATTTAATAGTTATATCATCCAAATAAACAAGTCAAATGAAGGGTAGAAAAAGGAGGCATCTGACAGAAAAACGAGATGCATATATCTCATTTGAGACGAGGTGATTCTCCCCTTCTACTAGACTCTTTTGAGACCCCACCTGGACTACTGCATGCAGTACTAGGACCCCCATCAGAAGAACAACAGGGACCTGTTGGAGCAAGTCCAGAGGGCTGCAAAGAAGATCAGAAGGCTGGAGCATCTCCCCTGTGCTGAGAGAAGCTGAGAGGGCTTGGGTTGTTCTGCCTGAAGAAAAGAGGGCTCCAAGGGAGATATCGAGCAGCCCACTACCTAAGAGGGCCTACAAAAGAGTTGGAGGGACTTTTTACATGGGTATATGGCGTTAGGACAAGTGGATGATGACTTTACACTAAAAGAAGTCATGTTTAGATTAGATATCAGGAGGAAATTCTTTACTGTGAGGGTGATGAGGCACTGGAACAGGTTGCCCAGAGAAGTTGTGGACATCCGTGGAAGTGTCCAAGCTCAGGTTGGATGGGGCTGTGGTCATCCTGGTATATAGTGACAGGTGCCTCTGCTGTGGCAGAGACTTGGAACTCAATGATCTTAACGTGTCTTCCAACCCAAGCCATTCTATGAATCTATGATCACACAGTCTGCCAAAGAACAACAGAAATTTTCAGCAGTTTAGAATCTAGGCCTTCTGAATATCTTATACCAAACCTACCTGCTTTCCTTGCAGTGGGGGACACAGCTTCTTTCCACAGACGAGCAGATCTGTATGGCATGGCCTCATCAGGGCCATTACTACACGTTAAATCCCTGCAGACAAACGTTCAGTATGTAGGTCTGACTTCCAACACAAGCCCTCAGCTAGTCACTTGCACAGTACATAACACTTGTTCACTGAAAATTTTCTAAAGCCATAGAAACATACAGGAAGACATGGAAAGAGGATATTCGAGGGGAATACCTTGCTGCAACAGAAGCAACTATATTGATGCAGATCCTTGTCTGAGTGAGGAAAAAAAGAATGGTCAGGCACAGGCTGAGGCTGCAGAATTATCCTAGAGAATTACATACAGCTGGAGCATATTGGTAGAGTACCTCCAATTTAAAAACCAAGGGTACAATACCACGTTCTGATCCTTTCTACCTATTTTACTGTTCACTAAACACTGACTGTTTGGATGCTCCCTTTGGTGTGTCTTTCACAGAATGTTCTGTATCAAACCTGATGGCCTCCTTTTCTTGCTGTGCAGGGTAGAATTCCTCTGCTACTGCTTTTTATTTCTCTTCCTCATAAAGACAAAGAAGAAGAAAACTGGTCATGAAACAAAAGCACTGTAAACTACCAGAAGCTCCTCCTTCCCAAATGAACATCAGAGTCATTTTTCCAGTTAAAAAATCTCACATCAGAGAAATACCCAAAATGCAACTGTTGACAGTATGGACTCGTGCACTGCATTAAATCCCTCTTGGAAGTGGCCTGTAAGCCCAGTTCATCCATGTCTAGTCTTTCAAACAAGCTTGTGTTCTACCATAGGGTATCATTGATCTGGATCCACAAGAAACTTCAACTTCTCTGCTCTGTTCTGTGCATCTGCTCGAGGTTATTAAAAAACACCTCAGAACACTTCTGTAGCACCAGTTATGACCAGGGAATGAATATATACAGGATTTGTTCTATCACTCAGCAGACGAAACTACTGAGTTCAGACTAAATCGAATGCAGTTTGCTCAAAGAATTTATTTCCTTTGCTTCAAGAGCATTGAAAGTGAAGAGAAGCCATGCACATCTCTAAGCACATTAAGATTCCTCAGGAATAAGAATTTCTTTGTACTGTTTCAGTGATATTCTTATATCATCTCCCCAAGACCTCTTCCCTTTGGGATGTTACTGAGGCATGACACAATGCAATAGGCTTCTCACATTTGAAACTCACAAACTGTGTACTTGACCATGAGTGTGTATGCACAAAGAACAGATTTTAACCAAATAAAGAACAACCAAATCACACACAAATAACTTGTCCATGAGAAAACAGAGTTAAAATTTTCAGCATCCCACGAAATCCTTGGGTTAAATCTCTAAACTGCAAACAGCAAGATTCCCAGTATGGCTAGATTTTAATCCAGAACTATTAGGTCTTTGTCATTACTTAAAACATTTTATAACTGTCTACCAACCCTGCTTTAGAGCTGCCATTCCAATTTTTTTGCTGTTTCCTCTACCTCTACAGAGTAACAGATGACAAATATTTTAAAGGTTCGTTGCCACTACAGATCCGAAGTCCCTGTGCAAAAATTTAACCTGATAAACATCAAGCCAAATTCCCTTCACTGCTGCTGAGAACGAAGGGACACTGGTCACTCAAAGATATAGCCCTCACCCAGCTCTGAGGACTCACCCTGAGGTTACCTCTCTGTTTCCTAGAGGCCAACAAGTCAACAAAGGTCAGGAAGCCTTTCAAGAAAGAGGCCAGCTGTGGCCACAAACTGACCCTGCACTGACCTCTTTAGTCTGTCAGCCAGCATCATCTCAGATGCACAGCTCACTGGATTGGGAAACCTGATTCGGGTTACAAATAATCTCGCCTACTTTAGTCCTGATTACCTTGTCTCTAAAGCACTTCTACTGTACAAGGGCAGGGACAACATGCAGAAAGAAAGACTCATCCATGCAGCTTAGTGGGTTATGCTCTTCACCTTGCTACAGAGATTAAAGTAATTAATTAACAGCCAGCTGTCAGTGAAAATGGCTTTCCCCATTCCTTCCCTTCCTCTTCTACCAACAATTCTTTTTATTCTTCAGCTGATCTGACCCAAACCTGAGCCAGTTTAGAGGGTTAGAGTCACAGAAAAAACACACTTCCCTTTGTATTGTTACTTTCCTACCAATCTAGCTCAATGTTACAGTGACCTGATGAGTATCTCTGCTCACAGGGCAGGAATGCACAGGTGTAAATCGTGGGAGAAGAGCAGAAAGCCCCTTCCATCAGTAGCCAGTCATTAAATCAGGTAGGTGTATCAGCACCATATCCTGAATGAGGGGTAGACAAACAAAAACAACTCCATTTTCCTTCTATCAGCCAGAAACCTGAGAGAAAACAGACATTAATATTCCCTTACCTATTCTCAATTATTTGACTTTATTGAAGTCACCGAGTAAGTTCCCATCCCATGTTTCTTCTTTACTTGTGCCAGCAGAAATTTCCATGGAGCCAGGCTATTCACTGTCCTCATAATTATCCCCCTGCTATGACACCAGCCATGAGGAATGTATAAGAAACACACTAAACAACACTCAGTTGTGCCAGATAAAAACTGAAATCAGACAACTCCTTTAAAGAACAGAGACACATTAAAAGAAAAATTTCTTTACAGCACAGTCTCATTTAATTCCATTTAAAAGAATGAAATTAGAGCAATAGTAATGCATTCATTTTAATTGGGGATAATTACATTTAATTAGTTACGTTGATTCAATTACATAGGAAGAGAGATGCATTCTAACATAACTGGAATGCAGGATAGGAATGCTCCAAGAATCTTGCCAGAAATGAAAAAATGCACATGATGAGAAACAGGGGACAAAGGAATTACCCCAGACCTGATCTGTGGCCCAGTCTAGTATCTGTCCCAGATGACATAAGCACATAAGCTTCAGAAGGTAAAAGAAAGCCCCAAAACAAACAAAACCACAAAGAAGTGTTGGAGGATAAATCTACCCCACTGACTACAGTATAATGGTCTCTTCAACAAGAAGATGTCTCAATCTTCAGTAGCAATAACTACTGGATATGGATAAATTGTAAGCCAACTAGGTGCTTGATTTTCCCTTAAACTCCTTTCTTAATCACTCCAGTGTCCAAATTCCACTGACTAATCATATACAGAATAACAGGCTTAAGATGGATAAAGAAGCAGTAGATATTTTGGCTTTAATAAGACTTTTGATGCTGTTGCTGGATAGGAATGTATCTAATACCCCATCTAATACCGTAAGCTGGGTCAGATGAAGGTCAGGTGAAAATTCACTCCTTAAAAGAGCAATTAGAAATACATTATTGTCAAAACAAAAATGGATTTCAAACAAGGTCAAAATTATAGCAAAGGAAGCATCAAAGGTGATGAAAAATTCCCAAAAGGTACTTTTCCTTACCCACTCTGATGGGAAAAAAAAGGAATTCTGGCTGGCTTCTCCTCTTGTTCTCAATGAGCATGGCAGTCAGAATAGATACTCACCAGTGATAGCCTGTGGCTAGGAAATTGTATTGAAGAACCCACATGGACAATGTTTGAATACTATTTCTTGCATTTTATTAACTGAATCAATACAGAAATCTTAGTATTTGCCACACACACAAACTTCAACATGCATTTATGTGTCTCAATCTTTTTAAATAACTTCTTTGGAGAGTCTTCAAAGGTTAACAAGGGTAAGGTTCTTCCTGCTTTCCTGACAAATGAAAATATTCAAGCCACTGCTGTCTTGGGGTTGTCTTTTGTTGTTTGTTTTTGGTTTTTTGTTGCTGTTGTTTTGTTTTCCCTCTGTACCACCTCATTCCTTAAATGGCCAGGCCTATTCTCGGATTGCTAGGTCCACCAAATGTCAGTCTCTTGCCTAATTTCCAGAGCATAACTTTCCTCTGTAGAGCTTGCCTAAATCCACCCTGTTAAACAGCAGCTCACATACGTAAGAACAACAAAACAAACAAAACAAAACAAAGAACAAGGGATTTCTGAGGTCTAGTGAAGCAGCTCAGTTCAGTATCAACTCGAGAATAAGACGCAGCTCTTTGAAGCTCACCCTCTCTGCTCCCACTACCAAGAAGAGCTTTATAGGGAATTATACCGCTATTACTTAGAGCCTCTGAGAATCACGAGATTGTTCAATGCCCACTGAAAGCCCAGAGCTGGTGAAGGGGCAGGGCTGTGGAGCACGTCATTCAGTGGAACGGGAGGAGGATGGGGACATTGCATCGCTTTTCCCATCCTTGTCTGCCCTCGGCAGGACTCGCCCGTCCCTTGGCTCGCCGTGTTCCCGTCCCTCCCTCCCGCTGCCCTCAGCGGCTCCCGCGCCCGCCGCACGCTCCCCCGGCACGGCCCCGGCCCACTCACTCCGCGGCGCGCGCTCGCCGCCGCTCCGCCGCCGGGCTACGGCGACGCTCGCTCCGCCGGGACGGAGCCTCCTGACCAATCGCATCGCCTCTTCTTGGCCCGCCGGCCAATCGCGAGCCTCCGTGCTGCGCAGTGCCAGGATTCCCCGGCACCGCTTCCGCCCGGCGCCGTTACCATGGGCACGGGGACGCCCCGGCCGGGCCCGCCCCGCCCCGCAGGGCCCGACCCCAGCACCCCCGGGTCCCGGCCCAGGGCAATGAAAACAGAAGTGGCCTGAATGGAGTCCAGGAGATTGTTTATTGCTTTTACCAACTTTCTGAAACGTTACAAAAGATAATTTTATTCTAGCAGTAATTAAAACAACACAAAGGCTGAATCACATTAAAGACAAGTCTGAGAGTTGTGGTTTCTGTATAAACTGAATATTGATTCTACAGCTGGAATAATGTTTTCATTTGCTTTAGATTTGTTTATAAAGTAAGAAAACGTCACTGTAATTAGAAAAGCAGTCATAAAAAATTCGAACCATACAGTATGTAATCACATTTCAAATAAGGAATATTAAAATCAAAACTGCAGTTCAGCTGCAAAAGCTGAACCTGGAAGACACCTTTGCAAAGGAGCAACAATAGAAAGGAAAATACTAGAAATGATGTGTCTTTCCAATAAAATCATTTAGAAAAGTATCGATTTTCAAACTCATTCATTATTCCAAATAAAAGTCAACAGATACTAAATTCAATATGAAAGTGTCTTTAGATAAAGTTCAATGCCAACTACAAAGTCCTATAAGTTTTCACTAAAAACATTATAAAATAAAATTGACAAACGTACTGAGCAATTTGCTTTATTTATAGCACTACATTTATGCTGACTCAAAGCTGTGTGCATCTATAGTCTTAAAACTTGCCATAAAATAAATTACTGTTGGTATAAACAAAATATTTCCCACGTTTCACTGTACTTGATAATTTTGTCCTAGATGAGTAATTAAAACATTACTAATCATAAGAAAGCAAAAAGAAAACTAAGCTGGCTGTGGTGCTCGCCTGACAGATTTCATTTGTGAACATAGAGTCATGAACCATTTACTTTCAGATTTACAGAACCTATGTACAAGACAAACCCTTTAGAGTGGAGCAGGCTCTGCGACGTGACACCCATTTGTTACAGAAATATTTTACAGCCTGTCGAACCTGCCTTTGCAAAGGGCACGAATTAGGAAGTGACCATATAAAGACAGAGATGCAGGTGAAGCAAATGATAACTTATGGGAGAACTTACATTAAATGAAGAAAAAAATGGCCAATATACTTGGTTGAAAAAGATCCCAAAACCATTAGGGCACCAAGTTCTACCCTGACAGGTTTTATGATGACAAACTTGGCAATTTAGAACATTTCCCAGAACAATTGTATAAAATATTATGTTATAGCTGCAAAATTAATCTAGGAGGAAATTGTTGTTAACTTGGGCATATGTAAACAGAATGAAAAACATGTCACTGTAATACATATGAAAATAGTGAGAATGAATTTTCTAGAATATAATTTAAACACAAAACTGCATTTTAAATGATACATTTTAGACGATAATTTAAATGGAGTGGTCAAAATTAAGACCTACATTTCATGTAAACATTAATATTTATAAATAAGTTAGAAAAAAATTTTAAAAAAAGGAAAAAGAAGAAGAAAAAAAAAAGGAACTTCCTGAGGTGGCTCTGCAGCCAGGTACACAGTAGCACTAAGCTCCATTCCAGGAAACCAAGGCATCTATAAAAAGTGCAGGGTTGTTTATTTTCCTCTAACTGTTGGAATGGAAATCCATTGGCGTAGTTTTTGCAGGGCTTAAGCCCTGTGAGAAAAAAAAAAAAAAATCAGTGCACAGCAATTATCTCTGCTCTTTTGCATCCATTAAGGCAAAACATGTATCTACATACAATAAACTACATCCTTAGTTGTCTTACTTTAATACTAGGTGTGATTTTAAAGCAGAGAAAGTGTAAAATGAGCAGTGAATCACTTAACCATACATTAGCAACAGGGATTTATGCACTTAATACCAGATCTTCTCCTGTTCATATGGGAAGAAAGTGCAAGTAAAACTATTGCCCAAGAACACTGGAACTAAAGGTCAATGTTAACTGGTTTGCCAAGTCATGGTTTTTCTGGCATTGATTAAAATATCTACACAATTAAATAAATACTGTGATTAGTCTTGTGGGGCTTTGGTTTTGTTGCCTTTCAACTTTACTCAAAATATACCCACTTTCTGTAATATTGACCAAAATGTAACCTTTCTGAAGTAGAAGCAAAATACAAGGTGTGCAGCACCATGGAACCCTGATTTCCAGCATTAAAGAGTTAGCAATCCAAGAGGCTTCTAGAGATTTTTTTGGGTCTTTGAAAACTGTTGCAGGACTGTGAACAAGAAGCTTAAAATACTACTGAGAGGACAGAAGTACTGTATTGTGGACGATGCTACATAAAATGTTCAAAATATCTTCTTTGATTCAGACCAAGAGGTACTTAGGAGTGGGCTACTAACATGCAGATATTCTTGTTTGGGTTTTTTTTAAAATAATGTAGAAAGTTTTGAGACCATCTGCTGTAGTTTCATTGTTGTCTCAGTTTTATCAGAAAGAAACCATGGTTTATTTTCTGAAAGAGCAAGAAGTCAAACTAAGGCACAAGCTACACAAGCTATTAGCACAAGCTATTATCTAAGAATGCAGGTCATTACATAGTATTGGTCAAACTGGTAATGCAGACACCTCTCTTGCTTTGCTACTGACCTGACCCTGTTAGGACAGTTTGGATACCATTGCTCATATTGCTGTACACTATGATTTCCTGTCTTTGAACTGTCTTCTCGATATTCAGTTAAATGAAAAAAGGGGGAAAAAGTTAAATAAATGCATTACATTTAAAGGGAACAGTAACAGTCCATGTAACATAAATACTATTTTTAAATGTTTCCATTTATTCCCACTGACTTCTTTATTTTTGTAATATACAATTACTTTCTCTACAGGTGACACTTGGCTGAAGAGCACCAAAATTCAGATAGTCTGCCTTCCTCCAGAATCAGCTCCTTTTGCAATTGATGAGAATTTTATCAATTGGTCCTTGGTAAAACTCCCAACTCTGCCAAAAGCAGAATTAAGCAAAGAGCATCTTCTAGTATTGAATGAGCACAGATCCTAATTAAAGCCACTGTAATGCATCCAGCAAGGTCTAGTGGCAATTCAGAATGTAAAGAGAGAATGTTGGAAGTTAGAGCCAAAAAAACTAAGGCATAAGGCAAAAACTATTAAGAATGGAAACGGCGCAAGTAAGTGATCAAGATTTTCATTTATATATAAAATTCTCATTATTTCAAATATTATAATGCTAAACACTAGAACTTGGAAATGTAAGTACAATAAATGCACTGACTGCATCTTTATCAGTGGAGTCCCCAAAAAATCCCATTTACTTTAATAAATGAATATTTATTTTTTCAATTCATCTTACATGATAGAAATTTATACTAATTAAAATAAATAAAGTGTTTAAAAATAAGTTGGTGTGCTATCATATATGCCCTTTACAACGGAGAGGATCACAACTGTACATACAAATACCATAAGCAATTAGTAATCCATAAAATAATACTGATCATAAACCTATCCCAGAATTGAGCTACAACTAATTTAATCAAATACACAATAAATTTAAAAATTTATTAACCAAGAAATATATTTGATGAAGATATGAAATACTCTAAAATCTTAGAGCAGAGTAAATCAGACGCTGAAAATCTATAGGAAAAAAATGTAAGTAAAAACAGGAAGAAAAGAATTCAAGAGTACTGATGTGGTAAGTACTTATAATTTCCTATATACCAATTGCTGCCTGTAAATCCAATTCATATTGCGTAAACATAGAGTGTCCAGAATGGCAAATACTGACTTGGGACTGTAACTACCATTACTGCACTCATACTGCCACTGGACAATAATGAAAATTCAAGAGAATAAAAAAAAAAAAAAAAACAAACCCAAAGAATGCAGCACATCAGGGTATTTAGATACAGTTTAAGGCTTAACTAACCACCTGACTTAGGGCTCTAGGCCACTTCTGTAGAGTAGGAGAGACAGAATCCAGAAAACACTAGCATAGAGCGGAGACATAAAACACAGTAGTTCTTGTCAACAGCACATTAACATTTGTTCTATGAAACCACAAAAAAAAGTATACCCTGCAAAAACAAGCACTAATTGCCTGCATGGAAAACAAAACTTCTGTAGCACACATTATAAACAGAAGTATTGCAAAATTTTAAGCAATGTGGACCAGTAATCACCAGCAAAAGCTGATGTAACTTTTATGCACATATTGGTTATTGAAAATAATAAGCATTCATTACAGTCTTCCTATTTAAAAATGAAAATAAAATTTCCAATAAAATAAATAGCTGAAGTGTGATTACCACTCATCTTATTTGCTGGGAAAATCTTCACATTATGCAAGCGTATCTACAGTGCCCTAAACAATGGCAGAAATTAAATATATGCTGCTCCTTAAACTGGAAATCACACTTCCATGGTATAATATCCTACAGTGATATATATACACACACAAATACACGCAATTCCCATTGGTTCCATTCTATAAAGATGTTTCCGCATCCACATATCTCACAACAGGTGTATTTTCCACTTCTATTTTCACACTGTCTGGTTTTTCAGGGCTGTTTGAAAACAAACAAGAAAATGTAAGGTCTGGCTCACTTTAGGAAAGCTTAAATTTCAAACGTTTTATACTTCACAATGAACACAAAGTATTTACATAAGGATGCTTTTATGATGAGGCATTCCTATTACATTTTAGTAATTGTTAAATACTATTCACAGAAACAAACTTAAAAGAGAGAAAACATCAATATCTCATTCATAAATACCATATCCAATTCCACTGCTTTTATTGATTTGAAACTGTTAATGCAAAACATCTTTAAAAACAAACAAACCCTCAGTACAGCCTGTAAAACTGTCTAGGTAAAAATATTCAAAAATACATAACAAGCAGTACTACTAATACGTCTTTATCCTTGGGCAGGAAATCCATCTGTTCATAAGAATGGGAGGATATTTCAGTCTGTTCAAAAGGGGAAACCACACTTGGAACAACAGCAGAGGACAGTAAGAGACCTGTGAAAGCGTCCATTCAAGTGAAGCAGAAGACCCTAAAGACAAGTGCCACCTCAGCAACTGACACTCTTAGGGACACAGATACCAAACAGTGCCTGACTGAAGGACAATGAGGAATGTCCCAAGGTAGCTGGAAATCAGTAGAAGACAAAATGAAACAGTGTAAGAGGGAGGATGAATTTCAGAAGAGATGCTCTTTAAGGAAAAAAATGCATTATGAATTCATGCAAAGAGAAAAATTCTGCATCTCCTTAGAAAATACAAGTGTGCTGGGACTCCACAGAGTCTGTAAACTACAATAGATGGTTGAGGTAGAAAGAAAAGGCAATCTGGACCAATTCAGAAAAGGCAAAAAAAGTTAGAAATTTATTTTTTAAAAATAGGTGATTTTTAACAAATTATGCCAACCCACACAACATGTCATCTGGAACTATAAAAGACATGCTTCCCTCAAACTGCTTCAGTATTTGAATATAAAACCAAAAATAGCAGTGTCTACACAACCACTTTTACCACAGCATTAAATGTCTGTCTGTCTGTAGATGAACAGTTATGCAGAAAAACCTTAGCAGAACTGAAATAAGTAATTTACTGGAAATTACTTCTGAATGACCAGTAGTGTCACCTCTGAATCTCAACAGGATGAAAAGAAAGTGTAGCAAATACCTCAAAAGAGGAACCAGTTGAGGTAAGGCTCAAGAAGTCTGCCTTTCAACATTTTCTGCCTTCCAACATTTTAACAGATTGCCTGTCAAAAAGCTGGTTTCTGGCACCAGTGGTGTTTAGTTTACATTTGTACTTTTAGCAAGTTCCCTACCAAGATGGATTTTTTACTGCACTCAGCTCAAGCAGGGTATATTATGGAATCAAAGGGAAATGTCTTACTGCAAAACATAAAAATAGATGGAATAATGAATACAAGGCTAAGCACAACAAAAACCACTGCAAACTGGTCAGAAGCCTGATTTGTTAGTATTGCATGTAATTCCATACTAATTTAACCTACTCAGGAAACAGAAAAGTGAGAGATGAAATTGTACTAACTTATAACTCCCTGAAAACCGAATCTAAACATCTTAATTCTTCTGGAAAAAAAAAAAATACAGGCCTGTATCTCTTCGAGCCTTATACACCCAATGGCTATCAGATTATGCACTAGAATCATCCACAAATTCTCTAATAGGCTTCTGAGAATACAGCAAGAAAGAAAATCTTACTAAATAAGGAGGGTAGACTGACATACATATTCTTACCTCTGTAATTTTTCTTCTTGATGGTTCCGCTTGTGTGGTACTCAAGTTTTTGAAACGTTTTAATTAAACAAACGTGTTTAACATTTTGAAAATGTTTAAGCAATGCAGCCTAGACATTCACTGGAAATGGTGCCAGCACTGATGAATCTCTTAAGCTTTTCCTCTTACTATACATCTCAAAGCTGTGTCTCCCTTACCCTTGGTTGACCTGCTGTCTGGCCAAAACAGCATATTTCCATGCCTAGTTTGGAGCAATGCATGTGGTGAATAGATAGATGGCATACAAGTGCTAAGTCACTACTAGTGTTTCCAACAGTACCTGAGATGGCTTGGACAGAGCTATGAACAGAGTAGGAATGCTCCAGCCTTGGACAGAGTATGAACACTCCCTCCTCACCGTGAACACTTTCACTGAAATGTAGTTTTATACAAAACCTGACAATTTGGTCTCTCTGAAATATGCCTTCCTCTGACAGAATTGGCTGAAAGGGATCAACCAATAGAAGATTAGACAACAGGATTGCTAAGGTTTAGTATTCCGAGGCAAAAATGCCCATTGTCTCCTTTCCTACATTAAAACTACTAAGCAATAGCTGCATGGCACGTGGAACAGTCCACAGATACTAGTCCCTATAAATTACAAGACTTTGATGAATTTGGGGATATTCTGCATAAATATTCATGTTTTGGCTTGTTTCTCTAGATAGATTCAGCCAGACAGGGAAGAAATTAGGATAGAATAGCAGAATGGTTCATCACACTCAGATTTTGTTCTTGGACGGGGACCTCACAGAGAAGAAAGGCTACTGACCAGCATAGATGTGTGTCAGCTTACAGGAAATGTTCACTGAACTAAGGACTCATGATCTGTCCACGTACCTCATTCAAGTATATTTCACATTCAGTGAAGATAGTCTTTGAGACAGGTTTAATTTTTAGATATTAAAAATGAGTTGAGGAAAAGCAATCCAAGCAATGCACTCACCCACAAAAACAGGGCAGGTCCTAGGGCAGTACAAAGCAACAACAAAAGTGCTGGACTTACCTTTTATTCTCAACGAAATTTCTATTATTGAGGATCAAACCACTCCTGTGTTCATGTACTCTCTAGTATTTAGAAACCCTAAGCTCAGAGTAGTAAACACTTGTATTAAGTAAATAAACAGTCATTTAAAAATTACTATTTAAAATAATACATTTAATAAAATAATAAAATAATTCCTTATAGAAACTAATAAACTTCAGAGTAAAAATTAAGCTCAAATTCAAATTCTTCTAAAGTAAGAAGTCAGTAACTCATATTTATAAACCACATATACTCATTTTTTAAGATAGATTTCAATAAATACAACTACAGCTGCTAAACACCAGATGATAGTTAGAAAAGGCGTGAGTAATTATAGCTACCTCAGGTTAGCTCTGGTTACTTTGGCATTCTCAGTACTCATGGCAAGAGCCTTCCATTGTGCAGTTTTGGCCATTTCGTCTGATATGTTTACAACTGAGGGATCAATGCTAAAGAACAAACATACTTTCTGGTTAGTATTCAATGCCTTGCAACACTATTATACTTACTGTCACTCATCACTTCCATCAGTTGTGCCTTCTTTCAATATTTACACAGCCACAAGTTGAGTTCATCTCTTAAAAGTATACTCCAACAAAAAACTGAAAATTTAACTCACTAGCACTACCATAATTACATAGAATCTCAAAACAAGTTTTCACATAGATACCAGTAAGATACTGAGAATACTTGAGAGGTAATCCATACCTAACTTCAGAAAATTATTTTGCATGCCCAGAAATAATGAATTGAATCCCACTGTTGTACTAAGGCTTTAATTAACTGGTTACTTTAAGTGGCTTCTAGGAAATAAGGGCAAAAGAGCAAAGGTTAATAAAATTTCAAAAATTCAGGTGAGATTTGAAATGATTAAAAATCCAGAAATTCCAATTATCTTGAGAGATAAGAGGTTTTTTTCTCCAAAAGCCTTATTAGATATTTTGCAAGGTTCTTTTGCAAGACCACTCCCTTCCAAGTGCTGCAGAAGATAAGTTTACCCTCACAGATGCTAAGATTTAAAGCCTATTTCCACTTTTGTCCTCCACACAGCTATAAGTACAGCAGACTAAGGTGTTGCCTGTAGGTCTGTTTTCTGTTCTGTTCCATATTTAAGCTTCAGACTCTACCCCAGGTCATCAGTAGGTTTTTCAAATGGCAGAAAAAACTTTCAAAGCCATTTTTCCTCAGGGATCCCCATAAGACATATAAGGCAGCAGAATACATAAAAAACTCACGCACACAGTTGATGAAATCACAGCTCTACTGTGAGAGCAATTAGCAACTCAAATGTTTTTTAAAAAGCTTTAGCAGTTTCATTTGAGTTGCTTAAATCTGATTAAGTTTGCTCTCAGAACAGACAACAGCACTCAGCAGGAATATCTGTCTAATCCAAATTTCTGTCTGTTCCCAACTCTCATCAAGGCATACCTGGTACTAACCTTGATCCATAGGAAGGCTAATTTTTAACCTAGGAACCCTTAACATTAGAGAAGAAAAACCGTAAGCTATTTATCTGTCACATCTTCAGGTTGTGTTGGAACAGCTGAGAATACCTGACAACTCAGCTAAATACAATCTCAGTAAGGGAGACACCAACCGAGACAAAATGCCTACCAAAGCTGAATGAATTTCCATGACTGAAATTCCAGTACTTCCTTTTCTGGAAGAGAACTTATTCTTACATTTATGTTCAGAAAATAACCTTTTAAAATAAAAATGGTTGCCTGTAAAATGGGTTTTTGGTACCAGAGAAATTAGGACTTTAGCCCTCGCTTAGGCAAACCAAATAATTACACACTTAGATTTCTTTTGAAAAACCCAAGTGGCTGGCAAACACATGGCTCAACTGATGCTATTAGTTGCTTAATGCTCAGTATTTCATGCACAGTAGCACACAAATATTCCATAAAAACTGACCAAGGATGCTTCTTCACGTTTAGTACAGCTGGTCGAAATTGAGTCATCTGATCTGTTCAAGATGGTCATGTAAATTTATAATTAAGATGCAGTTTTAAAGCAAAATGCAATATAAAATACTAATGTAGCACCATGATGTATCTTCATATTTCCTAATCATGGCTAAGTTACTAGCTTGGGGAAAAATTATTTCAACTCATAAACAACCAACTTATTATAAAGCAAATTGCAGCTTCTGATAAAAGAACTTTTAAACAGCCACGTTATTTTATACCTGTATTTCAAAGTTTTTACAGGAAAATCCAGATTTGCTTCTCCATATGCAAGGTGTACACTGTCATTGTCGGAATACATTCTCTCTGCTTCCTGTAAATTCCAAGTAAGAAGTTAGTAAAATTACTCACGTAGCAGACACCACAATAGTATCTCAAGTTATTCAAGTTATGACAGGTATTCCATAGAGGTAAGAGGCACTTCCCTGTAGGTACCACAATTGAATGCAGGAGACAGAGCTTATGACCTTTCCTCTTAGAAGTGTTTTTTTAAGGCAGGGGACATGGGAGACCAGGGAAGGAGGGTGTTAAAAGCTTGGCAAGGAATTCATGCAGGTAGTGTACAGCAAGGCAGGACTTTTATGGAGAAGTGACAGAAGCTGTATTACTGTGTGACTGGTAACTAGCAGTTGCACTTAATGACAGCTCCACAAACGAGCAAAATCTCCCTGATACTATGAACACTTTTGTGACTAATTTAGGCAGAATAAAGAAATCCTACTCCACCACTTCCCTCTCTCTTCTCTCTTTTTCTCAATTTTCCTTCCTTCTAATCTGATGAAAGATAAAAAAACCTAACATTTTTGTGCTAATAACTGCTTCTTTCCACTTCACTTGAAAATTTTGATCACAAATAAGAATCATAGTTTGTAATAGCATAATTGTAACACTGACTTAATTCCTTAACCACCAGCAACAATTCCTCTAGTAAAGAATTCTCATTAGTGAAGAATTTCAAAATGTGTACCTGGTATATAAGGTCATATGCTCAGGTCACATAAAATTCTTTAAATTGCATTAAGTATTTCCTAAAAATTTATAACATGCTCAGTTTGATTGTTTTCACACTTACTTCTTTCTCTTTTATCTTTTTGTCATCTTCTGTCTTCTTCTTACTTTCTGGCATAAGATCATCAAGCCAGCTAAGCTCTCTTTTGGTGAAACATAAATCCATGAGCTTGCGAATGAACACTAATGCTAGAACCTAAAGGGAACCACAGACAAAATACATTATATTAAACTATTCAAATGAACAAATGCACACACACTTTCAGTACACTCAATGTGTAACTGAAGCCCTTTATTCTAGTACTAGATTTTATCTTATCCCAAAGGTATTAATTTCCACTTTCAATAGCTATTCACAACTGAATTGCTTGTTTTCAGGAAATGAGAAGTCTTTGTGTTTCAAAAGTGAAAGGCTTGTACTACAGGGGCTTTTTATTTCTTTCCAATTCCCCTCTTTCTTTAAGGGAGCAAACATCTTCTGAAGAGACCCTGAATAATACATGTAAGTCTTATACAAAAATTATTAATTGGCAAACCAGAAAACTTACCATCATAGGGAAAACAACAGCAGCTGCAGAGGCCTTAATCACCCACAACAGAACTAGACAAGTGAGCTGAACAACTGTAAAGATATGGACCTTCCAGAGTGGCACATAACGTAGATAAATCAGGTCCGGTTGATGCTTGGCAGGCATTCCAAATAGTTTTATACGGTCAAAAAACTGCGTGGAAAATAAAACTATTCTTCAGTTAATTATTTTTTGCCTCTCCATAAGAAGATAAACATTTTAGGAGACTACAGAAATGTAAGATAATCCCAAATAAAATACTAATGAAAGACAGTGAACATTCGAGTGGGTGGAACTGGGAGCTGTTTTGAGGAGGTTGTCCCCTCCTCTCACTAATAATAAAAAGCTCCAGAATATTTCAGAAAATCTGTTTCTTAGCTACAATACTGTAAGAATAAATTAAAAAGAAGGGACAAGTGTAAGAACATATACCTGAATATCACACTCAGGAAATTATCCTACATGCTATTCAGACAATATGGAACAAGCTTATTGTGGCTCACAAAATGTGGGGTGCTAGCTTCCTTTTCATTCAGTGTTAAACAAAAGTGAACTGCTTATTAAAATCAGACTTTACCTGAATGCCCTTTAATGAAGATACTCCCATGTAAAGAAAGACACCATACAAAACTGGCATTGGAATAAACTGGGGAGGAAAAAACATCCACAGTTAAAAGTGGAATCAACATGACATAGGAGAGTAGTCCATATCAGTGAAAGGCACAGACTAAGTTACTTTATATTTTAAGAGAAATCTGAGGGCCTTCATTTCAAGAATACAAATATGTATCATTGAGCAGCAAAAAAATCTAGAACTAACACGGCTATCACCAGGATAAAAAAGTAGTTCTGCCTTGACTGCCCATTCACTCAATTTTCTATGTTGCAACCAAAATGTCTATTCATGCTAAGTATACTGCTTTACGTTGCTATGATAGGAACTGTATCAAGATTACTATATTCTGTACATCTTCATGAAATTGCCACATTAAGTTTTACTTTTAAACACTTGCATATCTGGAACAAACAACACAAAAACCTCACCATACCTACTGAGCTATGAAAATCTGCTAATTATTCACAGCTAAGTTTTGCTCCAGTAAGAAGACCAATTTAAGTCTTATTAAGGAGAATATTTATAATAATTTAAATTGTAACATATAATAGCTTATATAATTTTGTACTGTGTGATTTTATATTTTTATAAATTTAAAGCTACTAAGATAATAACAAAGTTGCCCACTAATTTCAGTGGCACTGGCATCAAACCTCTGCAGTGAAGCCTTCTTTGCTCCTGAATTCATTAAGCTTCCAAGTAAATGACAGCCAAGATACAATGTGAAATCTTAATAAAAACTGCTGTTATCAAGATTGAACAAAAACCTTAATTTAAACAGTGTGAAATAAAACTCTGCCTTAGGGATTCATTACTGCATGTGTGTGTGTGTCGCTAGCGTCTTCAGTGAATGATCTGTAATTTGATATTGTATCTTCTACTGCATTAAATCAGTATAAATCCACACATGGAACAAAAGCACAGCAACTGACAGATGCAAGGCTTTGTTCTCCTTACTTCTTTTGAAAAATAATAGTCATTCACACTGAAAAAGAGAAATATTTCTTAAAGAGCAAAGAGTAATAATTGCATTCCTATTACTCTGGGTCCATAAAACACAATGTATTCATTTCTAAGAATAAAAAGTTAAAATGCGGGGTTTGAAACACTTCTTCACCAACCATCACTTTTAATTTTTGCTTTTGAGCAACAATAAATCTATTTCAGAATTTCTGCTTTTGATTCTGAATATTTGCTGAGAACTTAGCTCTTGGTAACTTTTTAATGAGAGATTATCAAATCTGAATACTTCTTTTTAGTAAGTGCTACGGCCTTATTCTTTTCAGACCTTTACATTCTTTAATAGACATACAAATGGTCAACTATTTAAAATTTATAATACATAACTACTTATTAAACTATAGCTGAATGTTTACAGGATTTTTCTTTTCCATTACCTAAATTTGAGAAACTACATTTCCTATGAAATACTTGAGATCTGTCTTTGTTTAAACAGACTTTTACAAAGCTCTTTAGAAATACCAGCAGTTATGCAATATCTGCATTTCTGGCAACAAAAAGTAATTTCGTTTCTCCTTTTAACTACTGGGTTTGAAACAACAAAGCAGAAGTTGAACAGATTTTAGTAAATCTGAGCAAAAAACCAACTGAACTAAGTATCTTTCTTCCAAGAGAGTCTTTGAAAAGTCAACAGGGATATAAATTAAGAGATAAAGTGTAATCTGATGCTACAACACAACCTGCAAAATCACCATTACACTCTGATGATGCATAAAATAATCTTGACACTAAAAATTAAATTAAGTTTAGTAAGATGAAGAACAAGAAGTGAAAAATGTCATTTCTCCCTTTTTTAAAGCAATATTTCTGTTCCTTCTGCTACACTATATTACTTCTGCTCAAGTAACTTTAATTCTTTATCACACTCCTTTTCGCTCTCTATTTATGCACTCACAGAAAAACTACAGTTTTTAGGTAACATGAACCCAAGAAACTAAAAAAAGAACGGGCAAGAAAATCAGGTAACACAGGAAAAAGTTGCTTTCTTCACTACTCACTACATTCCTAGCTTTCTCAGATTTCATTTTCTTGCATCCTTCCTTATTGTTTCTATTCAACTAACATTAGTTGCTAAAAAAGCAATTTGAGAATTAGTTCAGGCATATCTTACTTAACAGAACTTTCTTGCACTATGAAATGCTAAATCACCAACATCAAAATCACAAGGACAAAGAAAATATTTTGGGAAAACTGTATTTTACCTTTAACACAGAGGTCATGGACACTGACATCCCCATCAGCACAAAAATCATCAATCCTGTCACTCGTTGCTCCCGGATTCCCAAAAACTTTGGTTGTTCTCCTGGTGCTGAGCATTCAGATTCAACTTTCAGGCTGTTAACATGACTTATAGACAGGACAGTTGCAGCAACAAACCACGGTAAACCCATGAGAGAACATATTCCCAACATAATACCAACCATGAGCAGATCAAGATGATAACCACAGCCTTTCTGTAGAAGTAAGCAAACAAATAACTTGATAAACTTGCCCTTTGCAGGAGATCATATTTCTAATTCAGCAGGTGAATAACCTACAACTACAAAAGTCAGATACTTTTAGAGTATCCACAAAATTATATTTGTTCTCGATTAGTCAATTTACACATATATTTAGCAGCTGATGATAATTTCACAAATTTGCAGAATGAATCTGATTTAATCTGACTTACACAACATTAGACTTCCATAAAAATTACTTTTACCTTCAGTTTATGCTCTTTCCTGTTTATAATAACGGCTGTAATTTGTTGATCCATGAAAATGAGAATGGTACAGAGTAAAGCAGGAAGAGCAGCAATCAAGAGTGTCCACCAAGGATTGCCTCCAAGAGGATCTATGAACCATCCCCTGTCTTTTCGGGTAGGCTGAAAAAAAAAAAAAAAACAATCCATCAACAATGAGAATTACATTACTAAAATAGATTGTGGACTTTATCACTACCAACAGTTTCAATGAACAGTAGATCAGTCTCCTAAGTATATGTTTAGGTTGTTTTCCAATGGCTTTGATCAAAAGACTGATTTAGCTGTTACAGGTAACCATGACATTTATATGAAAAAAATTAAAACAAATCCGTTCAATTCCTTCATTTTGTACATCTGCACAAAAGAATGTTCCCCTTTCAGTAATAATATAAAACAATTTCTTCTGTCAGATGAGACATACATCCAAAATAGAAAAGAGAAACTACTTGATCAACTACATCATAATAAAAAAAATACAAAATCTGTACAATTCGCTTGTTCTACCGTTCATAAAACTGCAAGTATTTTAAAAGTTGTGTCTTTCAAAAGGTTTTGTTTCTTACTTCAAACTTCTCTGGAACATGAAGCTTAGGAGAAGGTACTCCTACAAGATAGTCAATCAAAACCATGATTACTATGGTCAGAAATACTGCGAAGTCACTGATGGTGGAACGCACCTATAAAGAAAGGACTTGTGTTAAGTCTTGTTTTTTCATCATTATAATTTGCATGCCTAGAAAGATGATTTTCTCCCCAATAAAAACTGAAGTTTATTTATATTATACTACACCACTGAACATTATCTATTTTTTTTTCTTGCTACTTTAAAGTTTAGGCTGCCTGCCAGCATAGTTTGAAGTTGCAGAAGACAATTATTTTGTACAACTGTTTGTTCACTCATTTAAAAGTGGTCTACTGCAAGAGTCAAATTACTTCAAACAACTCCATCATCTTCCTCTCCCCTCAATCCCATTAGGAGGCTTGGCCATTGCAGCTAGTCCCTGGTACCTTAGATCAGTAATATTCATACATTTCATGTTTTAATCGATAGGAGGCAGATAATTTGCAATAAATTCATATTATCAAAGATAACTTTATTAAACATTAGGAAGACATTACAGGGATGAGCTGAGGTTTATAGCAGAGCTAACCACTTAATTTTGCCTAGAAGAAGTTACATAAATCACTCTAAAAAGAATCATCACATTAGCATCTATTAGAAATAGTAATCCCCTGAGGAACCACTCAAAACCCAATAGACATCAGTAGTTTGGGGAAAACAATTAATTGCTTTATATGGCTGGTGAGGAAAAGAGCAGCAATATTGTCTTTACTAATGATACCTGGCAATACCGATTAAAGTGGGGAGATGGACTGCTTAGGTCTTTCAAAGTTTAGAATATCTTGCAACTCTACAAAAATACAGAATAAGCACCAAATTTCTGCAAATTATTTCCTTCCTCAAATGTCCTAAATTTTGCAATTATTAGCTGACTTTTAGGTTTTAATTTCCTTTCCTGTCTTAAAAGAAATCTCTCAAGACAGAATTCAACTCCATTAAATTATACTAAGGTATATATTACAAGGTAGCAATAGTCTAGTCTCTAATCAAAGTTACCTTAGTTGGGAAATAGCGTTTGGTCTTGAATTTCTTAAGGAAAGAGGAGAGGAAAAATGTTGCAAAAAACAGTATGACAGACCAGAAGAGAACATCTGGAATATATGGTCCATGATGGCCACAAGCTGATCCACGAAACACACCATGATATTCTAAACATTCCTGCAAAGAGAAAAACTCTTCATATGTCTATGTTTTATTCATTCAGTACATTCAACCAAGCTTCCAACTTTTCTATGTAAAACACATTTGAGAATGTTCACAATTCCAAAAAGGGGGTTCTTTTCCTTGATCACTACATCAACCTGAAAAAATCAGACATGCTCTTCTAGAAAAGCCACAGTAGCCACTACTGATTATTTCAGGAGGCCAAAATGCTGGGAGATGCCCAAGAAGAAGCATCTTCTTTACAGTTATATTACTTCTATTCTGTTTTTCAAAGCATTGTAAGATTGCCAGGAAAAGCAGAATATCCAATATCAACTTTAAGCTAACAAACATAAAAAAGGATCTCCTCAGTTTCTCCCATCTCTTTTACTTTGTTTTGCTCAGTTAAGGGAAAAAACATCATCTTATAAAATAAGATTACCCAAACCATAAGAAAAAGTTTCTAGCAAAGTAAGAAATAATCGTAAATAATGGATTTAAATAGAAAAGAAAATAAAGTCAGATGATACCTAGCCAAAAGATTTACTGAAATGCAAAGCAAAAAGTTAAACTAGATACATGGAGTACAAGGAAACGACAAACCAATATATCAAGTAGCTGGAAGCAGCACTGCACCAACCTATTTTATTAATTTATTTACTGAAAATTTATCTTATGACAGAAATTCTCCCTATGAACAATTATTATAATACCAAATCCCTGATCAGTTCTTTCTCTCGGGTAAGACTAAAGATGCTTTAGAGGTAAAGGCATATAGATGAAAAGGCATATAAAATAAATAATCAACATGAAGGAAATATAAAAACTAAGTTAAAAAGAAACTGCTACTCTAAGTGATTATGGTAAACTAGGAACCATTGGTAGCACATAAAAACCAGTTCTGCTACAAGTCAAGTAAAGTACTGAGGTTTTACATGGAATTTCTGCTGTGCAAAAGAGGTGCTTTAGTGTGAATGTCTACACTCAGACACAAGGGGAGCCCATACACAGATATCCACTGCTGTTCTAGACAGCCTCAGATGGCCAAAGTAGGCACACAACCTAGCAAGCATAATAAATACAACAGCATTTCCAAATCATTCAAGGTGCAGGCAGGAATCGATGCCAGGGTAAAGCAAAGTGGCTGCACACAGCTGCATTTATTCCACTGCACACTGCTCAAGAAACTACTTGTCAGCAAAATTGTTTCTCTCGAAAAGCCTTCCAGAGCACTTGCACATGGTAACTTCCCCCCTCTTCACCTACATAAAATTAGATATTGGTATAAAATATCTACCTCAGAAGTTAATGCTTTCAAGCATATTCTAAATAGTTATTTTCAATTTCAAATAATTATTTTCTTCCAACCAATATTTAGTAGCTCCATTGATTCTGCTGGAGTTTTGTACCAATGTCTAACAAACTAATGAAACATGTTTACTACCACACACACTTTAACTACAAATTCCATCATCACATCATATTAAAAACAGTTCTTTCAGGAACTGGAAGAAAGCAAACTCCTGTTTATTCAAGTCATTATGTTCACCTACAGGAAGATGACTGTGGTGCCTAAGAGCATTAAGGTGGCTACCTCAAGCAGACATTTATACAAGCATTTACTTCCCTGGACTCACTTCTCTAGTACTCTACAGTGACTGTGTAAAGCCTTATGGAAGAAATTAAGAGAGTTCAAAAATACAGTTTTAAGGAAAACAGTCCAAGTTCAATTAAAAAAAGAAATCAGATGAAAAAATGTTAATAAAAATGGCAAGTATTTATTTTTTATGCACATGCACACATACACACACCAATACATACACATAGCTTTCAGATACTCACAGAAACTGTAAGGTTACTCCATGCTATATCTTCCCCAGACTTATTCATAGTCCTCCACACACGCAATGTTTCATTGCTTGGTTTCTCAGGCTCAGAACACACACATCTGAATGGAAGAACAAAAGTTTACATGCTTTTAAGCTGTATGTGCCAAAATGCAGCAATTTTAATTAAACTCAAAAATCCTGAAGAGTTTAAACCAAACTTTATCCCAAACTTCTATGTAAGAAGCAGAGTATAAGTCTTTTCCTTACATCACATGACCTAAGGGGAAATGAAGAATTAGGTCACCCTCAAGTAAAACACCATATTTAATATGTAATGAGCTAACTGAACATGTAAGTGCTTACAGTGCTCAGCTTTAAAGCAACTGTATACATACTTTTTAACAATATTTTTGTATAAGTAAAAATGCCCCTCTCTATTGCAGCATTTTGCAAACTTGCACTGCAGAATCCAGGTTGACAGAAGTACACATCAAATAAAAAAAAACCCAAAACACAACAGACTGAATACTGATTTAATGGGATGTTTTCAAATAAAGCTATTCAAGTACACCAACTGGTAAGCTTAACAAGTAAGCATTGATGTAGAAGAGAAGAGAGAGGTAATAAGCAAGAAGTAAGTCTCCTTTTTCTGAGATTCACTAAAGACACTGAATAAAACCCCAATGAACTATAGAAGGGAAAATCTGCACCTTGGTGGTGTGAAGACAAAGAAGGAAAAAACTTAAATGTGCATGGACAAAACCTAGATTTGCAAAGGACAATGTTTGGGGAATTTAAAAAATAGGAAGTAAACAAATCTTCTTTTGTTAACTAAATTCTAAAGTAACAGCAAATGGAAGTGGGAAAGAAGTGGAAAGCAGTAATGCCTATGAAGCAGCTGTCAACACAGAATCATTGGAAGAGAAAGGAATTGCAACAATAACCATGATGAGACAAATCATCATTAGTTGTTGGTCAAGGCAGCAATATTAACAACCATGCTGAAGGAAGACTTGGCAAATTTCTCCACAAAGGCAATGAAGATAAAGTACACCATCAAGTAGATAAGCAGAAATCCAGAACAAGAAAGGAAAAAAAAAAAACAAAACAACACAGAGAAAATGTAAGAGTATTTGAGATTGTTCTGTGGCTCAATTAACTGAACATGCTTGTTCTGTACCGTTTTCTCCACAGAGGCTTACAGAGTGGGGAGAGAAGGAAAGCAAAAAGAGGAAGAAAGCAATTGTCAACAGCTGGATCTCCCACAGCTTTGTGAGAGAAAAAAATGCAGGAAAAACCCAAACTGAACTCTGTGGCGTGTCCCAAAAAACATAGAGCTAAACCAAATTAAAATCCCACCTTCCTACCTCCACCATCATGGCCTGCCTGTGGCAAAACACAATCAGGTGCCAAGTGCCAGAAGACCTACAGATAACAGTTTCTGCCAGATCAGTGGACTTAACATGCCCACACAGAAGTCCAGTGAGGGCCAAGAGCCATTGGAACAGAAGAATGAGCAGTCAGTAGGTAGAGAAAAATAAGGAAGTGAGTGTCCTCCCACAGCCCACTCCTGGCAATGTGGCCTGATCTTAACAGTGGTTAAGACAGGAAAGTAAGTGTAAATGTCAAGTGTGAATGGAATACAAGAAGCTGTCTGACAGGGCGTTTGCACTTTCCTCCCAAAAGAAAGTACTGAAGAAGCACTGAATGATTGTAAAAGTGAGCAGAGATCTTGGTTTGACAATGCCAGGAGGACAGTGAGTGCTCTGCTAGGGAATGACTGCCCGGTGCAACAAGCAGGGACCTCACCCCAGATGCACATACATGACCTCGTTGGGGTCCCTCACCCACACTATGACCACTCAGGTACAACTAGATGGGAAGATGCACATTTCCAACAGGAGGGGAGCACTAGCATTTAAATGATTTCATTTAAACTATGAGAAATGAGCCGTTTTCTCTGAGCAACAGTGAGCAAGATAAGGCAGGTGTGAGCTGGTAACCCAACTCATCCTGTTTCATGAAGCTACACTTCCTAGAAGTAGCAAGGCAGATGTCCTGTTCTGACCTTTAGTAAAGCTGCATTAAAGCAGGCTTTGTCACAGCCCCTTATCCCTTCCAACCACTAACCACCTATAGCTAACACAGAAAATTCAGTTCTACATCATCCTGAATAGAATTTTCTGGAGCTTTCTCATGCCAATACTGTCCCTAGCATTCCTCCTACCCTTCCTGGAAGTGCCACACACTGCCATTTAGTAAACAATATGTCTCTCTATAGTCTCCTATTTATTTCACTAACAGATAGAAACTTGGTACTTACGAATATGAAGTCAGTTTATTCAAATCATTGTGCATATTGAAGGCATACACTTCCCCCAAATGAACAAGCTTTTCCAATGCCTCATAAATAAATATGATGCATATGAGTGCAGCAAAAGCTTCCTCAGTAAATCGAGTGATGTAGCACACGAGGCTGCTGGCATCTGTGGCTACAAGCACAATGCACAGAAATGCAGTCCACAGCCCAATGCTAGTTCGCAGGGAGAGGTAGGAAAGACCATAATCCCTGTGTGAAGAAAGAACAAAAAGCATTAACTGAGCCTAAATCCAGCTGTACTACATTATATTTCAAAAGACACTGAGGCCAAGCTTTATAGCTTTTCTCATGCTTGGTATTAGCTCTGAAGGAAGCAGAATTTTTTTTTGTCTCATCTCCCACCAAAGCAAAGCAACACTGCAAGGTGTTTCTAGGATTGACAGTGCAACTACCTAGCTTGGGAAGCATCATGGGGATGGATCTCTCCAGAACTACCCAGATGGTTTCTCCTAGAGGGCAGATCGATCTCTGCTTGCCCTGCAGAAGCAAAGCCAACAACTTCACACAGTCAGAATATAACTTTTATTTAAATCCTTGCCACTTCTGATAACTGGTTTTCTCATTCAGGTTTGCCAGTGCCTCACAGCTTTGCCAAACCGTATCAATTTCTCAGTCTCTTGCCACTGTATTTAAATCCATGGACATACAGATTTACTGCACATCTGTTTTCAATTACAGCAATTGTAACAGGCTAGAATGTTAAAAAGTGCATCAAGCCAATATAAACATCACTTACCTGCAAAATTTAAATAATATTTTTTCAAATACTAGAACTGGTCCTGTGCTTCCCAAGATAGTAAGAGGTTGCCCAGCAAAGAGAGAATAGGCAATCCCAGTTAATGAGGCTCCAAAGAGAGACTCTATTGCACTCTGTTTGGGGGAAAAAAGATTGCTGTAACTTTGCTGCTTTTTGGGTTAGCATTTAGCATCATATCTTCATAAATACAGCTTTAAGATGCATTAACTTAGAAACAAGACAAGATGTAAACACATTGCAATTAATATCCATGTTTGAGACAAGAATAACTTAACACAGTTTTGCAGTAACAATACCATGGACAAGATATTGAAAACTTCACCCCTGAGAAACATAAAGCTATCCAAAACCATGAGAACAAGTTACTAGCCCTGCTAGCTCTGGAGGAAAAGCATACCAACAATTATACAAATTTAAACAAAAAACAAACAAAGAAAAAAGAAAATAGTTACTCAACATGTTGTTTACAGAAAAAATTAATGATCTCTGTAAAGAAATAGATATTTATATTGCAACATACCTACAGTGTGCCGTATCAAACCTGCATTAGTCAACCAAGCATTACAAAAGAAAAAAAAAACAAGCTGACAGGCAAAGGTGCAGGGGAAGTTACTGAAGAATATCGGTTTATGTATACATGACACCAAAAATAGATGAGCAGTAAACCAATGTCCCACCTGGTAATGCATTTCTTTGCAAGGAATTAAGGTATCTACTTCAGTTCTTGAATTAAATGTTTCCCTAAAATATTTTCTGCCAAAAATACCCAGTTACAATGCGCCTCAGAAGAGAGGGGCCAGAATTTTAAATACTAAAATTATATTAAATTTATTTGAAAACTGTTAATTACACCACCTACCACTATGAGAAGTCATGGATTACAGATTCCTGTAATGGAATTACAGTGTTCCTGGTGGAACTTTTAAGCATTTGCTATTTTGAAATTATGCAAGCCTAAGAAAACAGAATTATGCAAACTTGAGCTCCAATTCAGGAAAGCATCTGAAAATGGTCAAAATGATTTGCTGAACTGGGGCTATTAGAAATGAAAATGACCCTTTTATTCATAACATTAGGAAAAAAAAAAATATAATTCCAGTCTCTTGTTCTATTACCTTTGAATTAGTGTTTTTGGTTAGTCAATGCATTAACCTTGGGGCTCTCAGTCAGGGTGGCAGGGACAGGAGCACTGTGGAGGTGATGGCCTCTGAGAATGCGAGGGAAGGTTTCAAAGACAAACTGTGTACCTTACAATGTCAGCTACTGTGCTTGAACATGTGTGTGCAGTAACTAATGTTTTATTCAATGATGCACACCAAGTATCTGAAGGCAGGAACAAACCCGCAAACAATTCCAGATAGCTAAAAGAAAGAAGGTGTTTGAGAATCAAGCTTTGAAAGGAGGGTACTTTCATTATTATACATGTTGTACATTTAAAATTTACATTGTCATTCTAATAATCATTCCTACATTGACAGTGGCAAAACCAGCACACAGAAAAGACATAATTGATTTCTATATTTTCTATCAGCTTGAAGTGCTACATCAATAAACAAATATCTGAGTTAACAACAATAATTGAAAAGAGATAAACTAGTTAACTAAATTTTAATATAGTAAAAGCTTAAAAATTTCATTAAGTTTCAAGAATAATTTTGTAACATTATAAGTTTCAACAGAATTTTAGCATCTGTAAAGAACATGCCTGAATACATCCTTCCCTCCCACAAAAGGACAGAGCCTTGTTTCTTTATGATAGATTTAAAAACAGAAAATACACTTCAAACTAGTTTGCTCATAAGCCAATTGACACTAAGTTACTAACACTGCTGATATTAAGTAATTTTTCCCTGCTTCAAAACCTCAAGTGCGATGTTACTCTGGTGAAAAAGGTGCTGGTATTATGTACTGCCCAACATAACTACCAAAATTTTGTAATAATGTACGGTTTACATTTGAGTCCTTTACAACGAAGAGTATTTTCTGCTGATAAACCTCAGACACTTTATTTTATTGTGAGCAACATATGTATTAGTACAAGCATAAACATATTCTGTCAGTTTCATAAATGGACTGCTGGCCACTCACTGCAGGCATTATCATCATCCTCGTAGGCCTACTACTCAAGGCCAGTACTTGTTCTTGGCTATCCACCTTGAGCCTCTGACTTTGCCTAAAGTAGGCCTAGTGGGATGCTGCACCTTTACTACTATTCATTACTCTTAAGCAGCCAAAAAGAAGGCAATGCAAGCCTTTTCTCAATTCATGAAGCCATTCATCCAATAAGGCAGGATTAACATCTTTTACCTCCCCTGTGCATCTTCTCCTGTTCACATAGGTTCCCCACATTTTCCATTGCAATTACCTTTTGGGGAAGATCTGCTTTGGGGCAGGCTAATCAAGTGCTGTGGGTAAATTCTTTAAATACAAGTATAAATAAATGAGACAAATGCACACAGTGACTTGCCTCTGAAGGTCTAAAAGCCTGGCCACTACCATTCTTTGTACTCACTATTCTGCCTTCTGTAGCTTCTCCCAGGAGCCCTCCAAAAGTGATTACAGGAGACATACAGGCACAGTATAGGAAAAGAATCGAGGCCAGGCACTGCAGGCTTAATGCATCCTTGAAGTCACTCAAGAAAAAAGGTGCTTTCCTTTGGATGTCAAGTATCAAACCACCAAAAAGCCTAAATAGGTGAGATGAAACTCGTCAAACTGTACACTAAAGGATTCTAGCTAGTTTAAAACTATGGGCTACACATGACTGCCAGTGCCTATTGCCGGCACAAATTAGCTATTTCACAGTCTAGATTAAAGCATAACAATTAAAAACGTAAATGACAATCTTATCTATTCCAATTCAGCAGTATTCCAAATACAATCAAGCAGGTTACCCACATTTTTAAAAGCTACAGTTTTTTTATATATGGGCTAGATACTGAAAAAATAACTTTGCAAACAATTTTACCTAAACAACGCTTTGAGTCAAATCTGTTTTATGATATGAAGAACAATGGAACAGAGAAATATGCAAAACCTCAACCAAGATCACTTCATGGATGCATTTCAATATTACTACTACAACATATATTTGTAGCTTTTTATTTGAATTCTCTACATATATATATGATTATGTCAATAAATAAATTTAGGTCTATCATTTTTAAAAATGTTCTTATCTGGAATACACAGATATTCTATAAATGTATAAAATGTATAAAAAAGAATAGAATCAAATATATGTAAGTTTGTTCAACTGGGTAAGTTATTACCAAGAATTTAAAAAGCAATTCTAAAAATCTTAAAGACTCCAAAATACTAGATATTAATTTGCATTTATAAAAATTTATTTTATTTTTAAATCTTAAAAAGCCCCCAAACATTCCTAAGAAAAAGAAAAACCTTATCTACAGATAATTCTGTGACCAGAAATGAACTTTTCAGCTCCACATACGGGCTATAAAAACAATAAAAAGTAATTACAACAAAGCCATAATGGTAAAAATCAACACAAATGTCATAAAGTCTTTCTCACAAATGTATAAAAAAGATGCATTTGATTTGGAAGTTTACTAATCTGGGAATAACACTGTACATATACGCCAAAGTTTTTAAATTGATTTAATCTCTACTCTCATTTCAGATATTAAAGTTTAATCATAAGCAGGTATTTCCAATGTTGGAGACCTCTTTAGAAAATATTTTGGAATTAACAGGGAACAACAATAACTGAAAGAAGTTCCTTCAATTTTATTTTATCTCTAAGAAACCTGACCAAACCCCAAAGCTAACCAATATAAAACTACTTTTTGCCACTTTTTATTTCTTTTTGTTCCATTTCGTATATGCTTAAAAAAACAGATTTGTATTAATGGGATTTTTTAGTACCTAGCCCAACTGAAAACTGCATATTCCTGCTGTAATTATGATAATTGCATGCTCCTGAAGATTAAAATTTAAAACCCAACTCTTAAAAGTCAGTTAGTTAAATGAGGCAGCATCTTAAGTGAAATCCTTCGCAAATGTGTTGAGAAACATTGCCAGAGGCTTGAAAATACTTTAAGCACATTGGCACTTACAGGCAAGGATCCAACACTTGAAAAGGACAAAGAATGCGCTCTGACACTTGTACCATGATTTTTTTAATGTTTAAATGTCAATCGTTAAGATGAAGATTTATCACTTTTATTTCTTTAAGGAAGAAATTAATTTCATTTAGGGAAATGAACACACCTTCCAGTTCTCTGAAGTTCAGGTCCAGCATGATGGCCTTCTTCTTTAAGACTTTCTCCTGTAGGAGTAGATCCATTTGGAAATTTAGGTGCCTTCCTTTTCTCCTACAGAAGAGACGGGAGGGAAAAAAAGGGAATTAAAAAACCTTTGAGTCTGCCTTTACACTAAAAAGTATAATTAAAAGAAAGCATGCACAAATTCTATGCCTTCTACACCCTTTTTCATATTCCCAGCTCATCAACAGACCTCCATTTTCCAAACTAGTCTTTTGTTGAGTACAGATGACTAGAACTGTACAACACTGCCTGGAAGACCTTATTAGTACCTTGCACAACAGTATTCATTTCCCTGTATCTACAAGAAATAGATTCCTGAAACACAATGAAACAAAGCCTAGATTTTCAACACCCAGTAGAGGCTCATCCATGAGACAGAAGTCTTTGGATATATTTTTCCTTCAACCATTTCCGGAGCCTGAAACATTTAACATGCATCAAAAACTGACCTCTTTTTATGATACATATAGTATTTAGTTGAAACATAAATGAGAAGCAATTCCCCTGCTGAGCAAGCTGCTTATCAGCTCCTCAAATTTTTCAGCTGAGTCTTCCTTCCAAAAAACCTTGAGCCCTGCTTATTTTGGAAACAAGTTACATGGTAACATCAGGCTATTCATGAATGAACTGCACTGCTGTTACCCCAGTCTATTCCACCCACTCTGCCAAACCACCACTGGACTTGACACCAATGTCAATTTTCTGAACCAAAAGCACTGGTCTGTCCTCTGCTTTTGATCCTAGAGGCCCAAATTCCTATAAGTTGTAAAGAGGGAGGAGGGGAAGAAAGTCTAAGGACCTGCTTTCCTTAGCCCTCATTCTAAGCCTGCGTCATCACAACTGAGCAATATGTTCGATTTTTATCTATTTCATAAACATTCTGTGAACAGTATATGCTACAGAAAGTACATTAAACATTGCAATCAATGCTGCATGCAAACAGAAGTTCTCATAATAATGAAAATATTCTTGCTGATCACTAGCAGACTAGTAGTAAAATTTAGTAACATGAACTCAAGTACAATTTCTCACCAATTCTTCTTGTTCTCACATGAACTCATTTCAGTATTTCAAAAGGAAATACTGTAAATAAAATTAACAGCATAGCAGAAAACTGATTAATACCTTTTTTCCTCTTCTTCATTTCTTTTTGAATTTTTTTCTAGCTTAAATGGACAATCCGCTTTTCCTTGAGAAATGGATGTGGGACTTTGCTGACGCTTTACAGCCATCTGGAGAGGAGCCAGCAGTGTGGCCAGGTGGCCAGAAAGGCCAATGAGATCTTGGCGTGTGTCAAGGAGAGTGTGGCCAGCAGGACGAGGGCAGTGACTGTCCCTCTGTACTCAGCAGCTCAAATCCTATGCTCAGTTTAGGCCCCCTCACTACAAGACAGACTGGACCTTTTTCCTTTTACCTGGGAAGGAACGCTTTTTGGTGGCTCAATTCGTATAGATGGATCCCACTCTCCTGGAGGCAGGACTGTCACTTGGTCTAAAAACTCATCAATTCCTGACAACAAGTCATTTCGGTCCTTTGCTTTATAGGCAACGTCATGGAAAACCTACAAGAAGAAAGTACTCAACATCAATTTTTATTTTCTTTTTTTTTCTGAAAGAGGAACTGATTGTCATTATAGAATGATTACACTTGATTATTTTTAAAAGTACATGGCAAGTATTATGTAGGTCCTCAAAAGTTTGGCTTTTACTTTACGTACATACTCTCAAATTAAAAACTATTGGTATGCACATTCCTATGGACCATAAAACATGGAAGCTCTATCTTCAAGCTCAAAATGAATACTGAATTAATTTCTAAAATGAAATGAAAAATTAATCTTCAATATTCAGGACATCACGTTCATGTATTATTGTCTGAAGAATTCTGCCCTACAACCACTGCACCACTATGCTGTGCTAAATAAAAAAAAAAGATTTCAAACCAAACTACAACTTTTTATTAAGAATAATAATGCATCTTTATACATCTACCTTAATTAATTTAGAAGACTACTTAGAAATCACATGAAAGCAATCCTATTAAAAAAAACTATACTGTTTTTCAGACTACTACATGAACTCCAAGATGCACTTTATACACACAGAGAAAAAAAATGCTATTTTGCTATATAAAACTGCTTGCAGAAGATGATCCTAAATTGCTCTGTACATTTGAAACCTGAACTGTTTTTCTCCAAATACCATTAAATCTGATCATTAAATCTTCTAATCTTATAATAGATCTCTGAAGTCTACTCAGGTCTTTTTAGATCAGCAAACAATTGATATTTTTTTCTATTTTAGTAATCTAGAGTACTCCTAAAAAATTAAATCAGTCTATCTAAAAAAGAAGATCAGAAGCTGCAACTAAAGCTTTTAATATTCAATTCTCAGACCGAACAAAAACTGCATTCACAGACTTATTACCAATTGCAAAATTTCTTGTTTACATTACCAAACTTCAAATTGTTCTAGAGTAAAAAGTACTTTCATTTCTGCTAGATAACCTTAAAAATTACCAGCAATTCAGTAGGTGGCGCTCAATGTGAAGTCAAAATTAAAACATCCTAATTTTGCTCAGTAAGATGGAAACACTCTTAAAAAGTCCTGGCTCCCTTCTGTGGTCTTTAAAACCAGAGGGCTCTACACATATGACTTCAAAAGGCTATTAAAATCCTAATTTTATTTATTTGACCTTGCTTAGATTAAAAAAAAAAAAACCAAACAAACTATGATGACTCAATTGCATACATTTTTAAAACTTTGTGTCCTGAGCACTTGCACAGCTGCTTCTGTCCTTTCTGACATACAGTGACTCATTTCATATGCAGTTCTATTTAATAGTTCTCTTAACCAATTTAACACAAAAATGAAATCTATACACCAAAGCCTTTTTTTTTTTTTTTTTCAGAAATATATTTAGGATTTCTTCAAGACAGGTAAGAAGGGAAGTTACTTTACCGTTACCTACTTCATTAACACAAAAAGTAATTAAGTATACAGCTCTTCATTTAACCAGTTTGTGGCTTTTTTCTTTAACCTACTACTCCAAGTCACTTCCTGAAATCAGTTGGTAAATGCATCATTCTAGACTTTTACTACAAGCATTTAAAACAGATCACTCACATCATCTGTCATAAGCGTTGCTATTGATCGTCCAATTTCATGGTACTGTGGAGCTTTTCCTGCTGGTCCCAGCAACAAAAACAAAAACCTGTGGAGAAAGTAATACAGATGAGTATGGCTGACTCATCTCCATACACTCAGAGGGGGTCTTTCAAATTAATGTTTAAAGAAAATTTAGTGGTGAAGTAAAAATGGCATTTTCAACACTTCAGATCTTAAAAGACTGCTGCAACACTCTGAAAAGGTTCAGCTTGAAGTCATTACTGGAAGGACCTCAAATCCTGAGCCAAAATTACTCAGGTATCTTAATTAAGCCTAATTCTTCAACTTCTTACAATGCCTTAAACATTGTAGAAATCCACAGACTAGAGCTCAGTGAATATTTCCTCAGGATTCTAAGCCTTTCTGACATTCCCAGTAGCAAAGACCCCTTAAAAGTGGCAGCCTAGGAGCTCTATGACCTGTCCTATGCTCCCTGATGATCACCTTTTCATGGGAGTCAAACCCCTCACCTGCTGTGACTGGGCATGGCACAATACGATGCACCTATTGTACCTCTTGCAATATACTTGGGCATACTCATATAGTCAAATCCTGGTCTTGTGTCAGTGGAAAGGAGGAGAACTTGGATATTTGAACATCTGAAAAAGTAAGTGACATTCTGGGAAGCTGATTCAATCTGGGGGTTGGGTCACAACACATGTTAGCAGATCCTTGTGCAGTAACAGTGCCTAACATAAAACTCACCCAAACCTTAAACAGGAATAGCATGTTATAAATTCAAAAGGATACAAACCAAAGAGTGAACCTCAGTAATTTGTTTCACAACCTTCTTCCTATATTCCATGAAAATGACGTTCCCAAGCACAACACATCTGAAAAAAGTAGTGCCTTCTTTCAACTCATACTACAAAAAGCTCACTTTTGTCTCATTTGCAAGTTTACTACCCTAACTGAAACTGAGAATGCATCTTCAGAATGCAAGTATTCTATTCCAGATCTGAAAGTCTACACCATTCTGAAAAACTTAGGACAGAATAATTTTAGCTACAGTAATATAGTAATCGGTATGCAGAAATTTTCTCACATATACGTATTTTTACCCTTCAAAAGAGTGCACAAGCTAAAAATCACAAAGATAAACAAACACTTTGATCATTTTAAAACATTAAACACCCACCAAAAACATAAATGTACAAATGTATGCCAAACACCACGGAACAGCCCAATGCATCAATGTACACAGAAAATGAAGTGTCATCCATGATGATTGATGAAATTATCTTATACCTTCATCATGAGACCTGTATTTTGATATTTTGAACACCTGTGGTAAATATATCCACAGTACACTGGCGAGATCCTTGGGTTTGGGGGAGCAGGGGTGACTGCACCAGGTTGCATAGAACATTGCAGACTGAAAACTGCTTCCACATATTAGCTGCAGATTGACTACTCCAATGTCAATCATGTAGATTTAGACATACAATAAAAAATTGGTTTTTGACTGCCTGAGTCATTCACATGAAGAACATTTGTATAGAAAGAGCATATGCTCAGATTAGACAGACCCTCAGACAGTGTGCTCTTCCCCATCGACAAGCTGTGTCACACAGAAGGGAACTACAACTATCTTCATGGTCATCTTTTAAATATCAACACAAACTTGGAAGACTCATTGCTTTTACTCCAAATCAGCTATCAGTTTCAACTCCTGCACTTGCTTAAGACAGCATGTTTATGTGTATATAGATGTATATATGTATGTGTGTATAGATATAGATATATAGATATATTATGCATTCAGAAAATTTTGTGACAGATCTCATGCCTTAAAATTTTGCAGCAAATGACTGACAATGTTAAACAAAACTCTACATTTCTTTAGCTTAATACAGTATACATAAAAATCTACAGCAATTTGAGATCTTAAATATTATTATGTTATTGCATAAGTAAAGCCAGACTTTCCAGGCGTTTATTTACCGTGTAGGGACTGGAACCTCTGTGAGACCCGAGAGAAGCACTGCAGGGGAGAGCCTCACAAAAGCAATAATAGGTCTTTCTAAAAAATCTACTTCTCCCACTAACACATTTGATGCTTCTGCTCCTGAAGGAATTTTCCTCATGAAGTTCATATCAACCTATTCATACAAAGATGAAACAAGTGTTTATTCCCTTACATTTCTTAGTAGAAATTCCATTATTATGTTTATCAGAATTTACTAGACATTTATGCTACAAAGAAAAATTTGAAAAGCAAATTAAATATCCCACAATACAGAAAAGACAAACACATTTAGAAAACGGCAGCCAAATAATAATAAACTATTTTCTATAAGTTAGAATTACTAACACCTAGTATATTCTAGAAGACTCCAAACTGCATAATCACCTTTCTAATATTATCATGACAAACATTCCATGATAGGACATATATTAACAAAATCTATGCACAATTAAGTAAAGAGAGTTCATGTAAATACTCATGGTTTCTAGAATGCAGTAAGTTATTTCACAGCTGTGTATTTCAAGTACGTCATAATTTTGAAAAATAATTAATATCTTTATCTTTTCATTCATAAAGAATATGATGGCTGAAAATCTTCACCTTTATTTCTGTACATAATTATGAAAGTGCATTAGAAAATGGTACAGCACATGAACTCTGTGTTCACATACACACACACACACAAGCACCAGTGACATTGCTGGCTAGAGAACTTACAGATGGCCTCTTGAGTCCCACACCAAGTGTGCCACAACTACAGTGCCAGGAGGCTGACTCCTGTCCAACAGGAGACAAGGCAGGTGTACACAAGGACAGGCCAAGCAAATATATAAAAACTGTGACAGAGGAGCAGGAATATATGGCACCTGCCATAATTAGATCAGAACTACAGTGTAAGTTAACTTTCCTTAAACAAAACTATTTAACTTGGCAAAACAATTTTCTTACAATGTTTCACAGTATAGATGACGCTTCTGACTGAACTTCATAGTAACAGCCACAATGGAACTTGCCCAGCAAATTTAGATTATGGAAGAAATATAAGAGATTTACAATAGACTTTTTACAAGTTTCTTTCAGAAAGTGGTATAACATGTTTCTAATTATTAAGATGTACAACAACTATTGTAGAGGAAAACCACTATATATAAAGCAAATCCTTCTTAAAAGCCCTCTTTGCAAAAAAAAAAAAAAAAAAAAAGGAACCAACAAAAATTTCTAGAAAAAGAAGTTACAACACAATGTACAAAACTGCTTTCCTAAGAGCCTTAGTAGCAGATGTGAAAATATCTCCATCTGCATAAGAAAGAACAGCAGCTGCACTCATGTTACCAAAATACTGAGAAGATCATCAAACAGTTCACACTGGGAAGAATTTCAACACATGTGACACATTTTGCCTAGATCATATTGTGACACAAGTTATCTCTCAGTACCTATTTCATGCGTACACTGGTACACATCTCAGATGTAACTAAGGGGGAAGTTACAACCAGCAGTTTTTGTTACATAGTTAAATGATGCTAAACACTGAGGTATTTAATGTTACTTACCTTACTAAAATCAACGGTGCTGTTTTCTCTGCTTCCTCCTGTCCCAGTACCTTTCACATCCCCACTTTTCCCGGTGTCTAAATTTCCAGGTGCTGACTGTGGAGATGCCAATAGCCCTAAATTAAAACAAAAGAGATTAAGTTCAAAATGGTGCAGGAAATGAACTGAGTGTGCAACACTACCAAAACTCAATGTGGCAGCTTGCTTAATGCAAAAGTGCACATTATTCAGTAAGTGCCCTACATTAGTATCATAAATGCAACATTAACAAGTCACTGTATTGTCAAAAAAATGACATAATTAAAAAAATTAAGTATTGCCCCAAATGATGGCCATTTGCAGAACAGTCACCAGAAAACATCAACTACGTTAATCACAGAAAAAATAACTGCTGGCATTTTAATAATAACTGATTCAGTAGTTAGTATATAGCATCTTCACCATACTAAGAAGTCCTCAGACACCAAATGCAAACACTTCTAATCTGCTGTGTAGTAGTTACTGCAATTGTAAAAAGTGTGTCAGCAAGCCTCAGGCTACAACTACAAGGAATGTAGTCAACTAAGTTAACTAAGCTGCAAAAGTAAGTAGTGTACTACATGAAGGATAGCTTGCAAACCATGCTTTCAATCAACAGACCAAAGCTCACACTATTTATGCACCCTATATGGAATATACACTTGAGCTGAAGAGGCACACATGAAGTTTTTCAAGGTCAACATACAGCTTCCCTCTAACACTTGTACCAAAACAAAACTGTGTTATGTATCTTGCTACACTGCCAGCAGCACTGAATTGCAGGTTCAGTAAAGGGTGCAAGAGGCAAGTAACCCAAGCATTCACACACACTGAATTCCATGTTGCATCACTGGTCTCTCTGCCCAATTAACATTTAAAAGCTGGTCTAGGCATGCATAACCAAGCCCAAATCCCACCTTCTGAATTACAGAGCTTTTACTTGCTCAGTTTAACATGCAGAAGAAGTGCATTTGGCCTGCTTGCTTGTCTACACTAGACCTTTGAGCTGTGGTGACAGAACATGCTCTCACATGCCTTCAAAAACACATCTAGATAAAAGACTGAAGCCTAAACATTGTATTACATGGAGAAAGTTTGCCTTTAGGTCAAGCATCTCTTAGTCAAGATACAAACGAAGCCCTCTCTGGCTCTTTGGGGTAGTAATCTATCATAACTATTGCCACATAACTACTTGCATACCTCCACGTTTGTAATTTCTTAATTGTGACATTCTTTTAACATTTCAAATGATGACCAAATTCACTTTATTTCCACTATATATTTATATATATTTATTGATATGTATTTTTTCACTATATGATCCCCATATTGGTTTCCAAAAAACTCTTCCAAAAAGTCATCATATCAACAAAAACATGCAGGTCCAAGCCTTTACCACTACTTTTCATTTTTACAGTTCATAAGGGATGTAAGTGGTATGGGTAATTTTTCCTAAAGCAAAAATCAGATCAAATTAATAGGCTGTCATTTCCTTCATAAATCCTAACATGCACAAGCAGTGCACAAACACAACAACAACAACAACAAAAAACCCAACAACAAAAAACACATTCTACTCTTCTGCTCAAAGATTTATGTTATTCATAAGAATCCTATCACCAACTACTGACAAAATCAGCTGGTCAAAGTATTTAACTGCTTAGGAGTTCAAGAAATATTAAGCAGTTGTTGCAAAAGCGCAGCATAATATAAAAGTTTAGACATATAAACTTCTTCACTTTTTCCCCTTCTCTGTCACAATACAGGTAACTTAAAACGTTTTTAACTGATAAAAGATGAGCCATAATGCATCATTTGACATTTTCTGGAAAAGCACTGTGAGCAAGAGTAAGCAGAAACTAGAATAAGAAGTGAAGAGACAGTGAAGAAGGACAGAATAAGGATTCTACATATTAGCAGAAATATATATTATTTCAGTGCCAAAGTGATACTGACTCTTCTAAAGGGTTTGCCTTCAAAATTTCACCAGTCACAGTTAAGGCTCACAAGTTTTGGCACTGATACAGGAACATTTGTCTGATCCTAAACCATGTGTGAATAGCTTTCCTTTCTGTTGGCCTTGCAGTTGGACAGACTGCTGCTCTCACAAGACAATACTTCCCACAGCTTTGCAGACCTGAGCAAGCATTTCCATATGAGACTGCACTTTATTACACATACTCATCAGTCTGATATTTATAGAGAAACTCTGAACAAAAGCATTATCTTCTTTAATAGTGAAACACTTCTATTCCAATTTCACTTTAATAAAATGACTCTCTTCTCCAGTTCAGTAGATGCAAACTCAAGGACAACTACCTAATAGTACTTTTCAGACTGTAAGACAGAGAAACTCATTGTTAAAAAGCTACCGAGGGGAGCCTTAAAAACACAGCACTCTTCCTGATGTTAGTTAGGCAGATGGACCACTTGTCTCCTCCAAAAGACTACAGTGGAGTGAGTCTTGAGTAATTTGGAATAAAACCCCACAAACTCAAGTTAAGGTACTTATAATTACACCTTCACTAAAGATCATGTGCTTTTTCTAGCCAACTACACTTAATATTGTGATCACAAAAATCTAATTAAATTATCTACAGAAAAAAGAAAGCAAAGACTACATACATTTGTCTCACATCTGTTTCATTTAAAAAGATGAGTCATATATAATGAATAATATATGAGTTCAACATCTAAGCATGACTATTCCAAAATAATTGTATTTAGAAAGGCAAAACTTATGTAATATAAGCCTTCTAAATACGAAGTTTACTATATTTGTATTTGAAGAAATTAAAATCCATTTTTAAAACTAAATTCCAATGCAGCTCTAATGCAAAAAAAAAAAAAAAAGTTCAAATTACTATTAGAGAGCAAATATGCAAACTTTTCTGAATTACTATTTTCAGGAAGCAATTACTATAAGGGTAAATGTTATTTTGCTCAGTTTTAAAGTACATTTATAAGTGGACCAAAAGACCTCTTAAAACAGACTTCTCTTCTGCTGCTCACAGACATTATGAAACCTCAGTGATGCTGGTGAATTAACAGTGTTCATTTTTAGCTGTGACACACACAACTCACTTCCCAGCCCTGCCTATGGAATTCATTATTCAACAGTTCAAAGACGGGAAAACAAATATTGCTCCTCAACTGATGACAAAATTAAAAAACATTACTAAGAGAAGCCTTTGACTGGTTGACTTACTACGAACTGATGACTGGCTGATCAAAATTAAATGGTAGACCAAAGGTGTGTCTCTTTTCCCTCCTTTTACATGAACTCACATTAAGTTCAGTAACCTTCCAGCTGTTTATGAAAACTAAAAAATAAATGTCTGAATAACACAAGGTAAATGAGAGAGGAATGTAAACGGAAAAAAGCCACTTATTAGAAAATTAACAGAGTTCCTCATGCTCACAAGAGGCAAAACAAACTCAATCATACAGATGTGTAAAATGTATTCAGACTGCAATATTCTGAATTACTAGAGAGGTGATACAGACCATAACCTATACTGGAATGGACCAGGAAGATTGGGGTTTTTCCCTTAATTAATACCAGGAAGTTGACTTCCTTGTCAGGGTTTTCTTTTGACTCTTTTCTCCCGAGATTGGCCCAGCTGTATGTAGCCCTGAAGTCATAGTCTGAGAATGTCTTCAAAACTACCTCTAAGGAAAAAACGTGTCTTTCTGTGGTCAGATGATTTCTTGAACTAGAAAAGGGGGGGAAACTCCAGAAAACAAAAATATCTTCGTTGCTGGTGTTCTCATTCTCTGGAAAGACTTATGGATTAATTGGGAAATCATCCCTTTCATTTTTTTTTTCTTTAAGAAAAGCATCCACATGAGGAACAAATGTGATTTGAACATGACTTGGGGATTCTAGTGGAAAGCCTTATCAGTGATGAGAATAATAGCATCATGTACTTGAGCTTCATTTATTTGCCTTCTCCTGGATTCTAAAGATCTTGTGTCTGGCATGCTGTCATTCCTGCCAGAGAAATGAGAACTGAAAAAAAAACTACAGCTATTATTTTACTTCTGATTTCTAAGCACATTTGGAAGATGACCTGTGACAGAATTATCATCATGTGAATTCTCTTAATTTCCCCTAAGAAAGTCAGGAAAAGGGATTTGTGTTTGCTTTTCCAAATTTAAGTCATGATGAGGCCTCTATACTTCAACTGAAGATAAGAAACTATGACGTAGTTTCCTTCCTTTTCAGTGACTTGGCTGCCAATGTGAAAAGGCAGATAACCACAGCCTCTTCTCTGTCAGCATATTTTCACTGCTATATATAACAGTGTGGTCTTATTTATTAAACAAGCAACCAAAGCCTCAAATGATGGAAGAAGTGAGGGAGATCCCCCACCCCCAACACACACAGGCCTAAAGCAGTCAAACCTACAAGCTAGATTTTGGAAAAACAAAAGGCAGGGGAGGAAGAGCCAGAAGACCAAAAAGAAAGGTGATCCCCCCTTAAAAACACAATCTGCCAAAAAGAATTGTGACGTTTCTAAATATGTGGTAATTTTGCAAAAGTAAAGCAAATATAACAGGATTATTGCAGAATTCACAAGTTATAAAACTTTTATTAAAAAAATCTCAAGAAAGGATGGAAAGTTCTAACAGTTACTTTCAACTTATCTATACACCTACATACTTTTTTACATATAAAGAAGAATAGCTTTGCAGATGATAAAGTAATAAATTGCTGAGCTCTGGCCTACAATTACAAGCTCTTAAATACTGTCTCCAATTTTGCATACCAAACACAACAAAACACTAATGGAGTGTCTGTGCTAAAGCAGTGCAGTAATGGAGAACTATTGGACACAGCTGCAGGTGAACTGAACTATTTAATCAGTTAACTACTGCTGGTTTTAACTGTCATGGTTTTTAAAAGCACAAAAGCAAAAATAAAACTGCTTGAAGGCTTCATGATACAACTAAACTGTGAATGCCACTGATAACTGTATTCTTCCTAATTCTCTTCATATTCACCTGCAATACTTTACCATGGTTTCAGCAGTACCTATCTCAGGATATCAAACACTGGTTTGAAACATTAACTCAACCACTGATAAAACCAAAGCAAAACCTCCTATGGACTGTAGGTGAGTGAAAGGAAAAGGCCACCATTTTTGACATTTTGCTTATGTATTAGATTTTAAAACCATATTCCTTTTTAATTACACAAATGAATGTTAATTAAAGAATTTTTTTCTGGCTTTAGTTAAAAGCTAAAAAGTTAAAAAATGCCAAACAAGAAGACAGTCACAACTGAGAAGAAATAAACATGCAGGCAGAGGTAAAAGTTATCATATTCTTTGTGCCAAAAACATTGCAATGCAAGTGATCCAGATGCAGAGAGCATCACACATCGACAGCTTAAATTTCAATAGTTGCCTGGTGTTTTGCCAATATTTTCCTCTGTCTTCTTTTCCTGGCTTTCCTGCACTTCTAAGTCCTCCTCAGGTGGGTGGATTACTACTGAAGGAATATCATCACTGGCAGGTGACACCAGCAATTCCTTGCCCTGAAGTGGGCTTGGCTGGGCACTTGTGGTTGGCGGGAGCCTGCAGGTAGGGCTGGAGGGTGGTGTGTTTTGAGGGGTGGTTACGGGGGTTGTACACCTTGAGGCTGCCGGGGTCCCAGCTCTTGAAGAAGGAAGAAGGTAACTGAGAAGAACCGACAAACGGCTGTCTCCTCTCAGGGAAAGATTTGAGGCAGAGAGACCTGTTCGCAAAGAGTGGCGGGAGGCTGAAAGGCCTTCCCCTGAGATAAAACAAATGGAACACCATGAGGCTTACAAAAGGGATATATTATATTAAATTAAAACAAACCAAACCAAACCCACACAGATACAAATATGCATTAACAATTTACATTGTAAATTGCAAGCTTTATGGGCCAAAGTGTCATACTCATGCAAGTAAGATAAAAGAGCAAATCTGATACCAGGCATTAGGAAAGTCAGAAATTACTAAGGAGTACTAATCAGAATGCTGAAGATCTGAGGGAGAAGACATCTTAAGTCAGAATAAGATTTGTTAACAAAAAAAAATGTCATCTCTTCAAACTGACTCTTCAACTTTTTTAGAATTCCTTATTCCAAATTGCACAGCAGCTGCTGTTAATCCATCCAAAAAAGAAACTAAAAAATCATTAGCAACCAAAACATCACAATACTTCAGTTAACTATCCATTATATAAAAGGAATTATTAATGTTTAAAAAGTGATCATGACCAAACATATCTAAATGTGTTAAATGCAACAGTCATCCAATAAAAGTCTTGTTTTACTGAGCATTTTCCCAGGCAGCTGTAGTCTAATGTATATTTTTGAAGAGGGCACAAAAATGAGATACACATTTCCTTCTCCATATCTTCTTGCTGTGACTTACCAGTAGCCCCATATGCCTAAAATCAAACATTTCTCCAAAATCCCTTGTTACTTTTGTTGCTCTAGTTTCCATGTCCCACTAATTTCATATGAAGAGAACACAGTCTTGTGATGGTTCCTTCAGACTGGAGTTTGTAATGGATTTCAGTTCTTCCTTAAGCAGGAAGAGAGACTATTCATATTAGTGCTTCCATTAAAAGGTTTAGTGATACCATTTCTCCCATTTGCTACAAACAATTTTCCTGGGATGACCAGTCTCCTTGAAAACATTACTGATGGCTTCTCCTACAATCCCTGAAATCCAAAACATGCTGGTTTCATGTACCATGCCATCAAGCAAGGAAACAGCAAACTAGACACGTTTACTCTCACATTTATACCAAGCACTACAGAGACCAGTAAGTTGAACAGCCCCAGAATAATTAACAAGAAGGAGATGCAGAAAGCAGACCTAGGTAAAGCTCACATACATTCCCCTCCCTCCAAACAATGGAAGAATGGATCCTACAGATACAAACCTGATTTAAGAACAAAAGCCTCAAAACTCAACTATTAAAACATCAAAACTGTAGAGCAGTAAAGAAAATAGGACCAACAGAGCAGATTTGATTGATTTTGCCTATAATAACTAACTTCCATAAGTACACCTGTGATAAATCATGAACATGAGATGTCCTAACACACACACACCTCCCCAAGGGGCCTAAGAACTAATATGCACATATGCATGTTAGGTTTACCAGCTTATTCGAGGGTTATCAAAGCATAATAAAGAGAAAAGTAAATCCGTATATGATGACAAGGAGTTCATCATATTATACTTGTTTCCTGTTTCACATATATCCCATAATCTCTTCTAGAAAGAGTATTAAGAATAAAATGAGCTAAAAAAATGGAAGTCATACATGAAAGATAACTGCCAAGAAAGAGATCTCAAATTTGCAGAATTATACCTGGGGATACAGGTGTTCAAGGATGGGCAAAACCAAGTGTGTGTGTGTGTAAAATTTTCATGTTTGCTGAACAACATGAAAGTCAGGAGTTACACAAGACATTATGCTCTTAGATAAATTGGCTGCATTTTCATTCTTGAAAAAATAAATCTGAAACTATTAGAGAAATATTTAAGCATATATCATATATTCACTGGCTAACAAAAACTATCAGCAAGCTCTGGCATTCACTGGAGAATACTCCAGCACATGTAGCTCCTAACAAGCACTTAACTAAGTGAAACATATTCTAAGCAACGAGGCATCTTTTGAGACAGAAAAGGAAGTTCATCTCAAGGACTGATGCATGAAATCAGAATTAAGTTTTCAGAGTAAAAAAATTCATTTGAAATTCTACGTGTCTTACTTAATGCAAGGCAAATGAAAAGAAAGAACAAAAATGAAAATAGAAGCCCCATAAAAACACAAGAATACAAGTAAGCTGCTCCATAGTACATATTGCTATTTGGCATTTGGGACTAGATGCCCAGTATAAATTTTCAAGAACTGGTTCAAAAAAAGATACGGTGCAGCTTCTAAGAATATTACTAATGCCTTTCTTGGGTTTGGGCTCCCGTTAGACCCTTCTCTACAAAACAAGATAAAAATAAACAGTATCCTAGCTAAAAGTACTACTTTCACCATCAGCATAGCAAACTTCTTGTCAAATGAACATAACAATACTGGGTTAAAACACAGTAATTGATCAGTAAATCTCTTGTGCGAAGACTGTAAAAGCCAAGTAGGATCCATCTGACACATGTAAGTGTTGCCACAATGCTGAAATTCCTCAAACATTGCACTTTTTATTTAAGGATATACTAAAAAAGCATTAAGATCGATGTAGGTCTTCTACTATACTTCAAAATAACAATGCATGCTATGGTATACAGGCAGGAGTAGAATATTTGAGTAAATTAAAAATCTATCATCCACAGCTACACATCACACACACTCTTATTGTTAGTTCTTTGCTCACTAAGAAGGAAACACTTATCTGTTATTACCAGCTGACCTTTCCTTCATCTCCCAGTGAGAATATCATTTAGCAGGTTAGTATGAACTGGACGCTACAACTTATCTCACCATTTCGTTCAAGCAAGAGAGGGTCAGAATGTTTCTTGCCTATATCTGCGAAAGACCGAACTAGAGGGATCCGACTGCTGAATTTTTTCTCGTTCTGATGATGATGTCTCTTTAGAAGAGCCTCTCTCACATTCTCTCTTATGGATTCATCCAGCTGGCCAGAGGCAATCATGCTGTCCAAAACCATATCTACATAATAATAAGAAAAGAAGAAAGAAGAAAATTATATAGGTAGCTATCAAATCTCTCACCTCACTCAAGCACTGTAGTTGCATCAAATAATAAAAGAATATAAAAATCTATTTAAAAGTCTTCTCTTTATCAAAACCATCTTCAAGAATCCGCAGGAAATTTTCCAAGATGTCACTAAACAAGCACATGTGAGAAAAAGAAAAGCACAACATGCAGATCCAAGAGAGAGTATTAATTAGAAGCATTATTTCAAGAAATAAATTACTTAGTACCTTATAATTTATAGCCATTTACTTCAACTTTCAATGGAAACTGAGTTTCAAAAAAAGTATTTCTTGTATTCAACAAACCTACACTAGGAGTGAGTACACAAAGACAAGCACAATGGAAAACAGACTTATGACAGTCTTAACCTGGTGTTCCCTACTTTTCAAAGTATATACAACTATATAAAAGAGAAAGTTGCTATAGAATGAGATCAATTACACACCTCCTGTCATCTTCAGATGCTCTAAGCTCCTGAGACTCTCTACCGAACTTTATGTTATTTACATGCTTTAGAAAAGAAGTATGATACAAAATTTAGGTATATCATCTAAAACTAACTACTCATCTGTCAAACAACATTAAGTTTCAAAAGGGAATCTCACCAGTATGCTCTCACCAGGAAAGAAAGTCTACCTATCAGGGAAAATATCTGCTGTGGTTTCTTAGGGGTCAATTTTTTTAAATAATAAAAAACGAAAATAAATCCATTGAAGACCTCAACCTGCACAAAGCAAAACAAACCTACATGTCAATTTTTAAAATATATTTTCCCAGTTTTAACTAATGTATCGAGACTTAACTGCACTGTTAAACTGAAATTGCATAGAACTCCTCACAATGAAAAATGATAGGGCTCAGGACAGGGCTCAGTCCTTACAAAAAGAACAACATGCAGCAAAGTGTCTGTCAGTACAGTGCAGCTTCTTTCTGAGACCATTGGTAACACACAGCCACTTGTTACAGGTTCTCAAAAGGAAACCTGCCACCCTCTCTCTCCTGTTATGAGTAAGAAATAATATTACCTACTGGGTATTCCTGGCTCCTGGAAACAAGACAACACATTTGTATACCAAGCACTGCTAACCCACATACTTCACAATGGCACCTAAAATTAACTTGAAACAAATTCACACAATCTCTTAAGGCATCTTAGTTCCAATCATACCCGCTACTCAGAGTGCTGGTTACACAGAATTAAGCAACTACTTTCCTTATGTATAAAGATTATCAATAAATTCAATAACTAAAAATAAAATTGTAAACCAAAACATTACATTTACAAATGATGAATTGAACGCTCTTGCTCAGTAAATCAGAAAAAGAGGACGGGAATACCAATTTCCTGAGTGAATTTCAAGGATTTCAAAACAAGAGAACATTTCAAGTACTGCCAAAGTTTTTAAGGCCAAAACACCTTGTCCTTCATGCACACGTTGGTCAACCCTAAGTCTAATATGATTCCTGAGAAGGCACTCCACTGTGTGGTACCTGTAGCAAGAGATACCAGGAAAATTATGTAGAACTAATCCAAAGGCATTTAGAGCAAGCAGACATATATAATGTATATATATGTGCATCTATCTCTATATATTTTTTATACATATATATATATATGAAAGTCTTCAAAGTTGCCTGTATAGTATCCAAAATGACCACGTGATTAGTGAGGACACTCAACACAGTAGGTCAAACAACATGTATAAAATTTATTTCTGCTCACCTCTTATAAAGGTGAAAAAAATAGCAGATGTGCAACAATCAACTGCACTAATGGCATCAAGTTAACATCAGCCAAAATATTATTAATAATTATGGTACTAAAGTGCACAAATAACTCATAAAATGTTCTGGCAGATATTTACAATTCATCTGTAGAAACAAAGACAGAGAACACATTTAGGGATTAGAACATAAAGGCAAGTTCTGGGCCTCAACCTAAAACACGTACTAAGGAGCTCCTACTCATCCAGTGCTGCTTTTTTGTAAATGAAGTTTGTAGGACCAGCTCCTCTCAACCAGATCAATAAAAGTGCAGCAAGCATGCACGTACCTGTTTCTTCAGCACAGTATTTTCAAAATACACACATCACCAAAACACCTCAAGTTATAGAGCAAAATTTGAGAATAAAATATTTTTAAAAATTTTTGCTGCAACCTGCTATCTCATCAAGTGTGTTTGCTCTCATGTCCAACATGACCGTCCCATTAAGAATACAGCTCCGCAGTTCAAAGAGACTGTGCAGAGACAGAGTTGCTACATAAGGCTTGCTCCATCGATCACCACCATCTTCAACATCCTCCTCAAACTTCAGCCACCTGAAATGCATTCACATATACACATTGAAATTTCTCTTGGAAGGAAAATTTGCAAGCAATTCCATTCTTCCATGTGGCTTAGGCATGACACAGAACAGAAAATCCCATGAAATCATACCAGCTTTCATTTTCTCAGACAGCCCAACTCATTAACATTTTTATCAGGCCTTAATAAGCACACTCAATTGTTTTAGTTTTTACCCATTTTGTTTCTTTGGGCTTGACCAATACCTCTCTATTCACATGTTCTTGTGAATAATATGGCAGTCTGCCTTATTACCTGATTTGCATCTTGATTTCAGTAGTATTTTAGGTTTAGAAAGCTGTCTGAAACATACCATATAGCATGTTCAAGTCTCCTAAGGCTGCTGAGATATTTAAGAACTAGGCAATACTGACATGTGAAGCTATAAAATGACCTTGATTCCCACTCACAGGCAGTAAGCAAATTGAGTTTTTACAGAAGTTAACATGCAACAAAGCTGGAAGTACTGAATGCAGAAGAATTCATCACAATGTATACACAGAAGGAAGCAACTATACCAGTAAGGGTTGAAAACAATCATGGCATCCTGTAATGTTCAGGCTTGCAATTTGCTAAAAACTGACCAGATACTACCCACGAAAAAACATACTACCTAATTTTCTTTATGTTTGAGAAAAAAAAACTATACTAATATACTGGCAATAATATACCAAAGAGATTTCTGAGATTGCAAATACCACACCCTATGGACGAACACATGTATTTACAACTTGGCCTACTCCTACCTTTCAAAATGTTTTGTATGATCAGTTTTAGGGAAAATAACACATCACCAGAAAGACTGAGGGTCTTTTGAAAACAAGATTGATTCTTTCAGAGTTGGACAAGAAGAATTAAAGTTTTGGTTTGCTGAGCATGAATTGAGTAAACAAGTCCTATAGATAATGAAGATTCTAAGCCAAATCTGGTTTGCAATTCTTTGAAATAAAATTACTATAAGATATACCTTGAAAAAATCTACTCCAAACATACCTAGCAGTTTCTCTCCATTCATATTCTTCTCCATCCCTAAAGCAAAGTTCATCCATTTCAGTGAAGAGATCATGAGGAATGTGTTCATCATCATCTTCAGTACCCAAGATAAACTGCACTCGTTGGGATGGTGTGTCTGAAGAAGAGGAGAAACTGAATAATTAGAAGTATTCCTACTTCTATGAAACAAGAAACACTACATAACCGTAAAATCTTCTGTCCTCAACTAGAAATATGCAGGACAACAATCTCTTTAAGAAGTAAGAGGAACAAAAGAAGCATATATATGTCTTGAAAAAAAGAGGTTCTCTGAAAGTTTTGCACTGAAAATAACATTTGGAAATCCGTATTTATGAAAATTAACCGACAATTTTTGCCTCTTCTATAAATTGCCAATATGAAAATTAACATTAATAGCAAATTTGGTTTAAAAAAAAGTATAAATTAATACACTAAAACACTAGAAACCTTGTTTTCTTTTTGAGAAGAAAATAATTAATACCATCACGACATAAGACACTAAAGAAGAAAAAGTTGAAACGAACAGCTTTACTTACAGATTAGCTACTCAAGCAGTAGTTCAAGAGTCATCAGTGAGCAGCCAGGTGCTCACTGTTAAAGCAGCAGATATTCCTGTGGTCTGTTGCTATTTATGTAGGATAAAATTTTTTCATTGCATAGTTGGAACAATACATATAAATTAGCATAGGAAAGTAGAAAACGATGTAGCTGAAGTGTCCAGAAAATATTTTAATTTCTCATAGTATAATGCCTAGTGGAATAGGCTCAATAACTTGCTAGAAAATTAAACTATCCTTATTGATCAAGTAAGAACTGGATTTCAATTAATACAAGCAAAACTTTAAAAAACCAGCAATTAAACCACATGATTTTAGAGATACTTTTAATACTTATAGAAAGATTTTGTTTCAACTCAAGTGAATTTTCATCTTATAAGGGTTCAATAATATATTAATAGCAATGTTATCTCAAGGAAGGTCAGAGACAGAAAATTTAGGTAAATCTCAATTTTATTATTTTTTTTAATTTTCTCATATTAAACTCAACTTTGTTCACTGAAACATCACTTTCACAGCTGTTAGATATGAATATACAATTGTAGGCTTCTACTGTAGAAGGAAGATGTTCGTTTAGATTTAAACACAAGATCTGAATTACTAACAAAGTTCATTTCAAATTGAGTTTTACTTTAGCATTTTTGTTCTGTTATATACCATCATCCAGTAGCATAATTCTGAAATGTGCTCTTGAATGCAAACAGCATTCATTCTCAAGTTAAGGTCCACAGCAGATTATTTCCATCCCAAAAACCAAGATAGCCCAAAATCCTGCCAAACCCTGTGTATGGAGCATACAGAAACAACCAGAACAGAGAAGTGAATTTCTATCAACTTAAAATCACTTGTTTCTTCAAAAACTGTACAGCAAGATTCTACAAACATAACATCACTTATAATAAATTGTATTTGGGATGGGAAGCCTTGAAGATAGTTGAAACCAAGAACTGTAGGAGAATGGTCAAAGGAGATTTGTCAAAGCATTTCCATTTGAAAACACCTTTCAGGTTTCAGGTTTCAGGTACTGGCCTCATGTAGAACATGCTGCTAGTCATTCAAAGGTAATAGTGAACAGCATGGTGTCCACACTTAAATTCAAACACTGCACCATAATTTGTCCATTCATGGCAGTCAGAAATAAAAGTGGACTTAGGGTCTTGAAGAAAAACTGCTAAGCATACTGATAAATAATTTCATTTCAGAGAATGATATGACAAAATTGTCATATCTTGAGGATAACAGGTCGGGGTGGGGGATAGCTCCTGATCCAAACCAAAAACTTATGAAGCAGTACAATTCCTTTACTAACAGACAGCAGGAAGGCTGAAGTAAATATTTAAATAAAATAAGATCATTGATCAAATTACCATGGCAAATGCTGCTTTTCACAGCTACATGCTTAGTTTCAAAAATCAGAGGAAGAACCATACACGACTACACAATCTGAAAAAAGGTGTCTAATTTAAATAACACAGATTTTCATGCTACAGGAGAGCATTACAAAGCTCTAGTCTAACCTATTCAGTGCAGGCTGCTGAACATTCATGCAGACAGCTGGACCAAGTCCAATAGCTTCTGACTTAGATAAAATAGAACCACAAAATCCTTGTCTGATTGTACACAAAGACATGAATTACAGCAAGAATAAAAGAAATAGCACAGAACAAGTAACATTTAAGCACAGAGTAGCTACCACAAGTTTATTTTTAGGAGACATGAAAAACATGCACAACAAACTTCTTACCATATGATGGAGATTCTCGGCCATCCTCTCTATCAGTTTCTTTTTCTTTTTTTCTTCTGTGGTGCCTGTGCCCACGATGTCTATGCCGTCGACGGCCTGACTTTCCAAGTGGGACGTGAACTCCAATATACACAGCTCTGTGGCCTGTTCAAGAAAGTTTAAAAGGACACAAGTAAACAAAAAATTACCTACTGCCCAAATTTAGTATCTAAAGACAAAGAGTTTAAGAAATAGAAATCCAAAAGCACTTGACAAAATTACCTTTAGTGAACTAATACAACCATTTCCTTTCTGTCCTTCCAGGGTGTCAAGGAACTAGTGCTAGACTCATTTCTCTGATAAATTAGATCATATTCTTATTCAGTTTAAGAATTCAATTGTGAAACAAATAATTCAGAAGTACAAGCTTGATCTGTAACACTGAAAGAAGCTACTTGATAAACACGAGGCCAAGGCAGAGAAATTACCTGATAGTCCTCTTTTTTTTGCAGGGATTCATAGCAGGACAGTTTTAAGAATGGCAAAATAATCTTCTGGTTCAGCTTATTAACTTCATCAAGAAATTACCCTCCATTTAGAGTCTGTAAGTAGTTTTCTGTCCTTGAAAGTGTTGCCAATATTTCCTCAAGTGGCAAATAACACATCAAGGTGAAATTGATGTTCAATTACACCATTAAGTATCAGGAACATAAAAGGAACTTCTGTTTTGAAGTGTATAGCCAACACTTCAAATAACTTCTAGAGATGTTGAGGTGGGTTTTTCCTATTCTAGAACATTTTAAAAAATTTAGGAGCACATCTTCATATTAATACATACTGCTCTTTCAGACATGTACTTTCAACATCTTGCTTTTCCTTTGACCTTTCACATCAAGACAATACTAGCATCAACATCTTAGCAAAAGATACCAATCAACTGACTGTTATGAACATATTGCTACCATGTCTCCTATATTGGAGATAGCATATACAATAGGCTTTTCAATTCCTATTTAAACAAACAATCACAGGAAGAGACAGATTAACTACAACACTAAATACTCTGTTTTATAGTGTTGAAGAGTTATTAAAGAAGCCTGACATTAACCAAAGGAAAAGGAAGTGGTACTCCAGCTCTTAGACAGATGCAAATTCAGCAAATTTACATCATGCAGGCAAGCCCTAGAAATTGTGACTACATATACACACATATATATGTGTGTGCCTAGCACACATACATTAAAGATATTGAAAATTCCTTGTGATTATAGAGCTTTAAAGAAACAAAAAGTGATAAGATGTCAAGTTTATTTCTCAAAAAAAAGAATCCCTAAGCCCAAAAAGATACCGCTTTATAGAAGTTTTGTGTATTTTTACAGTGACTAAATTGACTAAAAATATAAGCAAAAATCATTATTAATACAAGTAAGTTCAACATTTAATTAATTTGGCCAAAGATTCCTTTTCACAGAACAAGACCCAATTCTTGACACACTTCCAACACTAGTTTAATTAGAGTCGACTGACTGGCACTATGACCAAATCTGAAATTAAGCATATTAAAATCTATTTGTTTCCATGTAAGAGTGGAAAAAAGATTAATTTCTCAAAGCACTCATCAGTCCTATTTATAGAGAGAGACTTGTCTTTTGTGAGTTTCTTCCAACAACAATAGCCAGCCCCTGCCCAGCAGCCTAACCTCTGACCTCCATGACTGCTATGAATAATGCAATTCCCAGAGAAATTAATGCCAGTGTGACATCTATAAATCACTGCACTTGGTATATAATATGATCGGGGGCATCATTAACAATGGTCATGTTGCTGACACCATCATGATACAATAATCTTATGCATAGGGAAAACAAAAGTACACAGCTCAAAAATAACTGCATTACTCACCACATCCCACTCAAAGCTTCAACTGAGTGAGACATCACTCACTGCAAATGCTGTTACTATGCCTGTTAGGGTTTCTGTTTTACTTTATATATTCAATTAGCAAGTATCAAGCTACAGTTTATATATACACTTGAACAGTTCTATTTGTTGCCAAAGTGTTGGATTCTTTGCAGGAACTATTTCTTCCTAGAATAGAAACTCTAGACCATTTTATATAACTGCTTTCTTTAAATATTGTTAACAAAACTGCTTTAACCATGTGTTTTGGTCACTGCACCAAAAAAAACCAAACACAAAAACAAACAGAACAAAACAAAACACCAACCTTACAGGAATCTGAAGTTGTTCAGGATTTTACTCCCTGAGAAATAAGGACTTCCACATTTCGGTCTCGAAATGTGCTGCACGGAGGAAAGGTGGAACAAGCAAACGAGGAGTCTATCTCCTTTTACTTAATTGCACTGAGACAGATTTTTTTTTCCCCCAGTAGAAAAGTTTAGAGGAGAGCAGATATGCTGCAAAGACACAGGTAAAAGCTATGGAAAACTGGGCTGAAGTAAGCAACAAACAGAAGGTGTTTTTAAACAACCTGTGTCCATAGCAAATGGCTTTTACTATCAGAGAACCACAGAATCGTGTCCAGGTGCATCAGAGCTGCCTCAAGCACATCAAGTAGGCACTGCAAAGTAACCCAGACTGTCAGTCCACAACCTGAAACATTTGATATTGCTGTTCAACTCCAAAAGGAAGATTTAAAGGAAACACCTTCTCGCCACCCAAACAAACGAGGGTCTCACAGAGACAGGGAACAGTCTAGCCATGGGTTATTATCCTGCTCTTCAGCCCACATTGCCCACAAGTGACTACTGTGAGACTATTTCCTCACACAGACACGTCTTGCAGGCAAATATAAACCAAGAATACCTTCCCCAAGCCACTTCTGTATATGCAAAGTGTTCAGATATTTGCAATGGTATTTTGGGACTAATAAGACATATCAGTGAGCAAATCATTTTCAGCATTTATAAAGCAAATCCAATGCAATTCTATCAGAATAACTTTAAGAAAAAACCTGATGTTGACAAAGAGCCTCTGAAATATTTTTCAGAGCTAGTCATGGCGGGGGCAGTACAATAAAACCAAGAAAAATTTACCTACAGCAAACAGCAGCTTCTGAGTGCACCTGACTGTTCCTTAGGAAAAGGGACCTTCATTCTGGTATCACAAACAGTCATGAAGACTTTTTAACTACTGTCTAGAAAATCTAAAACTACTGCTGTTGAGTATACTGCCATGATTACCCAAAAACATGTTACAGGCATATTCATCTCCAAAGGTAGGACAAAGCTACATAATTAAAATTGGACAAGCTGAACTTTGATTATAACACGATAAGGCAAAGCATTGAGAAGCCTTCTAAAAATAAGATAGCTACACTGAGTAGGTCTGTTTCCTTAAGTTTCGTTATTCAGATAGGAGTAATAATGTTTGTAGATGGACACATGAAGATTTACTTATAAATTTATGAGGAAAAGCAAAATTAAATGAAAAAATGGTGGTTTTTTTTCCTTCATTCCCAATGAACTGGGTAAAACAATTAATGATATCCTTCAGTCTGGCCAAAAAACAACCCTAAACAAAATCAAAAAGCAGACCTTCAAGGAAGGCAATTAATATAAAATTAATAGATCATCAGTGAAAGCAATGGAAAGAAATTTAACTCTACAAAGGCTGGGATTCAAGTCTCTAGCACTAGGTGTTATTTTTAAAGGGGACACAACCTTTACTTGAATATTGTGTTTACAAGTTCAAAAGGTACATTCTGTGACCTTCAAAGCTTTATTCACGTAAATGTCTGCAGCAGAGTACCACTTTCAAACAAAGCTTCTTACAGAATTACTATAAACCAATAATCAATAGAATTAGTAGACTGCTCAATACTAAATTTAGTAATACAAAGCTCAAGAGATGCTTGCTCATTTTAATCCAACATGACTTTATCCAAGCTTAGCTGTTCAAATCCACTGAGAGTATTTACTACTTAAGGCCTTTATCGATATGAAACAAACTTAAATGTTAGGAACTTGAAACGTGTCTCCATCACATGGCTGATCTCCAATCACATGATTGGTCTCACTCCAAAAGCCAGTTTGGGTAAAGTCCTATACCATTTACAGAAAAGAAAATGCTCTATGTTTCTAGATTTCTCCCCAGAGCTCCTGTGAAAATTGTAATAGAATACTTCTGAAGCCTGACAGAGAGCAACAAAAATGCCCTGATGTCACTAGGCTTTAAATACAATGCCACACAGAACCTTCTCTTTTCTGTGGCTAGATGCCTTTTAAGCTTCATAGAAAGAAGGACACTGTTTTCCATCTCAAGGAAAAGCAAAGAACATCAAGTTTATATCTATGTCGATTCTCAAACCCTATTACTTAGAAATTTGAATTAAGAGCAATCATATATTAACAATGGATATAAGGACCATCTGGAAGTGAGCTACCTGGTTCAGTCTTGCTCAAAGTACAGCCAACTTCCAAGCTGAAGCCATGGTTTTCATCAATTTAGTTAGGATGACAGCCATCCTTTTAGTATTTTTAAGGCTATATCTTCTATAGCCTATCTAGGAAACCTATACCAAGCTACAGCAACACACTACCTGATAAAAATATATCCTAATATCCAACTATCACTTCCAATATAGCATCTTATCTGTGATCCCACTTACCCTTTCAAAATGCATCAGTGTAACCCCATCTTCTCAATAAGCTCTCAAGTCTGCTGAAGGCTAAAACTAAAGAATTACTATTTTTCCTGAAAATCTTCAAATAATAATCTGAAAATAGATAGATTATTACATTATTCGATTAAAAAAGGCTTCTGTATAAAATAAATTATCTCATCCTGGCATGGAGTGTTCCAGTAGGGAAAATTTGGAATATCTGCAGGAGAGATCCTAATCTATTCCTTAAGATCATAAAACAGGGAAGAAATCCAGCTGTTTGATGTCTTAACTCACATCTCCAAATGCATTACCCTAGTAGGAAAGATCTGGAACACAGCATCTTGTTCCTTGGTATTAATTTCCCTTACATCACAGAGACTACTTGTATGCACAAAAATAAGCTCAGTGCAATCTACAAGCACAGCTTCTTGTGACCTTTTCAGTCACAAGACTGCTCTGAAGGTAGAAGCACACAAATGGGAAAAAGTATGTGGATGGAAGAAGCAAGAGTGAGAACAAAAGTGTCTTTCCTTGCCAATAAAAATTTGACTGCCCATAGGACTTCTCCAAATATTCTTCGCTCTGGTAAAACTTAAGGAACAAGAATGATGCTTCTACACACACACACCCACTCATTTATATTGGAACAATCACTCAAGTCACTAATTCACAAAAATACTTCTGCTATGCTAATTTTCTAATTAAAAATAATGCCCTGTTTTTGAAGGATGCAATTAAATGCACAAGTTAGTATTGATAGTTAAGTCCTTGGCATAAGAAAGAAACTAAATATTTCAGAACAGCATTTTTCTCTTATTTTATAAACATCTCATGCACATTCCCAAGAAAAAGTCAAATTATCATAAGTGAATATAAAATAATTATAATCTTGGTTTTCCACGTATGAATTGACTACTAAGAAGTCCTTAATTACACAGGATTCTTCTTGTTAAAGGAACTATTTAACAAAAGCTATCTCTTGCCCTCAGAATTAAACATTTCAGGTAAAATTTTCTAACCAAATCTGTAAAAAGAAGTAAAGAAAATTCTTTCAAGGGATAGCTGCATGCCATGACTGGAACCCAAAGGTTCTACACAATACAGCGTATTTTAGAATCCATTACACATCCTGGGCTGTATTCTGAAATCTCCAGCTGCTCCTAGCAATTAGGTCTATCTAAGAATATACTCTTTATGCTTGAACTGATAAAACTGAGAAGCACAATCCCAAAACACAGTTAGCATAGCATAGGGTAAAGCAGTTCAGGAAGAGTGTTTTCTCATTGTATGACAAAGATTGGCATATAATGCTGACAAAACCAGTAAATGCAGATTTCTCATTACATACAGAAGTAATTTTTTTCTGACTTAAAACCAAATGAGTTCATAGGGGCAGTCATAGAGAAAAACGCACTGAAAACTTCTATTAGACACAATCAACGATATTCATTATCAGCCTTCTTGACATGCAGGTAGGAACAGCAATAGGAAAAGCTTAGTGCTGGGTGGCAGTGCCACACAGGGATTCTAGCACAGACTTCCACCTGTGGCTCAGTGCCAGCACTGATCTTCCTCGCCTGGGAAAGGAGCCAGCCCTTGGTACCCGTGGGAGGGAGGACAAGCTGTCCCTGCACTGCACAGCCAAGCCAGACCAGAGCTGGGCCCCATGCTTTATGTGAGCTCAGGATCCCTGGTCCAGCCTGTCTCTGCAGCAGAGCTCAGGAGAAAGGATACACACACAAGGCCATTTCAAAGAGTTGTTTCTGTTGTAGGAGAGAAAACCTAGAAACAAGCAATTCAAGAGGAAGTCTCATCAACATTCAAGACTAGCCCTTTGCCCACTAAATACAACATAAAACCACAGAACGGCTTGGGTTGTAACAGATCTTAAAGATCATCAGTTCCCATCCCCCGGTAAAGACACAAGGCTTCTCCATTCGTAACACTGATCTTGTAAAGTATTTCATAAGAAACTTCTGACATGAAAATTTTCTGACTTCATCAACGGGTCACAAAAACATTGTCACTACAAATTTGATCACACCCCTTTCTTGTACAAGTGGATTGGTTTGCCAATGCATCTACTGATATATTAAGGTATGAAAAACATGACAGAAGGAATCTTGCTTCATAGAAATGTTATCCGTTCCTGAGAAAAACTCTCTCCTTTTTTAATTTCTTATTTTGTAAATTTTAAAAAGGTGAATTTCACACCTTAAAAGCTTAAACTGCTACAAACCACTAGCTTTCAGTGAACTGCAACTACAGAAAACATCCATTCAGAAATAGGTCTAATATCCAACAAAGCACAAGTTTAGTCCATTTTTGGAACAACTTATTTTTAAGGGATTAAAAAAAGATAAAAGTTATGAAAAATCATCAAGAAGTAATGGGCTGCAGAATCAAGCAGTCTTTTCTGCCTCATCTCAAAAATTTTTAATTTGACTGAGCTGGGACTATCAAGTTTACTGCAAGTTTTAAGTTTTGGTTTGTGCTGTTTGGTAGAACTGCAGTTTTATAACCATATTACTTTAATAATAATTTATGTGTGTTTCAGATTATAAAACTGTTATAGTTAGCAGTTAGCTGTCTTTTTATAAAATTTCTGAAAAAGAAAAACATTACATCTTATTCTCTTAAATAAAAAGAAGTTTGGAAAAAACATTAGGACACAGTTTATGTCAAACACTTTTAAAAAGCTTCAAATTGCAAAACATTTGTACGGCAAATTTTCTATTTAGATGCACAATATTCACCTAAGGGGAGAAAAAAATACAGTATTATTTGATTACCTGTCCTTGTCAACTAAAATTCAGTGAAAACCACAGTTCTTTTCTTGAATAAAAATTAAGGCTCATCAAGGTATAAGAGATAATAGGGTCACTTAAAATGTAAACATTACTTACACCTGCCACAGGATAATGTGAGAGTAGATACCTATTAAACCATCTTAACTCTTAAAAGCTGGTGCTTGGATTTATGCCACAGAAACTAGCCTACCAAGACACATTCCTGACCTCAAGTTTGTTTCTGGAACAAAACCTATGTTATGTGTAAACTCCTTATCTTCGCTATGCAGGCTAGGAGTAACAGAATGTATCCCTTTTCCCTTAAACTGTATCTAGTAAAAGTATCCTCAAATCAAGGTTGAGAAGTAGCTACACATTTTAAAAGATGCATCCTGGTAGTATCAAGCCAGACATCTTAACCCAAGTTAAAGAAAGTTTTCCTTAAATGTCATTTAACAAAATGCCTTTTACATGATCACATGAAATACCTCTGCCATTAATATTCTTGCCTTACTTCCAACTCCTGCCTTACTTTGTTATTACTCTCATTCACTGTAGCTCAAAGAGCCTGGCATCGAGTTAAGAACATTAGGTGCTCTTAAAAAGGTTATTTTAAGATGTTATTCCCCTTTCTAGCTCTTCTGTAAACTGACATTTGTTAATTCAAAATAAGGCCTTACAGCTACAGTAAATTGCAGTACCTTTATTTAGTACACACACAGTCTGCCCACAATTGCAGTTTACCATCTCTAACCATTCCTTTTTTATGGGAAGAGTGTTACGAAACAAGCAGACTGTGCCTAACCTTTCTAACCTAAACACTGTCACTCCAGACAGGTACCACACTCTGCCAGCCACCATAAATAGAATGCAGAGTTTGAGAAGCTCCAAGTCCAAGATCTATTTTCCTCTTGAGCACTTGTTGCTCTTTCCATTAATATTTCATCACAAAATTTCCAGAAAATACAAGTATCCAATACTGATAACACTGAGAAACCTTCCTTTTAGTATTAATAGCAAAATTATGCCTTCTGCTGTATCAAACCTATCAACATCAGTTTGCACATGCTTTAAAGAGGTTAAGTATCACCTCTCCATGTGGGCTCTAAAAGGTGTGATACTTCACACCAGAGCTGAACTCAATTCACTGCCTGCTGACTCTCCTTGAAAATACATCAACGCACACTTCTGTAAAGTGTTCAAAATTCCCAGAACTCCTTTTCAAGTCACCAGAAACACATATTGAAAGACTAGACTGAAATAGTTGGAAGTCTTGAAACACTTCCAATGCCCAATGCTTTAGGTACAAGGCTTCCCAAGCCTACAAGAAAATGTTAGTGTCAATAATGAAAAATAATGCTAGTTGGAATTGTTTTACTGCTTGCAGCCAACAGTTCCATTTCTCCCCTTGGAGGATTTTAATATCAGAATGAAAAATAAATCTAAAAAATTCCACATACCTACTTTCATCATAATAGCTTATAAATAATGAACAGAGCTGTAAGTTCACAGAAATTTATCCTCTAAAACACCCTGAATTTGAAGAACCTCTGAGAAGGTAACTATATGAGTCAAACAATCACACTTACATATCTTTTTCTCTTCCATAAAGGAAAGAAAAAACATTTTGTTCTTACTTTGTAACAGTTTTCACTTTGATAAAAGTCAAATGATATGCTGCCCCTCCCTTGCCCCATTCTACCAATAAAAATTTTAATTCTTACAAATATACAAGACACTAAAAAAAATATGTGGACACCAAGAATAATTCCTATTTATGTGTGAAAACATGTACCTATATACAGCTTCACATATGTGATAATCCTACTGGAAAACATTTTTCTTGTCAGATATTTCTTATTAGTTATTTGTTAAACCTCTGTATAGCCAGCCTCTTCTTGCATTGAGACACAAACACTGGGCCACTCCAAAATGAGTGAGGGAGTGAAAGAAAAGATAAGGCTGCCTAGCTAAGAACAAGGTGAGGACAGTGAGATCTCAGCTCCTCATTTCAAAATTGTTCATTGGTCAGCAGTCCATACTTCACCTTAATTTACTCTTTGGCCATGGGGTAAGACGGGTATTTTCCATAGCAGTGGTCCAAGTGCTTAAATTGCCTCAAGCAGCCTGAGCCCCCTCTGCCTTCCTACTCAGTATCTTGATTAACTGTAGTGTTGTATAAGCTGAAGCACTCTACAAGAATGTGCTCTGAAAGAGACAGGGGAAGCAATCTGGCTGCACATTCCCATGTCATTCTTTGTGGTGAAGGTATTACAGCTGCTAAGGCTACTGCCTTGAAGATTACTCCAGCTGGATGCCTGCTTCCCCTTAACCCCTGCCTCCCTGCAAAACATACACATGCTTTTTCTGGGTCATCTCTCGAGAAAAGCAAGAGAAAGAAATTAAGGAGGAGACAGCTTAAATCTGCACTGAAGATTGAACTGCAGAAACAGCCAAGGCAGTGGTTTCCCTACAGCAGAACTATATCTAAATCAGCATTGTAACAGCCTCCACTGCTGCATCTCTCAGCCTCACATCTACACTTCCTTCCGCAGCTCAGTCCTGGCATACGTGCATCTGTGTGGCATTTCGGCTGCTCAACAGCTGAGATCTTGACCATCTTCCTTTGTCAGACTGTTAAAACTTCAATGGCTTAACACACTTAGCTGGGCTTCTAGTTTGGTCAGGCCAGCAAAAGTGTTAGCACAAGACAGAAAACAGTAACAGAATGAAGGGAACAGAGTAAGAGTAGCAACGACTGCAATAGCAACAAACAACTTCCATCACTTTAAACTGTGATTCTCTTGTTACACCACAGTATGAGAAAAACATGTCAGCAACCTAAATCAACTTTTTTTAGCCAGAAACTGCCACCATTATGGTTTTCCAGTGTGCTGAAGCAGTAAGAGTCAGTACAATTCAGTGATTCTACTGCCTTGTAGCATTCTGCAAATGTTAATTAAGCTTCAGAGCATTCCATGTGAAAGGCAAATAATGAAGATTTTAACATTGAATCTCCCTAGTGTTTTCCTCCTTCATTTGATAGCATCCACGAATCCTCATTCCAAACTAATTTGTTTTCAAGTAAGAAAAAAGTCATGTCTTAGATTAAATATCTAATTTTACATTCCACTATATGAAATTAAATCATTGCTATTTTTATTGCAAAATGTGGAGTCCCAAGTCAAATAATGAAGACTACCATAATGCTCTACTGACAGCAGATTGTGGAACATACAGTTTACTATGGAACCAGAAGGACAGTTACATGTCTGTTTAGACTCAGTATTTGAAGTGCATGACCACAATCACAAGGACACTTAACTTTCAGAAAAGAAAACAAACATCTCCCTCATGACCCCTGTTTCCTGACTTTTAATTCTGCAGAACGTGACATCATTCATGCTGGAAAATTACTTAACAACAGGAATAATTTTTTCAAATCGAAGTCTAAGCAAGCTTTCCTTGGAAAGCTTCAATTTTTTTTTTTGGTTGGTTGGGGTTTTTTTTTTTTTTTTTTGTTTGTTTTTTTGTGTGTGTTTTTTTGTGACAGATTAGAACAGTGAATATTTACCAGCATGCACAGAGACAAAAAACAGGGCAGGTCACCTCTGCTTTTCACCAGTTTTACTCCCTGAATTTCATGACAGCCATAAAATTTTCATTCCTTTTAGCAAGGAAAATTCATCTTTTATCCCTAGGCAAAAAATGTATCTAAAGCAAACAGAACACCACCACAAACTTACTCTCTAGTTCTTCTTTCTCAAAATTTGTATTGATAGTAGAGCTGATTTTGCCCATATCCACAACAGCTTCTTCATCATGACCCTGAAGAAACAAGACACAAGTTGAAGTTAAAACTAAATAGAACTATTTTTTTCCTAAATTCCTAAATATGTTCTGAAATAGTATGTTGTCACTGAAAACCCACCCATCCAATTATTCGAGAAAGCATTATCCTATATTCAAGGAAAAGATAGCAAATCCACAGATAGGCTAAATACCATAAAATTTCCTCCTGTTCTTTATTTCATTGTATCAACTATCAGGACACACATTTCAAAGGTGCAGTATTCTTTTATGTTTTTTATTTAACAGCCATCAATCTAGTCTGATAAAATAACTGGTAGATTTATAAAAAGATACAGAAGTTAATATTGAGAGATCTCAAGCTTTTCTCTTTAGGAGGCAATGCCTGTGTGAGATTTTACAGCACAAATAAGAAGCTTTTTTGAACAAAGGGGTAGCAAAAAAGGTTAGGTTATCCAACCTAAGGTCTTTCCTAGACCAACAGCTCTGGAAATATCAAAATAACTGCCTCATTCAGGTTTCAACAGCCAGCTTGTTAACCTAATCCACTTTTTTGTTTACCCACGAAGTTAAAAAGCAGCAGTTTCCAGCAGACCCCTTCAGCTTCCATTACTACTGAAACCACACTACTTCTAACATGCAATATTTGAAACAGATATAGGTTTATCTCTGAATATGTCTTCTAATGATAGTTAGCATATCACTAAAACAGACCTTAAAACTGCCTTTTGCTCAGTCTTGACAAAAATTAAGTAACTGAGTAATAGAAATCTCAAGTCCATCTCAGATTTGACATCAAAACATTAAAGTTGCCTATCTCCACGTGTTTGCATTTCTTAGAATAAAATCCACTTTTCACAGCTCACAAATTGCAGCCTCTTGACAGAGATGGTTCTCCAAAAGAACAATTGCCTAAGGGTAACATTTTACATCCAAATATAAGGGCAAAGCTAACTGCTAAAGATTACTGTCCCTGATCTTTCTGCTCCCTTGGGCACACAATTTTTTCCTTTAGGTAGCCTAATAATCATGAAATCAGATAAAAGCTGCTTAAGAAAAGGTGTGGTTTCTTTGTTGTTTGTTTGGGGGGGTGTGTTAGCTTTTTTATAACAACTTGATTAGTTTTCCATTGGATCAGCTCACCAAAGTGGCTTTTCTTGTGGCTGCATGGTATCTAGATCCACCACAAGTTTTATCTGTTTGATCACTGCTTCTTGCAGCATTTACATTGATCTGATGCATTTAGACCAATCCACGGAGGATCTGTGATAATGGTTTCACGGGGGAAAAACAGAAGCCTAATTCAGGAGTGTTACAGGAACTGGGAACCCTAACAGTGTTCACATTCAACTGAATTTTGGTCTTAGAATTATGAAATTACTTTATATATAGAACAAGTTTGTCACCTCACAGGAAAAGTGGCAAGGATGAAAAACATACCTGTGTGTAACAGGTACAAGCTAAAACACACTGTATCAACTCCCACTCAAAAAATTTCTTAACACAGAACTCGTTGATCTTAACAAAAAATATCTTTATTATAGTATATTGTGTGCATATACACACAAAAAAAAATCTAAATATTTCACTATTGAGGAAAGAAGATTAAAGAATATTAAGATGATGAGCACCACATGCTGGGAAAAAAAATCTGATGAGGTTTAAAAAAAGGTTAGATGCAGTTAAAAAAAACCAAACCCAAAAGCAGCTGGTACTATGCAAATAAGTAAAAGCACAAGAGAAAAGAGTACCACATGGCAGAATAAATCTCTGAAAACTAAACACAAGTCAATTCTGAGCTATGTCCCTGAAAATAGGGTTTTCAAGAAAGGCATTACACAGTAACCTTTGTCACTACTGCTGCATTGTAGACGACAATGTGACAGTAGAGTTTTGCATGCAGGTTAGAAAATTCGAAACCCTGTACACTTCACAGAGCTACAATTTAAAAAATTGAGGCCACGTATGTTGGGCAGGACTGTGAAAATGTTCCAAGAACCTGTGAATAAAAAGTGGTAGAAATTTTTCAAGTGTCATGGTAATAAGATGGGAGAGAAGTATAAGGGGAAATAGTATATTCCTGTCTCCTACACACCAAAATCAAACATACTGTACTACACTCCTGTTCACAGAAACATATACACACAGTATGCATGTTACCAAAAAACTCCAAGTAGAGATGGAAGCAGACGGAAGAATTACAAATCCTCTAAACTACCTGAAGTCTTTTTTTATATGTGAGTAGAAGGAAAAAAAAAAACCACACTAGAAATAGGAAAATTGCTATCAAAACTTGTTCCACAATTAGCTTCATGGTTATAGCCACAGACTGCCGAAAAATCCTGCACCTACACACACCCATCCCCAGCAGACCTTTTAGGACACTTGGAATCTTGTCAAACACACAGTTTTTGAGCAAAGGGAAGAAAGAGTTTTAATCCAGATGATATAAACAACTGCATACCAGTAGAAAACTACATACTCACTGTGAAAAATACACACATAAGGAAATATTTTCATAAGGAAATATTTTTATCTCCCAATAACATTCTGAAACTGGATTTGCTGTGTGCCCTGTATCACATTATCAATCTTTACCACCCTTTGCTTTATTAAAAGAGATTCTCAGCCAAACTCATACATATAGAAGCAGCCTTCAAAAACCACATCATGTGAAAGTAACATGTCTTTTAAGATTAGATTACAGGAAGGCATGCATGCCCTTGCAAACTGTTCTATCGCTATTTCAAAGTACTCAACATATGCAAAGACTCTTCCAAGAATAAACCATTAACAACCACAAATATCATCCACGAAGGAAGCATATCAATTACAGCCTTTGTTCAGAAAAACACAAAGCATCATTTTAACATATCTGTTCTGTGATGCCAAGAGCAAATCCCAGTATGAGATACTTTTGCCTTAGGTCAGGTAAAAAAATCTAAAATATTCAAATATATTATAAAGTAATTCCAAACTATAACCTTTTCGTGGTTAAAAATAAAGTCTGTAGGGCCTAGATTTCCAGTAATTATAAATGATGTATCATGTCAGTTGAAGGCACTGAAGGGAGGGAAAATTCTACAGTTGCCATTTTAGTTCTCTCATTTACTTTCTGAACTTTTTACGTAAACAAAGAACAGCAGGATTGTGGAAAACTTGTCAACTTCCCTTTTTTAGTCAGAGAATGACGGGACCTTAAAGCAAGCATTCCTGGACAGTTTACCATTCACTGCATGTGAAACTTTATGCATGACAATCCCACAGATGCCCAAATACAGCTGATATAGACAAGCCAAAGCAAAATTCTAGACCAATTTAGAATGTATGTAACTTTAATTTTCAGTCAAAAGACAGAACAATTGAAAAGGGGGGAAAAAACATAAGCAGCAATGAAGGTGCCCTAGAGAGAAATTAAGCTTTTACCTTTGGTTTGCACTTTTTTTTTTTTTTGACAAGGAGAAGGTAACTTATAAAAACAGAACAAATCCAGAGTACTTCAAAGGGAAAAAAAAATAAAAGGCCTAGCACACTGTATTAAGATACACTACCTTGTATTAAAATACTCTAGGTGCACTTTTTCCTAACATCAGATTTCCAGATACCCATTAAACATACTGCAGAAACAATCCCCAGTAAAACCTTCATATTCAGCTAAATGTGCCTGCATACACTAGAATGTCTTCTCAGCCTTCTAACTCTCCTCAGTATGAAAATGAAATCTCTTTTCAACTGCTATAGATGAGACAAGACTTTCAAATACTCAGTGCTCCAGCAGACTGATTCCTCTTTTCTCAGTTTTCTCAGAACTGTCTTTTCTCAGTTCGTGAGAAAAGAGTAATTCCCCCTTGCAAAAAAACAAGCACCAGGAATTGTTAACACTACTTATTTACCTTCTCAAACATCTGTCGTCATGTACACTTTTGGTATCTACCATATTAATGCTACAAGTTTTTTAAAACAAGTATTGAAAAAAGAGTAAATCCTAAATTGCATTAATTTTTATAGAGAGCACTGAGTTTGGTAGAACTGACAAGCTGCAGCAGTATGTGGTAGCCGCAGTCTCAAGGACTAGCACGAATATGACGTGTGGAGTATTAAATCCAAAGGCAAGTTTCCACTGTCATCTCTGCAAGCACTTCTCACCATGCAATTCACTTAACCTTGTGCAGTCACACACACGACAGATTTCAGACAGGCACGCTGCCAAAGTGCATTACTGAATAACCACTTCCAAGACAGACAATTTGCTAGAAGCACATTTTTAAGGTACTTGAAATACAGTTGAATCAAATCATTCTGGTGATAGACAGTGACCATAAATGGCTGATACAGTTAACTGTAAATCTTTGAAATCTATGAGCAATACAGTAACCATGCTAAGATTAATTTGAGCTCAACATTTAAGACCATTACTTAGCTAGGTCAATGTTTATGTGCTCCATTTACTAACTCCAACTCAGGATTAAGAGGAAGGAGTGTACTCATATCAATTTTTTTCCTTTATACATCTGTCGTGGCCAACAGTTTAACACTTCTTATTTTAATAATATTCTAATACAACTGCTTACACCATACCAGTGGTCCTACATACAGCTTTGTGACTGTAACTGTATCCCAACCTCTCTGGCTTGAAGAGAAAGCAAACAGTTCCCCCCTCCTTCCCACAAGAACCTATGGATACATCTCTACTTTTGTAGGCACAAGAGATCTGGCAGACAAAATGTAGCTCATAGGCTGGAATGTGACACCAACAAATCATTCCCCTCAAAACAGAAGCACACCCTGATTACAGAACCAACTGGCAAACCTTTGTAGCACACTACTCGAGATTTACCAAGCTCAACAGCATTGAGAATTTGTGCACAGAGCATTTTGCCCTTCACATTTTTTTCTTCCTTCTTTCACACCAACTAAGTACATAGGAGCACTTTAGCTGGATCAAAGCATCCATCAACATGCTGTCTGCAAGAGGATACAACAGGAGAGGCCCACAGCAGCAGTGCAAACTCAATCAGTGTCAACAGTGGCTTGACCTTAGGAAGTACAGCCAAAGCAGGACTCTTGTTTTATCAGCTCTCCTTTAATTAACATAAGATTCTTGATATTGCTCTGCTTCAAAAATTAAGGTTTGGCTATAAAAAGAATTAAAACCTTCATTTTGACCATACATCTCAAAGATAACCAAAGAGGAACTACAAGAACTCACTTTGCAAATGTATCCAGGTATGTGTGTGTACATCTATAAAATATTTTAAAACAGACCTCTTTCAAAAATAGATAAACCAACTCATTTGTTTTGTTACATAGGTATTGAAATATATTGTTCAGGGTAATTTAGAACAGCAGGGTCACTCATTCATTTTCACAGCTGCATTTCCCAAGTCTGTTTCAGAAGTCTGCATTTCTGTTCTAGACACACATAATACTCCATATAGTCAGGAAATAAAACACATCTTCAATTCAAAGAATTCAACCTCCCAGAGCTGCAAGTCTGTAAGAACTAATACTTCAGGGAGTAAAAAACAGACAAGACCAGTGTTGTAGACCCACAAAATTAGGAGATTAAGTCTACCAGAGACAGCAACTGTGGAAGGGATAAGAAATCAGAAGAACAGTGTATTTGAAAAGATCATCTATGTATACTGTATGCAGAGTTGAATGACAATCACTTTACTTTAGGCAAGCATCAGGTCTACCCCATAGGTCTCCCACTGCTACCCATACACAGCACCAGGCAGCCTTAGTAAAAAGTGAAGAAATAAGAAGGGGTTGTTGACATGGGTTACCTGCAGGAACAACTAACAGCAGCACTTGGGAAGTTCTCAATATATGGTTTTACTTCTCTTTCAGACTGATTCTGCTTTTAAACCAGAGGGAAGATGAGCCCACAGTGGGCAGGAGGGCAGACATCTCTAGTTGCTGCCTCCTTGAAGGATAACCAGGATACCAAAAAAAAAATATCAAAGTTCTTTCTAAATAACAGTTAGTGAAGGTATTAGGCAGCCTATCAAACTGTTCAACTTCAGTTGAACTGCACAAGTGGTCCTTTAGATGCATTTCAAGTAAGTTCTTTGGGCACAGTCTCTATGCAGCAATACTGAATCGTCAGAAGTTGCCAGTGATGAAACACTACCAGCTCTAAATCAAGCACATCAACCTAACAGCCAAGGAAAAATGCACCAAATATAAATGAGTCCTGTCTCATTTTGTCATCGTACAATTTTTAGCTGGCCTTCCCCTCTAAATATATACAGATGAGAGCACAATTAATTATAATTCACAAACAGAACACTTGCCAGGTTTAAAATAGGAAACATACTGTTGATGGGTTCCCCCTTAGTTGTATTTTCTATGGTCTCCTTTGCACAGGAACAGCTGCTTTCCAGGGTTTTTTCCCCTACTATCCTAGCAGAGTATTGCTCAAGCACTACAGGAATGACCAGTTCAGCTCAATGGCTTTGGTTCCACCACACACACCCCCTTTTCCTGTGCATTTTATCTGTGCTCATACAATTCCTATTTTACACAACAATCCTCATATGTAAATGACCGCCCCTCTCCTAATCAAAGCTACACTCAGAGCCTCGCAGGAAGGTGCGACACTTAGATTTATTTCAGTAAGACCATAACTATAACGGAAGAGGTTAGGGATACTTAGTCGTTTTTTTAGCCTACTAATCCTCTAATTAACTGCTCAGCTTGCCTTACTAAATACATCTGACCAATCTGCTTCTAGAAGACTTACAATAAACACAGCAGCTCTACAAACCTTGTTTGGACAAGTATGTCCAAAAGATATCAACAGACTCTCCAGAAGTTTCATTGTACTTCTAATTTTCCAAAACTGTATGGAGGACACTAAAGATGTATATGTGTTACTTAAGCACCACAAAACCCACGTCCTTTCAGGAAAAAAAGCAGTTCTAAACACGCTAATGTTTTGCTTCTTGCACCAGTGAAATCTAATGTTTATAAGTAGTTCTATCTCAGTTCTAGCAAGCCTTACTCCAGCCAGGGTCACACTGAACACCACAACATACAAAAGAAGCCATGTCACATCCCAGAAAAACTAAACATGTCTTTGGACAGTAAACTAAGTGTTTGTGTTAATCACAAGAGGAAATTAAATTGCAAGAAAAAGTCAGAAAGAAAAGGAAACATAATACCAACAAGAGACTGGTCACGATTGTGAATGACTATCAACCACGGCACACCACAGCAATTCATCCAAAAAACTGGATTAGAACAAGCACAAGAAAAAGGGATGGCTTGATTCCTATGACTAAGGTGCAGGTGAATATTTGATAAAAATCAGAAGCCCATTTGAATTCAGCCTGAGTATTCTGCAAGCCAGAAAATTCACCACCACGCATAAACTTAGCAAGTACTGTCACCAGTCCAACACAAGGTATCAAATTGCATTACTAATATTATAGTAGCTATTTTACAAAGTTGCATTTTATCACTGCCTCCCAGTACTAAATTTCATTCAAAAAAATCCATACCTCCATTCACTGAAATGCAATTAAATGAATTCCTGAAATTACAGGTAAAAAAAGTAGAAGCACTATAATGTTTACAACTAGTCACCTCATACCTTTACCTAGTCTCCTGGGCATATGCATGCTTGATAAGAGTTTTGTGCCCAGAGCTGAAAGTAGCACCACAATGAAAATTAAAAATCAAGCACTGTACTACAGAGACCTTGACAAACAAAAGGCCACTGCAATCTGATACACTCTAACACATCTAAATCAAACTCTTTCTTATGCTCACACAAGGGGATAGAAAATTTAGTTGTCATATATAAAATCATTCAGGAATCTTTAGAGTTTTACACCTTAGGAAAACACCATCCCATAGATTTCAGTTTCCAGGAAACTTTTAAAGTAGTAATCCCTGTTACACACTGCATTGCAGTTACATGGTAATGACAACCCATAAAACAGCTAAATAGCTTGTAATACTAATACTAGAATTCATTGCACAAATCCCCACAAATGGAGTTTTTTTATCTGTGCCACTGAATTCTGAAGAAAATGCTATCTCTATGAACACTTTACCTCAGTTACACAGCTCATTAAGTTCACTTTCCTTTTTTTTTTTCAAAAAGGAACAATTAACGAGCTATTTCAAGATTCTCTGCCAGAAACATCCCTGCTATACTTGCACAGAATCAAGCAAAGCCAGTTATTAACCTTCAAATTAAGAAAGGCTGACTCAAAATAATGCAACAGAAAAAATAACCAAATCCAAAACACTCAACCACTCTCTAAATCTGGTAGTATACTGTCACAATTTTAAGAGCACTTTCTTTCTGAATTAAGCTGGTTACTATGATTAAGCAATTCTAACAACACAGCAAGTATTTTCCCTGATACAGAAATCTCTACTCAAACTACTACTTCTATCACCAGATCTTTCAAAAATTTATTCCACAACTAGTGAGTCTAAGGCAGCATACAATTCTGAGCCACAGCTGCTAAATACCACTTGCAACAAATCACATTCGAGCCATTATTACATTACACAGCTGCTATTTACATACAGGTTGCATTTTCTTCCCTTGACGAGCTTCTTCCATGCTGATGTGCAGAAGCAGAGAATGCCCTTGTCGAGACCCTGTAATGAACCTCCCCAGAGATCAGAGCCTGCGCATACATGACTGCTTTAGCTCGCTGTGCCTGACACAGACGTACTCCGGGAAATTGCTCCCCAGCCAATCGCTCATCTCCCAGGCCACTGATTAGAGCTAGCGCAGGGTCGCACAGCAGCAGAATGGGCAAGACGGCATGCCTTCAATTCCAGCTCAGGGAATACCAAAAAAGGAACTGCAACTGAGTTCCACACTTCAAATTTTCTGCATCAACAGCTGCTAAGAACAGCTCCAAGGTAATATTTTTGCTCTGAGCTAAGACTTCATTAGCACGACAAAACGCATTTGTATCTCGGGTCCCAGAACTGAGCAACCTTGAAGTCAAACATCTGCTAAGTGTGTTTATAGTTGTATTAGCAACCTTTCACCAAATAGTCATTCCAATACAGGTGTTTGTTTTTGTTGTTTTTTTTTCTACACAAGTTATATATTCTTATATTCTTGTTCAACAAAATAAACCAAGGCTTCCTAAAAAGAAAACCCTTTTTCTTTTGTCCCCTCTTGTTGAAAGGTAAAAAAAGCATTTATGTTAGTTCCAATTAATCTCATGTGTCCTCCCAAAGTAAGGTGTCTCTGTTTCATGTATTTTTTCCTTCCTTAAGCCAACCTTTGAAAAATGCAACCTTTACTCCAGCAGATCAAATTCAGACCTTTATTTCACTCTTTCCCTCTTCATCACTGACATACCCTAATCTCCTTGTCCCATCATAAAATGCACAGGAAAACTGGCTCTTTGAGGAGTTATCTATAACTTAACCTTTAAGACATGCCACTGCCTTGCTTGTTCCTTTTTCTTCTTTTATTCTTACATCTTGTTTGATGAGAATTCTAGCAATGAAGCTGGACTGGTGCCACCCCAACCAACAAACAACTTGGACAAAACAGAACAAGTAACATAGTGTCCATGAACTTGGTGCAAATACATTGTGCAACTACGAAGATGGTATTTATCACCTAACTGTAGAGAAATCAGAAGGCCACATTCAGTTCCTCTCATTGCCTCAGTCCAGAAAATTCTCTAACCATAGGCTAAAAAAAGTATTCTCGGATAGTGCTGACAAGAGAGTTTAAAAGTAGTTTGTTTCCACTCTGTAAATAGAAGCTCACTCTAACACACGTATACATCTTTTAACTTCCAAGCTACTGAAGGCCTCTCTGCTGCCATACATAAATGGCTATAAACGAAATTATTCATACAGAAAGCACAAAGTTAAACATATATATCAGATACACTAACTCTTAGTGATCTCTTCTAAACTGGGCATCCTAAATCACACCTATTCTTTCCCTAACACAGAGCACAGATTCATGCAGTTCTTCAGCTGCTCAGATGAATACTGAAACAGCTGTGCTGGACTGTGTCCTGGTGGCTCTCCCTTACTTCACTGAACTGTTCCTTAGCATAAATCCATATTACAAGTAATTCAATTGCTACAAGTAAAAATAAGTTTGTTTAGGTTGGGAGTAGGTGTGTGAAGGGAAAAGAGGCTGTCTATTCCTTAGGGATAGAATAAGAGGGGTGGGAATCACAAATTTGATTTTTGGTTTTCTATTTTTATAAGTTTGAGAAAAAGTACTTGCTTGGTTTGAATACTTAAAGAAAAAAAAAAACTCTCTGAAGTAGCTTATTGAAATTTCTTTATGGTCTGTAGTCAACCAATTCTTTGTTAACAGTCACTCAGTCTTGGAACAAAACAAACCAAAAAAAAACCCACTCAGAAGCAATACAAGCACGTTTTTTCCAAACAGATGGAAGTTTTTGTCTTTTAAGTCCCATACCAAAATACTTTGTGGATAAACGTCTGCTCTTCCCTTAGAGTAAATACCAGGAAAAAGCTCCCCATCAAATGGAGAACAGCAGAGCAACTTCAAACTGCAATTGTCTCAACATGTTTAACTACAGAAGTATTCTAAAACAAACTGTAGGCAAATATATTCAAAACTATCACATCCTTGAACTTGTTCAGTGACAACAATGTGAGAACTCAGAGCAGAACTATTTGTGCTGGAGTAATATTTTAACCATACGTTTGATGCCGCAAAAAAATCCCTAAGAAGTGTGTGAGGGCTTTTTTTTTTTTAATAAAAGAAACATAAGTACCTATCATAAAACACACTTTTTTCTTCAATCTGTCCTTCTTAATTTTCACTTTTATATCCCTTCAAGTTCTACTTATTTGACCTTATCTCAGTGTATAAAAGCATACTTTCGCAAAATGGGTCCAAAAGAGTATGTACCACTTATCTAGACAAAAAAAAAAAAAAAAAAAAAAAAAAATTTCATCCGAGGTCTTTGAAAAAGTTTTCATCTTTTCCCAAGTGATATACAATTCTGATCCCAGTCCATTATGGAGTGGCAGTGGACTGCCTTACTGCAGGGTCTGCAGAGTGTCTAGAAGGCAGAGCTGTGCTTAATCTGCCGTTCCGAAATGGCAGGACATTTAAAGTAGCTGCAGTAAGCAGGACTGAGCTTTCAGCAGGATTTACCACTGAGCTGAGCTCCAGCCCAGCTGCTATCCGACACATCAGATATGAGCACAAAGAAACTGAGTGCTTGTTTGCTTGCAGAGAGACCATACTGACATACCCATACATGCAGCTCTGTAAACTCTGTATCTATTGATACTTTAAAATCCTGGTTTGGGGGTAGGGAGGTGGAGTGCTAAGAGTTACATCCATAGTCCAAAATCAACCCTACCTTATGTGAGCAAATTACATCAGGGAGTTGATGATCCCTATGTTTCCCTTCCAACTCAAATCAGTCTGTGACACTATGACTATCTTTTCTAACACTGCAGCCCCAAGAAACCAACCTAGACCACTGCCACCCTTCTTCATGCAGCTGAAAGGACAGCATCTAACAAGCTCTAAGCATCTCTCTTTAGGAAAGAATTTTTTAAAAAAAAGCAAGAAGTAATTATGAAACAGCACAACAACACTTCTAGATGAGGCTTTATTTTGGAGGGGGTGAGAGTAGCCCAGGCCATGGGGGCAGTCAGGAGGGAGGCAAGGTGCTAGGGGATTAAGATGATGAAGGGGGCAAGTTGTATGTCACAGTCTAAAGTTCATATGTCAAACACCTCTTCAGATGGTTTTGTTCAGCTTCTTATCAAAGGGGAACCTATTAATTCATATTAAGAAAACTTCCCAGGAGTTTCTTATTAAAAAGAAATTAAATATAGGGTATTCTTCTAAAGAATCATTACTGCCTTAGCAAGGGAACACAGAAACCCTTGCTGGCAGTGGCTCATCATTTAAGGAATTAAAACTAACCATAAAATCCAAAAGCCTTACTGTCTGCAAGTATTTTTCAGAACATAATTTCTACATAACACCTAATTCCCAAGACATACATCTGCACAGCACGCTTCAGCTTGCCTCAGTTTGCATCGGCACGTACACATGGAACTGGGTTTTTCCAAAAAAAGAAAATAAGATAAAAGATAGATGTATTCTGTACAGATATTCTCTGGTGTATTGCCCCAGTAGTGGAGTCTTGGGCTTCTCAGCACATTGCAGGGCAGTTTTAGAAGTCACCAGGATGCTGAGAGCAAACATGAGGCAGATCACTAGTTTAAGCCCTCCTGACATTACACAATTGCACATCATTTGGACAGCTGAGTAATTATTCTCTAGAGATCCCACTGAAATTTATAACCTGAACTCATTAATAGCAAGATTACTATGTTCTCTAGTGTACTACTTGATTAATCACACCACATTCTGATTTAAATACACTGATGAAGTAGAAAAACAAAAGATGTGTGTAAACTTTTCCAGGACATGTTCCAGGATTCAAAACCATCCCTCAGATGGATTCACCATGTTCCAACAGAACCCCACCAAGATCTTACAGCAGCATGTATGAGCATGTGGTCAGCTCATGTCTTTCACCATGTCACTGAGCTAGGGCTAGGGAAGGTTGGATGATGTGATTTGTTGGGGTTTTCAGGAGGTTGGGTTCTTAAATTTCAGGTAGTTTTCTGTCAGTTTTTTTAAAGGGCGGGGGAGGGATGGTAGGGAGACACAGAGGAATTCAAAGCTGCTCACTTTACAACTGGAACATATTGCCTTTAGCTAAATTCATCTCCAGGCATTTTGGCAGCATTTTTGAGAGATACTCTGGTTTTTCTTTGCTCTACAACCACTTGTATAAATATTCTAAATTATGGAGTGGTTTGGGCTAGTAGGGGACCTTGAAGATCATCAAGTTCCAATCTCCCTGCTGTGAGCAGGAACACCTTTATCCGAGTTGCTCAGAGCTCTAACCTGGCCTTGAACACTTGCAGGAACGGGGCATCCACAACTTCCCTGGGAGCCCTGCTTCAGTTCCTCACCACTCCCACAGTAAAGTTTTCCCACACATCTAATTTAAACCTACTCTCTTTCCACTCGATCCTATTCCCCCTTGCCCTGTCACTACATCCTCTCAAATAATCTTGCCCCATCTTACCTGTAGGCTCCTTTCAGGTACTGGAAGGCCACAATTAGATCACTCCAAAGCCTTCCTTTTTCCAGGCTGAACAATCCAAAGTCTCTCAGCCTTTCCTCATAGATGTGCTCCATCACTCTGATCAACTTGGTGGCCCTCCTCTGGATTCACTCCAACAAGTCAATGTCCAAAAATTAAACACTTATCCTCTAGATTAATTCCCTAGACTAGATGGCATCATTGTGAACAGCTGATGAGTCCAGATATGAAGCAGCATAATAAGAGACAGATAATTTTATCTTGTTTTTATTGACATTATTTAAAGTGCTTGCACAAGAAGGCCTTTCCCTGACAGCAGATCCTCAGGAGGTAAACAGCAAAAGAAAAAAAAAACAAAAAAAAATTAAAAAAATTCAAACCATCCAATTACTGAGTTAGGACAAATTGCTCAAATACAACCAAATCAAACTACACCCAAATAGAATAGCTCCTTGACAAGACCATCAACCATCAGCAGCTAATAAATAAAATAATTCTTTCTATGAATGGTGCAATTTTTGAATGATCATTCATCTGTATGTCATAATCTCACCAATTCACAGGAATTTAAGGCTTAATTCTTCACCTCTAGTTTTCCCTGTGTCTCAAACTCTCTATTCATGTAAGTTATGCTGAGGAACTTTACAGTATTTGCAATCTTTGCAGCATGAATGCCAGTCAGATTACTATCACTGTTACACATGCTGAGTATCAACCAGCCACCAGTGTAATAGAAGCCTCTACCACAACAAATTCACAGCTACCTAAAAAAAATAAGTTTTAGCAACCCACACATATTTTATTAATAAGGCAGACAGTACCAGAAAACTGAAATTCCTGTTTTGTGCTAGTGCTGACCACAATGCGAACACACAACATACCAGATCAGGAAACTGATCCAGCCATAAAATTGCACTGATGGTATTTTGCCACTCCAATTCGGATGCCATTCAATACCGGTGAGATGCAGGCAGGGGAGACTGCTGAGCCCAGAGGTAGAGCAGGGTTAACTTCAGCAAAGCCTGACTCAGACTGTAGTGGAGCCACACACTTCCACTGCTGTAGCTTCACACCTCAGCTTGGAGAAATGGCCAGGTACTAGGCACAGCACCTTCCACTCTTCTCATAATATTCTGACAATGCAACATCTTTGCCTTACCTTGGATATGATACTTTTCTACTTCTGCCCCCTTTGCCTTTCCTCACTCTCACAAGCACCAGGCTCTTTCCCTGACCTTGCACACACTAACAAGATGCCTTCCTGTCTAAGTGACTCAGAAGTTGAGGGGGCACATCAGCCAAAGCCACATGCACACACACACACAGGAAACATCCCAGAGGACATGGTAATAATGCTGATGGTATTCAACATCACAGAATGAACTTCAACAATCATCACTCTGGTTACTTCAGAAAAGCAGGCATGACACACTGTCACTTGAAAAGAAACCAAAAATTCTGTGCTACTGTCAATTTGGAAACTGTGGAGACTTAGAAGTGAATAGAAGAGGTTCAATTACATGAAAAATGAGGCCAGACTGGCCACAGTCACTGATATTATGAACTCATGCTACTACAAAGTGCTGAGCAAGGGGAAGCTGCCCAAGAAACTCCCAACTGTGAAGCAAAGTCCTTCAGTAGAAGGGTAGAGGGGAAAAATCAAAGTTGGTGGTGCCTGTGTGTTTGTGGAATAGAAGTTCTTGTCTTTATTTAAAAAAAAAATGAATAAAGCAATGTGTAAAATGAACCAAGAAAAAAAAAAAAATCACCAGCATTGGTGGTTCAGTGGAAGAATTCTCATCTGTCAAGCGGGAGGCCGGGGTTCAATTCCCAGCCAATGCTGGGAAGGTGATTCCATGACTCCAGTGAGACCTCACCTAGCTCCCAGCACAGGAAGGACATGAACTTGCTGGAGAGAGTCCAGAGGAGAGCCATCAAGATAATTAGAGGGGTGGAGCACTTTTCCCTGGAGGAAAGGCTGAGAGAAAGTCTCTTGCACTTCAAATGGACAGAGAGAAGACTCCCATTAGGTATCAGGAAGAAGTTCTTTGCTGTCAGGTGTTGAAGCACTGGAACAAGTTTTCCAGAGAAGTTGTGGCTGCCCACTCCTGAAAGTGTTTAAGGCCAGGCTGGATGGAGCTCTAAGCAACCTGGTCTATTGAAGGTGTCCCTTTCTATGCTAAGGGTGCTGGAACTAGAAGACTGTGCCTTCCAACCCAGACCATTTTTTGATTCAATGATTCTGATTACAGAATGAACGTGTAACTCAGTTAACATTAATTTTAGAAAACTAAAACCTTGTAAGGTGGTTTTTAAGGTTTTGCTTGAGTTTTTCAATGGCTTCAGAAGTAGAATCAGCTCATATACGGGAAATGAGACAGGATGTAGTGGGAATGACATTTTTTCCTTTCAGAAATCAGGAACTAGTTAGTCTAGCTCACCCTTACCACGAAGCCATATTTTAAGATACATGTTTTCTTGCCAAAATTTCTTCCATTTTCTTTTTGCATTTCTAAAGCACAACAGTCTTAAAAGTCTGAAAAGCCTGAAATAAAGACATTGCTAGACAAAAAATGTCAGAACTTGAAATTTCTAGGAGTCATTCCAAGGTCCTTCTCAGAAGGGCCACTGAAGGGACATTTAAAAGGAGATCCACTTCTGTTTCATATTTGTCTTGCCTAATATCTTGTAAAACTATACAAACGAGCTCTTTTAGTTTCTGTTTTTAAAAAGCAAGCAACTGATTTTTTTATGTATTAAGGGTAATGCTTTCACTATGTCCAACTAGAAGGTTTCGGGAGAAGTCAGTTTAAAAGTAAACTGTTGATTCTGGCACAACTGATTCATGCATGCCACTGCACATGGTGCTTATTTTACAGCAAAGTTCAGCTGACAAAATGCAAAGGGAAATTGAGATCTAAAATTAGCCAAAAAAAAAAAAAACCCCTACCTCTTTTGAAGCCACTTCATTTTTTGCCTTGAGAACAACTACTGATACTGGTTGCAGTATTTTATTCATTTTTGTTTTGTGAATAGCCATATAAAACACAATCTACAACACAGTATTTTTAAGACACATATTTCTCTTGCAAAAGAAAAAAAATGCTGTAGGACTCTATCGTAAATTTATGACTTGAAGGGCTACTTAGTAAGAAAAGCTGACAGCATTCAACACACGGCAGGCAAATCAGATGCTCATTTGCTTTACACTTAGAATTCTTACTTCAGAGAGCATTAGAATGGTTTGCATGGGAGTTCTAATCAGCCAAGAACTATTAAAAAGGGTGCTCTCTGAAAAGGCATTCTTCGTTATTTTAAAATGAACAACAGAAGTCATCCATCTTTCAAATAAAGCCATAGACCACATTTTCATGCACCTTAGTCTGTACACTTCCATCCAGTGGCACCAATATATGTTCAAGGAAAGACATTGAGACAACAATTTTATGTGAAACTGGAGCATGTACAACAAAAACTTAGGTTTTTTGCTTTCACATTGACTTCTGGAAGACAGACAACTATCTAGCCTTGCATAAAGTCTACCCATAAAAATTCTGCTGCCATGGTTTTCTTGTAAGGCAAATTTGTACATGTAGAGTAAACTTACATCAGCCATGCTCATTGCTATGCAGCCATAGCAATTCTGACCAGCCCTAGAACTCTAAAGCTGGCATCAATAAATCAAAGTTATTGTCCTAGACACAAAGTCTCCTCCTGCACTCTCTGCCTGAACTTGAAACAGCTTTAAGATGTCCTTACAAACATAATTGATACCATTAACAGACAAAAAAAGAAATACCAAGGCAAATGCACAGTAAACCAAACATCAAGACAAATACCTAAAATATATCATCCAGACTGGAGATCTAAGCAAAAGACCTTCCAGCAATATGAATCAAACATAATACACCCAGTGCCTACAAGAACTTTATCTTAACATTTTTAATCCAGGATTTCACAGCTAGCAGGGAATTTTTAAATGCTGAAAAGAATGCAAGAGTTATTCTAGTCAATGGCAACCAAATGAATTTTCTACACATATCAGATAAGGAGAAAAAGAAAGTAAAGAAAATTGCATTATGTTTCTCATGATTTAGGAACCAAGCTTCCAGAACAAGTATTTCTTTCCAATACTATCAAATTTGTAGAGAAGCCACCTACACAGAATCCAATACTTCCTTTTACTGTGGCATATAAAATATGAACAACACAGCTTACAGCCCGGGGGTGTGTTATGATATCAAATAAATTTCTGCAATCAGATATCTTAATTACATATGCATTTATGCAACTTTAAATGTTCAACTGGGTTTTTCTGGGAGGGAAGAACATCTTTACATGGTGGCTTTTGGCAATCAAACACAGCTTTCCATAATCCAAAAGACAGTTCTACCTCAAACTGATACAGAAGAGAATTTGAAAAAATAAATATGAGATACATGAGAAAAAACAGTTAAGAGCAGCTTTATTGAAACCTTCTCACCTACTCACAAAAGTAACATGTAAATAAATATTTAAATAGGAAAAACTTGAATATACTTGTCCTCTAGGAACTGCCCATGTTTCTAATTATAAAGTTCCTTTTTCCAATGCTACTTCATTTAAGTCTGGGCACACACAAAGAAATCAACCTACCCACCAAAATAATTTCTTCAAAGGACTGACTCTACAGAAGAAAATCAACTGCCTGTAAACCAGGTTGGAAAAGTATCAGCAACAGCAACTTGGAAAAATCTCCCCTGTACAAAACAAACAGAATCAATCTGGCTTCTACTGCACTCTAACCTTAATCAAATGAGATCGTATCTGAATGACAATAAGACATTCAACTTTAGCAGAAAATGGTACCTTTTTATTGACATTTGAATACACTTTGATATCTGGGGCAGCACAACATCATAGCTTTTGGTTATCTTAACATCAATTTCAAAGCTTTTGTCTGAGATGTATGTAATTCATTTAAATAGAAGAATAACTTCATATCTGATTTTAACAACCTTTCACAGACTTTAAAGATGGAGGTTTCCAAAAGGACCCATCTTTTCAATGTGAAACACTTTCATCGTTGGTTATCAAAATCAATACCAGCAGAAGCATTGTTTTGTGGGGTTTTGGTGGGTTTTTTAAAGCATATAAAGCAAAATTATTCAAGCACAATGAGACAAATAAACGGCTATTTTAAAATACTTTTAACTAGGCCAACTGTCTACTAAAAGCTTTTTATGCTATCTGAGGTCCCTGTGCATTGACAGGAACTCAAAGAAAGGGTAAGATGCCCTTTTTTCACTGGGACAGAACAACAGTGCCAAAAGGAAGCTCTCCCATTAAAGGAAAACTGAACTGTAGTTCACTTTAGAATTACAACATCCATACCAGGACACTAGGGGGAACCTGAAAGCAATCCACTTCAAAAATTTCTTGCATACTCTGATCCTGCCATTAACTCTAAATTTTCATTCATGAACAAGTGATTTAGACATACAAGGGATGAGAACTTTTTGCAGACAACTGAGGTCACAATGCTTAAACATTAGAAATGTAGTCATATACTGGGAAAAAAACCATGGCATTCTGTCAGTCTGCCTCAGATAGGAAGCTACTGTACAGTAGCACAGAAAACATCCATCACTCTTCTCCATTCCTGCAGTCTTTTTTGTTGACTAAAATTATCAAGCTGCATGCTCAAATACCAAGAAAATTATGTTCAACAAAAAGCAGTTTAAAAGGCTGCAATGCTTCTTCACCCTTACTGTTTAGGAAACAAAACTAAGCAGCCTGACAGAAATACCTATTTGCTCTACATATTTGAAGCTTTTTACTACTTTTGACTCCATCCATAATGGATGTAACTTCTGGATTTTCAGTAACATGTGTTAAAATGTTATTAGCAACTTACAGACATTCATAAACATGCCTGCTCTCCTAAACAGAGTCACCCTGGGCACACTGAATAACAGGGTGCCACACCACAGTTCAGACTTTTGGAGCCACTATGTCAGCAGGTTTCACTTCTACTCTGGGTATTAATTTGAATATGCAAGATAGCCCCACATTTCTAAAAGTCCTTTTAGAAGCATTAGGAGATAAAGATAGGCATGCAGTTTTCAGAAATGTCATTAGCCACATTCACAGCCCAACACTTTATAAGGAGGATGGAGGAAGAGGGTAATGGAAGAGCGTTCACTAAGGATTTCCTAAAATTACCTATTTTCTTTTTCTTTAAATAATAATTTTCTTACTTCTGTGTACTTACTGATACTTTAAAGTAATATTATATTCTATAACTAAGCTTTCCCAAAAACTCCCATATTCTTTCAGTTAACCATTCATGTATTTTCCAGGTGTTGCAACTGAACTCTTTTTTACTAATGTTACCAAGAGAACTGTCAATGCGTATTAAAAAGCACAAATATTTACTGTTGGACTCAAAGATCTTAAAGGTCTTTTCCAACCTAAATGAATCTGATTTCTATTATTCTAAAGGAGAAACATCAGTGCTTACACTGCTAAAATGGAACATCCTTAATATTTTGTATTAACTCTGAAGCATCGGCTGAAACACACTCTAACACTCACCTCCTCGTCAAGAATTTACGAACAAAACAGCAATAAAGTTACAACATTAAAAAAAAAAATCCTCTGCTTAAGTTGCTTTTATTGGAAATTTTTGAAACCACAGAGGAAAATTTTAACTATTGTAAATTAGGAAGCCACTGAAGGGGCCATACACAAAAGGATATTACTAATACCTGATCTAAGAAGGCATGAACATAACTCACCCACACTATACTGTCTTGACAATCAGGCACCACTTCTTTGCAAAGTGAGAAGGCCTTGAATTACAGGCATTCTCTATTACAATGACAGAGATACACACAGCAAAAGTCACCAGTATCTTAAACCAGAAACCTCACTTAGTCCTCAGCTGCCAAGGAAGACAAATTGCTCAATCCTCAGCTCCTCTGTTGTGCTGTAGGTATATGCTATAGCACTTTCTAGGATGAAAAGAAAACTTGATTGCTGTCAGGTGAGGGTCTTAGAACACCATGACAGGACCAATTTTCCAGTTTAAACCAAGTAATTCCAGCTGTTTCATTACATCTAGTCTCTGAACAACTTTGATATATACCACTGTTCTTATTCATAAAACTTCTGACAAATTACCTGCTACAAGTAAGTTTAACTTACAAAATTAGTAGTGTTCACATAAGAAAGATCAGCTCCTTATCACTGATCAATTGCACTAAAAGCTCTGCTTCTTTTACATGGGCTCGTTTAGAGTCTTGTTGCTTCACTTGTAACCAACAGTTTTCAGGTTTGGATTTTCTATGATTTGGATTGATATAGGATTATTGACCTTTTTATCACATAGAATATAAAGCATCTAACTTGTTTTGAAATTTTTGTCCCCACTAGTGGTGCAAAATTAGGAGATCGCTGGTCATGACTATCCCAGAGCATGATCACTATGTATATCAAAGGAAAAACAAGATTATATTTATAGGTTCTTTAATTTCTGGAACTTCTAACAAAGCTGCCTTCTCAGAGCCTAGGAGGTTTAGAACCATTTTCTTCAGTAATATAACAACACATGTCAGAAAGAACCAACAAAAGAATATAGTCACATACAGGGCACATTTACATTTCAGCTTTTATTACTATCTGCCTAGAATTAATACACTGGAAAGCTGCTTTGGGTCTCTCCCTAGAACACACTTCACTTGGAGCTTAGCAACTCATGCCAAAGTTGAGAGATAGTAGCACAGTAACACGAGGAAGGGCAATGTTATACTACTTAAAAGGAAGTCAGTTTTCAGTTACACATGAAGCAGTATATGAAAACAGAAATACTGCTGAGTTACAAATGCCTCCTCACTTTAACTGAGAAGCACTGGTCTACAGCCACCAAAAAGACTTCTCTCCCTGCTGCAGTATAAGTCACTGTCACTCTTGCAGGTATATGGAGTAAGTACATCAATTTTTCAGTCACGAAGCACATTTTTTATAGAAAATATCCTGTGGAAATCCTTCGACATCAGACTCACTGCTCACACAGAACAGGGCACTCAGTGACAATCCAGTTCCTTCGAGGCCATCTGCCAACACAGAATCAATTAAGTTGGAAAAAGCCTCCAAAATTACAGAGATCAACCTTTGAACAATCATAAACAGATAAGGTTAAGGATAGAAGTCAGGCAAACCTCTCTAACAATGAAAAGCACTGGATACCAAATAATAAACCACAATAAAGGGGAAAAGGGGAATTATAGCCCTGCCAAAAATGCCTAAAACTTGTCTCTCTTGCTTGTTGTTACATGTTAATTTTCCATGGAATTCTCAAGAATTACCTTGACCACAGAACCTACAAAAGGACGTCAAGCTCTGCTTTGCCCCATTTCACCTCTCACAATAAGCCACTTTCTTGACTTTCTGCAGTTCCCAGATTATTCTCCTCTTTTCTATCTGATACTTGACTCCAAGAATACTACTGGACTTAAAAATGTTCATTAAGGATCTGTTAGTGACATGTTAGATTTTCACAAAAGTATTTTGATGCAGAGCGCTACAGGAAACAAGTTCTCCAAATTAAGGTCATGTCCATTATTTTCTCCAACAATACATAACTTCTAACATTTAAATTTAGTACACCTTAAAGATAAATACATACATACACAATCTGTTCACCACCAAAGAGCCATTGTTCAGCTTTCATTAAATTGTACAGCATATTGTATACATCCATGGTACTTGGATTTTTTTTTTTAGCAACCCTCAAGACCGGAAGGAAATTTTTTTCTTTCTTCACCCAAGAGCCTGTTTATACCATAGTACAACTGAAGCTGGAAACAGGCTCTCTACATAAAGTGGCCATAATACATACATAATACATAAAACAAGACTGTTTACAGTCTTACAATTGATCCTCTGAGCTTGACTATAGCAGTAACACAAGCCACAAGACAGAAGCAAACATGCCATCTTGGAGGTATTGTATTTCTTTACTCTTCACTAGAAATTCAAGCATGTTGTACACTTGTACCCAGAAATAAGCATGCATACAAATACAGATTACCTTCAGTCACTTCCAAAAGTACTCAGCTCCCCAGCCACAGCCCCCTTGGGCTCTCAACAGCACCTGACACCTGTACTGCCACTGCCCCAGCTCTTGCCACCTCTGCAGCCTCTAAAATAAACTTAAACCTCTATTTGGAAATACTGCCACCATTCTCTAGAAGCCATTTCTGAAAACAGATACACATTTTCCTGGGTCCTTGGTGCTTTCAGTGCCACCAAATTCATCTTCTGGCTACAACCTCCCCCAGCACCTGGAAGTGGACACTTGTGACTTTCCTCAGAATATGCACCAGTGGCGATTTCAATTTAAGAGTATTCTGCAGCAATCTCTTAGGGCAACAAGATCACAATTTTAGCTATTTGAAAAGTTATTATCTAAACAATGGTCATCAAGCACAACACATTTCTTCCAAGAACAGCCAAAGATAAAATATGTTTTTTTTCAGAAAGCTGAAGGTAATTATTTGTTAATACATCAACCCCCAGCACAGTTTTTAAAGTGAGACCTAGTCTTCCACCCCCCTCCCAGAGAAACACAGATAAAGGGTTGATATATGTGGACTAGAAAGTAGACCTGGTTTGAAGACTACTGTTTCCACATGCAAATGCTCACCTTTACATTGCCTCCAGGATCTGGAAATGTATAATCATCAGGCACAAAGCCTAGGCTACCATAAATGCAAACATGGTAAATATCCAGTCATAGAACAAATCACTGAATGTGACAGAGAGAAATTCATTCTCTTATTTAGCAAAGCAGCATATTTCAAGTTATTTCTGTATTAGGACTAGCTAAAATCACATATACCAAACAGCTTACAGTAAGTTGGCCCCATTGGCAATGAGAAAGCACACTGAACTTTCTTGTTTTCCTGGCTTTTCAAAACCTTCTATCAATGCAAACCAGAGAATACAAGTAGTAGGCAAGAAGTATATATATTCTTTGACCTTGAGCATATCAAATTTCCTCAAACCCCTATTTATATTTTTCCCTTCGTTTATATCTTTATAGAAAAGGGAACTTACTCATGATCAAGAATTAAAGCCTCAGACTAACATTATTTGGCTTCATTCACAGAATATGGCCATCTTCTTTCTGAACTATAAGCCAACAGGCTACCTAACAAGCCCATCTGTACTATGCAGAAGTTATAAAGAATTGGAATTTATTTGTGTCCAGAAAGGGATTAAGTACATCTAGCCACATCAAACTAAATGTTGTTTGATAAATAAGGTTTCCTATCATGTCAAAATAATTAACTTTTTTAATGTGTCCTCTAAAGACTCAAACCTGTAATTTTACTTAGTTTAAAAATAAATCTTCGTTCCACTAACTTTCAGGAAAAATACTCTCAACTTCTCAATAAACTGATCTTCAGCTGAAGCTCTACCTAAAGCATCTGTGTATAAAAACAAGGCGCAAAAATATTTATTCTTACAACACACAGAATCATGTATAGTTACATATTTCAGTAAAAGCAATCAAAGTTGATCTAGCAAAATACACTACACAATATGCTGAAAAAAGCCCTCTGGTTATGTTTCTAAAAACACAAAGTAATTGCAAGCATTTCATATAGCAACAGCACTTAAGGCAGATGATGGATGGTAACACTGATGCCAACAAGCAAAAGAAAAGTTGGTTCTTCTTCTGACTGACATATATCAGCAATTTGAAAAATTCAAGGATTTCTAAAAAAATCAGAACAGCTTTAATCAAATTGCTTGTAATTGCAATCTAAAATTAAAGCTGGTTTTGTAAACTTAATTTATAAGCTGAATCATTATCTATCTGCAATTCAACTAAATATTAATTATAAGAGTATCTGCTTTATTAATTTCCTTTTTGATATCTCTCAACTGCATGCAAGCACAGCAAAGTTAATAAAAATAAACAAGCTGAAAAAGGAAAGGATCTCTGCTACTCTTGGGTTTTATCACTTCCTTAAATGAGTCATAACAATCATCAGATGTTATCTGTTTGTTTTTATTTAAACAGTTTTAAAATTCATGGCTGGTAGGGTGTAGTCATTTGACAAACAAAATGAAGAATTTACTACTAACAGGAATACCAACTGTGGCTATTCAGTAAGAAGTTTCTCATTTCCTTTTTCGTACACAAAGTCTGTCTGGAAATATGTTTGACACGTTAAAGAAATGCATGTGCTTACGTAATATTATATCCTCACAAAAGTGCTATACAAGCCAAAGGGAAAAAAAAATCCAAAAATCGGTAGCTTAAAACAAGCAGTAAGTTTAAATACAATCTTTCCAATAGCTTTTTTTTCTTTAATAGAAACAAGCAATTAATCTGGCAGTAGTCTAAATAATCCTACCTTTTTGCTTAGACTGCTGAATAAAGAATTTACATCAGTCCCTTGACTTCATTATTTAGTCAGAGAATCCACGACATACCTTCTTTTAAACATTCTTTCTGGTAAGCAACTAGAAAAGAAGATCCTCTAGTTTTGTACTCACCCTTGTAAGCACCAGTAGCATTACTCAGTTAAAATCCCTCTATAGAAGAGACAGAGATGAAGAAATTCCTAGAACATGGACTGAAGCCACAGTGTTTATACCTATAACAAACTAAGTTTACAGATATCACAAACAAAAAAAAAAAAAAAATAAGGTTTTTCAAAATCTGCAGCATCTCCAGTATGGAAGAACTGTTTCTGCTCTACATAATGAGGTATTTATTAAATGCTATTAAATAGTTCAAGGTAAGGGAAAGAGAGATCTGTTATTACAGGTACACGATCTGGCAAAAATTTAGCATGAAAATCTGTTGTGTTTGGTCCCTCCAAGCTGAGAAGCCAAGAAGTTATGCAACACCAGCCAATGCAACAGCACCAGCCAACTGAAAACTTTAATGATTATTGTTACAGAATATCTGCCTTGAAGAAACAGCAGACCTTACAAGTTGCCAGTACTGAAGTTGTTAAAGCAATATTGACATGACATGCCCATCAAAAACCAGCTGCAAGTAGACCAAATAATTCACATGAATATACGTGTTTTAAATCTATATTTTGAACAGAACTGGATGGTAGTGTAATAGTTTCACAACATAAACCTGGGCACAGCACATCCATCTACCAGGGCTCGGCCAACAGATGTCACTGCAGTTCACAGCCAAAGCTACAAAAGGCCCCAAAACACCTTTCAAGTTTGTGCAATGTTACAAGGTGAAGTCTCCAACAGCAGCCAAAGGAACAGGTACATCAGAGATGCCAATTCCAAGAACTGCTTAGGGAGGATGTCACCATCCAGATGCTAGCCTGCAGGAAGCCCCTGCTGCTCCTCCCTGGCTCACTGCTGTCAATCACAGTGGCCTTCTTCACCCTATGGGAGGTGTGCTATCTTTGAGGTGCTGAGCAGGCCAGGTGAGAGCTGCAGGAGGAGGTAAATACATGGCACAACAGAGAAGATAAGATGAGCAGGAAGTCCTGAGAGATCTGTTTGCCAAACAATGTTTTGGAATAACTGAGGCTCATCCAATCTTCAAACTACTGGACTTTCCTGCTTATCCATATAGACACCAGTGACACTTCCAAAATGCAATTACTGAGCAAATCGAGAATGACTGTTGAGCACTGAGGGCCAGGAAGTGGTGGTTCTCAATCTCTCCAGTGAAAAGCAAAAGGCCTTAGGGCAGATTGAATACATCCAGAGGGCCAGTACATGGTTGTCAGCAGAGCTTTTATGCTATGACCACAGAAACCTCTTCCAGGAAGAAGGATCCCTCTGACAGTGTGGTGAGAGTGTATTTATGACCAGGCACAATAAGTCTGAGTAAGTCTGGAAGCGGCCTGTGAGCCCATCTCAAATCTTCTACACAGCATGGGAAGTAACAGGACTTAGTCCATGCACCATTGCAGAGCTATAACCTCATGGGAATTAGAGGGTGATGGTGGGACAGCTCACACGGCTGAAGTGCAACAATGGAAGGTCAGAGGCTCTTAAGGAAAAACAGCCTGGAAAAGTAAGGAACATGGGTCTCAATATGTGCAAAGGGATGACTGCAACACACCCTGCCTTGCTTGGAATGAGTGACAAGGCATTCAAGACCCTATAGGTATGGATCAGAGAACAGTCCAATATGGGCAACTTTGTACTAGGTGCCTACAACAGATCTCCTGATTAAGAAGGGGGTAGAAAAAGCCCTCATTTGAAAGCTGATGGAAACTTAATGACTGAAGACATTCCAAGGCCTAAAACGACTAGTATCTGCTGGTAGGGTATAGCCAAACACAAGCACTCAAGGAATTTACTCAAATTTTTTGAAAATTGCTTCTTGGTGCAAGTCATCCATGACCCAACTAGTGAATATGCTCTGCTGGACCTGTTGCTTACAAACAAGGAAGAAGCAGAGATGTGAACGCCAAAAGCAGCTTTGCCTGTAGTAATCATGAACTAATGGAGTTTAAAGTCCTGAGAGAGGAGGAAAGACAAATACTACAGCATACAGTGCACAATCCAGTACATAGTTACAACATGGCACTTCAGGAGAGCAGATTTCACCTTGTCCAGAGATCTGCTTGGCCAAATCTCTTAGAAGATCACAACAGAGGGTGAAGGCAAAGCCTGTGAGTACTGGCTGACCTTTAAAGACAACATCTCAAAGCACAACATGCAGGAATCCAAGCAGGCATGACAATGGACCAGTGTGAAAGAAAAGGGAACCAGTGGATGAGCTCAAATGCAAAACAGAATACATGAAAGGTGGAAGCAGGAGTGGGAAGAATATACAGACATTATCTAACTGTGCAGGGGTGGAGTTAGACAAGCCAGAGTTCTGCAGTGGTTGAAAGTTATAATGGATGCAAAGGGCACTATAAAGGGGAGAAAACACACTTTAATTTTTTTCATTCAAAAGAGAAGTTATACAGCAGAAACAGAAAATAAATCTTTGTACAACAAGGTGTTATTCACACCTGCATCTGCTAGTCATCCTTTAATTAAAAATGTAAGAGAAAATCTAAAGAATTAAGTCTTCTAATTGCAAACTGGAAATCTGATCCGTTAGCAATAAATGTGATTTACTAGCTGTATTAGCTTATTCATAACCCTATCTAAAAGAAAGAAATCACACACGCTTCCACTTAGCATGGTTTTTGAGATCCAGAACACAGCAGCGTGAATCTCTTGATATAGCAACAGAATTTTTGCACTGAGAAGCAGTCACAGTTGAGAAATGGACACCAAACAAGATTCTATTACAACAGCTCTGTGAACAGATTTGCTTTAACCTCTTTCTGTTCTTTGGTGACAAGGACATACGTGCAAAACAGGCTGATTAGAGATTCTCTAGTCTTATAATAATAATATGCTAGTGACACAATCAGTGTGCTCATGATGTTCAGAGGTAGCACTTTTTGTGGAAGCAAATCACTTTTTCTAGCAAGGAATTACTGGTATCATTACCCCCGCCATAACCTAGGTATTCACAATAACATAGCTGCCTTTTTCTTCATCCCAAAATAGATTCCAGTCAAGACACAGCCAGCATATATTTAGTAGACATTAGTCATGGAAAATGAAAAGGAATCAGCCTAGTGCAAAAATGAGAAAGGGAAAAAAAATCTTCATTTTACATTTTAGGGAAGCATCGTTTCTTAAGACAGTATTTCCACATACACACTCTAAATACATACCCACACAGTAAAAACGTAATAACAAAAAAAAAAAAAAAAAAAAAAAAGGCAGGTTTTCATACAAGTCCTCAGTTCATCCCACCTGCAAGCAGATCTCAGCTACCAGATCCTCAGTACTACAGCTTCACTGTGAAAGCAACAGTAGCAGAGGGCAGAGTAGGTCAAACAGCACAATTGTAACATACAGGGGATGCTTCTCTGTAATTCCCATTTCCTCTCCACAGTTTCCACCCACATGCCTCATTCACAGGAAGCTCCAGTTTGTTTGGAGGCAGACTCCAGACATTCTGTTAAACTGGGACAACAGTTTGACAACAGGTGCCCAATCCGGAAGCATCTATTTAAGTTTAAAAAAACTTGCAAGTCTGTTTTCAAGTTTAAAAATATTCTTGTATTTCAGGATACTATCTTAGCACTACTGCCAAGAAAGTAAGTGTAGATGCCTTAGAGTACAACTACATCTTATGAAAAATATCAGTACTCATTCTGTATGAATTTAGAAAATTTAAACTCACAATAAGTTTGAATAAGAAAAAGTCCAACCAACCAAACAACAACCACCCTGAGCCACAAATCTCAAAATCTCTCACAGTAAGATTCTGGGAAAGAAGATGACTCACCAATACCTCACAAAGTATCATATATTGAGAGTTCAAATGAATATGTGAATAAGTTTCTACTTCAAGTCGGCATTGTGGTAATCTAAAATCATCTTCAAAGCAGAAGAGTGGGAGAAAGGGAAGGTCTAGGTGGTACATTACTAAGGATATAAAGCAGAGGCAGAGTCAAACAAAAAGACTTAGAAAAGAGGATGCTGAAGGAAGATAATAAGACAACACAATGAGTACAGCACTGAGAATGCTTCTGCTAAAATGGGACTTGCTTGAATTAATAAGTCAGGGGTATTTCAAGGTTATGAAGCACTCCAGCATTGCTGAAATAAGACAACTGATGCCAGTATCTCCTAACAGGACAACCATTTCATTACACAGCTTTGAGTCACTTTAGTTTAAAGGACTGGAGGAGGAGAAACAAAATACCAAAAAGCTTTAAAAAAATTGAGCTAATAGCCTTTCCTGGGCAGAAGTCACAAGAGCATCCAGACTGTCAGGTAACACCACTACGGATCAATGTTCCAAAAAATTACTTCAGGCAACACAAGGTGTATAAAGCTACACAGCTCTACTCATGTGACACTGGACAATTTATAGAGACAACAGCAATTCCCATAAAGAACAAGCATTCACTTTTTTTCTCCACATTTATGAAAATGGAATAGTCTTCCTGCTGTACAGTCCTGGCACTATTATGGGAAGAATAAACGTTTAGGCTTCTCTGTAGATAAAGAAATTATAAAAAAAATTTTAAGTTGTCCTCTACAGACAAAATGACTGAAAACATTTTAAGAAATAAAGTTTTCCAAACTTAGGTAAATAGACACATTGAAACATAACTAAAATGGCTCCATCTACTGGTTAAAATGTACATTTTGTAAGTTATGACACTGTAGAGCAGAGAATTTAATTCCCAGTGAAACAAGGAACTCTGAGGGTGCCACACACAAACACAAGACTCTTAGACAGATAATCCCTTCTAATAACTGTTGAGATATGCCAGTGAGGTAGATTTGAGATTTGGGACATTTCAAACACGTTGGTCTTTTTTAAAAATAATGCAATGTTTTCATCTACTGGTAATTTTGCAAATGTAAATTTAGAAATGCAAATATTTAAGAATATTGTAAAATGATCTGTAAAAGAATGAAAATTCTCATTTTATCAGACGTTTTCTGATCTACACAGTTAAGTAGTATGTGGTGCTCATCTCTGTGTCCTTATTTACAAAACACTCGGCTGAACTTCACTACTCGTATCACTATTTCAAAACATTAGCTGGACATCTATCTTAATTTTAGCAAAAAAATCTGATGTGTCCCTAAACTTTGTCATTCCAAAATGTGCTATACCAAAAACATGACAATATACCTTCTCTAGCTACGTTTGAGGATGCTCAAAGTTATACCCTGTTTTGTTTTTTTTTTATCTAACACTAGTTATAGAGCAGTTCTCTTCACTAAGTATTACTACTGCTTCAGGACCACTAAAGGTCCTGTGCAACACATAACCTTGTGTAAGGGGCATCAATATCCAAGGGCCCACAATGAATTTGGTGACATATCAAAAGTCACCTGCAGAAGCAGATAAATGACATGGATATAGACCAACAACTACTCAACTCGGTACACCCTCAGCTTATCCTAGACAGAAAATAGAACTGCTACAATGAAGAGTAATGAAAGTTCTCAAATAACACAACAAGTTTTTGACAGCCATGGTAACTTTTCAAGAACTCAGAAAGACTGCCAGACATACACTTAAAAGCTTACACAGGTCCACAACACAGTGCAAGCTGTACAAGGTACGCACCGTACCCAAAGAGCACAACACAGAAAAGCAGCTTGTCTCTCCAAAGTCACAGCTTCAAGTCTGCAAGGTTGGCAAGCCAGTACAATTCTCTCTGATCAGGGCTATTAAGCTAGGGCACTGCCACACAGCTATAACTCTATTGCTTTAACTTGTGCAGAGCATTTGTTCAGCCAGATGCCACAAACTTGTGGGGGAGGAGAGTTTCCTGCACAGTCCTCAATTATGCAGTACAAACATACCCTCGGTTACCCTTGTCCAGCCATAAAGGGAAAACACCAGCTTGAGCTTACTATGTCAGTAGGAAAAAAATTCGTATGAACCAGCATAATATTCTTCAGAGACCTGTCCTTTAACTTAACATGACAGAAGCCCCATGTTAAACAAGATGACAGCAGAGGACAGTGACTGTAACCCATCTGATAATGTGCATGCACAGCTGTTAAAAAAAAATGTAAAAAGCTGTAGCCAACCACGTAGCCACTTCAGAAAAAGCACTGTGATACTAATGCCCTCTTCAGTGAGATAAGGCAGACCACAGTACTTCCCTGGTTTGATTAGGAAAGCCAGAAGGAGATCCCTGGAAACATGCCCTTCTCCAACAGAGCCACTTTCAGTTCTATCATCATCTACAGTAGAACTAATGATAAAACCAGATGTGTTTCACTGAAAGAAGACACAAACAAACCCATTACTTAACTATACCGCATTGTCTACAACCTTGTGACTACTTTGATACATATGATGCAGTAACAAATACTAACAGAAAAAAGTTTCCATCTACTATCTATCTACCTTAAGATAACAAAGTATTTTGAAAATATTACCTGCAAAACATCTAGAGACAGAACTGCACTACATGTTCCTTTAAATGCTACTTACAGCTCTTGCAAAGAAGCCCTCCAAACTATGTGGTAATGAACACCATAATGACAAAAGCTAGAAGCTGGAACTAAGAACACTCATATGCATTATCAACCATTTTTAATACCCTAACTGTAATTGTCAGACTCACCACTGTATAGAAAAGAAACTACCACGTCCCACCCCTATTTTAAAAAACGCAAGAGAATTACCATAAGTAGCTGTTAAAGGAAGAGGAAAAACAAGACAAGCATACAACTCCTCCTCCTCACACTCACAACCTCCAGCTGTTTTCAAATCAGATTTCCTGGGGCTGTTCTCATCCACTAACCTCAATGTATCTGTCTTCCAAGCTTCGTCCAACCTCCCCTTAAGTTCACATTGTATACACTGTATAGCAAATCCACCTGTGAATTCCTGCACTGAGTTTCTTTGATGTGTTCTGAACTTAGCACCTAAGTCTGATTTGACTGTGTGCCTCCTCTTCCATGTTCACCTACTTATTCCACAGGAGTTTTATAGAACCTTACCATATCACTGTTCCATCATCTCTAGTAGGCTGACAAGTCCTAGACTGTTGAATCCTTTATCATCTTTGAACTAATTCATATCTTCTTGTTATTCAGTGAACGTTTTCCAGTAAAAATGCATCTTTTCTAAGATGAGGGGCAGAACATCTAAGAGTATGTAAGGTATGAAAGAACCATGGATTTATGCAGTTATGTATCTTTTTCCTAATGTATTTTCTAGTCATCCCAAATGCTCTGATCATCAGTTGCTCTCTGGTTGTAATAACTATCAGGCATTTGTTTCACCTTGCCCTTCCAACGCTCAAGTACGTATTACCACCAGTCAGGTTCTTCAAAGCACCAACGTTCTAAACACTTATTCATTCTCTTCTGTAAGACTGGACCTAAAGTATAAAGCGAGCAAGGTTAAAGGATTTTTTCTGTATTTTTGATAAACTAAATGGGAGGAGGAGGGGACAGCATGTGACTGACAGAAGTGCTCCTCCATAAGAGAGCCACTAGATCTTAACTCATTACATATCTAATACTCTATGAATACAGAAACAACACTGGAGGGAGGAATAAAAGAAATTTTTAGGGACTCCTCTGTTTGATTAAACTTCTGTACTTTTAAGCCACAGCAATGAAGTTCTCAGACTTGATCTGCACTTTTTTACAAAGTCCTTTCATCTTAATTGAGATGTTCATTTCTGAAAATGTTATGCACATGTAAGCAGTTTCAGCAAGCTCTGCTAGCAGGAAGGTAGCCTGTACTGTCAAGAAACACAGGATTAGAAAAATTAAGTCAAGCTCTATTGTCAAAAATACTTCTCTTTGGACTAAGTAGCTCTCTTGTATACAAAATTACATCTCTTGCATAGGAAACCACAAGTCCAATACTGCTATACTATGCAACTGCCCAAAGATCAGCATGTCCTGTCTTTCTGTAAGCCATTTACTTCATATGTTTTCCCCAGAAGTTCCTTTTTTCCAGTTCCTACCAACTCTTCTGCCCTCTCATTTTTCTAACCATTTCAACTCAGCTGGAATTACCTCCCAAATGCACTCTGGCACGAAAGTCAGGTATTGCTGTTGCAAGGAAACCAATCTGGACCACTCCACAGAGCATCTCTGTTCAAAACACCTGTATCAAAAATTACCGTGCAATAATATAGGAGGAGTTTGTCCCAAAAAAACCCCTATTTTTCTTACATTTTTCTTTTCTAAATGACTGCTGCCAGACCTGACAAATATGCCTCAGGGCACACTGACTTTCATGACATCTGTAACATTCTTTTCATTTGGATTCACCTGAGGGTAACCATTACCATCTTCCACTGCAACCCTACACTTGAAGCTCAAAGTTTTTCAACTCCTTCCACACAGCTCAGCATCTCTTTACTATACGGGAGTATTCTCCTGCCAGCTAAGAAGAGAGACATCATACAGAGGGGAAACATAGTTTTAACATGAATGAAACCTATTAAGCAGACTGCTCTCACACAGAATCTACCTCGAAGAAGTTAACATGAATTGGGAATATACCTTTTTTGCAGTATAAGCAGCGACAAGATGGAGAAATGGTCTAGAACACATCTGTAAAGCCTTTTGACATGAATACAATCATTAACTTCTGAAGTCAACATACAAAGATTGTAACATTTGCAAAATACACGGCCCTTTGAACCACTAAGTTATCAACGCTCCTGTTATAACAAAGGAAAAACACACTGAACATACTGATGTCACAGGAAGCGAGCACTTCATTAGACTGCCAATTTTATCAAATGTGACTCAAGTCTCTCCTTGAAGAGTAACGGAAAGATGATGAAAACTCATGTGTTTTCAGTGTTATTCCACGGTCCGTCACAGCAGTCTTTGTGTTACAAACTACACATCCCTCCTCTTCAGACAAATCCCTGTGCGACACCTTTTTGGAAAAGGCCCTGAAGGAGAACATCAGAGTAAGAGCTCAGAGGCTCATTAACAAAATCCAGACCTTGAGTCATCTGAAGGGAGGGGAAATTGCAAGCGTGGAACCACATGTATTTTTCAGCAGCACAGGAAGGCAACACATGCCCGCTTCACTGAACCACTCAGCCCGAGAAGGAAATGAACCCAAGCTCCGTAGTTTTACCGATGTCCCCCTCACTTCCACTCCCCAGGACTAGAAACCCGCCGGGGAAGGGCGCCCACCACCCGAGCCGACCCCGCCGCCGTGCAACACGAGGACAAGGGGAAGCTCGCCGCTTGCCATGTGTGCGCATTTCTCCCTCGCCCAGGAACTCGTCAGCCAGCGGGGCAGGGAGAAAGGCGAGGCCAGGGGCGGCCGCGCCGCCCACCGCCGCCGGCACAAGCCCTGCGGGGCTCTCACAAAGGAACGGGGGGGTGGACGGGGCAGCCGCGGCCGCCGAGCACACGGAGCCCACGGCCGAACAAAAGGCTCCGGCCCCGCCGCCGCCCCCCGGGTATGGCGGGGGGTACACCGCCGTGCGCACGCGGCCGGCAGGCGGCCACACCGGGCGAGAGGGGCCGGGACCCCCGGCCCGGAGGGTCCCGCCGCCGAGGGCTGGAGAACCACGGCAGGGGCCCCGCCGTGCCCCCCGTGCCCCGGCAGAAGCGCAGCGGGACGACCCCCGGGCAGGACGCGGGGCAGCGCTGCCCCGTGGTGGCGGCCCCTTTGTGCGCCCCACACCCCCCGTTACCGTGGTGAGCAACGGTCTCATCTGCTCGCCCGCCCGCTCCTCTTCCATCGCGGCCCCGCCGAGAGCGCCCGGGAGACAGAGCGAGAGAAAAGGGCGCGGAGCGGCAGACGAACGCCGAGCTGGAACCGGACGCGGGGGCTGCGCTGCACTGGCGGAGGCGGGCGGCGCCGGTGCCCTCAGGACGGGGCGGCCGCGACTGCTCCGCCGCGCCGGGGGCTGAGCCCGGACCGCCTCGGCGGCGCGCCCGCTGCCCCCGCCCCGCGCCGCCGGCCGGGCCAATGGGAGGCAGCGCAGCGCGGCCGCGGCCCCGCCCCCGCCCGCCGCCGCCGGGGCTGGGGCAGCGCGGGGCGCGGGGGCGGCGCGCTCGGTCCCACGCGGAGCCGCGTGGCGGACCCCGCTCCCCCCGCCGGGAGCACCGGCGGGCGCAGGAGATCAGCTCCCGGCGGGACCGGGTGCCCGGGAGGGCAGCGAGCTCCCAGCGCTGCCGGTGACTACGCCTGCTTGATGCTTGCCCTTCTTTCCTTTTTTTTTTTTTTTTTTTCTTTTGGACACCCTTCACACTTGCCGTTAACTTCTGCCAGGCTTTTACCACGCAAGCTGAAATTTTCCATGCCAGGTGTCTGCCTCGGGCTGATTTTCTTTTTTTCTTTTGGAAAAAAGTAACGAAAATAATTCAGTCATTTCCAAAAATAATGTTATTTGCTCTTACATAAATAGTCCAACAATCCTTTATTCAAAAGGCTGGGGGGGTGGGAGGGAGCAGTGTCAAGGTTGTACTTCTGGCTGCCCCTGTAAAGCTTTGCTCCAGTGAAAGTTTTTAGAAACAGCTGTTAACACTTGTCTAGTAGAGATAACTTTGCCTTGTCTGCCTCCGTAAAAATTACAATCTCCTTAGGCTCATTCGGTTGTGAAATACCGTGTGCTGATGGGGCAGACATCCACATACAGCAGGTGAACCATCTCTTCATGCTTCCTGTTCTTCACTATATGCTCACGTTGCCCTGGGGCTCCTCCTTCCACCTACTCCCACTACTCTTTAGGTGGGATTGCACACTGTGGCTCCTTTTTACACTCTGACACTCTGCCTGGCCTGAGGAGAAAAGTCTTTTTTTGCCCACGGCTTCTGGCCGTGACGAGCTGTCACTGAAGCTCTAACATAAACGCAGGGAGTTGATGGCCACCAGCAGGGAAGAGAGGCCACAAAGCTCCATGTAACATAGGCAATACAGCCAGTTCCCTGGATCACTTTGGAGATGCTTTGGGCTTAGAGTTTGTTACATATAGTGTCTGAACTCTGAATGGTTGGGAAGCGTCAGGAAGAAAATAGCAGTGACTTCACTGCAACAGGGCCAGTCTCAGCTTGACTTGTGAAAGAAGCAAAAAGTCTAGAGTCGCTTGATGAGAGGCGGAGAGCTTTCAGGGTCAGGCTGGGATCACAGTAAAAGTGAAGGCAGGCTGACTGATGCAGATACAGCATGGTCAAGACAAAGCAAGGTGAGGAGTATCTCAGTTGGATTGGGTCTCAAACAAGCCCTCTCAAATGGAGAGAGAAGAGCTTCTGGTCTTATCAGCAGTTTTGGAAGCAGCAAATGAAAGGAATGCGCGCATCAACAAATACCGCGCTGAACTAAGAACACTATAAAAGGAGGCTGTGCAGAGCCTGCAGACAAAAATATAAACCTGGCTCTGGAGGGAAAGCAGGCCTCTGGCACTGCCTACCAGCAGGAGGCTTAGCACAGCCTCAAACACTGGCTTGCTTTGGAGGCTGGCCACAGGAGAGCGAAAGGCTCCAGACATTAGCCTGGGAGGAAGAGCTGATTGATGACCAGTAACCCTCTCTATGCTTTTCAGGAAAGGTGCTGGCAGAGCCAAATCAGTCTGCAAACGAAATTAGTTCACCATTTCTCTGAACAGAAGCAAATGCCCTGGAAGGAACAGCAGGTGCACACACTGTTGGATGGCACTGGGCACAGATGCAATCCTGGCCAGAGCTCCTGACCCATACAACCTGAAGGGAGGTTTTAAATGAATAATTTGGCATGTGCCTACACCAGGTCACTAAAACCTGCCCTTTGAGGAATGCATCATTAGTGTAAACTACACCTGCCTAGTTGTACTGAGGAGATGAAGTAAGGCAAGCTGTGTGGAACTGATTGAATAGGGAACAGTCTTAACACATTCTTCAATCAAGGACTATGACCTGGTCGCGTCTCAGATGAGTTTTAACGGATAATAAAGCACTGTGCACAACCACCACAAAAATAAAAACCTTGATATAAAGGGCTTTGATACACCTGCAGTATAACTGTGACCTATTCTGTCCTTTCCTCTTCCAAGAACAGTACTGGCAGAGTTTCAGCCCAGATTGAAAATGGTCTTGTACAAAACAGCATGGGATGGATTGCAACTTCAGGTCCTACATAATTGGTGCTAAATATGCCTTGGGAGGTAAATTGCAGCAATCCTCTATTGAACACGACCCATCTTCACGAGCACTGAACTTCTCCATTCTCTGGGGATTCAACCCAGAGAACAGTGATGTCTAAAACAGGACTTCCCATAATGTGCAGTGAACTTACAGTATTTAGTAAGGTGTCTCAGAGGACAGCAGATGAAGGGTTAGAGTGAGAAAAATGTTTGGTCCATCAAAAAGGAGCATACTGATATGAATGCCAGTTAGGTTTTGGCATAACAGGATCCCCCTTGATCTCTGAGAAGGGATCTCTGACCAGATGCTCTAGCACTTTTTTTCACTGCCATCAGAGCATGCCCAATGGACAAATCAAGGTTCAGTAGGGCAGTAGGGCCCAGAATTCATTCACCTTACTTCCTTTGGCACTCTGCTGAGAACAACATCTCCAGGTGAACACAGTCGTTTGCTGAGCTGAAAAACTTGTTTGCTCACTGCATTCCATCTGGTCCATCATATGTATAGCTATAGCAGAAAAGGCCAACCTAGCTTCCCCATGCCATGCTGCCTGAGTAAAAAGAAAGTGATGCCACTGTTCACAACTAGTTGACCAGAACTTCAAAACATTCAAAACTTACCAAACCTCCCAGAAGTCATTATCAAAATAGAAGCAGGACAGCTTTGTGCATATGCATATGAGTGCAGCTCTCGCTGGCATACCAGGGGATGTATGAAAGCAGATGGGTTGGGCTTGTGTGGCACTGAAGAAGTGGACCATCAGTATCTTTAATAAGATACTGTACCTGGTCCACTAGGAGTGGCCTGATGGTGCTTTTCCTCCACTCCTCTTCCTCCCTTTCCTTCCCCACCCCCTCCCCAAACACATTCTTGGACATAGATGGAAGCAGCAGAAATTGTTGGATAAGCCAGATCTCTGATGAGGAAATTGCCTGTCTCCTGTCTCCTTAGGGCAGCGCAATAAGAGGCAGCTTTATACTTTATTCTCCTGCTGTTTAATTTCTTGCCAACTACCAGGCACTTAAAAGACTCAAAGAAAGGAAGTTAGAGGCTGATAAAAGCACCTTCCACTGAGCCTGAGACCAGCATCAGATCCACTCCAGCCATCAGCTGCTCTAGCCAGTAAGACCTCTGACAGGAAGTTGCCACTGACTTCACGAAGAGGATGAAAAAATGATGTTTGATGGGATAACTGGAACAGCCATTACTTCTACCAAAATAGATTCTCAAAGCTTTTATCTATTAATAATGGCTGTTCTTACAAGCTGACACAATATTACTAATGAAAACGTTGTTAACTTTAATGGAGCCGAGTACCTGGTGCAGGTAATCACAAGAGGAGGTTATTTTAGCAGCAGTAGCACCCCTAAAATGGCGAAGGAGGAAAATGCCATTTTTCCATGGTCCTCATTACCTTTTCTTTCAAGATAAAGCAGACATAATTTCCATGGCTAAGACAGAGTTTCATACTGAGGAGCCATCAATACAAAAACAAAAGGAGGAGTTGAGTGGAGAAGAAGATAAGGGACCTGCCCCTTCTTTCTCATTAGAGCATCTGATGCTGGCAGAAGCAAACAAAATTAATGAAATAGTGTGAGGGGGAGAGGGAAGCAGTATGCAAACAACCAATTCCTGTAGCTACGCTAGGACAAAGAACATTCAAATAGGAGGAACAAGTCAAACAAAAGGAGTAAGGGCAAAAAGACACAAATACTAGTGCCAACAATCACACGTGCAAAAGGAAACAGGCAAGAGAAACACCTGGGTAGGTTGAGAAGACTGGTTCCAAGCAAAGTGGAGTAAACCTGGGGAGAAAGTAAACCTGATTTCTCAGGGATCAGAAAAGTGAGTATCACATGTCAAACAGGGTGTGAGGGAAAGAAGGGGTGAGGAAACAAACACACAAACTAGAGCTACAAAAGGAGAAAGAGGCGTTCTGACTTAATGTTCTTAAAGAAAAGGGTCTAGGGGAGGAAAATTCTCTCCTAGGAGGAGTATAGAAGAAAACTGAAGAGTCTCAGGACCCCTGCCAATGCAATTTCTGTATTTGTAATTTCTGTATTGCAATTTCAATGTATTTTCAAAATATGACATTTTAAAAATTAACCTTTTCCTATGTGCTCAACTAAATGGTGCATTTTTTACACTGAGTGCCTGTTTGCCAGGTTCAGACTGAGAAAAGCCAGAGACATTTGCAAAGAAAACCAGATAATGTTGCATTTTGAGGACAAGTGTCATACAATAATTAGCACATAAAAAAAATTACCAGTTGAGGTATCTAAAATTAGATACTGAAGATCAGTTGAAATTTGACATTGTTTGGCTAGCCAACTGCAAAAAGATAAATCCCTCTTTCCATGCTTGTGAAAGCTATCATGAAAGTGCTTATGAAAGAAACAGATATATAAACTTGAATGTTAGTAAAAAGCAAAAAGGAAAAACAATAACGTCACTCCAATGCAGTGAATAATAGATAAATATGTCCTAAGTCTGCACAATTAAAATAAAACACTTAGAAGTTGGTCATTAAGTAAATGCTATCATATCTTCTGTGATGGATGCAGTATGAGTGATCTTGTGAAAAAAAATAATAAAACCCAAAAAAATCTGAAGCAACTGTGTAAATGAAAACCATCTCATAAGGCACATGAACAACAGGGTCAAATCAAAGCTAAGAACAACCTGCACATTCTAGCAGATCCTTAACTAAGATTTACAAACACTGAGTGCTCATCTCTGCACAGTTAATGGGTGTAATATGAAATGCAAAATTGTGACTAAATATTTATTGTAAATTCATATGGTCAAGGATCAAAGTTATTCTTGTTTCTTTCCAGGAGATTTAGTGTACTATGTGGCTTTTAAATGCTTATGAAGAAATAATCTCAGGCCTGATGTTCATAATCTAAAGCTAAGAAAAGCAGACTTGAGGACAAGTGCAGCATGTTTGAGGTATACCAAAATTACCAAATTCCAAAGTTGAAGAGTAATCAATCTCCTAAAACTATCTCTTCTGTGATTGTACTCAAAAGAGATTTCAGTATAAACAAAACGATGATGTCACCATCATTACAGTCACTAGCTTCAACAAGTACAGGTTCAGATGAGTAAAGTAGATTTGAAAAGTATATAGCAAGTCAAGACAGGCTCCTTAATGAATAAAATCACTTCCACTTCATTTTCTCTCCTCAATTCTCCTTTTAAAAGATCAATTGTCCTATTTTTTCTTTCTTTCTTCCAAGCAAAGAGAAAGAATACACATTTTAAATCAGATGTGTGTTTGAGCTGTTACATAGTTCAAAAAGAAGTTTTAGTCTGGGGAAATTTCTTTCACCTTGTCTTTAAAAAAAAAAAGAAAAATCTGCTGCTTGATAGTTTTCTGATACAGACCTCTGACAGAAGGAAAATAATATAGAACCTGGCCATTCTAGAAGGCGTGATCAGATAGTATGAAAGTCTCTATACTACCAAGTGTCTTGATTGTGTGTCCATCTATTCCTATTTATCCCTCCTTAGTACTATCCTTAATCATACATGATACCTACCTTGTCCAACTACACTAACACAAATGACAAATTTGACCATCAACAGCAGCAGCAGAAGACTTCAAAGAAATTTTCAGTTAAATTTTCATACAAGTCACAATTATACACAGCTGATTTTTAACACTAATTTATATTTCTTACCCCATCTAGCTTGTGTGCAATATCTAAAATATACCCTTGTGTAGAAAAGCAGTGAAATCCATCCTCAGACTTGACCATATGTTTAATGCTCACTGCATTTCAGTGCTAACTTAGCATCACCAGGGCCATCTTAGGAGAAGGGGACACCTTCCTGACATTCTACCTTCACATGATTTAGCCCTATGGTAGCCATGGTATTTACTTTTTCCCCAAGACAAAGCAAGGAATAGTTATTTAACATAAAAGACAACGTTGGCACAATTCACGCTGGAAAAAGTTTCTAGATATCAGAAGAACGAAATCTAGGGAACCCTTTTATGACAGGTTTCTAGCTTGAGAAAGCTAGAAACTACTTAGTTTAAGATAGACCTTGAAGTAGTAATTAAGGACTTCAGCATGTAAATGCCTGCAGTAGGAGAAGACTCTTCCAAGAAAAGATTCCAAGAAGTTTTTTCCAATCATGTGGTCTCGCACATTTCGCAGCTGCACTTGTTCCTTGTTTTCTATACAGGCTCTCAGTGTAATATTTTAACCTCACCCAAGCAGGTCTTCACATCACCAAAACAATCAGTACTCTTTACTACAGCCCTACTTGGCCTAAAGTCATGAGTTTAACCTTTTAACCAGTTCCTCAGCCAAGGAAGAATATTAAAGATTAGTCAACTTCTGTAAAAATTTTTCACATGCACAGAAGGAAGACAGTAAATAAACACCAAAGATATTAATGTATGTAGGGCTGAGGTAAATTGTGCAACATGGGACACCAAATCTCTTTTCCCATAAGGCTCTCCAGAGGATCATATTCTTCCCACACAATTTCTATTCCATCACATCAGGGAGTTTGATCTTACCTGTTGTGATGAAAAGCCAAGTTCTAAATGAGTTTGGACAACCTCTGGACTCAGTTCCAAAACGCCCAATACACCACATGCTAATTATCTACATATAAAATGCCTTCAGAGTTGGCATTTCTGTTTCAAAATGATGTACCACAAGGTCTTTACCGAGGATCTCGTGACTATACCTTTATAAACAATTTTAACATCATCTGCATCAACATGATTTTCCCTTTTTTTCCAATAATCAGCTGGGATAAGAAAAAAATAAAAAAGCAAAACCAAAATTAGTCCAAATAAATTTCTGCAATTGCCACCTTTCTAAATGTAGTATCTTTATGACATAAAAGTTTTCAGTTTGCTGTTGTGGTCATTGTTTTCTGGCCAAGAACATAGCCAAAAAGCATGCCTAACTTCAGATGCTTTTCTTCCATATTTAATAAGTTTCAGATCTTGAGAAGTAAGATACTTGGAGACAGAAAATAGAGCCATAACAAAGTCATAGTCTTATAATATTTAAATAAACAGTTATAATAAATCAAAATACACCATTATTAAATTACAGAATGCAACATAAGTGTTTTACTGAGTATTATCAAATTTATTAAACATTGCCATTTTACTCTTACATTAAAGCATAACCCTATATATTTCTGTTTTCTCCACAAGGGATAGAAAACCTTTACTTTAAAAGGAGAATTAAGCAAGAAAGTACCAGTAAAACAGGAAGGTAATTCTTTCACTCCTGGCCCCTGGGAGAGAGCAGATTTGAATATTGTTTCTAACAGAGCACGCATGATCAGTATAGTGAAAAATGTGTTTGTGGATGAAGGACAGGACTGATGCAAATGATGTTACACAGCTTTGTGATATTTTGAGGGAGGAAGTGGTGGCCTACTTTGCTTACCCCCTCACTTAAAGAGAAATACTGCATAGATCATCATCCTCTCTATCTCCAGTTTTCTGGCACTCTTAGAGGAGCATGGATATATGGAACATTTATTTACAAGTGAAAGGCATATCCCACATTTAGTTATGTGGTAATTAAGATGACAGTGCTGCTAATGAGCTGTATGTATTCCCTAATGCAAATCAGATTAGGAATTATGGAGATTATAACCTCCCATGAGGTTATAATCAATTAAAATAATCAATCAATTAAAATCAATTAAAATAATCAGTTTCCTAACTGTTGTCCAAATCCCTTGTGTAAATGTGACTTCTAGAAAGTTCAGACTCGTATCTGAGACTTCTAGAGAACAATTACCATTATAACATATTACGTTAAAGAGTCTCAACTGAAAGGAAGAATTATCAATGGCAAATACAGGTGCGTTTTTCAGGAGAGATAGTCATTACAGCATAAATTCAGAGATTACTGTCCCTCAGAATATCCTTCTTAGCAAAAACGATTCATCACCAATAGATAACATGAAACAAAATAATCCTTTCTAGGTCCTTGTAATCTAATCTATCCTTATATCTTTTTCTTAATGAAGATGTATTCACCAGATTGTATTAAGAGCTAAGATATCACCAAAAAAGCCTAGGGAAAAAACAAAACGAAACAAAACAAAAACAGATCAGAGTTAAAAATTTTCCCTAGCCATTATCAAAGTGCACTCTGATTCTTGTCATGCAGGACTCTTCCACATGTATGCTTTCAAGTCTAATGACTTACTCTACTTCCAGTCTGGAAATCACCATGGCACAAATCCCGCCCATGAGACAATTTTGAGCAAAGAAGCTTTGAGGCTTAGAGCAAGAAGAAAGCAGCCAGAAGTGAGAATGGCCAGCTAAAGGAAAGCAAGGTACAGCATGACCTGTCTCAATTCCTAAATAGCCCTTACTCCAGTCTAGAGGACTTGCTGAGTGAGCTGGCAGTGAGCTTAGAAGTGATGGCCCTAGGCTATCACAGTGCAAATGGAAACTGCTACCTGCCCTCTCTGTGCTGCACCACCTTAGTTCTTACAATATTTATGAAAGTACCAAATTGTAAGTAAATGCTACCCAGGACAATTGTTCTGTCAACAAATGGAACACATGTTTCTGCAGCACTCTGGTAACTGAGTAGGAGTCAGATTACATCCCATCAGCCAGCTGGGAAGCTTAGTTTTCCCTTGTGATTGCGAACCACCAAGTTGTTTTTGGCAAGATACAAGTAGCTGTGGCCCTGACAGACATCTAGTCACTGAATGTCCAATTATGGAGAAGTTGCACTTAAGAGTTTCAGATCTGACATATGGACTTCACCGTAATTCCACAGTTATTGCAAAACAATTTGCCTATGAAGTTGCAGGCCAATCTGGGCAAAAAGAGCCATAGAAGTTCAGAAACAGTTTGCTGATGCACTTGTATTTGTCTAGAAAAGGATTAAAATGCTAATAGCCAAGGCATATGGATTTCCAGTTTTAGTAAAATGTAATTATTTTATCTCAAAATTGGCTTTTTTCAACTGATTGGTATTATTGCGGGATGAAGTGAGAAAGCAAGTTGGAATCTATTGATACCAAAATTTAGACAGAAAAGAGCTTCTTGGATTTTCTTCCTTTGAATTTGCAACATTAACATTTTATCCTGTCTTCCTGTCTTCAAAAATCATCTGGCTATGCTGACGCATTCAGCTTCCACTCAGGTACCTTCAAAATTCCTTTGTACTGTGGGTACATTTCTTGTGTATTTCGTATTACAAAAAGGGTTTTTTGTACAGGTGTACAAATAAATGGGATAGGCACTACTTTCTTTGGGCTGCTAAAGTGCTCATTATATTCTTCACAATGCCAGTTCTTTAGTATGGTCTATTTTGAAAGTGCAACATAGTTAGACAATCTCAAATTCCTATCTGATAATAGAAAAGTCAAATTTATTGACAGGAAAAACTTTTCTTTTTGTGATGCAGGCCGCCTAGCATAGCAGAAAGTTTCATACACAATATTTGCTCAGATATTCATACAAGAGACTTTACAAAAATCAGATATTAGATCATATATTAAATATTTTAAAGAGGAAGCAATAACTAAATGAATTAATTTAAAAGAAATAACAAGGAAAGAGAAAACTTGTGGAAACAGATTCAGTAGTGTTTTGTAAAGAGTTGCACAGAATTTCTATTCATCTCTAATTTTGATACAGATTTTCAGATTCTTTCTACTTAAAAAAGAAAACAACAAAACATAATGTTCACTATCTTGATTTAAGGATTTTATCAATATATGTAAGAGGATTTTTGGAAACAAATGTTACCACCATCTCCAGGACAATGGAAGTTCCTATGGCACCAAGGGAAGAATGCTGCCACAAGTACAAAATAGCATAGGACAACAGCAGTATTACATAAAACAACCTAGACTAAGCTGATTTTTTAAGATGCTGACTTTGATGCTGCCTGCAAGTGATCTAAAAGTGATTTTGCACTTAAAATTAATATATACCCACTTTCAAGATCTCATTTACAGCACGTAGCTCTCCTGAAGCCTATCTGTTTTATTTCAGATTAGAATTTTTTTTTCCATATTTGTAGTTCTAATACTCAAAAATATTTGATTATAAAGACTTATACTAACAGTATCTAGCAGAAAATAATCTTGGCTTGGATATAGAAGGGGTAGAAAAGCCAAATACAGTCTCTGTTGTTTCATTCTTTCCTGAACAAGACATACTCTGAGCAAGACTCTTCCTTGCTAAAGGTTTTTAGTTTGTATAAATCATCTTGGCTACCCTGGTTTAACTACATCTATGTCAAGCAGTCCATGTACAGCCTAAGCAGTAGCAGTATATCATCTCAGAAGCGTGCAGGGAGAGATGGAAGAAGTTGACCAGGCATGAGACTATTCTAAACTGAGAACCAAGTTGGCACATTAGCATGGAACTCTGCTGGGGCTGATCCCTCTGGTGAGAAAGCATCTATAGAGATGGACCCCCAGATAGTTGCTGACATTTGATGACTCTCCTTTGCCTTTTATGGGATCTGCCACTTATAGCCAAGAGATGGTTCTTATTTTATTCCTTCCCAGTTTCTGGATCTAAATCAGTAGTAGAAGTCTGTTCAACAAACTCACATGAGACTTCCTAGTTTAAAGCTGCCACCACCAGCCTGCTGAAGTTTGAAGGTAACATTCACTGTGGTTTGGCTTTCTGCCTTATTTTCCCATTAGCATTTGTCTTAAGCTTTTATTTATATTGTTCTTTCACAAGTAAAAGCATACAGAGACAACTCTTTTATCTTCAGCTCTGTGGTGTGGTTTGATTTTGGCAGTGTCGTTTATAATCAGACCTGCTTAAGCTGTAAGTAAAACATTCATTTACACCACCAGATACAGAAATCATGTTTACACATTCAGTTCTGACTTAGTACAACCAATAATTGTAACATGCTTTTTGATCCCTAATTGCAAGGTGCAATAAGACTATGTTCTTATTGTTCTTGCAGTCTTGCAATCATTATACACACTTTTCTTTTCTATTTAATAAAATTTACTATGATGGCTACAGAGAAATATATCCCAGAAATTTAGCACACCAAAACTGTCTATTAAAAAAAATTCTAGGGCTTGGTTTCTCAAAGAAAATACGTAATAATGACAATGTTAGGGCCCCAAGTTTAGTCTCTATTCTAAGATGACCCAAGATATAAGGGTTACTGTTGTATTGTATTTCAGTAAGAAATTTGCTCTCCACCTTCTTCTCCATTACAGTTTCATTTGAAAGAAAAGCAAAACACTACTGAAAATAGTTGTGAATTCAATATTAACATAAGTTCAGCAAAGCTCTGCACAAATCTTCCAGTACAGAATATGGCTTTCTTTGTTTAAGCTTCTAAATTACATTGTATAAAAGCCTATTAGAATTTATATCACCCACCCAAAACCCTGTATAAACCCTAAGCTCTGCAAATTATAATACAAACCAAAGATAGAAGATTGTAAGGGGAAATAAAATGCCAAACATAAGCTTCACAATTTGCCAAGAAAACTGTAGATAAAAATAAAGCTTGGAGTTTAATACTTGGCTGCAGGAAAGCTTACTTTGCTGAGGACTAGAGTTTAGAATAATTCCCCAAAGAACTCTGGCACTAGGAGACTGCAAGGACTTATGTTATTTAGAAAACAGTTTCTTCTACAGACAGAATGATTAGCTTTTCAGATCATATCTGGCTTTCCTTCTTCTTAGTTTTTAGTTAATATGAAGTCTTTTTGACACTAGTGTTTTTGGAGAAGACCCAGAGTGGGGGAAAATGGTTCCATTAAAATAGGACAGCTTTGCAACAAAGATGATAAATTCTATTATGTCTCAGGGCAGAAGCAACAGTAATCAGATATTTTTGGCTACTTTATGTTCTCTCTGGCTACAGAGGAAAGGATTTTCCCCTGTGAGAGGCTACACCCCAAATAACCCAAGTGTAACACTGTTCTCTCAAGATATCTAGGCCAGAGACAACTTACAATTCCAGAGCGTATTGCTACTACCAAGTTTCAAGTTTTGCACATTGTTGCATGCAAGGGAGTATATACCACCATCTATTTCTACCATTGAAATGCTCTGTTCAAATCTAGTCCCTGAGAGCAAGACTATATTAGCTCTTTGCAGAGCTCATGGCAGTGAACAAAAATCAACTCCTAACTTGTGAGACTGCTTCCCTTGCACCTATTATTCCTGACTCAGAGTCAGATGGCTGGTGTGTGATCCCATAGCTATGTGGTTTGATCTGCACCTGGGCTGCTGCAGTCTTGCTCTCCTCTGCATGCTACCATTTACCTCTCCTGTGCTAGCACTGCTGCTTCTGCAATTGTTTGGTGAGGTGAGCTAGGTGAAAACCAATTATAAAAAAAAAAAAAAAAATCATTTTTTTCATTTTTGTCTGACTCAGCCCTCAAAGGAGGGGGGACCATGGCAGGCCCCAGTAGTTCAGCTACAATTGGTGCAACAGTCCACCTTTATTCACATCTCCAGCTTGCCCATCACATCAGACTCTTCTATCTCCTCCACTAGATTTTCTAACTGGAGCCCTGTGCTTTCCTCTGGCAGATTCTCAGCTGAATCTCTTTATAAGCATCCCCTGAGCTCTCTTATTCTTCCCCTTCCAATCCCCTGCACTTAACATTAGTGAAAATGCTGACATGCAGTGACAACTTGTTATAAACAGAGATCAAAAATATCCCCCTTGTTTACTTACCCTGCCTATTTGCAAGACTTGTTTATGTGACAGTCTTTGAAGTACTGGCTATGTCTGTGCTATATACTGCTCAAATAGAGAACAAAAATTTCAGCTGGAGACACAAGGCAGCAAAAGTTCTATGTCCTAGATCTAATAGAGCAGTTGCTCAAGGAGCAGGTGATGTGTGTATCAGTACCAGTACTTCCAGCACTAGTACCTGTTACCACTGCCGTTACTATCACTGATACATAGAAAAAAAATTAAATTAATTTTTTAAAAAAGAGCTGTGAGGTAAGGAGCACTTGTGTTACTTGGGCTGCACATTACTAAATAAGTTACCCATTATGTGTGCTCACTGTGCCTGTGCTTGTGAGGCTCAGCAGAGAGAAACGGGGTTCTGTGATGAAACATCCCTACCCTAAGTTACAGCTGCCTTCAGGAACAGCAGAGCAACCCAAGCCAGCAGGACTTATTGTAAAAGAGAGGAAAGATTGTTCTTAACCTATCATACTGACTAAACCCCACAGACAGCAGCTCTTCCACTGTGTCCTCAGATATGTGAGCCCTGAGCACATTTTCAGCCCAGTTGTAGCAAAGTTATTTGGCTTTTGTGAAAGAGCCCTGAATGTCACCTGCACACTGCTGGCACAGGATGCCTTACTGCTTCATCTGCTATTTTGAATACAGAGATTCCTCACAAACACCAAACTTCAGGGATAAAAATGTCACTCAGCACTACTGAAATGGGGGTTTTTTGGGGCAAGAAGGTAGGGACAAATCAAAGGATATTCCTTCTGTCCTTGCTACTGTCCACAAACAAGCTGCACATTATAAATCTGGGGCACCTCTAAGTACCTTTATTAACAGGCCCAAATGTGATTCCTGGTAACAAAGTCCAGACTGTGTTACTAAAATAAGACCATAGAAACTAAGCACTCTTTGGACATATTTTGCCAGTAGATTGCCAGCACAGGTCCTATATGACTGGTACTGATAAGAGCAATCCTCCAGCAACTATCCCACAGTGTCTTTGTTCTTTAGGTAGTATAAACTGCAGCTGCTTTTTAGCACGCCTGCACCCAGGAACTCAGACACCATCACTCTTTTCTGAAAAGCTCATTTCGTAGCCCCCTTGCCAGACAAAATCTCCATCTCAAAACTATACTGCTGCCTGGGAAAGGATTCTTGGATACCTTAGGCCTTCAGGTTTGCAGTGCCTCTTGGATCCCACTGCAGGACACATTTACATGGTTGCTGAAGCCTGGAAAGCAAAAGTGGGCTCTGCTAGAAATACATTAAGTAAAGGCACAGCAAGAGCCTTACTGAGAAGTGAAGAAAACATCCAATCCAGGCTGCTCTCCTCCAGAATAGACAGGTTCTTGATAAACCTGGCAATGATGCTTCTCCAGTGTTGTCACTCATGTTGTCACTTGTCATTCATACCTCCTAAGACTCAGAAGGAGAACAGTTGGCAGTGCCCACTGAGAATGGATATTATCCCTGATAATATATACCTGGCAGATATACACTGAGGAGGGGGATATGGACTTCATTTACAGCAGGAATAGTTCTGTCCTAAGTCAGGTTAAATCTACATTTTGAAAGAGATACAGTAAGAGCAAGGGGAGGCAGTTCAAATTACTCCGGCACACATTCTTCTCACTCAGGAAGTCTGTAATCTACATTCCCCCTCCTTTGCAATGTATGAGATGTATGCAGGTAGTTTGAGAATAAAAAATTTCACTTTTAAAACCAACTTAGTCCTAGGGTGTGTCCTCAGAAGGCAGACTGAAGGAGAGGACTGAGAATTTCCACTGAGGAGCACACCAGGAGGCTAAGAGAGCACTGAAAGTGGTCCTGATGATCTTGACTCTGGAAAGTAGCTTGTGACAGCACATTGGCATTCTAATACATCTTTACAAGTGCCCACACCCAAATATGCTTGTCAGTCAAGGAATTTTGACGAGATACTCAGGGGATGGCATTCACACATCTTGCGAACTAGATTAGATTTTCCATGGACATGGAGCACAGCAAAGATCCTACAGAACAGGACTTCGGATGCTGGTGGGATGCTGTTCACACTGCTTCTGCATTTAGTGTCTGTAGCCACTCATAATGATGGCGTATCACAAAGATCCCGGGCACAAACATAACAGCCAAGCAGCCAAAGGCTATCTACTCTAGCTTTTACTGGCAGACCTGGCTTTAGTCACATTGACCAAGACTAGTGACAGGCATAAATAAATTGAACAGTTTGCCTGAATTCATCTATATGGAATTAGCCTAAGCATTATAGCCTCTCTCTTTACTTCTGCTAGCAGAGATTGATCTGTACCCAGTGTTCTATATTGTACCAAAGGACATGGCTTCATGCTGGCAGCCTGAGCCTGTGTCACACAAACCACTGCTGCTAGGTAGAAACCAACCTTCTGTATATTGACTACTGTGCCTATCATGTTTGCTTCTTATGTTATCTTGTTGGAACAGCTTTGCAGAAACAGAAGTTATTTAATAACTCCTTATCCAAGCTTCAAGCTGGGTTTTATCTTTCCACTCTTCTTGCAAAGGATATTGTTTGTGAAAAATAATCTGACTGACCATGGATTTCTTTCTGCTTGTTTCTTTGCCCATGAAAGCACTTATACTTAATTTCTTTTCCTGTATGGAGTCAGACAAGTTTAACTATTTTCTAACTTGGCCAGTAGATATGTTTGTACATGGATATGCATCCTATCTCATGGTTAAATACCAGTTTCATTGTTTATAATGCAATGTTTTATTTACGTGGCATCTTCACACACTAAGTGTTGGATATGCTAGGTATATATTTTAGATCTCATAAGGGCAAGTGACCACAACAGTCTTTATAAACTCAACACTCTTGAAGAACCAATATTAGATATACATTACACTATTCGAATGAAGGAGAAAGAGAGCAGACTTTGACTTCAAGAAACATCTTTTTTCATGGAAATGTGTATTTGGCAGTGTGGTGATGCTTTTTTCAGATGAAGGTGACTAAAGATGCACAATAAAAAATGAAAAAACCTATTATTCAGTGAAAGGGGGAGAGGTTGCAAGGCAGAAAAGAGACTGATGGCTTTCCATAAAAATGTTTCGATTCTTGCTTTGATTTCCTTTAGCTTTGTGTTTTGCTGTTGCCTAAGGAAAACTCTCTGATCGAACATCACATCTAATGTCAGACAGAGTTAATCTAATTCTTTGCGTGGAATACTGTTGGTTTACCAAAACGATGCATCAAATCCCTAACTAGTTCAAAGGCTGTATGCACAAGTTATTATTTCCCTAGAGATAGGACAATCCAAATAAAACATTGTTTCTGCTCCTTGGACCAGAAACAGAGAAGGCTAGTTTTGCAGTAACAGGCACTCTTAACATTAGGCCTATTTTGTCTGACAGAAATGACTTGAAAGGTTGTCAGCTTTATGCTTCTATTGAGGACTGTAAAAAGATCAGAGAATAACACCTAGATACCAATGAAGGAAATTATTTTTTTTTTAAGATACAAGTGAATTTCCTGTATCTCTAAGTTTTCTGACTTCCACTATGAGGAAATGTGTTTTTTTTTTTTCAGTGTTGCTGTAGAAAATTCCATTCATGAGAATTGGATTGACAGTCTCTCTATCTCACACTATCCAAAAAGAATCTCCCATACACATATTAGCTCATTTACTGTTATGAATGGCAACTGCTTATGGCAGCACAAATAGCTCTGGGGACTATTTGATGTAAATTCTGCAATCGCTTAATTCTGTGCAGCTCCAACTTCAGTGCAAATATGTTAGATTCAAATAAGCACAAATAAGCAAAATTAGAACTTGGAACCACGCTCAGCAAAGTTTTCTCACAGTCAGTCCTACTTGCAGAAAGAATTATTTGGTCTTTCCTTTTAAACATATTTGAAGACTTAAAAAATCCCTTCTTTCTTACAACACACCCACAGGTACTGTCACAATGTTGCATCCCACTTGAAGCGTCTTCTTGGCTTTTAGAAGGAAAAAAAGATGCAATTCTGTATTAAAATTGTAGCACAGAGTGTAATTTTTGGCAGAAATAAAACTACCTCAGATGGGCATAATTTAAGATGTATCTCTCTGCATTCAGAGCAGACATGGCAGAATCATCATATTTTCACCATGTCATGTATTTATGATCCCACTGGAAAATAAAGCCAAAGAAAAAGGAAAAAAACTGCTGAGTCCAGTTACACCTTTAAAACGACAGCAAGTACAAACATGCTCTACTTAGAGCTGCACCAAGAACAGCTCATTCAAACACATGCAAAAACCACATTCACTCCTATTCCATCCTCCCAGTGAACTTTCACCAGCATGCCTATCAGCCACCAGAGCAGGGCAGAAAATCACTTAACAGTACTTGTCAGTAGTAGTTTACCCCTCTCCATTTTCAGGTGCATAATTCCTAATCTGAGAAATTTGGGCAGTTGTATATCTTTGAGAATCCAAATCTAAACTTCAAGTAATGAGACCTGAATCATTAAATACATATTTGTAAAAACCTACCCTGTTGGGAACACATCCTTACTCAAATCCCTATGCCAGATTTGGATTATTCACTTTGTTCTCTGCAATCCGCATCCCACAATTCCCTGCAGCAAATAACTAAAATGCTTACACTTTCAAAAACCTGGCACTTCTGACTGCCCGTGGTAAATCATCTCCTTACTGGAGAGCGGGCAAACAGGTGAGAAATATCTGGGACTTCACTAAATGTGAAGCCCCTCTTCTGAGGAGGAAATGTTTTGCCCATTACAATCTTTCACCTTCTGCAAGTGTTGCCAAGCACTGGAACAGGCTGCCAGGGGTGGTGGTTGAGTCACCACCCCTGGAGATACTTTGAAAATGTGTAGATGGGGTGCTAAGGCACTGTGTATTTAGCTGTTAGGGTTATGGTTGGACTCGGTGATCATAAGGGTCTTTTACAAACTAAATGATGGTTAGATTGATAGAATCTTAGATTGATTCTTAGATGCACGGCTGCACCTAAAGAACTTACAAAGTAGGAGAGATGAGAAGAATTATTAGACTTACTATAGCTCATCAAGCTATGTCAGCATGTTGCACACTGAGCCCTGTGTATCAGCTGCTATTGATGAAATTTAAATCTTTTATTCCTTCTGGGTTAAATAAAATCAATTTGAAAGCTTCACGGATTAATTTAACATGCAAGAAATACCACAGGGAGAAGACAGAGAATATTTCTCTACAAAGTCATGAATGCTGGTTTCAGAGAATACTCTAAATCAGCAGACCATCACTGGTCACCAGAAGATGTCTTTAACGGTTTTATGGTGCAAATGTCACTGTTCTTTAACACATTTGGATCTAAAATTTTAAAAGGTAAGAAATGTATCATACATAGGTTACATATTTTGCATCAGTCTGTTATCTAGCATGTACGTTTCTTTTCCTGTGATTGTTTTCAGGTTCCACACCTCTGTCTACTGGAGCCAAACACAAGGAGATGAGATATATCATCTTACGGATTTCACAAACAAAAGCACTCAGGTTGTGAGCTCAGGCCTCAAGAAACAAGTTCAGACACCATGAAATTCAACTGACAATTTTCTTGCCTGAAAGAGACTTGTTAGCGGAGGAGGAAGACTCGAACCAGTTAGTGACGAAGAATGTGGGCATCACCTTTCACAACACTAACATGCATAAGATTAGCTGATTCCAGCCCATCCTCTTAGCTCCTTCCTTGAAGTAGATCAAAGTGCTCCAACACATTTCAGCAGGAGTCCTAAAAATATATTGATCTGACAAATAACAATTAAGATTTTTTTTTTAAATTTATTTGTTGGTTGCTGTTTGGGGGTTTTCCCCCACAGGTTTCAAGGAGATTCCTCAGGTACAAATAAATGACCCAGCCTCATTATGTGTATTCCTGAGACTCAAGACGACCAGACAAGTCTTAACCACCTAACTAGGAGATTCCCTAGTCATTTAAGCCTTGCTCAGAGACACAGCAGGCTGCTGCCTTTCAGCAAGCCCTTGTTGTTTTCATTGCCTAGAGGGGCTCTGCTTTGAGCGCCATTTAAAGGAAATCACAGAACACAGGACCAGGAAAAACCTCATATAGAAGTCTCTCTCCCAGCCCTGAATCAGCAGTACCTATATGATTCTCAACACAGAGATAGTGCACTTTTTCCCCCAAAGGCTGCAGAAAGGATAACTACCTCAACTATTGAATGAGGTCTTGCCTGCATCCAGTCCAAACATAACTTGCTGCAATTCAAGTACTATGCACAGATAACACAGGGCATCATTCATTCCTTTCCATTTTGCAGTTATCTTGTCTATATTTGGTGTCTTTTTAATCTTTCTTCTGCCTGCTCTTTCCTAGACTAGGGACTGACATTTTTTCTGTCTTGTAGACCTTAACCGTTAGCTGGAGTTACCAGCAGGAGGACAGCACTGCATTTCATTGATTGCCATGGTGACAACCTATTTGTATACCTGAAGATCTTTATCTTTCAAAAAACTATTTAATTGTCTAGGACTTCAAAAGATGGTATGACATATATCAATATACATTTTATCTCTTCACTTGGAAATGCATTAATTTTATTTACCACTGAATTGTATTATTTCACTGTGCCATTAAAATAAATGATTTGTAAATGCACAGAACTTTCATTTAAATCTGCAGCTCGTCTGACTACAGAAAACCACTGGGTACCATAAGTTTTCTATATAATACGTGAGAAGAATATGCTACTCCTCTAGTCAGCTACCCTTTCGCCTGCTGACAACAGCAATAGTCAAGATAATTTGACTAATAGCAAAATTAAGAAATAGAAGATTATTTCCCCTCCCTTTTCACAAACAAGTTATTTAATTTTTCCAGTATCTGGTGTTTATCAGTTTTTTTATTAGACAGTTTACCTATATGCTTTGTCCATACCAACAACTGATAAACTACCACAGTCAAAATGGAAAACCACATCTGTTCAGGAAGTGTGCACAGACAAGAAAATTACTTCATTAATCATTATCTCTGTGCCTCCAATCAGAAAGTAATTTCTGGCTCTTCAATAGGAAAAATGCAGGTGTATCTGCTTTGCAAATTACTTACTACCTGTGATGCTTAGACTTTGATATCCTTTCTAAAAAAGTTAAGTGTGGAATACTTCAGGTGTCCATAGTTAAAAATCACCACTACAATGTAGTCTGCATGGACAATTAATAATGAAATAAATCAGAACAAATTACACACTGACATTATAAAGCACTGCTGGAACAAAACAAGTGGAAAAAAACCCCCACAAAGTTCTTTGTTTAGCAGATGAATCAATTTCATCATCCTTGGTAACAAGATCAGGCACTGTAATTAACTGTTAGAAAGCTAGTAATGTAATTCATCCAAATTGACTGAAAGCAGGGTGGGATGCCTGAGTATGTTTTTGTGGAAGGGTGTTAGCTTTCCAAACCCTCTTCACAAGAACAGAAAACAGCATCAATATTCTTTTTAGTCAATTAGATACAGACATTTTAATCGAGCTGTAACTAAAAGTCTTTAGAAACAAAGAGCAAAGGGAAGATAAAAACACCACACTCAAGTACTATCTTAACAAAGAGAAAAAAAGGAAGAATGAGGTTTCGTATAACTAAGCAGTTTCTGTAACTAACTAAAGTGTTCAAGAGCAAGTGGTCTCAAGCTGGAGACCTGATCTGTCAAAACTTTGTCTCTAAATGATTCCCACTCAAGTAAGAACATTCGTAAGAGCTATAGCACTGATCTTTATGCTTCTCTCCATGGAAAGTAGAGGATAGAGGATAGAGGATGAAACAAGTACAGTTCCTAACATTATTTTATACACTGTCATACAGCATTCCCTTTTATGTTTGTCTCTATTTCCACTCTGAGTGACATTAGTACAGTTCAATAAAAATATATTAAAATTTCGGCATAGCTGGATCTTAACTGCTTTCAAAATACCTGAGCTGGTCAGAGGTAACTCTTACATCATATGAAGCAGAGATGGGGTAACCCTGTCACCTGCGTACAGGCCCCTCAAACCTACCACAGGCATAGATGACCCAGCCTTCTCTGTGGAACTTGGATCCAAGCTACACTGAAGTCTTCAGTTTTTTTCAAAAAAACCAAAAAACTTCTCTAAGACACTACTGCATTCAGAGACATTGAAGTTTAACCATGCACTACTACAGACTCTGTAATCTTCCATTCTGTGGTCTTCAGGGCTGTAGATAAGCTCTACTCTCAGAATAACCTTGGCAAAACCCTTCCTTCACTACATTCCCAACCTTTGAATTCTTCCAGTGTCACTTTTTCTACCCAGTACTCTGCTCTGGCTTTTAAGATCTCCAGAATTTCTTGGCTTCTCTATTGGTTCACTAGGTTGACTTACTTACTACCTATAATCAGGAACAACATAAATCCTTTACAGTGACACTGTAGGCCACTAATCTGTTTAGCAGATGCTTTTAATCATTTGGGATTAGACAGAATGTAACTAACAAAGCAGGCATAATTCGAGCAAGGAAGGAAAGAGAACAGACTTGGGGTTTAACTTGAGCCTGGTGGAGTGTGACCCAAAATATTTTTAGGAACTGCCTGAAGCTATTTCAGAACCATTAACAATTATCATTGAGAGCTTGTGGAGGAAGGATGAAGCTTTTGATAACGGCTGAATACATTGCTTATCTGTAAAAACAGAGAGATAGGAGGACCCTAGAAACACAGAACACTTAGCCTAACACTTAAGTTTTTGGAAAGACATCAGAACAAACCATTCAGCTCCTATGTAAGCACCTCATGGATAAGGACACATCAGAAGGGTTTTGTCAGTAGGAAATCACTTCGGTGCAAGTTAATTTTCTTTAAGGCAAACAGCAAGCATAAAACCCAGTGGAGATATGAGCAATTGTTGGATTGTTGCCTTGTTAAGGCCTTCATTCTCTAAGTCTCGTAGGCAAGCTATGTCAACATCTTATGGACAAAATATAGAAAAAATATTCAGAATGATGAGTTATTAATGAGAAATTGTCCAACCGGAAACCTGAGTTATGCAGAACACTGCTCTAGAGCCTCAGCCAGTCAATATATCTATCTGTGATCTGAAAGCTAGTAGAGCCTTACTTCATCTGCAAACAATGTCAAACTGGAGGGAGCTGTGAGCACTCTGGAAGATGGCAACTGAAAGTAATTGGGACAATGCAATGAGTAACTGGGTCTCTGGCCCTGTTTCTATGAGTGTATTTTCCTTCATATCTAAACCTTACGCAAAACACAAGCTTTAATCACCTAATTTGACACGTTCTAAGGCTTCCCTTTACCCATTTTGTGCTTTCATTTAATACTTTTTGCCAAATCCAGACAATTTTGTGTCTCCTCTCCTCCTCAAGGCTATCACAACTTGATGCTTGACTGCAAGTTCCTGTTGAGCAGAGCTGCTTTTCACCGTATTTGCACATCTCAAAACTGCTGTGGTTTCTGACAGTTTACATGTTACAAACCAATTAAAAGAAAAGATTAAAAATCTAACATGAACCAGGTAGGCCGCTTCTTTGTCAGAAGTGACGATTGTAATTTTCAGCATTAAAGTAATTAAAGTATTCTGGATGTTTTGCACAGGACAGCACACTGGGCAGGAATTGAATTTAAATTTGCACGTACTTTTAATGTGCTTTCTTTTTATACAATATCTAAGGAAGAAGTATTCAGCTCTTTTATGAACTAATAGTGCATGTGCTGAGGGCTGCTGTGGAAAACAAAGTGAACTCTATATAAAACGAAATCATTCCATACAAGGACACAGGAGCCTAAGGGATGGAATTGCCAGCCCTAAATGACACAGCAGCAAGCTTCTGCAGTGTCTGATCTTGCAAACATTGAACACACATGCCCAGCTTGACTATGAATAACCCTATTGAGTTGAATGGAATTACAGTAGTAAAGTCCGTGCATAAGCACTCACAGATCTGGGATTTAGCACAAGCCATTAGAAAAACAAAAGGAAGAAACCAGTCGTCTCCTCTGCTACAGGGAGGTTTCAGACCAGCAGATCTGCTCAGATCCCGGCCCAGAAAGGCTGGAACTTTCTGTAAACACCTACCGTGGAGTCCTCCGAGCAAGCAGATGGGGTGGAGCTCCCACGTACCAGAGGCACTGCGGTACCTACTCAAACACCTCCACAGTGCCCGTGGTGCTTCTGGATCTAAGGTGGCAACAAAAGGCACTCTCAAATTTGGCACCTGTGGACTTTTCACTCAGTTCAGAGAAACTGGATGGCATACTGTATATTCATTCACAGTGAAATACAAGCCACGAATAAAACCCCACAGGCCTTTTACACACTGCCTTCACCCCATCACACTGGTATTTTCCAAACTCCCGGTCAAATGAATACACGTCCAGAGCCTTTGAAGAGCCAGCCTCCATACTGCAATGCAACTCCTCTTTATTATCTTTGTTATCATTTAGATCTGACTTTGTTTTGCTTAATAGTTTTAAATGCTTTTTTTTTTTTTTTTTTTTTTTTGCTTAGGGAGTAAAGCAATTTACTAGATCTTAAAAGGTACTTAAGTCACAACACAAAAATAAATTACCTATGGAGGATTTAAAATAGGCCTGTACTCTCTATTCTGTAATGCTTTATAATTTAGTCACTGGAATGGAGAAGGGCTGATACCACAGTCAAACTGTAGGATTGACACTTAAGAGACAGGGATTTTACCACTGACTCTTAGAAATATCCTCTGTGATTCTAAGCATATTATCCAAATTCTTTGGCTGAGTTTTTGTCAGCGATCCATCATATACAACCAGAATCTTCGAGCCAGGTACTTTGATACTTTGCACTCTGAATTCTGTAAATGTATAAAGTTTCCTTTTCAATACCTCATATGCTGCCTACTCTATAACTGACGTTTTCAAAGGAAGTGAGAATGAGGTGGGAGAAATTAGTTAGAAATCAGAGCCTTCAAGTTGCAAAGAGGGGTTGGATTTGAAATCCTAAGGCTTAATTCATTAATGAAAACATCTGACAAGAAAGCGCTCTGGACACAATGTGTTATTTCTTACATTTTTCTCTCTCGCATTTGCTTGCTCCAAAAACCATGTTCACATATCAATCTCTGTAAGGTCAGCCTGAAGGTGTTGTAGTTATGGCAGGATTGGAACTGAAATAGCCCCACCAGGAAAGTGCTTTACAGCAGACTACCTTCGACTTCAGCATGGGAAAATAATACCAACAAGCCCTTTTAGGCTGATACTTCTGCCTCGTGTAACAGGAAGTGGCACGTACAGGGCTCACAGGACTCATCTGTCACACGGGTTCCTCTAAAGCAGAGGCACAGCAGAGCATGAAGCAGGAGCCAAAGGGCTTTTATCCACGCTCACTCTCCACCCTGCTCGGCAAGGCAGCAGGACACAGGGCTCAGATGAAGGCAGCAGTGCCCCATCTCCTCCTTTGAAAGGTGCAGGGCACTGATGCAGAACTGACTGCAAGGCAGAGGTGCAGTAGAGGAGGAACCAAGACATCCTGCGTGCAGTCACAATGAATCCCTCCTGGCACAGCCAGATGCTGTTCAGACGTCACTGGCAGAAGTTCAGTGTTGCATCTAGAGCTAGTTTTGGTGAGGCAAGATAGAATAACCTGTACAAACTGAAACACAGCTTTGCTGTCACAAACTGTGGCCACAATGGGGAACTGTTCTGAACTTTAATGGCGCAGTAAACTGAGTACCACCTCCTCCAGAGAGGCAGAAACTGTGTGCAGAGGCTATTGTCAGGCTATCTGGTTGTCATTTTCTTCTGCTTTCTCAACCTGAACAAAATCAGAGGTGTTAGTCAGTGTGGACATGGTGAATTATTCTCACCAGTGATTCTGTCAGTAATAACTCCTGATGCCTTCAAATTTAGTTTTCTTTTATTTTTTACTCTGATAAAAATGTTAGAAAGTCCTCATTGTTTGTACTGTATTTTAAAGTTGTCTGAAAATGTATTTTTGAGAAGGGATGATCAGTAAATATTCATCAGGATTATTCTGAAATAAAAAGTGGGTTTAAATTTGATCACTCTCATAAAAAAGAATTGTAAAAAAGTCCTTGTGTGAACAGACGTATACACATCCTTATGATATCCTGTCAGCGCACTGTTTCATAAGATTATACCATCATATGACAACAGGCCCATTTGTATCACAAGCTTCTTTTGAACAGAGGATGTGTTTCAGCAGTTTGGAGTTCTATCTCATGGGTGGGTGTTTGCTAGAGAAAAGATATGGATGGGCCTATTTAAGCAAGTGGACAGATAAAAGTCATAGAATACAGTTCCAGGGTTTTGACAAGTGTGAAACACCCTGAGCTAACTTTGAACAAGACAGCAAGTACAAAATAGCAGCAACTGCATGCCAAGAAAGCTTAGGAACCCCAGAATGCCTGCTGAAGGCTGTCCAAAATCCTGGAGCTGTCAAGAAGTTTCTGCTATCAGGGCAGAGCAGAGCTGCCACATGAACAAGAATTGGAGTTAACCATGTGACAAAGATATGTCATTGGCATTTCCTGATATTTAATATTTGTGTAGAATATCTATGCTTGGTTCACTGCTGTGTCACCTGTTAGTTCTATGGTTTCAGCCACATTAGTTTCATGCAGCTGAAATGTTTTTCCTGGCCACAAAAGTTTTGCCTTGCCCAGATAGAAATCGCCTCAGATGTTTATCTTGATCTCCTAGAACACTGGCCCAAGAAACAGGAATAAAAAAATGCAGTTAATGGAGCAAACAAGCAGAGAGGACTGAAAAAGGAAACTGGAAAACACAGATCTAAAGAACAGAACAGCGAGCTACCTTCAAAGATATCAGAAGAATAGTTCCAGCTGCAAGAATAGAGAGGTATAGTGTGTGACTGTTTACTTCTGTATACATTAATAGAGGAGAGCCAGACCAATTCAATAGAAGGCATTATTACTGCCTGTGTGTAATAACAGCACACCTGAAAGTACTAGTGAGGAGTTTTAACTTTACTAGGTCCAGTTCTTACCTGAACAATTGTCCTTATCATCCCCTCAAGTTCCCTCTGCTAGCACCCAGTAAACTGGCATTTTGGCACCTTTCACATCCTTTGACAGCATATTCATGACTCCACAATGTATGTGGAGAGAAAGTCAAGCTCATTGTTTTTAAATGCACTAAAACGAAGGCAGAAAAGTCAACCACAGGGTATTTACATGCTCGTTACAAAAAGCAAGGATTGGGCACTAGACAGCTAAGATCTATTTAGTCACTTGTCTAAGCCAATGTGATTTCTTTGAAATTTGGACAGATGCATGACACAGTTATTGCAGCTCAACAAACAGCTGGCAATTACTTGAACTGCAGCAAAGTGTTCACTCTGTATCAAGAGATGTCAGATGACAGAGGGATCCAGACCCACGGGGCCCACAGGCTTCCAGCTGTGGCACAAGATCAGGAAAACTAAGTATTGTGCCTGCTGTAAAGACTAAAGACAGTTGCTCAATGTCTGCTCAATGCCAGGCTTCATATAGATACTTCAGACTAATTCTACTGCCACAGAGGAACTGAGCACCAGCCTTGCTAGATCTAGGCTTTCATATCTGCCTTGTTTCCTAGATTTTAGTTAGGCAGGATCTCGGCTCCCTTGGTAGAATAGATTTTAAAGAAACTTGAATTGGACGAGGTGATATAAGTAGGTAAAATATTGGCTGATTAACAAAAAAAGAAATAGGTAAAGTAGATATTTCTGTTACCTCTCAGCAAAAGAGCCAAGGAAATGCTGAAGCAAACTGCAAGATGATAAATTCAAAGCTGATAAGAAAGGTCTTATACATATATATGTAATAGAAGAATTTCAGCCAAGTCCTACAGTCAGACAGTGTCACTGAAACTACAAGATAAGCAAGATTCTACCAGGGTTTACACATTTATAAAACAGAGTTCTGGTAATCATTTTTCCAAAGGGGAAGGACAGCTAATTACATGCTCCCAGGCTCAGTATTTAGAGATCACATTGCAACAAGGAAGAGGCTCCTTTGAGGACCACAGTCTCACACATACTGATTAAAAGCATGCTATGCTTCCCCTAGAGCATCCTATACTGACCACTGGAGAAATGGAGCTGTTGTGCTGAAGCAGATCTGGAAATGGACCAACTCCTGTGACTTGTCTCAAGGTACTGTACAGGTCCATGGCCAGGCAGTGAGGGTCTGCAGGGAGCTGGAGACTAACTCTGCAGCAGCATCACCAGGGCAGGGCTGGGTTGAAATGGGGGCTTGAGCCATGGACAGGGTGAGGGAAATCCCTTGGGGAAGCTGGGCATTAGTGCCCTCAATGCCATAACAACTTATGAAAAAAAAAATTAATTACTCCCAATTGTTAAATAGTTTTTCTATGACCAACTCAAATGCGGCTTCCCAAGTTACACTCAAAATAAATATTCATCAGCTTCTATGAATAATATCTCTATCTCTTTCAAAGGGTGGAAGCATTGGAGTAGGAAAAGCAGACAGACCCACATTCTGCTCCTGGTCCTGCTAATAATCTGCAGAGGGGAGGTCATTTGTCCTCAATTTTACCATTTTAGAATAGGGAACAATGAAACAGTCCGCAGTAACAAGCAATAAGATTTACACATGGCCGGCCACAAGAAATGGGATAATTTTGCATCAAGCCAATTTAGAAACTCAGAATTGAGGTTGAGAGAGTTGTTTTGTTTGCCAATATATGCTATATCTTGGGGTTATTTTCTAGCTAATTCATACCCAGGCTCTCTTGCCTGAGTTGCCAAGAGTCCAAACAATACAATTCTGGGAAAGAGAAAATAATCTCCTCAATGCATTTGTAATATTTTAAGACTATGTAGAACAGTCTATCAGTAGCTAGATGACATTGTTAAGGCTAATATGACAAGCTTATCCGGAACTGGATCTGTGCAAGCAGTACCCCTAACAAAGAAATATTAGAGGTGAAGATATAGTCAGAGTACTCAAAGTACAGGGTAGATTGTTTTGGTTTGTTTTTAATCAGGTAACTCTACAATTTAGCACAATTATGTCCTTCCACATAACTGAGTGCTATTATCTTAGGAGTCAAGAAGTAATCAAAGAAAATCTCTGCTCTGATGATTTCAGAGGTTGGTTTTTTTTTCAGATACATTGTTTACAGACTATCATAAGTTTTACATTGGTCATAAGAACAGATGCTGTCACTGTTCCAAGAATCTAATAAACACACCTAGCCATCAAAATCAACCAAAGCAGAAAAAAATTTCTTTAAATACTGCTTACATCTGTAGCTGATGAGATATTTATAGGCAGCTTTTCTGAATAAACAACCTAAAACTTCAGAATAATTTTCCAAGTGAAATCAGGTAAAAAGACAGAAGTGCCACTTAGGCATGAGAACCATCAGTGTTTCTCACAGACATATAGCATAAGGAAAAAGATTTAGATGAGACAAATGGAAAGGGTCTAGTCCAGTGTGACTGGTGTTAATAAGAGTCTTTCCATTGACTTCACAGGGCTAATATGGCCAAAGATAGCATTTAGCAAGAAGGCCTGAAAAATGAAAGCACTGGATGAAGGATATGAAGGCTAAGGGCAGATCAGGCTGGAATTATAATGGAGTTAGGATAAGGTTGGACTTTCAGAAATAAAGTATCAAACTGATTGCAGAGAGGGTCTCTTATATTTTACAGCCAAAAATGTGATCATTTACTTAATTTTACATCTTTCTTCTAAATCAAATTTTGGGGGATATGCAACATTATTGACTCTTACCTTCTTAGAAAGGTCTAAACTCCAATTGTCCCAAGTACCTTTGCCACTTATTGGCCTGGAATTTTATCATAAATACTAGAAGCAATAATCCCTATTGAAACTGCTATCATGATATTGAGAGGTTGGCTTGCATGGATATTTGGTCACTGTCTGCCAGGGAGGTAGTCAGAAACCAATTAAAGCTGTCTGGCTGTGCTGACATTTTACTAAGTGTTCACCAAGTCCTTAATTTCTGTAAGTGTACAATAAAATTTGAGCTGCTGAGAGTGAAGGGAGAAAAAAAAGCTCAGTCCCTGAAGTCTCTTCTGTATCAGGTTGAAATTTTTGTTTAAAATCAGGTCTGATCAGTTCCCTAACATGAGTAAAAGTCCTGTGTAAGAGGCCATGTCACTCTCCATTCCAATGGCCAGAAGCCATCGTTTCCACAAGAAACAAAAGCATCTAAAAGCTTTAAATCCTATCCCATTGTAGGAACACAATTGAATTCTCTTGCCAACATGAGGACAGAATATACATAGTCACTGCATAGGACTGACAGTCTGTGTGGGAATTACTGAAGTCTAGCTACAAGATATCCATATACAGACATTTCCTGCCACGACAATGTTACAGTACTAAGTCAGCATCCAAAGTATTCTAAAGTACAAAAGGAAAGCCTCTAAAACGGGGAGAAGGAAAAAAATTATACACAAAGATCACTTCACATATCCAATACAGGCATTTAAAGTGGAGGATATCGAGGTCATATCGTGCAGCCTTTTTTCAAGCACATCAATAGGAGTGTGTTTTTAAAGTAAAGCCTGAGGCAATATCTGACCTTTTTGAATTTTATTTTCTTTTTCCTTTGGATAAGATGGTTGTGAGATGCTGCCCAAGAAAAGAACTATAAGGCATACCAAACTCAAGCACACATTTTAGACTGAGTATTATCTATGTTTCAAAGTACAGTCACAAAGGAACGCTGTGAGTATCAGTAAAAGAGAAAAAAGATTCTTGGGTCCATAGTTGGATAGTATTAAAATAATCTAATCTTGCTATAAACAAAGAAAGGAGAGTTTAACTAGTCAGGCATTACATCAGTCATGTTTTAAGTGAACACAGCAATTCTCATGGAGGTTTGATGGCCTTCCAAACTCTCAAATTAATTTTATGGTGACAAGTGAACTGATACAGATAACGCTCTGAAGCAACTCTTGAATTCTATTGCTCAGCACATGGAGAAAAACAAGATTTGCCCAGAATTGTCATGATGGAGAGCATCTCCTTCTTCCACAAACAGTTTAGGCTAAATACTTTTGTGTACACAGACATAGACATCTGAGAAGTAAGCAGCCATCATCCATATCAACTCCTCTTCTACATTGCTTCAGCTCAATCCCACTATAAAAACAAGAATTATTGAGTCTGCACTGATTTTCCACTGTTCTCTCACTTTCCTTTTTCCATGCCTAATGACCTACAATTACATTACATATAATAATAATAATTTCAAAACAAACAACAAACCATAACAAACTACACTAAAGCATTTGTTTCTCTATGTACCCAGGTGGTACATCTGTGCAGGGAAGCAGACTGTCCCAAACATAGCTCTGATGTTTTTATAAAGCACTAATACAACACTTAGTAGTTGTTTCATATACTGCCTGTATCTCACTGCTACCATTTTTCATCATTACTTCATAGCATTAATTACAGTGTTATCAGAACAGCTCTTAAAAGTGATGTAACAGGCAACTGGAAATATCTGTGTGCCATTCCAAGTGGTGTACACTGATACCTATTTTGCCTGAGCACTTATTTGCTCGAGTAAATGAATAAATTCTTCTAACAATGTGTTCTTAGAACAACTTGATTTTCTGTTTTCAGCTTCTCCTAGAAGAAAGCAGCTTTGAAAAGCATATTAAAGCAATCACAGCACGCAAGGAAATAGGAACCCCTCCATATGAGTGCTGGGCCGGGCTTGGTGCCCCCCTCTAGGGCACGGCCGCCTGATGCAGAATGTGTGATTTACTCTCGTGTGACATCTCCCTCTACTGGCTAAAGCCGTAGCAATGGTTTCCAAGCAGACAAGCAGAAAGGTTTTATCTGGAGTGGGAATCTCCACATCAGGTCACCTCCCACCCTCTAGTTTTTACATGCTTGTAATCTCTCTCTGTAACCTTAAAGCAGACAAGGTTTGTGTGATGGATTGGGTGATGATGAACGGGGCACAGTTCAGCTGAAGCCGTAAATCCTTGATGCTCAGTGCCTTAGTGAGATGCCAAAGGCCTCAGTGAAATGGTTTGAAGACAAGCAGACTTAAACAAGTTCAGCAGGGCCTTTCTTGGGAACCCAGGACCAAAGGGGAATTTGCAACTACAGTTTCTTTGCAGAAGCTTTCATCTTGGACTCTGAACAATGTCTGATTTAGCAATATTGATTATTAAAGGGTGATCTTAAAGGTAAATTTAAGTGTCTTAAGTAAAAAACAGAGGTCATTAAATACGAGTGCTTTACCAAACCTCAGTTCTTCACTCTTTACTGACCTCTGAAGCCACAGCTCAGTGTTACTGTGAGTCAGCCCCACACTAACAGTGTTTTTGTATCTGTGTTGTCTTTCAATGCTCAATAGCTGACAGAACTGATGAAAAACTATCTTGATACATTCTGAGAACAAGAAAGGCTCACCTATGAACATCCTCCAGATGGAAAGGCATGGCAGGGATTCTCTGTGAGAATTTCACCGCACAGCACCCACACACACATTCCATTTCCAGCAGTGCATCATATGCTTCCTCACTCTGGAGAACTAATAGTTTTAACAGAGCCTTTGGGCTATAACTAGTAGTCAGCAGCTATGATTAGTAAGGTACAATTCCCATATACTCCAGCACCAAATGGAATTAAGCTGGGATAAACACATTCTAAAGTTAGTCCTCTTTTTTAAGATGCTATCAGAGTTGCCCATATAGATCTACTGTAGTCAAGAAAAACTGAAAATATGATCCATTTCATTAAAAATGGAGAATTCACTTCATGCCTTCTAAAATGTGGCTTACATATTTATATATTTTGTATAGGCTACAGACACCAATATTTTTTCCTGCTACAAGATTGCAAAGTTCAACAAATAATTCAAAAACTATTTCTATTATGATTCACACAATTGTAAATAAGGTAAATAAAAGAAAAAATAAGTCATTCATAGCAAAGAAGAATTATATCCTTTTCTTTCTTTTCCATCTTTTAAATAGCTTTTTAATTCGCCGTTTCTTCCCTTTTATTTCCCTTCTTTTGTTTGATAAGCTTTTTTTAAATTTCCCTTCCCTGAATCCTGCGTGCAGGGCAAACCCATTCATGCAGAATTCATCACAGAAAAACAAACGTAATATCTCGCTCCCATATTCCCAAGAGGGAATTAACTGAAATTACCAGTTCTTGGGAAATCGGCCTAGAAAAAAAGCAAGAGAAACTACTATAGCCAAGTTGTCAGGGAAACTGTTAGCACACTGGCAGTGTGCTCAGGAAAACGGGCTATTTGAAACACTTTCTACTAAGTACCCAAGCAAACTATAGGGTCGTTTGTGGGGATTGGAGGCACACAAAGACTGAAAGCATTATTGCCTTTGAAAGGCTTAGTACCTCCTGGCTATTGTGGGGGAGCTCACTGCAGAATGGATGCTTGCTACCTTTTCAGCACAGACATAGAATTCTATGAATAGCACTTGGCTAATACCCCCTTTGTGGAAGTCTTTAGGAAGTTTTTCATTGTATAGTCCATTCTATAGAACTCCTAAAGCCAAAAGATAAGAGTTTTCTAAGGAAATTGTCCAATTCTAAGTGGGCTTTTTAAAAATTATTTGTGCCCAGCCCTGTCACATTTCCTTTCCTACTCAAGGGGCAGCAATTTTCGCAGCGAGCAGCAGACAGACTTTTGTGACAGAACTTCATTGCTTTTAGTCCTGCATGACTACATGAAAGGACAGCACTCTGCCAATTCCAAAGGCCCAGGCAGATTCCCTAAGCTGCACCTAAGTCACGTGCAACACAAGGCTGTGATGATCAGGGCAACTCTGCCCTGAGCTCTGTGTTAGGGAAGGCTCCAGACTGACACGACCTGAACTTAGGGCACACTGGGAACCTGCTGCTGGGCTGAGAGACTGCCTCCTACAGCCCTCCCTACACAGAGGCACTCAAACCCAGCCTGGTTTTGCTGTGCTACTGCAAACACATGCGACTACAGCTATGGCTGGGAGAGCAGAAGATGAGAGCTAGAGCGCGGGGTTTTGAGGTATAACTGCGCCTGGAGTAGTATTTTTGTGAGGAGAGTAATGCAGATAAAAAGAGAAAAAGCAACATGTCTACGCCAACCAAACTTTCAAGTTGACCTTGTTACGAACAACTGACCAGTCAGAGCAAGTACATTAACTGTGATGGTGGAAAGAGGGATAAGAGATCCTAGGCTTTAGCCTAACCCAGGACTGCAGTGGACATGTCACAAATAAACAAATAAATGTCTTTTACATCATATGAGGAGATGCCTTAGTCAATTGATGGTTAAAGGTGTGGAGCTCTTTCGTACCCAACATCATGTTCCAGAAGCTTCAACAGCCAGTAGCAGATTTCACATTATCATTGCATTCACATGGATCAGACAAAGAGACCCAGGATCAAAAATAGCAGTTTGGGTTATTCTAAACATAATCTGTGCAAGGGTGGGGAAGGAAACACCAAAACATAAAAATTTGCTTATGACAATAACAGGCTAACATCTGAGTAAAAAATGAGATTTTGGGGGTCATCCCAAGGTTTTTCTCCCCATTCCCCCTCTTTCAGGAATATTGCCTATGCTATACCATGCTTAACTAGATCAGTAGTTATTTGACTACAAATTTTGAGACCTGCTAAAGACAAAGTTTGATGACCTGATTTTACCTTCTATTTCACAGGTTATGGAAAGTTTCCTGCATGGCTTGCTCATAGAGTGGTAAAGGATTCCTCTTTCTCGGATTACTCAATTTGCCTGTGTGAACTACAGACCTACCAGCCCTGGAGATCCATCTAACTTGTACCTACTTATCCTCCCCAAGAGTGCTTGCCATCTCTGGCTCCCTTTCACCTTAGAGCGTGAGGATGTGCACGCACAAATACAAGGTGTGTTAAGAGGTTAAAAGGGTGAATTTGTGCTGGGAGCATTGTGTAGATGATTGGAGGCTCAGCTTGGCACAAGAAAAAAGGCCAAGGCATGCCAGAATCTGCAGAGACATATTCCTCAAGCTGCTTGAGCTGTGCTTGGCTCTCAGACTCCTAGCAAAGACCACAAAACTGAAGGTCACCATGTTCATACAGAGAACTGTCAAGCACGTGAGTTCACCACCATTGATTCCGTGCCCATCTGAGGCCCTTCCATCAAGGGCATTTTGCCATATGCATTCCTCCCCGTGCAGAGCTTCCCCTTCCCCTGACAAGGAGCAGCCATTACATTCAGATAATTCATTTCACTGGCTCTAAACCTTCAGAGCAGAGCAGAACAGCCTAGCCTGCAATTTTGCCTTTCTCTGCTCTGAGGAAAAACATTCATTGTAGTTTTCCAGGTTACCAAGCACACATTGGAAAACTACGGGGGGTAAGAGGCATGGGAAAAAGAGTGAAATCTAAGTCTGTAGCCCCAAGGGCAAGAAGGGATTGCACAGCACTGTCTGGACAGCCTGCCCACAACATGTGGCTCTTCCCAGTGATGATTATGTTCACCTCCCCTGTAAATTAACCTGCTTAAGCCACCTATGCCAAACCTTGAAAGAAGAGCCAGAAGACACCTGCAGCAAAGTCTCACTTCTATGAAAATTTTCCTGTTGGAAGCAATTGGGAAGGATACTCTTGCACAGACTGGGACTCTGATTCTATTCAATTCACAGCTCAGCAATCAATTTCCATAGCAAGACAGAGAAAGGCAATCTGTGCCTCAACGACTAATGTATAACAGGGAAAGAGTGCAGCCTTTCTCCCAAAGACACCTTTTACTGATTTTCAGAGCTTGGCTCTGAGGTAACTGATACACAGTATAATCTAGAAGGACTTCGAAGTATCCGAACTAGCTCTTGAGATTAACTTTAAGAGCAGAAGACAGTCACATTAATAGTACTTTGGGTCAGTTAGCCCTGATAAAAAGCAGGGTCTGTCCTATAGGATGCCATCTTTTTCTCTCTACCACTAATCTCAAGACCCTTGAGAGGAGAAAGAAGCTGGCAAATGTCCCTGGCACAGGGTCACAATGCACATTTAATGCTGATGCTCCACAAATCTCTTGGTGAATGATCCCTCTGGCAAATGTAACTCCCTTTCACTCATTGAAAACACAGCAACTCTGTTCTGGAACTTCTCTAGAGGAAAAGAAAAACATTGCCATATGGAGTTGAAGAGAGGGTGAATAAAAAGAAGAGTGTGGTGTCCCTGGAAAACAGAGGTTTTGCAAATAACACAAGTTTGAGAAGAGAAACATGGCAGGTGAGATAGGGAAAGGAGGAGTACAGCATTTCAAAAGGATCATGATAACAGACAAACATGCTAACATTGGTATACAATAACACTTAATATAACACGTATTTGGCATTGCAAAACCCCTACACCATCATAAATAGATCACAGGATAGTATCAGGCCATGTGCACACACTAACATGTAGACATATCATTCCCATTAGCTTTAATGGAATTATGCATCTGACTAGGGTTTGGTAACATTTTACCTCTATGCATGCCCCATGAGCCTGCACTGAAGTAGAGATTAATTGAGACAATGTCTGTCCAGAGGATGCTAGGTGTTGAAAGAAAAAGAGCATTACTACATCTGGGAGCTGCTAGCTCCAAACTCATGCTGCTTCTTAAACATGTGATAGCTTTCAAAGTTGGTTTTGTCTTCTCTGCAGGGCTATTCCCTAATGTATCACCAACTGCATGTTCTAGCTTGCATTAAGCAGCATCCTATTCACAGGAAGCAATTTTGCAAGAAATTGAGGTGATTTCAGCATATTTCTAGTTATTAAAATCGGTTTAGCAAGTATCAAACTGAAGTAAAGTAGATAATAAGCATTAATCACCCAAGTAAATCCATTAGTCAGTTGCACAGCACTCATGGCTGTGCCGGCACCTACAGTATCGATGAAGTCAGAGTGAAACATCAACCTTCTCCAACTTGCTATAGCAAATCCATGTTCCTTGAGCGAAATAAAAAATTCCAGCCCCGTGATCTCCTCCTTGGCTCCTGCTAATTACTTTGGTACAGAGATTTCAAAACCATTTTTATGCCACAATAAAAATGAAATGGCTCATCTAGCCTGCAGAGGCATAATTACTACAAATATATTTGCAATGCAGATAATGATTCTGAATAGCATGTTTCCAAAAGTTAAAAGAAGAAAGCAGGCTGATGACTGTCACCTGACTTCTAAAACAATGCTCCCAACAAGAAGATCAGCACTGCTGCTTAAAAGCTAATGTGCCTAAAACTACGTGTCTCAGCCATCACTTAATATTTGATCTTTCCTCATATTATTGGTCAAAGTGGTGTATTTTCAGAGGGTTAGGGTTTTTTTTCATATCTTGTCAATTTTGCTGTAAGCAAAGAGCATTAGATAAAGGATCACTAAATAAATACATTTCACTCTGGAAAGTCAAATTTCAGTCAGCTGCTCGCTACTATGGAAATAGTTGTTCAATGTTTATGCATATTTAATGCATAGCATATCTAGATTTATAGCTAGATATCTCCACAAAATGAGATTTAGATTTATATGATTGTAATTAATTTGCATATACAATTGGATTTATCAATACCATTCCATGCTACTGAAGGCCATCTCCTTAGTTTCCTAAAATGACAAAGAAAGTTCCATACATGGAAAATAGATCCTCATTCTTAAAATTCCCTATTTAAACTATCCCTGTTCATGAAATGCAAGAGGTAAAGTTGAGGAAGAAATTAAAACAAAAAATATTGATTTTCCTTTTGTAAGTTATGGGAGGGAAAAAAACCCTGCAAAATATGGAAAATAGACTAATCTTAGTGAAGAAAGTGATCCTGCACCGCCCCTTACTAATGCTGGCAGCTGCACCAAGGCTGCTCAGGGAACCACACCGGGGCCTGACCCAAGTGACACATAACCATCTGCAGCCAGCTTATTTTTCAGACAAATCAGTCCTCTGATCCTACCCACGACTCCATCCCACACCCTGCTGCAGCAGCTCCACTTCTAGGGGCACGTGGGGAGGGTGGAAAAATGAACACAGGAAAATGCCTGAGAACAGGCGGTACATATGCCATCCCCATTGCCAAAATAAATGACTTAGTAAGTAATTAGTTTAAACCTCATTCTTGAAGACTTAATGTGTCTGAATTGCTGAATTCGGATCTTTACTCCTTCTCCTCCATCAAATCTTTCCAAGAAATCCATGAGTCTAAACTTACTAACCATATTTTGAAAACTGTTCTTTCATTTGCAGTGAGGGTTAAGTAACCACCCTCACATCATCTTTCTCTCAAGCACACAAAGCCATCCCCAGTACCATGCTGGGTGGGTTAACTTGTTGAGGGGACTAATTTATGTTTGAGATTATTGATCTTGCCAGATTCTTTTCGTACTTCCTATTCTGTCTCAAGCAAGAGCTCAGAAACTGTTGAAAACACACAAAGAGTTGGACAGCAGGCAAAAAAGAGAACAAAAAGGGAAAAGAAAATGGACAAACAATAAACGTTTGAGTCCGAAACTGAAATGGGTTAGTTTCCAGGTCTTGTCTAGCTTTAATCCTAGATGATGTGTTTGCCTGAGCCAATCTGTCCATTGTCAGCAAACAAATAGCAGTCAGCAAACACTTCAACAATCTTCTCTTGAGTTATTTTTTTATGTTCCAGCTTCTTCAGTGCCAAGTGTTCAAACCTATTTGCAATGATTTGATTTTTTTTCTAGTCTGAAGAATGTGATGACAGTCAGTGCAAGAAAGCTGTACAATAGTTAATATTGTGTAAGTGCTAGAATGAGAACACTGTTGTCAGTATACATGGTCATTTCCCTAAAATGTACTTATCCAGTTATTAGGCTCGCTTATTCCTTGCTTGTGTGGACTCCTGGAATTATAGAATACTAAATCTTCAAAATGTTCATTTAATTCTATTGACAAAATAGAAAAAATGAAGGTGAACATCTCAGGATCAGATGGGCAGTCATGTAGGAAGAGCACATTCTCTGGAGAGCAAATGGAAGATCTTAGCTATCATATACAGCTTCATAAACCATTAAAGAGACAGAACACTGTCTGTTCACAATTAAGTCAACAGCGAAACCTCACTGGCATAGGAATCAGGACCAACATGAGAGCTGATCTGAAACACGTGTCCAGGCCCTAGCAAGCTACCTTGACACAATGGTTCACCCTTAACTACTACACTAGCAGCACTTCCCTCCTGAAAAACAAAGGCAACTTTCAGTAATATACTTGCAAGGAAGGAAATCCAGAAATTCTATCTCATAAAAGCTCTTTCCTTCCCACCCACTTGGAGAGGTTTTTTTCCGCTTCTTGTCTCTGTCTCATTTCTAAGTCAAGCTCCTAGCAGCTGCCTATTGAAGACCTAAGTGATGATTCTGGCTGGCTGATGGCAGCTTTTTTCTTTCAAAATAACAGACAAAGAAGGATACACAATAAGAAAGATTTCTTCACAGTTTCCAACACAGTGGATGAGTAATTCCAAAGGTATCAAGAATTTCTTCCATTTGCAGTATTGCTCTCTTCTGCTTTATTTAGAGGATATGACAAAGAGCTAACTTAAGAGATATCAAAAATGCTATACCACACAGAACGATCTCCTTTGCAAGGGGGGAGGATGTAATTAACAGCTGTCACATATAGAAGTTCATTGCAGATTATTCTTTTGCAATGGAGATTTTTGAAAACGTTTCAATAGTTTATCAAGATAAAACAATGTAAACAAAACAAGATAAAACCTAAACAACTCCCCCTGTAATTTATTCAAATGTTTAAACACTCTTTAAAAGATAACTTAGTCTGCTGCTGAGTGACAAGCAGGTGGTATATAATAACCATACACACAGGCTTTTCTTACTTTTAGGCTTTGATTTAAAACTCAGAGAAGATTCCAGAAGAAACAGCAAACTGCAACTTGCCACATGTAAACTGCACTCTTGAAAGCACACTCCATTCACCACAGCAATGGTGAGATCAGAGAGTATTCATGGTGAATCTCTGTGCTACATGAAAATGCACTTTCTATGTAAAGCTTATATCCCAGAGATCTGAATTCAGTTTTGATGTGCTGTTGATTTTGCTCACTTTTGCAAACATTTGCTAGAACTGCTGTTATTTACTTAATCACTACTGCAGACCCAATATCAGCTGTGGATAAATCAACAAGAACATTCTTGTTATTCTGGCATGCCTTCTGTTAGCTCTTATAAAAGAGATTTCCATTCTTGCATGCCTAGGAATAAAAGTTCCATCAATCAGAATCATTCACCAGTTTTGTAATGTCCATCTGCCTGACCTTCATTGCCTCATGCAACAATCAACCTGCTGAGTCTTCTGTAAAGAAGAAGCCTATTCATCTAATCCATCAAACAGAAAAGGAGTAGTTGTTTTGGTCATATTTATGGAAAAGGCATGCTGTGGTGGCTAACTGAACCCCAGGATCCACATTACCTTCAAACTCTCACACAACAGGGGCAATATTGCAGTAATCACACAAGCAGGCAGCTGACAACTGCATTTAAACAGATTGAGCCTCATCATCTTTAGGCCAATGCTGTAATGAGAGGACTACAAGCAATAATTATTTTAAAATTACATCCCTTAGATGCTGTTTATGATACAGATTTTCAAGAACATTTACAGTAATATTCTCCTTTAGGATAGGCAGCATAGGTTTTATTTTTCATTAGCCTACAGCATCAGAAAACTTGGAGTTGGGTACGATATAAAAGAATTAAAATGGATTGAGTGATTTTGAGTATGCCTTTGGTGATTTAATCATATTGCAAAATTACTGCTGAGAGGAGGTTGACTCTATATGGCCCTAATACAGAGACTACTCTGCTCTGAGCTCTAATCATACATAAACAGTATTTGAAAGAGATTCTCTGTTGGAACTAATCCTTTCACACCTTGAGTCACATTTTTCCTCAACCAACAGGAGACACTTAACAGATTAAACTGTTGAATACTCTGGTCCAGACCTGGATCATAAATCCCCAAGACAACATTTTCAATTAAGACAACTTGAAATGACCTGTTTTTAAATACTCATTATCTGATACATCTATTTGGTTTAACTCATTATTCTAGTTATGGAACTTGTTCAAATTAAATGCCATAGCAGCATCTGAATGATAGATTAGGATAAACCCTGGAATTGTACAGCTTTGCTTTTTTCCCAAACCTCTTGACTCTGTTTTCCTAATTCCAGCCTGACCAAGGATCTCTTTAAATTGTTAACATTTCACAGATTTTTGTATTAGTGGCATGAAACTACTGAAAAATATATCATGAGAAAAGCAGAAGCACTACAGATGGGGAAGCAGTGGCAAAAACTGGAAATAAGAACTAGAAAGGAACTAGAGCTTTTACAATGATAAAAAAGATTCACCCTTTCAGTATTCATTCTGAAGAAGTTCTGATTGCTTTGTAGTTGAGGAGGAGTATTAATTTCCTCAGTTCCCATCCCAAACTAATTTTCACCACATGTTTTTCCCTAAAAACTTTCAATTACAGCAAGGACGAATAGCGTGAGAGCAGACTTTATTTTACTGCATATGACTCTTCAGTAATATATACACACCAATTTGTCCTAATTACTTCAAATATACACTGACATCTATTCAGAGCTGACCATCTAGCACCCAATATCATGGAAAATGATCTCATGTTTCATTCTTGTAAAAACTTCCATGAATGTTGCTTTTTAATTTTGCATGATTTTTTCCAGTCTTCTAGATCCTTCATAGGCATTAATATATTACAATATGGCTTAAGCTCAGACTCCCAGGCACTGCACCAGGAAGCGTTAACTGTAACAAAATATAATCTCATTCTGCTTTTTTCTTACTGCTTAGCCAGTTCCTCATCTCACGCTCTCTCTCCCGGTTAAATGAAAGGTAAGACCCTGTGACGAGCTTTGTCAAAGGCTTTTTTGAAACATGATCTCTCCATAGAAGCTGCTGAAAAGATGCGGACTACACTAAACAGAAAAGGGATCAGAAGACCAACTGCCTGGGTATGACTCATTTTCTGCCACACATGTAAGCAATGCTTCAAGAAAGGCACAGAGACAGAGATCATGACTCCTGTGATAAATGGGGTCCGTAGTTTAATGATTGGCTCCAAGCTCGCTCCAAGCTTCATCACTCTGAAAAGGAATTATTTGTGCAAATCGTTATGCTGGCTCCCAGCAGACCCTCCTAGTCTCAGTCATTAAGACTCTCCCTCTTACCACTATTAGTCATGCTGAGTACTAATATTATTCATTATTGCTCATAGTTTACTCTTTGAATAACCTCATTAATTTCAGTGAGAAATTTGCAGTAGGAGGCATTAGATAATCTATGCATTTATATATGCATGCATGTCTAATTAAAGGGTATCAAATGAGATGATTGAGTTTCTATTGCTGACCAAGCTGATCCTTGAAACTCTGGACCCAGAAGTGAAAGTGTTTGTGGCTGCTGCTAAAGCCATGCTAAGTCAAGCTTTCAAAAGTACCTGTGGCAAAATCGGTCTTTACAGCAATTTTCATGAAGATACTGCAAAGTTATACCAGCCTTTCACCTCTGGGCTCTACTGTATAAAAGAGGCTTGGAAAGGGGCAGTTGCCTGTTCCTCAGTACTCCCAAATAGCATATTAGTAAAAAAACTGGGAAGCAGACTTAAAAGAAAATACACAGGTTTGTACCTCACAGACCACTCTTCCTGTTTTTTTGTGGATGCCACTGACATTGACAACATTTCTCTTCAGCAGATCTTCCTCCTTCCAAAGCTAGGGAGAGGAGAAAGTCTTCTTACCTAACCATTCATTATAAGATCAAAATGCACTTTATGTCCCTCTGAAGGCATACTGAGTTAGGATCACCTGGGAACGAAGGGCAGACTCTATTTAAAGAAGTGAAGAGCTCATGAGAGCATCTCAAATCATCCAGGTTGTAGATTACATGAATGCAGTTGCTTTTTATTTTTTAAAAAGGAAAGTTAATTTTCTCAGTGATTTCAGCGCATTGCAAAACTTCATGTATTACAACACTTAATCTTTAATTATATTTTTAAAGAGGGAAATTCTTGTAATAACTTTTTACAGAAATAAATAGGGACAGCAGTGCTACAACAGGAGGAGACTGGAGTGGGATGCTGTCTGAAAACAGGACAATGAGTCAGAAAAGCATGACTGGTGTCTGCTCCCTGATAATTTCCTTCAAATGTTAACGGAATTCCTTCTATGGGTGAGAATTATAACTTTTTCCTCTGTCCCCATGTCTTCCCCTCAGTCTCCTCCCCCAAACAAGGTTTACCAGCACAGCTACACAGTCATCACCCATCCTGTTTTCTCACCACTACCCACCTCATCCCTATGAAAGCCGGCTGGATCAGGCAGTGCCTGTGAAGCCAGGCTCCTAATCTCATCAGGGGAGGGAGATAACAATCTGAAAGTGGCAAGGCGGGACACTTTCTAAATAATACCACCCACAGGAGAAATTGTACTCAGCTGCCTACAGACTATGCAAATCTCTGCTTTCCTGGCCTGGAAAAGGAGCAGGAAAACAAGGACAGGATCAGTCTGTGCTGTTCAGTGACAAGGCCTTGGAGAAGCACACCCAGTCTTTCCCAGCTCTTTGGAGCACACCTTGAATGTCAGCCCCTGTATATTGACTTTGCTCTGTCTCATGCACTAGACGTGGCTCACATGAGTGGTTCCCACTTCTTTGTCTGGGGCCAGGGTTAAACTTCATGTTCAAGGCCGAGCCACAGGCTAGTGTGACAGCTGAGGTGAGCTTAGTGGATCACAAAGAGGTCACAGCTCTTTTGCCACTAGATCTCACTGTGTTTCCGTGTTCAACGAAGTCCTGCTTTGTAAAGATGCACCTGATCTACAAGGGCGCCTCTTCCTCCCTCACGGTGCTCCACATCAAAAACCTCCCTCTGTCACAAGCCTGGCTGCAGAGTGTTTGAGAAGAAATCAGGACACGGCACCCTGGATGACAGAACGCTGCCTGCTTCCTCACATTGTGAACACGAACCCTCCCTTGCAGCTGGGGACAATTTTAGTCACCACAAGCTCTTGAAAAATAACAGCCTATGCACTTCCCTCAGAACTGGTGTTGTATTTTTCTCTGATACAGACAAATACTGAGGCTGGGGAAGGAAACATTTATCACCTCGTCCATGGTGGAGCCAGACTGCAGGAAGGCACCACATTATCCAGAGAAATTAATTTAATGATACTGCCACTGACTGAGCTCTCAGATAGAGTTGGGCTTCTTCACATATGAGAAGTGGAGTTCTTCTCAGGCTTGTTACCAGAGGTACATTAAACTTATTGATTGCTGAGGTGTTTTTCCAGAAAAAAGGCCAAAGCCAACATGGGCCAAGTTGCATACAAACTGTCCACCACTTCCTCTAGGAGCTCAGTCATAATTCATAATCTCATAGGGATGGACCAAGGCTGACATAACTTAGATTAAAAAAAAAATGCACTTCAGGGCTGCTGGTTCCACTAGCATAAAATCAAGAAGCTGTCAGACAAAACCAGCAACTTCCACACCTGCAAAATTCAGGCCATCTTATTAAGAATTCTGCAGTTTCAGTTATATTGTTCCAGCCTCGTCATGCAGAAAAGTCCGAATTAATATATTTCATTGTTGGAGAAATAGAGGAAACAGTCATTTACTTATCACATAAAAATATAGTGAAGAAATACTGTTTAATATGTGTCTCCCAGGTCATAAATCATCACACAAGTACCTAGGAATATTAGGACTTGAACTTTTTTTTGATAAAAAGCCCTCATCATATAATCTGTCTTCTACATATACAGTAATGGCAATTCCCATGGATATGATAAAATTATCTGTTACAATATTTTAAGAAACATGCTTCACTGGGGGTCCAATGTACAAAAACTTCTAAGTGGAAAAAGAAAACAAACTGCCAAACCCACTGTAAAACTATTTCAGTTTTGATCATGAGGATTGCTGGGTCAGTCCTGTGCCCAGATGCTGGTAAGCAAAAGGCAAATTGACTTCACTGACTTCAGTGGGAGAACAATAGGCCCTCGAGGCAATGTATTTTAAGTTACTGATATTCACAGGAATTTCCCTGCAAGCACAAATGTCATACAGTAACCACTGGGCAATAATAGAAGAGTGACATTATTACTAGTGCAGAATAATGGTATGTGACCCTTGCACTGTGCCCTATAGTGCAAATATCACTACATTTATTAAGATAAGTCTTTTCCTTTGTGTCTGTGAGGGTATGGATCACAGCAGGCAATATTTTTATTTCTACAATGACCTTTGCAAAGCTCGCACAGCTAGATCATGTTATGGTAATGGTACAACCCAAAGGTCATAAACATTATTCTGCCCTAATAACTATTAGGGATGTGATGGGAGTTAGAGGAGGTGTCTGTCCCTTGGGCCAGATTTCCACCTCTGGAGACCTGGGCTCAATATTGGCCACACCAGTGACACACTGGGGGCTAAGAATCCACCCCAGCATTTGAGCAGTTAACTGCAGGCTGTGCTCTCTGACTTGGTGAAGTTCACTCTCTCTTTAGCTACTACTGACTCTTCATTATTATCATACTGATAATAATGTTAATAATGGAGGGAGTGAGAGCCAATTTCCAAACGCAGAGGAAAAAGCTGCCATCCTCTAATGAACAGACAACATGAAGCTACAAAACCAGCCTGAAGGCAAGGAGAAGGCATTATCCTGGATAACACTGACAAAAAAAGCTTCTAACTCAGCAGTGCACAGCTTGTTGGCAGCAGGCTGCACTTGTGCTGTGATTGTCAAAATATTAGATTATGATGACAACATGTTGTGTTAGTCCATACTTTTCAAAATGACACAAATCTAGGACAGTAGATGAAAAAAGCACAGCAAAAAAGAAAACAAAAAACTTTTAAGAGCATTTCATGTGAATTTGTATAGCAGACAGAAAGTGAACAGCAACACTGGCTAATGGGTACAAATGCCTGCAAAATATGTGTATTTTCACCAAAATGGCATTTAGGGACACAGCATGCAAAGTGACAACGGAAAAAAAAGGTAAAATCCAAGGCTGAAAATCACATGGAAGACAAAAAAAAGCAGTAGTGAGACGCTAAGGAAGCAGAAGCTGGTGCATCCACTGATGAGTTCAAGTTGTCCTGTTGATTCACACACAAGCAACTCGAGGTGAAGGAGTTGCAGCAGAAAGAAAAAGATTCCTAGGGATGACACACGAATTAGAAAACCATTCACCTCCTTTGCCTCAGAACACCCTGTTCTGGCAGTGCCACAACATGTCACTTTGAAACCAAAATGGCATTGAGAAGAATTACACAAACATGGGCATGTGGTTAACCCTGCTGGGGCTTGTTGCTGTGATGTAACCACCTGATTTTTTTTCCTTGGTGTTTTGCATGCCAGGATTATACAATTATTTTTTTACAATTTTTAGCCTCCAGGCCTTAATTATATTTGTGTTTTGCTGGTACAACAGCATTTTCTGCTGTATAACTGTAACAGAGCACCACCATATCATGTCTGTGCAAAAGTAAGTGCATTGAATAGTTGACAATTGAAAACATTTTAAATATTCCTACTGTGATAGAAACAGGGAAGAATTGCACTGAGAGAAATGAAACACTGGCAATTTCACAACAGTTTTAGAAAACAAGAGGAATGTATTTGGGGACTAGACTTTAAGCAAGGTTACCAGTAAGATTCCATCAAGTTTTTTTCCCTTTTCTTCTTAAAAAAAACTTCAAAAAAACAAACAGAAAAAACGGACCTAATTTTTCATGGAAAATTACCACAGAATAAGACTTTTTAATTGTTATTATTTTTTTCTTTTTCTAAAAAGCATCGGACCTGCCTGGAGAATGTCCTATTGGATTCTCTCAAGCGAGCAAACAGATTTTGTAGCACAAACCTGCCCTCTGCTGGAAATACAAGAAAATGGTAAATACAAAAGAGAATCCCAAGGTATTTCCAAAAGGACGCTTTTTATGTTTTTTGTACACAAACAGCACTTCTTCACATTATATGTTATCTTTCTTGGAGTGAAAATGAACCGATTTTTCAAACTCTGAATAATCCACTTTATTCAGTGCTGCAGAACAGCACCTCATCTACCAGGAGAACATTACTAATCCTGCATAAACCAAAGTCTATGAAGGAAGGCAACTGCTGGTACAGTGAACAGGAAGCATTGGCATGATACAATATGTACCACTAAAAGGTACATCTGCATCTCAAATCTGAGAATAGTAAATCTTCTACTAATATTGCCACTCTCTACAAACTGTGAATGTCACAGCTGTCATTGCTTGTCTTGTCCCATTCCTGTATATTAATAAAAAAAAAGCCAAAAACCTGTTCCAACAGCTCCAGCATATATTCTGTATTCCCATACACAAAGATCAATGCATATTAAATAGACTCTTAAGTCCCTTTGGCTTGATACAAACACATCCCTTTTCATTTAAATAGAAGAACCTTGTTAAAACTCATCCTTGCAACTAAAGGACCAGCCAGTGCAAATGAATGGGAGTGAGCAGTCTTTCCTCCCTGCAAAGCTGCAGGTGTAGAATACTTGTCAACACATGGTTTGTAGGTACCAGTCACTTCTTGCAAAAGAAAAGCCCAATCTCTTCCAGCAGCCACTCACTCTTGACTGAAAGCCAGCTTGTGCCTCACTCTTAAATCCTCCAGTTCATTACCCCTGTGTGTTGCAGCTTATCCAACCTGAGCACACTGCCAAAAGGAAACTGTTAATGGCCAGAACTCAAAAAACCCCTTGTGCCAAGAGATGAATTTCAGGACCACTTACATTATAGCCTCTGCTTTTTTGTGGAATATCTGCCAGTAAATTACTGTGCACAGGTGCTCCTGCACAAACACAGGGTCACTTGAAGGATTGTAGCCACTGTCACTGCACGTGTCCCAACACTTGCAAAACTGTTCATCCGTGTTTGAAGATGAGTTCCCTTGAGATGTGATCCCCATCTTGGTATTCCAACGGGGTAAGTGGGGCTTGAGACATCGCTGGATCTAAGGTGATCAAACACACCTTTAGCCACTCTGACACTTTCACAGTGTACCTGTATTCAGATTCTGCAACTTTCTGGGGACTGAGAGCTCACCTCCCTCCCTGAGCAGTACCTACTGCTGTGCCATTATTCAGCCATGCTTTTACATCACCTGGCAGGAGTCTTCTTCACAGGCAAAGGTGTCCACTCACTCACTGCCAGGGCTGGGCTCCTCCAGAGCTGACTAGGAGCAGTGCTCACACAGACCTGCAGAGTGTTCAGACAGAGAGCTTAGTCCGTGGCATCTCTGGCAGGGAAGTACAAGTGCGGAGTCATTGTCTGGCTGGGACCAACAGATTCTGTGTGGTTTTTTATTCCTTTGTAGGACAGGGGCTCTGGGATTCTGCTGTGCTCCTTCCTGTTCCAGCTGTAACCAGTATCCATCCTGAAGAACAAAATGGACAGCCTGGCTGACCACTTGGGTTTTTTGAAAGGCAAAGGTTGCTGCACTTCCCTGTGCTCTGATTTTAACCAGAAATCCGTACGTCCAGGTGGGCACTGATGATCCTGCATCTGAAATCTGAAAATTTCTCAGCAATATTAAAGTTGACCTGCCAAGTGGACAATACCTCAGACATGCTGAAACTTCTGGAAAACCCTTATAAGTAAGCTTGCAGCCACATTCTTGGAAGAAAAGACTGCAGCTGGAAATATGTGAAAATACCTTATTCACCTGCCAAAAGAATACAGTATGTATGTATTGCACAGTTAAATCTCCTGGTTAGGCACTCTTTAGGAAGGCATTTTAGTCTAAGCAGTATCCCAGGAGAATCAGAGCTCAAGTCACCCCTTACACCTGTGCACTGCATAAATAAATCTGGTCTTCAGGATAACTCTCAGCAGGCAGAGGCTTTGCCAGGATCTTATGTCTATATAGTCAGGGTACTTAAGAGGGAAAAATACAATCCAGTAAGTATGGAACAGAACAAATACATTCTTACATTTTCATGTTGCTGAGCAGCACAGGCATTTAATTAATAGGATGCCGGGTTGAAGGTAATTTTGTGATATCCAAGATAATTATTAACTGAGTTATTGTCTTGCATGTGAGTAATAAACAAAGCCTATCTTTATTAAACCAAAGTAAAGCAGTGAATTAACTGGTTTAATGGTGTACTCACTTCCCTTCTGTGACAGGGTCCTAACCTACATGAATTTCATGTGCAGCAGTAAGTGAGAAGACATGGCATTTCCAGCCAAATCTCACATTACTCACCTATGGGCTGTGGTGCTACCTGCAGGTGCAATCACAGTGCTGAGGGAGGCACGCTGGGACACACCAGAAGGGCTGGAAGGCAGGATGAGAGCATTTTAGGAGCTGAATTCTGCCCCCAGATATTTTCATACAGATGCTCTGGCACTCTGCATCTATTTTCTAGTCAGGATAACATCCTTCCCCTCCTTCCCATTTCTCTGCTGATTTCTGTGCAACTCAGTTCTGTTTGCATTTCAACCTGTGTCAAGTCCTTTTTCTTTTTTTCCTAGATTTGTGCAGTCCAATGGCCTCAGTTGAGGAACAAGGTTGAATTTTTCATTTCTCAGTGTTAACATTCTTGCTTACGCAGTTCAGGTCTTGGTATGACAATGATAATTTTTTTCCTTAGCTGTCACTTACACTCCCTACAGTTTTGTCATGAATTATACCCCCAAAAGGGTAGTGATATCTTTAGAATGATCAAAAGGCGTTTTATCAAATGAGTGGGACACATTCTCTACGTTTTCTATGTCATAGTTGAACTTATTTGCATAGGCAGGTATTTTTCTTGCCTTGTAAACTTGAACCACTGCAATCACAGCAGATTTTTGCTTTGCCATTTCCAAATGGTAATGTGTCAAAACCCTCCTGGGTCTGTCCTGCTCACTTTGTTCTGATCACTGTGCCCTTTCTTCCCTTGAAGTTTTCTTCTTTTTTCCAATCAAAACATGTTAATTCCATCTCCCTAATTTCAGAGGCAGATGAAGTGCAGCTGACAAGTTTGAGGCAGAGAAAGGAGGAAACCAGGTTTGGCCATTTCCTTTTTGCTATCAACCTGAAGTTCCACAGCACTTTTAAGGCCCAGCCTATGAATGTGGAGACAGCATCTAGCATATCTGGGAGCTCCTCTCCATAACAGGTCCTGTGGGCATCACCTCAACAGAAATAGTAAATGTTCATTTTCCAACTGATGCCAAAATAGTAGCAGAATACAAAGCGCATTGGAAGCTGTAAAAGCCCAAGAGCTGTCCTTATATTTGCATGGTACCTCATAACCAAAGAAATCGCTGGTCAAAACACAGCTGCAAAAGGTCAGAGCCAGAAGAGGATTTTGTGCTGTTTCCGGCAGCCAGGAGCTGTGCAGAGACCTCTGGAATTGCCTCTTCCCGCAGCGCTCCCTCGCACCAGAGGGCACTGCAGCCGCACACATCAGGCTCCCCAGCCCAGCAGCCTGCTCCTCCGAGCAGAACCGGGCTGCCAATCGCTCTTCCCGGAGTGGAGAGCCCCCTCCTCTCCCAGCTGTGTGCTCAGCTGCTGCACTGGTACACCTTGCACAGGCAGGGAGAACGAATCACTCTGGGCTAAAATATACCCTGCAGAGTTTATCCCAGCTCCAAGTTTGAATACAAATTTACAGTTATGGCTTACCTGCATCCCCAGGGATTTGACGTCAGGGAAAATATCTAAAGCTTCTTCAAAAAACTTTTAAATCCCAGTTGATGCTATTGAAGGAAACAATCTTCTGTGCTTGTTATAATGTGAATATTTAGATTATATAGGCGAACAGAAACCTAGATATTCATTCATGGGACAACCTAAAAAGAGCTCCTGGCAGATTCGGGTGAGGGGTGGTAAAAACTTATCAGTGTGTGTGCACATTTGTAAATCCTCAGGCCTGTATCTGCTTCCAAATAAATGTTCTGTCTTCAGGATTAGAGTATTCAGAGTTTCCACTAATTCAGACACAAGTAGTAAGCACAAGAGACCCCAAAATATCAGCCTATCACTAACACCAAGATGCCTGTCAGAGTTAGGTAACTTTAGGCTCCCCACTGAATGTATTCAGCTACATTTATAATAATGAATAACAAATAGCAAAAAGGTCAAATACTTATGCCCTGTCTCAGTACCTCAAAGTACCCAATGTTTATAGCTGTAGAAACAAAGTAAGAGAAGTCTGTCACATGAATTTGTATTTATGTTCTGATGTGACTAGAGCACTGAGTGAACACGTAGGCTATTTAGGAAAAAAAAATATTAGGATGGGAAAAATTAGAAGATTAAAATAATATCTGAAATCAACAAGAACGGGGGCCTTTCCTGGTAAATCCAAGAGTAAGAGCATAAGCAAATCCCACTTGTGCTTTTAAAGTGCCTTTCATTTGGCACTGACGATTAACAGAAGTGGTTTGAAAAGAATAAATCTCAGCAATATGTGTTGAGATTTCCAGTGGGGAAATCTGCAACAAAATTATTGCAATGCAAGGCTGCAGAATTTAAGGGACTCCTATGGGGAATCAGGATTAAACCATATCAAGGAAGTGTTAAGCATGATAGTCCAGAAAGAGCTCAGGAAATCCTTAAAGCTGATGGCTGGAGGTTCTCAGGAGAGTTATCAATCTGTAACGTGTCTTATTCTTACACTGCATTAGCTGCTCTAGGGACAATTTGCTGCTCCAGGCAGACCCTTGGCCTAATGCCACATAAGCTCTGTGTTCCTGTGCCCCCCTTGGCACACAGGAGCCCCTGACCATGCTGACCCTGAGAGCTGACCCAGCAAACCACATCAGAACTTCAGCTGAGTCACTACGCCTTCCTCTGAATGCTAACACTCAAAGCACAAAACTTCCAAGTCTTTTCCTGCTCTTCACACCTTTCTTGTATCTCCTTTTCTTTCTCTACCTCACTTTTTCCAACCCTACATTACTGAAAAAACCCACAGCCCAGCAGCCTGTCTTAGGTAAGGCTTCTTTATGCTGTCTTGTCCTAGCAGACTCAGATTAAAATGGCAGCTAAAAACCTATGACTTCAGCAGCTGATAGCAATTACAATTTGCTAGGTCTCAGAACATCTAATAAATTCATATGCTGAATTTATTAGCAAGATAATGAGAAAGCCACCTAGACTTACAAGTCATAGCCTCTCTGTTTCCTTTTCTTTCTTCTTTGCTTTTACACCTCTGTCTTCTGCTGATTTTGTGAAGCAGAGCTGGACAACAAAAAGCACAGGGAGTGCTCAGCACTCTTCACCTAATAACAAGTCACGTAATACCATCTTTATGCCATATAAAAACCAACCAAAAACCTCAACCACAAAGCTGTCTTTGAAATAGAACTGCAGATTTTTTTCAGTTGAATTCCTCTCTGTAGCTAATAAAGGGGAGTAGGGGATATTGGTACAAACTTTCTTGATACTATAAACAGTTAGCTCCCCCCATATTTTCAGAAGATTCAAGGTGCTCATTATTTACCACAATATTTCATAGACCAGTATCTCTGTTCCCCAAAAAGGCAGATAATGGTTACTTCTGTGTGGTGACAATGCCACATCAGCATTATGAGATCTCTGAGCCCTTTATTCCAATTCAAAACAGTAACACAGCAGATGACATGGAATCAGATGAGAATTTTTTAATTCTCAGTAAAGACACAGCCAAAATCTGTATCTGGTGATCCACCCCTAGATTTCCTAGAATTTATCTGCCATCTTTCTTGTGCCCAGACACAGCCATCCATTTCTCCTACTTCCACAAAGATTTTGTGGAAGGAAAAGTATTTTTTGTAAATGGAAAAATACTTTGCTGCACTGAGTGCTCACATTAAAGAACAGAAGACTTCCCTGTCTATGAACTACTGCAAACAGTACATGTAAGGTTTGAAAAGCTGTTTGTGTATTGCCAGTTCTAACATTTGTTATTTACAAAGACAAAACAACTCTAGTAAATTACTTCTACCAAGATCCTTTGCACTAACCACAGGAGCACTACAGGTGCATTTGTAAAGCCAAAGGGCATAGCACTAAAACAGAATAATCCCTTGTGACATACAAAAGCAGTGTCTGATTTGCTTCTGTCATCCAAAGACATTTGCTGGTAGCCGTGTGCTCCCTAAATCTAAGGTGCTAATGTACTAGCCTGACTTCAGAAATCTCAGGAGCTGCTCACCCCAGGCCAAAGATATGCATATGCATATTTTTGGGGGGCCCACTATGCAATGTAACACATGAAAGCTCTGTCTCTACCAGGAATAATGCAGCACCTTACATAACATCTAAAGGAACAGATTTTTTTTCCTCTTTTTCTAGCCTAATTCTTCCCCTATTCGATTTGTAGGGGGAAAAATCACATTGTTCTTCTACCAACCATCCCCCACACCTAAAGAAAACCTGCTAGAACAAAAATCCCAAATCCCCTCGAACCAACAAATCTCAGAGTCAATGCAGTACTGGACCATACCTCTCTGTTCAGATCCATTTTAAAGAGCTACAATTTTGTGTTACTAACCTAGGGCCAAATTCAGCATGTTCAACTCATATTAACTTCAATAGTGATGCACAAATAAATAGCATTCAGTGAGACTTCTTCTACTGATAAATCCTACTTATCAATGTGCAGACTACCATATCCAGGCCTTTGTGACCCTGTCTGTCTTAGCTAGTCTGAAGCACCCTTCCTTTGGAAAGTCTCTGATTCCAGACAGCAATTCCAGAAACATTCCTACTTCTCCACGAAAAGTTTTCCTAGTTGTATCCTACTTCATCTTTCTCCTAACCACACTCCCTTGCCTTTTCCAAGCTCCATGTGACAGACTGTGTGCTAGATCATTATGTATGTACACCCTTTGCATGTTTAGGAGCATGCTGGATGGTCTATAGCCATAAAAACCTACCCCGTTTGCTGTGACAAGTGTTACATTAGCAGTCAGAAATGCTGGAGAGTTGCAAGCCCAGCAAACAGGTCTGTAAACCTTGTATGAGTTTCTGCATAAAAGCTGGAAACAGAGACTATAATGTTTATGGAAGTTGGGCATATCCCTCAAGGCTGACACCTGGAGCCTTCCTCCACTCTAGGGAGGCCTTCCTTCCTCCTAGGGCTGTCCTGTTTTCACTGACATGATAATTCTTACAGTTTAGGAACAGCTCCACAATTCAGAGATTGCTAACAATGCATTCCGGGGCAGAACTCAAAACAAAGCAAGTCAGAGCATCTCCAGCAGTGAGAGACACCAAGCACAGGTGCAGTGGTTCCTGATGGGTCTGGAAGTGTGCAACTCAGGTTCTGAAAGGAAGTCAGCTTCAGAGCAGACATGCACAAATGGGATGTAAGCGGATCTAAGACCCTGCACTGACACAGAGAATCCATATGCAACTCCTTCCCACTTCTTCCTGGTGTGACTCTGTGCTGGGCTTCATGCTGCAGAACTGGACTCCAATTTGTGGAAATAAGCAAGAAGCTCTGATTTGGCATTTAAAAGCTACAGCTGAAGAGCCTGTCCCTGGGAAGTGCTGACCACTTGATTTTTGCTGCAGACATTTCTTTTTTCCAATGCCCAGCACTCTACGCACTCTGCAGACCCACACTCTTCCTTAGGGATTTATGTCCAACTTTTCATCAGGAGCTCAGGCAGGGAAGACACCTGACTTCCTCAGAAACAACTCCAAGAAAAGCATGAACCAACTACAGAGCTCAGCAGCTCAATGATTTTGTGTGATCCACAGAAAGAAGCAACAGACTGTCAGGACTGTTCAAGAAACAAATAGGGAATTTCTCCTTTGAAATGGAAGTCGCCAAAAGTGTCAGAATATTCCACGGAAAGCAGACTCAGGAACCTTCTAATCCATTTCAGTGAAAGTTTTGCCCTCATATAATGCTGCTCTTACTACACAGCAGTGAACCTAAGATTATATTTGCTCATGAGTGCTGTCAGAAAGCAGCAAGCTAAATATACTTCTACAGTTGCAGGCTGAGGTCATAAAGCAATATTCTGCCTCAAAAACACCAGTACAAAACATTCCAAGTTATTTGATCTAAAGCATTTCAGACACTTATGGAAAAAAATTTGAGTGAAAAGCTTCTGTTTAAATTAATATGAAATATTGAATATTTAAATAGCCTGTCTAATCCCATAAGAAAGGTTCTTGTATTCCAACATGGTAACAGAATGTTTCTCTTTAAAAGCCAGCTGAACCCTTGCTTTATTCATTACATTACATGGGATTTTGGAGAAACTGCTACAGCAGGCTACTGCATAGAAACTTCAATGGTGTTTTCAGTACAGGTAATACAATACATACACTTTTTTACCTGACAGATTGGCACATCTCATTATTTTGACTCTTTTCAGCGATTTAAAGCATTGGTTCAAGAAGAGATTTTCTTGATATTAATTTTCTGATTCTATATCGCAATACAACTGATGGTGAGCCTGTAATAATTTATGGCATTCTGTGAGTTTTCCATGCAGTTGCAAAATAGAAACTGAAGGTGTGTTTTGTTTATTAATAATAATACTAGCATTCAAAATTCATACTTCAAAAATACCAGTGACAGTGATAATTCTGTGACTGAAGGTCAAACATGACTTCCTAGCAGTTATCAACATTTCTCCTCTGAAAATGAAATACAGTGTTTATAGACATAATTCTATAAAACAGTAACTCCGGTTGTAGGGCTTTTAATATCAGATTTTAAGAGGTAAGGAAATCATGTGACATAAAGCACTACGTTTTCATGAAGTAATTTTTCTTCATGAAAACTCTTCAGCTAAGTCTTGAAAGGTAGACAAGAATCCTGAGGACAGCTGGAAAAAGCCTCTAAGATGATGAGGTCCAAGCCATTAACCATGCACCACTGTCATGTCCACCACTAAATAATATCCCCAAGTGCCATGTCTATGCATTTACTGAACACCGGCAAGGACAGTGATTCCACCACTTTCCCTGGGCAGCCTGTTCCAATGCCTGAGCACTCAGCAAAGAGATTGTTCCGAATATCCAATCTAAATTTCTGCTGGTGCAACTTGAAGCGGTTTCTTCTTGTCCTATTGCCCATTATGTGGGAAAAGAGATTGACCCCCCACACCTGGACACAATCTCCTTTCAGGCACTTGTAGAACAATAAGGTTTCCCTGAGCCTCCTTTTCTCAAGGCTAAACAGCCCCACCCCTCCCATCTGCCCCCATAAGACTTGTGCTCCAGGCCCTTCACCAGCTTTGTTGTCCCTTGTTGGACACGCTCCAGCTCCATTCTTTCAGCAGGCTTTGTTTGATAGTTATCACATCGTCACCCTGGCTCTGCCACTGGCCTTCCTCAGTCAGCTCAGAACTTCTTTCTGTACCTTCCTCTTCTCTGCTCAACGCTGCATGCCTGCCATGCCCTTCAATGCTGATCCCGGCCTCCAAATTTTCTCTTTCCCTTGCACACCCACCAGAGTGAGGCCTTCCTTTATCTGCTACTGAACCACCCCATCCACTTCCAACCTGCTGCTCCAGGTGTGCCTGAACAATGGCCACCACACAATTCTGCACTCACCTGTTCCACCCCTCAGTTACTGCTGGCTGGAATTTCCAAGTGTCCTGTGAGATGACAGCCAAAATGACATTGCCTATGCAGCAGAAGATGGACCATGTCTTAATCAGACAGAACCTAATTAGGAACTTCTGGTTTTTCAAATTAGCACAGCCTGCTACTCATACACTGGATTTTAGCTTTCTCCAATTGTCGCTTTCTCACAAAGATAAAGGAAACATTTTCCACTGCCAGAGCCTGATGCAAAAGTTGTTAACACAGTGTATATCTCCTTGTTCCCAAATTAGCCCCAGGAAACCTATCCCAACAGGGATGTCATTAAATGCAGTCAATTAATGCACCGGCCTGCACAAGGAAAGTCACACACTCAATCAATATTTGCATTACTGTGTTCCCTGTCATCCCTTCCTGTCTGATCCCCACACTTCCTACAGCCATGGCACAGTGAATGACTTTGCAATCCTTTCCCAGGGACTTTGGCCTTTCTGAGCACTCAAAAGGAATGGAAAGGCATGAAACACTTATCTCAATAGCCTGAGGGAAAAAAAACCCAATTAATCTGAAGGAGAGAATTTAGTCTTTTTGAATGATAAATCTGCAATTTCACGATTCGCAGTATTACAAAATTGCCAAACATAAGGCAACACCAAAACCAGATCCTGTCCTCTGCACTGCCTCTGCTCTTGTTTGGGCCTTAGTTGAGCCGACCCAACAGAATGCAATTGTCCTTTTCTCCTGGATGTGTTTTCTGCCAAATTTCTAAATGGAACTCACAGAGAAGTTGGATGAGCCCCACAACTGGTGCAAGGTAAGAAATGCAAGCCAAGCCTATAAAGGAAAGAATAGAGAGAGATACGTTCATATTTCTTGCTCACTGCAAATGGAGCCATAAACGAGCTCAATCTCACTCCCACATATTCACTTTTCTTCTTCAGTAAAGGCATGCCATAAGAGAGCTTTTAGTTCTAATGCCATACTTGGGAGCTTTGGCCTATTAACCTTTGTAGCTCTCATGATAGAGGACATTGAAAGACAAAAGAGTTAATCTGCTTGTTCTTCATCAGGATTTTTTCTAGGTGTGGTTATGGTCAATCTTTAAACTTTTCTACAGAGTGTTTTTCGCTTTATATGTCAGTGATCTTTAAACAGGATGAGCCATTAGCACCTCTCAGCAGAACAATATGAAATATCAGCGTGGACAACGATGCAGATCAAGCGTGATGGATGTGAATAGGGTGGAAGAACACAATTTGTTGTCTCCTGCTGCTTTTGTTCTCCCTGTAACTCCTGGTTTGAAGAACACCACACCAACAAGAAAATGGATCTGTGCTTTTGGGTTTATTTTTTTTTTAAATCTCCAGTCCTAGAGTAGGCTTTTTTGTTTTTAATCTCCAGCCTCCGGGTAGGTTGAGAAGACATTAAAAGGGCATTGTGCCTCATTTTGCATCTTTCATGCTTCCCTACAGAGACTAAATACAAGTCAGAGACTAAATACAATGGGGAGACACCTTAACCACTTACCAAGAGCGCCCACAATCCAGTCTAGCAGAAATCAGTCATGGCTGCAGAATTCAGAGCAACCCTTTCAATGGTTGTGGGATCTATTTTTTTTAAGTCTCCGGTGAAATACTTCACTACGTTTTGCTTGTTCATTTCTCATGTAGTCCACTAGAGCCGAACACACCCCTTGTTCCAAGCCAAGTGTGAAATGGAAAGCAACCTGCCATGGAGCATCCTCCCTGCAGCTCCAGGAGAGCTGCCCTGAAACTCCTAATATTTCAGCCCATTTCCAGGGAAATTAATGCCACCTCCTCGAAGGTTTCTCACTCAGTGGGAATGTGAGAAACAAGAAACACACATGTTCATCACAGTTTTTGGGAGCAGAAGCCACATTTTGGCTATTACACGTTCCTTTATACCATGCAACGATTAAGCTCTTTCTGGTACAGCAAAAACAGAGAGCTCATGTTTGCTGATACCTATGGTAATGGCTTTCTCTTCTCGTGGTTGGAATAAGGAAATTGCTAGAAAGATCTAACCACAGTCAAGGAAGCACCAAGTAAAGGTAGAACAAGTGCATGCCCATGGACAGCTGTTTTTGGCTATGAGAGGCGCTCTAAACCTACACTCCATCATTTGCCCACAGATACCTAAATGCTGAGATTGCACCACTGTGGCATCTCCACCCTATCCAAAAGTCCTCACCCTTTTCCAGACAAGAATGTTTATACCAGCCTGCTTAATTGCTTTTGAAATTCAGTACCTAAACTGGCAAAGTCATCATCAAGACATTCACTGTCATGTGCTGAGGGGTGGCATGGAAGGGGAAAAAAAAAACCAAACAATCACAAATATTGCTGCTTAAAGTGCTGAAAGCAGTCCCCAGCACCCCTGGCAGGAATATACAAGTTTTTAATCCTTACATTCTGCTCCATTTCTTCTTTCTGCTCAGTGCCAGCATGAGCATTTCTACTGCTGCACACTGAACTGGAGAATTGCTGTGTCTGAAAAATAACCCCTTGTTCTCTTCCCAATCCAGACATCTGACATTTCCAGAATTTTGTTATGTACATGTAATTTAAGCAGATGAAGTAGAGAAATACGTTGCATATTTGAATCAGAGATGTGCAATGCAGATTCATCTGCTATTCAGGACCATTACTGGCACAAACTTTAGGAACTTGATTTTTCCTCTGAGTCAAAGTAAGACCACTCAAATGTCACAGATTTTGCATACATTTTTCTTCTGGATCAAAGATATTTCCCGTCAAAGCAAGAAATTTACCTGACATTTCCTCTCCTATAATGTTGCAAAGGAACTGTCATACAAAGGCAGCAGAGCTGAATCCTGCCTTCATTGAAAGGGGTAACAGGAGAGTTGGGTTAACCATAATCTTGCAATATACAACAAGAAGTAAATGGCAAATAAGCTAATCAAGGACGTCAGAGGACACCAGGCTACACAGGTGAGGCTTTGTCTGTCTTATCTGGGGTAAGAGATAGGATAAAATTTACATGCTATTGTGAATAGCTCCTGAAAAGTCATCTTTGCATTGACATGTCCTCTGCAGTGTCAATGTAACAAGTCTGCTTGCTCAAATCATACCTTCATCAGGGCAGGAATATCATGTTATAATATTTTTACTTGTCATGGGAAGTGAGCAGAAGTAAGCAATAACATTTCTGTTGTTGAGAATTTATCACTAAAAATAAGCCCACTCTAACTACCAAACTATTTTGTTTCCTAATTAAGGTTGTTTTCTTCCTCAAAGGAAGTTTGCAGCTATGCCAAGCAATTTACAAAAATGACATTGCTTTGTGGACAAATGGAATTATAACTACTCCATGAAGTTTAATGATCAGTGCCCTACCCACACCTCAGAACCATGCTCCAAGAGAACCAGGAATCATAACAGAACAGACTCCTTTACCCTCCTACTCTGCACTGCCATATAAAACCACAGTACAGAGGAACCTTAACATGGAGTTTCATTGTCAAACCTGCTGAAATGATAGTACTTGATGGGGTACACACTTCAGCAGCGCCTACTTCATCCACAAGAGTCCTTCTACAAACTGCAGAGCTCATACTCCAGCAGAAGAGAATATGGACTTACATGGAACTCCTAACACAGATTTGTTAATGGATGTCCCACTCAGCACATCCTTTCCACATTTACAGATATCACGCCCCGTGGAAAGAGAACTGATCTTTTTTGGGGGGGTGTCTTTCTTTCTGTGGAGAACACTCCAGGAAGAAGGAAATCACTTTACTTTTTGCCTGAGTTTGATGTTACAAGACAAGTGACTTTGGAAAAGCTCTAAAAACACCTGATCAGATTGGGGTCTCAGCCACTCAAAGAAGTCTGACAGTGAGAGGATAAAAAATACAGACTACTTTTGAAGCTGCAAACATCATCATTACATGAATTTAGGTATTCATTACTTTAATTCATTTTAATGGCATAAGCCCAAATGCAGCATGCTCTGGGAAAAGGCATCTGCTCAATGCCTTCCCCAAAAGCAAGAAGGATGAAGAGCTGTCAGCCAGGTTTAGTGCTGTTACAGGAACCACATCATCTGAAGCCCTGTCCCATCCACCTTCTCAGATCATCCTTTGAGGGGCACTGGTCAAAACAGGTTGGAAATTAATGCCTTTGCTAATAGACATCAACAAGAAAACAGTTCCCTGCTGCAGAAGGAAACTAAATAGCACACAACAGACAGAAAAATCAATTTTGTTCTACAGTCTAGAACTGACCTAACAGAAAAAGCCTGGGCGGGAGAAGGACTCTTCCTGCAGAAACAGAGACTTCCTGCACCTGATTAACATCACTCACAGGTGGAAACCCTCTGCAGGCAGGTAGTTTCCCCTGTGACTAGAGTTAGGCCTTTACTTTGACTCACCAGGATCAGAATTGCAGATTCTGAACTGCAATTTCCATCCAGCACTCTCTGTGTTTATGCAGTCCTTCAGGGCAGGCAAAGCACACAGCATTCCATCTCTTCTGTATTTCCTCTTCCTCTCCTGCATTTTATCTGACTCTAAAACAAAAACAGGAGAGAGGGTGGCAGGTTAGAGGAAAGCCTGCAGAGGATTCCTCCTGCCCAGATTAGGATTTAATTGTATTCCTAGTGAGTCCCTTCTGGTTGCCCTCGGTCTTTCAGATGAATGTTTCATCAATATGATTAGGATCACATCCCTCAGTCTCCTCTAGTTACACAATCGGTTGTGACAGCTCAGAGTATAGTACTCCCTAAAGGAAATATTAGATACCACCCCATCTTTTTATTCAAATCATAGTTTGCACTCTACACTTTCAGGCTAATGTCATTCTCCCCTGCATGACATATCTGTGATACCCTGAAAGCACTAAAATCCTTCCAATAAGGATTAGATTGTTAATATTTATATTAGCCATACTCATATTATTATGATCACGGCTACGGGGATCTGGGGAAAAGGATGAGTCGGCGACAGAGCTCAGGGGGCTGGGGAATTGGGCTTGAATGTATAAGATATGTAGGGCAGTAACAGAATATTATTATTAGTAGTAGTAGTAATAATAATAGGGTAATGAAAGTCACCATTTCAAGTGGTGGACGGGCATGAGGGAAGTGCCGGCAGGTCCCGTCTCCCTCGCCTCATTCCCCCGCCTCCACTTTGTACCCAGAGCCGACGCCCCGGCACGGCTGGCCGATGTTCCCGTTGAGAAGGAGAATTTCTGAAGAGTAGCGGGACCGCAGGAGCCACTGGGAGCCTATTCCTACTTCGGCCTATTCCCACAGAGGCGACCCTGAGTGGGGGCTGGAAAATAACTTTTCCCAGGAAAGCCCCCTCCAGGCACGCCTCACTGCCCTCAGAGAGGAGGAGGTGGGAACAAGCGAGCAGGTGTTATAAAGGCGGCGTTGAGGAAGGTGGGAGCGGAAATTCAGACCGAAAGTAAAACCCCATCCCGTTACTCGAAGAGAAAACATACCTAAAGTATCTGCCCCTTCCTCCCTGGAGCACTGAGGAGGCCGCCCTGAGGAGGAAGGAGCCCTTTCTCCAGAGAGGGTCGGGCCGGTGCCGTCGGAAGAAAGAATTTCGGGGTCGTTTCGTTTTGCCCCCCGGGTGTGAAGCGGCGGCGATGCGGCTTGGGGCGAGCAGCGAGGGATGAAGTTTCGTTGGCAAAAAATTACCAGAGGCTTGTTCTCGACGTGCCAGGTCTGCTTTAACGAAAACAACACCAAAACCCAGAGTCTTCGGCGAGAAACGGCCTCAATCCATCGCACGAAGCCGTCTCCGCTGCCTCTATTGCCCCGCCGGGCGCTTATGCTGTTTAAAAATCAGGGCTACGCACCCTGAGCACGGAACCGCTCCCTCGGTTCAAGTGAGGGAATATCCCAGGGAGCTGCTGTCCCGCGGGGAAAGGCCCCAGGTGCGTATCCCGGATTGACGGGGCCAGCGAGGGAAGGAGCCGAGCCCCCGAGTCGGGCAGAGCCTTTGCCCCGCGGGCAGCAGCGGAGGTTCGGATTCCCCCTGACCTAGAAGGAAGTTTTCCCTCTTCATCGGGCAGGGCTCGCACTCCACCTCCCGCCGCAGTGCTGTAAACAACCCTTATTTATTCCTTTATTTCGCTCTACACCCGCCGAGCCCGTCCAGCTCACGATTCAAACCCGCACTCCGTTTCCATGCCAGAGCGTCGGAAGCGGCGCGGACGGGGCGCGTTCCCTTCCAGCGCTCGCTGATGCCGCTTTTCCCGGCACACGCAGGGCCGTGGGGGCTGCGGAGGAAGGGACATTCATTCACTCACTCACCCCGGGGTGTCCCCTTCCTCCAAAGCCACGAGGAAAAGCCCGCCGAGGCCAGGAGGGGCTCTCCGCCCGCAGCCCGCTGTTTCTGGCAGTAAATTACATTACGAAGCAAAGTGCAGGGGTAGTTAACTTTATCTTCTGTTAATGTAAACAAATAAGAAGCATTCCGTTTCCTGATCTTTATTTAAATCTGCCGTTGTTTATCAGTGTCATCCTATGAAGATTAATTTGATACCTTTATTCACAATTTGGCGTCTGACACCCCATTTCAGGAATGCATTATAATCACAAGGTGTTAATTGGGGCCAGCCACGCACTTACGTTTCTATTAAGCACTGTGAGGACTTTTCACAAGTATTAAGTTCTTTTTTTTCGCCGTGCGGTGCAAAAATATACAGCTTTTAATAACACAGCGCGGCGGAATCGTGCTGTGTAATCGGTGTTTGCGGGGCGGGTGGGGACGGGCGGCGTGCAGCCCCAGCCCTGGCTGGGGACGGGGAACAGCCCTTCCCGGGGGCTTCTCCGGGAGCGGGTGGCCCCACTGGATATATATATAAAAAAATAAAAGTAAGGAATAATATACTCGGCCCCTAGACTCTTAGAAATTGCCTCAAGCCCCCACTCTGTTCCGGATGGGGTCCTTGGGCAGAGGAGGCGCTGACAGGACAGCTTGCCACCGCGCAGAGCCTCGGTGCCTCCCCGAGAGGCGAAGCGCTGATCGAAATCTCCTCGGCCACCGCCGCGCCCCGCTGCGGAGGAGGGGGAGCCCCTGCCGGTGCCCCCCCCACAGCATTACCTTCACTGGGAACAGCCCCGGCCTGAGCCCTGGCTTGATTTTGTTTGCAGCCGGGAATCGTTCACGGCTTAATCCCATTACTGCCTGCATATCCTCAGGAAAGGGGTCCCGCTGCCGCGGGAGCCGGGATTCAATGGCTCTGCCAGAAGCTTTCCCCTCCGATAAGCGGGCAGGGGAATTTCTTGCCTTGTTTCGCGAAGCGCAGGGGGTGAGAAGGGGGCGGCGAGTGGAGGCAGCCCCGGAGGTGGGCTGGGTTCACAATTCGCTGCCGAGCTCGATCCGCGCCTGTCGAGAGGCGGGGGATGAAGGGGTGGTAGGGGACAGGAGACCGTCGTATTTTGGAGCGAGCTGGAGACTCCCGGTTCGTGCAGATGGACAGGAGAACCGTACCAAAGCAAGAGTCAAGAGACTTAAAAAAAATTAAAGGAAAAAACTCCCACACAGATAAAAGTGTCAGCATGGTTAGGTTTAGAGAAAACAGACAACTGAACCCCCAGGATTGTGCTCCCTCCTCCCCTTTTGGGACACCCAGCAGAGGCAAAGATGAGGCAGAGCCTTACCCTCTTATGCCTGGCACCACCACATTTATTAAAAATTATTACCATGTACATAGAAAAAAAAACAAAACAGAAACAAGTTTCTTGGGAGGGGAAAAAGTTTGCGGGCCAGTTGCTCTGGGGCTGATCAGTTAAAATGGCTGAAAGTAGAGGCAAGAATGGCTAAAGTCACATCACTTCCAGTTTCATACAGGGCAGCTGAAAAAGTCACTTTACGTACACCTAAATAGAAATCTCCTTTTGCAACGCTTCATATGCTAAGTTTGATTAAGCAAAAAATGCCTTTTGAACTTCAAAACACCACCGGATGTCCTTCCAACTGAACAGCTATAGGTCAACTATTTATACATTATTCCACAATATTCTACAGTGTACCTAGACAAAACACAACTGTACACTTGATTTTTGGCCACCTCAATAAAGGTTAGGCTTTTGGGATGGAGGCAGGGTTTTTTTAATGCAAATTCTAAGCTAAGAAAAGTCAGATTTGGTCATTGTACTCCTGTTGTTGGGCAACAAGACCTTCAAGTCAAAATCCTGCCTGGCAAGCAGGCCTTATTTTGGCATTTTCTGCCAAAAAAAAAAAAAAAAAAAAAAAAAAAAAAAAAAAAAGCTGTATCTGAGCAAGATTAAACTCAGCCAGCTATTGTGGAGGGGTTGAATAAACCAGCTCAGTGTAAAAGCAGAACATAGCATTTGTGCAGTTCCCTGCAACCCAGTACACTTTTATCAAGCAGGGAAGAAAATTAAATTTGGGATTCCACCCCCCTCTTACCTTGCTCAGGAGTGCATAGATTTGATCAGGCCTCTGAGCCAACCCAAACTGTGCACACTTCAGTGACTCCAATAAATATGCCAGATATTTAGACACTAAAGTCCTCCTTACAGTCCCCCTCCTTCTATACAAGGAGAAGAATTCTCCCACGTTTAGCTCTTTCCCTACTTTGTTACCTAAAACAGTCAAAAAGCTTTGGCACCTTCTTTAAAATTGCACACAACACCTCAAGGTGGAAGGCAAGAGTCTTTTTGGCAATTTTAATGCAAAAAAAAACCCCAAGGCCACCCTGAAAAAAAAAATAAAATCAGCCAATTGGAATAAAAAAGGTGCTTTAAGAATTAGCATAAAATGCATAGTAGCCCATGCCTTTTGAAGTGTCTTTGCTATAGTCCTCAGTATTAATGTCCTCACATTTCATTGTCGGGGAATTTTCGTTGCTGGAAGTGCTAGGGGAAAGCCGCCTTCTCTTACAAGCACCCGTGTAGACCCCAGAATCATTTGAATCTAGAGACTTGATAGAGGGTGGAGTCTCTATCCAGGATGAGCCCATTTCTTCTTTCACCTTGTCCTTGGAAAGCTGGTCTTCAGTGAATCCCGGAGGACTTGTTCTCGCGGTCCAAGTTAGTCCTGTGGTCATTTTTCGCTGGTAAGAGCCCCTGCTCCCCCAGCCTGCCATGGATGGAAATGTCGGGTCGGGGTAGTAGCCCAGAGCGTGGGATGTCTGTAGGGGGAGGGATTTAATGCCGTAAGGGAGCAAGGTGCTGTGAGAATACTCCGTCTCATAGGAGTTCATGTCCAGTTTGTTGGCACTGGGCTGCTGCACGGGCGTCACAAACCAGCGCTGAGGAGAGCTGGCAACCTCCTCGTTCTGCTGCGGGGACAGCAGGCCATTTGTCTGAGGGACGGTTCTCTCACCGTTGTAAAACCTGGCTGGGGGCAGGTTGTTGACAAACTGCTCTTGGAAGAATGGCTGCACGCTGTATCGGGCACCAGGGACGATCTGGTGGGATCTAGGAGAATCCGTGGGAGATGGAGTTAATCTGTCATTTTCGGAAGCTGTGTACATGCTACAACATAAAAGAGCAATACTGAGTGTTTTTCTTTACAATTCCAGTATGACAGTTAACACAAAAACACAAACATGAAGAAACCAGATATTTCTTATAATTAGAACATTTAATGAGATGGCTATTTGTTGTATTCTCATTTAGTAGGCTCTTTTCCTAGACTACAGTAAATTTTCAATTACTGCTACAAGCGATAGCACAAGTGAAGGTAGAAAGTGACTATTAGGCAAGTCTTCTGCTGGCAATTTAAAAGACACTGCTTGTTCTGTGGAGACACCCAATATATTGCTGCCAGTAAAATCTGCAGGCCAGCTGACTTCTGCCAGCACCAAGTTTTATACCAAAATTCAGAAGACAGCAGAAAAACAGATCATTTAGACTATTCAGATATTTTAACAACAGCAAAATTGCCAGTAGAAATACTAGATCTGAATAAGTGAATTAGTACTTAAAGAAAAACCCTTCCACAGACACTTCAGGCATCCTAGACTGAGACATATGCAAAAGAAGACAGAGGTGTACTTACGAGTCATAGTTGTCTCTGAAGCCTTTTGCAAAAGGATTATGGTCAATTTTGAGCTGTGTAATCTAAAAATGAAACCAGAATACATTAACATGAGATGCTGAACACACAAGTCAATTTTATTCTGAATAGTTTCATATGCAATTGTATATGTCCATGCTTACATCAGTGTTTTGATATGCTGTAACTGCTATGAACTGTGTTTCAGGGAAGATAAATGTTTGAGTCTTTGAGGAATCATTCAGATCTTCAACACCATCTTCAGTCACTTCCACAATGTGAAGTCGCGGCTGATACTTGTGTAGGGACTGCAGTACTATCATCTAAAAGAAACCATGAGAGAAGCAACATCTTTAGACAAACTGCATCTAGCATTAAAAGATCTCTTTCACAGTGTGACATTTTTCTCCTGTCAATTGTAATCTCTCAGTGTAGAAAGGGAGCAGTTTTAAACTGTTATCAGGAGCTGAGTCACAGCTTGCAGCTCTGTTTCACTAAGAGCTATCAGCTACCCTCCCCCTTTTTGAGCAACTCCAGGGGATCAATATACTGGCTAAAACAAAAGAAATTCACACATCCTATTCCAGCATTTTCAACTACTGATACAGCGAAAAAAAGCAACCGAGCTCTGTGAGCCAGTTCAAGAAAGGAACGAGTCACAAGTACAGTGATATAGTGGCTCGATGAAATGCTGTATGTAAAAGCCCCCAAACCCCAGGGCTCCCCCGCTGAGCCACCAAGAGCCCCCCAAGCCTGCCTCCCTCCCCCTCTCCTTACCTGCGCGTTGTTGTTGTTAGCACCTTTATTGTTCGTGAGCTTCAGCTTCCCGAACGAAATCTCCTGCCTCATCCAGTGAGCGCCGGTGTTGGGCGACTCAGGGTGAACGTAGACCTTGTTGCCTGGGGGAGACACAAGCCAGTGAAACTCCTGCCGGGCACGGCGCTTTGTTCCTCCGCCCACGCAGCCCCTCGGCTCCCCGGTGGCCACCGTCCCACACAGCCTCGGCACCGCGGCGCAAAAAGAGCCGCAAGCCGACCTTGGAAGAGCAGCTCGTCCCTCGGCAGGATGCCGGGTGTGGGGAAGACCCTGAGGGTGCGAACCCGGGACCCCGGGACCCTTTCCGAGAAGGCGACCCGCGGGGAAAGGGCGCGAGGAGACCCCCGGAACCTGCACCTACCTTGCATGTTGTTGTCGGCTTTGCCGCAGGTCACCCACTTGCCCCCCTGGAAACGCCAATGGTTGGGGTCCGCCAACACCACCTCCACGAAGACGTTGTAGTGGGCCGTGGGGTTGAGGCCGGTGATGTTGAAGCTCAGGAAGGGAAACATTCTCCTGGGGAAAGGAGGAAAACCACAAGGCATGCTGAGGCGGGCCGGGGGAGGGGGCGCGGGCTCCGGCGGATGCTGTGGGCGGCCGTGGAGTCCCCGTCCGTCTTGGCACCAAAGAGACTGAGGAAGCGAGCGGCGAGTCCCCCAGGCGATCCCCGCCTTATCTCCCGGCCGCCGAGTGCGGGGAAACTGGGGAGTCGCTTCTCGGGAAAGCATCCCGGGGCACCACGGCCGGAGAGAGCGCGCACCTCCTTTCCGGGGAAGCGGGCAAGCGCCTCCCGACACGGAGCTCCCCCGGGGGTGCCACCTCCCCCCATTCCCGATCACCACACCACTTTCTTCCGCTTCCTCCCCCCGAACTGCGCCCGCTTACCTGCCCTGCTTGGTGATGATCATCTCCGTCTGATGCCGGTGGAACTTGAGCCAGAGGGGCCGGTTGCACAGGAAGACCTGCGCTCGCATCCCCGGGCCGGCGGCCGGCACCCCCAGCGCCCCGAGCCCGCCGCAGGAGCCCGACGCCGGTGGGTAAGGGCCGTAGAGGGCTCCGCCGCCCGTCGCCTGCCCATACTGGTATCCGCCGCCTCCTCCGAATTGCGCCCGGCCGCCGGGCGGGCACACAGCGCCAGCGAAGCCGCCCGGGGACAGCACGGAGCCGTAGGGGTAGCGCGGCCCACCGGGCGGCTGGTAGACGGCGCCGTGCTGCGCCGCCGGCGGGTACGGGAACAGGGAGCAGGGCCCACCCAGGTCGGCGGCGGGCGGCCCGGGGGACTGAAGATAGTAGCGCTCGGAGCTCAGGCTGTCCATGGAGTAGCGGGCCGCGGCGGCGGCCGGGGGCAACTCCTCGTCTCCGCATGGGGTGGCCTTGCGGCCGTCCGGCTTGGGGGCGGCGAAGGGCGGCTCGACGGCCTCCGCCTCGCCCAGGATGGCGGGGGCCGCCCCAAACTTCTTGGGCATCTTGTCCAGGTCGAGGCGTGGCGGCGATCCCGGACCAGGCTGCCCGCGGGAGCCGCCAGAAGCGCCGGTCCCGGCGGCTCCGCCGCTCTCCAGCGGGTAGAAGGGGGCGCCCGGCAGTGCCCCCGCCGCCGTCAGCAGCGGCTCACCCAGCTGCATCCTCGATGGGCGGTGCGTTCGAACTCCACTTAATCCTGTCGACCCCGACCTGTGGTCGCGCAAGGCTGCGCTTCGGCAGCGCTCCTCCGAGGCAATTTATACCGGCGCGCTGGGCTCCTCGGGCCGCCGGGGAGGGGCTTGCGCCGGGCTGCCTCATCGTCGCCCTCCACCCCCGCCGGCCTATTGGCTGGGCCGTGTAACACTAATTTAATTAGACAGCAACTAATTGGAACAAGTCACCTGTGACTTTGGTGTGCGCCCCGTCCCCTTCCATGGCCCCCCTTCCTGCAGCCGGCTGCCCGAGAGGCTCTGGTCCGCTTCGTGCTCCCATGTCGCTCGGACTGAGGGGAGCTCCGCATCACACCACCGTGGTTGCGGTGGAGGGCCCGGCATCCCCTCTTCCAAAAAAAAAAAAAAAAATAAAGACCTTTTGCTGTGGTGGCACCGTCCTACTGCTAGGGCACGCAAGGAAGAATCCCCGGCGCTGAGCGAGAGACGGGGACGAAATGGAAATGTTTGGGTGGGAAAGCCGGCAGCCATCAGGGAGGGAGAGAGGCGATCTACCGCACCGCTGAGACGGGGCGGGGGACGCTGGCTCTCCGCAGCCTCCTCACCGGCCGCCTCGCCGTTCAAACAATTCGGTTTGTGTCTCTGCTGAGTCCAACAGTCTCCTTCTTCCCTCTCCGCTCCCTGAGCACCATCATCATCACGGGGTTAACACGTTTCACCTTATCTGTGGGAAGTGGCGGGTTCAGTTCGCAACTCCAGTTTTCAGGAACTCGGGAGTCGGTTTATCAAAACCCACGTTCCCCTTCAGCATCCCCACAAGGAAGGCAGATTTTTAATTAAGGCGGGTGCCAGATGTGTTTGGGGCTTTCTATCAGTGCAAATCCCCGCGCCTTTAGTCCCAAAAGGGTAGGGAACACGCTTGGGAAGGGGTAGATGCCCGTGTCATTTTATGGAGCAGGCAGAGCCGGAGTGAATGATTTGCAGCTACAAATCCGCAGCCCCTCGCCCTCCGCCCGCCACCGGCCATCTCGCAGGGAGCGCTGCAAGCACCTGCCTCTACCTCATGGCTGAATTTTAAACCAGACCCGCTGAGCGGCCAGGATTTCGTTGCCTGGCAGAAGGATCCGGCCGGGCTGGAGCAGCCCAGCCCTGCCGCTCTCCTCGCCGCCTCGGCCCGCTGACCCCCCGCTCCCGCCGGGCCGCGCCGCATCGGGCAACTGAGATAAATAGAACAGCTGAGCGCGGCTACGTGAGCCGGGGTCAGGGCGCTGCCGGAGCCCCTCCGGGATGCGCGTCCTGCGCAAGCCGGGCGCTGGCAGGTGCGGGCGGCGGCGAACGCCCGGTGGTGGCCGCCAAGACCGGGAATGGGCAGGACTCAACCCGCACCCCCGGCGGGAGCCGAGAGACGGGGGAAGCGGCCCCTGCTGTGCCCACCTCTGGCTGCAGCCACACAGCCGGAAGCCTGGGCTAGGCAGAACACAGCCGGCAATGAAATACCAGTCCCAGCCCTAGCCACACGTTCTCACGGGATAATGTTTGCCTCAATTTTTTACGTGGATCTCGTTCGACCGAATAAGACAACAAAAATGTGTCGGAAAAGTCAACGCTCCGGCACGAAGCCAACCAGTCGCTGGAGCCGCGAGGTGCGGAGTGGAGCAGAGCTCGGCCAAGCTGCCCTGCTTTGAAAGCAAAACAAACCGAGGAGCGTCCTGCCGGGCGCTGCCGAGGCCGAGCCGCTGCGCCCCTTCCCGTGGCCGGAGAGCCCCGGTGCGGCTTCTCTCGGCGGGGCCGGCCCCAGCCCGGGGCTGCGCTCCGGCAGCCCGCTCCCTCGGGCTCTACCTCTCCCGGGCTATTGCAAGGACGAAAGGAGATTTTACAAAACCGCAATGTAGGTTTTAATGGAGTTAATTTTGCGGTCTGAAAAATATAGACTGAAAGGGACACATTATTTCAAACATTCCTTCGGGTGCCCCGTAGTTAAAGTCTATTGCGTTATTTTTTTTCCTCCAAAACTCTGGTAATCACGCGTTCATCTGGGCAAGGTAGACAAGCTTTCGATGTTGCTTAGGTTTCCTGCAGATTGCACCCGAGAGGGGGGCATAAAATCTGTGGCTGTCCCGGGAAAGGGAAACCCTTCCGTTTTGGTTCAAAATACGCCCGGGGTGAAGCTCTCCCAAACGAAGGAAGGATTGATGAATCTTTCTAAGACTTGGGGTTATTTTCAGCTCAGTTCGGGAGAACAGCAGCCTGGCTTCCATCTCTGCCTCGTAGTCCGTAGCTCCCGCCGAGCCGGAGCTCTGGCGGCGGTGGCGGGGGATCCGGGGTCGGAGTTGCTCCCCATGGGAGTCCTGTCGAGCCAAACTGCCCTGAGACCTTCGGCGGTGCTGCGGGAGGCAACCCCGGTAATGCAGGGGCTTCTTCATTCACTCTCTGCTCTGAGGGAAGAGCTGTAATTCACCCCCTCCTGCGTCCCGCAAATTAAAGCTACCACAGTCACAGTACCAAATTATTGGTACCCAGTTTTGTCATTCCTATCGCCTGCCAATCTACCGTCCCTGGGAATCAAGGGGGCAACGGGGGGAATGTCCCTTCCGACCTCCTATAAGTCTTCTCCATCCTTACTCCCTGCCCCGGAGCCCTACGGGCGCTGGCCAGGAACATCACTGCAAGAAGTTGCGGGATCTTTCAGTCCTGTGGGACTGGAGACTTCTGAGTGTGTCCTTTAATGTTATCTTAAAGATAACACTGCAGAAACACCAGAGTCTGGTGAAGCAGAAAGGAGTATGTTGAGTTTGTGCATCTACCAAAATAACGTCTAAACTACAAAAAAAACCCCCAAACCCAAAACAAAACAAACAAAAAAACCAACAAAAAACAAACAAAAAACCACCACAAAAAACCCCAAACAAACAAAAAAACCCCAAACGGCCCCCCCCGAAAAAAAAAATTTTAGAGAAGACATAGGTCTTTGAAGGGTTATAGATTATTTTGTTTCATTGGGCTTTATTCAAATAAGGAGCATCTCTGGATCTCTGGCTCTAAAAGAGCAGTTCCAGAAGAGCTGAGATCTTTTTCTGCAGCCCAAGCCACAGCAGTGGCACACTGGACTGAAATATTTAATACTTTGCTTTTGGGCTGGGATTGAGACCTTTCCTCTTTTGCCAGAATATTGGAAAACAGCCTCTGCTTCAACAAATTGCTTTGAATCACTCTTGTGACTGAAACTGTACAACTGAAGCACCCTGCTCAGGAGGGCCTAAGAGGAGAAATTGGGAACAATGGAATCTATCAGGCTGTTACACACATATGTGTATATGTACATATGGAAATTCACATATCACCATTTATAGCTATATATGACTTTTATCCTTATAAATATGGATCTGGATACATACACACTCTTCACTGGATCTATATGGACACTTTAAAAATGTTGATTATTAGAATGACCTGTCACACTATTCCATTGCTGTATTCTTTTCCTGAAGTTCTGCTGCCACCATAGCAGGATTCACAGATATTTTCTGAATGCTACATCTGCATATTTTCAGTGAGGTATTTTTTTCTTTGTTTGATTTTGGTTAAAAGCTACCTGTAAGTTTCTGGATATTCTCTTCAATTTGCTAGCATCTGGTTCCCAAAGGGCTTTAATACTTTCACCTTAATGTCCAGCTTGTGCAGAGATTTTGCAGATTTTTGTTCTATTTTTCCAGTAATTCATTCTGTTGGCTTCCCCCCCCCCCCGCTTCAATTTACAGAGTATCACACTGGGCAAATGAAGGAAGACGCTTTTAACTTCCACTCTTTCACTATGTTTCAATTTTTAAAATCAATAAAGCTGGGATTTTTCAGATGTGGCCAGTCAAATATTACTGCTTCCTTTTTAAATTCTTGATGCCTTTCTTTTCACAGCCATTGAGTCCTTATAGTACTCAAAAAAATCAAAGAGGTATTAATATGGCTGTGCAAAGCTTGGCATTTCTGCTTGTCACAGAATTTCAGGGGCTATTTTTATGAAGAAACCAGCTACACCTTTTCAGCGCCCAGGGACTTTCTTCTGTCACATGAAGTAAATGTCCATCTCTTTCATGGGAATGTTAGGAGACTGAATTAACTGAAAATGCTCTTTATTTTCTGATGAAAACAAATCCTGCTATAGCTGCAAAAAACCATCAATCCATTTTAGTTTATGCCAAGTGGGATTTTCAGTGTGCAGACATACACAGTCTCAAAGAAACAAGTGTAGCTTAAAATCTACTCTGAGGCTGACAAAACTTGTACCGAAAACGGTTAAAAAGTAGAGTCAACTCTTGTTGAAACATATATATGGACTTTAAACAATGGAAGTCAGAACTATTATCTTGAATATTGACCAGGAAAGGTGTCACATTAACAGCAATTTTACCCTTTTTAATGATTCAGTTCAGCTACTACTTTCTTTAAAAAGGCAGCATACAGACATATGTATTTTTTTAAAAATGGCCATACATAGACATAAACCCCATAATAAAGGCAGGGCTAATCTATAAAAATCAGAAAGTAAAGAATACAGCCAAGGTATACAAGACAGAAACAACAGGCAGAAATCAATGAAACAGGACCTGGAAGAGACAACTTAGTATGTGAAAATAAAGCGGTATGCAAAGCACCTTCATTGGTCACTTCCTTTCTCCTCCTTCAAAGAACGATAGCACAAAAAAATCATTAGCTGTAATTTTAAATTAATGGAAATGCAATAGTTGGTAAAAAATACACAAATTCTGATTCTAATTAGTAAAATACGGACAGACAAGGATAAACACATTAAATACTTGAAGTGAATTTTTGGCAATGGCTAATTTTGCTAGGTAAGACCACACAACAACTTTCTGTTGTTGGGCCTATGGTATCCTCTTGGCTAAAGAAGAAAAAATAAGAAAAAAAAAAGGTGTTTGAGAAAGTGTGAGTCTCTGTAAAATGAATGCCTTTGTTGTTTTGATAAATATTTGGGAAATCTATAGTAAGGGAGATAGCAAAAGTATTAGCTTCCAGATGACTTTCCTTGCTCCAAATGGAATTGTAGAAACGTAGTGAAATAAAGAGATTGAAATTAGGAACACAAACAGAACCATAAACATGACCAGCATTTAATATTTGTAATATGGCTCATGGTTTGGGCAGGTGCACACTCTGCTGGATGAAAAAACATCTGGATGGCCAGACCCAGAGAGTGGTGGTGGTCTGAGTTAACATCCAGTTGGCAGCTGGTCACAAATGATATTTCCCAGGGATCAGCATTGGGGCCAGTCATGTTTAATATCTTTATTGATAATCTAGATGAAGTGCACCCTCGGCCAGTTCATGGATGACACCAAGTTGGGCAGGAGTGTTGATCTGCTGGAGGGCAGAAAGGCTCTGTACAGGGATCTGGACAGGCTGGGTCAGTGGTCCAAGGCAATCTGCATGTGGTTCAACAAGGTGAAGTGCTAGGTCTTGCACTTGGGTCACAAGAACCCCAATGAACACTGCAGGCTCGGGAAAGAGCAGCTGGAGAGAAGAAAAGCAGCCCAGTGGAAAAGGACCAGGGAGTGCAGGTCAACAGCTGGCTGAACATCAGCCAGCATATGCCCATGTGGCCCATGGCACCCTGGCCTGTATCAGCAATAGTGTGGCCAGCAGGAGCAGAGCAGTGACTGTCCCCCTGTACTCAGCACTGGTGTGGGCACACTTCAAATCCTCAATTCAGTTGCGCCCCTCACTGCAAAAAAGACATTGAGGTGCTGGAGCCAGTCCAGAGCAGGGTGACAAAGCTGGTGAAGGGTCTGGAGCAAAATTTATGCAGAGTAGATGAGGTAGCTGGGGTTGTTAACCTGGAGAAAAGGAGGCTCAAAGGGGACCATACTGCTTTCTACAACTGCCTGAAAGGAGATTGTATCAAGGCGGGGGTCAGGTTCTTCTCTCAGGTAACAAGCAATAGGATGAGAGGAAATAGTCTCAAGTTGTGACAGAGGATGTTTAGTTTGGGTATTACAAATAATTTCTTCACTGGAAGGGTTGTCAAGCATTGCAACAGGCTGCCCAAGGAAGTGGTTGAGTCTCCACTCCTGGGGGGGCTCAAACATCTTATAGAGGTGGCACTTGGGAACCCAGTTTAGTGATGGACTTGGCAGTGCTGGGTTGGTGGCTGGACTACATTATCTTAGAGGTCTTTTCCAACCTAAACGATTCTATGATTATTTATGCATAGGATCTCCAAATAGTTCTTTGTAAATGCTTGCTTTTTCACCCTTCAATAAATTTAGTAAGGGATGCCTAGCACCTTTTCCCTGCTTTCAAAGCAACATTGCCTAATCATGTATAGATTTGTTCCCATAACCATCCTGACAGTCACACAATAGAGATGTGAGAACATAACAAGATCCATGTCATGGGTGTGACAGCCACAGATCTGGGCAGTTTGATTCTATTTGTACTTACAGATCTGTTGCAGACAGTTTTAAAGAGCTAATTTTGGCTTGTTTCTCCTGCTTTGTATGAGAAATTACTATTAAAAAAGCCTGGATTCAGCAATCACAGTAATTAAAATTAGCAGCTCAAATGCAGTAGAAAGATGTTCTGCTTTTTTCTCGCTTTAAAAAGTACAATTTCATCATGTGAAGGCCCTGATAAATTTCATGCTGCTCAGGGCTTATGATGTCAGAGCTATGAAATATTTCCTGCTGATAACATAATAGCTGAGAAATATGAGTTTTGAAAGGTTTGGGTTTTTGTTTGCTCTCTGTGCATTTGGTATGAGGCATAGAGTGGGAAAACAATTAACTCTAGGGGCTGAAAAAGTGAATAGCAGTGGGCTACAGTGTAATTGCGGAAACAATGAGGAATTTCACCTGGTATTATTTGTGACAGCAATCAAATACCAAGGCCTAGCAGGGAACCACATATTAAATAACTGCGGTGATGGGCGAGTCTGCTATAAAAATAAGCAGAAAGCAGAACGGGGACGACATATGTACTCTCTGGGAAGGTGAGAAGATAGCTGTAGGGTTCCTCTCCCAGGGAGGACTCGGGCTTGCTAGCTGCCCGCCCCGGCTCCCACCAGCATCCCACTGCTACCGGGGACGGGATGGAGCCAGCATCTTCCCTTCCAGCCCGTCAGCACCTTTTCTCGGGACACCCGGGGTGGGAGGGGAGCCCAGCGGAGGAGGGACCGCCGGGGGACCGTGTCCCGAACGTGCCCCTGCAAGCGGGCGGGGATCCGTTACGGGGCTTGCGGACAGCTCCAGCTCCCGTGCCGCTCTCCAGGCGCTCCCCGGTGCGAGGGCCGGCAGCAGCCGCCGGGACGGGGCGGGGCGGGCCGTGGGTGGCGAGGAGCGATCCCGGCTGGGAGCTCTGCCCAAGGCCAGCTCCTCACACGCTGCCCCGCAGGCGGTTTCATGCTGGGGGGCTGGTGGGGCAGAGGGACGAGGGTGCATGCTGGCCTTCGCCTCTGTCCCTCCTCTTTTAACCAGTTCCGAAACATCGCTGCCAAATCTTCCGACCTGCGGAACGACCGGGCATACCTCGCTCCCCGCAGCTGCCGCGGGGAATCCCGGCAGAACTCGCTGCGGCCCCGCGAGTGAGCCCCAGCGGGCAGGCGGGCATGGCATCCCCATCCCCATCCCCAACCCCAACCCCATCCCCAACCCCATCCCCAGCGCGAGATCCGGCGGGCGATCCAGCCGGATTAACACCGGGCGCTTTGAAATCCGGGTACCGCAGTGATCCCGGGTCGGGGTACTTAGGGCTCCCTTTTCAATTGTTAATTCCCACTAAGTGTTTGTAAGTACTTGAGCTCACAGACCTCTGCGCCTTCAAAACAAGGGCATGCACGCAAATAGCTCCAAAATTACCCATCTGGGCACCGGCAAGACCAAAGGCACAAGAGAGCGGGGTCGTTAGAAAATAATTGAAGCAAATGGGCACTTTCTTTGCCACGTGAATTTCAGCTGCGAATCCCGTTGGCAGGAGCGGCAGTTTCAAAGGTGTCCACACCTGCGGAGCCTGCGTCCGCCAGGGCGCGGAGCCCGGGGGGTCGCCGGGCAGGGGGGCAGGGTTGGCCCCCCGCTCTGCTTAAATGGTCCGAGAGTAAAAAAAAAAAAAAAAAAAAAAAAAAGCCATCAAAACAACTTCCATTAGAAAAACATTAGCTGAGGAGGAAACGGCTGTGGACACCCCGGAGAGATACCTCCTCACTCCGGGCAGGAGGGCTCCCGCCATTGGTACCAGTCCTGCAGAATTGCCCTCCTTGGTTTTGTTTGTTTAGCCGCTGAGACTAGAATACACGCAGCAGAAGGAATTATCTTCCATTATGAGGAAATAAAAAAAAGATGTGACCTACATCTTCACCCCCGAGCCCACCCAAAAAACCCCACACTCCTCGCAACGGAACCACCACAATTTGCTTTTCAGTGACGCAAGGACAATGTGAAGTGAGTGATCCCTGCATCACTTCTCTCCAAATAAGTTCAGTGTGAAGTATGAACGCTGTGTTTTATAGCACTGATGACTGTGTTGATTCCTAGAACGTTAGTGAGGGAAAATTTTAGCTTGAAGAATTTGAATTTTACAGATGAGTACAGACAAATGAGAAATTTCACAGAAGATCGTTAAACCATATCATAAATGCATATTCTTTCATATTGCTTTTTGGTTGTCTGTTTTTCTGGGGTTTCCTCGTTTGTTTTATTTTTACTATTTTTGCCACTGTTCACATCTCAGGCAGTTACTGGTTTTCCTGCTGACCACGGCTATGGACTAAAGGGCAGAAAAGAATGTAACGAATAGGAAAATGATCTAAATTAAAATACAACGCCTTTAAAGTACGACCGATTAGAAAGTAGAAAGGAATTTGGTGTGAGCAGTCATACCCTGATGTCCATATTGTGGTGAGGCCTTGATAAACATAATGTTATCATGGTAACATTTCTGCCTAATTTACACATTATTCAGCCCTACTCAGGCAAAAATCCCACCTTCCAATTTCTTTTATTTATAGCCTAAGGCGTAAGGTTTGACGGTTGGGGAACAACAGGGCAGGTAGAATACAGAGGGATGATGATAGGAAACAGGGAGCTACCCTTCCATCCTGCAGATGTCTTCATAAGGCTGTGTTCCTACAGCCTGCAGGATGGGTGTCCTTGGCTCCTGAAAGGAATGCCAGTCTCTGCTGCTCCTACAGATCTCTTCCCAGCCTTTTCTCCTAAATGACACGTGAGAATGAGTCAGAGATAAGCAATCAGCTCATGAGGTATCACAGCAAAGCTACGGACTCGCTTTTCCTTCGGCCCAGGATGCTACGAGAGGAGGGGCTTTTTACCCGCAGGGCAGATGGTGGCCACCAGCTGAGCAGAGCACGGGCCACTCCTCCTCCAGTCACTGACCCCTGGAAAAAAAGACTGGGACGCCACAGGGTCTGTGCTGTGGTAACAGGAGCAGTCACAGGACAGTGAGCAGTGACTAGGAAGTGGCATAGCCGGATTCAGAGGAACTTTGAGAGCAGGTTAAGCTGTATTGTGTTTGCATTTGAGCCATTGGCTGGATTGGGATACTGGCTTGCTCCTGCCAGGCAAGTGTTCTTAGTATCCAGCCTTCACCATTTATTTCATCTCTTCTCTACATGGGGTGTAGTAGGTGGGAGGTACTCCGGGATGGATTTTTAGTGCATTGCCTCTCTCTGAATGCTAACAACTCTGGGGACTATTTGATGAAAGGTGGATATTGGCAGACCCCGAGTAGAAAAAATGCTGCTTTAAAATCCACATTTGGAAAAAAAATAATAAAAAATCCTGCTGCAAACATGGAAAACCGTTCCACCAGGCAGCCATTATACAGGTTTCAGAAAAAAAAAGCAGCGCAAAGCAAGCCTGCATTTCCATCTGGTGGCAGAATAGCTCTGGAAGTAATTGTCCAATTTATTTCACCTTTCTCTTCCTGAGGTTTTGGGTCTTACCAGTCACATTTCACCATCGACCAGGTCTCACTGAAGAGCTGTGGGGTGGGTGGTGCTGCCGAGGGCAGGAGCTGCGTGGGGAGCAGCACCAGCACCGGCTGTGGGGACACCAGCGGGCATCACTGAGAGCTGCTGTCCCGGTTTGCTGAGCACTCTACTGGTCCCTGGGGCTCCCCGATTCCAGAGAAAGTGACCAATTATTTTTCTGTCTGAAAGAGTCTGTGATGTGGCAGAGAATGACAGCTCCAAGGGAGAAAACACCTCTTCATTAAAAAATGCTGCTAAGCACACTGCATATCCAGATCCCAGCACCCAGTTGCACAAAGGTTAGGATGAAAGCCAAAAAATTATGCATTTTCACAGATATTTTTGTATATATGTGTGTGTGTGTACAGTGTACAACCAGACACACGCACACACACATACAAATATCTACAGGCTCGCTTTCAACACAGGGTGGCCAAAATCCTTTAAGTTCCTATTGAGACAAAACTCCTACTGAAGTCAAGTTTTACTCTCAGTTTTGATGTGCTAGGAATCACCTAGGGAAAAAAAAAAAACAATTAAATTGGTTACCAAATCCAAGAAGACAGTCAGCTTCATGGAAAGAGATGATTAGGCATTTGTTGAGGAAAATATTAAAAAGCAGAAAGCAATAATCTCTGTCTTGCACAATTCTCTTTGAGAGGCCACAGGAAGAGAGGGCCAGGCTGCTGCATTTTGTAGATTTCATTTTATTTAATTTTATGTTCGTGATTTAATGATTGCAAGCACTCATTTTAATGAATGAGAAAATATTTCTAAAAAAAGTACAAAACACATACGAATCATGCAACAATGAGGAATTTGGTTTCCTAGTGAGGCACATGGTGTTGTAGAAGAGAACCACTGATACCAAAGAAAGACCAAAACGGAAGCTACATTTTGTAAACAGCCTTCTTTTTCTTTTCCTTCAGAAATTCTGAAAGGCTGAGAAGAAGGCATTCTAAAGAAAAGGTGGGAGAAAAAGTGATGACATCCATGGCTACTGCAAGCAAGCAAAGTAGAAGTAATCGTTTCCACAGTGGCTCTGTGGAAGAGTTCAGGCACCAAGATGAACAGAAGCAGCCCTCAGCTTTACCCTAACTCCTTATGGCCCAGCAGCTTTCCTGAGCCCAGGCCTCTGGCTGCCTGCATTCCTGCATTGAGTTGCCTGGGCTCGGCAGGCTGCTGCCTCCCTCCCCAGTTACAAGCCTGACTCTCCCTTAGCCTACTCCAGGAGAGTGGCCCAAGTGGGATGCTCAGAGCATCACACCAAGGTTGCTTTGCAGATGAGCCTCACTCCTTCTTGCTCACATGTTTCAGTGGAACAGGAAGCAGAGTGAGGGCAGGGCAGCAGGTGACACTCTCTCTGGTTATGGTTATTCATTTTTTATAGGGGGACATACTGAGATAAACCACCACCAGTTCCATCAAATCTGGGGGAATATTCCAGCTGAACTTCAATCCAGGTGCACACTGATAAATAAGGAAGGGGACAGATTCCCATATTTGTTGTTTAGAGCTAGGCACTGAGAAATGTAGAAATCCCGTGCTGACAAAAGGGTTAAACCCCTGTGACTTGGAATATGCTGTTATTTACTGACTTGTCAGAATCACTAAACAACATTTTCCTAACCTTTCTTGTAGTTTTATTTTGAAATTTCCATCTCCCTGTGTCCTCTCACCTGACCATGTAACACAATGTCTTCCTCAGCACCCTAAAGAAGGAATCTGCAGCAAGGCAGAAATGCTTGAAATACAGCAAATAACTTCTTCTCATAAACAATTTACAGAACATAACCATTTGTTTTCAATAAAGATTTTAAGCCACAATCACTTATTTTCAGTAGAACTGTAAATTCTACAACAGTGCATCTTTGTTCCCCTGTTGCAATTCAGAACTGCTGGGGTTGATTCTGTGATATTCGTATTTGATTGTTTTCTGTTGTAAATATTTGCAAGCATAACCATAACATGATAGTGCTTTTCCATGCTTAGCATATTCATCACCTTATCTTCCTCTCAACTTCTTGATTTGCATGCAAGAAATCTGTTGTTAGAGAGAATGCAATCTGCAAGCCAACAAAATCCTGTCCCATGGGGGAAGGAGTCAATGTGGTACATGTAGCTCATACGAAAAATATGAAGTATGTACAAGAACCTGATCCTGCATCATATGAAAGGCCCACAGTCTGAGTGTAGTGTGCCAGGTAGAGAATAATTATTGCAAGAAGCACTGAAAATACTCTGGTTGCAGTTCCACCAGTTATTTGCTTTATTGACAGAAGCAGACCATGAAGTCTCCAGCTCCCTGGTGGCTGCCTGCCTACTCCTATGGCTCAGATCTCTGCCCCTCAGTCTGTAAGAACATTTGGAAGGCTGGGCTGTAAATCAAGTTTTGAGGGTAGTTCTACTTAATAATTACCTCCTCCCAAAATAGTGTGATTTAATCTTGATTTTTTTCATTTGGTGATCAGTGCAATCTTACCAACAGCTGCATCAGCACAGTGAAGGCAACAAGCAGCATTCCAGGAACAAAACCAAAACTGTAGGGTAGAAACATCCTCTATGAGTTTTGCAGGCATCTCGTTGAACCCTCCCTCGCAGACGAGCAGAGGTAGTTTGGCCAGGTTGTTGCCGGTTGCCTGCCTTCAGCACCCAGGGTCAGGGCTCTGTGCTCAGCAGGGGTGGATCTGTGCACTGCTCAAGCACCCATGATGCTCCTTTGACCCAGTTTAGGTTCAGGCATGTGGTCATATTTCTGTCAAATTGGTTTAGCCCTCTGCAGCTGAGGAGGCAGCACCTGGCTCAGGGCAAAGGCTGCTGGTGCAGAGTCAACCTGTAGCCATATTTTGAACAAATCAGAGCCCAGGCATGAGTTTACTGACCAACTGTCTGAGGCCCACAGTGCTTCTGATTTAGTACTAAGAACCTTAAAACCAGATTAGTGGAACCATGGTATGATGGGCTTGCAGCTCCTGACCCACTGTAGCGTCTCAAGACAGATGGAGATAAATTATGATTCTCTTGCAAGTGTTGCACCCTTGACTCTGGCTGTCTGGCAGCTGGTCTGGCCACAGCACAACTGTATTTATGGCAGGGGCTGGGGCAGTAACACTGTCAGGCCTCCTAAGCTCTCTAAGCAGAGCAGCAACTAGAGAGTTAAATCCATCATCACTGATTTCTCTCCCCAGATTTGCTCTCAAACACCCAGGACAGAGACAATTACACCTCTATGAAACAGCTCTCCACTGACTGCCTTCCTCTAGATTCACTTCTACAAAAATTTGCCAGTTCAGAATAGCAATAGGCAGTGGCAGATCACGCCTAGTTGCACTTTCTCTCTCTCACCAAAGTGTAATCTAGTGGCATCTGATATGGCTAAGAGCTAGAATGATGATTTACAATGCTTGGTTAGCATAAAGCAGCTCAGGCTGCTGCAGGTTCACAGCATTTTGCTTTGGGGCATGCCCTTTTCATCACTCCTATTCCCAGCTGTAGTCTGGTCAGGTAGGCTGGTCCAGCCATTGGTGGGATCTCCGTGTCAGCTAGAAACCTAAATCAGTGCTTAAAATTCATGCTCATACCCCAATTCCCATGTGGTTGTGCTAGGGGTCACATGGTATGCTGCAATGGCCAAAACCCATTGCAGAGGGGCGAAGTGACCCCATGAACCCCTGTGACAACTAAAGCATGCTGAAACCACAGCCTTGCAAACTCCTGTAGCTGCACTTTGTGCCCATTACCTGAGCAAAGGCTTTGCCTAAATTGTCTTTGAATTTGCTCCCCATTATCCAACCTCTCTTTCCAAATAACTACAAGTCTGCCAGAGACTTCTTATATCTCTGCAAAGATGCAGACTCTGTATAGTGCTACTCAGATAAAATTTGCCTCCATCTCTTTATTCAAATAGTGACAGGTCTGTGTGAAACTCTTTAACCTAATGCAGAGCCTATCTCACTAAGCATCAATAGTTTTCGACTTATTACATACTGATAAAGCACCCCCAAAAGTTGACTGAGAAAAGTATGTTCAGCCATATATTATCTTCTGTAAAACTAGAAGAAAAAAAAGTATATGTTACCGAAACTCAAGAATGTGTTGCCGTTTCCACAGAAAATATACAAAGGTCTGTGAATTAGATGTGCTCACCTCTGCTGTAGTGGATCCCTGAAAGGCACAGGTGAGCAGCCTTCAAAAGAAAGAGGACTACAGTGATATCTACTAAATCCTGATTGAATACTTGGCTTGCCATTGCTTGCTGCTTTTGGAAATTCTGACTTAATAGAAGTTGCAAACAGTTATAAAAAGCAAGAGGTGGAAATGATGCTTGTAAAAAGAAGCATTAAATATGCTTACCATAATACCACTACAAAAATTGAGTTAAACAAAAAGATTAGATAAAAGCATTAGGTATAGCCAAACTGCTGTTAGGGCAGTCTGCTTTAAGGCATACATAAAGGAGCATTTGAACTGTGACAGCTGAAAAAAATTTCACAATTACATCAACTTTTCAGGCTGAACTGTTACTATCATTCACAGGAAAATAAACCAGTGAGTAAATGAAAAAAAATTATAAGCTTCCTCCCCATCATATTTCTCAATAGCAATGAGAACAACTCCCTGGTTGTGACTCACATGAACATGTCAGAGATTTACTGGGGTTGAAATATCTCTGCTAAGTTTAGCCACTGTGTTTTTCCACACAGCTCCATCCCAAACCCTTTGTCCCTTGCTGCCTCAGCAGGTCCCACCCCTAGTACTCCAGCTTCACCTTTCCTACTTCTGTTTTTTCAGTGTGGGCAAATCCGTGGTGTAGGCATCCTTACAATTGACTCGTGGGCTTGCCCCAGCTCAGGACTGTCCCAGCACCCAGGCTCAAGCCTACTTCCCACCTTCCCAGGAGCACCCTGGATCTGTGTCCTGCTGTCCTGTGAGCTGCACTGTCTGTGTGTCCCTGCTGGAGGTGACCAGGGTGGCTGCATGCTGAGACAGGCCCTAATGTCATCCCACAACTGCTGGTACCCATGCACTGCCCCATCAGCCTCTTAGCACATCACATCCAGAGAGCTGGCTTATCTGGTGGTGGTCCATATCCAGCTGGGTTTCCCATAGCCAGCACTGAAGTACGCCAGGGTATACAATCAGCTTTTTATGGTCTCAACACTTTAAACTTCCGCTGGAGGAAAAAGCAGAGCAGATGGTGCCCGAACTGGGAGCAACTCACCTTTGACGTCTTCTGAAAGCACAGCCTGGCCAAAGGCCACTAGCAGTTCTAAATAACCTGAGCACCTACATCTCTGTCCTTTCCTGCTGGCTCTTACTGCATGAGCCATATGAGAGGGGTTCGGCCACCAGTGTTGATGCTATGGAATTGAAAATGCGTAATGTTAGAAATCAATTATGTTACTTTCTCATGGACAGATGCAGAAATAGTATAGGTTGAGCTTGGCTACCTTACCTGTCTTGGCTACCAAAATAATTTGTCCTTCTTAACGCTGAAATAGGGACAAATCTTACTAAACAATCTCCTATAGTTAAATATGTTTTTGAGAATAGTGATGGCAGTTGAAATACAGTGTTAGAAAAAAACCCCAAACTCTTGGTCATGTAATTTATTTAGAAGGAAAAAAGGTACATGTTTATTTTCCTGCCTTCTCCTTAACCCCTACAGGCTGTGATATCACATGTGTAAATTCAAATTAATACTTCTCCCATCTGGATTTCTGTATATTTAAACTGGAGACTTGGAATAACATTTTGCTCTTTAGAATAAATGCTTGTGAGAAACTACCATGTGTGAAGAGCAATGGGTTGGGTTGCTGACCAGTCTAGTGCCCAACTAGGAAAACCAGAGCCAACTTTGAAATTACTTTGTCAAGTTTTTTTTCATGTTTAGCCTTCACAGCCTGAGGAGACATTGGTATCTTTGAGGGCAGGGTACATTAGCCCATAAATGTTTTTCAGCAAATTTGTTAAGCCCTTATTTTTACCATAGGCATGACCTGCTATGTCTACCTTTTTTTTTCCTCAGTCCCTTGTGCAGCTACCAGCAGCATTACCTCCTACCTCTGGGGCACCCTGTCCCATGGGGAACCATGGTGGCTGCTCCACTCACTCCTCACTCAGATCTCCTCTGTGAGGCAGAAGCGCAAGTGTGGGTATAAAGGGATGGGTGCCCCTGATGGGAAAATCAAAACCCCAAGAAGAAACCTCCCAAGACCCCCACTGCATCAGTAACTGGGCAGAGGAGAGCATCACCAGAGCTGGGCTGCATTCCCATGCTGATGCTCTTTTTGAGAGAGCCAGCACCTCTACCGTCCTCCTTCACCCTGGCAGGTGCACTGAGCCTGAGTGAGAGCTTGTGATTTGCCTGTACCTGCTACACCCAGCTGCAGAAAGGTGTTAGAGTGAGGTCCCCAAAACCAAAAGCATCAGTAGGCAGCACCAGCCTCTCTCTCTGCTACACTTTTGTTTGCAGCTTCCCCCAACTCACCCTTCCCTCACAGCAGGACAGGAATCAGAGAGGAAACTCTGCTTTGCAATTCCCAAACAGATGCTCTGCCAGAAACCCACCAATGAACAGAAACAGCTGTTCTTCAGCTTTCTCATTGCTCTTGCAGGTGTGTGAAGAGTCTTATCTATGCAGAGAAACAGGGAGCCAGTGTCCTCTGGGCTTTGGCTGTCCTGTCCCCATCCCTCCCCTCCCTGGTGCCAGCACAAGGGGCAGGAAGCAGAAGTCGCTCAGCAGATTTTCCTCAGCTTGTTTTGGCTGGCTCAGGGGAGGAAAAGCCTCAAAAGTCAATTGGCACAGTTTGAAAGGAAATCCCAGCATCCCCCCCACCCCCATGCTGCCTGGTCCATACTCTGATGTTCCCAACCCAACAAGCTCTGCTGTGTTAAGCTGAGATGCTTAACTAGACTTCAACTGCTCTGGGTTCACTCTGTACACACAATGATAAGGGGAGAGCTGGACTTCCTGGGACTGTCCTGAAACATGGACATGAGAGCTGGACGAAATGCTGCTGCTAGTGCCGGGTGGTCAGCATGAGGTGCACCACAGTTTCAGCAGAAAGTGACGGGCTGTTTGCTGACACAATCACAGCTTTTTAAAACAAGCTTATGTTGCAAAAGCCATGACATCTCAGATGATGCTTTTCAGCATGGTGCTGGCTAGTGTGGCAGCTCCCAACAAGTGCAGTTCAGAACTGCTCCATGTGAAGCCACATATGCATCAGCCAGAAACCTAGGGAAGGATGCTGCAACCCTTGGGCCAGAGGTGAAGCTGTGGGTGATGGCCAGGTGGCAAGATAAACCTATGGGCTTTCAAGGACTCTCCCTTCCTCCATCGTCACCTGCAGCAGCCACACACACTTTACTTGCTTGCTGCAGTGTCATTTCTTCCTCTCAGGTAAAGTTTTTACCTGATTGGAACTGGTGCCAGGTCCTCCCCAGACTGAGCTGGTGCTACCAGGCCAGTTGGAATCTGGTCTCACCTCTTCAATGTAGAATGAATCAGATGCTGCATCTATGGATGGCTGGTGTTCCTGTCACTTTCAGTGCATCTGGAAAGGCTCCTTCACCTGACCAGCTCGTCATGCCCCAGTGTCACACAGCCCACATGTCCCCCATGCACCATGGGACAGTCACAGTGCAGGAGAACAGGGCAGTATCATTGTGAGCACAGCAAAGACTCCAGCAGCTCTCACCCTTGCTGGGTCTCAGTCAACAGCTGCATACCTGCAGTATGCAGAGCCCAAGATCTTGCCTACTTTCATGCAATCAGGAAACAGGAATATGGACATCATGGACCGTGGGAGAAGATGTAGCCTTTTTATAGTGGTAGAGCATATAAGTTTCAGCATGTTTCTGTACATTATGCAAGTAGCCTTTCTTCCCCAAAAAATGAAGCCCCAAAAGAGCTGAGGTTGATGAATTTCTGTCTTAAGTGGTGACCCCATTCCCCACTCCTCCTTTTCACTGCTTTTGTCTCCTCCCCACACTGAACTCCTGGTTGTTTGTGTTCACGTGGCCCTTTAATTCACTCAGCTGATGAAGAATCCTCAGTGTGATTTTCCTGTGGCCATTCACATGATATACTCTGTCTTAACATTTTGCTGAGTTGAGCCACAGCAGGATCTGAGGAACAGACTGGGCAGGTAGAGAAGAGGAGGGATGAGAGGAAGGAAACAGGACATCTTCCCATTGATGGCAGAGACCAGCTCAGTTCCATCACCTCAACTCTTCTGATGAAACATATTTTAGAGAAGCAGCTTTGTTGATATAAAAAAATTACTTTAATGTTAGAAGATCAGCTTACCAGACACATCATCACTTCCTTCAGATCTGATGCTTTATTTTAGAAAATGCTCTTGCTCAAGCAGAAAGACCATGCTTCATGCAGGACTGACTAACAAATCCTACAGCTTGTGTTGCAGAGAAGGGACGTTAGAGGCACTCAGAGGTGATTACCAATGGTTACCAGTTTAGTCAGCCAAAGGCATCAGATAAGGGCATAATTCAACTGGATGTACCCAACATTTTGCCAAAGCCAGACCTCGTTGTCCTGCTCACACCTTGCTGCACTCTTACTGCCAGAAGTATTTGCTGGTTTTCTAGAACTCAGATAAACCTTTCTGTAGTTTCTATAGTAGTCAGTAATATCTTGCACTTATTGAAATATATGTTATTATCAGCACTCCAGCCCTTCCAGCAGTGTTTCCAGTTCCTGTCTCTGACGCATCCTTCATTTTTGTCAGGGGGAGCTGAGACACCAAATCTTAAGTACTGCAATTACTGTGTGTTGTTACTTATCATGGGTAGTTACTGTGCATTGTACTTGGACAAGCCTGAATCCCCAGAGTTGGAGGCATCTTTAAAAACACGAAACAATCAAACCCATCAACAATTTATCTATATGTTTGTTAATACAATGGAACTTGATCCAAAATAGCATACAATGAAAAGACCATATGTCTTCAAAAGAATTTCCTTTTGACCACACACATAAACGTCAAATTATTTGATTAAAGAAGCTGAGACTCTGCACTTAATTGATTCCTGGCCTACTGCATGCTTCATCACATGCAAATGTTTTCTGGTTTTGGTTTGTTTTTCGGTTTTTTTTTGTTTTGTTTTGGTTTGGTTTTTTTTTTCTGAGGACAAAGGAAAAGGTTTTTGCTGTGTTGTTCTATCCACTATCTCCTTAAGTAAGTTGAAAAATCATTTTGACTTTGCTGGGGCTTTGAATCAAGTTACACAAATCTGCTGATTTTATTCATTTTGGGTCTGACAATAATTTAAAGCACCTAACAAGGTTGCCACCATTAAATACTGTTCATATGGTACATTTGGCATATATAGTGCTCAGGTCTGAATGGATGACCTAGTGGGCTGTAGGTCCAGCATTGTTTGACTGGCTCTTACTCCAGCTCTGGGAAAGGCAACTGCAGTGCATTCAGGAAGAGGGAACCCACTGCAGAGCTAGCTGAAAAACAAGCAGAGAGGTGGGAGGTATCAAGTTCATGGCATAAGCAAATACTCTACAAATCATCAAGAGACTAACTGGATGGCCACAAAGAGATTTTTGTCAAGGGTTTTATGCAGCTAAAATCAATTCATTCACTTTATCTGTTTTGAACATACTGGAGATGCAGCTAAAGATGTCACAAATGGTTAGAGTTGCCTGGAAACCTTCAAGGTGTCAATTGACCACATTTTTAGGTGCAGGAATATTACATGGACACACCACAATTTCACCAGTGATTTCTTTAAAAAACGAATGGAGTTAGAAACCTACAAGGGAATAAAAATATCAGGAGAGTGAAGCTGAGTTGAAGCAGGGTAACTCAAAATCAATATTTTGCTTTTAAACTCTTAAGGGGAGGCCCAGGAGGGCTGCACTCATTTTGTCCTCCTTCCTTATTGTCCTCGGAGGATTGGCTGAGAAGTGACAAGGCTGCTCCATACTTACTGCAGGACGTTCCTCACTAACAAGCCACTTGTTAGAGTATTCCCTTCCCTGCCCAGGGCCTGGCTTTCACTAAGCAGCATCAGACAATGGTCAAACCAAATTTGAGACTAGGGATGGAAAAAGGGCCCCTCTCCTTTTACCATAGGAATGTGTTGAATGCCCGTCTGTCCACAAACTCAGATCTGTACACGAAAACGGGTCACTGAATCTCCAGCAGTGTCAGCACAACCCCGAGGGTTTGCATTCAGGGAGTAAATTCAATCTGAGGTTGCTCCAGAGACTGAGCCTGTGGCGAGGGGAAAAAGTGTATACATAACTGTATCCTGCTCCTTTAGCTCATGGTTATTTTTCTGTGGCTTTCTCTAATACAACTTGGGGGGGCGGGGGGGAGGGAAAGGAGGCAAAAGCTTGCAGGTGTTTTCCTAAGCAGAGGTGGTTTTCTGGGTTGCCATTTTCTGTAGTTCCTACAGTGTAAAAAGAAATGTCTAGAAATTGTTATAAGGTCATTAGATGCTTGACTCCCAGACTGGCTCTTTGGGGCAACACATAGCCAGACAAAGCACAGCCATACTGAGAGATGTGTTTCTCCAAGATGATAGGTTCAGACAATTCGCAATGGTCAGGACAAAGATGCTGTACTGAAAAATTCAGAATCTGTGCTCTCATGTGGTTGTGTTTCCTGGACTCAAACCTGAGAGTGAACTACTCATCCTTTCATCAGTGTGAATAAAACAGAAGCAGATTTTTTTCCCTCCCTTTAACAAAGACTACTGTAGAGACCAGTTGCTGGCCAGCTCAACGTATGGATGGGCTATTAAAGACTCCAGTTTACCAATACCCACCTGTGAACCCCTCTCACCTCTGCAAGACACAGAAAAGGGCCTTCGGTCCTGCAAGCCCTCTCCTTGGCATCACAAGGGGGCTGTGACCATGGCAGAGCTTTTTCATGATCCATAAAGCAGCAAACACATCATGAGCAGGGCTACTAAGGAGAATGGGGGGACAGCAGAATAATGGAGCATGTAAATCTACATTCATCCAGCACCAAACTTCAAAAACTGTTTTATCCAAGTCTTAAGTTGACAGAAGCTAGGTGCCTTGTGACTTTCAAAGCTCTGGACCTAAATCCTTACAAAAAACGTGGGACAAGCTCTCAGCCATCCCCTTGGACTCTTTGTAAGCCAATAAACCAGAATCAGCACAAGCAGAGGGTAAAAGAGTCATGGTCCTTGTCCCTGCTCTTGGTCCATAGATATACAGTTGTCTTGGTTGCAAAGATGAAGGCTGTAACTGAAAGTATGTATTCTATCACCATCTGTTGAAACAAGGTGGGGCAGTGATCTTTATCTCCAGAGGGGGATATCTTCTGTTAATGGGCCATCTATTGAAACAAGCTGGGGCTGTGTTCTTTATCTTTTCCACAACCCATTCTCCCTCCAGAGAGATATCTTCTGTTAATAGGCCATCTGTTGAAACAAGCTGGGGCATTGTTCTTTATCTTTTCCACAACCCATTCTCCCTCCAGAGAGATATCTTCTGTTAATAGGCCATCGGTTGAAACAAGATGGGGCAGTGTTCTTTATCTTTTCCATAACCCATCTTCCCTCCAGGGTGATATCTTCTGTTAATGGGCCATTTAGTCTCACTGCAGGACTGAAAAAATTACATCATCCCATTGTGAGATGCCCTACCCGAGGGGAGGAGCCAAGAATTTCCTACCTGGATACAATCTGAGATTTGGAACACCACAGTCAGCCTTTTTCTGCTGGATTCCAGAGGTAAACCAGACCCTTCTACATCATCACTGGACCTTTGGAGGAAAACCACCCTTCTACAGGATCACTGCTTCAACAGAACCATATGTGTCACTCCAGGAGGACTGCAGCTGCCATTCAACTGGACTGTGACCAACACTCTGACTGACAAGGCGTCAGGTTGTATTCTGACTCTGTCAGGGTTTTTTTGTTGTTTTTTAGTTTTGTTTTGTTTTTGTGTACTACTGCATGTTATTTTAGTTTTCCTATTGTAGTTTGTTTGTTTAGCTTTTTATATTTACACATACCAGTAAATAACTGTTATTCCTATTCACATATCTTTGCCTGAGAGACTCTTAATTTCAAAATTATAATAATTCGGAGGGATGGGGTTTACATCTGCCATTTCAAGGGAGACCTCTGCAGACATCTGTCTTTCAAACCAAGACAGATTTTGGCACCCAACATGAGGCATGAGGGAATAGAGATAAAAGGGGTGAAAAAAGGAATAACAGTTCTTAGGTAACCTAATTCTTGTGTGCTGGATATAGAAACCTCATTAGGTGGCACCATGTGGTCTAGCTTACCCTGGTTTGGGTGGCACGTGGTTGTGCCTATATTTCTCTCATTTGCAGCCCCTTATCTAAACATGGGTCCTATAACTAAGGCTACTGTGACTGTTATCTAGTTTGCTTAATGGGTTAATAAGGTGAGAAATTAATGGATTTTTAACTTCCTTTGGAAGGAGGGCACATGGATTTAGAGCTATCACACACTAGCTGTTTTTGGGGTTACTTTAATAATACTCCTTACTGTGATGAAGTGACAGCAGGAAAATTTTTCTCCCGACCCTTCAACCAGTTTTTTTGGCCTCCCCCACCAGTTTTCAAAGGGTTCAAATGCTGGTGGCTGGTGTTGCTGATAGGCCTGTTCTATTTAGCATTCAGTGATAAAGGGATATTGACTTGGATAGCCACCCTGACACATACCCCAGAGAATAGGCATGCTGTCCCAGAACCTGACATGGCCCCAGAAACTAGAGATGCTGCCCCAGAACCTGACAGAGCCCCAAAGATGAGGAATGCTGTCACAAAGCCTTACCCTGCCTCAGAAATGAACCACCCAGTTTCTGTGGGGGTTCTGGTAAAGGAGATAGGCCAGATGCTGAAGGAGTACATTTCCCTGGCTGGGGGGAAATCCTCCCCCTGCCTCAAACAGGGAGAGTCTCATAGTGCAGCAGTGGAACCTGCAGATGTTACAACCGTCCAGGTTCCAACTAAACCACAAAGACAATCACAGCCAGCAGCAGTCGCCCCTGCAGAAAAGAAGTCAAAGATCAAGTCAGCACACCCAGTTAATAATGATGGGGAAACAAGGATGCTCAGAACATGCAGGGGAGCGCGCAGCTGAGATCACCTCAGAGTCCCAGTCGTATGACAGTTTCTGTAATCTGTGAAAAGACATAGTATGAAGGGGGCATGAGGCTTATACGACCTAGTTACTTTGGGTCTGGGACATTATGGGTACAAGTGTGCAATTGGATGGTGGTGAGGCAAGGAATTTCGGACCCTTGACCCAGGACTCAGGTGTGAATCAGGTATTCATATGGGAGCCAGGGCCCCTTTCCTTCTGAGAGTGGCTTTTAAGAAGTGTAAGAGAGAAGTTTGTCCACAGAGAGAGAATGCAGGAGTGCCATCATAGAATGCTCTGGAAGACCCTTGAGGAAGGGATCCAATAGCTGAGAAAAGTGGAAGTACTGGAGGTACTCTTTGGGAGGGATGGACAGCATGACAATGACCCTGACAAGGTCAGGTGCACAGGTCAGATATTGTGGAATCTGCCAAATCTAGGGCCATCTCAATATACCACCTTTATTGCAACAATTAATGTTGATGATAACCGAGTGACGGTGGGTTCTGTTGTCAACAAGCTTAGAAATTACGAGAGTATGATCAATGATTTCATGCAGGCTCATGTCTCTGCTGTGATTAAGAGCCTCCAAGAGGAGATGAGGGAGATGAAGGAGGAGGTAAGGTTCCCATATGGAACCAGTGCAAGTCACAAGCACCAGAGTCAGAGCCTAACATCTCTCAGCTGGGAAGAGAGGTTACACCCCATGAGCTGACCTGTGGTTCTTTCTGTTTGACCATGGAGAAGACTTAGGAAGGTGGGATGGGAAAACCCACTTCTGTCCTGGCAGCATGGGTGTATCAGCTCGGGGAGGGAAACACTAACTGAGGGAGTTCCCCCAAAGGGAAGGTAGCCTCAACCTCCCATGACCAAGCTGCCGGGTATTACAGAAGGGAAGATGATCTGTTGGATCCCCTTGAAGAAACCTCTAATATGTATGCCCAGGAAGGAAATGATAACCAGGGCTAGAGGGGCCCTGCCTCTAGCCAGGGAGAGGCACAGGAAAAAACAGGTCTTTTAGAGGGTGTGGATTCAGTGGCCTGGCACATCAGAGCCACAAAAATATAAAGCATTAGTTGGTACTGGTGCACAGTGTACCCTAGTGCCATTGGGACATGTGGGGCAGAACCTGTTTCCATTGCTGGGGTGACAGGGGGATCGCAGGAATTGACTCTGTTAGAAGCTGAGGTGAGCCTGACTGGGAAAGGAGTGGCAGAAACATCCTATTGTAACTGGCCCAGAGGCACCATGTATTCTAGACATAGACTTCCTCTGAAACGGCTATTACAAAGACCCAAAGGATGTCAGGTGGGATTTTGGTATAGCTGCTGTAGAGGCAGAGGGCATTAAGTAGCTGAACACCTTGCCTGGACTATCAGAAAACCCACCTGCAGTAGAACTCCTGAAGGTGAAAGAGCAATGAGTACCAATTGCCACCTTGACAGTGCACTGCTGGCAGTATTGGATGAATTGAGATGCTGTAATCCCCATCCACAAAATGATCCATGAGCTGGAGAGCCAAGGGGTGGTCAGTATGGTCCTTCAACAGCCCCATACCATAGGGAAACACAATCTTAAGTGAGAACTGTGTGTAAAGTTTTATTGTAGAGTTTAAAGACGGTATTGATTTGGGTATCATGCAGATTGTAATAGAATAAGGGGTGGATAATGTCTTGGCTTGCAAAACAGGATGTGACCAAAAGTATGTATTCTATCAACATCTGTTGAAATAAGGTGGGTCAGTGTTCTTTATCTTTTCCATAACCCATCTTCCCTCCAGGGTGATATCTTCTGTTAATGGGGCATTTAGTCCCACTGCATGACTGAAAAAATTACATCATCCCATTGTGAGATGCCCCACCCAAGGAGAGGAGCCAAGCATTTCCTACCTGGATATAATATGAGATTTGGAACACCACAGTCAGCCTTTTTCTGCTGGATTCCAGAGGTAAACCAGACCCTTCTACATCATCCCTGGATCTTTGGAGGAAAACCACCCTTCTACAGGATCACTGCTTCAACAGAACCACATCTGTCATTTCAAGGGGACTGCAGCCACCATTTAATAGGACTGCTACCAACGCCCTGACTGATGAACTTTTCCTTGTGTTCTAGACCACCTCTTTCAGGAACATTTCCAGAAACATCTCTTGCAGGAGGTACTAATATTTGTGGACCCTGAGCCTTGAGATCAACATCAGAGCAGGGTGTGAAGGCTGTGTAGTGTCTTGGGAAGCCAAGGTTCCTGTCTTCTTGCCCTGTGAAGGCAAGGCCCTGTGAGGCAAGGCAAGTCATAGACACAGCCATGGGATTTAGTTTCTACAGAAGTTCAGGCAGCATGTGAGGTTGCTTATACAGCTGAAGCACAGAGCTATGCAGTCTTCATCCATCCAAACCATCCTTTGCATGTGTGTAGCTCTGCTGTCCTGATGGCAAGTAAGGGTGGCTTTCCTGATGGAAGGCCTTCAGCCAGCACAGGCTGCAGTGCAATGCCATTTGGAATTTCTCACTCACTGTGTCCTGGGGATGGAGGGCTGCCTTAGGAGCTGGCTTCTGTTTGCAACAAAACCAAAAATAGATCCAATCAGAGGGAGGACTTACACTTTTTTTTTTTTAAATGACTCCTCTTCCAATGGTGGTGCCCACTGGAGGTTTGATTGGTCCAGACAGTCCCCTCTGAGTTGTGCTGCCAAGTGGACCATGTGGTGGACTTCAGATCTCCCAGAGAGGACAGCTGTGTGTTTCAGTGCCACCTCATTAACTCATTTGTTTAAAGTCCCCAAACAATTCACTTCCATGCAGATGGAAATCCAGCCTCCTCCTTTTCACTTAAATGTGTATTCTCCTGGCAGATATGTGTTGATCTGCTCAGTTAAAAAACTTCAAACCCCTAAAATTCTGGTCTTTGACCCTACCCTAAAACTAATTTGAACTATTCTCAGCTGATTTGGAGTTGAAGGAGATAGCTTTTAACTGGAAATACCTTATCTTTAGACAAATAATCTTTGTTAATTAAACCAGTAAAAAGACATTAGCCTCTGCTTACTTAAGTTTTAGCCAGTGAATTAACAAGCAATCCACGGTGTCCTTTTAAATGAAGAGGTTCTCATGGAAAAAAACAAAACCAGAATCAATACCCTTTTTCCTGTGAGATCTGAAAAATGAACCCTGCAGCATAGACTGAGAGTAATTTCTCCTGCACAAAGCACACGTTTCTAGAACTTGGTTTCTCTCTATTAAAGAGACATACAACTCCTCCAATTCCAATAGCTATTTTAGCAGTAGTAGCTAAAAATCTGGAACTATTTGCCAATACAGAAGTCATCATGCGGAAAAAGAAAGATATGCATGTGTGTGTTTGTACGTGGAGCCTTCCCATACTGGCATTTCTGTATGAGTAACAACGAGGAGGTGCTGCAGTTGTAACTGCAGAGAGCTTGATAGAAAATGGAAAAGAAGTAGGTGCAAGATTTGACAGTGGAAGAAAAAAATATTTATGATAAAATATTTCACATTGTCTAAAAAATTCATCTGCCTCACTGCTTCCTTGCAGAAAGACAAGGATAACAGTGGTAATTGCAAATATGGGGATAATACACTGAGAAAAGCTGCTGGAGATATGGGAACGGGCCTGGAACAGCCCAGGTAAAATACACCCAAGATGGTGCTGCCAATCACATTCATGTAATGCAGGGAGCCCAGGAAGCATTCCTTGTTTGAAGTGTGGCATATGTACCACTGCCAAGGAGAGGATAGATGGATGTTTGGACTGATCCAGTGATGTATACACACACACCCCTATATAAAATTTCTCTTCCTGAGGTTTGAGTCTCCTAAATCATGTGTCTGTGTCAGCCTTTAACATGGGCCAGAGCCAAACACCTCTAGTGAGCTGTTATGGTTATACTTGCTGATCTTCAGTGTCCACAGGTTGCATTCTCTGTGTACTGTCTTCTTTAGCATCCTTTGCACCAGGGGAAAGTGATTTAAGCTGCAAAATGCTGGCACTTGACACTTGTTGTTTGCTATCAAAAATGTCCGTTGCAGTGTTAGTCAATAGTAAACTGATCTCACAGGAAGTTTTCCCATTGACTACAAACTGGAGAAAGCCATATTCTACTTAAAAAATTCTATCTATGAAATATCATATACAGAATCACTCTTATTGCAAATTAATCTAGTGGTCCTAGATCTCTCTGATCTCTAGAACCTTCTTTGGAGGTTTATTCCTTCTGTAGATTCCTGAAAAAAAATTTAAAAACCCCAAACCCCAATCTTTCTCTATATTTAAAATTACCATTTCCCTGTCAAATGGTACATTTTAAAAGATCATGAAACCTGGAAAAAACATTCTGTCTGCACAGAGAACCTCAGTCACCTCAACCACCTCAATCACCTCAGCCACCTCACTTTGTAATGAAGAAAATACTGATGCATCACAGGCCAAGTGAAGCTAAACTTTTACTACTTCATAGAAGTTAGCAGACTTGCTGGAGTTTTTCCCATCAAGTTTTCATGGCTACTCTCTTTTCAAACAGTATTAGTCTTTTTTTCCTCTCTTACTCTCTGTCTGTTACATGCAAACATGATTCCTATGACTAAATCAAGCCAGAAGAGGTGCCATACATTTTTCTATTTCCTAATTAAGGTTTAAAATTGATTTTGAAATTTCACATATAGCAAAAAAACTGAATGTGATCCTCAGCTATGATGTATTCTTCCAGAAGAGTCTGTCATTTAAGGTACTGAGGAAAGATAAAGATGAAGAGCAGATATAAAGAAATCAAAGAAAATTTTTCCTCTGCCATTAAACCCACTCTGTGTTTCTAGTTACTCACTTTGAATGTCTTATCCAATATTTGCTAAACTAAATCTGCCAAAGGCCTGTTTTCCCCCACTTTACCACCTTAGCTACAATCAATGAGTTGGCACGTGCTTAGGGGACAGTGAGGAAAAAGCAAGGGGCAATCAAAGCTTTGAAGTGCACAGACTCACATCTACAGCTGAGACCTTGACCTGTCAACATCAGGCAGCTCCAGTCAGACAAGGAGATTGCACAGCACCCTTACAAAGAACATCTGCATCCAGGACCTGCCTCTCTTTTTACCCAAGCGGGGGCACAGTCTCAGGCCCCAGCTCTACCAAGTTCAAAAAGAAGAGAGACACCTATTAGCATTTAAATGGGATCTGCAGCATGTTTGTTGGTTTTACACATCTGGCTCAGGGAGGACAGCAGCTGGGATAACTCCAGACAGAAAATACAGACTTCGGTGCTTCAGAGTCCCAAAGCCTCCTTCAGCAAGTGGAGTTCATAAACCTCCTGGCAGCTCCAATTATGATATCCTCACACATAACAAGTAGTACCTTACTCCAGGGGAAATCTCTTTGATTTTTAATTTAGCCTAAGTTGTCACATAGGTGTAAGACACCAAGACTCAAAAGTTCCTGGAGAGTTAGAGAATGCTGGCATTTGCATTTGAATCTCAGCTGTTGGCTCCAAGTGAGAGGGAGGAGAAGGGGCAGTCTTCCCTCTTCTTCCTACTTACACTTCTTACATATGTTATTCTGGCAAGAAAAGGAATTCTGGAAGAGCAACAAATAACAAATTCTGGGATAGGTCTCAATGCTTTTAAGAGCTGTCATATTAAAAATGAACTTAAAATTTGATTTTTCTTTTTAATTCAGGCATTTAGTTCTTTATCTGAGTGACTTTGAAGAAGTGTAGTTACAATCCGTAATGAGTTACAGAAGAGATCCCTAGTAGTTTTCTGTGCCTGTCAGCCAAATCTCCTGCAGAGCCATTGGTTATTGCCATTTTAGCAAGTACAACCCTCATGTTAAAGACAGGAAATGGGTCCATCAAAAAAGTCTCACTACAGCCAGTAACAAAGTCAGAAATGGCACCTCTGTCCTGACTGCTGCCTGCTCTACCCAGCAAGCCATGCTTCTTTCTTGGATGCAGAGAGAAATTTTTGCTTTTTAAGCTTAGCACAAACCCTCAATTCTCTGTTTTAGTTCTAGCACTACATGCCTTTGTTCTTCCTTGCTGCGTGTCCTTCATTCAGCCCCACTGTACCTGCATTTCCCAGCACACAAACACTCCGTAAAAGCTCCTGCCGGTGACCCAGCTGCAGTGGAGCTGTGTATGGACGGGGTGTCTGTCCAGCTGCCACTGCTGCTTTGTCCCCCACATTTACTGTAAAGGGTCTGAAGAGTTTTCTATGCTGAATGCAAAGTGGAGAGAAATGAAATTAGTGCAAATATTAAGACACCAGTGTGATTGCATGAATATTTAAGAGAGTGTGTGTGAATTTCATGGCCAAGTGGCCACCAAAGGAAGAGAGAAAATAAACCCTGACTACACTGCATCACAGGCTGTAATACCTACAGATGAGAGACTGCTTTGTATTCCATGTTTTCAGAGGGTAATGAGGAGTCACCTGTTTGAAAAGAGATAAACAGGCTGGATCTTCAACCCTCCCATTTGGGAACATTGATGTTTAAAGTGAAATGTTTATTGGCTCTAATGAGGTTGATGCAAAAGGGTGTTGGGTATTTGCATACCAATTTCTAAACCTCCAAAGGAAAGGTGGTGATGTCTGAAAGCATAGAATGACACCCACAAGCAGGTCTCTGGTTTCAAAGTAGCACTGTTTAGAAAAAATGACATCTCAGATTTTTTTTTTTTAAAATGCAAGAGCAAAGAAATTTGCAAAGTAATTAAGAATCAAATAGCCTAAAACCATCAAGGAGATTAGATTTTTAAGAGTTAAAATGTTGCTGTAGGATTCTCTGGTGCAACCTACCATTAGCATTAAAAAGAAAAATTGGACACTTACATGGTGGCAGGCAGAACGAGTTCGTTCTTTCCTAGACAGTGAGGCATACCAGGATAGAAACACTTCGACATCAGAACATTAACAAATCTGCAAATGATTAGCCAAGAAAAGAAATCTGGCTGTTTGTCAGTTCATTTACCATCCACTGCAAAGTATTGTCTCCTGAAGTCAGAATAGGGTGATACAATAAAAGTAATAAAGATAACAGCCAGAAGAGCTATTTCACTATGTTGATTGTGCACTTGGTCTTGTAAATGAATTTTTGTGTACCTTGTCTCGTTTGCAAGTGATATGTGCAAGGTGAAGAGGCAAAGTAACTCACATCTAAAATAAATAGAATTAATTCGGAAAATAGGCTCACTACCGTTTTTTGATCCAGTGCTTATGTAAGAAAAATACTAGCTTTGTGTCACAATACAAATCTCAGTGTTTTACCTTTTCTGTGCAAAAGTGAAATGAATTTGATTCAGCTAAGCACATGCCCAGCTTTAGACCTGTGCCTAAGTCCTGTTTTTAACAACTAAACAGTGTTTACAGTACTTTGCTGAGTCAGGGGCTGGATTCAGTTGTCCCATGGATAGGCAGCCATATGCCAGGCACATTGTGGTATACAGTGCTTAATTTCCCTGGGGAAAACAAACCTTACAGAATTTTTTCTTCATCAGGCCTTTTATTAGACTCTGCTACATCTGAGTCCCAGGAGAACAGGTTTTCCTTGGCTCCAATGGCATGTACCCTCCTAGAAAATATAGGAATTGGTTGGGCACATTAGCACCAGAACTGGTCTCAATGCCAACAGCCAACTAAACCCTTGCTTGCATGTTTATTAGCAAATTATCAAGAAAATATGTGATCATCACCTATTCCTACTTAAGGAAAAATCAAAGCCACTCCTGAAAGGACACTGCCTATGATCTTCTTGCCTTGAAATGCCTCACTTTCCCAGGGGCACTCTCCCCTTCCCACTGGTGAACAGGCAATTGCTGCTGGTGTAGGATGATATACTTGATGGAAACTTGCTGACTGGTGAGACATAGGTGATTGCCCTCTCTCAAGATCACCCTTCTCTTTTCTTTGATCTTCCATCATACATGTGTGGTAAGATTTTTTAAGCCAGAATTTTTCTTGCCACCTTCATGAGTAGCACCTACTACCTACTACCTATGGTGACAGATGGGCACCAGAGACAAAATCCATACCAGTTTAGTTCCTGATGATTTATTTCTTACTCTAATGTTGAGAAAATTATTTGTCTTCCTGCTTTTCCACCTTCCCTTATCTTGAGAAGAATTTATATCCTGAGATACACTTGCATTCAACAGGCCAAGGGAAGAGATCTCCATCACAGACCACTTTTAACACAAATTCACTTTGATACCCCATAATTGTAACTGTAATTTTAAAGTCAGTCAACTGCCTGGCTTTTTAATCTACAGATCATCTTGCTATGCCTTTCCTGCCTGTCAGAAAGTGATACAGATGGCCAGAGTTTTCAAGTTTCTTACTGATTTTCCAGTAAAAAGGTATTTACACAACAGCAGAGTTTGCTTGTCACCTATACATAATCTATATGTAATTAGCTTTCTTATGGTTAGTAGATACAAGATAGAAGAAATCTGCCAGCTGAAGACAAATGGAATGCAGCAATAACCCAGTGATCAACTCAGTGCCTCAAAAAATGGCTTTGGAAAGAAGGATCTGCTTGTGGATGGAGAAACAAATTCAGCTTAAATATAGCAAAGCAAAAGCAAGGTAAAGATTACCCTTAGGGGCAATGGACTCCTGGGTGATAAAAGCCCTGCTCAGTCATAACTAGGAGCTGTTGCAGGGCAGAATCAAGCAGCCAGAGGGGAAGAAAGTGCTGCTTCAGTCCATTTTGCTATTAGGAGAAAAAAAAAAACACCCATGGAATCACTCATCCCCAACTGCTTCAGTACCTTTTCAGTCTGAGACAATTCTTCCATTGCCGTCTAAGTTACCTTTTAAAACACAGAATAAATCCTGTCCTCTAGAGTTCCTTAGGGAGAAAGCCAGTCTTGCTAGCACAAAAGCTTTCAGTGTCTTTTAGGTGACCTCCATCCATCTGAGAAGAGAGGACATCCACACAGGATCGATCATAGATGAAACAGACTCTATGTCTGTGCAGAATCCTGTTTTATTACACACCCAGGCATGAAGGAACTAAGGCCTGATCTGGAACACAAAGTTAATCACGAATTAAGTCATCTTCAAAGTGTGGAATTTTTCTTGTGTGCTCCAGGGTTAGCATAGTCCAAATTAAATAATTGATAAAATTTAGTACTAGTCCTGAAAACACGGAGCACATCCTGTTGTTTCCATACTCCACGGGGCTGTGATTTCATGATACAAAATATCTGGCCACAAAACAGGCTTGTGGTATTGCTGGAGTCCCATCCATGGCTCTGCCCTCCTCTTCCCTCCAGCTGTGGCTGCTGATTTCTGCCCTTACACGGGGAAGAAATAATCAGGCTGGCATGCCAGAGTATACATCAAGCCATGTTAATATGACTGGTATCTTCATGCCTAGATGTTGCTTACTGAACCAAATTATTTATGAGGAAGAAAGAAGCAAGATGCATAAGGAAATAATATCAACACACAAAAACAATGGCACACAGGGTGCAAAGAAGGTCAATGTATCAGAACAAATGGAGTTCTTGTCTCCATATCTCAGATATTTCTAATCTAAGACCCTATAAAAGATAAGCCTGCTTCATCTCTAACAAAAAAGCTTCGACATCTTTGTCTAACATGCTATAATGAGAGAATTGTCATTGTCTTTGGATTCTTTTATAAATAAAATAAATATAAAGAGACAAGTAATTTTCTCACCTAATTTTCCTGTAGAACTGATAATTAAGTGTTGTTGGCTGCATCACCAGCACACATTCGTGATAGTTGATTTAGTGTCTCTGCACATTTAGAAGCTAAAAATTTTCTCTTTTGCTGAGTAAAAATACCTGTTTCATGGCCTTTTCTCTCCTTCAAGTAATAAGTCAGCTTTAATTTTTCTTAAAACTTGCCACCAGTGAAAAGTGTTGCATTTTCAAAAATCCTTCATGTATCTATGACCTCGCTGAAAAGTAACTACTGTGTATGTTGTAGAATGACTCTACATTTATCAATATATTAATAAATATGCAGGATGCTAGTCCATCTATTTAAAAAATATATATTACAAAGACACTGGCTTAGAACACAAGGTCAAAGTTTAGAGGGACAAACCTCTGACTGGGTGGAAGCCTTTAACTCACTGTGTGATGTTTTGCACAATCTTTAATTTATCGTTTTAAGTGGGAAGTGCTGGAACTACAGATAACTGAACATGAGACTAAATCATCACCTGCATGGGAAGCACTTGAGGCTTTCCTCACAAGTGTGTCCATCCTTTCAGTGTGGTTCATTCTTCCCACAGCAGCAGCAGCAGCCTGGCAATATTGTATTGCCAAGTCAAAGTTTCATGTCTGAGAGCTATGCAAAAGGAACACAAATAGTTTGGACACAAAAAGGAGAAGGCTTAATTTAAGGTGCCTGAGTTGGAAACAGACAGTCAGAGTCTTTGACTAAGAGCTTTTGCATATCCTTAAAATTAGGTGCAGCTAAGAGAATTCCTCTGTTCTTGGCTCTTTCTTTCTCAGTGGCCTCAGCTCTGGCTCCCAAAGACAAATCCTTCACACTGTGATGTTAGAATGTGTCTGGATGTGTCTGGCACTCCTCTCTGACCACACTGACTGACAGGCTTTCAAGAAAAACAATGTCTCTATGCAAATCGAGGTCCCCAACACCTGTGCCAGGGCATCCAGTGCTTTGCTTGTAGGCACACACCTTTCTTTTCATTCCACTTATTTTGGTACAAAAAGAAGAAAAACTCTCCCCCAAGAGATGACATTAAAATCAATTGTGTTTAAACTGAAACCAAGTACTTGTACAGTTTTCCCCAGTGTGAAACTTGTTTTAAGTTAAACCATTGAAACTTTCCTGAGTACACGAGGCTTTGAAGAATGCCTACATACTACCCATGACACCGCAAATTTCAGCAATAACCCACAGTAACTCCCACGTCATGTACACGGTAGCACAGTGCTTGCAAAATTGCTGTCATTTACAAGTCTCTGTATCTAATCAAAACCTGCACACACACACACCAAGCTATGACCAGAGTTAATGACATGCCACGGGGTCATTTTTGCCACCCTGAGTTAGCAAGAGAAATTAAAGCAGACATTAGAAGAGCCTCCCTCGAAATGGCCATGTGAGAATAGCCACAAAGGTAGAAAAATTACAAAATGTGTGCAAGTTTTCTTATGAAAGTAAACAAAGAGATAGGACCAAAGTCCCAATTTAACTCTCCTAGCAGGATCAATGTTGTTTCTGCAAACTCTATTGCCTGAATATTGCACTGTAAATCCTTGAGGACTTGTTAGCTCCTGCAAGTCGCCCTCTGGGGCGATTTAGGAGGTTTATTGCTGTATGTCTGTACGTGGAGGCATTAGGAGAGATGGGAATTGTATGCAAGCCTTTGCCGCCACAACTTGCAACCTGGAAAATTAAACTGCTATCAATCCCACCTTATGTTAGTATTTCGGCCTCTTGGCAATGGTATTCTGGGCAATCCAGTATTTACATACAATCATGGTTTTCACTTTGGCAATTAAACGTCAGGGACTCTGAACTGAAGCCCACAGCTGCCTGCAAGGACAGAAAGCCATTCTGACAGCAGCAACTGGCATGGGCTGAATATGGGAACACTTGCTCATCTGTCCTGCTTTTACCTGTTCTTTTGCTTGTCTGCCACTGAGCCTGAGTGTCAGTGTGTGCAAAGCCCTGGCAGCAACATAATATTCACCAGTGATGCTTCAAAACTCAGTCTTTTCAAGACTAACCTTAATCTTATAAATTCCAGATCACATTTTGAAAGGCATTTCTAATGAAGGGCTTGTTATTGCCCAAGTAGAGACAGGCAGCCTCAGCTTTCTCCTTTTTGTGTTTTGCCTTTTTCCTTATCACCGTTGTGTAACAGCCCAAAAGATACATGACATTTATCACAACAGTTCTCATCCATTCACCTGACAATTAGAAATGCCCAGTGGATGGGCTGGAGGCCTGGTATTTATGTTTGTATTTTTGAGTTTCAGTATTTCTGTAACCCTTTGTTACCACTAGTATAGCCAAAAGTCAGCACTCACCTCGTACAGCAGGCACATCCACATCACTAAAACACAGGACTGAGAAGGAGCTTGGGCATGAACTCTAGTTTGTGTAAAGAAGCACTTTCACCTGTACTTTCTGCCAGCTGTCACATCACAACCAGTTGCACTTAAGACCGGGAAAGGTTTGTCACAACCTCTTCTCCCTCTTGGAAGACACATGAGTTTGGGGCAACAATGGAACCTGCTGTTTCTTTGCCCATAGACAGCTAAAGCCAGATTCTGGTCTCAGCAAAACTAGCTGCTGTTTAAGAAAACATATCCTGACTACACTTCTAATCAAATGATAATACTCTACATTTCTTTTCATACCTTAAAAATCTTATTGGTCACCACATTTCCACACTGGTGACACAACTCCATTGCAACCCATGGCTCCTGACCACCCTATATTTTCAGGTGCATCACAAGGGCATACCGTGTTCAAGTAAATCAGGATGACTAGAGTTTAAATAAGCAGAGTGATTTAGGGCAGAATTTAAATGAAATGATGCTAATTATGATGTGTTTAGAGCTAGATCTAGGGCCAACCGAGCTAGTAAGATCATTACTCCTGAATTTATTTGCAGAATAGCTAATTATAAGAAAGGCAGGTTCTTGCTTAGACATGTCTGCAAATAATGGAACAACATTAACACACAAGACACTTGTTACATTTTGGTGGATTTGATTTTCGAATACCAAGCTCAGTTTCTTGCTTCCCAATCTCTGCAGCCCTGCCATCACCACTAGTTGCAGGAGAGGTGGTTTCACAGGCAGTGGCATTCCCCTGCCGAGGCTGTAACACCACACTGCCCACAGGCACGGCGTGTTGATTGAAGCATGGTCTCTATGTGTCATGTGTCAAGGATGATATGTCACCAAATCAGCCTTGCATCTCTATACAAGGTGTTGAGATAACACTATCAAATCATGGCCTCGTGACTGTTTTTTAGTGTCTAATATAACAAATGACTATAAGCTCACTCTGCATTAATGTCGGTGTCATGAATGTTTACTAATGCATATCAAAGCTGGGATCAATGCCAGGAAAGGATTTTAAGTGCAAGTTTACAATGAAACACAGACAGAGAGCTGACTTCCCCCCTCCAGCACAAATTACAAGCAAGTTTACACTGCATTGTGCAAGGGCAGAGGGCAATATTCCTGACACATTATTGAGAAAACAAAGCTTCCCTTCCTTCTTTCTGTGAAGGAACAACTTAATTTTGGTTATATTGGTTTACTGCTTGAAACTGTAAGATAAATCACATTGTGGGCAAGATGTAAGCTCTGGCTTGTCAGTAGACTGGTTATACATGTGCTTGTAACTCTCACTGAATGACCAACACCATCCAATTGGACACTGTCATGTTTTTTCACTTCTCTTTTTATCATGTTCTTCAGCTGGACATGTCTCCCCAGACCCTTGAAAATTGTCCATGACTGTGTCCAGTGTTAGTGTAGTAGATGCAGCAGTGTGCCACCATTGATGCTCACAGAAATTCCCATCCTGTCCCACCAGGTTCTCCCTAAGCAGCTGGTGTTTCACAGCGTCCCATAGCTCAGAAGTGAATGCCAAAGGCTGCAATTTGAGGACAATATGCTGTTGCTTTCAGTTTTGATTTTTACCATTGCTGCTTTGAAGGGCTTTGCAAGCTTCTCTTAATGGATTTCTTCTCTTTGTCAAATGTATAGGCAATTCCTGACCTGTTGGACATCACAGTCTGCTACACAGGGCCTTCAGCCCACTCCTCAGCAGGCAGCAGCTCTGTGGGGTGTTTCATGTGGCCAAGGCATATGAGAGACAAAGGATAGACTCAGTGCTTTCCTCTTTCATACAGCCTCTCTGCAGCCAGATAATACATGCTTTTGCATGTGCCGAAGCTGGCCCAAAGCGACTGAGACCCCTTGCCCAGAAGCATTTGGTGGGCAGTGCTGCCATCCACCATGCCAGGCTGCACACAGGTAAGGCAGTGTCTGAGCCTCACACACACCTCTAGGAACTTGAGCACTGATATCTCACTTCAGCCTCATCCCAGATATGTGTTTGTGCACATATGTATTTTCACAGCCTTACCAATGAACAAAAAGTATGATTCTTTCAAGCAGTGATAGTGTCACAAGGAAGTGGCAGACTTGGGACATCAACACTGCAGCTCCAGTCTATCAGCCTGGGGAGTCCCTGCCTTGTGCATCACTACTTGCAGCTGATCTCAGCAGGCACATCCCGCTCTCCTCTTGGGTCGTCACTATTGCAGCAAGTCCAAGAAAACATATGTAAGCTGGACCTCTGGGAATTACAGACATCTGAGGCACACTGGGTGTTGTAAGTGTTACTGCCCCTGCCTTTCTGCTCTCACCCCAAAAGCAGGCAGCAGCTGCTGACTCACACCTCACCAGCTCCCATGTTACAGCCACTGAGGAAGGAGAAAATCAGCTTGCAGATAGGGGATGGCGTGTGAAGTGTGGCTGCAGACACCAGTCAAAACCTAGTGCTGCTGCAGCCAAGGAGTCTAGCAGAGCAGTGGAGCAGGACAGCAGCAGCCTGTGCAACCCCACACACTGCTGTGGGCAGTTCTCAGGCTGTGTCAGAGCTTGGGCTGAAGCAAGTTTCAGGTGGATTTAAGGCAAGATGGTGTAGTGATGACTGAAGGTCCTGGCTAGCAGTGTAGCTGCATACTGCTCTGAGCCATCATCCAGTCTGACCAAGCTTTGCTGCCTGTTGCTGAATAATGATGCAGCCTGCCACAGCCCCATGCCTTGCTGTTCCCATCTGCAGCCCAGGGTCCATAAAACTTCCCTTCCTTCATGGAGCATTGCAAAATGTTCGGACCCAAAGCTCTAGCTAAGAGCCAGCATTACTGGTCTTCAGCTGATGATGCTGAAGGTAAAATTGCAACAACCTTGAACCTGGGGGAAGGAGGGAAGGAAAGAAAACCTCTTCATTTGGACTCATGCCAGCATCACAGCTGAATGCTAATAAATGAAAAAGATCTTCATTTTGGAAAGGGTGGGCACACTGAGACCATTGTAGCACAAAGCAAAATAGCTGAGCCGTGACCAGCTAGCAGTCACAACTGGCAGCCACAACTTCCCCACTCACAGCAAAGCATCGTTCCCTGAGAAGCAGCGGTGGTTAAATGGCCCTGAAAGAATCCCAGAACCAAATTTTGAGCTGATAGCCAATCTCCTTTGCTGTCAGCGAGGCAGTGGCACAGGAGAGGCCAGCATCTGATGGGATGGGCACATGGGCTGGGTGCCTCCACACAGTGGCAAGGGGAGGGCGGCAGAGCCCTGCTCTGGGAATTGCCACTATTAGAAATGCCCCTGAGTAAACCAAGCGCAGGGAGTAACAGAGGCTGCATGATGTTTTTATCTATTAATCTGTCTCTGCAGCACCCTTGGGTTTAGAGCAACTAAACTTTTGATTTCTAACAAAACCAGCATCTTATAATCCAAACTGCCTGAATCAGAAGAGTACAAAACTTGAGCTTCAACCCCCTCCACCCCGCTTTAATTTCCTTCAGCAATTTATCACCTCTTTGCAGCTCACACATACAGAACAACCAGAAAAATTTCTTAACACCCCTTTGGCAAGCCACACGGAAGCAACTGCCACAGTATTTTTTGTTATTGTTTTCAGGGCCTATGGCAAAGAAGACCTAAAAAAAAATCCAAAAAGCACCCAACCTAAACTAAGAAAGAAAAAAAATTAAGTACTTACCTTCCACAGTAAAGACACATGCAAAGAATTTGAGAATCCACATGAAAGGGCAAAATACTTTTTTTTCAAATAGAATTTCCCTGGAAAACATATTGAGAATAGTGTCATCTCCAAATATGCATTTGCACTACCTACATACGTGTGTTTGTCCTTGGATCTATTATTTATACAAATTATTTTAAATGCAGTAAAGAAAGCATTGCTTGAAGTTTCACATAAAAGCAGGAAAATGGGAAGTGAAATTCAGACCCTGCTCCAAATCCACTAACACTGCATATTAATTTCATATTTTTTCTATTCTATTGCTCTGGTCTTTCATTAAAATCTCAGACCAAACTCAGGCAGCCTGTGTAATTTCAGGACGGATGGAATTGCCCTTGTTATTTCCCATTCACACAGCAAAGGATTCTCTAATGAGGTGAATACTTGGGCTCAGGTTTTTGCTGCTTCATAGCCTAGATTCTCATTTTACAGGGCTGTGAAGTGGTGGTAAAATGATGTCTTACTAAATGGTAGTATTTTACACCCACTAACCCAACTCTTCAATGTGGTGTTAATGACTTTGCAGAGTGCAGAGCCTGAAAAATCAGACCTTAGGTGTTTAGGGCCAGGAAAAGTGAGAGCAAGCGCAGCTCGCTGTACTCGCAGCGCAGCAGCCCTGCCACGCAGAGGCTTGTGCAGCTTGTTCAGTTCTCCTGCTTGTAGCCATGCAGCCTTCTCTGGACTAGGGTGGTAGCTACATCTTCTCTAATTTGCTGTTTCATTGACAGCTTTTGTGGCCAGGACTTGATGGCAAAGGCGATGGTACTAATCCAAGAGCCATTTTCCCCTCACCACGCTCAGTTTAAGGATACATTTAAGCCACATTAAATGCTAGAAACAAATTCAGCCCAGCTTTGAGACTGCCACACAACAGACATGTCATCACCTGCCCTGGGGCTTGTAACCCCTTTAATCACTGAGAATCGTCCCTTGCATCTCACACAAGTGTGACCAGGTTAATTAATTGCCTTCATTCACCCTTATCATTCTTAATTCTGTGCTTCGGTGAGACACATTTCCACAAAACTACATCAAAAAGCAAAAATGTTATTCCCAAGCCATTCTTCTTCATTGGGTCTGCTGCTAGAGCACCAAGCAGAAAAGCTCCACTGTTTCTGACTGTTTGACAGACTTATGTCTTTGTTCAGAGCTTCCTGTCTGGCTTTCAGATCACAGATTTCTAGTTCTCCAAGGTGGGGAGTATCTTTCTGTTGGGAATCTGCCAGTCTGCTGGTATAGTGGCATCCTGACCTGAGAGCAAACACAGAACAATCTTTCATCTCTTATACAGAGAGTGTGTAGAAAAAAAAGAATTCTGCCTAAATAATTTCAACTAGTCTTCTCTGAAAAGCTTTGTTACACTACAGGGCAAACATTTTACATGGGACAGGTAATGGTTCCCATTACCCTTTGTTCTTGAGACTCTTTCCAAACACCATATCTATTGCAGAGGAAAAAAGCAGTCACGTAGCTGCATTTTGCTCCCACAGCCTCTCAGTAAGTGGCAAATCCCCTCTCTTCTATCTGTGCCCTTGATGGACTTGCAGAGCCCACTGAGAAAAGCCTGACATGCAATCCACTAAGTGCCAGCATTACAGTTCCCTGCTGTGCCCTATCCCCTGCACATGCAGAGACATTTGCCAGCTTGGGACAGTGGTGTGTTGGCACTGGGATATCAGTTCCTCCTTCCAAAACCAGGAAATATAATGAACGTGTTATTTTCCTTCCTGGGACCAACTACTTACTGATGGCCCTACAGCACTGTTAATGTGCAATCCAAACACTGCCCAATTTGCTTATAGACAAGTTTTCCTCTTAAGACCTGTGTGCTTTGTAGTAGAAATAAGTGTGTGCATGTGAATTTCTACTGCAAATAGCAGAGGAACAAGGGAGTGCACATATGTGCAGGTGGATGATGCTTGTACAGTAAACCCTATGCAATCCATAATAGAATATGGTACCAGTCAGTCATTGTGTCACATCAGATCTGCCTTTTTCTTTTCTTATACTACATATAGTGCATTTCCAGAAATTCTTCCACAGCACACAGGATTTCCTTGGAGAGGGAGAGGGATTCGTATACTTGATGTTAGGCATCTTATTGAAACTTCTAAGCCTCCTGAGTTAAATTCTCTTTATGAAGTGTTCTAAACTTGGTTTACTTCTATCTTCACTCCAGGCTGATTTCAGAATAATTATTATTCCTGAGTTTAGAGTGAAAAATTGAGCAATGTAATTTTGCTGCAATGCAGACTCAGAGTAACTGACCCCCTGGGGCAGGCTTAGTGAGGGATTTGATCCTGCCCACCAGGGAAGAGCGATAGCACCATGTGGCCAAGTGGCAATGGTCATGAGATAAGGTATGAAGAGGCAGGAGGCAGTCCTCAGCACCTCTATGCGCTCAGACCATACCCATCACTGCTGTTGGCAGGAAGGGTCACTGTCCAGCAACTCTTTACAACTACCCATGGGAATTGATAGAAAAATGGCTTATAACTAAAAATTCATTAGTGTTGCAAAGAGTGGATAAATTTGCACTAGAAGAAGAAGACCAGGTAACACTGTCTGTGCCCTCTACCTGGGGAACTGCTTCTGCCTACAGCACCAGGCTTCTGACAGTACAGCTCACAGGGACACCTCAAACTAAAGAAGCTGTACTGGTCATTGCTTTTACTTTTTCATTAGTGTAACTGCATCCACAAAAGGCTTTTAGTAGTATAGAACTGCTGTTTAAAAAAATCACACTTCAAATCAAGAGTATTTTTCTGGTAAGAGTTGCTGGAGTGTGATCTTTAAAGCACTTTACACTTGTGACTCTCCTCTGTCGTGCTCATCCTGCACCACAGCACTGCAGGAATCAGGAGCACTCACACAACATCAGTAGGCAATCTTCCCCGGTCACAGCATGTGCCCAAAGTGTATATTAAACACCCATCAATATTTGGCACGAGGACACTATTTGCCATCCCACTGTCACCCAAAGACATTTCAGCTTTACAGCCGTACCTGTACAGATTTAAATAAAACTTGCACCTATACAGCTTTAAACCCAAGCTGCCAGGGACTGCTTTTGGCCACCGAGGCCAGCCAGCACAGTATGGCCTGTGTCTATGCTACCGGCTGCTCTCCTTTTCCAAAACCTGCCTCCGGTCTGGTCACTGGGAATGGCCCATGCTGGCTCCCATGCACTGCCTGCAACCTGCTGGGAGGGCTGCTGCCTGCTTGGACCAGGTAGCAGCACAGATGACCGAGTTCCCGTCCCAGGGATTTTCCCTGCCGCTGTTTTTTGACTCAGATGGACGCAGACAAGGCGTCTGCACAGACTGCGACTCGTGCTGAAGATCTTCGCTTACGTTATTGCACAGAAGGACTAGGACGCCATAGGTTTGGGTCAGCAAACAGTCTTCACAAAGGGCAGTTCAGCAAAGCATTTACACACATGCTTGACTATGAGTCAGGTAAAATCGGGGATAAAGAATCCTCTTTCTGTGCTTTTCCAAAGCGAAGTGGAAAACCAGTAGGAAATACAGGTCCTCTGGATGCCTCCCACAGATTTGCAGAGTATGTGTGGAAGTCATCATGATGTCCACACAGTATTTAAGCAGAATCTGCCCACTTTGAGCATGAAGATGGTGGCCCTGTAGGTCTGTCATATCCCCCCAGGGACTTGATATATCTCTCAGTGACTTGTCAGCTCTTTAGAGATGAGGAAATGGAGAAACCACAGAAGAATACAGCAGCAAGGAAAGATCTCCAGGGGTAAATAATGATTTTTTTACTAGAGCAATTAAGACAGCTGGAAAGAATAGACATTAAACAAAATAATTTTTAAAAACTGATGTTTCTGAAAGGTTATCCCTTTTTCCAGCTATCACTTGAGCTAGTAACACAAATTGCCTCCCTTTGCTATTGTCCTTAGACCAGCCTAGCTGTTACTATTAAAATTATTCTCACTCTCTGCAGAGGAGCAGATCACCTAAAAGAACCATACCTGCTGCTTCTAGATGTGATATAAACACTTTATACCAATGCCAGAGCAATCTGCCTCCCTTTCCATGGCATAATCCCATGAAACCAGAACTTGAGGACCAATCAGTCCAGCTATTAAAATATCCATGTCTAAAGTAGGGAGTAACTTCCTGATCCATTGTGTGAACATCATGTCTGCAGATAACAAAGTCCTACTGGTTGAACAGACATGAGATTAGATTAGATCAGGTCAAATTAGATTTGATTAGATCAGAATTAATTCAGATGGGTGCTTTATTATCTCTGGACAAGGTTCTTGCTCTGGTGCTGGGTTCTTAGGGAGCCATGAAACATCTTGAATGCTTAGAAAATATAGATATATTTGTATTCTGCCCAGAATTTGTGATTTCGTTATTGTTAAAGATCTAAGAGGAGACTGAGGTGTAAAACCAAATTTTAATCCCGTTCAAGACAGATGTACTATATTACCAACACTGTTGGAAGTGCTAAATGAAAATGTCACATGGAAAATTTTTAGCAAGGAAGGAGAGATGCACTTGCAGTTTAAGAGATAAATAAACAATGCATGTTTAAAGATTCTCACCGTAAAAAATAAATACCTTCTGAATACAATGCTTCTTCTATCAGAACACAGTTATTTATTTGCACCATACAAAACCTACAGCAGCATAATATTCTCGACCTGAAATAGTTGCTATACTTCTGTTCTGAAGATTATTGGACCAAATTTTTGCATATCCTCAAAGTCTGAATGCATCAGTGAACTACAGGAAACTTCCCTTACGTTTACTTTTGTGCAGACTAAGTGTTGAGTTCTTATTTACTCAGTGACAGGATTCCTCAGCCCCCCCTTACTCTCCTTTTTTTCTGCTGAAGTAAGGGCTCAAGTTCAGACACCTCAGGTTCTCTCAGCAGGCTTGGAGGCTCTCACTGCTCTCCGTGCACATGAGGGGAAATGCCATGCTTCTGGTTTTTGCTTGGGAGTTTTCAATGAAGAGTCAAAAGAAAAGGCAAAGTGGACACTTCTCCTTAGGGGAAAAAGAAACACTGAACTTTCTGAAGGAAGTTTGCTTTATGTACTTCATATACCTTTTATATACTTTATATACAGTACAGCTAGAATTTTTTAATTGTCACATATACACATGCAATAGCTTCACTCTTGTGTTCTCCATATCTCTTTATCCCACAAAAGATTTTCCAGAATTAAATAGGAAATAGCTTCAAGGTTCATCCACAAACTATCTGTTCTACCATGGGACAAGGCCAGTAGATGCGTGTGAAGAAAAGCAGAATGAAGGACAGGGCTGGAAGGTTTTCCAAAGATTCTCAGGCTCCTCATTGTCTACAGAGGGCATCAGAGAAACAACTTAGCTTAAACCACTTAAGTGACTTAAAAGACTAAAGCAAAATAGATTCTCCAAACACTACTGATGTACAGTGATGGGGCTATTCAATCAAGTCATCAGTGGCCTCAGGTTTATCCTGAAGGCGTATCAAATCCAATCAGCTTCCTAACTATCCCTGGCTTTTACAGATTTCTTACAGGAAACAAAGAAATTAGGCCATATTTGTGCTGAGGCTTCTCTTTTGGGGAGTGCTTCTCATACATTGTTTGAAAAGTTAACTGCATGGGACAAGTTGCTTTTCTGTGTTTTTGGAAACCCATGGTCACAACCACAGATAAATTTAAGTGAATTCTAAATGCAAGGCACATACACATTTGTGTGCTAAGATTGGTTCAACTTAATAAGAGGGGGAAAAAAATTAAGTCAATTTAAAGTATTCTTTAGTTTCCTTCTCTGCTTTATTTTTTTCGCTGGTTGCAGTACTCCTTCACCATTCATTAATTTTGGCGTGGATGAGGCAGACTGCACCATCACTCAGTCACATTTCAGGAAAGTCAGGGATGGCACACCTGAAAATATCCCTCCTTGGGCTGTCTCTTCAAACCCACCACAGGACCAGTGGTTTTTGTGCTGTCCAAAACAGTTTATCGTCTCATGAAAAAGTGATGGAAGAGGAATGTGAAGGCAGACACCATTCAGGACACATACCAAGTTTGTGAGAAACATCGAGAGGCTTCCTTTGATTCTCTCCCATGTCCTCCTCCTGCCCTGCATCGTGTCGTTCACATCCATCAGACACGACCTGCACACAGCTCTGTCATCCACACCACATTTTGACTGAAGCTAGTAATATTTTTAGGAACTGGCTATTAATCTGCATTTCTATGGATTTACTTTTGTCTGCAATTCTCGCATCCTCTTGGATAAAAGGAGAAATATTTTTTGAGATGTATTTAACTGTTTTCATGTGTCCTTGTGAAATACTGCAGTCAGGTGCTGCCCTTCATATCTTCTGTGCACAGGCACTGACAAACAGCAGCAAAGACAGAAGTGCAGATACAGAGATAATATATGGTCACCTCGAAATTTGGCATCACTATTGTCTATTGAAGTCACTGAGATTGCTTCCAGTGACTGGACAGAGGATTTCAGATATGACATTTAAAAGGCACAAGCGATAAGCTTTAAACTATAATGTGCTACTAACAGAGCTAAAGCAGTCTGACAGCCCCTAGCAGACATTAGGCAGCCTGGGAGCTCTGTCTCAGCTGCTTGCCTCGGTCTCCACATGACAGCAGCAGCTCCTGAGCCTCAATAGGTACAGACATAACTCCTGGCAGACATTACTGGGAATGTGTTTTGCTTTTATTCCTGCTTTAAGTTAAACTCTTTGCCTTAAGCACCCATGGTGGCAGGTGACAGGTTTCCCTTTATTTTGCCTCAGGTGAGGGTACCAACCACTAGGTTTCAGAGGCAGCATATTTGTAATGTGAATCACCACAACAGAACTGGTTTAAGCTATTTTGTCATAAGTGTGGCTTTTGAACTCCGGTGGCATAACTTAAAGCACAAGAGAGGCAACAGCCTGGCCCTGAGTAGATTAAGTGGCTACAAATGGCAAATACATTGTCCATCAACAATGGCAAGCTACAATAAGGTCACAGCACTCCCTAAGTCTGGACTAATGGTACTAGTTTGGGTGGTTTGCTTTTACGAAAAGAAAACATCCTGAAACTGACACTGTGCTATGCTGTCACATAGTTTTAATAGAAGTTATTTCACTGTCGTTTGGGGCCATTTTGTTATAAGGATGTGCAATGTAGGGGAAAAGAAAACAAAACCCAATAGCAAAATCACCTAGAGACAGATGGTGACATAGAATTGTAAAATCATCGAATGGCCTGAGTTGGAAGGAACCTTAAAGATCATCCAGTTCCAACCCCCTGCTGTGGACAGGGACACCTTTCATTAGACCAGGTTGCTCAGAGCTCCATCCAACCTGGCCTTGGACACTCCCAGGGATGGAGCATCCACAATCCTTCTGAGCAACCTGTTCCAATGCCTCACCACCCTCACACTAAATAATTTTTTCTAAGATCTAGTCTGAATCTACCCTCTGTCACTTTAAAGCCAGCACTCCTTGTCCTGTCACTACATATCCTTGTAAAAAGTCCTTCTCCATCTTTCTTGTAGGCTCCCTTCAGGTACTGGAGGGCTGCAGTTTGGTCACCCTGAAGGTTTCTCTTCTCCAGGCTGAACAAACTCAATTCTCTCAGCCTTTCATTAGAGGGATTCTCCATCCCTCTTATCAACTTGGTGCTCCTCCTCTGGACTCAGTCCAACAGGTCAATGTCCTTCAATGTGATGTGTAGAACACACATGCAGACAAGTCTTATCTCCATTCCTGTAAAGCCTGTTTTAAACCTGGAAGTGGTAACCACGCCAGAGAGGAGCCTTGTTTGTCACAGACAGGTGTATCAGGAGGATATCACATGCAAGTGCAGGTATATCAATATAAATGCACCTTATGACATACATGTGTTATTTCCCTTCCTCAACCAGAGTTGCTACAAAATCACGACAGGCTTTAATCTGACCTGAGCCTTTGCAGGGAAGACTGTTACTTTAGCTAGACAAATCGACCTTATTATCCTCTTACACTTCGGCAGCTTAAGCACTTTGTCAAGAAGATTTTTAGCAGTAGAGGGCTCTTGAATTTAGCTAGTAAAGGCACAATACTATGCTATGGCTAGCAGCTGAGGGAAGGTGCTTTTGGATAAACGGTAACAGGGCTGGATTACCAATGCTCATTTTCATAGTATTCTTCATTTGCTAATTTATCATAGTTTTAGGATTCCTCTGGTCATGTGCTCCCCTCTGTCCCCCATTTAGAGTCAGGGGTAGAGTGTGGTGTCTACCTCAGATTGTTGCCCATTGAAGTTTTGTAGTCCAGCCCCAGATCCTACTGCTGCAGCAGAAGTTTCTGCTCCCTCGGGTGTGCCAAATCTTACTTCAACTGACTGCATGGTCACATGCTATCTGAGGAGGTATAAGCCACTAGGGGAAGACAGGGCGAAGAGGCAACACTTTAGTTAGGTGCTGTGTTGGCCCTTTCTTTTTTCCTCCAGGCAATAGACAAAATGATTCAGGATAGACCTGAATTTAATGATTGCATCTCACAATGGGAAAAGTGATGAACTGAAAATGTCCTTGTTTTTTCTCCTTAAAGCTTTAAATCAAATACACTTGAAAAATATGATCTAATTCAAACAGATATTAAAAATCTCCTCAAATTAATGTCCTTATATCGTCTATCTAATGTCCATCTATTAATCTAAAGGAAACTGGCAGGTATGGGGAAACCTTACTGTTCTTGTGCTAGGCCAGTTGCTGCAAGAAAGAAAATGTGTTTGTTGAAGTCCCTCCTGCTTCCTTGGCAGTGAATGTGCAATGAGCATAATGCTGCTCTAACTTGCCCCTTCAGAGGAAAGTGGACAGTTGGCATGCAACTTTGCCCATTTTGCATCCCTCTCAACTCTTTCCAGACTAATTTCTGAACTCGACTTCTAACCAAGATCTCAGTAAAAAGCTGAAGTCTCTTTGAAGACTGGACAAAATTACCTGCAGAGAGTTCAGAAGTTGGACTACCCCAGCAATGTGTGTGGGGTGGCATGGAGGCACTTGCACACAGCAGGATTTTTCAGAAGTTATGTTATTAGTCAAAAGGTTACGAGTGGGTGTAGAACTTAGATTTAAGTAAACTTAAGAACTTAGATTTAAGTAAAGTTTGTCTTTTTCATTCTTCTTTGTAATTCAGCCTGGCAATAAACAGTTGGAATACATTCCAGAAGATTCTGGAACTTGTAATAATTTTAGAGCAGTAAAAGGAGAGTAATGGAAAAAGACCAGCAATGGAGTGGAGGTGAAGCAAAAGGACAGATTTGAGCCCTTTCTCTTTAAGATAATTTGCATTGGGCAATGCTCACTTCTCTGGGTAAGTCCCAGCCATTCTCCTTTGCTCATCCCTACCTTCCCCTTGCAAACTCTGAGTTCCATTACAAAATAAAGCTCTTTCTGATATCATGAAGCACAGTGATGGGTCTGTACAATAGCAAGCATTTAATAATTTCAAACGCCATCTTTCCAGGTCCCATGACTTCTCATGAGCTGCTTAGTAGTAGTTTCCCCAATTAAGTCTGAACAGGTTGCTTTTGCACCAAAGTGAAGTTTTTATCAAAAGAAAACAAAGCTTTAATGGCATTACAAAAGCTCTTCAGAGCTATGTATGTCTTCAATCATCAGCCCCTCCTCAAAGATACAAGGATGTTCAGAAAGCACACCCAGGCAAAATGAAACATGATGACAGACTGCAAGGACACAAGGACTGGCATTAAATTAGAATCTGTATACAAAAAAATCAGTTATCACAGAATATTCTGATTTGAAAGGGACCCATAAGGATCATTGAGTCCAGCTCTTAAATTAATTCCATACAGGGATTGAACTGCAACCTTGGGGCTAGGAATCAGCTGTTCCCACAAGCTTTCAGACTCAAAAAGCAGTGAAACCAGAAAAGTAGTTGCAGAAATGCAACATCAAAACAACTTCAGTCAAGACAAAGCCAATTTCAGCCAAGATGAAGTCTGTATCTCGAGGAAAATCTGCAAAATTTTTGGTTTGGGGTTTGTTTGATTTTTTTTTCTTTTTTTTCTTTTTATAAAATCTACATTTAAACAGAATCAAAACCGCAAGGAAAAAAAAAAGTTGTTTTACAGCATTTTCAGCTCCTGGAAACTTCAAAACATGATCCAGACAGATGTGGAAATAGAATTAAACCAGAAAAAACTCCATTGTCAGTACTGCCAGTCTATCTACAGGACTCTAGACCAAAGTAGATTCTTAATACACCTCATTTTAACATTTTCAAAGTTTCAAAACCAGTTTGCCCCTTTCTTGTAGAGGAAATGCTTCAAAAGCTCAAGAAGTTCAGAGCACTGGTTCTCAGCTTGTCTCTGTCCAGTTTAAATACAGACCATGCCAGAAAGGTGACTTTTTCCACAGCAAAATTAGGAACATAAAAATCTCCACAGATATTTAAAGTAATTTTAAATAATTAGATTATGTTGTACCAGTAAAAATATAAGATTATAAGTAATATTATCTTTTTTTTTCCCCAAATACATTCGGCTTTATCACCACTTATGCATCTTGGAATATGCATATAATAGTTAAAGTCTCACATACACTCTAATTGTTTTAAAACCATGTAATTTAATGTATCACAGCAGTGTTACTATTATTCTTCTTTTACTTTCTTTTTTACCTAGTCCACTTAAAATAAAGTGTTAAATTACAAACCTAGAGTTAGTTGTGATCAGGTACTTTCTTAATATACTCTATGAAAGATGTGGCTTCTCTATCCATAGAGGGTGCCTGAGGGGTTTTTAAAGTTGAAAAATATACACATAAAGAAAGGCAGTAAGGTTTCTGATTGTTGTTTGCATACAAATTACATTTTTCTAGTTCCTGAGGCTAGAAAATTGCTAAAATTCATACAGAAGACATAGAAGAGATAGGACCTCAAATATAAAGTCTGCAATCTAGCATATCTTTATTTTTATACTTATGCAGCTTTAATTCTAGATTAGCACTTGAGAGAAGGGACATTCATAGAAATGCCCCAGTTTGAACACTTTAAGGTGAGAGAGACACAGTAAAATCTGTTTTTAAGTAAAACCAGAGCATCCTTAGTCTTTCTGTGGAGAGAAAAGGCAATGGGAAAATAGGGAAAACTTCAAGTCATCTCAATGTGTCACACAGCAGTGACACAGAAAGACCACAAAGCTCAGATCTTCACATCTGATTTTTATGGGATGGAGATAAGCAGACCAGAAAAAAACAAAATAAAACAAAAAAAGGGAGAAGAAAAAAAAAAGAGAGAAAAGTAATGAGCCCTATGGCAAGAAAATCAAGTTCAAAACGGAATTCCAAGTGCTGCAGATGATGGGTATGTTACTCCCTGATCTCTCTGAATTAGCTTTGGTTTTTGTAACCAGGTGATGTGAACAGGACCAGACCTGCACAGTCCTTGCATTAACCAAGCAGTGCCCAAGAACTGCCTCAACTGGCAAGTCAGCAATGCTCCCCATGCCTTCCATGAAGAGCAAAAGCCGCAAGGGCCATGTGCGTGGCACAAACCTGCACTGTCCTGTGCCAAACAGGCAAGGCAAAATCAAGGTGGGGGAAAGGAAAAAAAAGCATTAAATCAAAATGCAAATAATTTATACATCAACATGTTGAAAATCCTATTATTAAAAAGAGAAGGCAGCAGACGGAAACCACTTCTCTTTAAAATTGGCAGTATATCAAAATGTTTTTTAAAAATAATCAGAGGTGCAAACCACCAACCCTGCTGCTTGCAAGCTGGAAAGTGGCTCGTATTTCTGAGGGCATGACTGATTTCGACCCTGCTGTGGGTCAGCACACTTCCCACGTGAGCCTGAGGTACAGATCGCTGCCAACTGATACAGGCAGCCCCAGCCCCAGCCCCCTGGCTGCCCGACTCCAGTGGGCTCTGTCTGCAGGGACACGCAGCAATCCAGCACCAGCTTTCCACTGCACAGTGCCTGACAGGCTGGCAGCTCTCCTCCTAGGCAGCACAAGAGACGTTCAGAAGATGGATGTTTTTGGCCGTGGATGGTGACCTTGGGACTCCTCACATTTCAGGCCTGTAGCACTCCAGGGGCATGCAGCAGGATGGTGTGGTCCTGCAGCAGGCTCAGGGTGCCAGTGCACACTGGTTGGGCTAATGAAAGTGTTGGCTTTTTCCATGGTGCTTTCTTCCCTAAAACTTACTCGCAGCAGGAATGTGTCCTTTGTCTGCTTATAAAGTGAGGCATGGGCAGAGTCACTTCAAAGGCTCAGCCCTAAAAGGTGACCCAGAGCTGGGCCTTAGCTTCACCTCCTGCAGCTATGATTTTATGGTATGACATGTTTGGTGGTGACACTGGGGTGGTGACCCGCATCTTCCCTGGGCTGCTGATCCTCTGGTGCTCTGGCAGCTCCCGCAGCAGTTCGGGTTCGTCTGCACCCAGCTGACAGGATCCCCCCCGCCATTCCCAGTGATCACCCAGCAAGGTGGTTTCAGGGGAAGGAGCGGTGCTTTGGCAGACATTGGCACAGCCAGGATCAGACATTGCCCAGCTCACCTTGGTCCGGGCCCTCTGCCAGGCTGTGGATGCACTGGACAAAGGGATCCATGCTATCTTGTCCTCCCTCCGCAGGTTCCCACCCGCACAGCTAGTAAGGCCTGACAAACAACAGAGGATGTTCTCCTAGGGCTGTCAGAAACAAACAACGCAATTACCCTCTGCCGATTGCTTCAAGTTGCAAACAAAAGATGACAAACAAAACACACAACAGATCCCCCTCCAGGCCCGCAGAGCAATCAAGAGGAGGCTGACAATGGCAGGGCCCCTCCAGCTCTGTGCCAAGGACACTCACCCCCGACAACAAGCACACGCTGCTGCCTCGCAGAGCCCCTGGCCACCAGCCATCCCTTTTGTCTAGCACGTATGGAGCCCATCCTTGCTTGCAGACCGCCCTGGCTATGCCAAAGCTGCATCTACCACCGGCTTCCTTGCCAAGAGTTCAGTACCTCTCCCTGCTGCAATCTCAACTCTCCACTGTCAGCTCCTGCCCTTGCAGCACCACCACCATCTCCTCCTCCTCCTTCCCGGGGAGCTGGATGTGACACATGGGTTAACATGAGTAACCCAGAAATGAGTCAGCAAGTTCCCTGCCCCGAAGTCACTGCCTGGTTTCCAGAAATGCTGACTATTTCCAGATCAGCCCAGCATCTGAAGAATAAATGAAAACGTGACTCCGAGCCTCAGAAGTTAATGAACAGATAGCTGATTGCTGTGCTCCCCATGCCAATCTCAAAGTGGTATGGAAGAACCTAACATCACTTTTTATTCAGCACCAATTTGACAACCAAAGCTCTTCAGTTGAGTGCAGTTAGGTCTATGCAATTAACGTAATTCATTGACCACTGCAATACTGAAAAGTGCAATGCAAACTCCTCTGGTTGCACTTGTTTCTGAGGCTTGCAGTCTCCATCCTACCTCCCTTCCCTGCCAGCATTTCCTTAAAAAAAAAAAGAAGCACAAGGACACAATGTAGAAAAACATTTGTTCTCCTCTCACCTAACTATGAAGATATGATGATCAGGGCTGATAGGATTAGGAGTTAAGGCTGGTCTGGCTGAGTACTGGGGCACTAGTATGGGCTACCCCAGTCTCTCACAGCTTCTAAGCAACACATGAAGCCCAAGGAAGAGAACATGATTTCTGTGAGCTGTAGCTGCAAGAGAGGCAGGAAACACCGTGAGAACACTTTTTCTCAACATGCATCAATGTTTCCACTTCCAGACCAGGAGGAAGTCCTCCACAGAAAGACTTTAAATTGAAATGTTTAGTCAGGACACAAGAGAAGCAATATTTTTAGGACTTCAAAGAACACAACACATTACCCCTCCGGTAATGACTTCAGACAAGGGACACTTTTTTGCTTCGTTATGAAGTACTAGGAGCAAATGTTCACATTTCTATGATTTCTCATTTATCTAAGCACTGTTTTAGAGACAAATGCAACGTACTTCAATAATGAGCCTAAATTTGGAAATGAGCAGCTTAGATCATAAGGGTCTATAGATCACAGTGTCTGCTGACTTTAGCTGTTGTCAGCCCGTACAGATTATTATAAATCTTATGAATGTGTCACCTCCACTTAAGATTTGTATCCTAAAATCATGTCATTAGATGACAAGCGCAGGTTCTTGGCTGCTTTCTTAAAAATATTTTTGGTTTTTTCCTTTTTTTTTTTTTTGAGGACAAAAAGCAAAACAAGCAGATCCACATTCACTCATGCTAATTAAATAACCCATACAGATGTTTATAACATGGTCAATGTAGGGATTGAAACTTGGTTTCTGTGATTTATTTTGCCAAATTTATCAATAGCAAAAGTCAATATGAACTGGGAAAAAAATTGAGATTCAGTGGGGAAGGAGGGGAAGTCAAACAAAAAATCTGAAGCTGTTCAACAATTTGTCTTCATTACGTATATATTTTTATACTTTTTTCCCAAGGAATATTGATTATTATTTACATGAAAAAAAAAAGATGACAACATGTAAAAGAAAAAGCATTATGCTTTTACACAAACATAAATGAATAATTCACCTAAAAGCACTGTATATTTCTGTCCATGATTTCATTGATTTTTTAAAACGACTTCTTTTTGTGGAATTAGTTTTTCCCCCAATTTGTCCATTTCTCCCTGCCCACTCTCATTCCAAGAACTAGTCTCCCACATTATATCTGAGTTCTCATTTAACATAACCTACCTTACAGCCATTCAGACTTAAATTCTGCTTATTAAAACTGATTTCAAGTGATCATTTTCATTTTGGCTCACCCATTCACATAAATTTAATTTCTCCAATATTAGGTTCCAAAGTGCCCATTTGCAGCTTGTGAGTAATTTTTAATGTACTTTTACCACAAATAAAAAAAGATAAAACCCCACTAGTCTATTCAACCAAGTCTCCATTAGTCATCATGAACCGTATAACTAACAAACACGGTTTTTATTTCATATACCCATTGGGTGTTCAGGGTGAGGGTGGAGGTAGGAGTGGGAGAAAAGAGGTTACTGAGGTTAAAAAGGGGAACGTATGACTGTGTACTTCTGTGAACGCCCCTGGTACTTCTGCTGCTTATTCCCCCTTCGCTTTGTGTTGTATGCTGGTAGGCACAGAGCCAACACTCTTGATCAGAGATCAGTTGCTTCCGTAGCAATTTCTTCTGCACATTTTAGCTAATGAATGTGGTTGTATATGTGGTTTTATTTCAGCATGTACAAGTCCAAATACACCATTCATTTTGGCATATGTCTCTGTATTTTCCCATAATATTTATCTAGCATGCTTAGTTATAAAATGAAATGTATGTTAATAGAGATTCCCCATAATTTATGTTGATTTATTTATACCTAATATTTGCTCACAAAGGCAACAATACCCAAATATATGCATATACCTGTCTTTAAGGGATGGATTTTCTCCATGTTCTCCTTGAAGTTTTATGAGTATGAGTAGCTTTGCACAACTGAGAAATCACAGACTCCAGAGACTTAATGCCCTGGCCTGGATGAGCTCTGCACAGTCTGAGAACCAGCAAACAAAAGCAAGACAATTCAGGGCACGCTCAGTCATCCCAGCAGTGCAGTCATCTTCATACAATAAAGTGCTCACTGTTCCCAATCTGCTGCGTGCTTCTGCCACTGTCCAAAGCCCTGGTCTCACTTTTGCCGAAAATCTCTGGCTAAGATATTCTTTGACCTTCTATGACCTCCGTGTCACCCGCTGAAGATATTCAACTGAGGAAACTATGATTTGAATGGAATACTTTCTTCAGTCCCTGCATGCAGGGGACCCATGTGGTGCTGAGTTGCTCTTCTTAGAGGCAGATCAGGTGAGGGCTGCAGCTGCACAAGCCAAGGGAGGTGCAGGTCAAGGCTCTCCCTTGCAGCCAGGTCAGCCAGCTTGTGTAGGTTTGATTCCAAGACCATCTCACATTCACCCACCACGATCTCTAACTGGCACTGGCAGGTGTCTCCAGGCACTGTTCCACCCCAAGACACAAACCCAGCAGTGTGTACGCAGGATCAGTCTTGGGACAGCTCAGCACTCCCAGTGAAACCTGTGGGAGGCACTGAGCTGGAAGGGTCACCCTCATGGAAATCTCCACCTCTGCTGGAAAGAGAGGGCCTCTTTTCCTCTTCTCTCCTGCTTCATACTTTTTCTGCTCAGCTCTAGTGAATTTTGTTCATTATTTATAATTAGAAAGTGGAAAGCAATTACTGTCTTCCCTGTTGTTCATACTCTAAAGCAACACTTAAAGAATAGAGAAACAGTTGAAATCTAGGCCATTTCTAAAACTAAATTGCATTCCTAGTCACTACACCTGTCCCTGAATCCCCCCAGCGTTTGTGGTTTTGCATCACATTTTCCTATGTTAAAAAAATATATTAAAATTATCTTTTTTGTTGCCAGTTGAAGAACCCACAAACAAATGGGGAAATCTGACTAAGTACTTAAGCAGAGAAAACAATGGAAATGTGTATGCACCAGAGGCTGTCAACAGTTCCACAGAAAGAATTGGAAAGACAGAAAAAATTCTTTAAGCTCTTGTAACAACAAAATGTCAAAACCAAACAAATAACAGACAGAAGTGGGAGCTAAGTGTTGACTTCGCCTTGTTAAGAGTTTAGTGAGCAAAGCCGTCCCAGCCTTCCCCTGGGGTGCCCCAGTCCAGCCGTGGGACTATCTTGCAGCTTCCAGGGATAGCTATAGGGAATGCTTCCTCCTCTCCTCCACCCTTCTTAATTATTGTTAATACAATTTGCCTAAAATTCTGGCCTGACATTGAGATACTGGTATTTGTAGTGCCTGTATATTTTTCTTATTATTTTTAAAAATATTTTGTTACAATCCCCTTTTCATGCTTAACCTAGAATAGGTTATGAATTTCCTGGCTTCTGTGGGTTAGATAGGAAACTCAATGTTACTATTTTGGTGTAGAATGCAGACATTTTTGTGGTCATACTTATCATAGCTGAGCTAAGCTCAACAGGAAACAGCATTTCTGTTTGCCTGTTGGCTCAGGGTGCGTATCCCACATCTCCATAAACTGATGGGAAAGTGATGAAGGACAATTTAAACAGAAGGAATTGGGAAGTGATATGCCAGTGGTCTAGGTATAAGCCATACTAAGAAAATACAGTGCTGCTTTGCATTCGGGGTTTGTATGAATTCAGGACCAGCTACAAAGCTTTGGTTACCAACTGCCCTTGTTTTTATGTTCGAGTAGGGAAGGAGGCTTCCAAAGGGAGACCTCCAGGAGCAAGCCTAGAGTTTGTCCTCACTTTAAGTATTTTCTTCTCAAGTAATTGTCAAAGCTAATATCTCTTTTTTTTTTTTGTCATAGTCATTCTAAGACATTGTTGCCAGAAATACATGGGGAGAAGAATCCAACCTAGGGAATTAGAAAATATGTATTTATATATTTGTTCTCAATATGTCCACACTGAGCAAAGTTTGGTACACAGCACCTGTGGGAATGCTGCAGCTTGGAAGACTTCCAATAGCATTACAGGTCCCTTCTGTCCCCAAGATCAGAAACCTGCAGCAAGGATACTGAAAAATATCTGTGGTTTGGGTGGGTATGGAATTAGGTCTCAATCTACATTTTGAGGGGAATCTGTAGCAAATGGTGCTGCCCACCTTGCACTGACCTCAGCAAGGTATTGGCCTTTCCTTGACTCTTTTAAAAGCAAATGTTTCTTCAAATTAGTCCTCTACAAGTTATAGCATTATGATTAAACTCAAAGACAAACATAATTTCTAGAACAGCCTTGAAGGTTTATCTCATTCTTACTCTATCCAACCACAATTCACTCACTCTTCCTCTGATATACAACAGCTCTGGGACCTCAAGAACTGGCTGTGTCTCCTTGCTTGGGTACGTATGGGGGTGGAAAGGGCTGTGGTGGAGTAATGCTCCTCATTCATCCCTTTTTGAGCTGAAAGTCCCTTCTCTAAACTCGAAAGTCTTGTTCTGTATGAGAATCTTGGGGAAGCTTGGTACAGCCCTTTTTAGGTTTTATCTTGGCTGATACCTTGTGGTATCAAGGTTGAAGGGGGTCACATACTTCCTCTGTGATCTCCACCCAAGCCACTTGAAAAAAAAAAAGCACTGTGAAAACCCAAAGCTCACTTTCTATCAGGCAAGTCTGTATTCATGGCAATAAAAGGCAGTACTGAATATGAGCCTCAGCAGGGGGGACTGCTAGAAGCAAGGTTTCCATTTGTGCCTGCATCTGGCAGTGCTTTGTGTACTGACAAATTCAAGTTCCCCCGCCTCGGCTGCTCCATCGGCTTTGCCCACCATTCGTGTGGCTTCACATAGGGGAGAGAAAAACGTATTAAAAATAGGAAAATGTGACTGTCAAACTCCCAGCCTTGACAGGTGAAACTCAGAGCAAAAGCGATCTCCAATATCACATACAATTAAATTTTGCAATGACTGTCTTCTGAATCTTTTTCCATATTCAATTCCCCTGTTAAAGGAAATCTAGGGTATCCCAGGAGTGTTTCATGTCCTAACCAATTACTGCAATTTAATAGCCAAACCATGACCACAGTTAAAAGGACCTTTGGGGAAAAGATCCCTCTCTGAGAATAATGACAGATACTGGGCAGCTTAGGTAGCCAGGGCTGGTTTTGTTTGCAATAGTCCATTACACATCACTGTTTGCTGAGCCATCTGATCCACTTATAAGCCAGACCCTAAAGCAGGACTTTGGCCTATTAAATTAGCTACACATCAGCTTTGGTTGGCCTGAATATACTGGGTAGCACTACTGCTAGATTAAAAAAGTCAGATATTCCTGGTTAGATGCAGAAAAATAGAACAGTTCAGGTTGGAAGGGACCTTTACAGGCCACCTATTCCCACAATCTGGCAATGAGATGGAATATCTTCAACTAGATAAGGTTACTAAGAGGCCCATGATACCTGGCCTTGAACACCTCCAGGGATGTGGCACCAACAGGCACCTGTTCCAATGTTTCACTGCCCTCACCTTAAAAAACTTCTTCCTAAAATCTAGTCTAAATTGGCACTCTTTTAAGTTTAAAACCGTTGTGTCTTGTCCTATTACAACAGGCCCAGGTAAAGAGTTTCTCTCCCCATCGTTCTTAAAGGTCCCGTTTAAGTACTGGAAGTCTGGAATGAGGTCTCTCTCGAGTCTTCCCTTCTTCAGGCTGAACAGCCCTGACTCTGTCAGCTTGCCTTCACAGCCAAGGTCTTCCAGCCCTCAGATCATCTTTGTGGACTCGCTTCAGCAGGTCCATCCCCAGATCTGGATGCAGTTTTCCAGGTGGGAATCTCACTCAAGTGGAGAGGCAGAATCCCCTCCCTTGCCCTGCTGGCCATGCTGCTTTGGAAGCAGCACAGGACATGGTTGGCCTTCTCAGCTGCAAGCACACACTGCTGGATCATGTCCAGCTCTTCATCCACCAGACCCCAAAGTTCTTCTCAGCAAGGCTGCCCTCAATATGTTCATTCTCCAGCCTGTGTTAACACCAGAGCCTGCCTTGACCAATGTGCAGGATCCTGCACTCAGCTCTGAACTTTGTAAGATTCACATAGGCCTTCTTCTCATGGTTTTTCAGGTCCCTCTGGATGGCAGTCTGTCCCTCAGGCGTGTCAAAAGCACGACTCACCCTGATGCGGTGGGCTAACTTGTTGAGGGAGCAGTGTCATTGATGAAGATATTAAACCACACTGGTTCCAATATAAACCCCTGAGGGACACCATGTGGGCCCACCTATCTCCATCTGGACACTGAGATGTTGACTGTTACCCTCTGGATGAGAACATCCAACCAATTCCTTGTGCACAAAACAGTCCACTCACCAGATCCATCTCCCTCCAATTGAGGGAGAAGGATGTTTTAGGGGACCACATCAAAGGCCTTATAACAAACATCTACTAGAAATACAAGGAGGTTGGGAGAAGCAATTGCTTCAGCAAAGACTAGAAACTCAGAAATATTACTCCATAACTTTCCTCTACCACCTGAGCCAACACGCTGTTTGTAAGGCAAGGTCATGGAACAGAGTGGGAAACTGATCCTACAGAAAAAAATACTGTACTGGTTGCACTGGGACCTTATGTAGGCAGCTGCACTCCTGCACACAAAGCCATGCTAATTCCAAGCACAGGGATTTGATGTCTCTGCTGCTGAAGGTGCAGGCTGCCCTTACCAACATCACTAGATGCTGCAGCAACTTCACTGTGACCTGAAGCAGTGCAAAGTGATCAGAAAATACAATGGTATTTTAAAATCTAGAAAACAGAGCCAAGCAGGAAGTTTTTAGAAAATGCCTCATCTCAGGACACCAAACTCTCCATGGATATCCTCTGCTGAGTTAGTGAAACTTTCTACTCTCTCATCGCTCAGAAGTCTTTGTTAATATCTATTACATACAGGTATGTATCCATTACTGCATATTAATTAAAGTTAAGAAGATTCTGCTTGCCTTGTTGCGAGGATCAATCTTATTATTAATCTGATTTATCTTTTCCATTTCACTCTAGTGGTGGTGGCCACTGTGGAAAAGTCATTAACTTGTGTGTTAGCAATTTTAAGAGTTTGATGCCATTTTGTGTCTGAAGAAATAAATCCATCTGCTCTTTTTGATCCTGAGCTTACCTTTGTTTCTCACATTTCCTGTCTTTGTAAATCTGCTTATTAACACTTTCACTATATTGCCCTATATTCAACACTGTCTCAGTCACACTTCTGCTGAAAGTCTTATTCACACTTCTGTCTTCTCCAGGCATGATTATTGTAATTTTCCATCTCCATGGCCTTTTCCAGGAGTTTGCTTTGTCAAGGCACAAGAAATATAATAAAACAAGAATAATGCTCACTTTGTCTTGTACAGAACAGAAAGAATAAGATGACTGAGAAGAGATGAGCACAAGTCCTCAGCTTGCATTAAGGACCTGTACCCTTCAGCTGCTCAAGGCACAGCAGTGGGCAGTGACTCAGCCAAGATAAGCAGCATAGTCCCACTTCTATTTTCAGTTACTCCCTGAAAACAAAATCTGCCCCCTTTTCACTGCTGAGCTCAAACACTTGACTCTTGTTCCTCATTACAACATTTTGTGTTGAACAATACACCAACATCAGTGAATAACACCTTGGTGCTGATGAAGTCAAAATATTTCTGTCTCAGAGAGAAACTATAGGTCCTAATCTGCCTATATAGCTCAGGCCAGAGGTGAGGCACAGTCAGTATCCTGGCCAATAAAGTGCCTATGGGGATGCAGCTCCACATAGGCTGTGTACACTAGGAAGACCCAGGTTATAAGGGCATGTTCCTGTCAAAGCAGAAGGCAGTTCCAAGGCATCACTGCGAGCAAAATGACCAGGAATAAGCCTGTACACTGTCACAGCAAATTGTGATGCATCTGTCAATCGAACATATTAGACGTTGATTCCCACTTTTACCCTACTATTCACAGGATCTTCAAGCAATCACAGCTACACAAACAGGACCATACTAAATTTCTGTCTTGACAGCCAGAATTGATCCAGCAGTTTAAGTTTCCATGCTGTAGATAAGAATTTGGATTCAACTGTGGCAGAACTGCAGAGGGGCATGGGTCAAATCCCTTGCTGAAGTAAATGTCGTGAGGTTTTTTCACATCTATGCAACCAAACTGGCTAAAATTCTGTCTGTACAGAGCCCTGCACTATGCAAAAGTTAGTATGAGATTATTCATCCAGCTGACAAACTGCTATATAATATTTTTATATATTACTCAGAGTCTCACAGAATTGCACCTAAGTTGACCCCAGTAACTGATGTGATTAAACAAATCTTCTAAAGAAACATCTTGCCATGGTATAAAAACACTAAGAAGTTGAAATTCTACAACTGCTGCCAGTGGTTTCCACCAATCTTTTATTCTCCTTATAATTTAACCAGCTAAGCAGCACATCTTATTTCTAACATGAATTTACTTAGCTTTCTTTTTCAGACACTGAATCTTTTTATTTGTTTGCTTGTTAGGTTACATACTTTTACGTATACACATGAAAACAAAGTAGCTCTTGATTTTACTAATGTTTAAAAATTGATTTAAAAGTGCTTCACTGGAAGGTGCTTTCTCCAGCCTCCTTTGCATTGTTCTCATGCAGCCAGAACAATGTTGTACAATATTCTAGTGGGGGGTATGCTTGTGACGTATATGGAGACAAATTTGCTTCTCATAAATTTCTACCAACCTAAAATATCCCTTCCTTAAGGCAGGATCTATATAATTCACATGTTTTTAACTACATCTGTTAAAATTCATATCTTGACTTAAACCGGAGTAGTTCCCACTGAATACAAACCTTTGACATATGGACACATAAATGATACATGGACATGGACAAATGAAATAGTAAATCCATTATATAGTGTGGTCTTAAAAATCACCAGCTAGTCCCTACCAGTTTTACATATCCATATCCTTACTCCATTCCAATTCAAAGGATGCCAGGATAAGTGGTGCATTGCTGTAAGTGCTGGCTGTGATTCCTCAGGACGTGACAGATAGTAACTGATCTAGTGCAGGGCCTGCCAGGATGAAGTTACATTTACCACTTCTTTGAAAAAATTAAACCTTGCAGAGTGAGCACAACACTTGTACTAGAAACCCTATGACTGGATTTACTATCCTGTGGAATCAGGGTCTAACAAAAACAGATTCATTAATAGCGTTTGATTTACACAGTTCTCAAAGAAAAACCCCAAATCAGGTTCACGCTTGTTAGAGAAACTCTATCAGAAACATACTTAGACATAAACTAAGATAAGTCAACTTCAGCAACAGAGGACCCAAAGCATTGGATTACATGATCCAGAGTCCAAAGGTTTTTGTCTGGTCTTTTGTCTCTTAAATTAAGCAAAGCACTGACAAGATACAGTGCTTTCTCTAGAACAATTACGTGGCAGTGCTTGTGGAGTATTTTTTTTCCCCTTTTATCTTTCTCATGTCTTTAGTATAACCATGTGGATTTACTGGTTTTGTTGTGGTAGTGTTCTGGGGGAGCAGAAAATACTTTAAGATCACAATTCAGGAATTTTGTTGGCCATTATTTACGTGTTTTGGTTGCAGAACTAAACAAATCTAGTGCTCCACAGTTGTCCCCCATGCAGCCCCATTAACACACAGAAACGTGATCTGATCTTACCTATGTTTTTGGTGTTTTCAGCTAACAATACCACTGAAGAACTTAAAAGTTTGCATTCATTTTTCTCACCTGCTCATTTTGCAGTAACACTGCCTGCCAATCCACTGGAATGCCAACAGTTCTCCAGCACCTGTCCATGACTTTCCCCGTGGGTCAACACAAGGCATGTTTTACACCAGTTTGTTAGCACAGTCTCCCAGAGCAGACCATGTTCTTGCACGGCCAGGAAACATGGAATAAACCCCACAGGAGCAAACAATACCAAGGAGGAGCAACTTTTTTGTCTTTTTAGTGTGACTATTCCTACATAAGCAGCATTGAGTTCAGTGCCCAGAGCAAGGTCACAGCTGCACATGGTTAGCTGCACTATGAAGCTGCATTTGGGACAACGGGGAGATCGGTTATTGAAAAATGAAAGGCATGTTGTTTTTAAACATTATATAGAATGGAGAGAAGGGTTTTCAGTTAGAAGTAGTGGTAAATGCATTGTGTTAGAGATGCACTATCAGAAATGCATTCAAAAAGCTATTTCTTTACAGTCTGTGCTGAAACACAAACATGCTGCAGAAAGTGCTGTTGCCTAAAGGGATTAAGAGTAGCAAAAAAGTCATTGAAGCTAAGCTGTTTTAGGCTGCCTCTTGTTTTATGGTATCAATATAGAGAGGAATGTGCTGTTTTACTGGCTACTGCTTTAATCATCAGCATTTATTAGAAAAATCTCTGTTTAATAAAGCATAAAATACTCTGTGTTAAACATAAAATGGAGTTGTGCTATTTTATTAACTCTTATCTTAACTAACACCTAAAGTTACAGTCACTGGAAATACAAACGTAAGTATATAGAGTGCTGCCCAACTTTCACTGTTCTTCCTCCCCCCAGTTTTTGCTTTGTGCTTTTCCTAACTTTTTTTTTTTTTAATATAATCAGTTTGCTGTTCCAAGAAACAAAATATTTCAGGTGCCCCTTATCAGGAATTTTCTCCATTTACAAGAGGCTTTTCTATTTAATATCACTGTTTTCACAGTGAGTTTATTTCTTCTTATATTTTGCATAGAGATATCAACAACAGTAAAATCAGTCTGGTGGAAGATGAAAAACTACATCTAGGGATACACCAAGATACAAAATTATAGCACCTTTTTTTCCCCTCCTTTTAATGGAGCAGCTACACACTACTGAAAGCAATCCACATGTACCTGCAGTGATTCAGACACTTTAAATGCTTAGCTCAAAATGCCATGAAGTGAAAATGAAAGTAAATGCTTCTGATAGCAGGGACACTGTAGCTTAGATAAAATAATTGTAAGAAAAACAAATAAATAAACAGAAAATGGGAATTATCAACACTAGACTACCTTAAAACCAAGAGAGCTCTATAGAACACAGTGGATGTGTGAGAAAGTGCACGGCACACAGTTAAATTTCTGGATTTTTTTCCTCCTGATGTCGGCAACATCAGGTCAAATCTTCTCTCTCTCACTCTTACGTTTTTTCTGCCACCCTATTTTTGTTAATGATTAATGAATTTTATAGCAGTTTCACACAATCAGCAATGTGTTTAAAATTTCCAAGTTACATAAGAGTATTTTAGGATTCATAGGGGGAATAAAAGCAAGCATGTCAAGGTCTTTTCCTTCACTTTTTAGCTTCCTGAGTTCAAAATATCTTTTGGCTGGGATTTGACAAATTATCTGATTATAACATCTATCTCAACTCTCAAAATAGAAGTAATACCATCAATGTCTAAGTCAAAATTGTGGCATTTAACAGCCCTGCTCAGTAGCAAAGATTGTTTCTGAGGAAGAAAGAATTATACAATAAAAAAAATAAATGGTATAGCAAATTACTTACCTAATTTTAAACATCTCATTGAGGTTCTTTGTATTTTCAGTGGAAAAATAGGTGTTTCTCCAGTGATGGTGATTTAGATGTTAGGGTAAATTACTCCTTCCACCATTCACTGGGATTTTCTACTGCATCTGGTTTTTTTCATCTAAAGTTAGGTGAGCTGAAGTAAACGTTTAGGGAGTAAAGTAATGCACAGTCTGAGGAGAGTTAAGCTTATTCTTGGGTTTTTTGCTAAGTTCCTAGGCAATTTGAGTTTGAATTCAGCCTGTGCTTCAGTTCCACCTGTCCGCTAATGGAAGGTGTTGCTTTCCTTTTCTACACCTTGACAGGTGTTGTAAGGTTAAGCTGCAGCTCTTGTAATGATAAGACTTGATTGGTACGTCAAAAAACTACTCCAAGTGGTACAGGAGAAGAATAAATGATCCCTACCTTGCAAAAACTAGATATATTTGCTGATGTGTTTTTAATTGCACTTCCTGCTATATTTCTTGATCTGCTTCTGTGGAAATTCTCCACTTTCATGAGAGACTTTGTACTGAGGGCTTGTGAAAAATGACACCATCAGGTTGTTACTGGATTATCAAAAGCCAGTTTATAACAAGAATTCTACAAAAGTACATGCAAATTCATTAAAATTCTTTAAGGATATTAGGATGTATTATTTGTAATAATAGCCCAGAAGATATTTCAGCCCAGGTAAAGTGTTCCACTAATTCACAGAGAGAGAACTGAAGTACCAAGATGTGAGTTGCTCAAAGACAAGAAACCTCTGGGAGACCAAGAAAGTGAACCCAGATTTACTGAGCTGGTCCTTGTTGAGTGTTATAACCACAAAGGTCTCCTTCCTCCCCATCTTGTTGCTCACTCCAGTTTCTCTTTTGTTTCTTTGTAAATTTAGTCCTTTCCTCTCTTTTACAAGAAATCATTATTTTAAAAATGTGAGATGTAAAGATCTTTCTCCTCCCCTGATTTACTCCTTCCTTTAACAAACCACATCGATACAAGTAATTGCTTCTTAAATACATTCTGTACCATAAAAGATGTACCTTAAATTCCTTTTCTATGCTTCATACTGGTCTGTACTTCCTGCTTTGTTTTTAGGTTATAAACTAATGTGGTAGTCTGAATCTTCCTGGAGCAGCTTTTCTTCTCAGATTAGTCTAAGAAAACCATATGTTAGTGCATGGGAAAATGGCAATTCCCCATGAGAGAGGCAATTCTTAAAAATCACCTACACGGTGGAAACTCTTCTTGTTGCAGGACTAGCAATTGGTCATCTTTAATTCAATAATTGTGGTGCACACAACTGACATGTTAAGAATACTATAGATTCTTTCCTCAGTGTTTGGGGACCTGACTCTAATTCTTAGTCATACTGCTGAATACTGAGTCACTCAAGAACCACTTCTAGTCAAACAAGGTATTACTCACACAGATGGTCCCCAACATGAGTGGGGACTAGAAATTTGTACCTAATGTGTTAATGACTAGGAACTAGCCTAAGCATCATTTTACCAGACTTTAGGTCTGTCCTGAAAAAAAACTCATGATGAAACTTTTACTTCAAAAGGCTCATTCCTTTTTAATTCTCTTTCAAAATCTGTGGCAGCTAAGTGAAAATGTATACAGTCTTAAGAGAAATCCTCCTGGTTGAACTCCAAACCTGTATGACAACAGATGACCAAACAATCCAAATTTCTTGGTTTGTCTGGGCCTTTTTTGAATTTGCTTTATGCTTGCAGTAAGCTGCTCCCAGTGAACTCTTTTACTTCTCAAGTCCAGTAGGTAAAAATATATCCCACAGTGCAGAGAAAACTAGAATGTAGATAAGGGGGAGCTCGAAGGAACATTTTCGAGGAGGAAAATAAGATTTCAGCAGAGCTTATTTCATCACTGCAGCTACCACATTACTCAATTCAAAGGACAGTCATGTCAGTGGCACATGCTACAAGCTTTCACAGCCATGTGAAATCAATCATGTGTGCTTCATTGCTTAAACTCCAGCCCAGAGTCTGTCATTGTGAGCCAGAAAAATGGAAAAGATCACTGTTATGACCATGACAACAGCTAGCTAAATTCTTTTGGTGTTGGTTGACATGGTCCCTGTGGGAAGAGAAGGATGAGATAATCTAGTCATGAAGAAGTCTTCTGCTGTAAGAAAGCAGCTACATACAAGATAATTTGTATTTTAAGCTCTGGTTATGCACAGTGTCGGGGGATTACTGGTCTCTGTATAGAACCTCATAAATCTGCTTCGTTCCTCCCCCTTCCACTTCTCTTCCCTAAAAATATTCTTGGTAACTGACACTATTTTGTTTGTTAGCAGAGCCAACAGACAAGCTGACAATTAGATTGAATAGAATTACTTTCTGTTTACGCTAGATAAACTGGCCAGTGCTAACAACAGGTGGCCGCAGAACCTGTAGATGAGGAAAACCTCTTGCTGGAGCACAACCCCAAGAAGATGTCCTAAACCATTGTTTCAAAGCTGCATAGGCAGGAGCTGGCACGGTCAAACTGGGATTAGGCAAACGTGAGTGGACTCAGTCGCAGCAGGAAATGACTGCTCACTGTGACACAAAGTGTAAGAATGGTCTTGCTCAAACATAAGTCCAGGGAGCCCACTGTCCCCCTCCAACAGTGGCAGCGAAGCATCTCTAAACATCCATCCTTTCTCCAGCAATGAGAAGTACAGGGACTCTGTGAGCCAGATGAGCTTTGTTTGAATTTCAGTTAAGTGCCATTTGCAGGTAGAGGTAACATGCTACATATATTTAAATGCAAACGAAACAATTTGGGAATGCAAGGAGCCAAAAGGGCAAGCTATTGTGGTAAAAATCTGGAATTATCACATATAGATTCTCTCAGACAGCATCCAGATGCTACCTTAGATGTGCTGTTTTGTAAAAACGCAGATGGTCCGGGTATCCAGAAAGAAAGTGCTTACAGGACAAGCAAATAGTGTGTGGTAAAGATCTTATCTGTCCATCTGCTTATTTAAAGACAACTAATGAATTTCAGTCTCCTAAACTGCCTTAGCCAGGTATTTGTAGCACACTGACACCGATGGCATTTGACTGCAATTTAGGGAATTCACAAACTACAGTGCAGGTGTTTCAGGTCTGGCATTTTCCTTGCTCAGACACATCCCTTCCCCAGCCACCTCACATCCCAGCAGTGCTAGGCACTCACGAAGAGCTGCTTCAGGTTGGTTCGCAGCAAATCCACAGAGCTGGGACCAACTAGGGCTCAGCTGCTGGACCTTTCCTTTGTCACCTCTCCCTTTTCTGATTGATAGCTGTATTTTGATATGTTTGTATTATTTTGATGATTGTATTACGAAGCACTTGCCATTGCTTCATGCTCAAAGCAGTATGATTCTTTTCTCCCTAACACTTTGATGACACTTGTGTAGCTTGTCGTGCCAATAAAGCCTCATTTTAACTAAGCTCGAATCGCACTAACAAGATGTGGAGGAGGAAGATAGCAGCGCCTATTACAATGAGTCTTTGGAAGGAAAGATAGAGGAAGAAATTGACTCTTCAAAATTATACATCACACCGAATGAAAACATTAACTACTACCTCGTGCAGTGATACAGCTGTGATCTTAATGATAAGTGTTATGTGGGTACAAATTGAACATGAGCTAAACCAACATTATGTCTATGGAAAAAGAATGACAAAAGAAAAGTAGAAAAGAGAGCAAAACTACAAGCATTGACAAAGCCAGATGTGGACCACCAGCCCTAAGGAGCACTTGACTTGCGATTCCAGTCTTTAGGTAGCTTAAACTTGAAACCTACTCCTCCATGAAGACATGCCAGGGCTTGCAGCTGTACTAATTAAGTGCGTTAGGTCAAGGTTTCTGATATGATAATCAACAAGAAAACGGCAGCTTTAGCATTTAAACCATCTTAATGAGGTGTTAGAACTGAAGCTCTTTGAGGTGAATGGGGAAAGTTTATACACGCTGCTATTGTTCCAGCCCGTCTGGCTTGCCTCTCGAAACAACAGCGCAGTGATTACCTTAACAGCCAGGTGGAAAAGAAGTTGAATTCCTCAGCTGTTTCTTTCTCTACACCCTTGAAGTTTTCAGATGCTAGGAAATGTAAGAACAATGAGAAAAATTAACTGAGATTGAAGGCACCGGGAGAGGGAACAAAACTCCTTGAATCACCAATGTATGTAGATTTGGGTGTGCCTAGAAGTTATTTGAAACTCCAGTCTATTTAGACACTGGGGGAAGTAAATGGATATTGTGTTTTTAATGGCTCATTACCTTGTTTTTTTCTTTTCCCCCCAGAGAACAAAATGCTTTTTTTCCAACACGATGGCCTATCCTGCGCTCATCAACGTGATTAATCAGCCTGTATTTGCACAGGACTTTGAAGACAGAGAAGGCTGGTAGAAGTCCTGCGGGTTATTACCGGCCAAGTAAAACGACCCGAATTCCACTTCCTTACTAAGCGAGTCTTCCAAATAACTGCCAGCAAACAAACAACTGAAAACCTAAGTATATAACTTCATTCTCCTCAAAGAAATATTATTTTCAAAGCCAAGTTAGGATCGTTTAAATGCAAGTGACTCTCCAAGGAGGCTGCGCAAGGACCAATAGTACAGTCACATACGAAGGCACTGCTGTACACAAGCATCAGCTAAGACACCCTGCATAACTTATTTTTCCACCAACAGCACTAGAAGCAGGCTTATTTTCTCAGGCAAATCCCAGTGCCAAACACGGGGAAAGGTTTCGAGGAATAAATACTCCCTCTTATTTTTCTATGAGACACCTCATTCTTTTCTGAAAGGCCAATCCCCAACCTGATGTAAGGTAACACACTGGTCTCCAGGTGTTCTATACCACTTTTGCTTGTAGTCAAATGCCAAACTCTCAACCCAAAGATTTTTAACTCTCTAGCAAATTCGAGGCCCCACCTGAAGTCCACAGAAGATTCTGATTAACTTCATTTGCAGACTATAGAGAATCAACTTTTGGCTTTATTTTAGTTGTGCAATCAGTTTTAGCTCTTAAGCTATTTGCTGTAGAATTTGTCATCAATCAAAACACAAAGTACAATTCTGGTATATGGCTAGCCCTTGCAAAGAAATAAATGCTTTGATGTTAGACATCAATTTTTTTCAGCATTAGAAAAAATATTTGCTTGTGTATTTTGCCCAGACAATGTGTAGATGTCAGACCGTGAAAAAAAACCGACCAAAAAAACCTCAAAACCAAAAAATTAAATGCTATCCCTAGAAAGGAAGAAAAGGATTTATTTAGACCACTGAAGACCTCAGTGCAAGCAAGAAACATGTCAATTAACAGGCTTCCCTGTGTCCTTCAGAAATTGCTCTTGGAGAAAGTTTTATTGAACCCTTTGGTCCTTATGCTTAGTATTGCAAAACCAGACATCTGTACCCATACATGGTGTAACTGAAGTCATCAAAACTACACATAACTCTTTGTCAGATGCAGATAATTCTGTGAACTATTTTCATAGTGAACTCTCTTATCTGACCCTAATTTTAGATTGATCTCTTTAGTCATTCATTCTGCAAAACCCAAACCAAAATAGTACTGGGGTTAAATCCTTCAGCAGGGCTTCCAAGAGAGTTGAAGTACTGGTTCATTCCTGAAAGAAGCACAATTAATTTTCAGGCTCTGGTGAAAATACTATTACTAATAACCAGAACTGCACAATTATTTGTATAGATTTGGTACTAATAGAATTGTACTATGCCTGACTTGCTGGACAAAAAGTGGGAGAGATTAGGTTTGTTCTCTATTTGTAAGCAGATATATTTAATATAAGTGTGAAAAAAATTGAAGAAATAACTGATGTAACATAGACAGTGACTAGTTCTACAATTGCTAATCACAAATACAAATCTTCGGTCGAGAGGAGAAGGTATTTCAAAAGCATTTTCCTCCCTAATTTTCATACTTGATAGGAATGCTAATTTGCCAGGCTGCAACCAGAGCCCAAATACAAGAGTGCCAGTCAGAGAGTGAACATTTCTAATCCACCTTTCCAAAGGAAAACTTCCAGCGAGAGCTAGTGAAGGCCTCTGGGTGAGTAAGCCCTTGAGGGACTTGGAGGGAATGGGAAAATGTGGTGCTGTTGTCTGCTCTTGGTAATGTCTCCTGGGCCCAAAGTGCCATGGCTGCCAAGCAGGTTGTGGCCCACAGTTCCCTCTGCTGTCAGGCACTACCTCAGGGCTTCAGTCTCAGCTGCTGCTAACAGCAGTGGTTCCAGAAAAATTATTTTCTGGAGAAAATGTGTGCAGTTAAGGATGTGCTGCATCCCAATTGTGAGGTTTAACAGGCTATTATGAGGACAATATCCATCTCCTTGCACCTAGACTTCCTTCATGTGGTTTGTTTCCTACACCTCTAATGCAAAGGAAATGCATCACAAAGCCTAGATAGCCATCTCTCCAACCAGGTAATCCAAGAAGATTCCAGAAGCTGAGACTTGAGAAACGAAAAAGAAAGGAAAGCCATTTCCTTCAACTTCACTGATGACTTTCTCCCCCTAAATTGCAGAGCATGGAAGAAAGATGTTTTTATTGTTTCTTTCAATGTGACAAAATATCCCCTCATTTTCTTCCCTATTACTGGGAGAAAATTAGTAGTTAGCTCATTGCAGTGACACCAGAGACAATATTTTTGGTCTACTGATTTAGAGCTTCCATCTTTTCTTATTTACAACAGACATCTTCTTCTAAAAATGCCCAGCTATGGCTGTAGCTACAGCCCTTTGCATCACACATCTAGCTGGGGGAGTGTGAGACACAACGTGTTCACAGCTATCAGACCTAAGACCTGAAGCAAAACTGCACCTGTTCCTATTCCCACTCACCTGTACATCCACTGGTTGAGGATGTTCTGTCAAGAGGGATTTGCCTATCTGAGGAAGACATGTATTTTAATGCCTTTATGGAAGTCAGTGTGGATGCTATCAGAAGAGGCAGGGGTAGTGAGTAATTTTTACTCTGACAAAAAGCCCAAAATTGAGTTGTCAACCACTCAGTCACCACCAAAGGGAGTTGCTGGGGGTTGCTGGTGAGGCAAAGAGGGAGAACGTGGGAGTTTGTTCAGTTTTGACAAAGGTGGGCTAGAATTACCCCGGAAATCGTGACTCAGATGTTTTCATGGCCCCAGCTTGCATTACTCCCAGGAAACTCTCTGATGCCAAAGTCACAGTTTAGTTACATCAATGACTCACAAGTGTGAAGATTCATATTTTAGCACTTGACAATCATAGGCAGCATTAAACAATTTAAAAATGAGTGCTGATGAAAATTAAGGACCTGGGCTTTTTTGACCATGGGTGTGCATTAGGATCCTAAATTGAGATTAATGGTTTAATTGTTTTCTGTCACTTATTTTGGTTAACAGTTCAGGGATAAAATGAGCTTATTGCTATAAGAAAGATAATTGTTTAAACCTGTCAGGAGAACCTACATTAATTTTCACTTTGCCTTATGTGCAAGGTACAAAATGAGTATAAAATCTAAAAAGAGAAATCTTATCTGTGAACACTTCTATACAGTGGACTGCCTTTCTTGAGCTAATAGAGAGCTCCTTAAATGATGCAAAAAATAACATCTTCCACCTCTTTTAGGGGAATCTTTCAAATTGTCAACAGCCTTCTTTTATATTTTTATAGCATCCAACACAAATGAGGTCTGCCCTGATTGCCTTTCAGAATGAAAACGTAAAAATTATACGTATTATCAGTTTTGCCAAACCTTGCAATTTTTATCTCTTGTATTAATCAAAGAGTTTAGAAGTTATCTGTTAGGACTGATTTTTCAAGTCTTGTGATTAAGAGGTGATTTTGATCCTCTTTTGTTCTTCTCAGTGAAATAATTTTTCTACCTTGTACAAGGATAGCTAGAAAAGGTGAATGTGAAAGGCTTTAAAAATCCAAGGGAAGCGCTCCTCTGAGGTTTTTAAATATGCATGAAACATATCTGTTTATGCATTTGCAAAATGTTGTGATTTTTAACTTACTATCCTCTTTTCTTACGCGTTTTGAGGCAGTGGTCGAAGGTATTAAACAGCCATGAAAAATATTGTAACTGTTTCTTCTTTCATGTGAACTAACTTAAAGGAATCGTCATTAATGCAGAACTATCAGTTTACCTGGTGTCTTGAAATAGATAAAGCATGACCCATTAGACTCATCCTTTTGCCCCTAGGCATTAAGATCTAACGCATTTTATTAACAGAGTGTAGCACAAAGTGGCATATGGCCTTTTGGCTGGGATGATTTATGGTGACACACTCCAAAGGAGCTAAGAGAGCTCCAGATTTCTCTGTGACTCTTGTAGCTTTTCTGAATCAGGCATAGGAAGCTGAATGGAATAAACCTGCCTCTAATTTACAGTGACAGAAGTGAGATGAATACTCAATAAAGATGGTGACATCGAATGAGAGCAGCAGTCCCAGTTGTCCCACTGGTGAATACTGCTGCAGTGAGTGATGAAAAAAGAACCAAAAATGCCTTTAAACTGGGAGCCATTCACATTAGCCCTTCCTAATGCTGCACATCCCATTAGAGATTAAAATCAGTGTTGAGAGAGATTAAACTCAGCACTGTGTTTTGCTTTAGTTTTGGCAAGATGCACTAAGATCAATGGGGAAGCAAGTTCAACGTGCAAGATCCTGCGTTACTACCTTTACTTACTGCACTCAGCTTGCTTTCTAATTTTTACTGTGCTATATGTTGAGTGATGAGACAAACCACCAATGTTAAAATAAGCTGCAGCCACACTGTCAAGGATGTATAGTGTCTTTTCTTTCTGGAGTTGCCTGCCTGATGCACAGGGAGGTCTGGATGGCCCTGTCTTGGGACACAGGCCAGAGAGAACATGCCTGCTGCCAGGTACTTGGCAACCAGGGCAGTAAAGTCACCAAGTGAGCACCCGAGGGTTTGGTGGGTGAGCAAATAAAAGTCCCTTCATCAAAGGGGTTGTAGGGGGGAGCAAGGGCTGAGGCTGTATCCTGTGTGTTTGCTCAGTGGCACTGGTGGAGTAGCCTGATCCTGATGTCTCCCTGGCCCCCTGCACTGGCTGGGGCATGTGGGATAAGTGACTGGGACTTGGACAAGCACTTTGCCCAAGAATTGTCACTCCCTCTGGTGTTGCATCACAGCAGAGAGATACCCCTCTGCCTCCTGTCCAAACCTCCCTGGAGCACAGGAAGATGATGGGTCACATGCCTCAGTGAATGGGGCAGAGATTCTTGTTCTGGTCCCTTGCTTTCCACTGGTCACTACAAGAGACATGAGCCCTGGCCACAAGCTGGTCCACTCCTACATTGCCTGAGTGTATGCCTCAAATCCCACACAGGCCCTCTGTTTCTTTACAGTGTGAGGCTCTGCATAGTAAGTTGGTGCAGGCAATGCCCAAAGCTGGGCCACAACCCTACAAGGCAGTGACGACTGTGCAGTGCCACGGCAGGAGTGCCATTGCTTCCATTGGAGGTGATGCTATGAGCCTGACAGAAGGAGGAGCTATATTGGGAAGGGCCTGGCAGCCCATAGGTCCTTGAATTCACAGAAAGAGCACAAAAAAATCAATGGATCCAAGGTCCATTTTCTCAGATTTGATAGAATGGGGCTGAGGATGGCCAAGCAGGGCACTCCTATGCAGTGGTTTCCAGGGCTGGGGTTGCAAGCCCTAAAGCCAAGGAGATTATGGTGGGACTTGCAATGACAGACTTTGCCCAGTACTGCACAGTCTCACAAGACCCTGCTTCCATCACAAAGCTGGTGGAAGGTGATCCCATCCACATTCAGTCCCACTCCTCATACATGTTTTAAGAACTTATTGCCACCTTCATGTCACAGTTTGTCACATATCACTGTGTAGGGGGCTGAGCTGCAAAGTAAATCAGTAAATCAAAGTAAATCACTAAATCAAAATAATCCAAATAAAAAATAAAAGTGTTTGGTTTGTTTTTCTCCTGGATCCTAAAGCAGTATAGCAACATGAGAGATACCTGTAGCACAAAGACAGGAACAAGTTCTGGGAACGAGAAGGAACCAGAATTTTTAAGATGGTTGTGCCCCCAAAAGTAGTATATTGTGAAACTACAGACAGGATCTGCACAAAGGGTCTGTATTTGCATCTTTACAAATTTTCATAAAGCTTTGATGTCAGCTGTTATAGGCAATAATGAGTGCTCTGTGCCAGACCTGCACGTGCCACTTCAGAAATGTATGCCTAAGAAGGGAAGTTCTTAATTTGATTATCCAAGCAGGCTTGAGACTGGTTTGCAGTCTCTTGCATCAAGATTCCAAACATCTCCTGTCAGATTATATATCTTCACTTATGCCCTGTAGCTACTGCCAACAGGATCAGAAATTCTGTTTTTAATTAAAAATGTTATTTCTAAATACAGTTTGCAGTGTATGTTTTTGGTGAGAAGTACTCCTCACCTTGTGAATTTTCAGATTGATATTCTGCAATCAAAATATTGCAAGCCTTACTCTGATGTCTTATCTACACAGGCTAAGAAAATGTGTCTGCTTTCCTCTGAAAGGCTTTCCTTGTGTAGCTGTGCTGGCTCAGAGTTGAAAAACCCAGCTGGTAAAAAGCTGGAAAATAAAAGGGCAGAACTTCCAACCTTTTGCCATCATAGCTTATTTAATTTAATGTAGGCATCTACAATCCCACAATCTACAATCCAAAAGAACTCTCTTGAAAACATTATCTACACTTCACCTATCTTCTGTACCAGAAAACTGCCAGTCATACTCTGGACTCCCAACCCCTAAAAAGCTTATAGGAGAAACCTAGTAGCAGATTAATTCATGGCCTCAAATGATTTTACTTGATCAGGATGGGCCATCTCTTCAGGTGCCCAAGCCAAACTTATTCTTACTTTTTTACATATAAAACTGAACTCCTGCAAAGAGTGTTTTGTAATCGTACTCTTTTGTTTATATTAGCTGAGTTTCCACTGAGACTTTATTGTACACTTCTAGCCTTTAATGTTTTCAAGGGGAGACAAACTCAGAGCCTTGACATGGGTTGTAGCTTTGAGTTAATAACAACAAGCCTGGTTTTCTCTGGTCCTGCATCTTGTACAGTCACTTTTACCTGTCACACCTGTGACACATGAGAGCAGTCCTGTCTTACACCCTCTTTTATTTACTTGTCAAAGGAGTAAAAAACTGTTTTTGTTTCAGGACAATGGAAGTCCTGAACATGCTCTGGACCAAAACATGTACAGCCAGGTTCAAAGTACTCAAGTCCAACCAACCAAGGTATTTCCCTATGAATTTCTCACCATTCTGCTACTAATACAGTAATTCCCCACCAGAGAAGCCACATAAATAAAGTGTAAAATATGGTCACCACCACTTTTTCACATGTGCACATATTAGCTGCAGAATTAACTCACACTCTCTAACTTTGCATGCTCCCTTGCCAAGAAAGCCACTACCAGATTTCACCTGGGGTAATTCAGGGTAATTAACTCTCTGGCCTGCCTTAGGGGGTGAACTTCCAACTAAAACCTTCAGTAAGGGGTCTCTTAACTCTCTTGCTTTGCAATGAACACAAAACTGTTCCTTGTAGTCAGCAGTCCTTCAACATCTTCTGTAGCATTCTGTGATGAGATGGGAAGGAAAGAGAAACCCTTTCACAACGGACTAGGCAAGGACCACAGAGCACTTCAGCTTACCACACCCATAAATTTCAGGGGACAAATCCTCATACGCCCTCACAGTGCCTGTAACTGGTTTTGCACTGTGACTGCTCACCCTCTACAACAGCTTAAGCTCAGATGTTCATCCACATTAATGCTGCAGTGAATCTATTCCCATACTGACAGGCAGTAAGGCAAGAGAGGCAAGACTAGCTAACGATGCCTGAGAAGTCTAGCTGTCCTCTTTGGGTCAGAGAAAAGCTGGTACGATGGGGAAGGCAGGGTTTATACACACAAGGCCTAGGAGAGCAAGCAAAACAGAAGTGCAAAAATGTTCCTATCCATAAGAAGCCAAATCATCATAATAAAAGTTGGTTCACTGTTTGCGACTTTACTGCAACACTTGTCACATTTGATCGTTTTCTGAAAGGCCACACTCTCAATTTTCTTCTTGAAGAAGCTGAAGGAACAGCACTCATCTAAAGAATACAAAAAGTATCCCTGTGGTTGCAGGGCAAACCGTGAGAATACAACCCACATCAGTTAAAAAACCAGAAAGCATATCAAAACAGCACATAATTGCCTGAAAAAGCCATGCAGTATTATAGTACTCTCATGACCCTGTGAGGCAGAATTTAATGTCTTTTTGAGTGTTTGGCACTGGCATTACATTAGTTCCACTGCAATTTTGCTTAATGCTGAGAGTTTACCCATGAGCCTTAGCCCTGAGTACCGTACACCAGCAACATAGAATTCCTGACATTGTCAAACACCTTTTCACTTTTCCTTTTTTTCACAATGCTGCTTTTCTTGGCTTATCCAGTCAGCTGGCAACTTCAAGCAGACAATAGGATGCTCACAACCACTGTAAACCTTTCCCAAGAGCATGCTATCAATTTGCATGAAAGCAAAAAAAGCAGAAGAACTCATCAAATTGTCACTGCATCTGTACAGAGCTTTAAAAAAAAAAACCTGTTGGGTTTTTTTTCTTTTTCTTTCCTTCCCTTTCCTTTTATTTTTCATGGAGGTTTTCCCTAAAGCCTCAGCTCTCATGCACTGTTCAGCTGTTGCTGTGTTTCTGAGGAGGACCCTGTGGATTCCAGGGCTCCCTTTCTTGCTGAGCCTCTCTGATACTGCTAAAAAGAGAGAAAGGTTCCAAATGTTACTGCATGCTGCATTATTTCTCTTTTTCTCATCTCTCATGTGTTTTTAGTTATATGTGCATGTTGTTGAATTTTTTTTTGAGACTGTTCTGAAAGCTTTTAACTTCTCAAGCTTTCAGTCAAGCGCAGAGCTGAACACTGTACAGATGTTCATTCTGACAGATCCTGAAGAAAAGGGACAGAGCCATTTGTAGCAAATGGGAACCCACGTGCATGGGCAAAGACATAGACACACACACAGGGCTATGGGAAGCTTTGCAGGAAGAAAGACTGCAGGATGGACCCAAAGAGGCTTTTTTTTTTATTATTTATTTTTTTTTTTTGCAAACACACAATGCCTTTCCTGCAACTTCGGTTTCACAGTTTGCGGCTTCTAATATTAGTAAGTGACTAGAAGCAAACAGAATGGCAACCAACATTTTTGAGAAGAGAATATTTGGATTTCTATGCACATTTCATGAGGAACTAATCCACATGAATCCCAGCCCTTTTCTATGGGAATCGGGACTGCTGTCCATCAAATGGAATGTGGTGTATGCTTATTGTAGTAGTATTGTATTTTCCTGCCAGTGGTCTGTCATTTCTTTTTCTTCCTGCTTTGCAAACAGCTAGTACAGAAATCTGCAATTCAGAAACTGTCCTAGATTCTTCCACTGCTGCACTGTTAAATCACACATTTGATGGAAAAAGACAGTCTAAACATGCAGTTCAGTTATGAAGACTCAAACATGAGATCCAGCTGTTGTCATGAAGCACGTTTTGATGGATGATATAGACTTCAGACAAAAAACCACTCCAGCTCCCAATGCCACAGTGCATTTGATTAGAAACAATTTTTAAAACATTACTTTTTAATTAATGAAGTGATCCAGACTTTTAAAATATGAAACTTGACTTGTAAGATCTAGAAACTGTCTGCCCCTCTTCTGCAGTCCAAGGATGAACCATGGTTATATGCATCTTCTTTTGCTGCTAGTAGTAGTATATGGTCTCACCCAAACACCAGCTTTAATGGAGCACTCACACTCCCCACCATCTCAGGGAGATTTGGGTCACACTGCCTATCTCTTGGAAAATAAAGAAACTCCATGAAAATTAGCAGTTCTGTAATCTTTCATAGAACTTTTTTCCCCAAGTCACTAATGCCTGTTTATGCTTTTCTCCTATTGTAATCAGCTACTATTCCTCCTAAGTTACAGAAATATCCCAGTTGTAGGGGAAAAAAAGGCTATGCCACTGCAACTCTTCTTTCACTGGAACAAAAGGCACCACAACAAATTTCCAAATTAGAGCCTTAGTTAACCAGATACATGTTTGATGTGAATGATGAATCTGAGTGATTCAGAGGGGGCATCCAATTAGCAGTTTAGAAATAGCAAAAAATCTTTAATACTAAATATCTTTTTCCCCCCTCTGAGCCAGTTTGGTAAGCCTCTGGATGGAAAAAGTTGCTGAAACTTTTTTACAAGCCCAAACTGGCAAGAAAGGTCCAAATGGATGACACTGATTTGATCAACTCAGTCATTAAGTGTGTTACTGCCAGCAGGGATATTGCAACCTTGCCTGCCCTGAAAGAACTGATAGCCAAAACAGCTCTGAGGGAGACACCAATTAATCTACTTATCTTCCTGCAGAGTCAGAAATCCCAGGTCCTTACTTCTTTTTTGATTCCCAGTTTCCTTTGAGTTTCTCCACTGAGTAGCTTTTAAGTTCCCATTTGCAGCACCAGCTGCAAGACTAGTGTGTTCAATAAACTGGCTGGTGCATCAGTCTTCCAACACTGCAGCAACAGAGGTGAGCCCAAAGGAGTCTGACCCTGCCTGACAGTGAACCCCAGGAGCACTCAGTGCCTTAATAAATAATGCAGGGCAAGTATAGAGAAGGCATGAGACGTGGGAAATGTGATATCTCAGTTCTGAAACCCAGGTGGACCAAGTCGGCAGCCTTGGATAGAAACAGAATAAGTGTGAGAAATCACTCATCCTTAATAAATACTAGTTTCATAGGCCTTACTGGTTGTGAGAAGCATTCAGCTTCAGCAAGTCATTGAAAACAAAATGTGCATTTTTTCACTTCAGAGGATTTAGGATTTGATTAAGTACAAAAAGAGGGAGCTCAGTGAGTAAAAGGACGAGACTCACTTCAGGGAATTCAGGTCGAGCCCTCTGTGAAATGAGTTCACATCTCAGCTCAGCATCTCCAGCAGATACCAACTCACATCACAAAATCATTGTAAAGGATTTGGCACAGTATGGCACATCTGAGAATTTCTGCTCAGAAAGGGTGGAGGAAGGGATGAGGCTTAGCCTGCACTAGTGCAGGATTATCATTCCTTAGCTGCAGAAAGCAAGCCTGGAGAGGACTGGACAGGAAGGTTTGGATTATCTTTAACCTGGAATCAGATCTGTCAAGTGGAGACTATTGGAGTTTTATTTTAGAGCTGAAATAAAATTATTTTCCCTTCTCTCTGGAGATGGCGGTGTTGAAGGGAAGGACTGAGGTACCTTGTGCTGAGACCTCTTTGAGGGAGGAGGACAAAAAGTCTACACACAAAGGAAAACAACTGACCATGAGTGAATCAATAGCCACACGGATGTGTTGTGGGCTGTGTCTGACCAACCTCCAGCCAGCTGTGTGCAGGTCTTCCTGCTGCAGTGTGTCTCAGAGACTGCTTTGCAGCTACCACATGAGTTTCCTAGGGTTCATAAAACCTAGTGCACCATGGTGAAGTCACAGCCATATGCAGTACTTTGAAAAGCAAAGCAATCAACAAAACCCATGAAGTGAGCACACCTATATTAAAATTTATAAATAAATGTAATTCTTTAGTTCTCAGGAAGAATTAAAGCATAGCAAAAAAAGGCCATTGTATTAGATAGTGAGAACATTCTCCTGATTTCCTTCAGCATCCCTACGAGAATTAATTCCAATTAATCCAGTGTATTCATAGGGGCACTAGTCAAACTGAGTTCCTCCCTCTTTCTCTCAAAGCCTGTTTGTTCTCTCTGAACCTGTAGGAAAGTAAGCAAATTTCCATTTCTGTTCATTCAGGATGGTCATTGTCAAAATTTGGTTACCTGCAGACCTTGATATACCATCTTAAACTTTGCTTATTAAGGCATTTCAGTGTATTCTTCTTTTGAGGACACAAAGCACAAGGATGTGTTCGTTAAAGACAAAAAAATTATATGCGGGAGGCTCTGAGCTCCAGGACCTTATACCTTTAGCTGTAAATACTGCGCTGACGTTCTGCAGTTGTGAACAGGATTCCATTCCAGCTGCGAGAACGAGCAGATGCCCTCTAGTGGTGCATTTATTTTAAATTTCTGCTGCTGTGCCCCGAAGGACATGGAGCTCCATGTGCCTTCCTCCACAGTGCTCTGCAGAAGGGAGCCAAAGCACAGAGCAGCCAGAAAGAGAGAAGGTAGCATGCATAACCTCAATTCTGTGTAAAGCCAGGTTGTGCCACGACATTGAATAAGACAGCCCTGTTCCAGATTTGCTGACCTTTCCAATCAGCAGATCTCCTGTTAAAAAAAAAGCACCTCCAGCTTGACCAAATGTGATATCATCTCCAGGTTTCAGAAAATAATGCATTTTCCTGTCAACCTCTGTCTTCCTTGACAAGCATTCGCCTTCTTTGTCTACCCATTCCCTTCCAACATTGACCTCCATGCCCAGAGAGGAGAGCTCCATTAGAAGCACTCTTCAACAATTAGCTGACAATATGTGCTGACTTCGCTGAGAATTGTGAACAAGCCTTTCTGCTCTGTGAAAAAGGCAGGTTTTGAGAGATCTTCAGACAATACCAACCAGCCAAAACACCTTTAATGAAAAAGTTGGTAACTTGATGGAAAATTTGCAACAGGTCCTTGTTACAGGTCAGCCCCTGGGGGGGATTGTCTGTCCCTCTTTTTCTGTAGATCAGCTGGAAAATGGTACAGCCAAAGCAATGCATTTTTCCACTCCAAGCAGTATACAGAGCAGACTGCAGTTTAAAGTATTTACAGTTCTAGCTGCAGAGGTGGATATAGGGCAGTCTGACACATTCATCTGGTGTTTAAGTTGCTACCACCTCATGATAGTGGACAAAATGTCAAAAATTCCACCTTTGATCACCTAGTGTAGGCAGGTGCCATTCACCAGGACATGTCCAGCAAGCAGCTCTTCCCTCCCTTACAGGGAAACTGCTTTAGATTCTTGGAACATCTTAATTACTAGTTTTAGAAACCAAGATCCTATTTACTAGGTTTTGAGAGTCATGGTCAAAAGCCAAGAAAAAGCCACCAGTCATTTTGTGGCTGTTTCTGATCCTGTCCTGTCTAGCCTAGCCATAGTGAGATGTTGTCTTGCAAGCATAGCTGTAGGAATTCAAGAAGTTACTGAGGACAGAGGCTCTTCAAATGAACCTGGTTCTGCTGGCACTGTAGAACAGGAGTGCTGGTGCAGATGCTTGTTCAAATTCAGTGTTTCAATGAAGAGATGGGGTGGTGATGCTTAAACTACTTTAAGTAGTCTTGTAAGAGGACCTTTCACTTAGATCTTAGAACTATAAACCTTATCAGGCCTTGGAAGAGACAGCCAGGTTGGCTGTTTAGATTACATTTTTAGCTGAGACTGTTGTTCCCAATATATTTGAAAGAGGTAGACACTGCACTTTTTTTTTTTTCCCTAGAGCACAAACATTTCTGGAGCATTTACAGTAAATGTAAAGAGAGACAATAACATTTGAGTCCTGGAATGAGGATTAATGGTCTGTCCAGCCTAGTATATTGTTACACTATCAGTCAATCAGCCAAGCCATTTAAACTAGGAATGTAAAATATTTTCTAGATAAACCCTAAGGATTTGTGCAGCACCATGCACAATGATTAGGGCCACTAGAGTTACCAAACTATGAATAAGAATTATGGCAGAAGGGAGCAGTCACTAGACTGTGAGTGAGGTAATATCAATGCCTAGAATGCACCTCTGAGGAGCTTTTTGGCAGGATGGGAAAAAACATTACAAATACATTGCTAATGATGCTTCCATTGAAAACAGCATCTGAGTTGTAGGGAGATCTGAAGAAATGTTGTGCTCCTGATACTCTCAAGTCTTAAATTCCATGTCCTTAGCAGTTTGCTTGGAGCATGCCAAAAGAAGATGGACAACATGGGGAGGGAGGGGAACATACATGGATTTAAGAGTTGCTCCATGCTTTTCAAGGAATGAATCATTATTGGTGACCAACACATGGAGGGGGGTGGCCAAGGGTCCCTGAGGTCGTCTGACACTCAAGGAACAGCGTTATGAAAGCAGACATCTTATAAATAATTATAAAAAAAATCTGTTCCATTCTTTTGCACTGACCCCAGATGGGTAATCCTTAAAGATGGTCTTTCTCTGCTCAGTCAAAAATTGTATGAAAATTAAGCATTTGACAAAGAAGCTGTGAGTTTTTGCAAAATACATTTTTTAAGCCTACCCCAGAGTAGCTGTCTGAAAACGTCTTTGTGTATCTAAGCTTCAAGCCACTTGTCAGCAATTATTATCATACAGAAAGACCATTAGCTCTTCTTTTATATTTTGACCTTTATGACTATTTCTGAAATAACTGATTTTTTGGAAAGGAACAAAAGGGAAAATCACACAGTGCTAATTAGAGCAGGCCAAGAAGCTTTGCTATTAACAGACTTTTAATGTTAGTTGTGACTTCTACCAAACAGGCTGTGCTGATCTACACCTAATTGGAAGATCCAGCTTTTAGTGTTTTGAGTATAATTTCTAAAAAATGTTCAGTACATCTCTGTTGCACTGTCAAAAAGAGACATCAAGGCTAAGCATTTTGAAAAGATAGGTATTCTGTCAAGGAAAATGGGTGCCCTATTAGTTTATATACTTCTTCTTTAAAGTTCTTACTATGCTGTTTTATTTTGGTACTTTGCTTATTTTTATGAAGGTGCTTTTGCCTTTAAACCATTTTCTCTTCTGATCCCTAGCCTTTCTCCAGCTGCCTCTTGCACACCTTTTGTACCCTCTGCAAGTACCAGTCTCACTGCATAGAATTGAATCCAGGCCAAGAAATTCTTGCCTCTTCCTGAGTCCCATGCTACTACTCATGGGGCAGTGCTGCATGGCCTCTAGCAATTAAAAACACAAGATTTGCAACCACAGCATGTCCGTCTCAAAGCACAAATGCAGCACCCTTTGGCTCTAGCTCCAGGGAATTAGTCTGCAGAAAAGTGGCCTTGGGGACACAAGGCAGGGCTGGTTAATTACACACAGGATTTTCACCTGCTTCAGAATGCTCTCTTGAGATTTGACATGAGAGAAGACGCTAAACTTGCAGAAAGGCAGACCTTAAAGAGGTATTTTAAGCAATTCCTATTCTTTGGTCCCCACTGGATTTAGCTACAAGCAAAATGCAGCAATATGTAGAGATAGCTGTGCTGCATTTAGACATGTTAACTCACTAGCTGTGTAAGCACAGCAGCATGCAGCTCAGTGCAGGGCTAATTTGCCCTGCTGCTTGTTTAATGCCAGCTTGTATAATTCCACGGTGATTTGCAGTATCCATACTCAATTTCCACATCAGCTGCAGCTGGGTATAGTCTTCTCTCCTGTAATTGAGTTACATACCCTCCTTGTGCACTTGCCTCTTTAATGGCTCTGTTCTAGGAAAATGGCTCAGGCTGGATTTGGATGTGGATTAAAATTTCTGCTCTTAGACCTGTTCTTGTGTCTAGGACTTGTCTATAAGTGAAAGACAGGTCATGACATGAATCTAATTAGCATGTAAAACAGTTGTACATCAGTTACTAAAGGGAAGGACTGTGTTTAATTCTGTGCCAGTGTGGATGTATGTGCAGAGACCAGAGGGGCTCAGTTCTGCACAGTCCTGTGTACCACTCCCATACCAGATCAGCAGAAGTCATGGCACACAGGGCACACCAAGAGTTTTCTTCCTCTGGCCTTGCAAACAATTAAAGCCTCTTCAGGAATCAAATCCTTAAATCCTCCTTGCATTATTTGTACAAAACCCCCCCATCGTCATGCCTTTGACATCCATGTCCTTACTCCTGTGTGTAGTTTCTCAAAATTCCTCAGACAAGAAGGAGCCATAAGTATTGTGCTTTAAGTTGCAAAGAGAAGGCAAAACAAAGTAATTCTATCAGATGTAGCACTGGGAAAGGCTGTGCCCCTCAGCAGGCTGAGGATGCTGTTTACAGCATTGCTTGCTGCACCCAGCTGTAGGAATAGAAAAGGCTGGGAGGGAAGGGCAATACCTCCTAAAGGGAATGGTCACTACAAAAATAATTAAGAAGTGCAAACTGACTCAGATGAGAAAGTCAAAACAAGGCAGCATTCAGCAGGGCAGAGCCACCACTGAGCCCCATCAAGCGACTCACACAACCACATGTCAGAGCCAGAGGCAAGTCCATGGCCCCCAACACAACCGACTGCCTCAGGACTCATACAAGGAGCCAGATGCTCTGTCTGGGAATCACTCTTCCACAGGTCGACATCAAGATCCCAGAACTGTCATTTTGAGAAGAGGAAGAGCAAGTACAACACAGTGACATAAAACAAAGCTTGAACTGGACTATATTTGGGGTTGGTTGGTTGGTTTTTAGTACACTGAGTTATAAATAAAATACTTACTTCTGACTTACTTTTGTTTTGCTGCATGACTGGTTTTGGTTATAAAAAGAAAAGTTCTATGTCCTCTTTATAAATATTAAGGATGGGCCCCAATTACATTTTTCCCAGCACTACTGCCTCAGGCTTGGGAACCCAAGGACACCAGCCCCACATGCTCCTTTGCAAAACAAACCCTCAGATCACAGCCTGATTAGGCAAACAAACCCCTCCCTGTCCCACCATGGAGATAGGCCAAGGGAAGACACATTTACCTAGCTCTCCACCCTGCTCTTCTTAGATAAGAGTCTGAGCCATTCTTAATTTCAGTAATCAAGGATGTGGCCAATGACAATTGCGAAATGTAATTCAAAGGCAATGTCCATCCTTGGAGGCACATCCAGCTGGGAAAAACAAACTTTGAACAGTTAAGTCACACATACCAACTTGTTTACCACCAAACAAAACGGTAACAGAATGATCAAATCCAATTCCCTTGCCCTGATATTTTAACAGGATCACAATTTAAAGGAGAATGCCTAAAGTTTAACCTTACAAATTACTAATTTTTGAAGTGGAATGTTCCCACAATTTTTTCTGCTGCTGTAAAATGCACAGCAACTAATGTAGTCCCAGGGATGAAGTCTGCATCAAAAATCAGGAAACTTAGACAACTATCAGTTTAATCCATAGATACCTAAGTTTTGATATTGGGCAGCAGCTGCAGCATGTTAGCTTCACCTTTGTTGGGTCATTTTTGCCTTGGTAGCTTCATGCTGCTGCTGTTGCTCCACATTCCAGTACAGTGGGAAAAAATGCAGGATATCTTGCAAGAATGTAGGAAGCATAATGTGTCTGGCATTTGGGCAAAATTTATTCATGTGTTCCACCTGAGTTAAAAAGACTGCTTCCTCAGTAATGGAATGACCTGGCCAACCCTCTTTGCATGAAGTAAAGTGCTGCTTTTTTGTAACTAGGCCTAGTATTTTGTTGTTCTGTGAGAATACATCTGGTGTGCATATATATATATATATATATATATATTATACTAGACTGTAGAACTTCACAAAAGGGGATTTGGGGAGATAACACCCTCCAGCAGCTCTATCCAGCAGGTGGTACAACTGCCAGTGGTCTTTGCTCCAAATCCCACAAGAGGAAAAGAGTGATCCTTGTGTCCAAAATAGAAATATTCATCCTAGAAGCAAAAAATGTTTTTGCTTTGGTATCCCCACAAGGATCCCCTCAAGTGACTCCATAGCAGCAGGCTGAATCAGACTAGATCAGAGCTGATATGGCAGCAGTGACAGCACTGCCTGCTCAGGGCCAGCTGCAGCGGGATGTGTGCTGCCAAGCTGGACTGTGTGGCTGCCCACTGAAATGGGGGCTGGCATCATTCAGTGTTTTGCACCATAGAGACAGACAGAGGGGAAACATCCCTGACCAGCGCTAAATTCAACTGGATCTCTGTGTGTGTGTGATGGGAGTGGGGACTGGAGGCTTTTATGCATCATTGCAATGACTGGACCTACAGACTGATCTATATGGGAGAAAACTCAAAGCAGCTACAGCAGTAAAGCTGGAAAGTGGTGAAATAGAAGCAATTAATGGCAAATGTTATGTGTCAATCCATCCTAACATGGAATAAATCTTATGACTATAATCACAATAAGAATGACCAGTGTAATGATTATGTCTTCTGTTTATATCCCTTGTAATGCCCTTTAAACTAATAGATCATCCATAATTCTTGGTATTGCAAAACCACACAATTTACATTTCAATACAAAGGAAAAGCAGGATAGTTGTGAAGCTGATCTTAATGTGAACGTCCAATGAACCACCTACACAAACTTCTAACATTCTGTGTCCTTGTTCTTAAAAATGAAACTCCAGCACCAATTCTGGTTTAAATGTCAAATACAGCTTCAGAAACTCCAGACAGCTGCTGTGACATTTTAGGGTTTTTTCATCATTTCACTCAACACTTTGCTACACTAAACCTCCATGAAAACTGCATCTTTCATTGCAATCACATCCCACTCATTTATGTGAGTGATGCCTTCAGAATATTCATATATGCTGTCAAATGCACAGGAAACACCACAGGACCTAAATAGATCTTCTAGACGTACTTTTAACTTAAAGATATTTTAAGAAGGTACTTCTCTCTCATCCTGAATTTACCTATCAGGCATACATAAGAATAAATGTTTGTGTGTTTCAAACCCATGATAATTTCCATACTGTTCTATGCAGCACAAATCAGGTTTAAAAGGGTCATTTCAGAACACCAAGACTGAGAAGAAATCACAGTAATAAAACATCGATCCTGGAGTGTGGGGAGTGTCAACACACAGACAGAGGAGGGTTGATACTAGAAAATAACTGCATTATCTGTTCTATGTTCACTGTGTTAAATAGTCGTATCTGTTGACTCAAATCAGCTTGAACTTGTCTGTGTAGGTGTCACACACAGGACTATTTGAATACACCAATCCATAGATGCAAAGAGCTTGCCTGCAACAACAGCATCTTGCCTTGTTATAGACGTGTTGGATGATCTGTGTTTGCTGAGTATAGGGGGAGAGAGTGTGCTCCAACTGAAAGGCAAAGGCACAAAGGGTTTTGTCTCCATCTCTGTGCAATCAGCTACAGCAGTTACTGCACCCTATTGCCCACACGCCCCTACTACCAGAGGTGACAGCCCCTTTCCCATGGGTGTCAGTGATTTGAACCTTAAGAATAGTAATTTGTAATCACTTGTCAGTGATTACAGCACCTTAGGAACAGGTGCTGCAGTATTTATGTAATGTAGCCTTAGTTTTGCTTTAAGCTAGCTACCAGGCTCTGAATTTGGCTGAGAATCAAGCCCTGTTGTGCTATTCCTGCTCTAGGTCATCTGTCCAGCAGATAGGAAGGGGAAGGTAACAACACTTTCACCCAGGACAACTGTCTCAGGGCCTTTAGCACTATATAAAGGACCATTTATACCACAAGAGTTTTACTGAAAATGACAGTATAATCGGGTAAGTATTTGCCTGTAGTAGCAGGAGTTCACAAACTGCTTCTTTTGGCCTTGGTTATTTCCTGTGTACAAAGATCAACTTACTGCTAGTGATCCCCTTGCCTCTGCACAGTCCAAGTGAGGGGCCAAAAAGCAATACATGGGATTTCTGAGCACCCAGTATTAAGTCCTGCATGTCCATGAATAGCTTGAAGTCCATATCTTGCACCCCAGTTAATTCAGCCCAAGAGTAAGAATGCCTGGTTCAGCACTGTAAGATGATTGCTCAGTGTTGATGAATACAGAACTAAACCCCTTGTACCAATTCTGGTATTTTGCAAAATTTAATTCCACTGTTTCAACAATGTTAATTTTTGCTACCTGTTATGGTTTTAATAAAAATCTCACTGTACCTGGTGTTCTGTCTAAGTACTGAATTACTAGTGTCAAATGATCATCCTGGAACGTCAATATTCTTTAATCTAGGGGAAAAAATAAAAGGAAGAGAAAATTTCCACCCTTTGACACTGTGATGAAAAACTTGGAAAATGAAACCAAATTTTATCATTGCCCTAAAAAGTAGGCAAGATTTACTGTTTAAGTCTAGTTATTTGGGGACCTTCAGTCATTCTTTTTTGAATGTTAGGAACCATAAAAATATACTTTACTGTTTTCAACTTTTTAGATAGCCTGGAATAACTGATCCATCTCAAGCAGTGATGTTGATTTTCTTCTGCCTCTAGCATCACTCATGTAAGATTCACAACTCCCTCCTTGTGTTTTCTATACAGTTATGTCCCTATTCTTGTTACCAAGGTCAAGAAGATTACTAGGGCTCCCAGTTAGCCTAATGAAGTTGGTGAAGCTAGCCTTTGGAGGAAGAAGTCTTTAGAGATTTCCTTTTTTTATACAGATGGTTAATTTTAAGAAAAAATATTTGTTAAAGTCTTTTAGATATATTGAAAGCTAAATTAGATTCAAAGCAGATAGAACTGTAAAAATGAAGTGCTCTAAGGTAGGCTACATGCTTTTTTTCCCCTCTAAAAATTTATCCGAACAATGATGTGGTTTGTACCTAGACTTGCACAGGGTATGAAACCAGCCTGATTAAAATCAGTAGGAGCCTATGGACTTCAACGGAGCCAGAATTCAATCCAGGAAGTTTTACTTCTCCAACTTTACATTAGAGCATTCAGTTAGAACACATCCTGTATGCAGAAGGATGTAAGTATCATAAAACCAGAGGAGGCCATCCCATAGGACTGCCCTAGGCCATGTTTAATATCCACTGAATTTGCTCTAGCCCCCAATGACTGATACGTTTTAATTGACTTCTTCTGATCAGAATCACACTGAAAGAAGTCCAATTAATTCCTTTAAAGGCTCACCACTGAATATGGTACACATAGCTATTCATTATCTGAGCTATTGCTCCTAATTGTCTCCCATTCCCATCTTTTTAAAAGGATGCTGAAGCCACATCACTTCAGTGTTCAAACACTGAAAACATACTTGAATATTCTTAACTCTTAACAACGAAAATTGGAAAATTTACCTGTAATCACTGGGCTTAATTATGTCATCGATGGGCTGCATCTCTGACTTGTGCCAGAATGCAGCATTGCTCTCAAATCCAGGCAAAGAGAATTCAACTACATGTTGGTGGTGAGCAAACTGGAGTTTAGAAAACAGGTTGTGGTAATAAAAAGCATCATAAAGGACAAAGAGGAGACAAGTATTTTGTGCAGGAGATGAATTGCCTGCAGACCACAGATTGGTGTTAAATCTTGAACTTTAGTGAGTGGGTGATGAGCTGGGTTCATCTAACACCAACAAACATGATATAGCTACAGGGTATTTCACCCTGGTTAAATACCAGATGAATTAAAGGCTGTTGCCAGCAGCTGTGATGAATGTCACTGGGATGCTGTCTGATTGCTCTCTGGGTCTCATGAGTGAAGTATGTCGGCTCTTTCTTTGTTAAGGTCAGCATGTATTTCTAATGGTTCATCTGCAGGGCTTTGCTGAAGGCACCAGTGAGAACACAGGTGCTGGAAAATGTCTCTTTCATGCAGCACAGACTGAAACAAGTGGGACTGAATAGTGTCAGGAGGAACTTTTGCATCAACGTGTTTGCAGTGTAGAAACAAGACTCATAGATCAGGACATAAAGTGACAGGCGTTTGTGGACGGGATAAAGTTACTGCCAAATAAGAGGGTCTTTTATTTAACTTGTATAAGCAAATAATTTGCTTTGAGTTACCTGCTCAGAGAGACTTGCACAATTTTTATACAAAGGTGTCATCTCTATGACATCCTTATCAAAGGACCAGAAGGAAAACTGAAGGAGCCCAAGGCAAAGATGCCTGGGTTACATATCACAGCTTCAAAGGTCTCCATGCACGCATTGATCTGAATCTAAGTGGCATCAAAGGTGCCAAAGGGTGATATGAATGTTTCTGTTCCCACCATATGAACTGATTTGAAGGGTTTTGAACTGAACCTCAAAGGATTTTTATTTCACTTTATAAAAATCCTACTGTTTTAAGAAAAATCCTACTATTTTAAGGAAAAAAAAAATTGCCACACCTCAAATTCTGCGTTCAGTTTTGGGCCCCTCACTAAAAAAAAGGACATGGAGGGTCTGGAGTGGGTCCAGAGAAGGGCAACAAAGCTGGTAAATGGTCTGAAGCACAAGTCCTATGAGGAGCAGCTGAGGGAGCTGGGGCTGTTTAGGCCAGAGGAAAGGGGGCTCAGGGCCTTATCACTCTCTACAGCTGCCTGAAAGGAGGGTGTAACCAGGTGAAGGTCAGACTCTTCTCAGGTAACAAGTGATAGGACAAGACAAAATGCCCTTAAATTGTGGCAGGGGAAGTTTAGATTGGATATTAGGAAAAATTTCTCCACTGAAAGGTTTGCCAAGCATTGGAACAGGCTGCCCAGGAAATGGTGGAGTTGCCATCCCTGGGGGTATTTAAAAGATGTGGTACTTGGGGACATGGTTTAGTGGCGGACTTGGCAGTGCTGAGTTGGCAGTTGAACTTCATAATCTTTTCCAACCCAAATAATTCTATGACTTTATGATTCTCATTCTTTCCAAAAAGCTGCCTACGTCTAAGAAAGAAAACATTAACAGAAAAAAGTAGTGTTAGCCCTGTAACCCACTTAAGTTTGAACGAGTTAAAGACAAGAAGTTGGACTTGATCTTAGATGTCTTTTCCAACCTTGTAATTCTATGATTCTATGCTTTAAAAAAATCTCAAAATGAGAAAGGACCAATGTTTGCCTGTTTTCAAGGCTTGCAAGGTCTCAAGAACTGGGTTTTGAGACAGAGATTCAGAGAACGGGTTATGAGCTTTTTAACACTCCTCATCCTCTCTGGATGATTACCTAAATTAACTTAAGTGTTCCTATTCCTCTGGTCTCCTTTTGTACAGAATAAAGTGAAGCCTGGCTTTCACAGTAATGTGAAATTTCAGGTCACTCACTTTCCCACCCATTCTCAGCTCTTCCTCCTTCAGTCTGTCTCTACATAAAACTGTCAGGAAAAATTCCTTAATTTTTGTCATGATCAACAGTTGCATAACAAAATAGGCACTCTACTGCATCTTATTGTTTCTCAGTGAACAAATAGCTAGATGTGCTCCTGCCCTGGGAACCTCCATGCATTTCTTTTAAAAAAATTTTAAAAGAATATTTGATCATTACTACCAACAAGCCAAATTATCCAGCTGTTCTAATGGCAGGAAAATATGTTCTAGTTAATTCCCACCTTGCTCGCTAGCAATCTCTTGAACTAAGAGAATAACTAAGACTTTGTCTACACCCCAGAGTAACCCTAATCCTGAATGTTGATAATGGGTACAGGTAAATATAGTCAAGCTGGAGTTCAGTCAGTCATTGACTGAATGAACTCACCCAACATCTCTCATAAACAGAGTGATGAGAATCTGACCACATCCAGCAGAGGCCTACTAGGCAAGCTCTGTTGACTAGCTCAGTAGGACTAAGACACTTCTGGATTTACTTGTCTTTCCATTAATCTGCTTTGCTGCATGCATGCAAAGACTCAGACGTGCTCTCCATGCTTGATCCCACTGTTCCACATGTGCCATGAACCCCCAGTGTCTGAGACATGTTGAAAAGCCACATATGCTTCTCTGCATGTATGCAGTGATCACTTGTCTGGCCAACTGGCAATTGATTACTGCCAAAACTGGGCACCAGACTCTCTACAAGATGGTTAATGTTGCCATTTGGGCAACAGTATAAGTCCCTTTGCCTTCCTTTTTCTTAGCACAAAGTCTCTCTAATGTCAGGAGATCTCAGGAGGACAGAATGAGTGTTTATTTGGAGCCTCTTGAGATGTGGGTAGCAAGGCTGACATGATATAATTAGGGATAACCCTAAGATACTTGGAAAAAAACACCCCATTTAAAATAGTGCACAAAATTTCATTAATATCTGTAGGAGGCACACTCTTAGAAGCTTGATTTGCAACAACAGGTATGGCTTTGTACCAGCTATTCCACACATCAGATCCAGTCTGATATGTGCCAGTCTAATTCATTAAAAAAGGGGAAAAAATAGGAAAACCCATGACAGTTTTCTATTGTTACAGTGAATTAAATTGGCTCATGGGAGAGCCCAATGACTGCTATACCTGAAATAAGGGAAGAGGCATGGAAGTAGTGAGGGAAGAGCAGAGGAGTGGCAGTTATCTGTCACTTCAGTATCATACTGAAAGTTAAACTAAAAGCATATGTAGCCAGTTCAAAACAATCTGCATATTTTGAGGTAACAACAGAGAAGGTTGTGGCAAAACCTGTATTTGAATCCTTCTATCAAAGACTTACTGGTAAAAAAAAAACAAATACATAACTTAGTACAAGTACTTTCTCCAACACAATGTCCCTTGCCAAAGGTGCCCTCTTTGTCCCCTTCTCTGTTAATCCCTCCCACCATGAAATCAAGATGAAAGCTTCAACAGCCCTGCCACTTCATCATGGCTTGCATTGCAGTAAAAACAGAACCCCAAGTAAAGATAGACAAGTCTTAGTTTAAAAAAATTACTGTCATTAATTCTGCAAGTTTCCCATGTGACAGATATCATCAGGGTCAATTAAAGCATACTGGTATTTTTCTGATGGTGTGAAGTTCCCCAAACCACAAGAAGCCATTTTCCACCATCCAGCTCCAGTAAAACTTTAAACCAAAACTCAGTGAACATAGGGTGAACCATATGCTTTAGGAAGAAATAAAGCTCATGACACTTGACTTGGTTTTGGGTGCTGCTCGTGCAAAACGTTTCTTGAGACAATTTACAGTCCTGATGAGATTCCTGCTGGGCTCCTACAGCCATACGGGCCAGAACTGGGGCTGGCAGTCACTGCAGCAGCTGCCCTGACTCCCAATCACACCAGTTTCTCCTTGCTGTAAGGCTGGCAGTGACTGAATGCAACAGAAACCACCAAGCTGGTTCCTTACCAGTAAAGGTTGGTACAAGTCCAGTAGATCTGTGTCAAACGGACTCAGCTACATTTAAAACCAGGTTGTAGTGAAGTGAAAGAATAATGCTGTTTTATAGGACTTGGCCTTTCATTTAATTCTCTCCATTAAATTGCTCATTTACACTTTGAAGCATATTGACCATGAATGCTGAAAGAAAATTACCAAGTGCACATTTTTCTTCATCTTCACAGCACAAAATTGTTCTATTTCTTTTAGACAGATGTAGAGCAGTACTGACTTTAATTATTTTCCTTCATACCTCTCACCTATTTCTCAATTATCCCCTATTCTTTCCCGTTTACTCTCTTACCAGAAGAGATAGGTTCACACTCATAAGCTGAAATGAGATCCACAGAAGCTGATGTACAAGGAAGGACTTCTGTCACTTACAAACAAAGATATAAACTCCAGCCAAAGAGTAGAATAGTGGTTTGGCTCAATAGTATCTTAAAACATTGTAAATAAATCCATTAGAACCTACGTCTCAAAAGGTCTCAAACTTTTGCCATATCTTCTCTTTTCTTAACAGCTTCATTGCCTTCAAGTTACGCTACTTTCAATTTTTGTTTCGTACACTAACAGAAAATGCAACCAATTTTTACTTTAAATGCTTGTCTTTAGTAGTTTCTGTGAGTTTGGAAACACCTGATTTATTTTTCAGTATGTAAAATGTGTTTTTCTAGTGGGTTCTTATAGCACACTGAAAACCACAGCATTGACAAGGTTCATGATTTCACAAGTAAGCACTAATTTTTGATGACTAGATTTTTGCATGGAAATGGAGATTGGTTTCTCAAAGCTGTTCATGCACTGTAGCTCCATGAAGAACCATGAGCTACACAAATCCTGTAGTCTGCCATGTCCCACTTTCAGTCCAGACATCCACTCAGAATGGACCCCTCAGCCTACTCATATATAGCAAGTATGTTATTAACACACATGATTGAAGGCCACTTGGGTCAGGAGCAGCATTCACTGCTTTGCAGAATCAAACTCGTGCTGTGCCAAGTTCAGCACATGCACACACATTTTGCACTGTAGTGTGTTCTCAAAGCAGCACTGTGAAGTGTCTGCTTTTTTGGTGCCTAAGCTGAGGGGACACTCTGAGTTGAAGAAACCAATGAACAGCTCACGAGGCTAACTACGGGGCACTAACAAGTACCTGAAATGATTTGGAAAGAGGGTATATATGGGGTTAGTGAGCTACCAGAGATTTATCATAAAATGAGAAATAGAAGATATTCCAGGCTTGTCCTCCTCCTGTTAAGATTTATTTTGTGGAAAAGTATTTTTGCATGAAAAGCAAGCCAAGTTGCAGAGTAAAACTTGCAATTGATTTCCATCGTGCTAGCTTTTCATGAAAAGGAATTATGGAAGGAAAAAGAGAAAGAGAAATAATAAATTCCTGTACTATGTAAATATCTACAAGTATAAAAGCTTTGAATTGGATGACACCACAGTGGAATCTAAAGTTAAAGTATGTTGAAAACTTCTAAGTAAGCAACAGAGACTTTCGCTTTCACACAAGATTACTCACTGGACACTTTGGAACCAAAAAGTAGAAGATTAAGCTTTTCTGAGTCAGGAGCCTACAGGAACTATTTTGCCACATGTTCTATTATGCCATGCCATAGATAGAAGCTAAAGCACAAACATGAAAGAGAAATTAAAAAATACTGGCACTGCAAAGCACCATAGTGCTGACATAAAAGGCTCAAAAACCTTTGAACTGGTGAAAGCAAAGTGAGGGAAATTTCTTTCTGACTTGAACACTCATATTTTAATATGACTTAACTGTCTGATGGTTGTCTCTTCCTGAAAGCAGCCTGCAAAAATGGGAATGGGATGTGAGACACATGAAAACAATAGTGAAAATGCAAAAGAGATAGGACTGGATTTTGCACTGTATCCATTGTTGGTTTGATTTTATCCCACTGAAGCTATTATAAAACCTTCAATAATTCAGCAGAGCAAAGCTGTAACAGGACTGTGTCCTTCCAAAAATTTGATTCTTAAATGAAATGTATCTTAAAGACTTCCAGGACAGCAGAAGTTCCCAATCAAAAAGCAAGGAAAACCAGCCTCTTTTCTTATTTCCAGTGTGGAATTTTAATTTTCTTACTCTAAAGAGGAACTAGCTCTCTGAAGTAAATCAGCACACTTGCCAGACAAGGCAAAAAAAGAGGACCTTTGCCTTTGCTGTCTGACTCTCTAAATTCTTGAGACAATTACTGCAGTTTGCTGTTTGTATAGAGAAAGTGTGGCCAGGAAGGAAAAAGACTTCCTCTCCTGAGGACACCTGTTCTAAGAAGCTCTGATAAATTGAATATGCATAGCACAGAACAGGCACTTGCAAAGTGTTAAGTAAATCACCTAACAAGTAACAAGGGAGGTGGGAAGAGGAAGAACGGAAGGATACAAGACAGACAGACTATAGGATAAATTAAAACATACACAGAATGCCACAATGAATATCTATAGCAATATTTAAGCAATTTGATTTTTTTCCCATCAGAAGAATGCATTTCTTTCACAGTTTTCACAGGCAAGAAGTGATTTTCATTAATTTTTCCACCTTTCCAACTCAGTAGATTGAAATGAGAAAATGCTCCATGTTAGCCTTACAATTAATTTTTTAACATGAAATAAGATTTCAAATCCAAAATTTTTACATTTCCCACTTATTCAAATTTGTGGCTTTTCAGAATTTGTTCCTTAACACTATCTCTTTCTGATTATCTTAGGTCCACGCAGAAATCATTCAGAATGGCATGATTTTTAGCTAGATAAAAATTCAACTTACTGAACACCTCAAGTATCTTTCCTCTGACAGCTGCATTTGGTGACCAAGACCTATGAAAAACATAACATAGCCTAGATTTATTGCATTATCATAAAATTTTAAGCATATCTTCCAGAGCTTGTGGCTGATAACATTGCATGCTGAAATAAGAATTGAGCAGAATTAAATACAAGATTGCTGAAAATATGGGCAAATCTCATGTCTGAGATGCTCTAATAACTTGCCATCTGCTGAAAGGAGAGACCTGCTTCCCTCTTGCTCTACTCCTACCAGTACATTCCAATGCAATATCACTTCTTCCAGCCTTACACTTCTACTCTATGGCAGCAGCTCTGAAGCAAATTCAGCACTAAACTGTTCACACTTTTGCTACATAATCATCTATTGGCTCAGCAAGTTCAACCACTACAGTATGGGATTAGGACAGAACCAGAGGTGGTGCAGGGTGGAAAGGGTACCAATAAATCAGCTTCAGTGTTATTATAGAACTTAAAAATTGGGTATCCTTTTCAGACTCTTACTATCCTTAACATGTGTCTTCAACATATTTTTACTGTCTTTAATTGCTAAGAAAGAACTCAGCCCTAGAGCTATTTTTCTTTTGTCCAATTTACTCAACACCATCTCCCACTAGTCTCAGTGGGAGCAGAGGGAAGTCAGTCCTGATGAGTTCCATGTACAAAGTGTCTGTCCTGATAGTTAACAAGGAAGCCACTGACAGAAGTTCACTGTTCAGTGCCTTCTAAGTCCATCTACATGCTATTTGCCCCACACTTCTACATGTGTCACATTTGCTTGTTTAAAAAAATAATATCTGTGGTCATCTCAAGCATAGATATGATGGCTTTTTGTTGGCAACATGTTTACACTTTGCTAGAGGAATCTCTGGCCAATGGAGGCTTATTGTTGACTTCTCTTAAGAACAGCAGGTAGGCCAAGTTTTTCACACATAACACCTATATTTAGCACCAAATTGACATGGAGGGCTACATGACAGCAGGATGGCATTAGAAACTTTTGCTGGTAAAGCAGTGTGTAGCACAGAGTTGGTTAGAGGTGTGATTTTCGTGCAGCATCGCTGAAGTAAGCAAAAGTGCTAGCACAGGCACAGTTAAAAAACTACTTCTTGCATGTAAAAGCTTACTTCATTCAGGGAACTGACACAAGATGTAGCAAAAATATGTGTTTTGCTGATAGAAGTTGGGGTGAACATCAATAATGACCTAAACTAAGTGGGTGCACAGCTGTGATCACATTGTATCACAGAAGTACCTCTTCACTGGTACTTACCACAGGGAAAAGAAGAGGGACCAAGCATCCTTAGCTAGCAAAGCTGCTCCTAGTCAAAGCTGCATTGTCCACAGGGGAAGGCAACAGTAAAACTACACCAGAACCAGCTTTATGCAGGAAAGTGTGTCTTGCCTTTACCAGGACTGCACATAGCTCAGGCAGTGGAGTGTTTGTGAAAATTTTTAATGCTAAAGTTGGAATATTTTATGGCAAGTTTTAGGCACCCGTTCTTAATACATATGTTCTGAATAGCTGGATTCCTAAATCAGTCCACACAAAGTCTGAGACACTTCAAGTATCTTCATGACACATTAAGAAATAGGATGAATAGGGTGAAGGCTGAACCCTACTCTGTGTGTGTGTGTGTGTGTGTGTGTGTGTGTGTGTGTGTGTCAGAGAGAGAGGGGGCAGGGAGGGAGGGAGAGAGAGAGAAGGGAGGAGAGAGAGATCCTTTTTCTCTTAAGTGTGAAGGAAAGCTACCAGCATACCACTTCACATAAACATCACGTTAAGCTCTACTGCTGTCAGGGCTAATTGAAATTTACAGGATTGGTACTTGCAGTATTAACCCAGGAACTGTCAAACTTCGTTATTTCCAGTGGAGTTTGACAGACTTGTCTTAACATTATGAAGTGTCAGTCTATTTTCTCTTGATGACAGAGAAATAACATCTGCATTTCCCCACCCAGAAAGGCTAAAAGGGTATGAAAAATAGTGTTATGGTCAGTATTTCAGTGCTCTCAAGATCATGATGGTCCAGTCACATCTGTTGTCACAAACACAAAAGAAAAAAAAATGTAATTCTGTTTACTTTGTATTTTTACCTGTATCATTCCCTGTTGAGTCAAATAAATACTACAATCTCCCCTTAGCAGAAAGAGTGCTATAGTTAATTAAATTACTATCTGGAAAAGTTCCTTCTTCCTTTATTTACAACTGACTGAAAGAATTGAGTATAGTAAAAGGCAGACAGAGAAAAGAAGCTTTTTGTCTTCAAAGATCTGTGTTCAGCTAAAACCCTGGGCATGATGTGGAAGCTGTATCCAGTACAAGCCTTTTTTATTGTATCAGGTTCTAAAGTGCAGTCCACAGGGATGATTTTAATGTCTTTTAAAAAAGGATAAAACCCCTATATTAGCATGAGCTGAAGCCTATTACAATGTTCCACACACAGATCTTTAACCACGCTGTATTAAAGCCACTACTGATCTTTTTACCAGAATCACTGAGACCCCTGCCTTGCTGAGATATTTATAGAGACAGATGTTCCTTGGTAAAAATGACTGAATATTTATAAATGCAAAAAAACAAAATAAAACAAATACACCCACAGAACAAACCAAAATAACTCCCCCTACCAAAAAACTACAAACAAAACCACAAACAGTCCCTCTGAAAAAAACAAACAAACAAACCACCACCCCTTACCACCCCCCTGCCTTCAACTACTCAGATTCAAGAACTTGCAAACTAACTTTCTGACAGTCACTTAAAATTACACTGGCAGTGAGCAGCTCCAGGGGGACTGAGTAGAGTATCTGGGGCCAGCATGAATGGACAAATCCATATACCCTAGAAATAAATAATTGGAGAAAGCATTATATATACAACTATCTATGTAATAATTACCCCAACATCTTGCTACAGGAGTGAAGAAAGTTTATCTACAATGAAAGAAGAAGTAGCAACTGTACTTTTTCAGTTCAAATCCAAGTGCTAAGCTATTGCTTCTAAAAGCCTGTGCACAGGTCTAATCCACAGAACAGACCTTTGAAAAAATAAGATTCCACTTCTTACCAGCAGTGCAGGCAACACAGAAAGCCAGAGAATGCAGCAATATACATAGCAACAGTGCAGTCCAGTTAAGCCAAAACAAAGCAAAACATACTAAATCTGAACAAATTTCCCTCCACAAACAGTCTGAGATGAGCAGTTCCATCACAGATGTTTCCTTCTCTCACTTTCCCTCCTTTAGTTGCTTATAACCTCTTTTCCCTAATGTCAAGTTGCAGTGTGTGAACCCAAAAACAGTGGAGGATTTGGCTTAGCCTAGTGGAGCCAGAGCCTGTTCCAGCAAGTAATGCTCATCTGTAACTGGGCCATGACATGGCACCCACACAAGAAGTGGGAACCAAAAGACTTGGGGCTATTGTTTTGCACAAAACTTACAGAATGACTATTACCTCCCACAGGTTTAAGAAACACAGGTATTTCCAATGTATTTGTCAATACATGTGTAGAAAACATTAAAAATCAGTGGATCAATTTACCACCACTCCATCGGATTACCTGAGATAATTGCTGGCTGTGAGTTATTCATTTTTATTGTTAGTATGTTCAATGCTCCCAAGTTCATTAAGGTATTAACTTGATTGTACATAGGCTAGCAACTATTCTTACATTCAATTGGCTAAAAGAATTAAAATATTTTTTGTCATCATAAGTACAACAGATCTCATATCTCAAACATTCAGAACTGGCATGTTTTCAAATACTCAAAAAATTTTCTGAACAAAAAATGGATAGAGGTTCAATGAGGACAAAAGATCATAAGTAGTTTGATAAGGCTGAGAGGAAGAACATATTTCTTGCTCCTCTTCCATCTCAGCTCTTTCAGCTCCAATAAAAGTACAAAAGCAAAGGTCAGTGATCATCATTTTAGCTCCTGTTGACATAAACTCTCTATAAGACACTATGAGAATAATTGACAAAATCCTAACTAAATTCAGTGATTAGAATCACAGAAATAGCTATGACACACTCACCTAATTAATTTATCCTGCTTACCTGCAGGGAGGCAATATTCAGAAGTACAGGAAACTACCTGTTTGGCATTCAGGTCCTTGTTTCCTTGTTCAGGAAAAGAGAGAACTAAAATGAAAGTCTGTTTAAAAAACGCACAGCACAGAAGAGTTCCACTCTACAAAGATAAGTTGAACATTCATTTACACTGGAAGATATTTAAAAAATTGAGGATTTTTTTTCCATACAAGTTCTAGCTGGGAGGCCAAGAAACCAAAGACACAAGAAGATGAAATAATGGATTGGACTTCATTATACAGATATCAAGAGAATCCATATATATCATAACCAACCATACAATTCCTGAAGGGATGCTAAATCTGGTTCACTAGAACTTAATTATTAGATAATACACACCTTAGTTTCATTCACTGTCAGGCACTGGATGTTGTGCTCTAACTGTAGGTCTGATCTAGTAAAGCAATTTCCCTATTTCTGATTTGGCTGAAAAACTCAAGCTCATTCACACATTTTCTCATATGTGTATCCTTTTGATAATCATAAAATAATTTACAGCATTTGAAAACCATCCATAAGTGAGGCTTTACTGGCATGTAGCTAGTGCCACATTTGGCATCTGTTACGAATATTTTTCAGGACATGAACAATAATGATATAATTACAGCTTTCATACTGGCTAATAGCTTTAATTCTGGGCAGCCATTTATATTATAGATGTAGCAGCATTTAGCAGTACTTAGCCTTGAAACAGAGTCCAGCATTATAAATATTCACTAATAATTAATAGCTGATTTGTTTGTTGCAAACTAGAGTTTAATAAACAAAAACAACAACAACAAAAAAAAAGCATGATCAAACTGCATTTCCTGAATATCTTCCCGGAGCTCTGTAATGTTTACCTAGCATCATCTTCTCCTGCTTACATAAATTATATCAAAGCATATACCATTGTAAATGCTGATATGTCAGGAAATTATGGGGGGAAAAAGAATAAAAAACCCACATGGTTAGGCTGGTAAATTCATTTTGTGAAAAACAAGAAGTCCAGGCAGAGGATGAAGACTATTCTCACTTGAAACAACGGAACAATTGGTTTGGAAAACAGAGCTTAATGTGTGAGCTGGCAGCTATCCAAGTATCCCAGAAAGATGTTCATTTTCTTTGCTTAGATGCTTCTCAGTCTCTTCTTTAGCTCCTGGTTTATTGTGACAGTCAAAAGCTGCACAATCTAACCTCTCACCAGTTTTGGTGATCTTTTGAAGGAAACAATTTTCACCTGTGGATCTAGAAACAAGAGAATGTGGGTTTGATTCCACAAACCATAATTCTTAATTGCAAGGATAAATTGTCTGTGAGATATATCTTGATGCACTGGGGACTTTTATGTACTTTCTTTCAACTATTCTATTATATAATTTTGCTTTTATCCTCTTTCTGGTTTTTTGCCTCATTCAAATGCCCACACTGCAATGCACTCTTATTCTCTGACACTCGGAAAGAATTTAAGACAAACACTGTTGATATCTTTCCTTAGCAGAGAACATGATGGATTTCCTAATAGCTATCCCTATGATTTATATTTTGTATAATTTGTGTATTGTTTACATTCTGAAGTATTGCTATTTGTCATACACAAACTTGTTCATTTCTTGTTCACACTTCAACCTCTAATACTACACTGATTTTTGTCCTCTCCTGAAATCCATTCATTAAGTTGAAAAATTAACAGACGTCTTCATTCTTTCACAGGGAATCAGTTGCCAGTAAAAGTAGAAAAATAACTGCTTAGAAGTGTCAAAGATGCTAATTGAATTCCAGTTAACTTGGCCTGGCTGAAAGCCAGCATATCTGGTAAGGCACTGACAGGGAACAAAGATCTATCTGCTGCTTATATATGGTGTATGTTTTTCCTAATGACAAAAAAAAATTGTTTGGAAAAGGAGCAATTTTTTCTCCTCTTATATCACTTTGCCTAAGATATTATTGTCTTACAGTTAAATCATTATTATCATTCAAAGACCATGATTTAAAAGGAAAGACTGAGTAGAGAATGACGCACATGAGAAGCAAAAGCTTCTTTAAGTACTATTTGCCTAAAAAAATGACAGAGCAAAGCTAAGAAAGTATGGAGAACAGCAAATAAAATAATTAAGGAGAAAGAGCTCCTCCTATGTGAGAGACTAAACTGGATGGAATTCCAAGTTTGACAGCAGATGACTGAGAGGACAGGTTTAGAAACTTAAGATGTCAATGGACAAGGTGAGTGGTTATGCAGCAAGTTCCAAACTATTTGAACAAAGGGTTACACAACAAATAGGTGACCCACCTAGAAATTATTTTTTAAGTAGTTAGTTTGGTTTTAACCAATGGGAATGAACCTCTGGAATATACTGCTACAGGCAGTCATAGATGCAGAAGGTATCATCAGGTTAAAAAAGGTCTGAATAAATACATGGACAACAGATCCCTAAGTAGACACTTGTGGAGGCCCATGGCAGACACCACCATCAATAGGCATGATGCATTCTCTAACATCCCTTATCCAGCAGCTGTGGACGGTGGGAAAATACAGGAGGAAAGGACTGCAGAGAGTAGCTAGGGTTGCATGCTGTTCCCAAATAGCATCTTCTGTTGTCATTGTTGGGGAAAACGAAAGTTGTCACTGGATAGGGAAAGGAAATCAAAAATCACCCTGGATTAGACTACTGCTAACACCAGCATCACATCCTCTATGCTCGTCCTGTATTCTGATTTCCACATGCTTGTTCCATTTCCAGCACAACTGGGACCTCTCTGTGCCAAAGGCTCAAGGAATCAAAATAAACTTTAAGAAGGTACACCCATGTCTACAGAAACTAGCTAACACGCTTGCTGAAGGTCTGATGCAGTTCCTAATTATTTGACAACATAATTTGCTCCAATTTTCCCTCCTCTTTTAAAAAACAACAACATTGCCTCTAGAACTTTCAATAATGCATGTATTCTACCAATGAGGCATGTCTAGTTAGATGTGATTAAAGGCAATAATGCCCTATTAACCTCAGGTTAGATTTAAAATGGTAAAGCAAATACATCCCAGCAGAAAAACAGTGTTCATTTAATAACTTCTCTTTATTTTTCCCTGTTGGAAATCAATACAGTGCTATGGTAATTCACCAATTTTATCTTCAAACCATAATAACATATAGATCCAAGGAAAGAAAATTACCCTCTACATAAAAGTATAAAATTAGCAGCACGTGTCCTTACTATGATAATCAAAAATACTTAAAGTTGACCTCAAAGCAAAAGTAATTTGGTTTCTGCTCTTTTGTGTATCTTAATTATCTCTGGAGCGGATACAAAAAATTGTCTTTTGTTTGTTTTCTGCATTAGAAATGCGGATGTCTTCTGCCTTGGAAGGCTTGAGATCTAAGACTTCACATAAACCTGGAAGTGACTTGCATAGAAGGGAAGGATTCTTACGTTTTTTTGGCCTTGAATATCACGTAAAAACAAATGTACAGAGCACTAGAATAAAAGGTCCAGAGAAAAAGGATTATGCATGTTTACCACTGAAAACCAGGCAGATGAATTCACATGCTTGATACCTATATAAAACAGATGCAGTTTGGATTCTTTAACCTGGAAATTATTTATGTACATTTATTTTCAGGTAAGTCATGGACTTACACTCACTTATGCAATTGACAGAGCCTGTACAGTTCTTCCACATTATTTTGGTAGACCTAGCTCCTCCATCTATTCTGCTAACAATGCAAATTTATTTATTAGCCCTTGCCACCAGATTATGGTGTGTGCAATATACCAAGATTGTTGCCTGGTATACACTCACAAACACGTTTTTCTAATGAACACATAGCATTCTTCAAGGAAAAGAGAAAATGAAAGAAAACTGTCACGGTCTTTTGAGCAGAGTTGTGTTTTTTGAAAGGATTTACAATTAATCTAATTATTAATTCATATCCCCTATTTTTTTCTATCTAACAAATTTTGCAGTAGACGTTATTATTCTTGCATATTTTTAATTGGTTGCTAGCCAAAAATTTTGTTATTTTCTACTCTTTAAAATAGGAAAAAAACTGTGTTCTAGTATTTCCAATTATCTTGCAAATAATTGCAACATGGTCTCTAGATTCTTACACCAGCACACATAAGGTACCTTATGTGGTACCACAATGGTATTCTACTTTATCAGTGACTATTTTTTGATAAAACCTGTGGTCTGTAACAATACCTATTGAGAAGCCTAAGCCTAGATTACCAAATAAAATAATAGCTAATTTCTGCAGATAGTTCTTCCCTAGGAATAGAAAAAAATCCTTTCTTCTCGTCCCAAAACCAAGGGAAGAATTAGAACTTTACCCAGTAAAGCATTGTCAACACAAGTTTAACCATAAATATGAGTAATATATTTTAAAACAAATGCTTGAAATTTAACCAAGAACTGAGAAATGCAGGTGTGCTGCTGTTATAAAATTTGCATTTCTAAAAAATTTTGTTTCTCTCCCACCCTGCTTGTGTGTCATTTTCCCATTCTTATTTAAACCTCCAATGAAATAATCAGATTACACAAAGACCGGTGACACCTCTGCGCCGAATCCCTCTGTGGCAGGAGATTGTTAAAACATTCCCTGAAAGATCTACTGACGTGATGTCCCCTGACTGTCCAAACGTAACACCATGCCGGCACTGCATCCTTGTGCTGGGGAAAGCTCCCTGGGAACAATACCTCGGTGCTCGCAGGCAGGAGGCTCTGGGTGACCGTTGAGTGCACTCGGATTTTACAAACTGTCATATGGCGAGATAGTGGTGGGTTTCAATGCCGGCACCTATTCAGTCAGCGCAGATGAACTAGAATCACCATTTCAGTTATATCATAGCTCGGGGCGAGAACATGTCACCCTCTTTATTTCCAGCTCGGAACAAGCTGCTTAGGCAGATGCTAACTGTGGTCCTCCCTGCCATGTTCTGTAGAGTGGCCTTTGTCTGGGTTAATTGAGCCCCCACTCCATTTAATAGGCTGTTGAAGTCTTATTGAAACAGAGCTAGTGCCGCAGGTTAAATACATTGCAGTGCTCTTGTTAATCCCCTCATTAACGGAGCTGTAAAGCTTGTTGAGAGCTGTGAGTTTGCATATATTATCAGAGAGTTCTTCACTCAAGTGCTATCAATAAAATGACAAAGCCAGTTTGCAAATAGTGAAATCAACAGTGACACAAAGCTAGATACCTTAAAAAAATAAACAAGTTAATAACTGATAAATCTAATTTTCACACTTGGGGGATAAAAAAAACAGGTTGAAGAATCTTCTTTTTTTATTGGATAAATTTAACACATGAATTATACAAACTCAATTACTTTCCTTGAGCAAGAGAACAAGCAAGAAAAACACCACTTCTTCAACAGGGGCTTCTGGCAGTGGTTTGGCTGTGGCTGTTTAGAAGTAATGCAATGAGCCATGCACAGACTAGCTGCACTTAGCAAATTCAAAGAAAACAAATGAACTCATAATACAAAATAAGAAGTGAACTTAGATATAAAATACAATGGAACGTATTGAGAAAACCTCATATGGTCTCCAAAGGAAAAAGAAGCTAAGTAGGCCCTAGAAAAAAGGAGTATTTAGCATATTGGGGCTCTGCTCTCTCACACCTTCCAAGAGGAGGAGCAGGAGAAAGGACTCCCCCAACACATGCACAGAAGGATATGTCTGACCGATGAACAACAAAGAAATAGGACTGTGTGGATGATGTTCACTAGGAAACAGGACAGGAAAAGAACTCTGAGCTGGACAGGCAGCCGGTAAAAGCAGGTGAGAGCAGAGCCAAGCTATGGTGCTGATGTTGATCTGAAGCAACAATCTTCCTTGTTGTAAGACAGAACTACATGAAAATATATTTCCATGTCTAACCATCTTTTATCTGCATTGTAGGCATGATCTTTGGCAGATCAGAATTCCATAGAAAAGCCTGTAAGTAAAAGCAATTAATTGACTAACATAATTGAAACTGAACTATAGTAGTTGCAATGTTGTTTTAGTGCTGTTCCACTTTCTCTTTCTGTCTCTGATCAATGAATGCATATATTTTAGAAAACCCCAGTAGGGTAATTTCAGAAACTTGATTGCAACAGCCAAGGCCTTTACAGATACTTTCAGAAACTATTTTTCTTATACATGACATGAATGTCTCTGGTTGCCCCCGATTTTCCACTTCTTGCTCTGACTCACTGGCTTATAAGAAAATCTGATTTGCATTCTTTTCTTAACAGTCTCACCTATACAAATAGCTGTAATTCTGACGTGGATCTTCTTTAAAAAACTCTGGAATAAAGCATAGGCATGATTTGCCCATGCATGCTAAGAGTCTACTCTCTCCATGCACACCAGTGACTGGAATAGATGATGACTTTATTATAGACAACTCTTCATGGTATAATGAGAAAACGAGAACTGTGTTTTCTTGGAGACTTTCACAACTTAATCCTGAGTGCTTTGTTCTGGGAGTGAATATTATGCTATTTCTTTCCTAATGTGGTCTCTCTCTCTTTTTCTATGTGTTTTTTTGTTGTTGGGGTGGTTTTTTTGTTTGTTTTGGGGGGTTTTTTGCCTTTTTTTTTTGTTGGTTTGTTTGTTTGTTTGTGGTTTTGTGTTTTGGGGGGTTTTTTTTTGGTTTGGTTTGGTTTGGTTTTTTGTTTGTTTTTTTTAAAAAGAAATGGAAAGTGGGAGTTTAGGGTTGTTTTCAGGTTTTTTTTTCTCTTTCTTTACCAGTACGCATTATGTCTATAAACTGTATACAACCTGATGTAAATGCAGAATATTTCTTTTCCAAATCACCAGGATGCTATATCTGCACAACAAAAAATTCTGAGAAAAACTGGACATGAGATGATAATGTGCATCTACAGCCCAGAAAGCCAATTGCATCCTGAGCTGTATCCAAAGGTGGCCAAGAAGTCTAGGGAGTGATTCTCCCTCTCTGCTCTGCTCTCATGAGACCTCACCAGCATCCAGCTCTGGGGTCCCCAGCACAGGAATGGCATCAGCCTGTTGGAGAGTCCCAGAGCACGGCCATGGAAATGGCCAGAGGGCTGTGAGGAAAGGCTCAGAATTGAGTTTGTTCCACCTGGAGAAGAGGTGGCTCTGGAGAGACCTTATTGTGGTCTTTGAATATATAAAGGAGACTTGTAGGAAAGATGGAAGGGAATTTTTACCAAGGCATGTAGAGCTAGGTCAAGGGGTAGTAGTTTAAAGAAACTAAATTCAGATTTGCCATAAGGAAGAAATATTTTACAATGAGGGTGGTAAGACACTGTAGCAGGTTGATGATAGAACCTTTGGATCCTCCATGCTTGCAAGTATTCGGTCAGGCTGAACTGGGCTTTAAAGCATTTGATCTAGTAAAAGATGTCCCTTGCCCATGGCATGGAGTTGGATTAGGTGATTTTTAAAGGTTTCTTCCAACTCAACGATTCTTTGATTCTAGAGAAATAATATAAAATTGGCAAAAGTTGGTCCTTTCATTTTATCTGAGTACTTAAAACTTTTTTTTTTTTTAGTAGTTATACTTAAATAGTAGTAACAGAAATGGTAATTCTGTCCAGTGCACTTGGCTTTGTGTTCAAGTTTAATTGCTATCATCATAGTTTTTTTAATCATTTCTTAAAATTTAATCAACCTGAAGCAATTATGACTCTCTTGAAATCAATAATAGGTAACATAAATACCTTGTTATGTCCCCTATTATCAAGGTCTCATAAGCCAGTTTTTAACATCAAATATGTAATGCTTATATATTGCACTCTTTTCACCCAAGTTAGAAGCCATGTTGAGAGAAAAGGTGGCCACAGTTAGGAAGCTGAACACAGTACTTGAGAGTTGGCAAGTCTGCAAGTCTTGCAATGAATGATGTTGGGATTTGTGGGTCTATCCACTCTTCAACACAAAGGGTGCTATATTTAACATCCATACCACAATGATTGTTTCTTACTGGTTGAATCACTAGTCACCTAACTGGAGGTAGTGCAAATAACAACTTCAGCTGGTTTACTCCAAGAACTTACTGCTTGTCTTGCCATGCTGGAGACTTACTGTCATTTATGTGGACATGCCTTTACTAAGCTTAAGCCATATAAAATGTCTGTATGCTCATGCTCCTGCATAGACTACAGAACAAGTAGCAGGCTGTTATTGAAAACTACATTAGTCCCTTAGGCATTTCTGTGAGGCTGCAGTTAAGAGGATCGCATGCACAGAAGACTCATAGTAACCCACAGAATCTCTGCAGTGTTTTCCACAGCAAAAGGTATTCCTCTTCAGTACAAGTCAACCCAACAAATTGTTTTACACTAGACTTAGCAAAATGCATTTTAAAATTTTCTTTCTTATATTTTTTCATTATTCATATAAATGAAAATATTAATATATTCTTCTCTCCATTCTCAAGGTCATCCGTAAAATTAAAAAACAAAAGGAAGGGATGACATAAGTGGAGAAAAGGATCCTTCATTACCTGGCATAGTGGTTGTGAGTTGTCAGCCATTTCAATTTATACAATTGCTGGCAGCAGAAGGAACTCCCTTCCTTTCTATGAAAAGTATACTGTTTAATAGTATTTCTATTAATAATTAAAGCCTTTGGGTTGCAGCAAGTGATTCCCAGAACACTCGCCAGAATTTGCATTTCTTGATCACAATGAGACTGTCGATGAATGTAAGCCAACAATTTTTAATGGAATTTCCTTTATTTCTTCCTCCTATTTCCCTCTCCGGAAAATATTCCACCAGAAATATTTTTCACTGGCTCTTTCAAGTATTGAGCTTATAGGCAGGCAGTGGCTAAATAAATATAATACTGCTAGCATGGGTCCAATGAATAACTGTCCATCTGTACAAAGCTTGCTTTGCTCCCCATGGATCTAAAATGGCACCTGTTAAACAACACACAGATGGGTTTTATGTTTGCCAGTTCATCTAAATAGGGATAGTCGTCTTATTGCTGGTGATCCTTGGCTGGCCATAATGCTCAAAAAAACAAGGAAAATTTTGGCATAGGAACACTATTAACATACTTTAAAAAATATCTGTTTACCTAGATTTCAGAAAAATAGGTTTTATTTAATTTTTCCTTACTACTAGGCAAAAGCTCCGTGCTTTATCTGAAGGGGGGAATACCTAGCATTAATCAATAACTCAGCTTGTGAGTATTTCAAAAAAATCTCTTCAACCAGCATCTTCCCTTGGAGGTTACAACAAGCAAAAGAACATTGTCTATTTGACTTTATCTAACCTACATTGTCTTTCCTGTCTAGAGAAGCCCAGGTGATATGATATCACTTTGGTGTTGTGTTCTACTGTCATGCACCAATGTTTTAGTGCTCAGAGTCTACTCACTCACCCAGCTAACATCTAGCCCTCCACTGCACACAGTTTCCATAATCTTACAACATGCAAACATTGTCCTCTCAACTCAGTGCTGTACTTCAGCTAAGCAACAGGGATTTGGAGGCTGTGGTAACATGTTCACTTTTTCTCTCAGTCAGTCAAGAGGAATTTTTACTGGGAAGAACTTGATTGACAAAAGAATTAATTATTAATTTATTCCACAGATTTTTAGTGTAAACCTTTAGGAGTCTTTGCTGAATTTCTCGTGTAGCTTGCTAGGAGTAAGCTTTCACAGTATTAGCATAGGACAGCAGTTTCACGTAATATCCCTGCCTCTCAGTACCAGCCCTTATTTCTCAGTACCAAAATGTCTCATAAACACTAATATCCTCGCTTGCTTACAAGGGGGGAAGTTGCCTTCCACACTTGGGTTAAACATATGCTGAATTGTGCTAATAATCTTTGCAAAAGATGGGTATTTTTGCTAAGTTTGTTTGTTTTGAAATTGCTGTAGCTTTTATTTCTACACACAGTTGAAGAAAGAGAATTAGGACTACTTTCCTGTGTAGTCTGGAGTTTAATTTGTGGATGCTGTTCCACAAATGGGAGCTGTTCTCCCTTCATAGCCTGAGAGGTTTCTGGCCATTTTTGAAGATAGCATGGTTAGAAGAGCGCTCCAAATTATTTTTGTATGCTCTTCAGGAGCACTACTTAAGTTGAGGCCATGTTTTAATGAGTTGCAAACAGTTGCTTTTGCACATTAGAAAGAATTTCCAGGTTGTACAGAATTTACATACAGCAGAAAGAAAAGAGAGAAAGAGAGAGAGAAAGAAAGGAAGGAAGAAAGCAAGGTAAACAGCAATCCTTATGTTCAAATGAACTTGAAAACACAGATGTAAAATTAAAGTTATTTCAGCACCTTTGCTCCTACAGAGGGGAAATAACTCAGTGAACTTTTCAGAACATTAGAACACCAGCCTCTCTGCTAAGCTGTTTCCCTCAAGGAAAAAACGTTCTGATGACATTGACTGTGTGTAGACTGCAGTTTTTAAGAAAGCCTTAAGACTGATTTAAACAGTTACTTCCCCCTGCTTGAGTGTTGTATGCCCCATGGGCACTTTGAAGTTCCCATGCATGATGATGGATGAATTCAGCTAGACAGTCCTCTGGATTGTTTTCCTTCTAAAAGCTTTTGAATTATCTCAGACAACTCAACTGAGAAATCAACTATTGCCTCCTGTGTGATATGAAAATGTTTCTGAAACTACAAATTTCTTTTAATGTCTTTTCCCTAAAAAGCTCAAAGAAGGCAATCCACAAGTTAGGTTTAGTAATCCACAATTTTGATTTTCTAATATAGACTCCTGATCATTCAGAAATGGAGAGGGGAAACTCACAGGGACAGTCATCCACTAACACTGTAACCTTGGACAAAAGGTGAGCTGTCTGCTAATATGCTGAGCACTCGGACCAAGAATCCCTCATTAGCTATCTCTCCATAAAATCAGCAAAGAGATTTATTTGACTAAACATTGAAAAAAGAACGGGAAAAAAAAATCATGAAGGAGAATGAATTAATGAGGTACCAGGTCTTCACTTTTGATATGCTAGTTGTTGGCTCTGTAATGAAATGTGTGTTGACCACTTGTACAGGAGGAGCTCACTGCAAATAATTTGTCTTGTCATATACTGTGGCAGCCACAAAATTATACATATTAGCGATAGTGCATGAAACAGGGATAACAAAGTTTTAACTGTTCCTAGCCAGGTACTGCTCCAGACCTGAGCACCCCAGCAGAGCTTGTTACATCAGCTCAGCACAGATGACAAGGCCTTGACTCCTCATCTCTCTGTTTCACTTGACCAAACGTGTTAATAGAGCTAATGCCATCTCATTTTCTCACTTCGGTTCTAAAGAAGGTGACCAGACAACGAGTGTGAGGTCATTTTGGAAAAAGGAGGACTGCTGAGGTAAGGGTCATTGAAGAGGCAAGGTGCAAGAGTTCAGGATCTTGCCTCCTGGGAAAGCTGAAGTTTGCACTCTGATTTCTACATTTTTACAAATTCCTTGTCATAAATTATATCTCCAACTTTTTAGCCCATTTATCTTCTTTGCTGGAGTTCATCTCTCCCTAATTCAGTGAGTAGGGAGGAATGTTCAACATTTGCAAAAGACCATGCAGTTGTGATTAGAGAATCGTAGGTAGAGCACATCACCATTATGGCCCATAATTGTCACATATAATGCAGTGTCCTCTTCAGAGCTAAGATCATTTTCTTCTGTAGAACAGACATGCCTAAAGTTCCTGTAACTGCTAGCAGCTGCAAAGCAAAGCTGCAGCTAGACAGCTGTAGGGAACAATGTCATGAGCTGCTCTTCTATGCTCCTAGACAGAAGTTGCAATTAGTTCTGTGGGAGCTGTCATAGGAGCGCCTCTCCAACAGGAACTCCAGGAGGATAAATCTACTTATTCTAGAATCACTTTTCGACAGCAGATTTGTCTCTGCTCATAATTAACCATCAGACCAAATCCCTCAATGATCCCCAACTGTCTGCAACAAATTTTTCCTAGTTTTACTCCTTGTTTTGCTAACTGCACATTCCCAACACCTTTGCTTATTCTGAGTTCCAGTATATCTAGGTATGTGTCCCGAGAGAAAAGAAAGCTCTATGCACTTGTTTCCAGAAAGGTTTAGTGGAAAAGTCAAGTTAGATTTTTCCACTGTAATAAGAAGCATATTTGTTTTATCAAAAAGGCCAGACTGGGTCAGGATATGCTACCTGAGCATTCAGGAGTCTCTGCTCTAAATCCAAAACAATCTAGCAGAAAAGGGAAGACTTCTGAATGCAGCCGTCATCCCCCATGTGCAAATACTCACCATCCCAGGAGCAGAAGAGTAAGATTGGCCACTTTGTGAGAGTGCCAAAAAGACAGAAGGCCATCTGGTGCTATAGACTAATCTAAAAGGAATGAAGTCAATACAGCCTGGTTGGTATACAGTTCATAAGGCTCCCTTACAGACAGATTAGACCCTGTCCCATTAGTCAAGACACACTGGACATTACCTTATCTGCACTAGAGAAGCAAACACTGACAAGCTGTAAGAGACAAGCTGGCAACAGGGCCTTCAGAAAGAGCAGAGTAGGAGGCAGATTGAAGATAGATTTGCTTGGGATTAAGAATTTTGGGAAAGAAAGTGTCTGAATGTATTGGACCTAGCTGCAAATCGGTGTGTGTAAATTCCTGCTTGTCATAACTTAAGACGTGTTACCATTTGTACAGGTACTTCAGAAAAGTATAAAGTTGTTATGAAGATAATATGGGAAGAAAAGGAGTAAACTGTGAGATTCAAATCAAGAGAGTAAAAGGTGAGTGCTAACACATGCAATCACACCAGCATATCCCAAAGTCTCAGTGGTCAGTAGTGTTCATTGCATTAAATGTGATAGGACCATGTGCTTACACAAACATTCAGTACTGAAAGACAGGATATTTATACACACAATTTTTACTGTCCTGAGTGGGAGAACAGGATTGACTGCCATACTTGAGGGCTGAGGGACAGTCAGTGTTGCACAAACAGTAGATGAAAGAGTGGGCAGTCACCCAGTGACTTTCAGACCAATAGTTTGCTTTCAATAACTGGTAAATTATTTGCATTGTTGCCTTTAAAATACTTAGAATAAAATGAGATCTATAGATTGTGACCTCTGCAAAGCAGCTAATTTGTAAAATTTCTTTAAATGAGTCAGTAGTATAGCAGGTAAGAGAGGGCTGACATAAATCGTGAAGTTCTCTGGTCCTTTGTCCAAAGCTGGTAAAGAGAAGCTAAGTGGGCAAAGTGGAGAAGGCAGAGGAGACAATGTGGTCACACAGATCAAAAATGGGGAAGTAATAAGAAACAAAAAACAAACAAACAAAAAAACCACCAACACAAAACAACAACAACAAAAAAGGTTGCTATGGCACGAGGTTATCTGTGGTGTGCCACAAGGTTCCATCCCAGGACATCTGTTGTTTATCAACTATCTGGAAAGTGTTTTGCTGACATTCCAAAACTATTCAAGTAGATGCAGACCAGAGAAACTGTGAAAAACTTTGAATGTCTTAAGCAAGTTCAGTGAATAGAAAACATGATGGCAGATGAAACCAAATGCTGGCAAGTCTCTTTGGAACACTTTAAAGGAAATCACTGGAACTGCTCACTTTACTGGGTTCTAAATTGACTGTACCTCAGAAAAAGATTCAACAAACACCCTACTAGATCAAAAAAGACCATTATTCATGAAGAAACAGTACTAGAAAAATCAAGCAGTTAGTGGGCTGTGCATAAAATACAATAGTAATAGAACAGAAATAAAATTATGTATGTCAATGTATTGCAACCTAGTTAACTAAAAATCTCTTGTCATCCGGAACACTGCACAATTTTAATTACCCCTATCAAAAAGGTGACAGAAGAATTAACTGAGATAAAAAAATAGTAGAAACACACTGACAGACTCTCCTATGTTTGCCTTAGACAGAAGGCAATTAAGTGGGAGCACACAAAAAGAATCACAATAACAAATAACACGTTCTCAGTATAAGAAGAAGGGAGCATCCACTGAAATGGAAATTTAGTGGCAATTTCAGCGCGGCAATAGGAAAATCTTTCACACAAAGCAAAATTATATATAATTATAATTATAATGTTAAATATTACACAACAGATAATTTCAACAGCCAGCAATTACAGCTTTTGGAAGCATATCCTTCTACACAGTCAACCAACTCCCTGGCAATATACTGCCAGACTTCCTGCAGTTTCTTTGACACATCTAGTACTAGCTACTGCTCAAGGTAGGACGATACACCTCAGAGCTGATTTACTCTGGACACTACTATGAGTATTTACTGGAATAAAAATGATTAGTACTGTATATAGTTCATATTGACATTGAAGATATCAGTTGAATGACTTTATTTCAAAAGTTTACTGCTTGATCTGTTTCCACTGTTGTGGCTTTAACCCCAGCTGGCAACTAAGTGCTATGCAGCTGCTCACTCACAAGCCCCACCTCAGTGGAAAAACCTATGGGTTAAGAACAGTTTAATAACGACATAAACTAAAATATAATAGCAACTGCAACAATAATGATAATGAAGAAAGGGGGAAAAAAGAGGAATAAACCACAAGAAAAACAAGTTCTGCAGACTACAATTGCTCACCATCTATTGATCAATGCCCAGCTTGTCACCACGCAGAAACTGGCACCTCCTGGCCATCTCTCTGCACTTTATATACTGGGTGTGGTGTTTTGTATTATGGAATATCCCTTTGTCCACTGCAGGTCAGCTGGCTATGTTTCTTCTCAGTTCGTTGTGCAGATCCTTCCTAATAGAGCATGGAAAGCTGAGAAGCCCTTGAATTATGGTAAACATTACTTAGCAACAACTAAAACATCAGTGTGATATCAACATTATTCTCATACTAAATCCAAAACACAACGTGTCAGCTACCAGGAAGAAAATTAACTCCATCCTATCTGAAACTAAGGTACCACCTATTTTAAACTGGAAATAAAAAGCAAGGAAAGCAGCAGTATTGAACCCTTCTCTGTCCCATTACTTTTCTAATTTGTTGTAGAAGAAGTGTTGTAAATTCCCTTTTCTCTCTTAGGCGTTTGAGCGGGGGAGATGCAAGATATTTCCTTGATCATTAAGTTGTTACTATTGATAGAAGATAGCTATTTATGTTACACATTCACTTACTCGTGCTTTCACTCACAGTTACCAGTCAGAGCAATAGTAGGGACAACAACTCCACTGTATGCTTGGAAGTTTAGGACCAATGCTGAAGCATTGATGGCTTCCAGGTAGTAATTCAAAGTCCTTCAGAGAGTCCTTCTGCTTCATGAGGTGGGCACACAATCCTGTATTCTTTTCATCCAGCTGCCAATGTCTCCCAGGACGTGGTGCAAGTTATACAACCCACTGTTAACATCAGCATGTTCAAGTAGCCTTTTAGTAATTCAGCAGACTCAAGGTGCCCTGAGTTTACTGGTTGTTGCAAATTCAACATGACTACTTGTCTCCAGATCTTATCCTGAGCAAACTTTCAGTAACTGCCTTCTCAGCACCTACTTTTCCCCTCCTTGGCTTGTAGATAGTTAGCTACCAGAGTTAACACAGGCTTATGACAAAGTACTGATTAAATCAATCTTGCCTTGAGTTTTGTGCCAAGGCTTATGAGTAGAAGCAGTGCAAAGTCATTTCTGTCCACCAAAGCTAATTCTTTTACAGGGGAACTTGTTGCCTCCACATGTATTATTCAAGTGTGGATATAAGCCAGAGTAGAAAAGGAGCAGCTGAAATGGCAGGAGAGGGTGGATCTACCGTAATCTTTTTTTGCAGAAGTGTCCAAGTTTTTCCTGAAAGTTATGTTCATGTCATGACTTTAAAGTCTGTGGTATTAACACTCAGCCAAAACACTGTGTTACAACACATCCTATAGTGCAGCTTCCTTTAGTCACATCTCCAGGAGACTCCTCTGTGAAACAATTTATAAATGGATATTGTTCATATCATATGTGCCAATGTAGTACATTCAACAGCTGTGGTTCTTGCTCCACAAATGCTATGCAAAGTAATAATAATAACAGAGATGTCAAAATACATTAATACTACTAATCTTTGCCAGCAACTTGGGCTTTATGTTGCATCTTGCTTTAAATATCTCTGCATTCATTAAGGCCTTCCCACAAAGAGCAGGAAGTCTTGCTTAAATTTTACACAAAATCAATCAGAATCCATCAGAATAATATAAGTTTCTGAAGGGCCAACCTATAGGCCGCCTGAAAGATCAACACTGAGACCTGACTTTTAAGTTGGACCAAGTTGCTTAGAGCTTTGATGGATGCTGTTCTGTATGTCACTAAGGATGAAGATTCCACGATTGGTCAGAGCCCTATTTCTGCTGTTCCTTCATCCTCACTATGCTCTTTTCAACAGAGGCTTCTCTAATCGTCTTTCTGACTCTTCAATAGATTTGCTCCTGCATGTCACAGAATCACAGCACAGCTGACTTAGGAAGTGACATCTGAAGGCCACCTTGTCCACTGCTCAAGCAGAGCCACCTAGAGTTAGTTGCCCAGGGTTGTGTCCAGATGACTTTTGAATATCTTCAAGAATAGAGACACCACAACCTCTGAGAAGCAGAAGCCTATGTCAATGCCCAGTTCCCCTCTGAGTGAAAAAATTATTCTTTATGTTGAAAGGGACCTTCCTGTGCTTCTGCGGGTGTCCAATGCCTCTTGTGCTATCTCAGGGCACCACTGGAAAGAGCCTGGCCCCGTTCTCTCTGTACCTTCCTTTCAGGTTTTTGTATACATTGGCAAGATCTCCCATATACATGGGTAACATGCATACTATACTGAAGCATAGATCCCCTCCCTAATATGTCTATATTTTCCTTGTACCCAGTGCCTCAAAATGGAAACCAGCTTCCACAAGGAATTTTAAAGGTACCAAGTAGTGGGGGACAGTAATTTCCCTCAGCCTGCTGCCCTGCTTTACTAATGCAATATGGGGCTTGCCTTCATCAGCACACTGTTGACTCGTGGTTAAGGATCTGAATGCCACATCAACATTTCTATATACAACCACTTAGACACTCATAACTTAAACACCAAAATCTTCCCATTAACCCACATACATCTACTGGAAAATCCCTGGAGCTATTAAAAAAATAACTATAGCACATGGGCAAAATTTGGACACATCACATATTATGATGAATACCAAATATAAAACTTGTAGTTTTTACATTCCTTGGATTGCAGTCATGACCTGCAACAATTACAATTATGACTCACAACAAATTCAGAAAATAACCCAATTTTGAAAATAGCAGTGCTTTACCATGTACTAAGATGTATTAAAGAAAAAAATAACCAAACAAATTGTCTGTGGGTTAACAGACTAACAAGTGGTATCTTCTTTCAGTACTCTGTCATATTATATGTGCATCCACATGAAGTTTCCTCCTTCAGAATGAGATCCAGGCAGCATCAGTCCTTGAGAGACATGCAGGGATTCAGTGTAGAATCTGCCTTGGTCTATAAAGAAGGAAGAAGACAGCTCTGCTGTTAGTGCCTTTCAGGAAATTGAGTAGGAGAATCAGGCCTGTAAATTCTCCGCATTGAGAAGGATGCTGAAGTTGCAGAAGCAGAGAGACTGAAGCTAAGCCTGCAAGGAAGACAGTTCCTGTGTGATCATGTAGAAGAAGGTGGTAAGAATTGTTGATGATGCAGGAGGAGAAGATATAGAGAGGAACATCTGTAAATATTCCCAATATATGGCTTCCAGAGCAGAGACTGGCAAAAAACAGATGTTCCTTCTCTGATTTATTTATGAATTATTTTATATGTAAATCTCCCCCACAGCAGGAGGATGAAAATGGAGGCAAAATCAGGACTGTGGTATGAGATGAGGAGGAATGATGTGGCCAGAAGAAGACACTATTAAAACAAACATACACCGAATAAATATATCCTATGCTATGCACAAGTTCGAAGAGGTATGCAAATCAGACAAACAGAAAAAACTTTGCCATGCCATTCCAAGTTGTGCATCACCTTTAATGTAAACATGAGCCCACAGATGTATAAAAAGGAATAGGGAATTTCATCACTGATCTTTTGCTATATTCTTTTAGCTATTAAGTCAACAGATAAGTAATATTTTCCTCCATCATGTGTTATAAACACTGGTTCCCAGTTCTTTAAATTCTTTTCAAGAAACTGAAGTGTGTACTTCATCATATTGGTGGTGACATTAATCAATGTGTACCAGACATAAGTAGTAGGAACAGATTAAAAAGAACAGCAGAAAATATAGCAACTTAGTCAAAATCCTTATCCATGTTTTTGAGAGTAAAACTTTTCCTGTAACTGCTAACAAACAATGGTCAGCAAGATTATATCCCCAAGGGTTTATAAATTTGGTTGGAATTAATCTCACTGTATATATTTTCAATTCTATTTTATATGTTTTTAAACGTATTTGCAGAAAATAAAAGTACAAGCATCTGTGTGCTCTTTCCTTCATAGATTTAAAACACTACCTATGCAGGTCACTTCAGAGATCAGCAAAATTCAAGGAGTGAAAAAATGTCACATTTAATTAGAACTATGAAGATAGCAGTGAAGTACACTCCTCCAAAGCTGTTGAGACAAAATTATATACATTTCATACTACTTTAAGAAAGGCTGTATTCTGAGGTAGATTGGTATGAATCCAGGGCTGTCCACTGAAGTTATGTTGGTGTAAACCTGGAGAAGCTAAAATTGAGGACTGTCTCAAAGCACTTTCATTCTGTAAACCTCTGGAGAGTAGGTTCCCAAATAATATACATTGGAATAAACAAGAAAATAACTCTAACTCCAGCAATAGAGTTATTTGTGATATATAACTACAGGAATGAAACCAGAATCCTGTCCTCAAAACTGCAAATATTCCTGCTGAGTCTCTTTTCTTGTGATGGAAACAGATGGTTGGATACATCAAGGCCAGATTTTAATCTCAGCTGTAATCATGTAAGTCTAAAGCTGTCTTGCTGAAATCTTTGCAGGGGCTTGTTTTCACAATAGAAAGTGGTCAGTGGCTTAAGGTATTCCCAAACCCTGGCTTGTTTTCACTGGTATACTCTCCCCTCAGGGATTTGGGTTAAAATAAAACAATTAATAAAACATGACTTTTTCAACTTGGATCAACTCCCTGATTTAATCCGCAAAACTGACTCACAGCCACTTGCACCAGGACAACTTGGAGGGTGATGTCCTATGACAAACACCAGAGCAATTGGGACAGGAATACTATTTAGCCAACAAACATGAAGCTGCAGCCTCAGGAGGTTAACAATGACCAGAGGGCTAGCACAGTGATGTAAAGCAAGAACTCAGGCTAGGAAAGGAAAAGAACAAGTCAGAGGTTAACTTTGATAAGTTAGAGGTTACTAAATTACATATACCCGGTGAAATTCACTATGGCCTAGAGCTCATCGGGAACTGAATAAAGTAATTTAAACTCATTAGCAATTATTTTTTACAACCTTGAGAATACAAGGGGTGCTAAAATAAGCAACCAGCATGCTGGCTTGCACAGGCAGAAAGAAGAGCTGGAAATTATTTTAGCCCAATATAAGTGTATGCAGTGAATGAACGGGGCAGGCATACTTTGTCTCACATATCTGTACACCTCTCTAGTGTTAGTACTGTTGTTTTTACTATTTTCAGCTGTGTGATAAGCCAAGTCAAGGGACCAGTTATCTGAAAATTCTTCCCACTCCCTATTTACGCCACTCCTCAAAGCTGCATAACTTCTGCTGGAACAAATCCTTAATTTTACTTAGTGTGCTGCTGTGTGGACACCAACGTCATGCAAGAAAAAAAAGAACAAACAAATGATATGCAAGGAAGAAAACAGGACAACCCAAGTTTATTTTGATAATACAACCACACGATCATACCTAACAGCTGGCCAGCCTAACTCAGCACAATTAATAATCACATACAAGTCTAGGATCTAATAAAGAGAAAAGTAACAGCTATGATACATTTGTTAAGATTAAATAATGTAAGGCAAATCTAATTTCCATCTATGATAAGCACCAGACAAAGATAGAAGCAGTACCCGTGTTGTAATTAAATGTCTATGTTCTGCCACTATTTTCTGCAACATTCTTGTAAATCAGGTAAGGCAGCACGGCCTGGACAACTAATAGCTAGATGGGCATACTTTGTGATTAAAGTTAGAACACAGAATTATGAATCTGCATGTGAAATATGGACACAATTAAATGAAAATACCACCAACATAGTAGAGAGGCATTTCAACATTTTCATACGGGAGCAATATTTTAGCATAGTTAGGAGCTAGACGTAACAGACTTTATTTATACTACTTTCAGTTGTAACAGAGACATAAAGACTAAAAACCTGACAAAATTATATGTTCTGTATTTGGCCAGCTGGCATTGCTTTTTTTCTTGGCTTATAATTCAGTTGTCTTAGAACTGTGCCATTGCTGGTATTGCTTCCCACTGACTGAGATTATATCAATCACATCCCAAGGGAATTCAGTAGGAATTAACCAAAAAGAGTCAACATAGAAGTAGGACTTCTGTTTCTTCCACAATAACTTACTTAAACTTCATGTTTTAAGCAATAACTGAACTGGCACTGGAGTCTACTTCTATAGCTATATACTTGATTATATAGAAAAGTACTTACACTTTATGGTTTAAATAAGACTTTTGAACTGTTCTACTATTTTAAATTATTTTAACACATTTTGCCTTTCATACAAACAGCCAGTTTTTTCTACTAGCTTTTAAAATACCCATTGTCGTTGCTGTATTGATCTGGCTGATATATTTATCCACTTAGAAAATTAGTTCTTTCACTTAAACCTAGAATGAACCCATAGAATTCTCCAATCACTACATTAGAAACCCTTGTATCTGAAAATGCAGAATATCTTCTGGAATTGATATGGATGTTCCAAATCTGTGATATGAGTCTGATTATCTCTGCTTTTTATATTTCTCAAAGGAATTTCAAATAATGTCTGTTTTTGTACTTCTTAATTTTCTCTCCCTCAAATAATTCTCCATAGCCTTTCTGTATCAGGACAATTAAAGCTCAGTTTATTTTTGTTTGTTTCCTTGTTAAGTCATCACTTAAATTCTAATTCCTTTAACATGGAATGGGTCAATCAGTCATTTTTGTTTCATGTCTCCTGATCTGTCTTGGCTAGCAAGGAGTATATAGGCCATATTTGACTTCAGCACTATTTTAAGGTCTATATAATGGTCTAAAGCTATTTCATCCGATTTATCTGTGAATCCACCTACATTTAAGCATTTTGCATATAAAAGCTGAATTTGAGGGAGTTCTTTTTAACCATAAGTATCTCTACAGTAGCAGTTAAATATTCTAAGTCCCACAGTACATTAGAAAAAGAGAGGAAAAACGTCAAAAACTCCCCTGAATATCCCACTTCACTAAACCCATCAGCAATGCAGTGTTCTAGCTACCTTCCCCATTGGTTCCTTTGATAAATGCAGTAATCTGCAAAGCCATGACACAAAACAGCTGAGAGTAGCTAGAATTACTGTGCCTAAGAGAAAGATGCCCATGAAGCATCCACAAAAGGTATAAGATTGACCAGATCTAATATAAAATTATATATTAGCAACTGAACACAGCATTGTGTTGTATTTGTGTTAATCTTTGAAGAGGGACAAGCTACAAGATAACAAAAACAACTAGATGAAGAGATTTCCACCAGATTTGTAAGTATGTTGCTCAATATCTCTCAGATATATAAAGGCTTCGCAAAATAACGTTTTTATATATGAGCATGCTAGACTCAGCAGAGAGACAGTGAATGAAATCATGAGTCACATGAGATGTATTCAAACTGCTTTGAATCAATATGTCTCTGGCAGGTTGTCATGTACCAAGCAGCTTTCTCACTAGGGTTGCTGTATTAAGTCTGAGTCATTTGTTGTGGGTGAAGTTTTGCATATGAAACTACCTCCAGTATAAAAAAAATAATGTCTTCAACATGAAATCACAAATAAGTAATATGTACCATTCCTTTCAAAATATGAAGTTGTTTATTTTGTACTGGTGCACAGTGTTCTGTGTGATATAAAGCAAATTAATATAAGGCCTGACAATTCCATAGGGATTTTATAGTGTGAAACGATACCCTCTCTCAATTATAACAGCTATATGAAAATAGCTTTTCTTCACTATTTGATTTTGCACTGGTGTGTGTAGATGAGGAACCAAATCTTTTCTGGGTATTATTAAATATAATCTCTTTCTACCCTGCAGATACTCATGGGCTGAAAGTTAAAAACCCCTTTGGAGACCAAAGTAACTATGGTAGCAAAACTCTGGGTCTATCCACATCCACAGCAAACAGAACCTGCAATAATTTCCTGTGGTACAGTGCTGAGTATGGTCTGCAAACCCCTTCCATTTCCATGGATCAGAATCTGCACAGAAGACCCACGGGAGTGCAAGCTCTGACTTTCTCAGAGCAGGTGAGCTGTGTTACAGCTGCATAGCAGGGAAACTGAGAGACAGCACATGGAGCTGACACAAGATGAGTATTGATGCCAGGTAAAAAGCACAACTCCATGTTGATCAGATGTTGCCCAGCCACAACTAAGTGTGATTCTCACAATGCCTAAGCACACTTATGGTGTCTCCTTTACTAAGGGCAAAAAAATGGATGAAACCCAGCTCCCATTGAAGTCAGCTGGAGCTTTGGCACTGATTTAACTGAATCAGCATTTCACCCTAGAACATCTCTGTCACAGGTTAGCAAGGAGATTCAGGAGCTTTAAGCCTCTGTTGTCTCTCTAGTCTTCATTTGGCAAGAAGTTAGACTCAGCCTCACAAAGAACTGCACCTGCAGCATAGGGCACCACAGTTTCCCACCCCGTTCCACTGACAGCTCTAAAGAGACCAATTCAGCAAAATATTATTCACCAATTACACCAGCTTCTAAGGGATTTACTTGGAAAATTAATGACATGCACCACCTCGTAGTCAAGGCGTTGATGCTTCTGCTCTGTCTTTCCTTTTACCAGTGTTGCATCATTCTGTGTTGAATTATGAAAAGAAAAACAATCTTCTGAATGGTTTTCTACTTATCAACTTGCCTTGCATTCTTTCACTTAAACTAATACCAGCAGGACTGCTATGGCCGATTTGCAAGGCAATATGAAGTTTACTGATGAGCATTTTACCTTAAAGTACCACACAAATCCCCCATAAAACACTGCTTTAGCAGAGTCATGTTTCAGAATCCCAGGATTTCTCCCCCACACCTTTTTTTTCTTGTTAACTGGCTTATACAATACAGCATTTTTTTAATCTTGTGATTTCTGGTGTCTCCTACAAATGAAGACTGTGAGTACACTGCTATTTTTATGTTGCCTGAAGCCAAATAATTGACAATTATGTTGCACTCAGCAATTATACTGCACTGTGTTACCTTCCAAGGGCTGTGCAAACATTAGTTGGGCTTCATAAGTGTCAGTTTTTACAATTTAAATCAGGTCATGCCTGGTTAGTACTTTGAATAGAGCCCTTCCCTCCTGCCTCCCCAAATCCCAGAAATTCAGAAAGGAAATATTTGAGACATCCAGAGTACTATCCAGAAAAGATGAAACAATTTCAGAATGCAAACTTTCAGAATAATAAAAATACTTTCATTTTGCTGGAGTTATTCAGAGCCTGGTTTTGCCAATGCCATTTTTAAAAGCTTTTTGGAACAGTAAGAAGACTGTGTTTTTGTATGGGAAACCAACATCAACAAGCAAAATGCAAACAATAGATTAAAAATGGGTTAAACCCCACCCCTGTCCCCCCAAAAATACCAACATCGAGAAGGCAATTCACTTCACTGATTGTTTTTCAATCAGCAGTTGTTCTTGTAACAATTCACAATGGCATCACTTTCTGAGCACCAACAACAAGTTGGAAGTATGCTAATGCCAGCACAACCAGGTAGCCTCTTTGATGTGAAGAACAAAACCAGCATCTGACCAAAGAACACGTTTCCCCAACATTTTGGATAATGGTATCAGTGCAATATTAATTAACAATAAGGTTTTCGGGCTTTTTTGCACTTGAGTTCTTTACAATTGAAAATGATACAAACAACAAGGATAGGAAAAATGCAGTAGTGTTCCTAGAAGCCCATCCACAAACCCAGTTATTTTAAAATAAACACATTTTTAGAGTTATCACAGGAAATTCTAGATTTTGCCTTAACAAGCAATTCAGACTGATGGCAATTTATCTCTCCAGTTATTCATGTTTACTGCATGAAGCAACTTGTGCCATTCTCTATACACCTAATGCCATACACTTCAATAAACAATGAAATGGTTAATGAAGTTGACAGTTAAGTTAATGGCATTAGATCTCCAGGCTGATGCTGTGATGAGATTAATGGGGCATTTCTGATTTCTCAGAGATACCACTGCAAGCTTGCAGAAGAGTAAAAGCTTCATTACAGTGCTTGGTATTTGGTTTCTGGTTTTGCCTTCTGAAGTCTCCATAGAATTCTAGCACTGCTAGATTTTAAATTGATAAGGGTCACATATAAACTGGAAAAGAAAGGGATGGAATTACAGAGTTTTTCTTTGTAGCAACATGATCAAGTTCTCAGTTGTTCCAAGGGGTTTTAATGTGAATGAGACTGAAATCCTTACAGCTGATTTTTGCTTTAATGAAAATCTAAATTCTGGAGCACAGATGGCAGTCAAAAAAAAAAAAAAAAAGAAAAAGAAACAGCATGACCACCTACTGTAAGGCAACTCACTCCAGTCCTTGGATAAGGATCATTTTAAAGTGTTTTCCAATACTGCTATATATTATTATCAGTTCCATTGCACCAGGAAGTGTGATGAGACTAACAAATAGCCTTTACATGAACTGAACCATTTTCAAATGAAAATTTCTATGCAGCTGCAGTTTTTTATGGTTTCTGGGGTGTGTTATAAGCTCATTTAATTCCACCATGTAGTTATTCTGTTTTATTATTTTATTTTATTTTATTTTATTTTATTTTATTTTATTTTATTTTATTTTATTTTATTTTATTTTATACAAAGCTGAGTTAAAATACCAGGAACATTATTTTGCCTCTTTGAAAATCTGAACTAAGAGGTGTGAAATTCTGCCATTCTTACTCAGTTGTTACACTTTCAAACTTAGAGAATTCAGTTTTTACTTTGCTTCAAAAGCCAGACTTGTCCAAACCACTTGCAATCACAAAGTTTTCCAGACACACAGGTTGGAAAACTAAAGTGCTTTTAACAGCTGTGTCCCAAGTTCAGCATACTGCTCTCTGCGTGCCTTGTTAGCCCTGAGGAGGGAAGCAGGGACTTCAACATTTTGGCTGCGCCTTCCACTGTTTGCCTTTTGCTGTCACAGCGGCTGCTGCTACTGTTGCTGTGGATGACATCTGATGTTGACATCAGACTTTTGGGAGATAGAACAGACTTTCAATATCTGTGCTCAGTCAGTGGCAGAAAAAGCCTTCACAAGAGGCATCACAAAAGGAGAACATTTGCTCCTCCTCCTCAACCTTCCATCACCCTCTCCTGCAAACACTGAAAAGCTTCAGATGAAAGCAGGCTAATGAGTCACCCCTGAGCCTCACTTCTAATTAATTTATGCTCTATCTTAAAGGAGTGTCTCTGCAAGCACAACTAATAATGTCAACAAATAATTTGTATTTTGCACAAAAGTCGTATTTATTGAAGTAATTCTAAATATTGTAAGCAACCAACTACATACTGACATTTCTTATGTTCTGAGCAGAGAAGGACTTGTAGATGACATGATGGATGGAGGCTGATGAGCACAGATATCACAAAATGATGATTTTCAGTTCTCTGAGAAATAGGAAGGGGGTCAGCAAAACTGCTGACTTGGACTTCCAGAGAGCAGATGGTGGCCTGTTTAGGAGCCTGATTTACAGAGCCCCTTAGGAAGCAGTCCTGAAGGACAAAGGAGTCCAGGAAAGCTGGACATTCTTCATGAAGGAAATCCCAAAGGTGCAGGAGGAGGTTATTCCCCTGTGCCAAAAGATGAGCCAGCAGTGGAGAAGACTGGCCTGGCTGAACAAGGACCTGGTAATTAAGAGAAAAAAGGAGAGCATATGACCTTTGAAAGGAGGGGCAGACAACTCAGGAGGATTACAGGCATATTGTGAGGTTATGCAGGGGAAAAATCAGAAGGGCCAAAGCTTAACTACTGGCTTTGCTGCAAATCTGTCTACTGCCACAAAAGACATAAAAAATGTTTCCAAAAATATGTCAGCAAGAAAATGAGGGCTAAGGAGAATCTCCATTCTTTACTGGATGTGGGAGGAAGCACTGACAAAGCATGAGGAAAAGGTTGACATATTTAACGTCTTCTTTGTCTCAGTAATTAATAGCAAGACCAGCTATTCACTTGGTACCGAGTCCCCTGAGCTGGGAGATGGGGATGGGGAGCAGAATGAAGTCACCATAATCCAAAGGGTAACATTTAGTGACCTGCTACACTACTTAGATATATGAAAGTTCTGGGGCTAGACTGGATACAAGGGGAGCTTGTGGAAATGCTTATAAAGCCGCTTGTTTCCCAGCAGTCCTGGCTAAGCAGGGTGGTCCTGGTTGACTGGAAGTTAGCAAATGCAAGGCCCATCTACAAGGTGTTCTGGATGAGGGATATGGGGATCTACAGGTCTGTCAGCCTGACCTCAGTGACGGGGAATGTCATTGGTTCATGACACAGTTGTCATACATACAGGATAACCAGGAGATCAGGCTCAGTCAGGATGAATTTATGAAAGGCAGGTACTGCTTGACCAACCTGACCTCTTTCTGAGACATAGTGACCCATCTAATGGCTGACTGAAAAGGTATTGTCCAGGATGTTGTCCACCTGGACTATAGCAATGCCTTTGACACCGTTTACCACAGCATTCTCCTGGAGATACTGGCTGCTCATGGCTGGGACCAGTGCATGCTTTGCTGGGGAAAAAATCTGTCTGGATGGCCACACCCAGAGAAAGGTAGCGGAAGGAGTTGCATCCAGTTGGCAGCTGGTAACATGTGGTGTTCCCCAGGGATCAGTGCTGGGGACAGGACAATTTAATTTCTTTATCAATGATCTGGATGAGAGAATTGAGTGCACCCTCAGTCAGTTTGCAGATGACACTAAGTTGGGCAGGAGTGTTTGTCTGCTGGAGGGTGGGGAGGCTCTAGGAGGGATCTGGACAGGCTGGAATGATGGAGAAAGGCCAGTTGTGTGAGGTTCAACAATGTGTCATAACAACCCCATTGAACACTGCAGGCTTGGGAAAGAGCAGCTGGAGATCTGCCTGGTGGAAAAGGACCTGGGGGTGCTGCTTGACATCCAGTTAAACATGAGCCAGCATGTGCCCAGGTCACCCATGGCATCCTGGCTTGTATCAGCAACAGTGTGGCCAGCAGGAGCAGGGCAGTGAGTGCTCCTTTGTACTCGGCACTGGTGAGGCCACACCTCAAATCCTGTGTTCAGTTTTGGGCCCCTCACTAAAAAAAGGACATGGAGGGTCTGGAGTGGGTCCAGAGAAGGGCAACAGAGCTGGTTCTGAAGCACAAGTCCTATGAGGAGCAGCTGAGGGAGCTGGGGGTGTTTAGGCCAGAGGAAAGGGGGCTCAGGGCCTTATCACTCTCTACAGCTGCCTGAAAGGAGGGTGTAACCAGGTGAAGGTCAGACTCTTCTCAGGTAACAAGTGATAGGACAAGACAAAATGCCCTTAAATTGTGGCAGGGAAAGTTTAGATTGGATATTAGGAAAAATTTCTCCTCTGAAAGGTTTGCCAAGCATTGGAACAGGCTGCCCAGGAAATGGTGGAGTTGCCATCCCTGGGGGTATTTAAAAGATGTGGTACTTGGGGACATGGTTTAGTGGCAGACTTGGCAGTGCTGAGTTGGCAGTTGAACTTCATGATCTTTTCCAACCCAAATAATTCTATGACTTTATGATTCTCATTCTTTCCAACCAAAAAGCTGCCTACATCAAAGGAAGAAAACATTAACAGAAAAAAGTAGTGTTAGCCCTGTAATCCACTTAAGTTTGAACAAGTTAAAGGGAGAACTATCAGAAGATTATCTTTACTGTCCTGTTACTATGTGAAAATGGATACAGGATTTCCAGAGGAGCAGAAGTTTTCAGAGCTTGATGTTGCAATCCTTATTTCTGTTATAGAGAATCTACATACAAGATGCAATGAATCAAGTAACTTGTATGTATGAATGTTGTTCAACATATAAGCTGATAAAGCTTTGATTTCTCAATTACTAAACTTAACTAAAAACTAAAAAAGTAACTACTGTAAAACAATTGAATTTGCTAATTTTAACTCTTCTTTAGTCACATTCAGTGCTAATACGATACTAAGCCTATCTGAGTTGGATGGCTTCCAGATATTTCTGTTAAACTTAAAATATACAACATAAATTCAGCAACATAAAAATGCTTGTTCTAATAAGAATGAACTGAATTAGGCACAAAAAGGAGTAAGAAAAAGGAGTTTTTGCAGGAATATGGTAAGCATATGTTCCATCCTTTTCAAAATGCCATTGTGCAAGCTATTTTGTGGGGTAGGCTGCTGGTTTGGTGTTGATGGCTGCAACAGATTTATTGTCTTTCAAACTTATGTCAGCTGCAGCAAAACAAAGATCTATGTCAGTATGTTAAATGACAAATCTTTTCCCATTTTCAAAAAATGTTTCAGCACTAGCCAAAGCTTCAAGTCGTCAGATATTTTATATTTCTCAATTCATCTATTCCTCTTCAGTACTCATACACATATTTCCAGCTAGGACAGGTGCACAGTTCTGCTACATATCACTCAGTCAAAATATTCAACATTTGGTGATAAGCCAAAGAGACTTATTTTTTTCCCCCAAGGGAAGTCCATAGTTTCCTTTTGAGAGAGGATAGGAATGAAAGGGGAATCCCAGAAATTCTCCTCCTATTAGCTCTGTGCTTGAAATATTGTTAACACTTTCATTTTCTCACTCCTACTCTCATCATTTGAATCTGGGTCATAACAGCATGCCTACCCTTCAGTACCCTGAGTGGGTGGTTGTTTTGGCTGGAACTAAGGCATATTTGCTTTGTGACACAGAGTGCCCTTATGGTGACACATACCCGTCCTTTTCAGTAAGTTTTTATGCACTGCCTTTTTTAAAAAATCATCTTATTTATTATAAAAATAGACTGAGAGGAGAATTCATGTTATTCAGTATTCATATTGATTTAACAATGAGTGAAATGAAAACCTATGAAATACTTTAATATGTTCTTTTCACAAAACAGGATTATTCCCTACGGCATCTTTTCTTTTCCCTTACCAAATACCTTTTCCTTAGTAAAATACTTTGATACACGCTTTAACCTCAAATACTACAGCACATGACTAATGTCTCAGGCTCAGTGCCTAGTACTTCATTCTTAAGATCCAAAATTAAGAATTTGCAGAGCTATTAAATTCACTTAGTGCCAGGCTGCTTATGTAAAGAAAGTGTCAGACCTACAAGTACTCTTGCATGAAAAGACAAGAGGGACCAAAAGACATATGTGAAAGAAACCCAATCTTCAAATTTCCCTGCTAGTTGAAAAACAAAATCAAGAGGTGGTACATAAAAGGCTTAAATGATGTGCAGCAGAATAGGAGTGGCACCTGTAGATTTATGCCTTTCCAAGAAAGTGAGGTCTCCTATTGACTCTGCTTGTGTCTCCTTGCAATGCTTCTTTCTATCCTATCTGAGGTGGAAAGACTGTGAGCAAATAATTCTGGACTTCTAGAAAAGGTGCAGAGGGAGATACTACTTTTCTGAACTAAAACATCTACTATTCTGAGTGTGATTCCAATGAAGATAAGGAAGAGAAATTGTTATGCATGGTTTTGTTTTTCCCAGTTATTAAATGATCATTAAATAATTTGTAAATATGCTAAACAGCTGCTATTTTAAAAGTTCTAAAAAATCAGTACCAACAACCTGTTCAAAGGAGTTCACACCTATTTATTTTTAGCTAAGATACTGAGTAGAGATAAATTACTTGTGTAGTTATACACAGTATTAAAACAATCTTAAAATTATATAAATATACATATACTGTTTGCTTTTACTATTACTGCCACAAAACAAATGCAGGATTTGCAGCCTGGGTAATTTGCAAGAATTTGCAAGCTGTAGAGAGAAATAATGCAGTGTTAGTTTTGTAATTTAGTGTACAGGACACATTTGTGCTAAAGCTCTGTAAACTGGGCCCGTGGTCAAAGGGAGCAATTAGCACTTTGTTAGTATGCAATGATGTACTAATCTACACAGTCCCCAAAAGCAACCGTCTATTCCTTTTGCCCTCATGTACAAATTTTCTACGGTATGTATTACTCTGCCCCTAAAATAGCCCATTACAGCACAGTTGTAAAAAAAAAGGTTTTTCTGTGATTACAATCTATGTATTAATTAGAATTTGTTTATTGGAAAAAAACCCATGTTGTTCCATTAACCCCTTTTTCTGTGCTGAGATAGCTGCATAGTTCTCTGAAAGTGTTAAACAGCTGTAACTGTTGTATTAAAGAGCAAAAGGGAGTCAAATTTAGGTGACAGAACTTTTCCATCTGAACCCCCCTAAAGGTCTCTCTTGACTAAAATAAACTGTTGCAAGCCATGACCTCCAGAAAAATAAGCCTGGTGCTAAAAGTGGATGGTAAAAATCAGAGAAAGTATCGATAACACTTGCAACTGTGAGAGGACAAAACCCTAATATTCTGTGAGGGTTCCACATCCCCCTCTTGTGGCTGCTATGTAAAAGATGTGAATCTATCACGAGTACCACTTAAATTAACATTCAATGTAGATGGTCTTTGTGATACTCACCAGAGATGGTCCACAGTGAGGGCTACAAAAACCAAGGAGGAAAACAAGGAAGCACACTGCTAGAAATCTGAGTGTTAGAGCCTTCCTGTTAAAGGCCTAGTTTCAAAGGCTATTTTCCAAAAATCAGGTTCAGTATAAGTTATCTCAGCTGTGGCACCTACCTGCCAAAACACCTTCAGCCACAAACCATTTTGGAATATCTTGGCACTGCAATATATGCCTACCGACTAAGGGAGTACAGGCACCCTCTCCTCCCTACTTCAGTTGCCTAGAAGCAAGCTAATACTGCCGTTTCATATTTACCCAGAAAAATTAACAAGGTATCTACCACAGGGTTACAGTTTCCAAAAAGGGTAGGAACACTGAGATGTTGGCTCCTCAGACCATATTGAAATTTAATCCTCAAATTAAAGGAGAAAATAAAAAAGAAAGTTCTGTGAACTGACAGCACAATCAGTAGCTTTACAGAATGAACATTCATGGGGACCTCTAAATAAAAATATTGACGTTACTTTCAGAGTCACTGCTCATATAGCTGTCTTTGATGAAGCTATGCATGAAAAGCTCTTTGGCTCTTCAGACCTTGAGAACAATGGGCACACTCTGGGATTTGAAAGGAGCAAGGGATGAACAGTAAAAAGGTTTATGTATAAATAATTATCATTACCTAAACTACTTGCAATACTTCATAAACTAATATATTCCTTCTAACATTCCGAAATAAATAAATTAGAGATTATGTTTGGAGGAGACCACTTATATAAATTTTAACATATAGAACACCCTAACATTACAAAATTTATTAATGGATCTGATACACAGCAAAATAGTTCTACTAAGGTCATATCAACTACTTGTCCACCTCATTGAATTCCTTTTGCAAGCAGCAGTACCTGATTCATTTGATTTCCTCCATCTGTCTTTCTGTTTCCCCAGTTCAGCACTCCAGGACACCACCTTTTGCAAAGAATGTTTTAAATTTGCTCTGGAAAGAAAATATAGTAGCTTGGATATTATCCAACAGGGCTAGGCATAGAGAAGATTGTTTGTTTGCTCCTAAGCTGCAGAAAGTTATCTGAAATATTTGTAACAGTACTGAATTAGTTTTCATTTACTTCATTTAGCTTTCATTGTCAATGAGTTTTGTAACAGAGCACTGGTAGGTGAGGAGTAGATAATATGTTAACAAGAAGGCTGTTCCTGTCTCTACTTAGTGTCAGCACCTGCCATTTGGGATTCTCTCCAAAATTTGTTCCATTTGTGAGAATACTGCAAAACAATGAAAAGACTTACTGAGAATTCTAGTTCTGCTTGTCTTCACTTACTTGGCAAATTAATAAAGAAAAAGAAATGAACATACGGAACTGTAAGTTTTCAGATATGTTATCCACAGTAGATGGTAATAAGATCCTGCCAAACATATTGTTTAATATTCATGCAGCAAAATTTAAACTGATTATGTTCCAACAATTTTTTTAGATTTGACTTTGCTGAAAATAGTGAATTGGTCATCTGCTTAATAAGTTTTTATTTAAATAAAAATAACATATTTTAATATATATTGCTATCATGCTGTTATAAATATTGGAAATTATTAACACTGGGAGAGTATTAAAAATTTAAACTGTTTCACCATCTGTGCTGTTTGTTTATTTTTCACATTTCAACTTGGAAAGTGAAAATAGATTAATTTTTTTTCTCTTTTACTCTTGTGCATTAGCATGATAATTCAGCATCTCTGCTACAAACATCCCAAATAAAAAAATCAAAATCCAAATCAAAAAATGCTGTTCTCATACTGTTATAAATAAATAAATAAACCCCCAAACACAAATAACTTAATTAAAGCAATTACATGATTGGCTCATTGTTTCAGATTTTTATGTTCATAACTTTTCCCAATATACTACAGGCAAGGCTGTGTTTACACAGCTGGTGTGTATATCTGATGCACTTGACAAAAGCCTTCTGCAAAAAGTTTGTCAGCTAACCAGGACAAAGGATGCCTGAAGAGTGGTCTTGTCTTCGGTAAAGCACTCTATGCTACCTTTTTGTGATGAATGGAAGACCTGTGTGAATATTTTTTATAGGCCCACCTTAATACCCTGCCCACTTGATTGTTGTAATTTGAAAGCACTAAACTCTTTAGCTGCAAAATCACTGTAGATGGAAACAAGTTTCTTGAACTTCCAGATTTACTGCAGAGAGGAGTGATTCCAGCTCTGCTATCCTGTTACAGTTTTGCTTTTCAGTTGGAATATCTCAGAGGAATTCTTCTTCTTCCATATTAAAATGAAGAAAAATCTGAAAAACTGAATCCTAAATTGATGTTCTGCCTCACAAAGAGTGGTCATGTCCCAAGGCCATTTAATCCCTCAGAATCTGAACAACTCCCCACTGAATCACTTAAATTATAGCATGAAAACAAAAAATAAATGTTTGATTAGCAGAAACAAACACTTTCTTTGTTCCATGTCCTCAGGCACAATGGCTAGAGATCAATGTCATCTCTAAGTTGGAGTAGATTCCATGCATTCCTCATAAAATATTTCTAGAATCATGTCACAATCATCCCACATTTACTGATTCCGAGCTTGAATTCAGTTGCAAAGACCTAGGCCTGAGATCTCTGTTTTTATTCCTCAAAGCAAAGAAAAATAAAACCAATTCCATATAATGCAAAACTTCAGATTGTTAGCATTCTCTACTTACCTCTTAGTTACACTTCTCCTGGGCAATTTCCAGCAGCCATTCCACTGTAATTCACTCATTAGCTGCAGTGTTCTGAATTTCAACTGAACTTTTTAAGGCTATAGTAAAAGAGATGGAGAAAAGAGAAAAGTTAAGGTTCAAACCCCTTCTAAATTAATTACTTTTTTTCTTGAAATTTACTTTGTGTGGATCACACAGTGACCAGAGCAAGAAAAACACCACTCCACCCATGCTGCCTCCAGTTACAGCACAGTGAATCAGGATAAAAAGAAAGACCAAAAAATAAAAAAAAATTTAAAAAAAAATTTAAAAACTGTGATTTAGAAGGAATATTTGAAAACCTTTAAAAATGGCAGCTTTGACTGGGATATAGAAATGAAGAACAGGTATAAACAAATTAGACATATCTTACATATGACTGTGACCACATAGATTTGTTTTATCCTTTCATTTGCCCTCGGATTTTAACAGCAATTCTCTTGCATGCTAATTGCCTGGGATTTGAATGGTCTGACACACAACATTCATGGTAGTCAGTTCCACTAATAGTTCTCCACTCTTCTTTTTCAAGTAAAAAAATCACACTTTTCAGAGACATAATTTTCTTACTCATTTTCTCAGGGGGGATTAAAATGTTAAGTCCTTTATTCCTTAGCTTTGATGAGTCTGGAATGGATTGTGAACGTGATATTGCAAACTGGCAGAAAGATGTTATTTTGTCTGAATTTCTGAATCAGCCTCTCTCAAAGAGTCTAATCAAACCTGTCACTCTTATGAAGACTGACATGGCCAACAAGTGTGCTGCTGAAATGCAACCTGCCAGACTTAGCAACTCCTGCCACAAGTGCAGTTGATAACCTGGATTTTCTATTGATTCCAACTTGGTTTTGCTATCAGGTGACTTCTGTAGCTAGACCTCATCGATATTTCTGTCAGAAAGGTTACTGCATGTGTTGTTCATGTGTTGTTCGTGTTCAATTTACAAAATGTTGAAGTGAAAATGATGGGGTTATTTGAACATTTATTGTTGAACAGTGAGAAACAATGTATTTGCTGATGTCAAGGAAGAGTCTATATGTGCTCAGACATCAGCAAGTGCAAAAGTAATGTATCTATCTTTCCACAAGCCCTTGGAAAATCCTTTTTCATTTGTAGCTCAAAAGAGCCTTAGGTTCAAAAATAAATAGTCAAATACTCTCTGATTCAGAACTTAAGTGTGCTTTACAGCAATTCATACTACAAAAATGAGTGATTTTCATTTTCTTCCTCTCCATGGGTATGGCTTGCAAATACATATTCCCTTGTTCCCTCTCTCCTCTCTGTGAATGTTGCACTTTTCCTGCTGCATTTAGCAGCATAGCTCACACTCAGATCACAGCTGATCATTTCAGGGCACTGGGAAGATTCTGAATCCTTCAAACAAAACTAATGGTTAGATTTTTAAAAGAAATATGAGAATTAGGCAAGCAGGGGTTACTGAGTTTAGGGGGGGATGACCAGCTAACTCACTTCACCTCCAGTAGTAATCCAACACCGGTATTTGGGAAATTTTTCTCAGGCAGTGCCCAGTAGGGAGTTTTGTCTGAATAGGGATGTCAGGACTCTATCTCTACAATATCATCCTTTACTAAGTCTGAAATTATCAGACATGTTTCAAGGGCTTTGCTACATTACATTTTTTGAAGGTAAGTAAGAAAGAACAAAGGAATCCATATAAAGTGGACAGATAAGTTCAAAAAGAACAGTATCTCTGCAAGTGTGGGTATGAAGGCTATAATAATAATATTAAATAGCTAAATGTTTCCTAATCAGTCCAGTCAAGTACCTATTAAAAGAAGAAAAAAAAGGAAAAAGAAAAAAGGAAAAATATCTTTTTTTTTTTTCCTCAGCTATGGTGGTGCAGCACCTGCCATTAGCTGTGGTGGTTCCTATTTTCATATTGTCTGACAGTAGCAGTTGGACTGAGCCAGAGCCAGTGAGGCCGAGAGGCAGACTCCCTGCTTCCACAAAGCTGAATTTAATAAGATGAGAACAGTATGCCAAGATGGTGAACTCCCTCCCTAGCACTTATCATGACACTAGTCACTCAGCAGGGCCCTTATTGCAGCAGTAATCTGGGTGAGCCTGGCAGAGCATCCTGCTTACAAGTTCAATATAATAGAACAGCAGGGCACTGGAGGCCTGGCAGAAAAGCTTAGCAAAGTTAAAGCCTATTACACTATGCTTGAAAAAAATGGCTCTCAAAATATTATATACCGAGCAAAAATCTGGACATTCCAAATGCAGTGACATACTAAACCTCCTCTATAATGGTGCACTCATTAGTCTATAGACACAAGCAACATGGATTTAAAAGTCCATAACCTGAATGGAAATGGATATGCAAATTCATCCTTTCCTTCTGCTTGGCTTGAATTTAATAGGCAGGACTAGAGCATAATATACAGATAATGAAAACGGAACTTGGATCTGCTCTGAGCTGCCTAAAGTTGTTGAAGTTAGAAAATCTCTGCTCTGCATTTTATCTCTTTTATTTTTTCATAAAAAACAAAAATATTTTGGAAGTAATTACCCATCTCATTTCTATATACTGGGATGCGAATATGAAATCTCAACCCAGACAAGACCTGTGGCAAGGAAGCTGTATCAAACACATCTTCAATCTAGCAACATATGACCACATGCATTTAAATTAAAGAAGAATAAACATTTGAGTAGGAGCTGCTTACAGCAGTATCATAAATCAGATTATATTTCCATTGGATAATTACTTATATGATTGAACACTTGAAGTCCATTTTACTCCTCTCTCCGTTTTTAGCCCCAGTGGTGTCTATTATTGTATAGATTTCAAACTAATCAGGAATGTGCCAATATTACCTTGAAATACGTTCCTTAATTTGAATGGCACTTTGAAAAGAGAATTTTACTTGTTAGGAATTGCCAGAAAAGTCCTTCCATCTGATCAAAAGACCATAATGAGAAACTCCCCTGAAATGAATTCTAAAATGATAAAGCAGATAAAAAGAGATGGAAAGAGAAAGGCATATGCTCCTCTGCTTAAACTTAATTTCTTGTAGGAAGATAAGGGTGTAATCTGACTATTTTTCAAAGTCAATCAGGCCTTCTTTTGCCTGAACATAACTCTTAAAGCCATACAACATGCCTTTGGGTTTCCCCTATACTGTACATTCAACAGAAGAGCACCAGAAGAGCTAGTGTCTCCTGTGGTTTCTGCACCATATACACGTACATATATCCCATATATAATAACTACATATCTTCCCAGCTGGAAGGAGCCTCAAGAAGTCTTCAGTCCAACACCCTGCCCAAAAAAGGACCAACATGGCAATCAGAGGATGTTGCTCTGGACTTTGTCCAGCTAGAGTCTTCAAAAAAACCTCCAAGGATAGAGATTCCATAATTTCTTTGGGCCTCTATTTTGATGCTCAGTTATTCTCACAGTGGATCAATCTTTCCTTATTTCCTATAAGCTATAATTTTTCCTATTTCAATTTATAGCTCTCATTCACCCACTATGTTCCTTAGCAAAGAAATTGTTTGCCTTCTTAAAAACCACCTCTTAGGTATCAGAAAGCTGCTTCTAGATACACCACACCTTCCCTAAAGAGCCTTGCTCTCTAAAGAAGCACAGTCCCTTCAGCTTCTCACGACAAGACGTACTGCAGCCTCCTAACCATTTTGGTAGCTCTCTGCTAGACTTGCTGATGTTTACCAGCATCTTCTTTGTGTTGGAGAGCCCAAAACTGAAGACAGCCTCAAAAAGTGGCAGAGGGGAATAATCACGCTTTGATCTAGTGGCTACATTCCTGTTGAAATCTCCCAATGCATGTAGACTACTGCCCACCAGAACCTCCAGGTCTTTTCCAGAATCTTTCAGTGGAAGAAGGGAAGCTTTCTCTAGGAAGAAGGGTTGGTGATCTGGTGACTTCCTTGAGCTGCTTAAAGAAAACTTTATCTATTTCCGAGTACTGACTACATGATTTGTAACAGATTCTCACTACAGTGTTGCTTTTACCAGCCTCTTCTCTGGTCACGACTCACAAGTCCTCAATCACCCTACCTACTGTTCCACGAAAGAGCTCAATACACCCAGGCTGCTTCCTCACATGCATAGCACTGCTCTTCCTTGATCTTTCTGCCTGTTGTTCCTAAAGAACTTATGTGTTCCTTACAGTGCAGAGATCCTGCCACATCTCAGTTATTCTTATGCCGCCTTAGTTCTGCACCTGCACACAGAGATCCACCTCCTCCTGTTTGCTTCCCAGACTGTGTGCATTTGTGCACAAACACTTGAGGCAAACCTTCTTTTAACCTGTCTTATCCTTCCTGAGGGCTCTCTTGCTCCTGTCACCCTGTCCCATGTATTTATTGACCCATATATTACTCTTCCCTCACTTAACTGCAAGCTGTCATCACCATCCCCTGAAATACCTGGTTTAAAGCCTGTTGGCAAAGATCATATGTGTGGATATTTTGGATACTCTAGGGCACCTCAAATGGAAAGTACTTGCATTTAGACAGTTAAATCCTGCCTTTAGTGTCTGAGTCCAAGACTTACAATTGCTTCTGTCTGGTCATGTCTATTTCTCATCTTGTCCTTCCAGTCTATACCATTTCACTGACCATTTAAACAGAGGAACAGACCTAGGCGTCCTTTATAAACGCAGAGAAAGAAAATTTTAGATGCAGATTTTAGGACTGTTTTTGAGAAAAGCCTTCCTGTGTGGAAAAAAATTGACTTCTTTTAATCACCCAACAGAATTTAGCTGAGAAGTATTCAAACTTCAGTGCAAACATAGCAAAACCAACTAAAATATTCCTACCTTAGCACAAGGATCAACAATATCTGTCAGATGTAATAAACACAGGAGGTAGCAGAATTTTAGATAACAGCCTGTAGTCAAGGTGCCTGAGTGCACCTAATAGCCAAAAAGCCCTCAGCCTGCCTCAGCTGGCATCTCCACATATACCCACAAGTCCAGAAGATCTACTTAAGGTCAGCCCTGAGTGTTTGCTTCTTTCCTAAGGTTCTCTGGAGGAGTGTTGGTTTCCAGCTCAGCTGCTGCTGTGTCCCTGCCTGTCAATGCATCCAGTTGACCCTATGAACTGCCTTTCCAACTGGAACCTGGGGTCTGCCTGGTAATTGCTGGACACAACTCTGACCTGTAGATTGACTTCCTGGCTTGACCTCAGACCTGCTTCATCATCATGAACTCGCCTGGTGATTTCAACTTTTGTTTGGGGCTGACTGCTTCCTCTGGGCTAGCCCTGCTCAGGGTGGCCCCTGGCTGACAAAACCCCTGCCCTGACTCCCCCTGGCTCCATTCTACTTAGGGGCTCTCTGGCCCCTGCTGGCCCTTGATGAAAACTGTAAAAATGGTTAATGCATGGTACTGGGAGTTAAGCATGTAATCAAAGCATTGCTGTGAAAACACTTGGAATTTTACTGCAAATGAGAAGCTTTCAAAACCATCACTTGTTTCCTTCTTAAGTTTTCCCCTACAGTTCTAGGCTGCTGGCTAACTTGAATATGTATTGATCTCTCTATTACCTTCAAAAGCCTCTACTTAAGTACTACTTTTCAGGGCCTCAGACCCTGTCTGCAGTTATAACCTTGTTATGTTCTGCCATGTTGTTATGATAAGTGACCATCTTCAAATTGAAGCACTTTAATTTAGTATTGGCAGACTTGACTGTTTTCCACTTGGAAAGGGATACTTTGTGGATTTCGTGGAAAATATTAATAGTTCACTTAACCCAGGGAGTACAGTAAATTACAGCCCATCATCATTCTTTAGATTTGTGACACTTCTATGTAGACAATATAACTGAGAGTAGTTTGATTTTTTCTGTATCCTGTCCCCACAGCAAACACACTGGGAAGCTGAAGATATGCATGGTGTCTTATGACCCCTGCACACTGTAAAGATCAATCAAACCTGTAGTTCATCTGAAAAGATTCCAAGTTTAGCATAAGGTTAAAAAAAATACAAGCAGTTTATAAAATAAACTGCTTGTATTTTATTAAAAAGTTTAACTCTCCTCTACAGGATGTTTTGGGATAACCATTAAATGAAGTTCTTTTGGATATCTCTAGCTGTAAATTACACGGAATTTATTTGTAAACATACTAGTACTGGGAATTTGGATTGCTTTTTTTCCACTGACATTTTGAAGTATACAAACTTTTTTTCCCCACTAGTATGTGAGCTTTTATTAACTGATAATCATCAGCAAAAAAACTCCTGGCTAAGATTAGACAACTCCATGAAAATAAGCCTAAGAGTCTTAGAGAACAGCAATATCCCAGAACACTTTTCAGGGCCTGTGGGCAAGACTTGCATGGACTGAAGCAGCTAAGCCTTTAATTTCAACAGAACCTCAGTGAAAAGGCACTGTAAGAAGGCCTTGCTTTGCTTTGTGGGAAAGCCTCTGGTGTTAGAAAGCCAAGATACCACTGATGTCCTCCTGTGCATATCCAACATCCTGAGCAAGAAGAATAGATACAGAGCACTGCCAAATCTTACCAAAGAAGAATTGTTTTTTCTTTTAAGTCTCATTTTGGGCAACTGGTTTTAGTTTTGTAACTTATCATGTAACAATGAAACATTCCCAGGCAAATGACATGTTCTGGACAGTGCTAAATGCTCTTGGTAGATTTTGGATTATCTTGTTAATATTAGGTTGGCATTCAACCATTTCACTGTCATATGAAGGATAAATAATATTTTCAAATTATTTTGTAGCTGAAGGCAAAACTAGTGACTAAACTTTTCAAATACACTTTTAATATCACTGGACATCAGGAGTACTGCAGAAACCATTAGCAATGCAGTTTCATGAAAGAAGAAATTCCTTTGGATATTCTAACTGATGGGACCAGTGTATTTGTATCAAGGAAGGGAACAAATGAAAGCAGCCCTGAAACAGAAAGCACCATGTAGGTAGTGTTATATAAAGCTGAGTGTGCCACTTGGCTTGTGCTATAGCAGCTGTTACTCAAAACCATATGGGAATTTCTGAAGACAACTTTTGTTTTGAAGTTCCTCATCTGACTTAGCAGAGATGAATACATAGTAATGAGCATGTACACTCTTGATGAAATTTCAAGAAAAAAAGGAGTTCCAGCTTTCTGAAATCAGTCTTAAGGCCTTTGCATATTGGATTCTCTTAACTTACATGCTTAAGACAAATCAAATAAATGTTTTATTTCATGGGACCAGATGGCTAACACCTCACAGACTAAAACACCAGCTGCCAATTTGTTTGTTGGTGTTTGGCTTTAAGTTACTGCATGCACTGGGAGGAAAAGAATAAACTTTTAATTTATGTCAAATTCATTATTTCACAATTAGAATTTTAGTCAAGTTCATATTGAGTGGAACAACAACCTGAGGCAAATCCTTGTGCTGTTCTCTCAGGAAATATTTTCCTACATGTACTTATGCCACCATTTTGATGTGAAAGATGGACAGCCATGCTTAAAAAAATCCAGTACTTTTTGAGTCCCAAAAATCAGTGCTGGAGGAGTAGTTGATCATGATTTGCTTCTTATTATGACTTCATTTTTTTTCTGTTGATATCTATTTCCAGCAACTATTCCAGTTGTGTGTACAGCTCATTGTAACTATTCTTACACATTCCTTAACTGTGCCCAATGACATAAAAGGCCAAGATTCATTATTATTGATTTGCAATGCCATAGTCCAAAGACACTGTGGCATAGTCTATAACAACATCACATCTGAAGAAATCTCAATTTAATTTTTGTGTTCAAGACAGAGCAAATACATTCTACTTGAACACAATTTTTAAGTATTATGGATAATGGATAGACTGGATATGGTGCATATTAAGGCAATAATTGCAACTGACTCTAAACCCCTTTTTTACCAGACCTTAGCACTGAAAGTTCAAGCTATTGTTGTTATTTGTACTCAGAGGTACAAATACAGGATAGATATGGGAGAATAATTAATTGTCATTTAAAAAATAATTGAAATGCCTTTTGCATGCCTTATGTAAAAATTAACTTCTCGGTATATCATACCATTTTAAAAAATGTTATAGTGTCTGATAATAGTAACTACAGAACAGCTTGCACAAATGCTGTTTATAATGTGATTCTAGTAGGCTACTGATAGTGAAAACAGGATATCCACAAAAGGGATTCTGTTAATCAGGAATAAACCAGTTTGCCGAACTGCACTGTTGGGAAAACCATGTAAGAAAGGAAAACAGTTGTTTGACTTGAGTGTCAAATTTATAAAACAAACAAAAGGGCTGGTATACTCAAAAAGGAATTATTTTTTAAAATCGCTATTCTGTGTACAAAGTATATTTAAATTCCTTTTAAAACATAACAATTAATTCAGGAAATTAATTAATAATTGGAACATTAACAGCCCCAGTTCTAAATAAAAATAATAAAATATATTAACGGGATTTATTTCAGGACAAAGAGATCTTAATCTCCTCTTGACCAAGAATAATTATGAATCTGTTGCTGAGGTCTTTGTAGGACAAAACCAACTTATAAAGTAGCTACACATGGGAAGTTGGTGGTTTGTTGTTTTTTGGTTTTGGTTTTAGGTTTTTATATTTTTTTTTAGGTTCAGTCACTGGTTTTAGTTTATTCAGGAATGAAAGCTAAGTCACCAGTATTATCTTACTTTTTCTCCCTATCTAGGAGATGTACAAAACTCAGTCCTTTCGCTTATGAACATTAAGATGGTCGATAGAAGTTCTACACTGTTAGATTCCTGTAAACGAAAATCCATAAAATCCAGTGTTGTCTGCTGAAATGGGATCTGGTAATATGATTTGAGGGAGCTCACTCAGCACATTTTAGGTTTTATTTATCCCATATTATAATATTCAGACCAACACTGAGTACAATTTCTCATTGGAGACTAGACACGATGCCTATTTTTCAGATTTTAGAATGTACAGAATATGCAATTTTATATTTTCCTTCTAGCAGCATTTTCAACAAGATACTAGACCACTTCTAGCTCCATCTCCTGATTTTCCTCCTGTTAGCAGGCTGATTTAAATCTCAATTCTGTCTTAGGCATTAAACTAGTCCCTCCAAATATGAAAAGGCTTTTTATTGGAAGAGCTTCTTAATGCTTGTTTATCCTGGAAACAAGAGAATAGCACTAAATGAAAGTGTGCTTGTATATTTGATTCCAACATTGCACACAGCAGATGAGAAGTGAGACAAGTGAGCAATGTTCAAACTTACAAACTCTGCTATCTGAGTGCAGTGGGATGGATCTGTGTGGACTTACACAGTTAGTGTAAATTACAGCTGATCTGACCTGCAGTCACTTTCATGCCTGTCTGTGCTTTGTGGTACTGATAAGGGGCTGCTCAACTGTTGTAAGCCCTTGACCTTTCACTTGTCTAAAGTGGTAAGTGTGAAATTTGTGACCAGCTATACTTTGGTGCAATTTCAGAGCACATCAAGATGATGGCAGGAGATGGATGAATCGAACTGGATAGCGTAAGAGCCAACATTACAGATAAAAATGTTGATATAAGATCCTTAGAGAGAAATTCACCTTTATTTAATGCAGCATCAATATTGTTCAATGTTTGCTATTGTAATAAAATTATACCTATAATGAGGATTCCAATTTCAGATGTTTATATATTACTCTAAAAGGAGACTTAAAAAAAAAGAATCTCACCAAATAAAACCAACTTATCCTTTCTACAACTTTCTCTGTGGTCAGCAAATTAAAATGGGTAGGAACTTGTGAATGAGAGCTCAGCTTTATGTATTTACAAAGGTGTAAATGTCTCTGACTTAAAGTCTCTTTACACTGAAATGACTTTACATTATGAAAACAAATTATCATCATCTCAAAGTAAGCCAATACTAGGAAAGACTCAAATCTCCATATCAATTTTCTAGTGGGATCACACTTGACTGTTTTCCACTTCTTGCTATAGATGGATAGAAGGCCACAGGTCAAGAATATTTGAGGATGGTACACCAGAGACTTTTCTTCTTTGGTGAGATGGTGGGACCCAGCCATCACCTCTGTGCCTGCCCTGCTCTGCTGCCATGGGCAGTGGGACAGACCTTGCCTGACAAGATCCTTGCTCTCCTGGCCTGCAGTACCCTGGTCACTGCTGCATTCTGGCAGCTGGATTGTCATTAAAAATTTAAGTCCATGATAAAATTGATGAATAATCAGTTAATAAGAAAATTTAATTTCTGATTCAGTGGACCAGTGTCAGTATTTCTTGATAAATTATAAGGGGAAAAAGAGCTAGTTCTGGGCTCTTCAGTACAAGGACTTGGAGTTCCTGGAGTGGGTCTAGGAGAGGGTGACAAATTTGATTATGGGACTGGAACACCTCTCTTAGGAGGTAAGGCTGAGGGAGCTGGACCCATTCAGTCTCAAGAAGAGACGACTGAGAGGTCATCATTGACCTCATCAATGTCTGCCAGTATCCAAAGGGGGAGTGCCAAGAGGATGGAGCCAGGCTTTTCTTGGTGGTGTCAAGCAATAGCACAAGAAGCAATGAGTAGAAACTGATGCACAAGAAGCTCCTTCTGAACATGAGGAAGAACACTTTTACTGTGCAGGTGACTGAGCACTGGAACAGATTACCCTGAGAGGGTGTGGAGTGTCCCTCACTGGAGATATTCAAGAACCCTCTGGATACAATCCTGTGCCATGTGCTCTAGGGTGGCCCTGCTCAGGAAGGGAGGTTGGACCAGATGACCCACTATGGTCCCTTCCAACATGACCCATTCTGTGATTCTGTGAAAAAAAGTAGCCACACGAAAAAAAGCTTTATTGAAGATGGCTTCTGTTCAAATGAACAGAAATGAAATTTGTCAATGAGTCAATTTATGAGGCAATTTAACACAAAGGTATTTTATGCTGTAATATTAAACTACTTCTCTATACATTCTGCATTCAAAAATTCACTACTTACATCCTTGCAAAAGATTGTAAGGTTGCTCATTCTAACTGGAGAGTGTACACAAGTTCTGCTGTCACTGGTTGAATTGTACCCAAGTCATACCCTTGTTTAGCATTCTTTTCTTTCAAAGGTGATAATTAGTACACTTCTTATTCCTCCTAAAATCCCACTACGGTACCTGAACGATCATTAGGAGAAATCAGAAAGCAAATTTTCACATCAGTGTATTATATATGTACTGAAATTAGCCACATAAATAAAGGTCAAATATGACTCAAACTTATGAACAAACTTAGCAATAAATATTACGTTGTCACTGTATTGAATCGATTTTATAATTGATGTTTTTTATGGTTCTAAATGTGTATTTTTGATTCCAATATGAATACTGGAGTGACTGTCAGTCAAGAGAATATATGAAATGTATAGAGAAGACTGACCTAAACAAACAGTCAGTGGCTTAGAATCATGAATGTTCATGAGTATCTTGGGCCAATGCTATTGCTTGGACTAATTTACCCATTTATTCACTCTTCTACATTATGTAAAAAAACACTTGGATGTAAGCTCAGATATAAGATGCTACTTAAAAATTCCCTTCCTTATCAATTGGGTTTTTTATATACCAGAAAGACTGATGAAGATGAAAAGCTTAGTTTTGACAATGTGGAAAAAAACAAGGTTAAATGCAACCCCAAATATGGCTTAGCATGGAACTTTATGACAATTGTAAAAAATATGCTTTTAAAATAAAAAATACTGAATATTTAATACTGCAATTACATAGTATGTAGAATTATGCCTGAGGGTTCTTTTGCTATGTTGAGTGGATTTAATTTAATTTTAGAAGGGCTGAAAAAATAGTATACAGTACACACTTTTCCAATTTGCTAAGTTTTTGTTATTGTCGTAGAAAAACAGAGAGGAGGTTGCACATCTAATGAGAAAAACCTCAAAAATAATTTAAACAGGAGCACAGTAATATGATGTCCACTTTGCAGGAAGCATAGTGGAGAGCACTGCTACACTGACAGTAGAAGGCATTTCACTCACACAAGTATTTTTACTTACACAAGAGAGAAAATCATTATCATCAAGCCTGCTCTTACTGAGGTACCTGTGAAACAAATAACAAATTAACTTTTAATTTAACACTATAAATAAATTTTAAATACTTTGCTATATTGGAAATGAAAAAAAACCAACCCCCACACCAAACATACAAAGAAATCAACCAAAATAAAAACCCAATATCCCTCAATGAAGAAGCTTTGCTGAAGTCACATATTTTGGTTAAAGTCTGTAATTTTTAATTCAACTTGCACAAATATTGTAATGTTATCTCCATATGAGTTAAGTATGTAAAAAAACTTAATGGGCTATAGAAAGCTGGAAACAATTTAGTGAATACTTTCTGTAAGAATCAACACTAAGAAAAAGTACCTTGTTTATACTCTAGATTATTGCTTATACAATAATATCGTCTATAAGTATAAAATGTTATGCTTGTACAAACACAGGAGGTAGATCAAGTCACTTGTTTGGAATATTGAAAAAGTAACTTCTCAGAGTTTGCATTCTGTCATGCATGTCTGCAGCGCAGAAATGCATCTTAGTAGCTGAACTGCATTACCACTAATGCCTGATTTCACTGAGACTTACTCTATGTAATTTATATGCTGCTAAATACATTCAATAAATATTGGCTGATCACCCAGCTAACCTGCATTTGCTTTACTCGTGCAACAGAACTGGAATGACTAGACATACCCAAAAGGATATTGTGCAGTATAAGATCTACAGTAATTTGGAAATACACAAAACTTTGTATGTCCTCATAACAAACTTTGCGGAACTTCATAGAACACAAAGATTTACCAGTGTATTCAGTCAACCCTTTGGAATCTATGTAAATATTTACATATTATACTTGTTTCAATATGAAACCAGATAAAGAAGGATATTGATTTCCCTCTCTTTTTATCCTAGCATTCTTAACAAGGTAATAGCACCATTTCTCTTCAGCATCCTTCAAGAGTCAAATATTTGACACTCAGAATTTTTAAATTACCAGTTATGAAGGTATTCATTATTTCATTGCTTCATCAAATATAACTAGCTATTTGTACAAGCCTAGATAAACATCGAATTCTGTATTAATAAATAAAAGAATTATATATATGTCAGTGAAGTGGTGTATGTAACCTGCTATGGTGTCATGTAACCCTTGGGGCATTTTCCTTTACTTTCACAGTCAGATTTTGATGTAGAAGTGAACTGCATATATGATTCAAATGGGCTCCAGGCAGATGCTGAGATTTTTTCTGAAAACAGATAAAGGCTTCAGGGAAACATCTTCCTTTGGTGATCATAAAAGCACTACTTGTATATTTCTATATGGAATAGCCTTAGAGTCTTGTTCACAAACATAGGGAGAACTGAGAAGCAAACCTGAGTGGTTCTGGCACCCTAAAGGTTTTGGAGATAATAACTGTAAGGAGAAGGTTCTTGTGTACATAGCAATGTGCTGCAAATAATGTAAGATATCTTACTATTCTTAAATGTTTGGCAGTGCTCTGCTCTGGTCTGTTATAAAGCTAGATATTAATTTTGGACTTGATAAATCTTTCCATAATTGACAATCATCTGTAATGACAAGTTATAAATGCTTTGGTCTAAAGCATTTATTTAGAAATAAAATACTCCGCACATATTTATAAAATAATAGTATTAGTAGTAGTAAGGTAATGGTGATAGCACTTATTAATTTGAAATTGTTGGTGGTTTCATAGCTGCTTTATGAGAAAATTGCTGCCCTGCAAAAAATTTTATTTGGAAGTTAATCTTATCATCACATCATAATAACCACTACTAAATAAAAGCTGCTTGTGTTCATCTAAATTTTCATTTAAGTAGTAGCAATGGTGGGCTAAAGGTGGGAGAAAATCCTTTATAAACCAGCATCCAAAACCATTGGTAAATGGAGCTGCATTCAAATATCTTTTTCCATGTAGATACAGGGTCAGTAAAAATGGAAGTGTCACATTTCTTTGTTTGTATTGCTGAATGTTTTTTTCCAGTTTTGCAGGGTCTCTGTCCTATATAATTTGATTATACACAGTCGTCTTTTTCTGTGTATCTCCTGGCTTCTTACTTCCAGGGTGGTTGGCATTTCAGATTTTGTGACTGGATGTTGCTTTGTTTTCCTTCTGTTTCCTTTTTCTTCCTCCCTGCTATTCTCTTCAGAGACAGAATCCATCATACATTCATGTACTTCAGGTAAGGCATTTTACTTGCCAGTAAACTTTAGTTTAGAGGGCTAATTGAAGTCTTCATTGGGCATTTTACTTGTCAGTAAACTCTAGTTTAGAGGCCTAATTGAAGTCTTCATTGGGCTTTCTATCATGTACCCTATGTAGCAAAGCAATTTCAATGCCTGTAAATACATTCTATTACCTGCATCACCACATGATGCTCAGGATAACCCTTCTCTTGGAACATTACTACTTTTAAAAACCCACTTTCTTTGTCAGACCTTTTATGTGTGTTGTTGAATTATGACTTTTGTATGCCTCCTAACTGTATTGCAACACCAATTCTGTCTTCTGATCTTCTCTCTTAACCTTTTCTCTAGGTGTGCTACACATTTCAATCCTTAACATTATTTCCCCTTGTCTACCCATCTGCTTATTTTAGCTGCTTCTTCCTCTCTGCTGGATTCTGTACAGACTTCCCATCCCCCTTGTCCACTCCTTTAAACTCTCCCCCATAGCTCTGTCTATCCTCTCAGTTGGTGCATTTGTGACCCTTCTGTTCAGATGGAACCCGTCCCACCTATATAGGCTCCATCTGTTCGAAAATGTCCCACAAACCTAAAAGGGGACAGAGGAAGTTCTCCTCTACAGAATTGACGTCACTAGGTGGAATTCTCCTGGGGTTCTGGCCCCTGAGCATCAGTAGCATCTACGAAAAATAAAAAGGCTTCTTGCTGAAAGGAATTCCTGGGAACAATGTTACATTACCTACCTATTGCACATATACTTCTCAGGACCTGATCCAAAATCTAAGTCACTGGGGATTTTCCACTGATCTCAGTGGATTTTGGATCAAGCCTTTGTTCCAGAAATATATGTGCCCAAAGGACGGGTTTAAAAAATAGCAACTTCTGCCAAGACAGGGGTGTTTACCAACTCCAAAGTAATTCTCTTTACTCAAAAAACTGTGGCAACTAAGAAAATAAAATATTACAGAGGTAGTTCTTTTGGAAACTATTCTTGCCACTATTTCTATGTATATTGAGGCTTAGTGAAATTAAATCTAATAGACATGATGCAACAACCTTTTGTTGGTGAAGTGATTCTTTTGGTCATTCTCCAAATGTTGCTCAATATCTGCAGTATGTAAAGTATTATAATCTCCTTGTGATCTGCTTCAAGGGACAAGAAAAGCTGGAAACAGATAAAAGCATAAAACTCCCTAAAACGGAACCTGCTTTCAGCACTGATAAAATCTGTGATGATTTTTTTTTTCTTTATAGCCTAAGGAGAAAAGTTGTATAAGTCTATTGTGTGAAGCATATATTTTGCTCTTCAAAATAAATAAAGACTGAAATCTGAAAATTTAAACATGCCAATGAACAAAAGTAAAAACATGGAGGGAAGACTAAAATTAATTCTTGGAAATTATTACTTTACTCAATTGCTGAGATGCATATAAAAATGGTTAAAAGACAAGAACCAGAACTGCTTTATACTTTATTTTCGAATAAGGTTCCTTGCAATGATAGTCTCTCCCGGCTTTTCGCAAGGTACAGTAGCTGCAGCTTTGTTTATCTGGCCCCTACACAATATTGTCAGGATGCATTTCCATTTTCCAAGTGACTGCTGCCACTGTGCCACAATCTGTGCTCATTTCTCGAGCAGCTAAACCCTTTGACACTGTGGTTTTTAATTAAAATTACATTAAACTTAATCAGCCAGAAAGAGGCTGCTGTAGAAGGCAGGTTTGATTGCAACCTGCAAAGGGCGCTGGGGCTGCCAACTTGCTAAAGATGTGCCGGCAGATGCCAAGCTGCTCGTGTGAGCCCCATGGTCACAAAAATGCTATGAGAGGTCAGTTTTGTCTTCACTTCTTTCTAGCACTGTCACCAAACTAAAATGCGTGACAAGTCTTGATAAAGCTCAAGGAAGAGAAAGAAATACATTGCTAATACAGACAATGTACTCTATTCTTTTCTCAAAGAATTGAGGATCACAGAAAAGACATATTTGAAAAATGTTATTTGGTAAATCCTGCAAATGACAGCCCTGTAGGTTTACCTGCACTTTTAAGAATCACAATATATGCCAGGGGTTATGAGATTGGGCCTTGTGATATAAATAGTCCCTTATTCCCTCAAGATTTTTCCTAGAGTTTCTTCATTTTTTTTATTCCTGTTTGGCTTTGAAGGGATAATAAATGAAGGCCTAAGAGTGCTAGAAGACACTCAATTTCTTTGTAGAGCTAAGACTGATATCACTGCACAAATTAATAGTTTTTATCTGAAAATAAATTAAAGGTTAAAGTAGAGTTTTGGAATACCGTTCATAACATTTTTGAATGTTGTTCAACAGCAGCCCAGAGCAACTATAGAGTTTCTTGTGTTGATCACTGAATGAGTTACATATAAGGATATTATTATTTATAATATTTTAATACATACAAAACTTAAACCAGCTGTCACTGTTATCCCCTCCTCCCCTCTGCTTCTCCTTCCTCGTTGTTTAGATCTGAACAAATGCACAATGGACAGGAAAGGTCCCAGTGATAGGATCAAGAAGTCTCTGAAACCTATTCCAATCTTCTTGAGCTCTGGATTTTATACTCATAATCTAGAGGGTCATGGTGGTTACAACAACCATGTTTCATGTTTGAAATTGTCCAGTCTTCAAAAATTGTGTTGTTTTGAAATTTTGTGCAGGAAGAGTTTAAAAATGTCCAGGAGCCTTTTGTCTTATATTATATGGTATTAGACCCACTAACAAGGCTTCTGAAAGCTTCTAGACAAGATTTTAGTGTTTAACTCTATTTTGTATTTCCTTATGAAGACTATTTTATCCTTCTACCTACAACTAGTCATTCAGGAATTACTTCATTTTTGCTGAGAGAATTTGATTCATTTTATGTGTTCAAGGGAACACATAACTACTGCGATCTCTATACAAACTAATGTGATGTTTCACACAGTTTTCAATTTTGTATGCCTAGACATGTGTTTACAGAAACCTGGAAAATCAGGAATAAACTGGTCAAATTAATGAGAGAAACAGGGAACAGCCAGATGAGAGATATGATGAAATCTGAGTCTAGCAGATTTAAAATTAGCGAGGGGAGACATCTGAAAAGAGAGAGAGAGAACAGAAAGAAAGGTTTCCCAGTGATTTAAGTGGTAGCATAGCAAAGTTATTTTCTTACTTCATAACCAAACATATTAAATACAGTGAATGGCAGTAACTGTTTTAAGATCCATAATAAACTACCAGAAAGTAAATACATTAGCACTCTTATAAATTAGGAATAACACTAATTAAGGCAATGAAATCAGACTGTTTTAGGAGAAACAGGAATGCCTTTTTCCCAACTGTTCACTCAATGAGAAATAAAAAGAGCAAAGCACTTCATACTTGCTAATTATATTTGGTAGAGGTAGCAATAAAATATTATCGGAAAAATTAAACAAACTTTATGCTTGTGTGACAGAAAAGCATAAAACAGAAATGACGGAATTGAGAAACAACTTTTTTAAGTCTGGATTTCTTTTTTTTATGTTTTGTGTGAGTATAGATATTTGTGGACAAGCAAAAACTGTGATAGTTCCATCATATTATGTCTCAAGTGACTGGGAAACATGTTCTTCCCTGTTATCCCCCTTATTCTTGCAATCTCCACTGTAATTTCCTCGGGTTTTTTGCCACGTTATGTATACAGCTTTTATAATTTTGAGTGTTTGTTTTGTGCCTTGGAACTATTCCTGTAACTGCAGCTTTTCTAATCATTTCCCATGACTAAGCTTTAGTCCTGAAATTAAGAGATGAAACATGGAAAGAACTATAACAGCAAACATCCCTCCTAATTGTTTGGGTTAAATAGGCATTAGCAGCAAACATGAACCAGTTTTACACCTTACTAAATGGTGTTTATTTCATTGTATCAACTAGATTTGGTAATGCATTAAGTGTGCCCAGTTTAGAGCAAGATGCATGGCAAGAAACACTGTTATCCTGCACGTGGAGCTTGGCCAGTTACTTAAAAGGATTACACAGTGGGATCTCCACTGTTAGCAGGGACTGGACCCAGTAGTCAAATATTTCCTTCTAGTACAATGTTCTTAACAAGAAAGGATTAAAAAGCAGACAAAATACTCTTTCCCATTTTAAGTCGTCTTTTAAGCTACTTTCTATGTAATGAAATCTGCAGTAAAGCTGAGGATAATACTCTTTACTGATCACCCACATAGCTTTATTTGGAATAGTAAGATATAATATTTATTAAAAAAAAAAAAAGGTAATTCCAGGAAAAGCAGAACTGATGTCTTCTGGTTTGTCTTTGTGTATTATCAGCAATTAAAGCTTCTTTTGTGATAGGTCTTACTATATAACAATTTTTGTGGATTCTCTGGGATCTAATTTTAGTTGAATTTACACTGCAGTCTTTTTCTTGCAGATCATGGTCTATCACACCATACAGATATCTTGTTTCAGGCAACTTGCTGAATTTATAGGTTGTCTACCCACTTCTTGATGTGAGTTTCTGTTAATGAATTGCAAAGTAGTGATGGACAAAGAGCTCTACAGTTAGTTCAAGGCATAGTACATGCATAGAAATTCTGCAGGCCCATGGAATGGCACAAGCCACACTACCCCCAGGTGAAACAAGGGAGTCCAGAATGATATGTACTACGTGATAGGATAAAGATGGCATACATGGCAAAGGGCAATTTGATATGGGGAATTTCTACCTCTTGTATAATTGGGGAAACCTTAGAGGTGTGATTGAATGAAGGCAAGGGTGATGGACACAAAAAATGATGGCTTCTTAAACTAATGTGTAGAGAACCCTGCCAGGAATGGTTCATGTCTAGACCTAGCTAACCAGTTATCAGGCAGTATAAGCAAATTAGAATTGAGCCCCTGGGGGTTAAGTGACTACAATCTAATTAAATTTATTATAATTCAGAAACCAAATCCAATTAATACAAATATAAAAAGTATGACTTCCGACTGGCCTGCTCTGATGCCTCACGAAGAGGATTTTGATAGTACTTGTACACTGGAGAAGGTAGCTCTTGTGCAGCCCTGGAGCTCAGGTTATGGAAGACAAATCTAGAATTGGTTCTGTCTAAAGTTTGACATTTCAAAAAGAGAATAACTCTTTCCTCCTAGAAAATGCCCACCTACCAGTTGCACTAGTTACATTTGAAGTGATGATTCCTCCCTAATCAGTAAAAGTACATTAAAGACAGGATTAACATGAATATTATTAGCACTCCAGAGGCAAGACACACCTTTTAAGAGGTTGCACTTTAAAGGGACATCAGACATGGATATTAACATTACGCTATCATTCATTTTGCATTATGAGCATGTCTCCAATCCAATCACTGCAAACAGCTGAACAGTAGTGAACCACATATCTTATGGACCTACACTTGTTAAGCAGGCTCTTGTAGGCAAAACAGACAGTGAAACACATGCACAATTATTTCCTTGAGGTAGGATACCCACTTTTTATTTGATATCAGGACAGCATTTTGTAAAGGATGGGCACGCATCTATACAATGTGGCAACTGACCTGCCGCTGATAAGAACTCAAGTGGGGCTTCCCAGCTACCTCAGCTGTTACAGGCAGGATTAAACTTCTTATGAGCATGTATATAAAGTTGTAACAGAAAAGATCAGTGACTAGAAAAGATCACAGGCAGAAAACTGGGCAGTATAGCTCCCCCAAACACTCGTGTCCAAACTTTTCCACTGTCCACACAGAAGAAAAATTCAGGTTCATGCTACCTTTTAGTTTGAGTCCAAGCACATATAAGCCTGACATATATGTAAGTAGTACATGACAGAGGAACCTCTCCTAGAACATCACATGCCAGATTGGCAACTAGTGTTTGTAGGAAGCCTCAGCTCAGATTGTAGTCAAAAGTGTAGATGCTGGAAGCAATGTGGGTGCACAGAGTCAGCTTGATGAACAGCTTTCTCCAAGCTCATTTAATGTAGTGCCATGTGATCAATAAAGGAATGACTGGTGCTTTGAAAGAGGGATTTTTAAAATGAAAGGTTAAAAAGCCTCCCATGCTATAGAACTACTGTTGTGCACTGCTGTGTAATGCACAGCATGAGTATCTCTCTCTCCTCCCTACAATTTGCAGTGTCCCTCTTTAAAAGGCAATGCCATATCCATTAATGTACCAAATCATGATCAAAAGCAACACTCAAAGCCTACAATGTCTCATAGTCATATCTCAAGAGGACTTTTGCCTTCTAGCTCTGTTCTCTGGCCTGAAAAATCAGCACTTGGCTCTTTTAATACTTCCAATGGGAAGTGTTACTTTTGATTAAGCCTGTGTAACACATTTAACATCCAAGAGTCAACAATATAACTTATGAGTTACTGATTTCTAAGTTTATCAGACTTGATGCTAAACCGTGAAAAAAAAGGACACAAATTATGAAATGGCAAATGTAATTTTTCATCCATTAATGCAACAATGTGAGGTGCCTCAAGGCAATGGAGATGGTTTCTGGTGGCCAAATATGCACAGTTTGTAAGATATCCACAATAAACAAAAGAATTAGTCATCACATTGAAAAATATAGATAAATACCTCTGTGCCAGTAAAGACAAAACCTTTGTTAAATAACTGCAATTTCCACATGGCTGAGTCTGCCATTGATATATCTTCTGACTGGTACCATATTACAAGAGTAACCCCACTAATTTCAGTGAAATCAAGCAAGAGGTGAAGGCCTGCATAATGTAAGCACAAAGAAGATCCCAGTATTTAGTATTTACTAAACTCCCATAATGGACAATTTCTTTGAAGGCAACAGAAGTGAAGACCCAACTGTCATTTGATACAGAAATTATAATCTTTTTACTATAGAAAAACAGTGATTTAGAAGACACCATCTTAACAACAGACATATTCTCCTGGAAATTAAATGAAAGATGCCACAAGAAAAAAAAAGTAAAGAAAACATATCCTCCAGAACTGGATACAGAACATATCTTATAGAACTGCCTTCTTTTATTAAGTGCAACTTACTATTCATAAATTCATTTGACATAATAGCTTTGATAATTCTCAGTGAAATTTAGTAATCTTCATGACTTGAGAATAAGTTCAGGAAGGAACTCAGCTGTAGATAACTCAGCACATTCACTCTTCAGAAACTATCTAGAGAAAATAGTAAAAATCCAATAAAACAACTTTTTAAAACCAAACTCAATTCCAAAGCAAAATTACTTAGATTCTGTTTTTCACTTTATATTGCTCTATTTTCATTTCTGAGCGCTCTTTTGTTTTACAATTTTCATGTGCTTTTAAGCCACTGTAAATGTGCACTTTAAATTTTGTGTTTAACTTTTTTGCAAGTCTAGAGATATCTTTTCATCCAACAAAGGAACACACATAGCACTCATCTGTACGTATGTCTCTACTTGATACATCACCACTGATTAGAACACGTAAGGGTCTATCACACCAGGAGCGTCCCTGGCAGCACTGGGTCATTGCACTCAAGGGGTTAACTGATGGCATTTAATATACTTATCTGGGGGCAGAGGTTCAAGGCTGGAAAATACTTCCCCTCGTATTACCATTTGGTCAATTAGCAACCTTTAGGCCAGAGCTATGTGTTCATATTCTCTCGTAATCCTGTCAGGACTCCTTACGCATTCACCAGCAATGGAGTCCTGTGACTGAAACCTTCCCTGGCCAGGGTAGCTGAAAGACCAGCTTCTGATTCCTCACAGAAACTCTCCTATAGGCAATAAAACAGCAGTTATATCACAACTGCTCAAATGGCAAATGTGAAGTGACTGCTCCAGTATAAGATGCTGCCTGAAAAAAAGGAGATGGGGGTAGCTCATTTGACAGAGCTGTTCACACTTTTTCTGCACAGCTGAGAGACATTAGCTTGATTTCTCAAGATCGGTGTGTTTTCCAGAGCAGCGAGTTAGAAAACCCAGCAGCCTCACAGATAAGCTGGGTCTGATCATACATGTTTCAAAGCTCAGGCACCAAAACCCATCTCAACAACAAACAAAAAAAACCAAACAAAAAAAATTCAAACAAAAACAAAGCAAAAAAACCCGCACGGAAAGCTGAATATTTTCACTAGGTCAATAGTTCAAACGAAGGAAAAAGAAAAAGTAAAAGAAAAAGAAATAAGGATTTAATGACCTGTCTCTAGACCATCTTTCCCACAATGATATCCCATCTAGCTCACGATTCCAATGATGGGTTTTTGTAGATCTTTGGGCAAAATTCACTTGTTTTAGTCAAAAAGAACAAATTACCTATTTTCACATAGACTGGAGATGACTGGTAACAACAAACCAGTTCAATGGATTTGAGAATTAAGCAAAGCAGGATACAGTTTGTGCTAAACAAGGAAATGAGATTTTTGGTTTTTTTTTAGCTTTGATTGCTGTCTGAAGCTAAAAAATTCTATTTTATACTGAAAGACTCAGTCAGGAAGATTCATACTCAGCGCTGCTGGTTACTCATTTACCTTGCCCAGAGTAATTATTACTCCTAAAATATCAACTTTTTGAATACCTAACTATGGATTGAGATTTTTCTTTTGGGTAGCCATTTTTTTTAAACTTGCAGAAAAAATATATTTTACCAAACTCATTTTATCACAGTCACTGATAATCAACATTCCTGTAGAAAAAGATATATAAAACATGATATCATTTGGTAGTATCAGACCTATTTTAAAATGTGTGCTGTATTACAATACAGTTACTCAGCGTATTATATATAATTATAATAGCTCCATCTCTGTCAAAGAGAGTAAAAGCAGCAGAGACTATTTGTCTAGAAAATATGGAAATCTGTTGAAATCAACAGATTTGGAATGTGAAAATTTGCAAACCCACTCTTTTGACTTATTCAGTGAAGGGCAATCTAAGCTGGGCATCTGTTGCCACTAAAATAAATGACAGTGGGACACTACCATCATTAAAGCTTAATTATCATACGGGTAAAAATAGAGAAAAAATATAATTAGTAATTTTACCTTCCCTAGGTAGCTTTGATATCAGTATATCCCAATTACTGGATTTTTTTTTTCAAAATAATAGAAATAATTTCAATTCTATTGATTACAGGGGATCTTGTAATCTCATCTCACAGCAGAAGAAGAATGGATAAAACAGAAATGAAAGGAAACAGAACAAATTGGCAGTAACTTCTAATTGTGAACACCCCTCTTTATCTCCATCAATGCTTCTAGTTTTATGTTGCTTTAACTACAGTAAGTACCATCTAATTTTCTAATATCTAAACTTTACAATAATATAAAGATATATTTGTTTTAAACTACTAGGCATACTTCTCATTTAGTTATAATGACAAAACAGAAATTTTACAAGAAAAAAGTCAAGTTAATACATGAGAGAGATAGATCACAGCCATATAGATTTAGGCTTTAGCATTCTCAATAAAATGAAAAAGACTGTGCAGGTATAACGTTCCTCTTTACTATAAAAAAAAGACAAAGCAGCCAGCAGAAAAGCTTTTTCCTATCTTGTAGAGTTGCAGACAACATATTTTTCTGAAAAGTATTTCCTTTTTTTTCTGCTGAGACACACTTGATTCCAAACCCTCAGTATATTTATAAAGTGATGTGTTGCCTTCATTAAAATGCCAAGGTCAGTCCTTTCTAATTCAGGATGTCTCACTGCTTTACTCATATTTGTTTCAATCTCCATTAAATACAATTGATAATAATTGATCTCTAATTATTTCAATTCAGACTTTGAAAACCTGACTTTTTACTTCAATTAAAATACATTACCCATTATTTTCTACATTAGTTTACAAGCAAGATGTATTTTTGAGTCAGTCCTTCCTCAGAAGTCCTCACCAACAAGTGTTCCAAACTTTTTCAAAGGAAAACAGAAGGTAATTAGATACAAATATGGGATATCTTACTGGAATGTTCTAAAAGATGGGTATGCAAGATGTGCAACAAACCTCCATAAAGAGTCAATATGAGACTCATACTTTGATACATTTCAGGTGCCTGTTTAAAATTAATGTTTGTCACTGTAAGAAATTCTGTGGTGAATGTTTAGACTAAAATCAGAATAACAGCGGTGATCACAGCTGGGAGCAAGTTTGAAAAAGAAGCAAAAATAAACAATCTACTCTCTAAATCGATACCACTGATAATGTAGACCTATACTTTTTTCATATTGACTGAAAGCTGGGAGTATGTTGACCTAGGTCTGAACTCACTGCCATGCCATCTATATGTATCATGTGCTCTAAAAACTAATTGGTTGATGGACTTGCGCATGGAGGCGTGAAAAACTTTATAATGCTCAGTCACAGCAGGATAAGACCAGAAGAAGACATTAACAGGGACTGAGGAGGATGACATGGTAACAAGAGTGAAGAAACGCGTGTCCTTGTAGACAAAAAAGACTAGGGAGTTTAAGTAAGCAAGAACCAATTTTCCTTTCTCACTGTTAAGAAAATCCTCACAGATATTTTGCTAATTTTTGTCAAAACCAGGCTTTATTGTTTTAATTCATTGCATGTAATAGGGAACATGGCAATAGTTCCATATGACAGAGATGAATGCAGTATAAATGCCTAAAGTGTAGTCACTTTTCCTCTCATATTGCATTCAAATTTTCTTTTAGAACAGCAAAAGATTGAAGGGAGATTTTTGCTGTTTTTTTCAAGAACCAAGAGCATTTTTTTAACATGACTTTCACTTTTAACAGCAATAACTACTAAATTCCATTTGCTATCATTTAATTTCAGCATGTGCCCAAAGTCTCTCAAAAACACCTTTTTGTTAAGATTTTATAACTATTGCACAGTTTGCAGCTCTTACTGCTACTTCTTCCATTACTAGAATTCCTCTCATTCAATTAAAGACAAAGTGGAACACTTTAACTTAACTACTTATACTTAACTACTTCTGTAGTTAATCCATTAAAGAATGAGAACCATTTTATAAACATTTCTATCGTAAAGAAACCACTCTCTGTACAACCACATAGTTCATGACTTGCATTCCACAGCTGACAGGCTTGATACATAGCTTAGCAAGCTAATACTAACTTTTTGCCTACCGGTCCTTTGAACTTTATCTTCAGCTGGGTAGGTGACTTCTCCATCCCGCTAAACCACCATGATCTGCTCCCCAAAGTTGTATTAACCATGTGGTTGTTAGACTGTTCTAGCAATATTATAAACCATGTATGACATCAACAATGCAAAATACTGCAGCATCTCTTCCCAGCTACCATATACCAGGTGCATAAAACCTGTTCTCCACTTCTTGTTCTGTTTTGCCACTAAATATCAAAAGTGAAATAATCCTCATGTCATTCGCTCACACAAGGATTATTGGAATGAAAGATGACTAATGCCCATGCATGAAGATGACAATTGACAACAATTTTTTGCTTGTCTCAGTGGAGCTTTCAACTATCAGGATTATTTTATCTGCACGGAAGATGCAGATTATGACGTGCTTCTTCATTTCACCACTTCTTAGGAACGACAGACTATTATGAACCTCATGTCTGCCTATTCAAGCTAGAGTAGATACTTCTGAGCTTCCTAATATAACCTTCTCAAAATAAAGGCTCTGGAGTCCAAGAGCAAACACAACAGACATTAAGTCAGCTTAACATACTGATGGAAGGCATAGGGATAAAATGGTAAAACCTAAGAAGAAGAGAATACTTCAGTACAGATATAATTGACTGGAAGAACATTAGCATAGCAAAACGTAAGAAGAGAAAAACCTATGTTAAATGTGAAGTACTACCTGTCATTGAAATTAAAAGCACTCATATCTTGCATATAGCCTGTAGTCTGAGTATTGAATCATTATTAATACCCCAGTACAATTCACTCTCCTTCTGCAAAACAAAAGTGAAGTAGTTTGGAAACAGTTAAAATGCTTAAAATTATTTAAAATTAATTTATATTAAAAAACAAATGAGAACCATGAGCTAGAAGATGCTATAAAATCTAAAAAATAGGTCACTAAGAATGACATTTACTAGTGTTTTCTGATGAATTTCGAAGTCTTCTGTAAGAATACTGGATATGAAGCTATTGCAGTACTGAATATGGGCAGTACAAACCAGAGAACTCCAAACAGGAACAGCAGTGAAAAGAAAACACTAAGGCACACAGATGTTCAAGCCAATGCTTGCACATACTGTAGGAACTGCTATTCCCACCTTAAATTTTTGCTTGCTAAGATAAATGCCATTGTTTTTACATTTTGATAAATTGGAATGTTGAGTCCATCATATAATCATATGTACCTAACTGATTTAACCGTGAGATGAGCTGCAGGACTGCAAATCTTTAACTACAACGTGTACCAGCATAGATGAGAATGCTTACCCAGGCTTAGGATGGATCATCTTGCACTGTGCAGCAGTGGGTCCTGAGACTTTAAGAAATTCCCATCTAGATTCCCCTACAATGGACAATGGCAATTGAAACAATAGAATAAAGGATGTGTCCTTTTTAGGTCCTTAAAAAATCAGAGCTGCTAGGAGAAAATTTGCCTCAGATACTATTGGTAAATTTGCTGGTTAATACTCGTGAACCTCACACTTGAGGAGACAGGCATCCAGGTGGGTAGGACAGGAGGAATGTCAAAAGATTTGTGACTGGTTCAACCATTTCCAGTTTGTAAGATAATTTTTTGGTTGGTTTTTGGTTGGTTTTGTTGGTTTTCTTTTAACGCCAGAATTCTGCTGGCAGCCATTTCAACAGCTTGTCTTCGGCTGTGAGACAATTTCTCTTTCCATGGGATCAAAAGATATAAAAATAACAACCAAACATACTGCAAAAATACAGATAATGCACTGTGTAACATCCAACATACTGTAAAATAGAGCATTATTAAATTAAAAAAAACAAACAAAACTGATCCCCAGAATGCCGGGGATCCTTCTCCTGTGTGAAGGAGGAGTTCCTCCTAAATATTTGAAGCTAAAATCAATACTAGAGAAAGATATCCTCCCAAAGAAGTGGAAAAATAATTAAAGTATTTATACACATCATACATTCCTCAATAAGTTTTTCCCTTATTTTGTTGAATGAGAAGGAGGTTGCTAAGCTTTTCTTTTGGGGGGGGTGGGGGTGAAATGTATTTCAGTATTTCTAACCATGTTTATTAGCCCCATAATAAGTTATAAGAAGATATTTATTGTTTCTCTTTGCAGTGTTGCCACAATATAGGAATTACATATCTTTTCACTCAATTACTTCAGTATTGTCATTTTAAAAGAAATGTGGCACTGCCATCCAAACCCAGTGTGCAGTACCTTAATTTCAAACATAGCTTTCCAAACTAGCAAATACACCTAGGCTACCAATATCTGTGTAATTTGATATGCTGACACATTTTTCTCTGTCTCATTTCAGTAACTCATTGCCATAGGCTACAAACAACTGTCACTCCCTGAAATGTCACACATAATTAATACACTGTAAATTTTAAAAGAGGAAGTTCTTCAGATCCCTTGTACAGGGCATTTCTTTCACTTTCTCTCTTACCATGCTGTCTAATGTTGATGTAAATTCTATTTTCAAGGTAGCCATATTTGGATAGTCAGTGAAAAATCTCTTACATCACAATATTCTCAAACCTTTGGTTGAATTTACATAAGCATAGAAGCTCAGCTAAATATGCTAGCCTGCCTAAGATGTGATTCACTGATTGCAAGTGCAGCTTACACAGTATAAATATGTACTTATGCTTTTGGCCCTACAGTGCTTGTAAGCTTGTGCATAAACAAAAAACCTACTCCATATATTCTGTACATATTTTGACTATCTGTAGACAAACACAGTACTACATACTTTGAAGATATATTTTGAAGATTATTTATGAAGTGCTGTACCTAAGAACTGTGACTCCTGGAGTCTTCAAGCCAAATGTTATCCAGGAAACAATTTCTTTCCCCTGGTTCCTGGTTTCAGTTACTACAAGAGCTGTGTAGTTATCCATATGATACCTCTGGTAGAGCAGCATGTGTACACAGACACAGTTTGCTTCCACAAATGATGTTTGCCCACAAAACTATTTGCAGATTTAGCTGCATAGTCAATTAAAGAGTAAAGCAGCCCTAGGTCTGAATACCTCATTACAATCAACTTCTTTGAGATGCAGAGACTTAACTGCAACAATGACTGAAGTCTTGCAGTACAGCTGAAAAGCCTTCCTCTTTGTTTCATTTTGCCACTCAGTCTTAGCCTTGCTCCCTCATTTTTGCTTTCCTATTGCTATTTTAGCCATCAATCTTAATGCAGGCAAAACAGTATTTGTTGCAGTCCTTTACCAGCAACTAAAATGTGAAACATAGACTTAAAAATTCTGCTTACATTAGATTGTTCAATAAACCTGCAAGTGTCTTACCAGATAGGTGCTAATAATATTATATAGGCCATACAATTTAGATCCTTTTAGTAAGAAAAAACTAGAATGCAGCAGACTCACCTTTAAATGCAACTTTATGATTATGACACACAGTATACTTAGATTTTCTTTACGCCTGGACACAGTGAATCTGTTCAAGTGTACCATTGTAAATCTGTTGCACCACCAAGAAAGAGGTACCTAATAACCTTACATCTTTTTGGAGCACTTTATGGGTGTGTCTACGTGCTCTTGGCTGCCAGTTTTAAGGTCCCAAAGACAGATGGCTAAAGCCATTTGTGTCCCCACTGTCATCCCACATTCACTCACAACTGATGCCCATTGCACTCAACTCACTTCAAGAGGCTTGTTGGGCTCATTTGCTTTTGCACTCAGCAATGAGAGGCCTTTTCAGGATTAAACATGAAGTGATTCTTGTGCATTTCACACATCTTATCATCTCCCAGCACACTCTGTGAGAGTCTCACTGGCTCAGTCAGGACTGAAGTCCCTGCACAAGCAATCTGCATAAGCATTTTTGAGCTGATAAAATCTGAGATATAAGTGGCTCCCCTGCCTTAAAGCCAACACACCTGAAGTTACAAGACACAGAATTTCTTTGCTCTTTACTCTCATCTTGATAGGCCTAAGTACAGCCCCAGTCAGAAGACTTCTATATTTGTCTAGATCTAGGCAGACTCCTGAAACTTGCATGATAGTCTTCAGAGTGCCTTTGACAGATTTCCTGACCTGCTCTTTCAAGTCTTAAGAGAACCACAAAAGTCTGGGCAACTTTTCCATGTATTCTGCATTTCCAGCTGAAACTTTCTTGTTGGGAACCAGTTCTTTTGCACCAAAGAAGAGATTGCATGTGAGCCAACAATGGGTACTTAGGGACTCTGAAATCAAATATGTGAGCTTGCTATCTGAGTTACCATAAAGGCACAAAGTGCAGTACTAACCACAGTCTAGGCTCTTACTCTCAGAGAACTTCTGTTTGTTTCCACCTCTGTGTTCCATTAACCAAGCAGGCTACAGCTAAGAATCAAACCAAGCTTCCAGCAAGGCCAACTTTATCCCTTATTCATTCAACCTCATCACAGAAGCACAGAAAAGCCTGAGTTGGAAGTGACCCAAAAGGATCATAGTGTCCAACTCTTAACTGAATGGCCCATACCATTATTTTCCCTTGTGAACAAATTGAAGAAATTGGCATTCTGATTTAAACAACAGCTTCAGTGTACATTTTAATATCACATATCCTGCACATTTTCCACATATTTTTACAGAAATTAAATATTTTGGAAAGTCACTCATTTTCTGTGATTAGTTTTTTCTCTGCAGATACATATCTGACATGTTCTAATATGTTGTTAGAAGCTCGTTTCCAGTTACAAAACCCCTTCCTTGGCATTTTCATTAAACAAAAAAAGCTATTTTTCTGCATTGAACGAGCTAAACTTGCTCTGGTTTTGACCTGAGTAAGGATGACAATTTATAGTCTAGCTTGCTTATATGAAAGATTAATAAAAAGAGAATTTTTCCCTTCCTATAATAAAATGTTTACTCTCTAATAAATTATCTTCTGTCTGGACTGTCTAAAAACAGCTGGCATTTAGATATAGGGGAGAAGGGAGAGCTCTATCACAAGTTTGAAATTTCTCAGTGTGAGAAGCATACAAATACACTATTCACTGACACCAATTCTATCAATGTATTTACTATTACATCTAGCCAGATACTTGTTTCAAGATACTCAATGCATCAAAGACACTATTTTATATAGTCTAGGAAGTCTGCAGTTTGTGGAAATTGTGGTTATTTAGCTAATTGAACTCAAAGACATTGAGAAAACTGTGTAAAATGTCAATAAGAAAGCATTTATATAAATTTTCTCTGCTACAATCAGTAATTATTTTTCTTAAAATGTGATAAAGAAAATTCAAGTGTCCTCTGAAGAGTTACAGCATTATTCAGAGACTGAACTCAGTCTTTAATGTGTGAAACAGAAGGATTATAATTTTGCTTTTAAAGGAAGTACAAATAGAATTTAATTATGGAATTATGTCTGATGCTTCACTGATACTGAGTGCGCCTTGTAAAGCAAAATAAAAGACTGTCTCACAAGAAAATAACATTATTATCTCCCTAGCACAAAAAAACCTCTTACCATCTCATCTGCAGCTGTACCTGGTTTATTAATCTTTATGAAGAAGATATTATCATAATATCTAGACTATAAAAAACTTGTAAAACACCAGTTTTATGAGTGATGGTTCAGGAAAATCCCTGACCAAAAGAGAAAATCATTGATATAAAGAAAACCACCCAACATATTAGTTCGGCTTCACTCCTCAGGAAGTCAAATTGTGAGCCATAATAAATAGAACTGGATAATTGCAGGACATCTACCAAACCATTTAGAAGTACCCTGCTATATCTGTTCATCATTCACATGAAATCTAGGAAAGGTTGTAGCAAGTGACATAAAATGGCCAATGGCTACTGGCCACACAGGTATCCTGCTGTGAAAAGTTAGTGCCAAAAAATTACTCTCCTGTGCTTAGGACACCTGTGGGTGAATCCTCTATCACACCAAAAGCTGCTAGCTGGCAATCAAGTTCAAACACCTGATCACTAGATACATGTGTATTTACTCAGTCCATCTGCGGCACAGAACATGTGCCAGAAGCGTGACTAAAAGTGAGTAAGAAAGGAGTAGTATAGTGTACCACATGTTTAAGAAACAGTTAATAAATCTGCACTAAATATTTTATTACTTTTAAAATTCACAATCAAAATGCTCCAAAGAAAGTGTAAACATCAGATTTTTTGCCACGGGATTTACAAGTTGTTTTTGTTGTTGTTGTATTTGTTATGTTTTGGAGACACTGGTGTTGTACTGAAACCTTTTTTTCAAATCACTTAAAATTTCATATTAAGAGAAACTTCTGAAAAAACCCAAACTTAAATCAAATAATTTCCCAACTGATTTCATTAGTTTGTCAGAACATGTTCAAAATCAGATCACTGGTACTAAATGCAAACTTTCTGGTACACATGGGTGAAAGGAGATCTAATGCATGACGGGATAAAGAACTGCCAGTCTTGTTAAAAACCGAGACTAATCTAAATCTCACTGAAGCTAATGGGACTTTCCATTAACTTCTACAGTCTTTGGATCAGGTCCTATAGTTTATTTTTCTCTGTCCTTTTATCTTCTCTGCCTTTCAGATTTGTTTTTCTCCTTTATGTGTTACAAGAGCAGCACTGAGAGCTGAAATGGACAATGCTTAGCTAGTAGTCATTCTCTGGTAATTAGACCGAGCCTCAAACACCTGACCTGCACATCTACGGATATCAAGCACGTCTGAGTGCCCAATTACCCAGGAGTATTAAGAAATAGGTATGGAGGATGGGCAAATGATTTGATTCTTAAACTCTTCTGTAGTTGATGCTGTGCATGCTCCTTCTTCAGCACAGACTAGAAGACCCAAAGAGAGACTGGAGGTCAAACCCTGTCTGAACCATGATATGCTGTGAACAATTTCTTCATATCGTTTAGGATCTTTGACCTTTAGAAAATCTACAGCATTCATAATTATATCTAAAGCAGCTTTGATGGTGTCTTCCCCTATAATGGATTCACAGACATGAATAATACTCCTTAATTTTCAAGTATATCTTTCTCAAATTAATATTTCAAAGAGAAAAACCCTTATCTTGTTAAGAAGAAGAGTTTTAGGGTAGTAGCTCTTGCATAGGATGATACAGTTTGGTGGCCTCTCTTGTTAAAAATGTTCTAGTACCCATCTAATGCCCACTTATTTATGGATTTTAGACTAAAAGCCCTTTTTTGCCAGTTTTCTTCACAAGCACTTATCTCAGCATCCTCATTAGATGGTTTTTCTCTTTTCTTTTTTTTCAAGGCCTATCCATGCCCTTGGTACTTTCTTTTGTTCCATTCTGCAAAAGGAATGGCTTTAAAGGATCTCTCTCTACCAGTTTCAACTTTTTTTCCTTTGTAATTAGCCTTATTTGAGGAGCAGAAAAGTAGAAGACCAGAGAGAAATAATAATAATAAAACCCCCTGGTGAACAAAGCAGATGATGTTCTTTACTTCAATCATATGCTGTATAGCCTGAGTCAAAGAACTTGCACATCTTTTTTTTTTTTTAAATCTGACTCATACAGTACATGCAAGCCAGCTGAGAGACAGTTTTGAAGCAAAAGAACAGGAATGCTTTATTTAGCTGGTTATTGTTACTACCAAGAGCTTATTTGAATGTTATAATTAAAGAAACCTTTTGCAGATAGCAATTTGAAAAGGAATGATATGTTTGCCATCATCTGCTGAGAAGGAATATACTGATAGTGTTAATACACAAGAATGTGAATAAGAATATATTTATTATATTAATTGGCATGTGTATGAATCTTTGAAAAATAAGCAGTGAAATAATACATTGGAACTAAAATGGAAACTGAACATGAACTAATGTAGAATTAAGTCTAGAACTACCCATATCATAGCTAAATCTGGTGTCACCCTTTATTCAAATAATCAGGGAGGTAAATTTCTTTGCTAATTCTCTTTCAAACTGAAAAAAATACCCAATACATATTGGCAGTCCTGACAAACCTTTAAACTCTAGAAGGTATTTCATAATACACAACACTGGTGGAAATACAGAAATTTGAATTTGTAGTGATTTTGAAACTCACTTGTGATTGGATCAGAAGAACCAAGAAAAACAAAAAAGAGTCCCTTTACTAAGAAAGTGAATAGATTTTATTCTAACTTTTTACAGACTTAAAGAAAAACCAAATATTTGTACCTATAATATCAGTTTCTGACTTCGTACATTTTGTTTGCATTTTTCTGTCTTTTTTCCTTCTTGGTATGCAGTTCTTGCTAGAATTAACATTTACCAACAAAAGCATATTTGAATTTTTAAAAAGCATAACTCTCCTCTAAAAGTACTTCCAAACATTTCCATTAACCAGAGGTACAGAAGATATTTTACCACTGGAAATCCACAGCTGTGAAATCATTAGCCTTTTAAAAAAAAATCTACGAATTACGTAAGTATTTTTATTATTCATATCACTTTGAATAAGTACATAAAATTTATTTTGACCGTTATTTATTACTGTTAATTTCCACAGATGTTATAAGATTATCTAATATTTACTATAAAAGAAGCAACATACATGCAAAGCCTTGATCTTTTAATTTTCATTTATATGTCTAACTTGTAATAATTTTGGAATTATCCAAGTTAAACTAATTTTGATGAGTACTCAGTTCAGTTAAATATTTCTACTTCTGTGAATTTTACTCACACTATGAGATCTTTTTGAGTCTGCAAAACTGAATTGAGTCACTCCAGTAAGATGGTTGCCATTTGTTCTGCTGCTTGTGTCAGAACAACGACCATTTTTGCCACTTATTCTTTTTAGTTCTAGACAGAATTATAGTGAAAATAAAGCAGTATGTATCATTTCAGAATGATCACTGTATGTGATTGAACCTTAATAAATAAGGTCTGAATTTTGGACAGAAAGTTCAGACATTTGTTATCTAAATAGGATCACTCTTCCTCATTTTGCATATCATGAACCCAATCAATCTACCAACATTCTGTGTATCAAGATGAGTAGGTTCACACTTGCAAAATGGGGGACAATTCACCAGTTTGCTGATGCTAAAACCTGCAAATCTGAGGTGGTCAAGTCTCTCAGTATTTTATTTCTGTACCCACTCAGATATTTGCCTGTGCTCCCTGCTCATTTACAAGATTGCCTCAGATAATGCAAATGCATTATGCAATCCATGTTCACAACAGAACTATCAAATTTTGTTAGGGGCCTGCATTGCTTAAAGAATTACATCTGTTTCTGTTAGTATGCTTAAGATACTCAGATATACTATATTTTATCAGATAAAGGACTTTCTTTTTTTGGAAAGGGAAGTTTACTTCCTCTTTTGATTTCATATTTTGTATACTTTCTTTTATATGTTAAGTTACAAGCTGACATGTTAAATTGATCCTCCAGCTGAACCCAGCTATGGCCTCAATATGCACAGGAAAGGCAGATGAGCATCACAGACTTGGTAAAAATCTATACATGTGCAAACACCTGTGGTACTTCACCTGCATGAAGTTTGGCATACAAAACATCTGTGGGAAAATTAGAAGCTGACTCTTGCTCAGGCTAAGGGAAGGTGAAGAGATTTATAGAAGGGGTTAATATTTCCTTCTCTCCTTAATAATCCCAACCTAACATACTAAGAGGAATATAGAATGAATGCAGTAATTTTTACTGCATCATGCTAGAATAAGCATAATTGGATGCAACACACCTTTTAAAAATCTTTCCAGTTACATTGTACAATTAAATTTCATTTAGTAGGATGTTGCATAGATTATCTTGAATATGAAGTATTTTCTTCCCTTTTAATTTGTAGGAAACTTGCCTATCTTTTAGCAGTAATTTACTTTGTCTGGCAGTAGGCATTTTAAACGAATATTTCATACATGAAATTACTCCTCCCTATGTTTTAAAGAAATTAAACAGAAATTTAAAGGCTGAGAGTCAGTTTTCTCAATTTAAACTTGTACCTATGCTCTCAATCTATTCTTTGGCCAGCTTGTATTTGTGCTCAGGATTGCCCTGATCCAGGTGCAGGCCCTTGCACCTGGCCTTGTTGAACTTCATGAGGTTACCCACTTCTCAAGCCTGTCAAAGTCCCTCTGGATGGCATTTCTTCCCTCCAGTGTGTTGACTGCACCAAACAACTTGATGTTGTCAGCAGACTTGCTGAGAGTGCACTCAATGTCATGGACAACGTTGCCAAAAAATATGTTAGACAGTGCTGGTTCCAGTACAGACCCCTGAGGAACACCATTCATCACTGGGCTCCACTTCAAGCCAGAACACTTCGAATACAACCATCTCACTAATTCCTTAACCACTGCATGGTCCATCCATCAAATCCATGTCTCTCTAGTTTAGTGACAAGGATTTCATGCAGGAAAGTGTCAAAGACTAGTTAAATGCATCCCACTTTGGGCAAGAGGCTGGAGTAAGTGACCTCCATAAGTTCCTTCAAAACAATTTTTCTATCATCCTGTGACTAAACTGAATGAATCAATACGTTAATTAGACACAATCAACTTTTGACTTTGTTACTCATTCACAAAAGAGAGATGTTACTTAAACCCCCTCTTTTTCACAGAATCTTTCTTCAGATACCGAAAGCAGAAGCATTAGATGGTTCTGAATGCCTTTTATACAGAATGACTATCTTTGGTTTCATGGCCAAATACTCTTACAGACCAGCCTACCCCCTTGATTATGGGTTTCATATTCAGCAGAGACAGAAATCTGCTCTGTGCTGACAGACATGAGGACCATAGAATTGGTTCAGTCCTGCTGTGATTGAACCAATTACTTGTTCCTTTGTGAAAATGCATTTATACACAAATAACATCACAAATGTTGTGAGTCTAGCATGTTGTCAGCTCAGTTAAAATGGTATTCCAAAGCAGAAGATTTGGAATAAAACAGATGAGGAAGAATCAGAACTATAATGACTGGTAACACACAGACCTCAAAAGTGTCTTTCTATGTTACTCATGACTGATGTCAGACTCCTGCTGCTAAAGGCAGTTCTAATCCTGTTCAGGAACCGAAGAAATGTCCTCTTTAAATCAACCCCATTTGCTTTCTCCATCGCTACTTTAAAGAAGTTATTCTAGGGCTCATTCCTCTTAAACTAAAAAATGTTTTAATTTGCAATGAAAGGCATATCCAGATTAAATCTTGTTTCTTGTGCCAACTCAGATAATTTGCCATAAAGAGATCTACCTGCTACCAAGGATTGAGCACTGGTAAGAAAATTTGTTTCTTGATTGAAAATGAAAGCAAATTTACTTTTGTTTGCAAATAAACAAGAAGAGCTTTGCCACAAGTTCCAAAAGTTAAAACCAAATTCTTTGTGCTTTGTCCAGCACCTCTTTTTCTTTATATTTAGTAAGTAAAACAAGACCCTGGGGAGCCACAGAGCAGCAGGAAAGAAAGATAGAAACCTATTTCTGAGTTTTGAGTGGATCAGCCTCTACAGGACTTGGCCTCAGCCATGCATATGAGCTCCCATATCCTCAACACTAATGCTGCAATGGCGCTCTTAATGCCCCAAGTATTGCTAGTAGCCTGAAAACATACACAGCAAACCTTTCTCAGTACAGTCTGAGCTGAAAGCATCCATGGCCAATCTGTTCTCACCAGACTTTACAAATCTTGCAGGCACCTAAAAGGGTTATCTCAAGTCCTCCTCACAGTAAATAAAATATTGTTTAAAAGGCTTTTGGGGATCCTCAGGGCATTCCAGTATTGCCAGGAAGATGCTTTACCCTACCTAGTAGAGAAATACATAACAATGTGCTTTAAAAATTAAAAATTTAAAAGAATGTGAATAATTGCTTCCTGTCAATTTTCTAGGCTGGCATCACGTAATTCAAGAGTGAACCATCTCAACAAATTCGTTTGGAAATGTCTGTCTAGCCTGTGGAAAAGCTGTGTAAAACTGTGTACAGAGCACAATACATAATGAAGTTTACACTTGCTTTGGGTTTGTCCTGAGGAATGTACAGCATTTCTGACACAGTTTCTGTCAGTGTTACCAGCTACAATATGCCGCTCAGTAGCACAGGAGTCTATTTCCTGTTCAAAGGGGAAAAAACCGACTTAGATATTTATAGGTTAATTGTCTCAAAATATTATCAGTTGGTTCTCCTTAAAAATAACTAAGCATCTGCTTTACCAGAATTAATGAAAAAGAATATTATTAAGTAGATGTTAAGATTACTGGGCAGGACAGAAAAGTCATAATGAAACCAGTATTTTACTACCTGCTTCTTTAGGTTTGCACAAGCTACAGTCTCAGACCACTCCCTTTTGACGTGACCATAAGACTGAATCAAAATTAAATTGATTAGGGTCTTGTACTCCGATTTGCTCAAATAATTGCATTTTTTTCCAACATGCACCAAAGGGAGCTGTGTGCACAATCGGGAGGTGAGGGGGATAAATCCTACCAGCAGAAAGCCTATGATTTACTTCAGTATTTTTCTGAATCATGAAAATAGAAAAAGTGAAATAGTAAGACATATTTGATTATAGTACACATACACCAACTAAAAGGCCATCAAACTTGAATACATTTGTACACAGAAAAATCTCTGAAAATTGTGCTGCTTGAAAATGTTAAAGCAACAGAATGTCTCAGGAAAGCAATAGTCAAGCAAACAATTACACAGTAAAAAAAGTTTTTTCAGAAGGATTCTGGGGGAGGTTTTTTTCTGTTTGTTTGGGTTGGTTGCGGTTTGTTGTTGTTATTAGTTTTCTAGTTATTTTTATTTTGGTTTTGTTTGTTTGTGTATTGGTGTTTCAGTTTGCTTGTTTGCTTTTGTTTTCTTTCCCCAGAAAACAGATTCATTTGCTTGTTTTGATTTGATTGATTTGATTGTTTTGCTGCTTTAAAAAAAACCCAAGTTAGATTCAAAGCAGATTCAAACCATGAATAATTTCAAACTGTATGGCTTCCTTTATCTCAAAGCTAAAGGCATATTCACATTGTGACCAGATCAATGCACACAGCACAATGAAACTTCTGCTATGATTGTAATATAAATAGCTTTCATATTAAATTGGACGTATGTTAAAGACTAAAGAAAGAATATTGTTCTTAAAGATAAGGTAGAAAAATTACAGATTTGAGACAGGAGTAAAATCAGACATTCTCAAGAGTTAAGCTTCCTTGCTTCCACCAGTGTTGCCAAGGTGTCTTGATCGCCCTGGGCAATGAATCTATTACAGACTATACACCTATTCCACTACTTGCATGTATTTGTATAAATACTTTGAAGGAATCATACTGACTACTGTGGCTGACTTCCTGAGCAAAGACTACTACAGTTCAAAAAGAAGACTAAAGTTACCAATTGAGCTACAGAACTACACAGAAAAAAAACCCCCAAACCACAAAAAAAACCCCCACAAAAATAAACAAATAAACAAAACAAACAAACAAAAAACCCCAAACAAATCCCCCCCCCCAAAAATAAACAAAACCAAAAATCCACACAAAAAAACCAACAAACCAAAAACATTTTGGTTGGAAAACTAGCTGATAGTGAATCTGTTCTCTCGCTTGTTAAAAATTGGACCATGCTGCTCATTTTCATTTGTCTTGCTTTCATTTCTAGCCTCAGAATTTCCCCACAGATATCCAAACACAATCTGGCTGTATAAATGTATGCCTCATGCCAAAATAAAACTTTTTAGACTACAGTCTGTTTCTTAACATGCTTTGGACTGAAAATTCAGAAACAACACTTGCAAATCAGTATGAGTATTATGGAGAGTTTAAAATATATTATAAAAATTCTTAAAATTGTAAGGGTAAAAAGTTTTGAATAAGTTGCATTTTTAAAGCAATATCCAATTCTTAACTTTGGTATCTTGGATACCATTATTTGCCTAATACGGATCAATTTCAGAAAAGAAAAATTCAGATGAAAAGAAAGAAAACAAAGAGGAGGAGAGAACTACTCCTCACCGACCAAACTGACTGGCAGTAGTCCTCTTAGTTATCTCGAAAGCTGTGTGATGCCCTGGTGAACTTAGAAGTCATTTCTTGCTCTTCTTCATTCCTTGAAGAACCAGCTTTCTCTGTTCCTCTCTTGTCCTCTAAACACACACTGACCAAACAATTTTCTCTTACTCTGCAGGAAAAGGGTAGTGAAGGTTTGCCTTTAGTGGACCACAGAGGCAAAACATTGTTTTCACCTCTCCCCATTGTTCTCTCAGGGCATAGCACTCCTGACTTCAAGGCAACATCAGCAGTATTCATTCACAAGCCTAGCAAGAATACCCATTAGTTATACTCAAGACAGTATTACTGAGCCTTTTCTCTACGTTCTATGTACTAACTCAATATAAAGTCACAGTTCTGATTATTGATCAAATAAAAAATTTCCACTTGAGCAGTCCTGACAGAAAGCTAGGAGATTTGCTGCACAGCAGCACAATCCTTCCATACATGTAGCCCATATACTGACGTTTCCTCTGAAGTTTTATGTCCTGACAGCTCTGTCCCTGGAGTGCCTTGGGATATGCCTGAAATACTTCTTTCCCCTCTCTTTGATCTTTATTGGCTCTCCACCCCAACAGGAGACACCAGCCTCACACTGATCCTGTTCAGCTTGCCAAAGAGCATTCCCCAGCTGCAAGGTGCCATAAACATGGCTTGAGATAATGGTCCACATTTGCAGAAAATGCTTCAGAGAAAACATGGGCTCTAAATATATGATTTCCCCCAATCTGCCTGAGCCCCAACTTTAGCTAAATGTAATGACAAAAATTATCCCCTCCAGAATTATTAAGCAAGTATTAAATTTAGACTTAGTTCAGTAATGGAAACCCTGAACTCCCACTTATACCCCAAGCCTGGTTGCTCAGCAAGTAAGACTCTAATCTCTGTATCTGTAATCTCTATTTTTTTTGTTATATTTTGCTGTTAGTTTGAGGAAAAGGCAATATCTGAAGTGCTCCAGCACACTAAGGATAATGGTAAAAGTGGGAGTTACAAGCATACTTCTTTAGTGAAGCCCATCTCGTACAAGGAGTGCTTTTTAAACCATAGACTACATCCAACCGCCAGCAGTGCCAAAACCTGATAAACTGAAATAAAGGAAGAGGTTAATTTACACAAAATTTACACAATTTTTTTTGTATTTGGAAATACAAAATGAAACAATGGCTTAAGCATCCTCTTTAAATCACCTGAGACCCCCTTCTTTAATTTACTTGACATTCAGAATTGCACACAGAAAAGGAATGAGGCGATTCTTCTTCCTGAGTTAACATAACATAAAGTTGTTAATGTCTAATTTTGAACTCTACCTTTGTGCTTTAGCAGACCAGAAGACAGAGCTTGACAAACTGGAGTATTTATCCAGACAAAAATAGCCACTCAGCTGTGCTTTAGTGCCATTTTCTGTCACACCAGCATGACAGCACTAAGTGTTTAGTTCAAATAAGTGGTTCCACGTCCTCTGATAATACAACATGGTTCCAGCATTCTGTTCACTACAATTTCAGCTCCATCAGGGGTGGCACAAGACAGCTCAGTATTCCCAGAGATTTTCAAACTGTGGTGCATGTGTTCTATTATGCACTCAACCTGTCTGGTCCATTTGGACTGGATTCACCAGGGAATACAATTAGCTGGCCATTTTATTTACACAACCCAGCCTGCCAATTTGTCTGGAGCTTCAGTTATTTTTTATTTTTCTCTTTCTTGCAGTTTTGAATTATTTCTGGTGTGGCAACTATCTGAAGCACAGATTCTTCTTCCACCGGGCACTAGTGTGTAAGGCAACCAGCTGTTGGGGGACTCATCTTGGGGCAGTCAGGATCTTCAAATTTGAAGCAATAGCTATTTTCTCAACAAACTCAAGTATATTGTTCTTTTAAATGAGCCACTAAATATGTCTTCTTCTTAATGTGCTGCCAAACAAATCATGGAGAATACGAAGGAGCAGCAACAGCAAGAGCACACAAACACAGGGCAATGAATTAATTCTGTTTCCTATTGCACAACTAATCAGTGCTTCTGAAGCAGGGCACTATTGCTGCCCTGAAGACTAGAATTTGACACAGGCTATTTAGTGTTTTAGGAAAACAGGCAAATATTCAAAAAAATGAACCATGAAATGATCTTATCCAAAGGACAGAGAACTTAAATAATCTCATCAAGCCTCACAGAACCACCATTGTCACTGTATTCGAGATATACTTTCCAAAGTTCAGTTAGCACATACAATACAAATATCTAATATCAAAAAATAAGACCAGGCATAAAAAGAAACATAAAAAAATCACACCCATTCAAATGCAGACATTTGAAATGGTAAAAATATGAAAATATTTTGTGCTTTTTCAAACAAGAAGGTTCATATATTACTGATTTTATGATGCCAAATATCTTCTGCCAAAGTCTTCACTATTCCTTCATTATTCTATCTCTGCCTCTCTCCTCCTGCATCAAAGAAAAATCTCTCAGTCCCCATTTTTATCTCGAGGCAACACAGTCTCAAAATGTTTCACACAATTAAAAGGAAAACTTAGTAAAATTGAACCACCTTTCATTAGATATGGATTTTTTTTCTCTGCTGCTACTCAAAAAAAATTGCCTGTGTTTGAATTTGCTGAATGACTTTATCTTTTTTCCAAAAACTGCTACTCCTGGACAAGCCAATAAAATATGTCTTAGGGTATCCTCTTGCTGAAAGCTTTTCCATAAGCTTTTCCAGCCAGCTTCAAGAAACTTACTGGCTTTTTGTAATGATATATAATTAAAATTTGATATGAAACTTTTGGCAATGTATCTATAAAGAATTCAAATTATTAAAAAATAAAGTTGTAGTATACATTGCAAACACAAAATTACTGATGAGATTACATAACATCTCTCATAACTGTAAAGGTTTCCATTACTGTAAGTCTTTTTGTGAGCAATAATGAATCAAACTGAAACTATCACCAAAAAAGGGTTAAATGAGAAAACATCCATGCATTTATGGTGACAGCCACAAACTCGCTAGAGTGCATGAAATGTTCACTCTGCTTACCAACACCACCAAGCACGTTTGTATTTACATTAAGAGGCTTGAAACCAAAAAAACAGAATCTTTATGGGAGTACTTAGCTTGAGAGTCCCTTATTTCTCAGGCCAGTCCACTATCTCCTGGAATGTTTTCCCAAAGCATCGTGTGTCACTAGCTCCCCTCTCATGGAAGTAGAAAGTCTTAAAATCCCATCTCTCTATTCTGTATTTGTTTGGTGGACTGACACAGCACTTAGAACAAATGCTCCTGCTGGGTTGAGAGCACCTATGAAACTACAGGAGGAGAGGGGGACACATTGTCAGGGGGACATATTGTCAGGAAAAATGAAGTGGTTGCCGGATCACTGTGGGAGAGCACACTGAGGTGCTGACCTGTGAAGGAAAGGTCTTAAAAGAACTAACAACATATGATAGTCAAGCAATGCATCACTTAATACCTAATTTTTGCACTTTCATCAATACCATGGCAAAGATATGTTCTAGAGTTTTGATTAACTGCTGATAAATTTTACGGATTTAGGGAGACCAGATTTTGGAGTTCATAGGGGTTTTTACAAAGCACACTAAACATATCATTGCTTTCATAAATTAGGACACCTCAGCAATAAACATGAACAATTCCAGAACACATTTAACAGTGTATGAAAACATCTGATTGCTAATTCATGGATCAGGACAGTAATTGTCTTTATTCTCCCCTCCAGCTGAGTAGAAGTCCTAATACATAGCCTTGCTGGAGTAGGATTGGTGGAAGAATCTGTGCTCCCACACCAAAAACCAGAGCTGTTCGGCCTCTGTAATTACTGCTGGGATATAGGGTTCATGTAATTTCTTCAACAAGACTGGTAGTAGTTATCTTAAGAGCTGTGTGATATCCTGGTGAACTTGCAAGTCATTTAATGCTCTTTGTTCCTTGCTCAGCCTGTCTTCTCCTCTGTTTCTATCTTGTCTTCTATATACACAGTATTAAGATTAGAGAACCCATATTCATAGAGCCATTTTTATTTCCTGCTGAAGAACGACAATCCTTTGGCAAATATGGAACAGTTACATCAGAAAGATGACATTTAAAAGCCAGTTATTGGTAAAAGGTAATATAGTAAAGAAGCCAACAATGTCTTTATGTTCTTTCATTCCCTCTTAAGCCGACTTTATTTGACTCCTGACTGTGACCAACAGTACCCAGTGGTTTGCTCTTCACAATCACAGGCTTTGAAAAGTGTCCTTACACACTCACTGTGTGCAGCTGTGGCTGCACAGGCAAATGGCTTAAGGGCAGATATAATTATTTCAGAGTTTTCTGAAAATCTGAATTTGAGCATTCTGGGCACTTCTATATTTCCCATGGATACTTTTGTCATCATTCATCATCAATGACTCAATTACATCATAACTCACTCTCTCTCAATCTCGGGGTTTTTTTTCTGTAAAACCCAAATTAACATTCCAGGACTGAGCCTAGATCTTATGAAATAGTAAGAGAATGAAAAAAGTCGTTTGTTAAGTTTTTGCTGGAAATACAAAAGAAAAAACCATAAACAAACACAAAACCCCAGCACACAAAGAAATTGTACAAATCACCTTTCTAAATGTATTTGAACAATCTGGAGATTTGTTAGTTGAAAATAAGAGAGTATTTTTGGTCCTCTGATAATTTTAATGGTAAAATGACCTAGGTGTGCCCTGTAAAACCCAAATACTGAATTCTTCATCACCATTGCCAACACAAGAGGAGACCTAAAACTTGACATTGACACATACAATATCTGGTAGTCCAGAAATCAATAAGAGCAGTGACCTGCTTTCAAATGAAAAGCAGGAAAAATCTCTCCCAAAGGCCCTAATGTCTATATGTCCTTCCAGCTAACCACCAATATACAAGAAAAATGTAGAAGCCTCAAAGATGATGACAAAATGGACAGAAGTGAAAAAACCACTTGTTTTAAACAAGTGTGATTCAGACTTACTTACACTACTAGTTGGGTTTTTTTCATACTGCAGAAGTCAGAAATGGTCTGGAGTAAATGACAGAGGAGATAGAAACTGAATGAAAAGGTGTTAAGAAGAGGTTATGGCAAAACCACCTAGCCAGAACAGCACGGTACTTACAGAATTACAGTAGTCTTCTGACTAGAAGTGTGTGAAAAGCTAGGAGGGTATTTCTGACGTACATCAAACACAGTAAAAGCTGAAGTGAGACCTCAAAGCTCTCTTCATTTTCTGAAACAGGTTATGAATTTAATTATGCAGAAACAGAACTGGTATATGCACATCTTCTTCTGAAAGTCTTGTAGAGCCTTTCTAAAAAAATGGTTCCTCTACAGTAGCAAAGCCTCTAACTCCAAAGAGCTTTAAGTATGCTAGTGCTTGCTGCTCTCCCTTCACTGCAGACTCCAGCTCCTCCCTGAGCCAGAGTGAATGCACTTCTTTAAAAAAACAACCATTCTGACAATATGCTCATTCTTTCCCAGAGTTTATTGCCAATTTCAAAAGCCTAATTGCTCTTGTGAACTGTGAGGATATCCAAATTGAGTGGAATGAAAAATTACCTTTTCCCTCCTCTATTCTCTCCCAAATTCAGCTGCAGATTTTCTCCCTTGCTAATGCAAGTATCTGTTGCGGAGGATTTTTCCCCTTACAATAAAACCAAAAGTATCCCTTAATTTCCAACATGATTGCTACAGATCAACACCAATTCTGACTTTGTATTTGACATTAGCATTGCTTTTTAAAACAAATTTGGTAGTTTCTCAGCAGTAACATCACATTTCTTTAATGCTTATTGACAGGCAGGTCAGTAGCCAGTGACTTTTTTTTTTAATGACTGTATTCTTTTGTTCTCTCTGCAGTACCCACAAGGACTTGAATGACAGGAAGTTCATTTTTCTCCGAATGAACATCTGATTAGAGTAGCCCATGCTTTACCCCCCTTTGGGAGACATGCTGTCAGCCAGCAAAGCCATGGTGGTCGTGGTAGCTGTCACTGCATATCCAGCAGCTGCTCCGTTACACATTCCCTAACCTGGCAAGAACCACACCGTGGAGATTCTGCCACTTTTCCCCACCCTGGCTCTGTGCTGGCCTGGCCCCGTCCCTCCAGCAGGCAAGCTGGCCAGCAGCTCTGCCCGCAGCTGCTTCCCACCCTCCTAGTGCTGCTTTACCCCAGCAGGAGCTCTCCCGAAGGTGCTTTCTATGGGCCTCGGCCCTGGAGAGTGAGTGTCAGCCCACCAAGGAACCAGAAGTCCTCGGCTGTAAGCTTGCAGCTCCCTAACCTGCTTGGTACTCACAATGTGCACATAGTGGCACACTGTGGAGTCTTTGCTGCACCAATGGAAGGAAATTATGGGGGAAAAATTATGCTGAAGTGGACATTTTGAATTATTTACGTTCAAGTCAGAACACGGCTAGATGAATAGAAAGTCAATCAAATTGACTCTGTATGTTGCCCCAATATCAAAAGAATTATGTCGGTGCAGTAGCCATGGTCTAGCCGAGAGTTAGCTCAGAACACGGGCTAGGTAAGATAGAATTCAATGCAAATTGCATTCGATAGATGGATGTCCTAATCTTCACCTGCAGAGTCATATCAGTTTAATGCTAAAGAGTTCAAAATGTTATTTTAATTACACAAAACTAGGTACCCTAATATTTTATTTGGAACCATCCTTTACATTCTGATCTTTGTAGAAGATGTGATTAGAACATGAATAGAGTTTAAACTGCCACCACAGCTTGTTACACCTTCCTAGAGGGACCTTGCACTAATGACGGGTATCCTGGTTAGGATTGTATTCTACATCTCTCACAATGAGTAGCTCTGTTTTCCACAAAGAAATCCAGAACTGGAATCAATATGAGACATTCTTAAGCATCATACTGTTCTAGAAGCCTGAAGATATAGCAAACTGTTTTAACTTTTTAAAAATTAACATATATTCCTGCTTGTCTAAACCATACAGAGCTTAAAAAAATTATATTCAAAATTTTCCCTAATTTTTTGGCTAACAAAATTTTCAGTCAATTCAAACAATATGAGAACTGAATTACAATGGTACTTACGTACCATTAATATCTGTCATCTTTTTTGTTAAAGTACAAATATATTTAAATATTTCTAAAAGGTAGCATCAATGAATGCACAGTATTTTTAATAACATTCCAGGTTCTGGATTCCTTTTTATGGCAAATTAACGTGTGAATGGCTAATCAGTGAATATGAAGTGACTGTAAAAGCTGTATCTGCAGAAACTGCAGTTCAGCCACACATCTGATTAATACTGCACATCTGTCAAAGCTGGTACAAGATCAGATGTCATTCACCAACCAAACCTTTTTATATCAAAAAGTGAATCAAAACTTTCATGAGCAACAAAGGATGGCAAGAAAGGCAATTAATACAACAAATTTGGAGATGTGGATTTGGAATTGTGATGAAAACGAAATTATATTAATGAACTGAAAGACAGTGGATGACAGTATAACCATGAAATACCATCGGGTTTGAAATTGGAACCCTAGCAAGAATAGCATTTTCCAGAGATGACAGATAAAGTTTTCTACATACTGCTTCTTCTCCTGCTAAAATTGACCAAAAGTGATCCTTATGGATTGTAAAAGGTCAAGATGTCATATTGTAACAGAGAGCTAAAGACTAAAAAATGTTTTTCTATGCATGATATATCGACTGAAGGAAAGATGTAACATTAAGATACTGTACTTACAGTACATATTTCTCAAATGAAAAATCAAGAAGTATAACAAAAAGGTGGAAGAAGAACATGTTAAGAACCCAATAAAAACACACTAAAAAAAAATTGCCGTTCTCTAAAGGTGCTATGACTTCTCCATCTAACTTGGCTGTCTCCATTTCATTAGGATTTCCTCCCTGAGGAAATCAATACCAAGTTATGCAAATTTCCACATCTTAAAACTTTCTTTTATAAGCAACAAGAAAGGACCCTCAGAACAAATAGAACTTTTATTTCTATAGATGCCAACTCAGTACATAGACAGTCAAGTGAAAAAGAGTTATTCCAAATGTCATTCTTTAGATCTCAGGGGTTAAAATCCTGCTGTTACTCCTGATCTGCTGCTCTGCATCAGAAAATCATGAAATTCAAACTTCAACTTCCCTTTCTACAGCTTATCCCAGCATGGGAATTGATTCATCACACATTGCAATCAACTTTTTGGTACTTAACTGAATACAAATTACAATACTGAGGGAGATTTACATGTTTGTGTCATAGAACACAGATGTCATGAAAAAAAGTTGGTTTATCCACTGCATGGATTCAGTTACATTTCCAAATACCCATTCAAAATACAGCACAGAAAGATTGAGGGGATGGGTGTTCCAACTGTTTTCTCTACCTTAATATTACTCTATGCTTACTTATGTAACTGGTCATTTTTAAAAGGATTGTTTTCCGCTTATCTCAATCCTTTGATTTACCAGAAATACCAAATATGCTCTCCCCTAATTTTGTTGTAGAAGTTCTGGGAAATCTCAGAGATGTTATGATCCTTACTGAAAGTTTAGAACACTGAATATCAATGTGAATTAGTCACTGAAATCAAATAAAAGTTGTAATGATAAGTGGGGGGAGGGGGAGGACCAAAACTCCAACAAAGAATGAATTTGAAAATACCTGACCAAAAACCCCTCTTTTTCTGAGTTGATTAACACTTAGTCCTAGTTATGTAAAAAGATGACAGAAAGCTAAATATTAAAGTTACACTTTCTTTTGACACATCCTCATTCAGTCATATCTGATGCTATGCTCCTTTCTAATTCTGTACAATAAGTCAGAAAGAGAAATAAATAAAAGTATATTAAACTTTTACTACATTTCACATATATTACCAATGTATAATGGTAACAGATATACAGTAGATGTCTTCATGCTAAATATGACATTTGTAATGTCTTCTTGCTCTCTTTGCCTTTATACAATTCTGCTTGTTGGGCCATTTCTATTGTTTATACTGCAAGACTTTTGGAATAGATATGCTAACAATACCTGAAAAAACAGACTCAAATCCCTCATACTGATGTTAATAATGCACAATGATCAGACTAAAGCTGAATAAATAGTAAATAATAAAAATAGTAAATCCATAATCCAACATTGCATCTTATTAGGAAACGCTGAGAAATACAGGATACACCTTAACTACCTATTTAATTGGAGAGCAAAGAGAGAACTAGGAAATTCTAAATCATAGTATCTGTATTCAACTCCCAGTTTCAGTTTGCCCTAAATTAATATTGTTACCATTGTCCCTGAAGTTTCAGAACTGTCTAGCACTTCCTAGATCTTAAAAGATTTGTTTTATTAATTTTGCCAAGGGTTTCTATTGAGTATCCATTCCTGTATCAAGCTTACATTACATTACATGAGGACATACATGTCCTCATATAATTTTCAGTTGTGAGTAAAGGTTGAACATTGGTGGTAAAGCAAAGGACATGGTTAATCAAATGCTCTGCATCAAAGAACTTGAATGTAGAAGTTGTCAAGCTCTTATGGCCTCCTAAATGCAACTGGAATCAATGGGATAAATCCCTCAAGTTTTCACCTGGATTCTGTGTATTACGTCACATTAATCAGTCCAAAACATATCTCAAGATTCTTTAGACAACACTGTAGTTTGACACATCAGCAGTGACCAATCCTTGCTGCACCCCCACCAACCAGTCATCAGAACTGGAGTCACCCAAAGCCTGTACTACTCATGGATGCAAATATCCCAGGCAGGGAATTAGGTACACACCAGAATCAGATTGCAGGGAAATACAGGTTGAGAGTTGAGTTTTCAAATCAGATCTCCCCTGCATACAGCACTCACGTAACACTGAAATGAATGTCAGTAGACAAAAGTACAGCAGCTATAAAACCACACTCAGCAACACAAAGAAAGAGATGAGAAAGGGAGATGAGGGCAGAAATAACATTTGCTTGCAGGTACAATGAGAATTTATCTCTCAGCTCGAAAATATGAGACATTATAATTTCACTGCCTTCACCAATAAATCTCCTGCACTCACAAACAGGCAAATGCTTAACTGCACAATATAGATAAGATACTAGGAACGAAGAAGTTGATTTTCAAAGCAATGATGAACACAAAGAAGCATGTAAGGCATTTTTCCCCTTACTGAATTTCAGGTTATGGAGTTTTATGACTGCCCATTCTTCCTCTTGATAACATCCATATCTCAGTAACTAAAACCTCAGAATCAGTGCTGGTCAGTTGAGGTTCCTTAGCAGAGTAGTGTTAAACTTAAAGTCACATTGAATTTTCCAGACTGGTGAATATAGAGAAGCTAAGTGTTCAGTGTTATTATTGTTGCATCACTCTTATGCACCTAAAAACAAAAGCGGAGGGAAAAGATTTTACAAAAACACATATTCTGACCATACCTCTCATGGTAGAAAAGCATTTTCCTCTACACACATTCTGTTTATCAGATTTTAAGTGACAAGTATGAATTAGAAACAAATGCAGTATAGATATTTAATTGTAAATGCTAAGGAAAAAATCCCCATATCTCAGATTTTATCTTTTATTTCACGGAGAAAAAGTCAACCCACTAAAGACTTCTCATAAACTAAGTAAGTATGCAAATATAACATCATCGATAATTATGTAACACTATCCTACTGTAAATCTGGTTGGATAAGTGTGAGGATTTACTATAAGTTAAGTACTGAGAGCTTGGTGCATGCAAAAAGCAGCCATCTGCAGACAGAAAGATTTTTTGAGATAGCATCAGGATCACATTCAGCAATGACATTCTTTCTCATTTCAGCATCCTTCTCTACATACATTAATAAGTAGCTTTTGTTTCATCACCTTTTTCTTCTGTCCCAATGACTCATATCTTATAATTTCTAATTATGACAATCCAAATGTAGAAGTATGGATAGTACATAGGCTTAATTTCCTGAATTATGAGTAGTGTTATGATCTCATGTAATCTGAATGGACTATAAATTGAGGGGCTTGATCTTCAGATCTCTACCACTAGCATTCCTCCACAGTGCCAGGCAAACTGCTTAAGCTCTTTGTGATGGCTTTTTCCTATCTCTAAGGTTCTTTGTGGTTCGGAGATGAAAGAAGCAACTACTGCTGTTGAACTTCAAGGCAGAATGGTGATCCTACATTACAGGGTGGTGTGCCCTATGAGAAGCAAACATTTCCAGAACTAAAGAAACAGACAATGATTCTTAAGAGGCTCAACCAGCAGTTAAGAGGATTTGTATCTCTAAGCAGGAATTTACTAAACAAAATTAGTATGTACAAACAAGACTAACACTCAAACAGGACTGACTATGTAGTGCATTTCAGTTATTAAAGGCTTAGTCTTTCTTTTTCTCTTTGTAATACAACTCCTGACACAAAGGGTGGAGCTGTAACCTCTGTCTGCACTAAAGAATGGATTGGAAAGTACCTTAGAATTTCAGAGCTTTCCTCCATAGAGATGTTCTCTGGTGTGGCACAAAAATCCTCCAACAAATTAAAACCATATGAAGGAGTGATTAGGAAATATCCAGGCTATTACCGATGGAAAGACAGCAAGAGGGCTCTTGTGCCAGCTCACATACTTAGAGGACTGCACCACACAGTGGTTACTGTGGCCTAGAAGCTACATTGAACACTGAACTTTTTCTTTTTTAACTTTTATCATCCAGGACCAGGCCTTCTCTGTGTGGTACATAAAAAAAATGGGAAAGGATAAAGCAAGAGAATGGCTAAGTAGCTTTTCAAAGAATATCACAAACAGAAATAAAACTTGTGACTGGATGCAGAACTGCAAGGAGGGAAAATGAAAATCCAAAGTTCCAGTAATGACTCAAATAGGTTTCCAAGCAAAACTTGCAATACAAGTGAGAGTCACCCTAGAGTTGTTGTGAATGTATTCAGACAGAAAAGCATTCTGACCATAGCCTTAAAAGCAACTGTTCTTGTAAGCAAGGTAAATCAAATGATGAAATCCTACAGTTTGCTTTGTTTTGGTGGTGGACCTTCCCTTCCTTTTATACTACTGCACTAATAATACTTAAAAATCTTAATGATAGTCAAGCGATCTACATCTGCTATAAAGTTTGTAACTCTGTGATACATCTGAATCTGTTGATATAAAAGAGGAATTTTTAGGAAACAAAAGCCAGTGAAAGAGTGTGCTCTTGTGGGCAGACTTCAGAAAAGGAACGGAACTGTTTTTCACTTTGCCAATCAGATCTAGTAGTGACTGGCAAAAGAATTATTATTTAATGCAATTGTTCTGCTTGAGCATATGGCCAGCTCCCTATATACAATTTCAGTGACATCTTGCTAGAGACAGCAAGTTTTGGTAGTCACCCTGATTAGATGGTCCCAACTGCCCTGAAACTTGAATGGAAAGGTCAGGGCCACGAACGGAAAGGTTTCATTTTTGGTGAAGTGGTAAGAAACAGTCCACAGGACTTAAGATAGGCACTGCCACCAGAGAGCTTGCCACCTAGCAAAATGCCAGGTGTCCTTTGAGAGCAAGAGAGAGGCCAAGGCAATGCAGTGCCAGTGCCTGCACTGTGAAAATGCTGAAGAAGTTTCATGTCACTTACATGAGGCTTGACAGGCCGCAGGTTCAGAGAACTGCAACATAGTAGCATTCACTAATATCCAGAACAGGCAGAATTACAGGCTCATAGGACAGGGCAGAAATAGTTCAATATGCCTAATGCTTCTTCCTATAGCTGTAAAGACCTCCTATCCTTAAACAGACATATGGATGGGTTTAATTCTGTGGGGGAATAAATACAAAATGTTGCGACTTGTATAACAGAAAGACACTAAAACTTCTCCTTCATGTTTTTGACTCTTCCGGAAGATGTCCTGGTGAAAATCACAGATGCCAATTGCAAATAAGGCCCTCAAGAATTTTGCAGTGACTTAAGTAAGAGTACGTTCCCTCCAGAAAAGAAGGAAACATTTCTTTGATTCTAAATATTCTCATTTAAAGCTCCTCCACATCTCACACCTATGAATGAATGTATTTCACATGGGTAAGCTTAGCAAAGAATCACAACTCTTTACTGGAAGCTATATTTCATGAAACAAGATCAAAAATGTCAACAGCGAACAAGCATGTCAAAGAGGTGTCATTTGAAAATAAGCCTTTGAACTCATTTGACCAAGGCTATTGTTAAAAAAAAAAAAAAAATCACACCTGTGTGCAGACAGATAGGCTCTCTTTATCTGGTAACAACAAGGTGTGGAGACTCACGGGATAGATAATTAATCTCTATTGCTATCTATAGTTTCTTTGTTAACACTGTCTTGGTTGAAGTGTGAAAATATGTTCGCACTTTGGAAAATGGGCGATTAGCTAATCAAATGACAATATGATTCTTAGAAACACAGAAATTACAGTAACCCAACACTACTTCTGACTACACAGGGTTCTTAAAATTTTATAAGAAAAGCATTCTCTCAAGCATCCTTCAAGACTATAAGGGAAATTATCATATCTTCTCCACTGTAACAATCAGTGCAGAAATTGACCACCATCACCAGTCTATTTCCACTACTGCACCCAGTATTTTACCCTCAGGGAATAAATTGCAGGGAGTATTTTCTTTGTATAGACAAACTACAAGAAACTGTGACAGAGAGATGACTGAAGCAGCACCGAATAACCAGGGGCACTAAGCAGCAGCCACTCTTCTGTTAGGGCCCTGTTAAGTAGCAGTTGTGTGCATTAAGTAGTACTGGTCTTACACCAGTGTCCCGGGAGATGTCTCAATTAAGTAAGTTTACCGAATAAGTGTCTCAGTTAAACGAAGCATACGGTACGAACTTGTATCAAAGTGTTACATGGCAAAAGCCCCACACATTTCAGCACAACTTCACAGGGCTGCCCAAGTTGTGCAAGATTCATATTTAAAAAGATCTGACTACAAACAAATTGAATACTCCAGATGTCATTTCAGAATTCTCTCCTGGGATAAGATACAAGTTAGCCTCATGTTTAAGACCCACTTTGCACTTTTTTTTTTTTTTTTTTTTTTTTTTAGTGAAACCGTCCCTTTATACCTTTGGATGCTCCTTCAGGATGGAGTTCATTTTCACAGGCACTTCCACATTAATGAAGGAAGTACATTTGTCTTTTCTCCATATAAGTTGATGATCTTATTAGCATCAAGACTGCATATAAAAGCATGAAGAACATGTATTTACAAAGTGTTTTGCTTTTTTAATCTGTGCTACTAAAATTCTTGATATGGCACTTAACACTACACATCTCTCACATAGTAACTTCCTCTTTTCTGGTGATGAAAACTGTTCTGTTTCTATTCATTCAAGCCATTGTAAGAAAATAATTTTTCTGTGTCATTGAGTCAGCCATTATGACACCTCCACTGGCTCCCAAGTCAGACACAAGCTATTTATCCTAATTTAAAGCCCTTTGTGGACAGTTTCTACCTTACTGTCTTATGCAATTCCTGCTCTGCACAAGGTCAGCCTCATTTGCTTATTTATCAAGATAACACTTTCTCTAATACTTTCTCATTTTTTATAATTTCTACTAGCCCCAAAGAGCATGAAACGGTTATGAGACTCACAGCTGCATATGCCCTCCCTCAAAAACTATTTCTGACCCTCAAATCTCCAGAACAAAGTTGCTCTATCAACTTTTTTCCTTTGTATTTATTCTTATTTCCTAAAGCTGTGTCTTACTCCCTTTTGCAGTTCTCAGCATTCATCATTCTTGTCTGCCAGACTTGGAAATAAAGCTCCCAGAAAGTCCTGTTTCTGATTTCCAGACCTGCTACTGGAAGAAGCAGCAGCAGAGGACAACTTCTCCAAACTACAAAGCTATTGGATATTTATTTTTGCACATACTGTTTCAATGAAAGAAGTAGCAAAGTTCTGACCTGAAACCGACCAAATTAACATAACAAACGGAGCTGACATGTAAGTTCAAAGATCTTCATCAGTAAAATAAATCTTCAGAGTTCTAATTTTGCAGGGCGTATATAAACATCAGTAGCCAAGAGTTTAAGAGCAGTAATACTAACTTAAATAATACCTATAAAAAAACCCCCTCAACTTACTTTGAAAGTACACATTCCCCTTTCTTTGGCCTTCCTCTTTATATCATGTGCTTTCTTGTATTTTCTCTTTGCAGATTATATAAGAACTCTTTGCAGATTGGCTGGTATTTTTTTTTTAACGCTCTCCTAAATTTATTGCAGAAGTGGCATAGCCAAAATCCCCTAATAAAACAAATACAAATAAATTGATATGTTGCATTTACATGGCTTTGTTCAATTAAAATTCTCGAAACAGTTTATAAAAATTTTTTGAAGTGGTATAATTTAATGTCACAGAAAACAATTGTAATATTCAAATTTTACTCTAAAGAATGAGATCAAACTTGTGGTTAAAAAAAGAAAAGCATAAAGGCACTTAATGGTATAAAGCAGAAATGCTCTAGATCAGTAAGGCCAAAAGCATTCGTGTGGAAGATTTTGCCTACATCACGCTCTACTAATTTCTGTGAATGTATCAACACGAAGAACTTGGCTCTTAGTGTGTCCTCAAGTTGAAACAATGTATTTCTGAACACAGAGACTAAATTTTCATATGGGGAAAAAATGTTTATCTGGGGAAAAACTGCACTTGAAACTTTGACAAATAATAATTTTAATAATAAATAACATGGCATTATCTACATTCCTCCTACTGAATTTTCTAGACTGCTTATTATCTTTCAGAGGCATACAAAGTCGATCTGGTATTTGGGGAAGACTGGTGGGCTTCTGACTGAGAATTGTAATGTTTAAAACTCACCTTTCCACTGAACAGAAAGTAACAATGCCAGGTAATAAAGGAAATGCTAGATTTGGAAGAATTTTTGCAGCCTCCTGTAAGAGGCCACTGCATAAAATGACTGATTTCTCATATCACTTGTCAGTCTGAAATGTTAAAGATAGGAAAAGAGGGTAAGCTTTCTGAAAATTCTGGCTTTTATTTGTTAAAACAAGTCCTGAGTTTCAGATATGTATCCTTTCTTCTCATTTCTCTTAATTTCTAGGGAATCATGTTCTTGGGTTTTTAAATGTATGACAATTTCTAGCTATTTATCACTTTTAAAATGTATTTGTTTACTCCATGTTTTGTTTCTCGAAGTGGTTATTCTTGCCTCATGCAAGTAATAACTAAAGATTGGTCAATTAAATATAGTGCAGAGCCCTAAATTAGAGTTGCAGGTGGGACACTAAATTCCTGATTCCTCTGTCAACCGCACCACTGTCACAGGAACATGGTCCCAGCGACACTGAGGTATGAGAGAGGACCTCCTGCCTGCTGACTGGGAAGCCCTTTTTATGGTCAGAAACCAACTCATGGATAAAAACAGCACCAATGAAATTCCCATTTTCCACTTCAAGTCCTTGCTGTGGAAGCCTCAGGCACGCCAAGGGCTGGAGGATGTGACACCAGTCCCTGTCAGAGGTTGCAAACACAGACACACACACAAGCAGCCCTGAGGCTCCCCGGGAACCTGGTGCTCAGCACCCAGGCCTGTCAGGAGCCCAATTCTGGCCTCCTCAGCACAAGAGAGACGTGGAGCTCCTGGCGTGGATCCAGCGGAGGATGAGTGGGGGACTGGAGCATCTCTCTTCCGAGGAAAGGCTGAAGGAGCTTGGCCTGTTCAGTCTCGAGAAGAAACATCTGACAGCAGCCCTTATCAATGCATATACATATCTAAAGTGGGGGTGCCAAGAGGATGGAGCCAGGCTCTTCTCAGTGGTGCCGAAGAGCTGGACAGGAGGCAACAAGCAGAATCTGATGCACAGGAAGTTCCACCTGAACATGATGAAGAACTTCTTTACTGTGCAGGTGACTACGCACTGGAACGGGCCGCCCAGAGAGGGTGTGGAGTGTCCCTCACTAGAGATACTCCAGACTTATCTGGACACAAACCCCTAGGATGACCCTGTTTTCGCGCAGGTAGGTTGGACCAGATGACCCACTGTGGTCCCTTTTCAATCTGACCTATTCTGCGATCCCTCGGCGACTCAGAGAGTATGAGCCCACCCACGGTTCCTCGGCGCCGCTCACCGCGGCGGCGGCCCCGCCACAGCGCCTCAGAGCCGCCCCCGAGCCCACATGCCCACACGCCCACAGGCCCACAGGCCCCACGCCTACACCCACAGCACCCTTCGCCCTCAGCGCGCCCGCCCCCGGTCTCCGCCCGGCGCGGGGAGGAGCGGAAGGAGCGGCCGGGCTGTGCCGCGCCTGCGCCGCAGGCCCGGGGCCGTGACCGCGCAGCGTGTGCGCAGCTGCCGCCGCTGCGTGGGGCCGCAGATGGAGCCTCCCCCCGGCGCCGCAGGTAGGGGCTGCCGGCGGGCGGGAGGGAAGGAAAGAAAGGGGGAGGGAAGAAGGGAGAACGGCGGGGCGGCGGAGCGTCCCCCAGATATACTCACTTCACCCCCGCCTTCCTCTTCCCCACCGCCGTTCGCCTCGCCGAAGCTTCCTGTGGGAAACCCCCGTCGCTTTCCGCTGGCCCCTCACACCCACCGGAGAGGGCGGTGGCCTGGGCTGCGGCGCACCGCCGGTGGGTGCTGGCAAGGGTCACCCTGGGGGCTCCGGCCCGGCCTCCGCGAGGTTCCCGGCGGACTGGGACGTCCCCGCCGCCCTCAGTGGGCTCTCACCGCCGTCCCACTCCTTGTCTCCTTGCTGCCCTGCTGCCGCCGCCGTGGGCTCCAGCGGCAGGACGCGGGGCGAAGGCAGCTCCGGGGCGTCCAGGCACCCCCGGGTGCCTGCTGTAGCCTCTGGTTGTGTAACAAACGCAAAGCACCAAGGTTATGTGGTCCTCGGCTTGGTGCTACCGAGATCTTGTCCTAATGGTTATAGACACATAAACTGTGGGTACAGGAGTGAATGTAAGCCCCTGGTCTTTATACCCATGTAGTGTTTGCTCATTGTGCCTAGAGTTCCCGAGTCAGGTGCCTTTGGCTCGGTGTCTTAAAAGGCCAGTCGCTTCAGCTAATGCAAGGTGTTGAGTCTCTCGTAGGTGGTGGTGACATGCAGTGTTCGTGGCTGTGCACCTCGGTCCCTGCCGCCTGTGGCTGCTTCTCCAAAAGCCAAAGGATGCTAACCAAGGCCAGGCTCTCGGTTCTTGATGGAAACCTATCCTGGACCTGGGTCTCTAGGCCCTGCAAACAAGGTGTTTGTAGAGTAGTCAGGTTCTAGATTTATTGATTGTATCGTCTAAAACATTGATCTGTTACTCATTTAAGAAAATGTTATAAAACTTACCACAGAATTTCAAGTGGTGGATGTTCATCTACAGCGTAATTTCACTTCCCAGTTGTCCTTTGGAAAAGGCCCAGTTATTACATTAGTTAATTAAAAAATTCACAGAATATTCTGAATTGTAAGGGACCCACAAGGATCATCGAGTTTGACTCTTAAATAAATGGTCCATAATGGGATCAAACCCACAACCTTGATCTCATTAGCAGCATACTCTAACCAGGCTAATCCCAGTGATTCAACATGTTGTGATCTCAGTGCAGAACAAAAAGCATGGCACCAAACACTGAAGTCATCAGCGTTCTGCTTCCCTGTTTATGTATATAATGGTATTATCTGTCCCTCCCAAACCATATTGTGGTTGTATGTTAGCTGTGGTAGGACTGCTAAAGCTGTACTTGGGTACCTGCTATGTGACACCAATACTGAGATTCATCTCCTGAGCAGTGGCATTGCTTACTGACACCTCTCTAAATCTGTTACCTTGTTATCCACTATCTTTTGCTTTCCTTCCCCGCTCTCCATCAGTTTCTGGCTTATACAGCTTTGTTGAAAACCAGAATGAACTAAAAGTGGAGATGGCTATGTGAGGTAGTAGAGAAACTGGAACAAGAGCTGCAAGAGGTGTGAGCTGCCCTGTTTGTATCACTAAGGTGTTAACCCAAATATCCTGGTGTGGTAGGTTTTAATGTCATCACTGTTAACTGCTTCTTGCCTCATATAAGAGAAAAAAAGAGGGAGGATCACAGTTCTGTAAATTCTTATCATGACTGATACTTCATTTTATGGTCACAAAAGACACAAGTATTCTCGTGGATTTGAAAGCAGTAGGGAGTGAATATCAAGGAGTCCTCTGAAGCTCAGGTTGTAGAACCTGTGCACTGTGTTGTGATTTGTATGGGAGGAGCTTGATAGCCATAGTTTGTGTCATTAGGTGATTATATCCAATAAACAAATTGATAGTAAACATGTTCACAAGATTTAATGTTCATAAATTCACAGAATATCCTGAGTTGGAATAGACCCTCAGGGATCCTCAAGTCCAATTCCTGGCCCTGCACACGACTTCCCCAAGAATAACACCGTGTGCCTGAGTGTGTTGTCCAAACGCTTCTTGAACTCTGTCAGGCTTGGTATCATGAGAACTTCCCTGGACAGCCTGTTCCAGTGCCAGCCACCATCTGGGTGAAAAGCCTTTTCCTAATATCCAATTTAGAAAACCTCCCCTAGCTCAGCTTAAAGCTTCTGCTTTTCCCTGTGTGAGACAGCTGTAGACTGCAATGAGGTCTTTCAGTCTCCAGGCTGAACAAACAAGTAACCTCAGCTGCTCCTTGAGTGGCTCTAGGCCCTTCCTCTCCTCTAGGCCCCTCACCAACTTTGTAGCTCTCATTTTGATGCTTTCCTAAAGTTTTATATCCTTCTTGTATTGTAGTGCCCAAAACACACAGGACTCAAGGTGAGGCCACCTCAGTGCAGAGCAGGACAATCCCCTCCCTTGCCCAGCTGGTGATGCTGTCCCTGATGCCCCCCAGGACAGGATTGACCCTCCTGGCTGCCAGGGCACTGCTGACTCACATTTAACTTGCCGTCAACCAGGACCCCCAGGTCCCTTTCCACAGCACTGCTCTCCAGACGCTTTTTCCCCAGTCTGTCTGTACATCTAGAATTGCTCCATCCCAGGTGCTAAACTGTCTTAAACTTCACATAGTTGATGATTGTCCAGCCCTTAATTTGTTTAGGTCTTCCTGGAGGGTCTCTGCCTTTGAGGGAGTCAGCAGCTCCTCCCAGTTTAGGAAAATGTTACACTATTTTGTTTTATCCTTCTCCAAAATAAATGTGCTGCGGCCCAGCATTGAATTTGATTTTTGCAAGGGACCCACAGCACTTTCAAAGCTATGTAGGATGCTGTTTTTAGTAGTAGAGGCCATGGGTTATGAGAAAGCTCATTTTATTTTTAATGTGCACTTGGTTATAGCTGTCATTTTCAGGTGGTGATGTTTGGATCCCTAGTTGAAGGTTCACAGATGTGTTAAGTGGAATCATGGACAATAGCTGAGATAGACAATACAGGTTTTGGTACCTATCCTTGACGTAGAGCTTAAAAGCAGAGGATTTGGAGACTGATTTGATATTTTTCCTAAGCTACTTAACATGTCTATTTCTTCATGTCAGGTGGAAGTCTAGGTTGTTAAATACAACAGCAGTTTTGTCAGTGGATGGAGAAAATTGGGCTTGCAGAATGGATGTGACTTGTTTCAAAGTGGCAAGGGCAGTAAGATTAGAGCTAGAAGAATACACTGACAAGAATGAAATTATTGCTTCAAAAGATAGAAAGGATAAAATAATGGGGGATAAAGCGATGTTGAATTTAAAGGGAAAAAATGTCGAAGTAAAAGGAAAAGTTGCTTTTCAGCTGTTTTTTCGACTTGTAATTAACTTCTTTTAGATAAGTTTTGTGATTAATAACATAAGTTGCCAGAATAACATCTACAATCCTTGTGTTAATGTAACTGAAAGACTTTTAGCCTTGTCACCTCATGCTCTGAAACTAAGAGAACACTGGTGTGTTTTGATCATATCTCTGATGTTAGTTTCCAAGGTGTTCATTCATTTATATTGTATGTATTGTATGATTGTTCATTTACTACACAGGTACAGAAGTCAAAGGTAGACCTTGCGGTTTTTTGTCTCTTAGTCCTTACTTCCAGTTAAAGAATTTTAAAAAAAATGTGAAAAGAATGGTATTCAGTCCTGTTATTCATTAGCCTTGCTTTTCATTTGTGTGATGTTCTTTATTTGGAATGAAAGGTGTAAATTTTATATTGAAAGGAGTGGCTAAAGAGCTAAATATTCAAGCTCTCAAGGAGTTTGGGCAGATTTGTTTCTATAATGAAATAAATCTGTGCTTTACATTGTTTTTCATTACCTTGTCACACACTTCTGAAAATTAGTAAGGAGGCGTATGTAGTGCTGGAGCAGCTGATTAATAGTATTGGGCATGGTGGCATGTTGCTGGGGGTTTTTGGGGTCCCTTTGGGATCCCTGAGACTGCTTCTGCAGCCCTCAGTGACAGAACACGTTCCTGAGCATTGCCCAGATAGAATTTGGCTCGTGGTGAGCTCTCAAACCAGCAGGATGAAGAGATTGAAATGTGTAGAAAGGCACAAATCCGTAGTTTAGTCTATGAAGGCATCCAATCTAGCATGTTCAACCGTTAGGGTTTTACAGGGGTTTTTATATTTTTTGAGGGTTTTACATTTTGCACCAATTACCAAGGGAATTCTACATTCTAACCAATCCCCGAGGGATTTTACATTCAAAGCTGGCCTATGGATACTAAAAGAGAATGAACCACTAATATTGGAGATAGAGAAGAGGATCTACCAAGGGGGGGAACTGGATTCCTTTTTGTATTCGTCATTTAACAAGCCATTTCTTATCTTTAAGCTATGGTTTTCCAAGGAACCTGTTCTGGGGATACAGAGGGACTTTCTTCTTTATTAAAGTTTTCTGCTCCCTCCACAGAGGGAGCAAATCTTAGGTGGTTAACATCTCTTGTAATAACTGGGAGATTTGTTGGTTGTTAGATTTTCCTGCATCCCTTCCTCATCCACGTTGGGTACTTTGCTCTTTCTATGTCAGATTTATCTCTTACTCATCTCTTGTTTCTGCTGCAAATTATTGCACAGTTTCTTATGTCACTGCTTTATTTTATGTGACCTGTTTGGTTTATACGATTCAGATAATTTGTGTTTTTTCAGGACCTTTCTCTGTTTGTTACTCTAAGTGGAAGTAAGCATTAAATTTGTGGACACCATTAACTGTTAGAAAGGGTGCAGAAGAAATAGGGATTATACACTTGTGACTGATTTCAGACAAGAGGTGCTCAGATGTGTGGGCTTGACTTTTTCAAAAGCATGCAACCCTATCCTATATGTAAGAATTGAATTGTGTCTGTGCTGTTGGTGTATTTTGGCATCTCAGAAAAAGCCCTGGACTGTATATTTGGTTGCTGAAATCCTGCTGCATGGTGTTTTGTTTAAGTGACAGAAAGTTGTGTTGAGGATTTTGCATCAGTTACCAAGTGAAGAGCACTCAGAAGCTTTACAGTGGTGGAATTATGGCTGGCTCTGCTAGTTTAATCCTTGGTCAGTCTACAGCCCTAGTTGTTACTCAGTGTTTTCTGCGTTTTGCTGGAATTCTCATTTGTTATCAAATGGGATTTGAGGTGGATTTGAGGTGTTCCCTTTATAGGTAGCTCACAACTTTAAGTTTTCCTAACTGGCAGGTCTGTCATGCTTGAACAATGGTACAGGCTACATGCTTATGAAGCTGCATTATTTCCAGTAATAAATATTAAGTCCTAATCTGTAATTAATTTTCAGGCCTTGTAACTGGATTTGCTGTGTGATCAGCAGTGTAAAAATATCTCCTTGTTTTGGCTTGGCTTTAGCTATTACTCACTAGATGTATAAGTATTTGCAATCTGCATGTAATTAACAAGAAAGTGTGCTTTGTCAGGTCTGCTTTTCCTTTTCTTTCTAAGTATTACAGACTTGCTGTAATACAGCCATTGTTCACTTTTAGCAAACAGCATTCTCGTAATCCAGTACTGCCGTATTGCAAGAACATGAGCCCGAAAGCAAAATGTAAGATAACAAATTCAGCCAGTGAAAAAGGTGAAAATTGACTTTGAGGTGATGATAGAATGGTGAGAAGTTAAAGCTTTGGAAATTTTCCCTGGTGTTGTCATCCCTGTACTCCATCTTAATTTAAAATGATGTCAGTATTAGAAAGATCTCAAAATCTGGAACTTTTTAAATGCAAATAAATTTATTCGTATACATTTAAAAAAAAGAAAAAAGGATACTACATAGAAAAGCTGCATTGATAAGTTTCTTTTGCTTTCAAATCAGGGTTTCAGGGTATCACAGATCTAGTTTCACTTGGATTATAACACTTCTGTCATTTCATATTGTCCTTCTAGACTTTAAAACCTCAGTAGAAACTCACTACTTAAGGCTCTATTTTGTATGCAAACACCAATGTGCAAATGAAATTACCAAAACTCAGTACCATTGCATATATGTATAAAGGTGTTTGGTCCTGGTCCATCATCTGTCAATTCACACTGGATGTCTTTCACTGGATGTGATGAAGTTCTTTATCTTTAATGGGATTCTGCAGGGTTTTTGGAGCTGAAGTTTGCAAAGCAAGAAGCTGAAATTATTCTGTAGCTTTGACCCTGTCTCGGTAAAGGCACAAAAGCCTTCCCAATGGCTACAGGATTGGGTACTTAAAGTATTGACACATCAAATTACTATTGTAGGAAAAGACCCTAAGATTTTAGAAAGATAACTTGTTTTTTTTCTCCTATGACTTGAATGGGTCTATCTCTAAATTAATTTGTTCCGATGAGTGACTTAGTGTTTTCAAATAGAGGTTTTGAGTATTTGATAATATATTCAATGTTACAGACTTTTTGGGTAAGTTTTTATGAGGCACATATGCATAAATGATTCACATTAATAAACCTAAGAGTGGTAATTTTATTTAATACAAGGGGAATAAGCTAGGCAGAATAATGGAGATGAAAATTTCGAGTTGAATGCATTCTTTTCCTCAGGAATACTAAGCTCTAATTATATTTGCTTATTCAAAACACTGTTATAGGTACACTAAAATAGATCTGATTCCTTTGTAAAAAGAAAATTAATGTCTAGAGCCAAAAGTCTGATTGATGAAAGGAATGTTTGCCAATAAGCAGACAGTGGATACTGTGCTGCTCCTTCTGTTATTAAGAAAAGTTTACTTTTCTAGTGCATTTTTATAATTAGCTCATAGGCAAGTGTTTTAAAGCAAAACTTTCTAATGAAATGGAGTATTTACCTCACAGAAACAATTTTTACTAAGTGACATGAAGAATAACTGAATCCTCTAAATTAATGCAATTTTGCAACTTAGTTATAAACTTGTTATTCATTCTCCAAACCATCTCAAGTACTGTGTATTCTACAGGTCTGTATATGGAAAAAATGACAGAAGGGCTGTTAAATTCCAAGTTTTAGTAGTCTTGTCATAAATGCAAACGTGACCTTCCCTTGCAGGAAAACAGCTTCTTTGCAATGGAGATTTTCTTTAAATGTGATGTAGGTTAAAGAGTGGTAATTCTGCATACATCTGCTTGGTTTTCTTCCCTTTTCACTTTAGTAACTACTATTTCAAGTATTGAAGTTCTCACTGATACTTTTTCAAGTTTTATTTCTTAGCTTACAAAAGAAAGGTATCTTCGAAATCTGTCTACTCACAACTACTTACCTTTGATGGCAACTGGTAGGAAAAAAGTATTAAGGTGTAATAAAAAAGAAGTCCCCTTTATGGCTCCACATTTCTCAACCAATCTCACAAAATAATGAAAGTGATTGCGTTTAAAATTTATGTATTTTGTGGAGTGTTGTATTTTAACTCGGATTCATGAACCTTGACTGATCTTTCTACACCATTTTTGCTAGTAAGGAACGTAACTGATGTTTAAAATTTCGCAGAACTGGGATTTCAAGAAAAACGTGAGGTAGTACAGTTGCTAATTAAAATGATATAAAGTTGCTAAAACTTTATCTCTTCTTCATATATACAGTGATTCTTCATGAAAAAGCAATAATATTTAATGTACAGTTTTGAGCATTTTTTGAACATGGATAAATAAAAAATCAAGAAAATCCAAATGATAGGTTGTATATCTAGAAATGCACATTTCAGATACTGTTACTGGAATTGCTTGACTCAGTTCCCCTTGGATGGAGAAAGTGTGAGGCTTCTTAGAGTATCCAGGTAGAGCAGATTTCAATTTTTCTGAGTAATCTGTGTCCCTGCTACCTGAAGTCATGAAAGAGGTGAGAGCAGAGCTGTTAACTAGCAGCAGGACGAGTAAAGGGTGAGCAAGTCAGTTACCAGCTGTGTTGAATGAAGTGGGGAGATGATATGACTTCTCTCAGGACACTCTTCTAGGAAAGCTTTTGTCTTGGTATCCTCTTGTAATAGTGTTCTAATTGATATGAGAAGCTGCTGCAGTCCCTTTTGTTGTTGACTGTAAAGCAGCTTTGTATTTCATCGTCCTCTTCCCCTTAAAGGTTTGCTGCCTGCAGCACAGCTCTGCACTGTGCTCCTGTTGTTCTCAAGGTCATCCTGGGTCCTTTGCTGCTGGAAAGTCAGTAAAGTATTTGTCATCTCTTTTCCCAGCTTCCATACAGAGTGAATTTGATGTGTTCTAGTGGTTGGGATGTTCTTGTTAATATATTAAGATATATTAGTTTTTTGGAGTTTGATAATTTTTACAAAAATAATGAAAATTGTTAAATTGACCAGCTGTGGTCCTTGGCCTTCCATGGCAATAAAGAGCTTTTTCAGCTGGGTTTTGATCAACTAGAGAAGGCTCTTACTACAACTGTAGTCTTGTGCCCTACATATTGTGTGCAACAAGAGAACCACAAGCACTGAGATTTGCCAAACCCCACAGATTTTATTTGTTAAAAAAACAAGTAATAAATTTTTCTTAGTGATTTGGTGAATAGGGATATCCCCTAGTTTAGTCATCTCTGGTTTTAATTCTTTACACTGGGCTGAGGTTTTATGGAGAACAATTTTTTTTTCACAAAGGTATTCCCTTTTCTATAGCTTTCCCCCTTTTGTCTTTTTTTTTCCCCCTGCAAGCTTGTAACTTTAACTGTTCTTTATCTTCTCATCTGTTCCGTGTCCCCAAGAGGAACATTCTGGAATCTGCTGATCAGTCTTTAGGAGACATTCAGTAGTTATATCACACAGATTCCTTGCCTATAGACTTACATTTTCAAGGAGCTAGTGATTTAGTTGTAGCTCCTGGAAGCCTGCATTTGGTTTAAATTCTGGCTAACTTCTGTGTATGTTTTTACAAAATACTTAGTTTTTAATGTTAATAGTATTTAGTCTCTGTTTTGTAACCTTTACTTGATTAGGTGTGTTCATCCTCATAATGTTTGATGATACTTGGAAATTTCATCAGATAGTAAGGTAGGGGTAAATTCTCAGAATATTAAATTGACCTAACAAAAATGCCCAAGTTTGGACTGGCAGAAGGAGAAGAAAAAGCTGATGCTAGCATCTCTCTGGCCCTCTGGAAGCTGAGGGGTAATGTGGTGGTTCACTTTGTGGTGAAATGCCATGATCTCTTCAAACAACCTACCCAGAAAACCAGGAAAAGTGTGTGGAGGATGTGGGTGGGATCCAAAGGTATCAGCTTTCTAATGCAGAAGGCAAACTGTAGGAAAATATGTTTCTTACTTGTCTGGGAATAATGTTTTCATGATGAAATAAATGCAAATTCTTCTGTAGAGACTAGTCTGCAGCAAATCTGATATTAGAATAAGAAGTACCTTTCTTAGTGCTGAAGACTGAACTTTCAAAAGGGGGAAAAAAGTTCTTATTCTGGAAACTGTAACATAGTTGAAGAAAAGGCAAAAGGAATTGATGGATTTACATCACGGTGGTGTCATGTTTTTTGGTGAAGTCTTGCTTCTGAGGTGGTGTTCTTTGAAAGTTCTTGCCATATATGTTACTGCAGAGATTAATGGCTTGGATTGATAATGATCTTGCAAGTGCTTGTACATCAGTATCAGAAATGCAGGTACTTTCCATGTGGACACATTTGCTTTAGCTGGTATCTGCTATTTTTAATATTTGCACCTTATTTTCCTTAAATATTTTGTATAAATGCTAGGGATACTGACTTCAGTAAAGTGTTTTAAGATTGTTGAAGGAAAATCACTTTAGAATCAAGGAAGAATATTCAAATACTTAAAATGTTCCAGTTGAAACTCACAAGTAAATACAGTACTACCCAAACTGAACATCTGCATTTCAGCTATTTGGAGAAGTAGTGGCACCTAGAGTCTGAAACTTAGACAGTATAAGATAATTAAAATTGCTTGGACTTTTCATAGTCTCACTTAGGCTAGATTTAACACCATTGAGTCCAACCATTATTAAGCACTAATTATTTTCTAATTAAAAATACAAAAGCAAAATCCCATAAATACAAACATTTGTAAAATTAAAAAAAGTACTAAAACTGATACTTCACAACAGAAATTCTTCTAAAACTGTAGATGAGTTTATAAATAGACTTTACTGTCGTTTCCTTTATAATGTTGTATAATTACCTTTGAATTGCTGTTGTAACACTCTCCTCATTCTTCCTACTGGATGCTGCCCAGTGTCCTGATGTGCACTCTCCTTCCTGCATTTTCAGCATTTGTAGACTTGACAACATGGGACTAAAAAGAAGGAATTTGCCTGGAGCACAGTTCTGTCATGGTTCTGGTTGTGCTGGTGTTAACACCAGTAGAGCTACTCTTTGCTATCAGTCTTACGCCTCTTTTCTTTTGAATAATCAAACAGAAGATTGGGTGTTTAACCTAAGAGAAAAGCCGACAGTCTTTTTTGACTGTTCTGGGCTATCAGGGAGGTCTTCTCTTTTTGGGTTTCTTTTTCTTTGCTTGTTTGCTTGCTTGCTTGTTTTTGTTTTTGTTTTGTTTTGTTTTTTTTTTTCCAAATGTCCCTGCGTCCTATTTCCTTTCTAGCCTTTAATTGCATTCCTACCCACTTTTCCTCTTTGTCAGTAGTGGGATAGCAGATCCTTGCATTGGAGCCCTGTGCTTTGTCATTGTGAAAATCCTGGATGCTTCTGGCTGGCTTTGCCAGCAGGGCAAGCCCAGCTGCTCTTCCCAGGCCCTAAAGACTTCTCTCCTACATTTCCATGTATGCTATAGTATAAAAGTTGAACCTGTGCTGGGCCAAGGGTCAGACTTGATACTTGTGGATCCTTTCCAACTCAGGATATTGAATGATGCTAATTATGGGAAGTAGATAAGTAAATCTGATTACTCCAAAGTGTAAGTCAGCTGACAAGCACTTTTTTACATGTATTTGAGTTAGTTTTCTGTTTTGACCTGCTCATTCACTGCATGGTTAGGTGCATAATAATGATGATGTGATGGGAGTGAGTGAGGGCAATGCTTTTGGTGACAAGTATCAACCCATTGCTTAATTGTATCTGCAATTGTACTCCCTGTACTCCAAGGACCAGTATAGCCGAGCTGAGTTTAGGAAAAGAAAGTCTGGGGAGCAGAAATTTTGTCTGTAATTTGAAGGCAGTGATACTCATAATACTTCAGTCTTTCTGCTTGACTTGTTTCACTGGATTCCCTCATATGGGCAGCTTTGGAGTTATACAGTGAACTGGATCAGGGAATTTACCTAGCTGAAGACTTGCCTAACAGGAAATTTATTTACCTTTAAAGGGAATTAACTTCCCCTTTCGTTCACCACAGGGCTGCTGAGCCTGTCTGTGTGGGCAGAAGGAAGAGAGTACCATAGGATGTGGAGGGGGCAGGAAGGCTGCAGTGCCAGCTTGCTTTGACTGCAGTGAGTGGAGCTGAGGCATGTAGCATGGTGGTGCCAGTTCCTGCCCTGTCATTCAGCTGAACTGATGTGTCCTATTTACAAAACATGCTTGGAAATTTTGTGACGGCTTTGTCTTGTCTATAGCCTATGTACGGTACCAAGTGTGTGGTACAGTCATTGCACTGATACTCTGCAGAAAGTTAAAATGAAGGATATTTGTAATATTTTATCTGTAAAATAATATATTTGTAGAAATATGGTAGTCATAATATTTTAATATGAAAATCAGAGCATGGAAGCAAATCTAAGTCATGAGCTATTTGTTTTTACTGTTTTTGTTGTATGTACAAAATAGAGTTTTTTCCCTGCTGTAGAAATGCTAAGAAGGATATTTTTGAGGAGAAGTGTCTTTAGTTCAGATTCTGTATATTGCTCATTGTAATCTTCTGTTGTTGCCAGATGCCACTAGTAATATCATATATTCAATACTGTGTAATCTCATAATGTAATCAAGAGTGACAAATGTTGGTTTCAGTTGTTTTTTATGGAGAAGTAACCAAAGATGCTCTGAGAAATAGTGTTTGGCTGTAGGTAACTTGAAACATTAGCTTCAATACATTGCACTTTTACTTTTTCTTCATTTAATCTCCTTTTCTTTATAATAAGCGATTTTAAATTGAAATTATTGCCACCTAAAACAACTCTATCTAATAGTAGAATATTCATAGTGTGAGCATCCCAACTCATGGTATTCTGAAATGTGATATCAACTCCAAAGGATGAATAAATAATGTGTTTGAAGATGGAAATGAGGTATTTGGTATAACTGCTTTGGACTATACAGTGTTCTGAGCAAATGCCCTTTAAAGAGCAAAAACTGAGAAGGAAAAAGTTGTTCTTGATAAATTCTCATCCCTTCATTTTGAAGAAAGTGGATTTGGAAAAGCAGTAATTTTTTTTCATAATGGTCTGTGTTGTTTATTCTAAATCACTAGCTCAAATTTTGGAGATAACTGAACACAAACTACAACTTTGCTTTTAAGTATAGAAATCAGGCAGTAACATTTCTTCTTTTTAAGTTGAATTTCTCAATGAAAAAGCTCCTAGATCCTCCATTGAAGAGACTTTGTTTTCTTCTGAAGAACTGAAGTCGTCCACGTAGCCATACAAATTCTGGGTTGTGCTCTAGTATGTGCTGTTTTTCTCTTTGTGTTAGTGAATGAAAGTGTACATATAGATCATGTGCATAAAAAAATACTAGTCTCCAGAAATAAAAGTATTTAACTGCTGTAGTGTCTTTATGCAGATTTTTTATTCATTAAGGCAGAAATTCAAATGTACTGCCAGAATTTGCTCCTTTATTTTTGTTTCATAGTGCACATTAAACAGAGTATAAATATTCAGGATAATGCTCATATTTTTATCTGAGCAAATTTTGGACTTTCCATCTTTTTGATCTATGTGGTCCTTTCATGGTACTTTCTGCTGCTGTTTGCTTGAGTTTTATTGTACTCCTGTATGTTATATAAACAATGTTGTGTTATTTCGTTAGATTTACTTTTTCTGATTATATAGGTAACAATTTTTTTTTCAAAATTATCTTTTTTTCACTCTTGCAGAAAATTCTAAGCTGAGACACGTAGAAAAAGATGTTTTGATTCCACAAATAATGAGGGATCGAGCCAAGGAGCTGTGTTCAGATAAGGTGCAAGGTAAGAGTCAACTATTTGTTAGGACATCAGATGTACTCACTTTTGTGCTATGAATATAATCCTTGTTTTTGAAACCGTGTAGTCAGAGAGTTAGTATGTGTGATCTCCATCTTATCAGTTCACTGTGGAACCAATATTGAAGCATATAAATCTACTGTGTTGGCTTTGTGTTCTTGGTGATGTGGGCTATTTTCCAAAATCACTTGTTTTCAAGGGCTGTAGAATTTAGTATGATTATTACAAAACTTTTCTCATCTCAGTCTGGTGGTGACAGAACAGCACAAGAGTTACTGTGTTTCTGTATGAAATATTTAATACTTATATAAATTCAAGTGCCTCATGCAAAGCTTCAGTTAAGGCATCTCTCATTATAATAAATTTGTTTAAATATTCCCAAATTACTGAATCCTTTCCTTGCCCCAGCATTGAAATGGTCCATGCACATAAACACACACATGTTACTAGACAGATGTTGAAATAGGGTGATGCAGTACACTTCTGTTTTCATTCTCTTTGGAAGAGTACTGGACAATAACTCTTTAAAGTGGAGTCACCACCTCTGGTGAGAGGTACTTAGACACAGGTTAGCCAAGAATGCTGCTAATAAGAGGGATATAAGAATGGATGAAAAGCCATGGAATTATTCTGTACAAGCATTCAGTAAGGGGCATTTGCATCCAGATCCGTACTCTTTAAACTTCTTTTGTTCATGCACCCCATCAGTAAAAACTTTCTGACTGCACAATCCCAATATAGATATATTCATTTATATCCTATAAATTAGGTGAATGTATCACTCTACTTGTATGTTATGTACATTATAAAACATAAAAATAGAAGTTAAAAAAGAATAAGATAAAGATGAAATAAACAGTTTAAAAAATATTTTAAGCTATTTATCAATCTAAAAAGATTATTGTTCATTACAGTGCTTTTTATTGAGATCTGTACGACTGAACATGCATCATAGTTTTTAAAATCTGTAACACTGTGATATTGGAATTTGAGTACCTGCTTCTAAGTTTAGTTTATTTCAACACTTGATCTTAATGGGTGTCACGCCTGGAAAAGTTACCTTACAGCGATGCATAGATCCCCATGGAGAAGTGCGTAGTTGCTTGCACTTACCAAATTTTACTTAATTATACTAATTTTTCAGTCCTATCCATAAGTTTTGCAAATGTTTTGCTTGAAGTTGGGTAATAAATGATCTTGTCCCCGGATGTCAATGAGTTTTTCTTCCAAACTAATGAGAAGGTGTTGCATGTCAGTGTTTTCAACCCCCTAAAACTCTCCTTGGGAAGATTTTTAACAGGTTAGAAAGTTCTGTTTATATCCTGTTAAAGTGTACAGATATAGAAGGTTTTTGTAGGTCACACACATTTTGTTTCCCAACAAAAACAAAGCAAAAATTCCATAATTAGGTGAATATATCCAAATACCTATTTCAAAATGCTTTCTCCAAAACACAAGTTTATTTTGCAAAGGAGTTGCTGTCTTACTCATTGTTAAAATGACACTTTCACCTCGAAGAGACACTTGAATGTTTAGTTTTTGGAAATTCCTGCTAGGTAGCAAACTACTCACAGCCACTTGTCATCACTGAAAAGGTCAGTGGATTTGGAGCACTTGTCAAACTTGACCCGTTTTTTTAAGAAAAGAGAACTCCTTTAAGCACTTTGCCACAAGTTATCCAGAGAACCATTCTGTGGTGCCAGGGATTTTCCCGGCCCCTCCCCATCTCATTAGGAAGTCTGGTAAAGGTGCTGCTGTTTGAAGGGCTCGTTTTTGTCAAGTGATAACATTGATGTCATCCTGTAGCACACTGTGCACTCCTGACTCCAACTACTCTGCTGCAACAGCTCACCCCTGAGTGAGGCAGTGAAGAAGTTTCATGTGCAGTGCTCTCTCTCTCTAGCCTTGGTCTGGAGTCTCTTTTTTTATCCCAGTCAAAGCAGCCACTCCATTAGTGGCTACATTTGCACATTTTTTCCATAATACATTGTTTTTTATACATGGAGCTGCTTCCTGTTGAGAATAGATCTTCTCCAGTAAATCTTTACTTCAGTGGCTCACAAAAAAAAAAAAAAATGGTGCATTTCATTGTTGAGATGCAAATACCAAAAGGTGTGAGAAGTTCTTTTTCTGTACTTTCACTCAACTGTATAGGAAACGTCCCACACTGTGTAAGTTGTTTTAACACTTCTTTCTTCAAATCTTTATCAGTGTCTTCTGTCCATCTTCCAACAGTATTTACTGACAAAGGAATGTATTTTAGTTTGTTGCCATATTGTTTTCCCTGAATTACTTCAGTGACTTTTACCACAGCAGGAAGAACAATTGTTTCCCCAATGGCACGTGGCTTTTTGTGTTTTGCCATTATTTAAGAAGCTTCAAAGGAAGTTTCTGGAGTTTGATCACTAGGGCACTCTATGACTAGAGCCAAGTCTAGTCTAGGCAAAGTGGACCAGTATATTTTTAAGCAGCTGCTTCTAGAGGTTCTCCAAAAAAATTTTAAAAGTAGTGTTCCAGTAATAGCTGCCAAAGGGAAGTGGCATCATGTAACTTCCATGTGCCTTCCAGTCCTGCCAGAAGCACTTAACACAGCTTTTTTTTCATTTGAACAATAGTTGAATCATTTTTACTTTGAAACTCTATACCTGTTGGGGGAAAAAAATGAAGATGAAGAGCAATTGCAGTAGTGTGGGTCATTTTAAAGATGTCGGTTAAAAATATTTTGAGAATTTGCTATTTGTGTAATATTGTTTGAGGTTAACCAAAGGGGCAGTATGTATGTGTTTTTCTCTTCTGAACTTTGTGTAACATGAGGACTTTGGCTTCAGCATCTTCATTTTCTATGGCAGCAACCAGTATTGGAGGTTCTTGAGCTCTGAGCTGTGGACCATTACCTTGCAGCTTCTCCATCTTTTCCCCCCATAAATTTTAAAGCCAAATACTATGTTTTTTCTCTTTCTGTGATGTTAGGCAAAATTATAATTTCTTCCTTCTTTCTCCTGTACAGAGTTTAGTTTTGTATCTTTAGGAAAATAAGGCTTGTGGATACATCTCTCCCTCATTCCTCTGTCACCTGTAAGCCAGCTTTGATCAAATTGTGTGAAAGTTAGAAGTGAAAACTGAGTATTTCTGAAACAATTTTTTTTATCAAATAGGCCAGCAAAACCCCACGTTCATACCCATATTAAAATAAAAAGGTGGTAGCAGAGCTTCAGTTATTTTGTTGTACACCTTTTCATCTGGGTGGAGGGGGGCCTTTTCCCCAAACCATGGGAAATGAAGCTTAAGCAGTTTTGTGATCAGTAGATTTACCATCTCATAAATTCATTGTGAGATTATTCCTGGAATAAATTTGTCTTGTTAGTACACAGGGATAGGTGTTAATCAGAGTAAATAGGCTATGCTTTTTATGCTGTAAACAATTATAAGCTATGAACATAAGCTGTGTAATTAAGTAATCAAAGCTCTTGTGACTTGGTTTGTGCTGTGGAGTGCACATACATGCATGAAATGGAGTTATTTACACTGAGGGCAGAGATACTCATTTAACTTGCTCTCAATGTAGGATTTTTCTGTTTTCTGTTAAGTTCATGTTTCAGAAACTCCTTTTAGTAGACCTCTGTTTCTTTTTGTCTTTAGGAAATTGTGATAAATGCATCAGTAGTGCAGGAAATAAAGCTATTCCACGAGTATGGGCCCTTACAATTGGCTTGTTCAGGCTGGGTTCACATGTGTCCCTATGGGGAGCCCCTATACATTCAATAGTGCTCTGCATGAGCACAGGGGTCCATCTGTACCCAGCCCAGTACCTTAGCCTGCAGCTATACCACCTAGAGCTGTGTGCTTATCAGAGCTAATAATGCAAGTAATAACAGCCTGTCCAGCACGTGTTCCAGAACCGTCCAGGGAAAAGAAACCCCAAGGGTTACAAAAATAAATAAATAAGAAAAGGTTTTGTTAACTTAAGAAGTGATCCTGCTACCCCAGTGCACAGTTAAATGGATGGCTCATTGCTGTGCTTGGTTGTTAGCCTACCAAAATGGCTTAGGGAAGAAATAACCATGGAAAGTATGTCCACCTGATAATTTTTAAGAACAGTTAAGTATTGTGTCTGGTCATATTTCATTTTACTTAGATTATTTGAATTTGCTTACAACTTTTCTTTCAGATTGTTCCAGTGTAACTTCTTATGGGTGCTGCATGTTTCTTACGAATTTTGTAGCTCTCAGTTTCAGAATGATTTTTGTGTAATTTAGGATTTTCAAGCACTTTTCTCAGTGAAAATGGATATATTAGTAATTTTTTTAGCTTAAGTAGTAATTCTGTTAACATGGCTTCTGGGAAACACTAGTCAGTTTTCTGTGGTCATTATGTAAATATGCTTTATTGTGTTCATATCCATGCACTGTATGTGTGTATGTGAAATTGTGGGCAAAAGTGTCAAAAAAAAAGCAAACAAAAAACCCCAAAAGCATTGTCATACAGGAATGTTTCACCGTGTTTTTACAAACTAGCATGAGTTTGCCTGAAATAATATTAAATAACATATTTCTGTATCAGCATGTCCTTGCATGTCAAACTAAAGTAACTAAAAGGATCATTTTTTAGCCATTACCTCGCTTATTGCTTTTATGAAGTAATTTCTTAAGCAAGCTGTTTTCCTGTTTTGCTTTTGTTTCCAGTTATAAAATTTAAATATGAATAATCTTCTTCAAAGCAAAATCATAGCAAGTTTCAGGAACCTGGAGTTAGCATTTTTCATCAGAATGGTGAACTTTAGCACATCAAAAGTTATTTAGTTTCATCCAGCTGCACTTTGCTTTCATGACTCCATGCTCTAAAACTAGGGACAGTTATGGAAAAAATTGCAAGAGCTGTGGTTGATTCTTGATCATTTCTACAGGAAAGTTTGTCTAATTTCTTGAAAGCACTTACTCTGCTGTCCAAAGTTACAGATTCTGAAACTGAACTTGATGGGGTTTTTTTTGCTAACAGAAATACACAAACTTGGACTGTCAGCTTAATTTGGTTTAATTTTAGATTGCTTTCTATTTTCAGTTTGGAAAATAGAAACGACTGAGTGACTTTGAGATGTTGTGGGTTTAGACTCTGAAGAAGTTGTCTTGAATTGAGATCGCAAAAAGAAATTACTGGGTCACAAAGTCAGTCATGAATTTAATTCTGTATTATATTTTTTGTAGCTGTTTTGTGTATTTGTTGTATTGTAAAGCATTCTGCCTACCTTCCAGAACCTCACAACCTTTTTTTTTTTTTTTTTCTGTGAGAAGAACAACTTGCTCCAGAGACAAGTTCTGAACTTGTTTCCTCTGAATTTTGTTGTCTGAATTAGTTACCGTCACATCATCTGGATTTGAGTCTTTAAGGTCATGAAGAGAGACTTGCAGACATTTTCCATAACAGAGACTCCTTTGTAAGGTTAAAGGCTTCAAGTAGGAAATAGACCTCATGCTTTTCAGGGTGACTGCAGGGACAGGTAGTTCAACTCAGTCTGGTTCTGCCATTAGAAAGATGGTGAAGTAAATGTAGCCATCTCTTATTTTAAGTATATTGTGGGAGACATCCCTTTGATCAAGATGACAGGTTGTTCTGTCCTTTTAAAAAAAATTATGAATCTATTTTAAATTTTATATGGGGGGGACACAAAGAAGATATTTCTAGTTGTGCCGAGTTGAGGACCTTCACTGGAGAACACTGTTGTTGTGTTGGTTCTGTTGTCTGTAGGAGCTGTGTAATTAAAGCAACTGGAGTTACATTGCTGAAAAAATCTTATGATACTTGGCAGGGCTTTAAAACTGGTTTGGAAAGTGAGGCTGGAAAAGGACATTTCCAAGCAACCACCCTCCTCCCATTCTCCAGATTTCCCATTAGCCCTCTCCTCCTCAGGGCTTATGTTGATACTTAGTGAAGATGATGGGATGCAACACTACTGCAGGCTTCTCCACAGTTGAGCATGACCAGTGTCATCTGGAGTTTTGATAATGTGCAGTTACTCAACAGTCCTGTCACTGACATTATCTCTGTCCCTGTAGGGGCCACCTGCTCTAGACCATGACCCTTACACCTGACATAGCAAGGTCCGTAAATCCAGAGAAATTTCTGATTGAACTACATGTGGTGCTGTACATTTAAACGCCCAAGCACACCTTTAGATATTCCTTCTTAAAAAACGCATTCTTTTTATATATACTTTCCTGTCAGAAATGCAGATAATGAAATGTGAAATCCTTAGCAAATTTTGCTTGATATTGCTCACTTTCCTTGGTATTGCAGACTGAATTCTGTTAATTGTTGCCAACCTTTTGTTGAATGATGAGGGAGCATTAACCTGTTGGTACCTATAGTTCTGACATCAGAAGATGCTAAGACTGATAGTAGAGGGAAATTACATGACAGCTCTACTTAAAAATTTTGATGACTATTCTTGCCTTATAGCAAATTAAAACTAAAATCACTATTTACAGCTGAACTTGACTCATCCACTTTGCATCATTATGAAAATATAGTCCTTAAAATTTTTTTTTCAAGTTCACATCTCCTAGGAGTATCTGGGAACACAGTGTTCTTCTAATTGACTAAAGCAAAAAGATCAAGTGAATGGTAAAAATCAATGAGTTAACATCACAGCTGCTGATACCTTTTTTAAATTGAGCTGCTGTGATCAGAAATTGCTTACATGTGCTTATGTCCATATTATTCAGAGTTGGGTGGAAAGCCTGAGAGGTTACAGTGGAAGAATCACAGATTTTTTATAACCACAATAGCCTTCTCTTAGGAGGATAGAAAAAAAAAGCTGCATTATTATCTGCAACTCCATTTTTATGAGAGGAAGGTTAGTATAATTTGAGAACATAGTTTCAATTCAGCAACAAAACTGCAAGTGGAGAATGGAGGAAAACTGTTGTCCTCTGTCGCTGTATTTATTGTCTGAATGTTGAAGTATATTATAGTCATATTGTGTGTGACCACATGACCCTATATGAAAATGTTGATGTTACATTATGTTATATGCATTGTCAGTTATTTAAATTATTTTAGATGTTTTGATAGTATCCAGTTATATTTAGTTATTATTTACTGAACGTAAATTGCTGTGAGCTTTTTTTCTGACCGCCATTCTTCGAGATTAAGATGCTGAATTTTTATATGATGTTCTTGTTTGTGCACAATAGCTTTTATTTTGGGAAAAAATATTCAGTGCTATATATTTCCAATGAGCATTTACTCTCATCACATTTAACTATGTGAATTAATACAATCTCTAGAGGGATTATGGTATATTGAGCTTTGCTCCAACAAACTGGGCAGAGAGAACAGCTATATGTAAATTAGAATTTGAATAAATGAGATTCTAGATTTGTGTGGGTTTGTTTGTTTGTTTGTTTGAGTGATAAGAGCATGAAGTACCCTAAGCTAATTTATAGAAAATAAATATGAGGGCATATTTTCTTGCTTGGTGATATAAATTTCAGTGTTCTAACTAGTTTTTAGGACTTCGAAGAAAATGTTCGGGGAGGGAACTTGCCTGGTTTGATTATTTTTGTTCTTCCTCCCGTCCATGTCATTTCAACCCAGCTGATGACAAGAAATGGGTCAGACTGCTAGCTTTACCACTGCAACTTAGTTGTGTGGGTTTTTTGTTTTTTTTTTTTATTTATTAGGGAATGGAACAGCTTTTACAGGGACAAAGAGAAATGAAATCACTTTCAGTGAAAGAAAGAGGCCTCATTATAGTCACCAACAGCAGTTATTGACAGCTACACTTCCTATTAACAAGGAGCATTTAAGAGTTTGGCTGTTGGATCTTTGGACTTGATCTAATTTGCTAGCATTAATTAGTTTCTTTTGAGCACAGACACTTGGTGCTCACAGCTATAGATTTAGAGGACTAATTAGGACAGAAAATTGAACAGAATGGGGTAAGGCATTAACCTTCAACCATTACCAGCTGGGGCTCTGATAAAGACCACAGAGTCCAAATGCTCCTATTCATGCAAAGAGTACTCTAATGAATATCAATTTCAGCCAGGTTGCCATGTCTTATAAGCCCTGTCTTGATTTTGTTTCTCTTACCTGGTAGAGATTTTATGTATAGATATTAAAGTGATATTGGTAGTTCAGAGCTTACAGATGAGAACCTCACGAGGTTACCTGTGTTTTGTCCAGTCTTTCAATCTGCTTTTCTCAAGTTACAGATTTTATTGGTTTCCAGCTAAGATCCTGAATTTCAAATTGATTTCCCTGTCCAGCATAAATATATTAACATAGCCCAGATTAATTACATGTTCTTAACAAATGCTGGTTTAAATAGAGGATGCCTGTGGTTTCTTGGATTATTGTAGTACATGGTTGTAATAGCCATAACAAGAGCACTCACCAAGCTAACTGCTGAAAGTTGAACAGTAGGATTGCTTCTTTTGCAGCTCTTACAGTGAGATACAGTTATTGTATTATGGTGTTCAGTTGGTAATCCAGTTTTAGGAGGAAAACTATTTTTCCAGACTGGATTAATGTGTTTTAACATCTGCAGAATGGGAATACTTTAAGTATATATAAGGAAAGAAAAAAACTAATTGCCTTTGTCCTTTTGTATAATTTCTTAGGTTGTTGGAGGAGTTGAACTTGAAATTAAGCATCAGAATCATCAGCTGTTTCTACCCTTTAGTCATATTACTATTCCCTGACAAACTCCCTATTCAAGCTGAATCATTTGACTTCTGTACCTGGAAATTCTTTACCCACTGATAAGAAAAGTTTAAAAGGCTTTTCTCTATCAATTTCTCCAAACTTGTTTTTTTCAGGAATGACGTTAACATTGGTGTATATGGCTTTTATGTGCTCTAATTATTTCCAGTTCTCCACTAGTACACTGTGCAGTGTTAGGTTGAATAGCAGGTTTCATGTCTTAAGGTCCTGGTAAGGTAAGATTGGCACAAACTGTAAAAATAGAGAAATTCAACCTTGCCTGTGTGATGGTGTTTAGATCAGTCTTTAGAGAACCGTGTGAGGTGAGTGTCCATAGTAGAGGAGACATGGGCAAGTTCTTCTCCCAACAAAAGGGCGAGGGTACTGTTCCAGCTACTGACTTACACCTTTCCCCAGATGTTATGTACAATGCTTGCTGATCTCAGTTTTCTTTCCCAGTTGACACATTTTGATTCTTCTGTATCAGTCATTCTTATTACCAGCAAGTGAGTGCAAACTTGGGATTCTTTGAGCAGTTTTTTGCATCCATTGGCCTGATGGTGGGGGTAAGCTCTGGGTGCAGTGTTAAGAGTGTTACAGTGAGGTGTTACTGTGGCGTAGGTGGACAGAGCAATGGCAATTCATGTGACTCACAGTAGCTGTTATTTTAGCTGCCTGTCCTTAACAATGTATGAAGTAGTTGCTCTGCAATTTTGCATTAAAAACCCCTCTTAGATATTGCATTCAACAATTACACAGTTAGTACTTAATGCAAATAAATCTTAATACTTTTAAGAGGTCATGCTATATTCGCATTGCCTGTATATAAATATTTGTTGTGTATCAATCAGTAAAATGACCCTGGGGTTAGTTTCACACAGAAAATAAGTTATTTTTCGAATATTGAAGTCAGAATGTGTTGTATAGGTACCATTAGATTCAACAGTGGAAAATAAAACTTAGTTTGGTCAAAAAGTTGCTACTGTGTATTCAGAAATACAATAAATTCAGGCAGCCTAAAAGCTGGCTGACCTTGTATTCACCATAAGGTGGTAGGGAAAAGCTTCTGTCCATTCTTTAGAAAACACATGAAGTTGACAAGTGTATTTGCCAAAGAAAATTGCTTTTCCAAATCTCAGAAATTGAAATGAAGCTCAACAGGAATTAATACTAAATGGAAATCAGAATAGAAGTTGTGGTTTTACTTAATATGCTTTGATTTAATGGGACAGTAGATTATGAGAGTTGTAGTTTTGGTCTTCTGTATGTTGGATACCTATATCTGTGTACAATGTTATGACTGAGCAGAACCAGTCAAAAAAAGGTGCAGGAATCACAGGTCTTATCAGGCAATAAGGGAAGACAAAGTTGAAATATAGTTTGGCAAATACACACACTTTCAACAAGATGTGGTGTTCCAAGTGTTCTTTATTGTTTTCTGAAACCAATAAAATCTCAAATTTTCATCCTGTTTTGGGATGAAAACATTTTAAGCTTCTTATTCCATGTAGAGCAGTAGTTCTGAAGGTTGCTTAGCTCAAACCAAGTGAGCTGTTCCTCTAGCACTTATTCTTTGATGTAGTAGGTAATGGGTCCTAAAGTAACAATAGTGACAATGCACAACTGTTTTTTTTATGGTAGAGACAATGTTGTCTGTTGCTGAATAAAACTGTACATTATTTTTCAAGTCCTTTTAATAACAACAACAAAAAAATAATCCCCCTCTTTCCCACCCCCAAATTTAGTTTTGTTGCTGTTGTAGTTGCTTTCCAGTAGTTGTCTCAGTGGTGCTGCATAGAGAAGGAGTAGGGAGATTTGTGCTCGGAAGGGTATTTTACTTACAGGTCTAGTGCTTGAGAAGGGAGTAAAGGCTACCGTATTGCAAGGTCATAAAACACCTGTGCTCTGTTGTCATTCCTCTGAATTTTATTTTTTAACAGTCCTGCAAAAAAGAGTGCCTGGAACAATTGCAACCTCAAATCAGGATGGATACCTCTACAGGAAATGTAATCATGTAACAGAAGGACAGAGGTATATTAGATGAGGAATCAGGAACTGCAGAGCTGGTATGAGGATAGGAAAGGGGATGATCAAGGAATGCTAGAGCTTTAGAGGTATGGCTGAGGCTCTAAATTTATGATCAGGGAACAAGAAAAGCAGTTTAGCTGCTGTATCCTAGATTTGAGAGGGATACTAGTAAAGGATTTGAAAGGAATCATGGAAAGGAGGGCAGGTAATAATTCTGATGGGATAATGAGTAGGAAAGGAACTTACATGAGGAATTTTGAAGAAGATAATGTAGAAGACATTGTGCATGAAAATTTCCCTTGGATGGAGTGAACAGATTCTTCTCTTAGTATGTATCCATTGTATTGGGAAGGAGTTGAAATGGTTGTAGGGAATTTGAGACTATAATTATGGTATTAAGAGATCTGCCTTCTTACCTTTTTCCTAAAATGAGTTTAAAGAAAGGGTTTTTTTAGTCAGTAATGCTTTTTTTGGGCTTCTGTTATTCAAGTTCAGGATTTCCTTCTTTTACTTTTATCACCTATAATGTTGTACACTTTATAGTTTTCTTTCTTTCTGGCTGTGATCCAGAATCTCTCAAGGAGGTTCTAGGTATTCTTCTTTTCCCTCCTCTTCAATATACACTAAATATGTGCTTCAAGCTTTCAACAGCATATTTCAGGGATGTTTAAATAGTCCTTTTTGAAGCACAAGATCAGAAATCTATTGTTGCATTTGTATGCCAGGCTTGATACAGCTCCTACTTTGTTTCCTGGGGACAGAAATGTCCCATAATCTTTGCTGTAATGGGATGCTCATGAAGTTGTTGAAAATAAAGCACTGAAAAGTTGTAGCTTGAGATATAATCTCACCTATGGCTGTAGGCTGTCAGACTTTTAAAAAGTTATTTTAGGGAGACACAGCTAATGTTTGCAAAAACAACTTCTGAATGCTATGGTTTAATATGTGGGAAATGTACAGAAAGTGTATAATGTGGAAAGACATAGAGAGCTGAAGGTAGGACTTCTTGATGCAATCTAGACTGGTCTAACTATGCTTCAAAAGCATGAACTTCAGTTCTGTGAAATGCTTATAAAACCTGAGTGTTCTTGGAGGGTACATTTATCAGGCATGAAAGAGATGCAGGTCTGCAAAGGACTTTGGGATGACATTTTGGGCCATCATCTTGTCTTGGGGCCATATCTAATATTCCTCTTTGTCCTGTAATCTGGGTAATGTTTCAGCTACTTTAGACAGCCAGTTTTAGTGCTTAGTTTTATTTTACCGTTCAAAGAATGCTTTTTGCTTTCTAAATTTTTTTGGGATTTAATGCCTACACTAACTTCTCTTTGTATATCAAGCAATTTATGTTCTCAGACATTGGGCAGATTCCTGGCAGTGATCTGAATAAAAGCAGGACTTTAAACGGAAGAAATAGAATGATCTGATTTATGTTAAACAGGCAAAAAGGAAAAAGAAAAAGAAAAGTATCTGTCCTAGAAAACCATTTCTGTCAGAGTTCCTGGAATGGCTTAGGGAAGGTGTTGAATCCTGAGATTCCAGAATTGTTTTCAGGAGCATGAAGAATTTTAAACACAAACCCCCAAAATCTTTAATGCTGTGATGTTAAAAATGATATTTAAATTCATAGGGAGAATTTGTGCTTTTAAGTTGAAGAAAATTATGTCCGGTAAACAAGAGTGACCACAGTCTGCAACTTCAAACTTTGTTGCTCATGACTTTTTTTCCTGCCTTTAGGGTGATAATTTTCTACAGTGACTCTGACAGCCCAGTCAAAATGTTTCATAAGGTGAAAAAAAAAGTTTCATAATGGTGAAAATAATTCTTTATTTTTCTCTGGTGTAAATAATCTTTGTCATTTCTGATCTGTCCTGATTTCCTCCTTGTGCTTCTTTGCATGTATTTTCTGAGTGGTTTGGGATTTTTTTTCCATTATATGTAGGCTTCAGCATATATCTAGTTAGAGAACAGGAACTTACCATTGCTTTCCATAGAATATGGAAAAGAGGAATGTAAAATAGTGTGTAGCATTTGGGGTTATATAACTTGAGATTTAATTAGCAATTAACTAATCTCTAATGGGGTGCTAGAAGAGCTCACAGCTTCTCTGGTGTCTTCAGTGACTTACATCAGAAGTCCTATGTTTAAAATATTTTACTTTAGCTATGTGTAACAATGCTTCATGAGAGTTGAGTAATAGTATTAATGCTTCTTCAGCTTTTTCTTTGTAGTAGACATGTCCCCACACTTTTGAAAAAACTATACCAAATTTAAGGAAATTAAAAAGCATATTCATGTATGTATGTGTGATGATTTTTTTGTATTTAATTTTATACATTCCAAATAGCTTGAGGAAGTTTTGAGTCCTTTGTGGGGAGTGAGGATGGTGTGGAAAAGATGCTTTTGCTTCGGTGAGACTGTTGTGTAACTTCATTTTGATATGCTCCATCCAGTGAATCCTGTTGAGTAACTATAAAATTTCAGCAATTTTAACCAAAAATACTGTTGGGGGAATCTGTCCTCTTCACTCTGCTGTCACATTCTTATAAATACTACTTACTGGCTGTGCACAAACCATTGAGAAATATTCATTGTTGGGTAGAGAGTACTTAGCAAATTACTACCCCAAAAAATAATTTTTGCACTTCTATAGAAGGAAGATATTTAACAGAGTTGCAAACTTTTGCTTTGGCTGCCTTCTCCCACCAGTAATTCAGATTAACAGTTCTGGTCTCATGATTTTCTTTTCTGTAGTAGTTCAATGCAGTGCTGTTTGTTCCAGACCTCGGTGTTACAGATCTCTGTGGCCCTAATGTTTGAGTTGCAGTGACTTGACTTGCCTGAAAGCTAATTCAGCCACTCTAGTGAAGAGGAGACACAATCGCCTCTGTGAAACTGTTAAAAGTACTTAAAGGTAACAATGTTTGGGTTGTGGTATCGGGTTCAGCCAGATACATTCCACATAAGCAGTAACTTGTAACAGTGATTGTAATTCTTTTGAGTGAAGCAGGTGGAATCCCCTTGTTTCTAATATAATATAGTCACTGTCTTAAATTTGATTCTAAGGTTGATACACTGATGTCTGGGTTCTGCTGTGTTATAAAGAGATCTGGTGCTTACAACCTTTTGTGTGTCCAGACCTGAACTGATTGTACAATAACATTTTACTTGGGCATTTTTGTACTGACAGTTATCAAGTCCTCAGGTCTCTAAGCCTTGGCTGAACATGTGACAAAAAAGTCAGAATGAAGGCCTAAAGCTGTTTGTGTTTCAAGCAATCAGAGGGGATGAATCTGAGTAAGAAACAGAGTCTAGCCTTCCTCTTGTCCCTTCTGCAGTCTTTCAAAGCTCAAGGGGGATAGAAGTTACTTCATCCTGTTCTGCAGTGTTCAGAGAGGAGGCCCTTATAAGTAGAACACCTTTGGAGACTTACATCAGCTCCTCAAACTCCTCCTTTGATTTTTAGTTAAGTCATGTAGGATGGGAGGCATCTCATCCCAGTTGTAGTCCTCTCTCTCTCTTTTCCCCATCCCCTTACCCCTTCCTTGTCAAGGCTCAAGGTAACAAGGACAGGAAGGTATTTTCAGAATCAGCTTTGGGTGGGACAAGGAAATTTTGGGTGACTAAAGTGTATTCTACTCATAGTCATTCTTAGTCTCTGTTCAGATGTGTAAATGGAGATGAGACCATAAACGAAGGAGAACTGTCATGATCAAGGCATGTGGGACAAAGCATTGATATGCATAAAGCAAGGATGGCAGTGCTATTAATTTTTGTTTAGGTATTTGATCTCCTGCAAAAGCCGTATAGAAACCCTTGGACTTAGCTCAAAGGAATCCTTAGGAAATGCTTGCAGGTTTTTTTCCCTGTCTATTTCTCTTTGCTTCCATATCTTGGGAATCCCATTTGTTTGTTAGTGCCTTCTCTGACATTAAGCATCAATGTTTCTGCAGGTTCTGTGCAGGTTAGTAAGTGTCTTTCAGCTCACAACAAGATCTGGTGGGAGCAGGGAAAAGGCAGTTGATGCCTGCTGGTTCATGGCAAACAAGGGTCAGCTGGACACTGGTTACCAATTTCAAAATTTGAGAGGAGCACTTGCAATTGAATGTAGGCTTTTTACTTTTATGGCTCAAATTACTTTCCTTTTTTTTTTTTTTGACTTTCACCACTGGCAGCAGTCCTACACTCTAGCTAAAGACCAAAATCTAAGTGAAGCTATTTTTCATAACTAATTTGACATCTTGTTTCCTATTTCATCACTTTTTAAAAATTTTTTTGGTCACAAAATACATAAGGCTGAAATCGTGGTATATAGGGGAAAACAGGCAAATAATCTCAACAGTGTAAACTTTGGTTCATAAATTTAAGACTTGCAACCAGACTGCTGTACAAGAAAACAGATGCTATGCAATAAATTAATACTAAGCTGAATAATAAACAAGATGTATTGTTAAAGGTCTTTAATGCAAAGAAAGTGATTTCAGACTTTCATATGCTTGTTTTCCGTCTTTGTTTAAATGAAGCCTTTGCATGTGTTTTCTTTATTGTTCTCTTTTGCGCACATTTAAGCTTTGTTGGGTTGAGGACTCAGTCTCTGGTTGGGCAGTGGTGATTAACTTACAGTAAATAGGCAGCAATAATGTGATTTGAGAATGAAAAGGATTCATTTCTTTTAAACGAGGGGAAAAAAAAACCAAGGTTGAAGGAAATAGTTTACATAATCTGTAAACTAGTTAAGGAGCTGAATATTTATGCAGGTTGAAATTGAAGCTTAGTTGCCCTCTAGGGGTTTTACATTAATACAGCATATGCTAGCTTTTGGGTGTTTTTTTCTTCTTTCAGAATAAAGGTGAGAGAAGTCTTTGGAAAAAACTTACATGCTGACAAATCTGTGGTGATAGAGGCATGTGTACATCTGCATTCAGTGAGTAAAACTCATTTAGTTCAAAACCTAGAAAATGGACAGGAGATTTTTAGCCACACTAGGTTATTTTTAATTTCATTGTACCAGTGGACTCACAACCAGCCAGTCATAGCACTGAAGTCCCAACCCAGAAAAGATCCTTACTTTCTGTTCTAAGTAAACAGAAGACAGAAAGTCACGGGGGTTTCTAATGGGAGCACCAGGACCCTCAGTCAGTTTCTGCTCATGTCCCAGCTGCTGAATGCTGCTTCAAAGTCTTGTGTCCTCAGTGGCCACTGCCCAATGCACAGGGATCTTCTGTCACTTCTGGTCTTGGAGCAGGTTGACCCCTGGATATAGGTCTGTGATTGAATGTGTTAGAAATAAACTTTGTCTCCTCCTTTAGAAAGCAATTGACAAAACCAGTAGTTCTTGATTGCTTTGATAGGCATGTGATTTTTCATTGGAAATATCCTCATGCCATAGGAGGAAGTGTGACAAATGGCTTCTAAACTGGAGCTGCATATACATATCCCCTTGTCTTAACTTTTAGTATCTCTTTTGCCAACGATTTTGTAGCAGATGCACTGTTAACATACTTATTTGAACAATTGCTAAATAAATTCATAAGAGTTTGGTTGTTTTTCTAAAAATGGGAACCACATTTATGTGATTATTTTAGCTGTTTCTTTCATAACACTGTTGATGCAGTATTACTCTAAAATGTTTTTGTATCAGAAACAAGATAATTGGGGCAGGCAGAATAGATGCACTTAAACAAGCCCCTCCTGCCAAACTTGAGTCCCTCTGCATACAGCTTGAGGAGCACAGTGTAATCAACTTTCAGAAGGTAGAGCAGTGTCCCCAAGGCTTCAGTGTACCAAACTACACCTGGATTTGTGCTAGTAAAGTCAATGGTTTTATACAGATTTTTATGCTATTTGCCTATTAAGCTTTGCACTGCAAAACAGTTACTCTCTTTTGAGGGATGTTCATACCTAGTTTCTGGTGCATTTTCTTTTGCTTTGTAGATTTATCAAAGACTTGTTTGTAAATCCCCTGTCTACCAGTATTTTATTTTATTGTCTTCAAAATGGCAACTTTTGCTCTGAAGAAATGTACCTGGTTTCTGCAGTCCTTTATTTAAAACATTTTACAGAAGATGAAAGATAAATCTTACAGAGTTACTACCAAATTTCCAGATATTGCTGGGTTTCGGTAATGTGCTTTCCTGCCACATAGTTTAAAGTCATCTCTTCAAAATCATGAAATGAATAGGGTAGTCAAATTCGAAATGCCTCCACAGTCAATGATACAATTTTATTTGAAAAATTAAGTTTACAACTTTATCACACTGTGGCCACAATTGCAAAGGGTCAAGTTACTCTTCACTGTTCACCGCAGAATATGGACACAGCAGATTTTTATTTTTCCTGGAAAATTTGCACTTTGGTTTTGTCATCCTTACTAGCACTGAGTAGTACCTCATTCAGCAGGAATTCTTCCGTGGTGAAGAATTCCTGCCTCCACACCAGCTTGTGGCTAGTCACTTTTGGAAAAAAGAGACTAACCATATACTGCAAAGTAGGGTAAGTACACAATAACTGTTGGAACAGTGGTTGGGAATGAATTGTGAGGTGTGAGGGAAAGTGACTTCCTCTTTTAATAACTGTATAAATCTTTTATATTCTGTATATTGGGAATATTCTATATTGTCAGAAGACCTGAGATTTTGACCCTATTCTGTATTCATCTCACCCCCACCCTCCAGCTGGAACCCTGGAACCAGTTTCACTTTTGCTTGGAAGATAGTTAGTTTCATTCAGAGGAGTGAGAATTACTATTACTGCTACCACAGCAGACCTTCGCTATTGGAGCTCTGAGTTAACTAGGTGGTTTTGGAAGTCCATTAAATTGAACTGGGGCAGAGGGAAAGGAAGAATCCCTGACACAGCCCGGTGTAACTGAGAGCTGGTGTGATGGTGGAATAGCTGGGCAAATGCCTCCTCAGGAGTTACATAAATGCCCTGCTCTACCCCCACCGTGTGGTAGAAGGACATTACTGTTACTTCTTCGACTCCATGAAGCTCTGTTTTTGAGAAATAGATATATTTTGCCTTTGGAGTTCAGCTAAAGAGTCAGTCGCTCTGGGACAGGGAGGGGACGTTGTTTCTTTAAATCGTCTGTTATCCGAATTTCTCAGCTGTCCCTGAGTGGCTCGGCAGCTCCTGAAGGAGGCGGGAGGATAAGCAGTGGCAAGGTTGCACGCAGCTCAAGTTGCTTGCACTTGTTTATATAAAAGCAGGCAGTGACAGACAGTAGCCATGGGGGAACTTGCATTTGTTCCAGTTCTGCCTCTTCCAGCGCCTGGTATGGTAACGCTTGATGTCAGGGATACTTACTGCAGGGTGGGAGGAAAATTAGATCAAGTCAGTCTTAAAGGAAGCCGTTGTTTAAAAGCAGTGCAGTTTAACCAGGTGGCTGTGCTTGCTGGATGTGCTTTACCTGAAGCCTTATAGAGAAGGTAATGCTTGTACTTGACAAGAGCATTCCTCAAGCAGGTTTCTTTAGTGAACAAATCATTATGTACCCAAATAAACTGCTTCACAGCAATGTGCTTACTTAGCTTAAAAGGGTAGATTTTTGTAATTTCACTAGGAAGAAGGAGGTCTGCTCCTCTGGAAAAAACTGCCTGCATAGCCCAGCAGATTGTCATCTTTGAGCACTTAAATCTGCCTTGACTGACAAAGTAGTCGCTGTAAAGCCTTATACATAATAGTTATGTTCTTGCTATTTCTCCTGTGTCTTCTGAGGACAAAACCTTGTTGTGTACTGCTGTGCTCTGCCTGTCTTGCTTAGTCAGAAGCAGGAGGACTTGGCTTGTAGCTCTTATAGAGCTGGGTTGCTGTAATTTACTTTAAAAATATGACAGTGTACTAGATTTCTGTGTGTTAGGGGCAAAATGCACACACACATACATAGGTAGGTGTGTATACTCATGCATACAGAAAATGCTGACAACTCCGTATATCCAGGATGGAAGATCAGATCTGTGGCTAGAAACTAACAAATAGACATTTCTCTGTATTATCTTTGCCAAAGCTCCTTTTGCTGTTGAAGTCCAAGTTCTGTTAAAATTCTGGTGACTAAACATATATTGCTAATAAATTCTGTCTTCCACAGTATTTCATCATTTAGCAATAATCAGGAAAGCACTGCCTGACATTTTAAGGTATATGTTCTTTTCTGACTCTGTGGCTCTTAGGTAAACACTTTTCCTAGTCGAGTTTCATGTGTGCACTCATATCAAACTGAAAACTAACTTTAGTCTTTCCAATCCTTGTCCCCAGAAAGACATTTTGGTCAGATCTCATGTGTGCAGGACATAGAATGAGCAGAGCAGACCTGTCCTTGTCCTAATGGCAGAACGAAATGCTCCTGAAAGTATCTTGAGATTGCATGTGTATATTATTTTCAGAACTCTTTTTTTAAACTCTTAATTACTTTAATCTGGCATATTTTTCTTAACACTTTAAAGTATTTGTCTGGGTTTTGTTAGTTGAACTGATTGGGTTCGCTTGAATTACTGTGTTTGGCTGTGTTCCTCTGCTTGTTTTATGTTTTTCTTAAACAAAACAATTCTTTCTTAAACTTTGCTTTTCAGTTCCATTCTCTTGTTTCTTGGTGCTTGTTATAAAATTGGAAAGAAAAGATCCAGCAATCTGCTGTGGATAGGTGTGGGTTATTTAGGACAGACAGAAGTGCTTCTCTGCTGTTGCTTGTGGTTTCTGGTTATGCCTCTTAGAAACATCCACAGTTCTCAGTCTGGATGGTAGCAAATTTTGGATTGCAGAACATGTGTAGTGAGTCTGGTGAGAGAGGTTACCCCAGTACAAGCCTCTGCATCGCATGCGAATGGAACTGTATCTTCATTGTTCGTGGCTTTCATGAACGTGCTCATCATTCCTTCATGGTCGTTTCTTAAGATCCTCTTTTTTTTCCCCCCACAATTTCTGTCTTTAATGATTGTTGGGTTTGAAAACAAGAGAAACCCTCCTAATATTTCTGTAATTTAAAGATCAGCAGCTGAGCAATGACTTCTGATTCGAATTAACTGATGTTGGAGGATCCCTATGTGCCTTACATGAGTTTTCAGAACTGCTGTGGTATTGTGGTTTTAAAAAAAACTGTAATTTTTTTTATAATTTGGAAACAGAATGTTTAAGTAAGCCATTGCTTTCCTATGTTGATTTTAAAAGCCCACTGTAATCAGTTGACCAAACCTAGATCCTTGTAATATCAATATATGTAGAATATGAAAACTTTGGAGACTCTTGTTCCTAAGTAGGTAGGTGGCATTTACAGAGCGAGTAACTGGATTTTCTGAAAAAAACCCCAACCAACTCTCAGACATTTTTGATCTGTGTAGAGTGTCATTGCTCCCTACTGCTCTGGCCTGTTTCTGTATCCAGCTGAGAGATACTTTAAGGCCAATTAATTTTTGCAGCAGGATTTTGAAAACCTGCTAATGAAAAAAAGCACGCATGGTATGAAACAAATAACTACAATTGCAATAGTTGGGAGTTTAGCAGGGCTTGAGTGGACCAGGGCAGAAAAATATTGAGGGGATCCGGGTTAGGATATACCTTTCTGGCTTCAGGAAGTTTTTCCCCTCTTTCTTCCTCTTCCTTTGGATGCTTGTCCATTTAGACCCACTATGTAAGGCATCCTAAGAGTTTTGAAGAGCATGTGAGAAATTTATGCTTCAAGGTATAAGCCAAGTTTACAGGTGATAGGGATTAGGAAGATACTTCGAGAAGATATTTTCAATAATGTTTTTCCACATTTTTTTTAAAGCAGCTATTACTGGCTTCTGAAAAAGATGATATACGGGACAAATAGGCCCTTTGATTCAGTATGTTATTTTCTCATCTCTTAATGTCCCCTAAAGCAAAGTCTTCAGATTTGTTTCTAGGGTATTGATAAGATGTGTTCTTTATCCCAAGCCATTGTGTTTGGACAAACAGATTCTAGGTTTTTTTGGGAAGCATTTTTCCTCTGCAGATCACAGTTGTACTCTTGGCCTTCCTGACGATTCTCTCTTGCTGTATGTTCACCTTAGTCATGAGATGAGGGTGGTTTCTGCATTTCATTCTGAAGTGCCAGAGATGCTGTGGTCTGCTGGGGGGCATGCTCTGTTTGCACTCTGTACTTTAAGATAAAGCTGCTTTTCTATGCTGAGAATGCCTTGGAAAAGATTGGACAGGAGGATGAATATCTCTTCCTTAAAATTCCCGGATTCTTGGGATTCTCTGCTCCCCAGTCCTGTATTGTGTGCCAGTATGTATTGATCATCTCCCCTAGGACAGATGCTGCTGGCTACAAAAGCTGAAATGGAGCAGAATGTGGGGGGGGCTGGTGAGAAGCAGGAAAATGGAAAGTATATGATTTTTATGTTATAGCAAGTGAATATTTGTGGAGACAAAGTATTTGATCTGATAACAGAGGTTCACTTGAAAGAATCAAGGTTATTTTATATCAATTTTCTCTTTGCCCTATATAAGATGCATTTAATTATTTCATGCTATCTCCTTCTGTTCAAATTAATCTGTCTTATATATATTGTTGCTCAAATTAGAATAATTCTTTAATCAGCTGTGTTATGCATCCCATACTAGGCCAGAATAGGAAAGATACTCCTAGCATACACGATGCATGTATTTTATTTGTTGTTGTAATTTAAAAGTAAAATCAGAAATATTGATTTCTACTTGACTGGAGAGATGATTTAGTTTGAATATCAGACTGATCTTAATCAGGTGAGAATTAATTGAGTTGGAGGTATTAGATATTCAGTGATGTTAACTGAACCATAAGCAATCTACAGAGAAGCTTTCTTTTGTACTGTGTTGGAAATATCAAATAGCTCATACTCTACAATGTAAAACAATCTCTTCATGTTCATGCTACTACTTCCTCTGGCTCATTAAATGCACCAGTAATCTGTTCTGTGCATACTGAATAATCTTCAAAGTAACAAGCTAATGAATCATAATTTAATACATAATTAAAAACATAATAATTACCCTTAAAAATGTTGCTGGTAATGTTTTGGATAATGATATGTTTTTGTACACATTTTACAAATGCAGGTTTTAAAATTTTGCCGTTGTTTACATTTTAAAGGGAACTGTTTCTTCCTCCTTCTATCATCCCCAAATCCCCATTGTCATTTGGGCATCTTCTCTCCACTCAGGGGTACAGCCCAAGGAATGACCCAAACACCAGATAAAGCTTTTTTTTTTTTTTTTTTTTTTTTTCATTTTGTGTAGAGGGAAAAAAACAACCCCAGAATAAGCCTGGTCTGGATCATGATGCAAGCTGGTTTTTTTTATTTTTTTATTTTAAGAGTGTGATAGCAGTATCATAAGTGTTGAGAAAATATAAATGGTGAGATAACACCTCTGTAGGACTTTCTCTTAAGTAGTAAAATTGTAAAGTCTTTAAATGAGAGTCAGACCTGAGAGGATCAATTTATCTTGATAATGGGGAATATTTCATTTATTTTGTGTACAAGCACATCTGCAAAATAGATGCACACTTATAATTGATAAAACTACAGTTCCAGTATTGTATGAAATGTACAACACTTCACAATATGAGGCAATATGAAAGTGTCAAGTATTTTTATAATCTGAACTTTCAGAAATAGCCTTCACGCTACAAACAGTTCATATATTGAAAATAATGGAGATGATTCCTTGGTGTTATATCAACACAGTTTCCATGCAGCTGCTTGTCTGGAGATAAGTCCCACTTTTTATTCTTCTTTTACTTTGCACATGGGAAGACTTTGATGTTTGCAGGAAGAAATAATTAACTATCTAATATTTTAAAATATTTAAAGAGAAAAAAATCCTTTATAAATCTGCTACAAATATAATCTGATACTGGTTGTTTCTCTTTGTTAAATTACAAAAGAATGCCCACAACTTTCAGTTTGTTTTTAAGCTTGAGGCAGGACATAACAGGTTTTTTTCATGAAGTCTTTCCTTTACATACACATAACTGAAACTTCAGCAGTCCAACACACCATTTCATTTTGAAAGCAGCACAGTGAAAAGCCAGCCTAATTCTGTTTGGGTGTGGGATGGTATTGTAGGGTACATAAAGAACACTTGCATCATAAATATGATGCCTTGTTTTTGTTGTCCACTGTTTGTAGTCCTGCAGACACTGAGATTAACTGTTAAATTTAACCTAGTCTGGTTTAATGGTATGAAAGAAAATAATTGTCTTTAACTCAAAATCCTACAAGTTTTTTATTTTTGTCATACAGAGCAAATATTTCTTGAACCTATGAATATGTTCTAAAGTTAAAATGGGCAGTACCCTGGCTTTTAATCTCCTTTTTTTAATTAGGACTTGTATGTCCCAGCACATCTGTTGGTAGACCCCTACCAACTTTGTTGTAGCTTTCTGGTAATGTATCTGATCTTTTAAAATTAATATTTTAGTATGTATTACATATGCCTGTCTGACTGCTTGAATAGACAGGGAAATAATTTATCCAGTCTTTAATCTGTAGTAAGTGAACTGTTAGCCAGTTTCACTTCAGTTTCCATCTGCTTCTCATATTATCTTGTTGTAAAGTCATAAAACAGAGTTGGGGAAAAACATTCTTCTTAGATACTGTTTTTTTCAGCAAAGATTAGTGTGGACTGCAAAGATCTTTGTAAACAAAGTGGTCTTTACTGTGCCAACCTTTTAGCTAATTATCAGAGAAACTTTAAAAAGAGTGCTCTGTAACTTAAAAAAGTTTTAAATCAACCATCAAGTATACTAAGTCAGGCACTCAAAACTAATTCTTCATACCTCAAACATAATTTGTATAATTCTGTATCTGAAGGGAATTACAGAAAGACTTGTAATAGGATTTTTATTTTAAAAATGCATGTCTGTACAGGTTTATAGATAAATTAAGAAGGTTTTTAAAAAACTTTAGTTTTCTCCTGTTCTGTGACTTTACATACGTCAGGATCTAATCTCTCTTAGTTCTTTGGGTTGTGCTTTCTCAGGTGGGCAAGTTGGGATAGGAGGACCCAGTGAAATCTGACTCTTGGATCCAGAGCAGATGTGGAGGTGCCAGAGACCAAACTCAGCAGCTTCCCTGAGCTGCTCAGGGCCGGAGATGCTCCCTGCTGAAGAGTCAGTCTTTGGAAGGACTCATTCTTCTCTGGCCTCAGCCAAAAAGCCCTCTTGTCTGTCCCTAAAAATGTGGTCTTTCCATCATAGGCAGATCCCCTGCACATGCCAAATGCCGTAGTGAGCAGGTGAGAACTGGCAGAACTGAAGTGCTCTGTATTCAGACATGGCTGTTCAGCTTTTGTTCAGTTGACAGCCGACCTGTCTCTTGGCAAAGATACATTTTGGCCTTACATACTTGGTTGATTTAGAAAAGGTTCTAACATGCAGGATTGCTTTAGCAGTTAAAATTGCTCTATGTGGCTGTAATGGCCAAAATGTAATGAGACTTAAAATTCTCCAAACTGTGGCCAAAACCCGTTTTAGATTTGCCTTGCAACAAAAATGCAAAGTTTTCTTCATGAGAGGTAAAGAAGATATCCAGCCTCAAATCAGTGATGAGCTGTTCAGTGAAGTCTCCTGAGCTGTAGCCTTGAGATCTTTGCTCCGTGTGCATCCCCTTAGATAGAGCCTGTGGCACGGAGAGGAGCCTGTGGGGTAGCCTATGTCAGATCTGATGTCATGAACCATGACTGCTGCAGGTGAAAGAGGGTCTGTAGCCAGTTTCCGTGGTAACTGGTAGGCACCTGCAGCTTGTTGACGCAGTAGTGGATCTGTCCTTGTCTGTGCACAGAGCATTCAGTGATGGACATATGTAGCTGTCCTAGAAAAGCCTTGGCAAAGGGTTGATTTGATGGAGGCCAAGCCTCTTTCCCCTTTACAAAGCATTTTCACGTCTGTTGTGTTGAGCTCTGTTCCTCAGTTTATTTGGCTTGTATTTGGAAATATTTGGGATAACTTTTATTGTTTGAAACATGACTTTCTTTTGTGTTACAGTTCGCAATGAATTTGCAGAGTGGCCCAAAGTTACCTCTTGTATTGCTGCTGCTTGAGGTTTTGTTTTGGTAGCTTGCTGCTTGCAGGAAGAAAGAAGACATATCAGCCCATGAACTTCAAAAGTCATGGAAAGCTATTTCCTGAAGTTGTAAAGATACTATCATACACAAGATTATGAAAAGATCAATTCTGTTTTTTCTGTAATGTGCAGTGTATCAGGAAGGTTTGTTTGGATTCTTTAGTGTTCTGATTACCCCTCATAGCTGCTGAAGTATTGAATTACAATAGGTTTGTAATCAGATCCTGTGTATCTGCTCCTTCTGTGGTGTCTTGCGATGCATCCTGAAACTTTGGTCAACAATGCAGATATTGCCTGAGTGAAGAATGAGTAAGGCTTGTCAGACATGGGAATTAATTCTTGGTTTAAGATATCTGGGACTATTGAGCACTATTTCTGACATTATTCTTCAAGCCAGTAGTTTAAACACTGTTTGTGCTGCTCAACATTGAGACATTTCATTTCATAGAAGAGTCACAGAATCACAGAATAAGCTGAGTTGGAGGGGACCCATCAGGATTATCAAGTCCAACTCCTGGCCCTATGCAGAACACCCCAGTCATACCATGTGCCAAAGACCATTGTTGAAATGCATCCTGAACTCAGGCAGATTTGGTGCTGTGACCACTTCCCTGGGGAGCCTGTTCCAGTGCCCAGCCACCCTCTGGGTGGATATCCTTTCCTGATCTGATAGCCAATCTAAACCAGCCCTGACCCAGCTTCATGCCGTTTCCTTGAGTCCTGTCACTGGTTAGGAGAGTGAAGAGATTGGTACTTGTCCCTCTGTGAGCAAGACAAAGCACAATTAAAAATAAAAAAAGTTCCCCAGACTCCTAGAAGGTTTCTGGCAAGTGTCTATAACTAAACCTGTCTTGCAGTCCCATCGCTGCGAAGCAGAAGTGATGGCAAATCAAGTTTTGTGTGTTCATATAAGGATGCCTAATAAGCTTTAACCTTCTTTCTTCCTCTTTGTTGTTAAGCATCAGTAGTGTTAAAGCTGAACAGCTGGAAGCAGTTTTATCACTTTGCAACAGTGCCTGAGCAACCATGTACCACAGGCAGGACCTTCTGAAGCCAGGGAATGCTGGCAATTGCAATTCAGGCTTTTTTTGTTCACTGGGACATCACGCCTTTAACCAATCAAGACTGGTGAGCTAGCAAGTGAGAGGGACCTCCTGTTGTCTTCAGTGGTATTTTACTTCACAGCTTCCAGAAGAAATGATTACTACTACTACAAAAAAAAACCTCAACCCAAAACCTCAACACAGCACTTAAAGAGACCATAAATCAAACTGGTCACTAGACAGACCATAAGCTTTCAAAAGCTTTGGATGTTTTTCCCAGAAAAAAAACAAAGGTCATTTTTAGAAATGTACTAATAGGCATGATTTTTCTGATATGCTGATGTAGGAACAATCAGTATAAAGAGTCCAGGAAAGAACAGAAGAAATGTCAGATTCACCTTTGAAAACCAAAGAAATATTCTGATAACCTAATAACACATTTGCCTTGTTCTGAGCTTAAACTGCTTAGTAAACTTGAGCTGTCCAGGTGTTTCCTCAAAGTTGTGCTTGTGCATTTGGATGACTTTAAGTCTAAAGCACATAGATCTTAGAAACTGGGTGTTGTTGTTAATAGATACCTTTGAGCACAGGTTACGGTTCCCAGCTGGTAATTAATTGGTTAATTTAAACCCATTTTCTGCACACTTCCATCTGTTTTTCATGTAGGATGTGGTGGAGTTGCCCTTGTGTAACGCTGGGTCCTGTCTTGGAGAAGGTTTTTAAGTGTTTATCAATAAACAATATGTTTGAAGTAAGTAAGAAGTCAGTTCTTCACAAAGTTTGGCAGTATAAGGACACTTAAATCTGTCATCAACACTTTCAGCAAACACTACCTTGTCTTGTAAATTATTTTAGTGAAAGCCTAATTAATAATAGCTGTGGACAAGCAGATTAATCTCACCTAGGGATTGCTTGCAGCTGTTGGATCACTTTCTCAAAATCTTGCCAGTAGTCCAGGATCCTAGAAGATGGATTTTGTTCCACTGAGGTCCACAATGCCCATTTCAGCAGGCATCTGCTATGAGCAAAGGACAGGAGTACTGCCTCTATAGGCACAAATCTCTGCTTTCTAGTTTATTTCAGTCTTGATGTAACTATAAACTGAGCATAGGTGATTTACCTGTTGTATGATGTAGTACCATTAAATTTGGATGTTACTAGATTAGCTGTAAATTTTGCTAAGTATGTGTGAGAAAATAACAAGTTCTGTATGCCCTACATTTGCTGGTTATTAAATCACTATTAGGAAGACCATGGAGGAGGAGAAATGGATGGAATTCTGGAAGAAGATGCAGTAAACGAACTTTGATGTAGTAGAACTTTGTTCTTGTTCTGGCTTCTGGTTGATCTTGGACACATAGCTTTCTTCTCTCTCTTTCTCTCTCTATTTTCCATCTGCTAAATGTAGCTGATTACCTCTTAGAACAGAACAGTTTGAAATCTCCTGATAGAAATAACAGCCAATTCTTATCTAGGGTTATTATTCAGTGAAGCATCTGTAGAGGGTGCTGGTAACAATGAGGCATAATTTTAGTTACTCCCAGAAAAATCCCATGTCCTTAGCCATGACTTTTCTGTTCTGTTTTAGTATCTCACTGTCTTGTTTTTAAGTCTTAAGATCCTTAAAACAAACCAGGTACTTTCACTTCGTTTAGCAACTTCATTGTTAACTGCCAGAGATGTAGGTGATAGCCCTGAGTAGAGCATGTGAAAAGCAGGCACATGAATCATGGATTTGCTGCAAGAATAACTTCAGAAATGGTATTAGCAACAGCAGTATTTGTATAAATGTGCTACATGATGAGGGGAGAATCCCAGCTAAAGTGTTGCAGAACAAGTGACAAAGACCTTGCAAACAATATGAGAATCTAGGCCAACTATGGTTATATTAATAATAAATCAGATCTGGTCTGCTACCTCCTCCACACAGGGTTTTTTCACCTATTGTCATTCCCCTAACTTCAATTTAGTTTGTGTTGTTTTTTTTCCCCCAGCATTTACCAAGTGCTGTCAAGAAACTGGTATTCTGATGGTGGTGAAGTGTCGGCAGGAGAACACAGCACTGAAGGACTGTCTGGTTGGCTAGTAAGTCCCTCATGAGTTTTTGCTGGGCTTTTGTGCATGGCCTGTACTAATCGAGAAATGTTAAGTATTCTGAAAAGAGCTGTGCAGGGTTAGGGACTTGGATGTATTTTCTGAAAATGGTATTTTTGCTTTATTAAGACCATGCTGGTCAGGGCCCTAACTGATAAGATTTTATTTACCATATGAATATAAGGCTACAGAGACTCTCTTCTTGATTCAGCTGGGGACAGATTTCAGCCCAGAGGCTCTGTAGCCCTTTATTTGCTCTGGTACATCACAGATGTGGGGATCAGGGCTCACCGTGAAGCTTCTATTAGTGAGATAGAATAAGTTGGTTTTCATTTTGCTTCTGTTTTTTAAGATTTAGTCTGTCTTGCAAGTATCCTGCTGCTGTGCAGTAGCAGGAGCAATGGGAAATTGTTACATATGAGAGGTCAACTCAATGCCATGGTGGGTTGGAACATCTTTTTTGGAAGTCCTAATTTAACCCCAGAGCCACTAGGCTGAAGTGTTAGATTCTTGAATTTCCCAGGCTGCGAATTTTTTGAGTTTGACTGAGGGGAAAAAAGAGATTGGTTTGATTTTTGGTGTGTCCTGCTCTCTTAAACCAGTGATTTAGATTAAAAATAAATGCCTTTGAACTAGTGACAGTTATTCTCAAGTATCTAGGAACTGATGAAAAAAATGTGCAGCCAGGCAGGAATTTAGGCCTAACTGCAGTCAGAACCCTCTGGAGTTACTCAGTTTTATTTATTTATTCCTTCACCTTAAAAAAAAAAAAAAAACAAACAAACAAATTGCTCCTGACAAAAAAAAAAAGGTTTATAGTGTTGAATAGTTATACATCAAAAAATTGTAAGATAATTTAATGTAATGATCAAGGACCTCTATATCTACTGTTAAAGACATACACTTGAACCTCTTCCCAGTAGTTACTTGGGTGCAGTAAAAAAATAAGCCAACTCCAGCAGCTTCCCATGCTGAGGAGGGTAACTGCAAATGGATTCTTCAGCTGAATTTAAATACCAAATGTCTTTTCCCTTTTTCTGCCTTTCTTCTTGGTGGCTTCACTGCAGAGGCTTGAAAAGGACTGTGCTGCAAAAGAGAACAGTATCATGACAGATATCTCTTTTTATAAAGTACCTAAATGTTATTTTACTATTAAAGGCAGACAAGTTTTCTTTGGGAAGATCAGTTATGAGTGGTACTTGTGCAATATCTGTTCAATATTCTAAGATGAAAAACTATGTATTTTTCTGTCTTGTAGCTATTCTGATCCATCATTCTATGAAGAATGCAAAGCAGAATATTTGAAGCAAAGAGAAGAATACAGAGCAACTGGAATTAAGAAAAAAAGACAGAAGTTTACTCCAAATGTGTGATTAAAACTTAAAATGAACTTTTTTTATATGCAATTTAGATTTCACTTGATTTAAATAGACTTAAATTGTCTGTACCACTCTGTGTGGAGTTTAACTGAAATACACAAAATGAGATGAATGGAGAATAAAATAATGTTTGAAATTAAGAGTCAATTTAAAAAATGTTCATAATTAAAGATCTAGAGCATGCTGTGAGAGGTTGCAAGAGAGGTTGCAAAGGTGTGTTCCTCTATCTGGGTTTGAGATTTTGATACCAGTGTACAATTTTTACAATTCCAGAATGTCCACCTAGCTACGTGAGCCAGTCTACATAAAAACTTAAGGGTGAATAATTTAAGATGTATTAACTGATCACAGATTGGGTATACACTGAAGTTGGCTTGTTAGTCATCACCTGAAGCTGACTGTATGGAGATGCACTGACTAGAAGAGAAGGGTGGCAAATGCAGAAGAGCTACACAGACCAATGTGAATTACCCTTTTCATCAAAATGTTGTCAGATGAGAGCCTGGTAGTACTTGGGCCTGCACTGTAACTCATTTTTACGTGTACACTGTGACTCGCTTTTAAGCCTACACTGGGATGGAAGCCTTGTGCTTGTGCATGGCCCAGACCGACCATTTCAGCCCTAGAGGAGAAAGTAATTCATCCACACCTTCCTTGAGATTACCTCTTGCAGGAATTAAGCACATCCCTAACTTTAAAAGAGCATACAAATGATCTTTCATGTACTGATACTTGAAGCTGCTTAATTGTAGAATTCTCAAATGCTTAAATTGCTTCACTAGAGATAGTTTCTAAAACTCTGTATTACTGTCTTGGAGTATCATCCAAGCATTCTGAAATAAAATTAAATTCTTTAAAAGCAAGGAAAGGCTGCACTTAAACTTGGTAACTTTAATGCTCTGACTAAAAAAGAAAAAAAAAGTAATTTTCTGAGTAAGGAGTATGATTTAATACTGGTCCATTTAAAGGCAACATTTTACTTGTTTATTTTAATACTGTTTCACCACGAACAGTACTCAGCTATTCAAGGAGGAAACTGACTGACACGTATATATGAAGGACTTAATGCTGGGGTTAGCAAGTGTCCTTTATTCTGTGCCTTTTACTGGAATCATCATTAATAATGTTGCTTCAGCAGGTTGGGTGGAGGACTGGATTTGTGAGTGACAGACTGAAAAGATGTGTAGCATTCTGCCTTGTTAGGCAACCTTAAGTGGCACTTGGCTTTAAAGCTAACCGCCTTGAAATAGCTTATGTGGAACAGTGTCCTACACATGGTCTTGGCTTCTTAGCGTTTTGGAAAACAAAAATATTCGTAATTAGCTGTTTTGCTGTATGTATTTTAAAAAGGAGGAAATTTAAGGTAGATGGTGACATGTGTTTTTAATGACAGTGACTGTTCTTTTGTCCCACTACGAAAATCTGCTATATTTTCAACCTCTGGAAAGCCAGCCTGGGTGTTTGAAAGTGTTGGCAAAAGCCCTTTGCTAGAAGATTGGGGTGGGAGTGAGCATTCTCTTAGGGGCAGTGCTGGGTGCTGCTGGTGGTGTGTGCCTGCACCGAGAGCTCACCTGGGTCATACTCAGCTATGACTCAGGTCTGAGTCAGACAACAGCACCAGCAAGGGAGGTCTCCTTTTCTGGCTCAGCAGAAATTGTGTGCAGCAGGTGTGGGGAACCCCCAGTGCAGTGACAAGGACTGCATGAGAGGAATGGACGTGTGGAATGGAACAAAGCTCAGGTGAACCTGCAGGTATTGCTCCCCATCCTTCGATACAGTCTGTATGTGAACAGCAGCACTGATGTCATACCTGAAATTCCATGTACTGAATGGTGCTGTCAGTTATTTGTTTCTCTTTTCCTACATCTGGATTATTTGAGCTCCTCTGTTTACTCTGGTATGCACTTAGAGCAGGAATTGACCCTTGGATCATGCAGCAGCTTCCTCTATAATACACCTCTGTGTATTAATGTGATGTTCCCTAGCTTTGAATTCTTGGTTTCATACTTTACATTTTCTTAGACTCTTGTGCATATCCTATACTTGAATTGCATTTACATCATTTATTTAAAGTTTAAATGAAAGAATGAGTACTGTGGCATGACACATACCACTCCATTACTTTCGGTTTTGGTTTTGTATCAGCTGTAAATTCTCCTTCCTACTCAGTTAACTGGAGACAGCCCTGGATTCTAAGCAGTGTAAGGAAACACAGCACAGGGGCCTATCTTGGCAGGCATCCAAGACACCCTCATTTTTTGCTGCACTCTCTGGCTGTATTAAAGGTCTCTTCAAACTCCTGAGGGGAGCGCCGTACAAATGTAAGATCTGAGAGGAAAGAGGGAGAAGGTGTCATATACTTATTTAAAAGTTTGCCTTCAAAGAGCAAAACCCAAACTCAGAGGGAAGATGAGGGGCAGTTTGTAATGCACAGGGTTGTCAGAGTAGAACAGCCACTGCCGTCTGAAACATCACCCAGAAATTAACCTGCAAGCCAGAAACCCATTCTGCTCTCCACATTTAGTACAGCCATACTCCTCCTCAAGTAATTTCTGCAAGTAATTCCTCCATCCTGTTACTCTGCTGATCAAAAAATGGTCAAATAAACTTGCAAATGAAGGTATTCTACCTAGTTAAAAATTGGTTCATTAACAGTAATCACCTGGGTGTTTCTTGCAAGCTTCTCCCTAGGTCAAACAGCCATACTCAAATATGATTATCTTACCACTTTAATTACTGTATCTTAATGTTTGACTTGCTCTCTTCCATCTTAAAATACAATTAAATTAATTTTGCTGGACAGTTACAGCACAGGGTGGGGTTTTTTAATGGTTCAACTGCAACTCAGTTAAAATTAGTGGTTTTGCTTTACTGCTGGTCATAAAAAATGACATGCTTTCATCAACTGCCCTATGTTCACATAATTGCAAGTAGTAATACCACTGTCCCTAAAGAAAGGGTCAAAAAGCCTGACTCCTCAAAGCCTTAAAAAATAATTAAAAATAATCAAGCCCCCACGTGGCCTTTTTTATATTCAAACACAGAGTACACAGAGAACAAGGGAAATACCTTACACCTCTACAACCAGTGTCTTTCACAGGGCCTGTCTGGAGATCAGAAGATAATACAGGTGTCAGTCAGATACCAGAGATCTTCACTCTTCCTTTACAGCATCGTTAAAGCTACAGGTGTCTCAGCACAGACGTGCCAAAGTCTGCTGCAAGTTAATTTTGGAAGAAAATTCAATCTGCTTTATCCCACCAGTATAGTTCATGTGATACTTACATGTGCCTGTGTTTCATTACTTGGAATGGGTATTGTTTTACTGCAACTCCACCATATGTCTCGTGCTGCTCTTGTCTTTTTCGAGCTGTAAAAATTGGACAGTGCATCACAGCTAATTTGGGAGTTTTCTTTCTTCAATATGGCTAGTTCACATGTGAGGAAAACTGATCAGCTGTATACGACAAAACTGGCAGGAAAACTTAAAACTATCAGATTTTAAAAATACTTAAAATTAACCAAACAGTGCAAGTTTACATGTAAGTTATTAGAAGGTTCATCCAACTCACCGAATACCCAAATACATATTCATCAGTTTGCCATTTGCTCATTTAAATGTGCAAAGCAACAACCTCCTGCTGCCCCAAAAGCTGGCGTTCATTTCTGTTAAATTAATGCTTCCTTAAATTAAAAATTGTCAAATTGGTGGGTTGGGGGAGGTTTTAAAATGTTCAAAGTTTGCATTCAAATTAAAATCTTCTTGGTGTCATTTAACAAAATTATTTTTGAACTTCGGTCCTTAATACACGTAATTTTAGTTTTATGTAACACATGCACACTAACACCAGGACCCTGTTACTACAGCTACTTCTCCATGTAATTTGCTGTCACTGATGAAAAGATTTCACTTCTGAAAATGGAAAAAGCACTGTAAGCCACTAGTGGCGTGGATTTAAATGACTTTTCCATCTCCAGTCAAAATTTGATTGTAACCTTTGGACCAACAGATGCTTCACAAGCCAGCAAGCTCCCAAGTGACTCCAAATCTGGGGACTTCCTTTCAAATGTTACAGCTTGGACATGGCAATGAGTGATTGGATTGGAAATGCTGCCTGCAGCAAGCTCTCTGGCATCAGTCTCTCTTCTCCCTAGTTAGCAGCAGTGCTCCTGAAGTTCCTCTTAGCAAACATTGCTGCTCCCTTCTCCAGCATGGGAAGGAGCACAGAATATAAGCCAAGGGTCAAATGCCAAACCTAGAAATTCTTAGGCTCTGCACAGAAAATATTAATTTTAATTTCACACAGGACAAGGCAGGCAGATTGGGAACGTGTAGTCAAAGCACCCTAGCTTAAGGTAAATAAATCCTTCAGGTTTCAACATCCAGGAGGATACTTCTCCCAGAATATGCTACAGCAGATGGCTGTTTTTTTTCCTTGAGTCAAAGTGATGAACCTCAAGTCTAATTGTTTGTATTTGGAGTAACATTTATACACAATAAAGGAATTAAAACTTGAGTAAAAAATTTTGTGCCAAATACGGAAACGAGATTTGTTAGTGAAACCAATTTCAAACAAAAATAAATTTATTTAATATCTTACACAGTAGAATTCCTTCATTGCACAAATCATGTTAATTCCTGTTGAATGTTACATTCCTTAATAAAAAACCTCTGTAATGTTGAGGTGAGGAACCCCAAAAGTAAGCTACATTAGAACTAGGTACCATATAGCTTATGCAGCCACATGAGAAATATTTTCTTTGTTATTACATAGGTAGTTGGTTCTATCAGCTAAAGCCTAGTGACTTGGATTTGTTTTATGCATATTGGATTTTGTTCTATTACTTTCCAAGAGATTGTACTCCCCTGAGTCAGCTGTGTTCATTGGTCAGAATAAATTCCAGCATCTGACACCATTTCCATTAATCACAGACAAGCCAGTATACGTGAGCAAGATAATAGAAAGATAAAAACAATATCTGGTGAATAGGAAACATTGTTTATGTATGCTATTTGTACTACAAGAAAAGGTATCTGGAAGGCATTTTTTTGCCTTTGATCGACAAAGTGAAAGATGGGCTCTGTCTGAAGTACTTACTGTGCAGGAGAGTGTCTGGAACCACACAGGTCACACTTCTACAGCGCATCATTACTATGGCTGTGCTACAGCCAGAGCTTCCCCATGCATTTGCAAGCAATCTAAAGATAATTTGCTACTAAACAGCTGTGAAATTAATTTTTATTAATTTGATGGATCTGTGAAGTTGAATACTTCACCCACCCACACATCTGTAAATAGCATATTCAGTATTAAATACCTTCCTGCCCATTACAAGTTATGTATCACGACTCTAAAATACAATGCATTTTTCTTCAATTTTTTGAGCAGTCAACACATTTCACTTAACCCTGTTGCATTAAGCCAGATATGAAGCAGAGACGTTTACAAACAAACAAAAAAAAGGCATAAATTATATTTGTCTAGAAACAGTTCATAGCCTTAAGAGGAAAAAAAGAAGAAAAGTAGTGCCTAGACACCCATAATCTATAAAGCAGGTAGTTGGAATTCCAGTAGATCTGGTTCTCAGTGGCATACTAAAGATACCACAGAAATACTTGCTTGTGTATATCAACAGTGCAACAACACCAAGTCTGATTAAATTAAGGCTTTGTTTCTTTAACAAAAGAAAAGTTAGTAGCCTTATTCACAGGAATAAAGAGTCAGAGTTGTGGTGCTGTGCAAAGGAGGCACGATATGGAAAACTGTGAACACGCTGGGTCTGTGGCAGCACTGCTGTGCAGTTACAGGAGCTTCCTTCAGCAGAAACCGAGGGAAACAAGCTGAACCTCCAGGATTCACAGTGTTCAGCAGCATTACTTACAGTCCTTCACAATTCACAATCAAACCCTAAATGGGGCAATCAAAACAGGATAGCCTAGGGGTGGTTTTTCTCTTGCCACTCTCTCATATAAATCAAGGTTAAAAAAAACCCCTCACCTTTCTTGGTTAAAAATTACAGAAAAATACATTTACAAACCAGAGGAATCAAAGCTAATTGAAAGGAGGAAGAGAGAATCCAATTCTTCATATGAGGTCTTATTCTGAAAAAGGACAATGTCAAATATAAGCTCAGAGCTGGTACAAGTTCTAACACTGGATACCAAGTATTTTCTTGATAACATACAAATAGCAAACAAATACAGAACTGGATTACTTTGTTTTATTCCACAAACTCACTTTTCAGTGTAACCTTTAGCAAATGTATGTCATTTGCAGTACAAGACTATCTAGGCCCCATGCTAGATTTCTTTGTATTTACATTATACCAGCACAGCTTTAACATCAAGGAACTTGCTCCTGATTTACAGCAGAGGAAGACTAGGCTTTCTGATTTGGAACTAGAATTAAAAATAAAGAAAGAACATTTCAAGCAATTTGTTTTCTCTCCTTAGAAGTTTAAGCATTAAGGTGCCTATTCAGAATCACTCCAAAAATGCCTCAGTCCATTCTAAAAATTGTTTAACTCTTGTGCAAACAGTTTTGATTACACTGATCCAGGTAATCTGCTGGACAGTTTAACAAAGTTGGATTATTTTTCATTTCCCAAAACATATTCTCATTGGGCTTTGGAGGACTTGGAAATACCCAGGAGTTATCTTCTAGAGAGCTCTTTCCATAAGAATTGTGTTCCTGAAATGGTTTGCCATCAGCTGGAATTGGTCTCTCCTCTGTCCAAGCTTGTAGGGTCACCCTTTGTGATGGGACATGGGCATCTCTCAGCAGAGGGGGAGACACAGCGTTGCCGAGGGCTTTATCGTTTTGTGAGAGGTTTTTATAGACTACCCCAGATGTCAAATTCAGCTTTGAAATGTTCAAGTCAATACATTGCACTGGTGCAGTACAGGCAGCTGAAGGAAGAAGATGAAAAAGATTTTTAAATTATATTATTTAATGCATTTTTCATGTACTCCAAATGTACTACAATCTAGCAGGGATGTAAAATACAGTTTCTTCAAGCCACAAGTTTTCTGACCATATTCAGTGAAAAGCTACCATATTCACTTAAAAGTTACAAACAACATACTACTCTCACCAATCTCAAGATGAACCCAAAATCCTGAAATCACAGTGTCTAAAACACAGCCAGCTCCAAGGATATCTCCCAACTCCCATTTCAACACAGATAAAGTGATGGAGCTTTCTGAACAGACTGAAATGAATGCTGAAAATAGAGACCATTTTCACAAGCTTGGAGAAATCAGCCAGATGCAGAACACTGAATGCTGCTTCCTATTGTACTGATTCTTTAAACAAGTTGTATTCTCTTGCAACCCAGAACCCAAATTCTCACTGCCCATGAAGCAGTAAGAGGGAAACACGTGGTGTTCACAGGTTCTCTCGTCTGACTTCCAAAAGTAAAGTGACAGACTGCAACGTTCAGCCATGTGAAATTCCAGAGGAGTTTTAAACTCTTAGGAAGGGGAGAATTTTGAAACAGAACAAAATCTACCTGAAATGGAAGAGTTGTATCTTCAACACACATCTGAACATATGGCCAAATACAAGCAGGTCATTTTCTTTTGAAATTATAATGTACATAAACGTGAAATCAGAGTACATTAATGCTTCCTGCAGTTAAACTGACAACTTATAAACAGTTTTCTAAAGCAGTTGTTAATCTTGAGCATGAATTGCAATTTTTAATTTTAGCTCTTAAGGGAAAGAAAAAGAAGCTGGTATCTTGGTCAAAGAATACAACTTCTGTTTGTCACAATCAATTAAAAGTTGTATAGGTCAGCTCAAACCACTTTCCAATAGCATGGGCATCATGTCTGAAAGACATTCTAAGGCACTGGATTTGGCATCTTTGTGCTGTAAAATGCAATTTGAGGCCTACAGATCTTTAGAAGTTCAAAAAAAATTGAATCCACTGAAAATAGACTGAAAATGTATAAAAAAAACCCCAAACAACCCCACCCAAAAAACCAAACAAAAAAACCAACCAAAAAAAATCAGCAAGAAAAAAAATAAACAAATATAAAACCCCACAAACACACACATTTGTTGAAAATATCTCCATACATAACAGCTAAGTAGAATCTACATGTTAACTGATATTGGTTATGTCCCATAAAAAGTAATGAACCCGTGTTCTGCAGAATTAATGCACTTCTGACAATGGCAGCTGGTTTGTAGATGCTAAAAGTCAGTACTGGAGGTATAGGAAGTGGAAGGCTTCAGTCAATTGTACCCATATTTTGCATAGGCCAAGATTTGTCTATAAATATAAGCAAAGATATATCTGTATTGCATTCATAAGTGTGGCTGATGACCAAGATTAGACCTGTCCACTCTCACATACTTCTGAAAAATTACTGAAAAAAGTCTACAGATGAAAAGGCAAAAGTCCACTGTTTCCTGATCAATCAAGAATGCCTTCTATGGCTGTGGATGAACAACTGCATAAGAACTGCAGAAAATGAGACTCCTCACCTAGGAGAAGAAAAAAATCAGTAGTTGTGTAGTGGCAAGACACGTAAGTCCAAATTAAAAATAAAGACAAAGACAGTATCTGATCACATCAAATCCCAACTGATGAAAGATTATTTAGACTCATTCAGTTCCAGTTTCTCTGTTGGAAGTTACTTGGCAATCGCGTTTTAGAACTGCAGGAACACAGACTCACCTGGTAACAATATGGCCAAGTGTACAAAATGGGTTGACAGTTTGTATCAGCCAAGTACCAGAGACACAGTGATCATTAGTCACTGCCGACCACAAAGGCAGGGACTGCTTGGGAGGTGAGTCCTGTCCTTACCTCACTGAGCTCTTTAGAAACAAAATGTCTTGATCTGGTAATGGACCAGGACATCAGAGTGGCACCAATACATTGTAACCAAGTTCACTGTCTCCCACCAGTATTCTGAGCACAGTAGAGGCCACAAGTGAAGTGAGCAGAAAACAAAGGAAATTAACTCTTGACCACCGTTTGTTTGATAGTCTAGCATTTGGCTTGAGAGAAACATATGTATGGAACAGAAGAACTGATGAACTGCTCACAGAAATTTTAAGGACCTTATGTGAAAATATTTAACCCTTAAAATTATTTAAAGCAGTTTTGCTTTCCCAGTACTCTGACATTCACAAAGTGCCAGCCTGTGTAGCCTTCTGTTAGAAAAGACAACTTTTCTGAATACAACGTAAAGAAATATGGAACAGAACCAGAAGGGAATTTAATTCTTTTAAAGTCTGATTTTTAGAATGTTGCCAATTTAATACTTCATATATTCTGTACTGGGAAAATAAGGCTGCATTTGCAAAAAGATATTTTTCCCTCCTAATATGAAGTAGTTGTGGTAAAAGGTCAAATACGAGTAAACTTAACACCTCAGCCTTGTGCACATAAGCAACACTTGACTGAGAAAAAAGCCACAAGGGGAACAGAATACAGTACTGAAGAAAAAACACATCAGCAACACCTTTATGTGTGAAGTTGACCAGTATGAGACAGAAGCAAAAGCAGAAAATGGGTAAGCTGGAACCATAATACAGTCTAGCTTATCAACTTCAATTGATGAGATTCTGATAAGATATGATAGCTAGTTTATTTTTTAAATGCTACAGCTTGAATCAGTGGTTTGTATTTGTAAGGTCTGTTACTGCAAACACTGACTTGCCTTTCTTGGCTCCTGGTGGGCTCCTTTTCAGTTTTCGTAGGATCTCAGCTTGCTTGTCAGTCACTACACGCAAATTAGACATTTCTCTCTTCAGGTCCCAATATATTTGTTGCACACTTTCAAAACAAAAATTTATTGCAAGTTAAATATTGCTCCCTCTAAAGCAGCCTATTAACATGCCTGTCAAGTGTTAACTGTTAATAAATTGTTCTTGCCTGACACACACTGCAAATTTTGTTAGAATACCATAATTGCATAAATGGACTGAACAGTACTGAGAATTACCTTAAACGGATGGACCTTTGTATATTTTATTTGATTCTTACCTATTACAATATACAATGCATTATATATTGACATACTAGGTAATAATAATTTCAATTCCCCAATGGAAAGAAATATGAACCATAGTCTTCATTTCAATATCTGAAACTAACCATCTTCCAATAAAATTAGTCATCTCGAAGGAATACTTTATTTAAAGTGTCACCAGGTTATAAAAAAGGCAGTGTTAACTCTGAATGCCTTTCAAAATGACCACATACATACCCCAGCACATATGATGATCCCAGTAATATTGATTGATTGTAATTTCAAAATCAAAAAACTGTACTTGGGTTTTACACCATGTACGTTGCTACACTGAATTCAGACTAAATACCCAAGACCCAAACTGAGCATACACACAAAGTCCAAAGTAAAACATAAACCATACTCCTTCATATTCAAGGCCTCCACTTTATCTGTCTTATCAGACAGTGAAAAAATAGTGTTCCTATTCATTCTCTAAGACAGCATAATACAAGAAACATATTTAGCAACAGCAGCACTGTTCCAACACTGATGTTTCAGGTTAATAACTGGTAAGAAAATTAAAAACAGGGGAAAAAAAGAAAAGTCAGCATATGTTTCTTGGTAAAGTTTCTAGCAAAGGCTCCTCACTGAATATCACGTTTGTGTTGATTAATAATTAACTCCGTGTTCAAAGACATAAGGATGCAGTTACTTCAACTTAAACATGAAATCAATGAGTTCATGCTTTTCTAATGCTTAACATTCTACCAAAACACATTTATTGAAGACAAATATAATGGATGAGAGTTTCCAACATTTTTTCGTCCTCACTACATTCACCTAAAAGGCATTTATTTGAAAATAGGTCAATATTTCAAGCTATTGAGATGAGTAAGAATTAATAAGCTTCATAACTGTATGTAACGCTATCCTTCAAAAATAGCAATATAGGATCACTCCTGCATAAAATATCAAGCAGGTATGTGTTCAAAATCACTCTGAGAAGTAGCTACTATGCAAGTCAATGCTAAGAGACCTCCCTTAAAAAAAAAGAAATATAACTTCTATCCACAGAAATACTTTCCCAGAATACAAATCCACAATCCAGATCCATGAAGCTCTGTTAAAGAAGAGAGGAAGCTGATATTTTAATAAATAATGCATTAAGTGTCAGCAATTCTGACAGATAGAAAGTTAAAATTTTCAGAATTAAATATTTCAAGAAGTTCAGCTAAACATGTGACCTTTCGACTGCAGACTCCTTTTGTCTCTTTGGACTCTTAAGAGATGATAATTTTAAAGCTGATGTGGCAACCATACTTCCTTAATTCTCGTGTTTTGGTCGAAAAAATAAGATCAAAAACTTCAGTTATGTCAAACCAGAACTGTCCAATATTTAACACAGAAGAACAGCTCAGCATCTACCACCAACCAGAATGAAAAATGCTTGGATGAATTTTTTCAAGTGCATTTAACACTTTAACAAGCATCTTGCAAAGGGCTGCAGGTACCAGACTTCTACTTACCAGACTTCCACTTAAATCACATGCAAGAGATTTTAATTGTTTTTGTAGATACTGACCTAGAATCCCATTGAAAAGCCTAATTTTCAAGGAATTTGTAATTGAAAATCAAGGATTCCCTATCTATACTGCCTTCTAACATGTGATACAAACCTTCATTATGACAGCCTGTTTAAATCTACAGCTAATTAGGTTTGCACACTGTGGATTTAAAGTCAGATTTGCAGGCTGCTCACAAATATGAAATAACTATTTTCTAAAAAGTTACCTAAGTGCATATGCCTCCATTTCCTATAAAAAGCAGGATTGCTTACTACAACGAATGTTTCTCATAGGAGGTTTTTCAAGTGTTCTCTCCACAGATTTTTGGATGGGCTTGCATATTTATTACACATTCAGTATGTATATCACAATAAACACTATACTGTCCATGTGCTATTTTAGATGGCTGCTACCTGAGCACCACTTGGTGGAATCAATCTGCTCTGATCAATAATTTGATCAGAGGAGTGATCGAAGAGATAACTGTTGTGTCTTGTGAGAACACCTTTTATCAGGCATGTGAGCCTTACTGCAAGGCTCCAGGAGGAACCACAGGAATAAGTATCCAGCCAAGGTGAAAGGACAAAGTGTGATTTGTGTGTAGTGTGTTCATTATTATCATCACTGCACCAGAGAACATACGATGGGAAGTGACTGTATGTTCTCTTTCAGTGGCTGATCTCCCCCATCTCTTCAATACCCAAGGATTGCACTAAAGCCTGGCATTGTAAAGGGCTGCTCTTCCCTCTGGTGGAAAATGATGTAAGTGCACCAAGAGGCATAACTATATAAATGTTCATCATCATCCCCAACTACAAATGTAACGAAGACAAAAAATTGTATAATGACCTTGCTAAATAACTATACCTAGACTTTCAATGAAATTATGTAACTTGAAATAACATACCTAAAGAGTCTGCAAGAATAATTTACTTATTCAACTAATTGTCCCTCAGTAAACTGAAAATAAAATATTTCATACCTCTGGATGTCTTGCCTTTGAAGGTGGTCTCCATGTAACTGATTTTTGTCTTGAGTCTGGTCCTGCATAACAGAGTGAAGGGAAGACAGAGAATGAATGAACATAATTTCAGATCTTCTCTCTCAAAAAACAGTAGTGAAACTCCAAGTTCCCTAATACTGAAATTCACAAGTAAAGTAGTCTTTATTTGTGTTAGCTGCAGTGGGTTTCAAAAGGGAAATAAAGACTTCTACTAAGAATTTCCATTAAAAATGCTTAAACTACCTACTTATACAAAGGCATTACTCAGCCATCTCCATACATTTTTTAAGACAGCTGAACTCTCAGAATTAGAGATCGATTACTTTTTAAAATGAATATCAAGTCTTTCTCAATTTTTGCTTTTTAAACAGTCTTTTTTTTTTATTCTTTCCCCATCACAGTATATAAAGGTCTTTAAATTAAAGCAAACTCTTTCAGTATAGATTTATATCCACAGGTTACTTTTATGACAGAACATAATTAATCCCTTTAGTCAGAAAGACTACTTTAAAATTGCACGATATAGGCAGTCTCACTGAATTTACCAGGACTGTTTAATAAATCTAACATCGGGCTCACTTCGTTAGCTATGTTTCTATTAGACCCTCATTTGTGATGAGCTCCTTCCTTTTCATATCCCTTCTTTCAATGTTCCCTTCCTAACATTCCCTCTAGCCAAAGCTGTTATGGATTTGATACCTTTATAGTGACTTTAAGACAGCCTGTACACATTTCAAGCAATTTGTCAGTACAATGTAGACACTGCATCAACTACAATGTAAAACTTGAGTAAGAATATCTAAAAGTACAGAAGAATATGAGTTTCAGAAAAACAGAAAGTACACTTGCCTATGGCAGAAAACATTTGAAAATGTTTGCCTGTTTTCATTTTCATTATTACTTACTTTCATTACATGTTAACTAAACTAACTAATGTAATGAAAATACCAGCTGAGTTGAAACAATACTGATTTGTCATTGCCCATTGATCACACTTGACAGATTTTCCCCGCCTGAACTTTCCCATCTCCCAAAGATTCAAATTCATAGCTTAAAAGAAGTTGCACTGTATTGCCCCACATTTGAAAACGTGCACTTTTTTATTTCCTATATTAAGCAGTTACCAGATCAAGAAGAAATTATAAAGACAAACAAAAAAAACAAGAACAAAAAACAAACCATAACAAAACCCCACCAAAACAGAACAAAAATCTGTTCCCTGTATTTGTCCTGTGCAACAAAAGCTGCTGGCATAAATATTTAAACAGTGTCACGTGTAGTATTCCTTACAACTGCTATTTTAGTCTGTTCTCTCTGACATCATTCACTCTCACAAAACAATCTGCAATTATTTATGCAGCTGTTACTCTGTTCTAGAGTTACCTGAAGACACCAGAACTGCATACCAGTTCTGCAAGCCTTCAGTTTTTACAAGTTATTGAAAGCACCTGAAAGAGCTCCAGGCACAAGAGAAACAGCCAACAGTAAGGGAAGTTAACAGAACACCTCACGTGCTTTATCCCCACCTAGTGGAAAAATGCAGACTCACTCAAATGCTGTGTGATTCACGATTACATAATCATCGTTATTAATGACCATGAGCAATCTAAACCAGTCTGCCTCCTCAAACAATCACATTTAAATGTCTTACATTCACCGTGTAACTTCAATGTGACTGCAGAGTCCTAGAGACTGGCACTGTGCCCCTCATCAAGGGAAAGATGGAAAGCAGAAAGAATGCACTAGACAGTAACTTACTGCTTTTTGCTACTGTTATCTTAATTTTCTTTTTGAGATCCTAACAATGTCTAGGTTACAAAATGTGACCCTCAAAACAGGTATTTGCCCCAGAAACGGGGCAGGGTGCCAAAAGAGGTACTTTCCTGGCAGGCGTTGTGCAACCACCCTCAAGAAAAGTGCCAGAATTCCTTAAACAAAGTTCATGACATCTTTTAACATTAGCATCCCGTTTTTGTTTAAAAAGAAATAAAAATAATAGAGACCAGCTTTTACCCAAACTTTTTTAGTAGCCCAGCTTACACAGAACTTAGTGGCTTCTTATAAAAAAATCATATAGCTTTATTTTCTGTTGTTATATGGGCAATGACTGGGAAATCTCACCTGTATAGAACCATAGAATATCTCGAGCTAGAAGTGACCCCTAAGGATTAAGTTCAACTCCTTACTCATTGCAGGACTACCTAAAACTTTATAATTAAGAGCATTATCCAGACACTTCTTAAATTTGAACAGGCTTGATGCCATGAACACTTCCCTGAGGAGCCTGTCTCTATTTCCAAGAAAAATGACAGTCTATGAAAATACGTAAGGTAAATTTTACCAAGATATTAATCTTTCTCTCAATTGTACACTTAATTTTTTTGTTAATCCTTGATTTTGATTTACCATGGGATTTAAAATTAACCATTAATACAAAAAATCCTTCAAAATTAAGGTACCTTCTGCTTGGAATTTTGCAACTCCTTCCTGAGACTGTTGCACTCTTCCTTGAGTTTTTCCAGATCCTGTTCCAGGCTATGCACTTTTAGGTCACTGTTCAGCTTCTCTAATTCCCAGTTAGCCTGAGTACAATTCAGACTTTTTATCACTGTTAAGAAGACAAGCAAGACAATCAGATTCCAATCTCAGTCCAAGGAATGTAACTCAGTATACAAGATGCTCCTCAACCAGCCCATGCCCTACAAAAACATCATATTCTGAAAGAACTGGAGTCCATGGCAACAAGGATATATAACACCGGTAATGTCGTTGGCAGAGGTGGTCTATTTTCTGGGTTTAAAGCATGGAGCCCTACTTTCTGGGAATGCACTGGAGATTTGACAAAGAGAAAAAGCAAGTATCAGCATAAAAAAGCAATGAAAATAGAAAAATAAATTAAATCAATTTATGGCAAACACATATGCCAACTTGCATACTTCTTACATGCTTTGAAACTGAGCCTTTTCAGCCTCAGATTTGTATTGTTGCATCATTTACCATTAAGTTTTCCCCAAGTTTAATATCAAGAAGTTCCAAACAGAACAACAAAAGATACAATCAAAACAAAAGGGGAAAGCATAAAAGTTACACAAATCTTGTTAGACTGAAGTAATTCACACGGTAAGAAGCAACCTAAGCTGATGCTACCATCTGATCAGTATCAGGGCATTAGACAGCAAGAAAAGGAGGAACATGATAGGAAGAAAACTCACAAGTCTTCAACTCCATGGTACATTTATTTCCAGATTTAATAGTTTAAACAACCTTAAGTTACACTGATTCTTTTTGTTTAAACAAGGTACTCAGAGTCCACTTATGAGTAAAACTGAGTTACAAATAAGGATTAAAATAATCACATTTTCAGAGCTCTCCTCACAAACTCAGCAATTCCTACCTCCTGAAACTATGAGGTCCTCAACAGTGATACTAGCACTACTTGCAGTTTGCTTGTGCATTACATGCTTAAGGGCCTCTTGGAGAGTAATCCAAGTCAAGCACAGCCAAACTCTAAAGTGGTGTACTCACCTTTCAAACGGCTGCATTTGTACAGACTCTGAAGTCAGTCCATATCTCTATACAGACGGCATTTTCTTGTAACTAAATTAATCAAAGGGTTTTTTTCTTCTACGGTGTTTTGTTTTACGCATCTATCACATACAGAGCACTCTTTACAACTGCAGTAAGAAAAGCTGGATTTGGACTTTTGGAATTGCCAGGATATGCTGTTAGTTTCTCCTTCCTCTTTTCACCAGGCTCTGTACAACCAACATCCTTCTATCTTTTCTCATTTCCCAGCCATCTAAGTAACAGTTGGTGACTGCAGCTATTGCTATACAACACCCTCTTGTATTTGTCATATCCCAACAGTGAGATAAAGCAATATACTGGACCCTCTGCAGGTGCCAGAGGAAGTGGGATTGACTAAATGATCTTTATACTTGAACAGGCCTCTGCCCCGCTCTGAGGAAAAGGTGGTGGTGCCAAGGGTTATATGTGACACAGCCTATAAACTGTCAGGTGGTGCCCATTTCTCAAATTTGTAAATAATCTATGGCAGAACAACACAACAGCCTCAGAGTAGACATGTGACCATTCACAAGAAGGAAGACAAGCTCAAAGTACCTCACTGCTGTCCATGCTTCTCTTACCTTGCCCCTATATAAGGTTAAACCTCTTCATGCCCCAACATCACAATATAACCATTACAGCTCCTCAACCTACCTTAGGATGAAGTAACCAAATGCATACCTTGCTGAGTTTCCACTTCAGTTCTTAGTTGTAACAGCTCTACTTCTTTAGATTGCAACTGTTCATTCAAGTTTTTCAAGGATTCCGCGCTTTCTTTTGCCTATTTTCAGAGGGGGAAAAAACCCCAACCCAAAATAATTTGTGAAGCATTTTTCTATCATGTCTGACAATTCAGTATTTTAGAACAAATACAACAACAAAAAATACTGCTTGGATTTTTTTTAGCATTATTCTAGCCCACTAATAAAACTGAGGTACTTTAAATCGTTATTCCTACAGAAAGTATTGTCATGTACTTTAAAAGAGTGAGAAAACCAACACCACAGATCTTAAGTATATAAAGCTCATTCTACATCAAACATGTACTAACTATGCAGTGCTGAGATAAAGCATGCACTGAAGTCATTACTTAAAAAGACACACCATTTTTTCCAGCTTGCTTTTCAAATGATCACGGTCGATGCAGGCCTCCCGATAGGCTTGGTAGGCCTTATTGACTTGTTCCCGCCCAACTGAGCTGCATTCCTCTTCCAGCCGGGAGCCAAGCACCTGAACATTTAACACACAGGACAAGTGAGAAGTTTTCTATGTTATCCTGAGAACTGCAATAGTACAGCTTGCAATATTAATCTAACAGCTTTTCCCTTTTTTTCAGTTTAGGTAATAAATTAATCAAATACACTGGTATGGGCCAAAGTTTTTTACAGAAGTGCAACAAGGGCTGTCTACAAACTCTGAAGTTGCTAACAATAGTTAATGCTCACTAATTTATAGAATCATAGAGTAGATTGAGTTGGAAGAGGACATTTAAAAGCTCACTGAGTCCTATGCCCCTGCAATGGACAGGGACACTTTCCAGTAGACAGCTGAGTTCACTCCTATGAGTACTGCTTTTTGGGAAAGGAGTTTTAAGCATATAAATACACAACATATATAAAGTTCAAAGGAAACCAAACATAATTTCTTAAATACCTCATAATGTAAATAAAGATTTTTTTTTTTCAGTGTATTTATGTAAAAAAAACCAAAGAAGAATTATTTTACAAATAACTATGAACTTTCAAATTAGCACAATCTCACTGATGCTATAGCAAAAGACAAGGAAGGCAGAATAAGCACTATCTGGATTGCTAGAAAAAGGGGAACAAATCTTCGTTTTTAATAAGACAGAAAGAAAAGAAGTCTTACATCAAATTACAACCATTCATACAAAAAGTTCTTGCTTTACTTAAGTACTGCATTTTCCTTTTCATTCTTTTTGTCCTGAGTGCTTACTTTAAACAAAATGTACCTCTTATAGATATTCACAACAGATTTGCACATATTTTCTTAAAAATTAGGAGTCACACAAAAATAAATTACTAAAATAAAGCATTGACACTCATGTATCTACCTTAAATATCTCCTCTTTTAAGTGTTTGCTTGAAACCAAGTATTTGCTTTTCTTTTGGTTGTGTATGACTACTTTAAAGTTTTGTCCTTTATATTTTTCTCTCCCTAATAAAGCCACTCAAATAGAACACAAACCTTAAAAAGCTTTCTGGAAGTTTCCATGCACATTGAAATTGAAAACTTCAAAGGGGTAACTCCCCATATATTTTTTAAGCATACAGGTATATTAGCTATTGACAAAGACTGAAAGTCACTAACAGTCTTGGCCTTCTCAATACCCCTCCCTCATAAAAATATTTTTATGGCATTCACATACTAGAAGTTTTTCTCTACAGAAAACAAAGTGTAATCTTCAAGAGAATTAAGCTGAACAAGGCCAAATGAAAAGACACAAAGCAAAAGAAACTGTCAAGGTCAAATCTTATCATGTGATTACTCAAAATCACAATAAATAGATGTTACACTCAGCATGGTTCAGAGGATATTCGGTTTGAAGCGCTATTCCTCTTCCCAATATCCCCCCAGACCTTATAAAGGAAGTCCTGGGATAGTTTTGCTTTCTGAGAAAAAGTCAATCCTGTCTTCACCAAGAATTTCTGAATAAGTGTTTCAACACTGTGCCAAGTGTGACTCAAGTTCATCATTCCAATGCCACAAAATAATACACAATTAGAAAGCTTTTAAGAGTCAGTAGCATACAGTTAGGAGTAATTCCTAAAAAATGTCTCAGCTCTAACACTAGGATCTATCTTTGCATCTTATATAAAAAGGCACTCTATCAAAGTCACAAAGTTCTGCAGTTCAAAGACATTCAGTACTGAACAATGGATATATGTTTAATGACAGCATTCATTACATGGAGAGAAAACCCTGTGCCCTGGTCAATTTTTAGCTTTAATGAACTTCCCTAGTTTTATGCCATGAGAAACTGCCTATGAAAGAAATTCCAAGATTCATTTACATTTTAGAATTACTGCATCAAAAGCCAGCCAGCCAACATGTATGTTAAGCAATGCAGTTTTGTATTTCACACTTGAGGCTGTGATTAGCTAGACCTAGCTGGATATTCTTAGCAACCAATTTTTCATTATAATTTTGGTATCCTGAGCCCAAGAGAGTCTTTCCATAGACAGTTCCTGGACTCTCATAATTTACAAGCTTTGCACCTCTCTGTTCAACAATACTTTATCACATGTGCCCAAGCTAGCAAATGCCATAAAGAGGCACACAAACTACAGTCACAAATTTTACACAACTTCATATCTGTCTGAATCAAAGCCATTGTCTTTGCATTGCATCATATATGTGCCCAGTGAGAATCAAAGATGTCAATATGAGACAACTACACTACCAGAGCAACAAACTACATTTTACTTAAACAAATAAAACAATTTATAAAAACTTTTTAATGTGGAAATTCTTTCAAGTGTATATTTCAAATCCTTAGGCTTCTTCTCTGCCATCCAGCCAGGAGCAAAAAAGAAACTGCTATCAGAAACTGGTACATCAGCTGTTTTCTTACCTTCTCTTCTAAAATTCTCACTTTTTTTTTTAAGAAGGAGTTCTCCTTCTCTGTCTCCTTCAGTCGTTTCTTGATATCTTCATAAGCAGTGACAAGTGCAAAGTGTGAGGCAACAGACTCATCTCCAGTATATGATGGAACAGGAATATCGCTGTCTCTCTTGTGAGCATTGTCTGCTTTTTCATGGTTCAAAATACAGATGTCATCCTCTACCAACTCCTCCATGACAGCTGTTAAAAAGACAGATATAAGTGCTAAGTTTTCACACAGACAAATTCATCAAGAGTCTGAAAACCTTCCAAAATAATACTGCAGGGTGTTTCTATCTAAGTATGACAAGACTGAATAATCAGGAGGTATCTTAATACTGCAGAAAAATCTTGAAATCCATTTTACATTGAATATCTGCTATATAGAAAAGACGCATTTCACTGTTATTTGATAAAAATATTTTGAGTACTTATCAGAAGTATGAACCCTCAAAATCATTTTAAGTCTTAATAACAATGTAAAATTTGGCTGGTACCAACTATCTGAACTCCAAAGGAATATTATATCAGAGCTTTTGCAAGCCAGCACTGAGCAGTAAAAGAGAGTATAGTTCCAGCAAATCAACTAAGTCCTGTGGTTCCTGAGTACAAATGCCAAAGTTTCTTTATTTTTGAATGCAAATACTTATATTTTTCCCAAACGTTAAAAAGGAATCTTGAAGTATAGTTGTATTTGCCCTTAAAGAGACTGCATGAGTAGCTATTCTTTCCTTGGTCATAGTAGAAAACCTCCTTCTGAACAACAATTACAGTAATTTTTGACTGAAAACACGATGAGAATGAAAACATGCACAGTAACCTGACCTGCCTCAAGATGCGTGGAGAAAACTGACAATAATCTGAACGTTAGTAAAGTGTCACTCTAAAATAGCACCTGAATGATAAATGCAAAGTAGATGTTACACTGAGTTTTTGTTATAACCCACGTCATTTAGGCACAGCAAAACATTCAATAAGAAAATACCATCATAAAGAAATTCTATATATTTTCTTGAGCGACAGGTCTCAAGGGAAAACACCCAAAAGCACTTTCCTTAAGAGTTATGAGTTATCTGAAACAAGTTTTAGGGTTTTATTTAAAAACAAGCCAACCTCCAAAACGCAAAACCAACCAAACAAAAAAAGACACATCTCATTTAGTTATGAACATCAAGATTACTTGTATTCCTATGTAATATTAAGAAATGCTACAAAGTGCCTGATAATATCACCCCCCCTTTAAACAAACTAGTGAGGTGACTTCTACGAAAAATAGACTTTTATTTTTTCCCCTTCAACAAATCTTTCGGTTCCTGATGATTAGCTAATGAACCAACAAAAATGCTGGAATTAAAGAACTGAGCATAATGAAGACATCTTTTTATACTGCAGGAAAAACTTACTTCAACAGAAAACTGACTTGATCAACAGAACTTTGCAGAAAAGGCAGGCATTACTGCAAAAAAAACCCATAGCCACAATTGCTGCTTCTACTGTGCACTTGCTATTTGAATTCAAGCTAGACTCCCATTTGTTTACAGATGACAAGAAATAAAGGCTAGAGCTTGTCTATATGGTCAAATTTCTCTCACCATGCTGGAATGCTTTCAGAGTGCAGCATTATGAAGAGCTGTAGTACAGCTACTGCTGAACAATGGTGTTGTTATCACATTTGTCTCAATTTGCTCCAAGCCAGTTAGACAACATGATAAAAAACTGTGACAGCTAATTTCTACTAAATAAGACAGCAGTGGAGCTGTTCAACAGTGAAAAAAAGGACAAGAACACTACAAACTAAAGCTGAACTCCTTTCAGTTGTTATGTTCAGGAAGTAAATAGATGCCTTTACATTGTTTGATGCATTCTGACAAAAAAAAGTAGCCTAAGCATCCCTTGCTTGTTCTGCCTTGAATATTCAGTGATTTCTGTGATATGTAAGCAAAAAGAACACTGCAAAAAAGGTTTGCTTTCTTTTCACTGTAAGAACAGTATCACTCCATGCACAAGGTGACCTTGACCAAAAGCACCACATCATTCAAAGTGTATTAACTGACTGAAGGAATTGCTCATTTTGTCTTCCAAGATGAACATAACATACCAGTTTATCCTCCCCCATTTCACCAAAGGCCCTGCGAGTGCTGTCACCCATCTCATCAAATTCCCAAGAGCTTGCCCTCTCAAAGCAACACATCTCCTTTTCTCTGAACACTTGACTCAAATCTCATTAAAGAAGTGTCACAGCTTATCATTATCTCTCGAAGAAAGCAGCAGATTTGTGACCTTGTACATAAAATAGATCTTTGTCCCCATATTTTCCTATAGCTCCTAAACTTGAGCATCATATATTCCCTCTCTTGCAGACATCAGTTGTACCAGGAGATGGCAATATGGGAAAACAGGACCATATTTATTCTGTGTTTTCTTAACTAAAAGTGCCTTTATGAGCTCCCGAGAGAGAAACACCTTCCAAATAAGACTCAACATACACAAATACTATTTTATAAATTCAAGTACACACCTAACCTGAACCTGCTAGGAAGACCAGTTACTCTAACATAATTTTACTTGAAAGATCTCATTTAGTTTATAGGATTATTCAACTCGGGTTTTCTGCTGCTGCTCCCTAAGCCAGAACTGGAGATTATTTATCACATAATTCCACATAATTCAAAGGGACTTTGTTTGCATGCTTTTCTGAACGTCTACACCCAAGATAACAGTTGCAAAAAATCCTATACACACATTTTTGACTAACAGTACTGCATACTAAGTGATGACAAGCTGCCATTAAACAGTTTGGTATCAGCAGTACTATAAAAGGCCATGGTGAAATGCACAGCTTAGCCAGCTTTTTTTGCTGTCAGGATAGACAGAAACCCTCGGTATAGAAAAAGGAGCTATGTCTGTAAAAAATCCCCGACTACAGCTGTAGTCTTTAATTTCACTCAAGGACAGGAATAAAAATTTAGATGCCCCAGTACTTTTAAAAATACATTTTAAAAATATGAACTGACAATCAAAGAAGTGTTTTGATTATTCCACAGGTTACAACTCCTCAAATCTGGAAGAAGGATGCCAGAAGGGCTTTCAGGATGGTTCACCAAGTCCAGCCACAGACTTCTGCCCTGTTTTAATCTCACTGACTTCTCCTAATTCAAAGTCACACTTGTGTGCAGTGCTGAAAATGCCCCAGAGCTGACACTCTGAAACACCTGAGAGAATTTTGACCTCTCTGGAGCTGCAATTCATGAGATCATCTGTCCTGCAGTAACCAGTTCAAGTGAAAGACTTCTCACGAAAATATCTGAAGTAATTATACTGACAATTTAATGTCTATGAATACAATTGATGTCCATCTCAGCCTCCTTAAGGCAAACTTCACAATCCCATTTACCATACATGCCATCCCAAGAAAAGTCTCCCTAATACTTTACTCCCTTTACTTCAGCACAGTAGCTAAATATTTTGCCTGCACACAGAACAGCCTACGTAAAAGGGCTTTAATCTTAATCTTTAATCCAAAAATAAATATATTAAATGAGTACCAGTACTACTGTTTGTATTAAATAACTAATGTTTAAAAGCCAACAAACAAAAAACCCAACCCGAATACACTGTTGACAGGAAACAGTATTAAGTTCTAGGAGGACTAATTGTGTTCCCTGTTTATAAGCAAATTAGTTTCAAGAGGTGGCACCATTTAAGTTTTCTTTCACATAATGTGAAGAAAAGAAGAATTAACAGGAACCACTTCTGTTGCTCAACATAGGTTATTGAACAGCTTTGATTCAATACAATAAATATCTCAAGCAAAGGAATGTTTTCCCGTATCTTACTAATGCTTGGCAGAAACACAGCTTTTCTCCTTAAAGAGCTTTACAAATACTAGTCATTAACACCATGGGAGGCAGTTAAATAAAAAACACATTCCACATACAAGGAACATGGGATGCAGAGGCTCTAATAGCAAACAGACCACTGCACAAACAGAGCTCTGTAGTTTGAAATGCTAATCTTATTCTCGGATCAGAAGGAGAGATAGTAAAAGCAGGATTACATTAAATTTTTCCCAGTATGAAGCAGATTCTAATTTTGGCCTAATGGTTGATTTGAAACAGAATAAAACAGTTTTCAAAATATTTCCAAATATCAAATGCAAATAATTTCAAGATGGTTGTTTTCCTGTTTGCCTTCCAGACTAGAAGGGTTTGACTTCATAATGGTAGTGTGAACACTTTCCAGCTGTTGATAACAACAGCATAATTTTTGTACTGATTTATCTTGCCTTACAGAGAAGGGTATACATATATGCATGTAAACATTAAAAAACCCTTTAAATTCAAGAAATGCCTTTGAACCAAAGGAATCCTGAGTAAGCATGTTACAACCCTCACTTTAATTTCAGAAAAGCTCTATTGATTTTTTTTTTCTTTTTTTTAAAAGACACTTGAGCACAGCAAGGAATAATACAGAATTCCTGCAGTCAGCATCAAGAACTCCACACAGTACTTGGAGCATACGACATAAGATTTTAAAACAAGCAAGACTTCCAGTCTCTTTAAGCATCCATCACTTTGCATCTCTGTTTCAGAAATCTTAGGTTCTCTTTGATTCCAGTTGTGAACAGACTGCTCTACAGAGAAAGGCATCACTTTTTACACATGCTTCATTCCTAGAGTAAACAAAATTCTCTCTCTCACACACATACATATCTCAGTAGCTGCTACTGTGGCTGCTGTTCATCCTTCCATATGGCCAAAGTCCACAGGCCCAACACCCTTCCAGAGAGTCCCTGAGCACAGGGGCACAGCCCAGCCATCTCAGTGTACTCGGTGCTCCTTCAGAAACACATCAGCAGGTGAGCTACGTCAGACCTCCAGAGCACTTTCGTTTTATTGCCTTCAGGAAATGGAAGCTCACTGTCTCTAAGTTCACACAGCAGATCACTGTAGCTCATCTGTCCTGAACATCTGGGTAAGCTACAAAAGCCAAGCAAAATCTCCTTAGTTACAACAGCAATTCTTTTCAACCTCAAGGTTTTTTCAATAAATAATCTACTCTCACAAGAACCAGAAAAGCAATAAAAAGCCAATTTTATGACAATAGTGCTTGATAAATTTTAGTTTCTTTAAACAGTGTCAGACTCCAGTACCTCCACTGCTAATTTGCAAACCTTATGCATCCTCAGTGTAACGTATTCAACCTGCCGTTCTGTGGATGCTGTCACAATAATCACTTTCCCTGACAACTACCTGAAAAGGGGGAAAATAAAAACCCAGAAGTAGGAGTCAATAAAATATTATCCTTTCAGCATCATATAATCCTGTTTATTAAACTATTACATTCAATGTTGAAACTAATTAGAAGTCAAAGAAACATAAGTGGGAGCAAGATGGCTTTCGGCTGTTAAACATTTCTAGCACCAAATATTAAGTATCTTAAGAGGTTATTGAAAACCTTCTTTTTCTGTTCATTCATTCCCATTTCAAAAGGTTTGTAAGGAATAACTATTTCCAAAAGTTCAGAGGATTTGTGTTGGATTTCTTTTTTTCATATCTTCTTTTGTAAACCAAACAGTAGGTCCTACCTCCCAATCATAAGTTTCCTTCTATTCAATTAAACTGCCAGATTAATTACCATTCAATAAGTTCACAAGTTCAGTGATAAGCCTTATGTAATTGCATTAACTTTTAATTCAACTGGAAATGTGCCTCACCTGTTACAGCTAGCGGAAGGAAAGTGAGTCTCACCGATGGCCCTTGGTCATCCTGCAACTCACTAACACAACATCTGTAGGTTTCCAAGACACAACTGGGCAGAACACCAGCAAATCTGATCGGGCTCCCTTTTACAGGAGGACCAGATGATCTTCCCAGGTCTTTTTCAACTCGGGCTGTATTCTAAAATTCTATATTTAGATTTATATGGCAATATTTCACACAAACCTGGTAGTTTGAACCTAAGTTCCACTTAGCAGCTTCTAAGTGGATGACTTCAAATATCCAAGCTATTTATGCTTCACTTACCCTCTCAAACTTAATTTCTTCTCCCCAAAGGTCCTGTCAAATTTTAGTTGCATCTACAATTCCATACACTAGGAACCCCACATAAAAACATAGTATAATCATGTAAATTAGTTAATTAATGCAATTACAGTATAAACATTTAGCAAAAACATAAGACTGATTCCAAAGTGAACCATGGATAATGCACACACGTATGGAGTCTCCTTCAGCAGAATTCCCCACCAATGACCCCTACCAAGCTGGTTCCTATCCTGACCCCTTTGTTAATCCTATCATTGCCATCTTAGCAAACTGGATCTCATCATCACTGTTTTGTTCAATATGGACTATCAGACTTCCTCGGTTTAGAAAATCTCTGTGAAAGAATGAAAACATATATCAAAAGCTAAGCCCACACTGCATTTTATCCTCTTTCCTTCTACATGTTCTCTTTTTTTCTTCAAATTCTCTTCTAAAGAAGCCAGCTATGGATAGCATGTGCAGGGACAGGGGAGTTTCCACTTTCCTAAGTAGGCAACCCACATTTAAGATTTTATAGTGCACAATTTCCATTTCAATGCATCTATTGAAATAATATAAACAAATGTTACTGCATTTGCAACTCTAAGCAAACTCTATGATTTTCCAATGCTCTGAGATTAAATTGTTCTATTTCTCTGCCCTGAGTACAATAAGTACGTTACATACATTTTATATAGTACAGTTATATATGTATAAATATATATATTTGACCAATCATTTTCACACTTCTCCCACCTTTTGAGTGTCACATAGTTTTAAGATTGCCTAAATTTCAGTAAGTATTCTACTCTAGTTTTCAGTATATCTTTATTTTCTATCTCTAATTTATTACCCATTTTTGCCACACAAAGATGTCACTTTACCCTCTTTGCTCTTTGGAAAAACTTTTTACTATTTAATTTTCATTGTAAAACATAATCTAGGTAGTACTCGAGCAATGATCACCTCACACTTTTCTAAACTGCAAATGCAGCAAGCAAGGTCATGAAAAATTATCAGTTTTGGCAAAAAAAATACATGGAGTGAGAAGGTGGCTAAACCCTTCATATAGTCCAATCTAGAGTTCAGTCAACCAGTATTTTCTGACTTCACTGAGAGTTTAGATGAAAAAATTCTGTTTAAAATTTGAGGCAATAGTCATCTACTTAAGTTATCTGATAAACATTTCTAACAAAAGTCCAGTTATTAAACAGCAATTATTCAAAGAACAAAAAATAGTCATGAGCTTAGATTTCTCTTGATTTCTACAGTAATTCTAGTAGAATTACTAGAATTCTAAAATAGATGTGGGAACAGATAACTTGGATTATTAGCAGCAGTAGCACGTGATCATACATCACTATCCAGGAAATGACATGTTCCCCATAGCCCATAACAACACTTCCCAGAAAACTGTCTCAGAAGAGAAACTGACCTTTGGAGTCCAGAGCAGACTTAACTGTCCTGGCAATAATTCTCTCCTAACTCCACTTTTTCCAGAGTCTGCTTCCAGCATACTGATTTTACTGCACACATACAGTGAAAAGCAGTAGGAAAATGAAAGGACTCCTTAAGAAACAAAAAGCTCCTAAAAGCACTCGCTGGAACAGTTGACACTTGCTTATAAGCGGCTACGGGACCAATTTATTTAAGGAGATAAAGGTATTTTCCCTACGAGGTGAAACATCAGGATTTAAAGAGGCAATTTCTTAAAAGCTGAAAGCACCACTAGCATTAACAACTATCTCAATGCTTATCTGCACTCCCTTCTTCCAAACTAGTAGGGCCTGCAGCACCTGTATTCCTGTCAGTTCCAATACTCCATCATATTTCTGTTTTCACACCCGTAGTCGTACTTTGCTCGTTTCCTTTGCCAGACTCCCCCTGTACCAAGGCAGAAACTGCAGCTCCAAGCACCCATGCAGTTTTTCAGGTTGATCAAGCTTTGTAACCAGCCCGCCTGCCTGCCCGAGGCCCAACTCCAGCTGGGTAGCGGTACCTGTAAGCCTTGCTCACCGTTCCCCCACGGGATGACCCCTTATTCCGGCCAAGTGCCACTGGGCAGGGACACGGCACAAGACCGACAGCTCCTTCTGAAACTCAGGAAGTTCCACTTCAACACGAGGAAGAACTTTATGTGAGGGAGGCAGAGCACAGGAACAGGCTGAACAGGGAAGGCGTGGAGCCTCCCTCTCTCGAGTCATTCAAAGCCCACCTGCACGCATTCCTGTATCACCCGTAACCTGCTCGGGGTGACCCTGCCTTGGCAGGCAGATTGGACTACTTGATCTCCCTTTCAACCCTAACAATTCTGCGCTTCTAAGAGGACGACTCTATTTTAAGTGGAGAAACGAAAGAACAGCCTCTTTTCCCAGGGAGAGTCGCTCCTCTTCCACGGGGCACGAAGCTCCCGAGCACGCCGGGTAAGTCCCGGCCGGGGCCGCCCCGCGTTCCCCCCCGCGCCGGGACCAACCTGTCCGGGCCCCGCTGGGCCGGGCGGGTCAGCGGCGGGCACTCAGCTCGGCCGGGAGGCAGCGCCGCCCCTCGCGGTCTCCGCTCGGGCCCCCTCGGGCGCCCATCGCCCCCACCCCGCCGGCCCGGCCGCGGCTTCGGCCTCCGCCACCGCGGGGAGTTCCCGGGGCTGGGAGCCGCCCCCGCCGCCTTCGAGGAAGTCAACAAACGCCGCTCCCGGTCCCCGCCAACGGGCGCACGCCGCTCCCGGAAGGAGAGAGGCGGTCCCGCCGCCTGACCGGGAAGGAAAGAGGGAAGACGGACTACAAATCCCGGCATGCAAGTGGGCGGCCACCAGCCCAGCCCAGCCCCTCAGGGGGCGCGGCGAGGCCTGGCTCCGCCCGGCCGTCGGTGAGGCTGTCACCGTCCCCCCCGAGCTGCCTGGGAGCTGCTGCTGGTCGGCGTTCCCACCTGGAACGAGCTCACGGAATCACGGAATTGTTAGAGGGGACCTTTAGAGATCATCCAAGCCGAGCCGCTTGCCAAGGCAGGGTCACCACGAGCAGGTGCTGCATTAGCGCGTCCAGGTGGGTTCCTTCAGAGGGGGATTCCACGACCTCCCTGGTCAGCCTGTTCCAGTGCTCTGCCCCCTCAGAGTAAAGAAGTTTGTCCCCATGTTGAGGTGAAACTTCTTGTGTTTTAGTTTATGGCCCTGTCCTGTTTCTGGCTTCACCGGAAAGACTCTGGCACCATCCTCTCGGCACCCACATTTGAGATATTTATATGCACTAAAGAGATGCCCTCTCAGTTGTCTCTTCTCTAGACTAAACAGACCCAGCTCCCACAGTCTCTCCTTAAGAGAGACTCCATATCACCTTTGTGGCCTCCACTGACCCTCTCCAGAAGCTCTTTGTCTTTCTTGTACTAAGGAACCCAGAACTGGGCACAGCACTCCCCTCTTACCTGGCAAAGGTACAGATGTGCTCCCTACCAGTGCCCACTCTTCCAGCACCACTGGGCATCGCCATGAGCAGGCAGCCGCTAAAACCCACTTTTCTCCCGTTTCTGAGGCTCACTGCACTCCCTGCCATCATTCAAAATAAGGCTGTAGCAAAGCAATAAAAATCTGTGACTTTTAGTGGGAGCTGCCAGCAGCTTGCTCCAAGTACTCAGTAAGGGAGCCCATCCAATTCACATTCTTCAAACCCTTTCCAGTTTCTTGAGAAGTTACACCTGCACGCAGCTGAAGAGCTAGTGAGACATGGTGTAGCATTTTACATTCATTCTCTTTTTAACTTTTTTTTTCTCCCAACAAACTAGAGGCAGAGATGAAAGGCAGTGGATACTCTATTGCTACAGCAGGGTGAAAGATCATCTCATGTAACCTCATCTGCCAAAGCCCCAGCTTTTGTTCCTCCACCAAGGTCGAAACGAAGCAAGAATAAATCTAAATTGCAGATCAGGACCTCTGTTACAGGGAATAAAAACAAGCTGATTCAACAAGTCTAATGTAGATCTACAGGGGAGAGCAGCTGTGCTGTTCAAGACTAATTTAAAACTAACAGGAGTTTCCTTTTGCGGCTAAAAACCAAGCAGTTTGCTTTTAAGTTTGCTTTTATGTTGTGAGAGTTCTTCAGCCAGGTCCCAAAGGACTTTTGGCAACTGTGCCACAAAGTCAGCTGGAGCAGGGGAAGTGTACGAACATGCCAAATTTATCTATATATGGAAAGATATTGCAATAGTGTGTACTCCCTAAATACTTAGAGACCAAATGGAAACAGGATCCCTGCTGTGGGCAGGGAATTGTTATTTAGACAAGAATCTAATTTAAAAACCAAAACCACAAGTTCTCCATTAATCATGCTCACAGATCTCAAAACAAGTTTTTAAAAACTTTGTAGCATACTACCACTACTAAGATTTTCACTAGAAGTTTAAGTTACATGTAAACTGGTTTTTATTTTATGAGGCAAAGTAGTACAATGCTATTCCCCACAGTATTTCTTACCAAGAGCAGCAGCCTTCAGTTCAAAGGCAGAAAATACTATTTCCAAGTTAACACCTCTCTGTAACAATTTATATGACATGGATACAGACATGTTTGCACGTCATTAAGTTATAGAACAGAGGTCTTACTACATAAATTAAGGTTGATTTGAAATAGCACCATTATGAAATCCAGAAGGAAAGCACATAAGGTTTTGGGCTATCAAATATGCCCACTATTTTTGTAGATAGCATTCACAGACTAATTATCACATTTATTTTTAATAATGTAATTTGTAATCTTTTTTCCATTAAAATACACAGTTGGCATCCTATCTACAGAACGATTAAACAAAAAATAGCCCAAAACAATGGCTGGTATTGTAAAACCTGGTGTTATACATTTAAAACCAGCTTAAAGATAGTCATATTAAAATTAACATCAGAATTTTCCAATAGTAGAGGGTCTGGTTTTATTTTATTTTTAAATGTTGAATGTTTAGGTGGACAATGGTTCATCATTCATTTATCTTTTCTGAAAGAAATACACTTTGATTTCTGAAGAGATAAAAATGAATTTATTATCACCCCATTTGCACAGAAAGTACTAGAACAGGGTATTTATTAAAAAGCTAATTAGAAAGTGTAAGAACATACATGATTCAGCTGCATATGGGCATGCATTGTTCTGTTGAACAACTATAGAATGAAAAAAAAAAAAAAGAAAATTAAACATACCGGTAGATTGATTTTTCCTGTAACACCATCATGTTCCTACACAGCTGTTTGTAAGCTGTCCAGCCTAGAGCTTGGAAGCTACCAAGAATTATCTTCTAATTAGCAAGACATTTCCCTGTACTTCAGTCTGATATCCTAATCCCAGCACATGTTAAGCACATACAAAGGAAATACATTGCCAGGCACGAGCATACGGCCTGCAGAATCAGAATTCTGCACTTTTAAAACACAGCAAGAAAACCCCACCAAAAGCAAATCCCAGCTCTTTTCAGACTTCAGCAAATAATTCACCATAACAGATGGCCACAGGGATGTGTACCAGAACATCCAGTGTCAAAAGGTGTGTCTTTAACTGAGACTAGTAACTCTCCCATACTAAATACATTCCAGTTTCATGACCCATCAGAAAGAGAGGTTAACTAATTCAATTGTTTGTTTCTCGGATTTATGGGAACACTATGTTTTGGTACAAAAGAGAAAAAAATAAAATTCTATCATAAAAAGGTCCACTGATCAGCAATCAAATATATTTATTTGGTATAAGTAATATTAAATGACACCACATCAGATTTTCACCTAGAAAACTGTAAATAGAAGATAAAATATTCAGAAATGTTGAGGCCCCAGATGACAATGAGAAACTTAGTAGTGTCAAAGACAGGCTGGATAAACCCGGTCTCGTGGGAGCTGTCCCTGCACATGGCATGGTGGGGTTTGGGACTAGAGGATCTTTAAAGTCCATTCCAATCCCTTAACATCCCATGGTGATTCTATGGCAGTTAAATAACTCTGATGCATTAGAAGTGTGTGTCTAGAACAGCTTACTCCCTGTATTCTGTTGAATTTTCTTGACTACTTTTCTTATGTGTGATTTAAATAAGTACAATTAGAATGATACAAAATTCTTATTGCATATAATTAGAACAGAATGAACTTGATATAAAAATCAGCACTCTATGAACCACATTACATTAGATTTCACTTTGGCAGATGCAAAGGCTGTGTTAAACACATCTATTTATGCAGTGCAAGTCCTTGCAAATACAAAAATAAGTCATAGTTGCTTTCTTCTGATTCCTTTCTGTGCCTGACATTGTACAGAACCAACAGAAAGATCACAAAACCTGTCCTGCTCAAACATAATGGCGTAGCAGTCTTTATTCTCTTTGCAATCCTGCACCAGTCAAAGTAGGACACAAAGCTGCATTACAGTAAAAATTTGGAAGAACGAAATAATAATACATGCAAATAAAATCCTTGTTGTATATTTCTCTAGGCTGTTAATAAATCATAAGTAATATTTAAAATAAATCTGCCCCAGCACAAACCAGCACAGTCTGTTCAAGTCAGTAGTTAGCAGTAGAGGTAGAAAAAAAGTGAAAAGAACTCACAAAAAAACCAAGCCCAAAACAAAACACAGTGTGATTTCTCAAGTTATTTATGGATTTATAACCAATCAAGCCCTTTATTAGACATGAAAACAAAACAAAAAGTCCATTCAGTAACATGTGCTATGCAAGATCATGGGAACAATGCTAGCCTTGCCAAAATTACTAAACTTAGTAAGATGACTAGACTGGTATTTTTTTATCTATCTATCTTGACAGATGCAAGCCATACTGGAAGGTAAATCTTCATGTTTCAGGTGACTCTGGCAGGCAGCTGGAATTTGTTCTGTCCTGGCTATTGTTACAGGGCCTCTTCAGGAAGGCTATGAAAGGAAGGATTTTGTCAGGAAAATCCACAAACGCCAGAGGTTGTGTCCAAAAAGGAGTCCTTCAACTTTATTCGAATAAAAGGAGAGAGTCCACTGGGACACACACCCCCTGGGTTTTGTCTCTCGAGGTTTCTGAGGGTGCAGCCTCCTTTTATCCTGAACTCCCGGCCGCATGTTGCCCTCTTCCTTTCCTCATTGCTGAAGTACCAGGAAAGTACAGCCTTCCCGAGCCGCCTACCACATATTCCCCCCTTGAACCTGCTACTTTATCCCAAAGTTCAGAAGTTCAAGCTTGTGCAGACCCACTTGTTTATTCGAAGAGCCAAGCTATGTGTGGACTGCAACAAACCCACTGCCCTAAGTTAGCAGAGACATTAAGACCCATTTTAAAGGCGTTAACAACCATACCTTCACCCAGCAAATTGCTTTTAAAGACATTAGCTTTTCTCTCAATTTGATAATACAAAAAGAAGAAGAAGAAGGAGAAGAAAAAAAAGATAGGTCTCTCTGGGGGAAATTATTTAGGATATGTTCCTACTTTGTTACTACATAGAGGTTTTTGTTGATAATTAAAATGCAGAAGCATAATTTTATGACTGGCAAAGAGCAAGTGAAAACTAAGGACAAAAGAAAAGCAAAGCCCACCTTTAACTTCTTAACAAAAGTGGTGCATTTTCCTTAATTAATTCTGAGGTATTTACGGTCCCCTAAGAAAACTGTGACTAAAACCCACCCACACAGCTCAGTCCTGTATGAGGGACAGGTGTGGGTGACACTTCCAGTGATCCAAATGCTTTATGGACACTACCGTAGAAGAACACCTTTCTTGTGAACCTTACAGCGTAGAAATGATCCCTATTGCAACAGCAAATGGTCTTGCAGAATAATTTCTAAAGGCTGAGTTAAAAAGGATTTGAGAGAGCTGTAAAGCTGGTTTTCACCAGGCAGGGATTGCTGACTTGAGTCCTGTGCTGGAAAAAGTTATGAAGACAAGTTTCTAAGAACTGTCTTACCCAGCTGCCAGCAAAGAAGATGAAGCTCCAAATTAAAAAGCTGACCAGCTCCGAGACTGCTGCCCGTGTCCGGTGCCCTCACACCCGGCGCTCCCGCACGGTTTTCCCTCACATCGCTCTGTGCTCCGGCCGCCGGACGGGCGCTGCCGGACGGGCTCAGCGAGCCCGTGAACAGCTGCGGAGATGCCCGCAGGGTGCGGGGCAGCGGCTGACGCTCCGGCTCGCAGGATCAGTGATGCCGCTCAGTGATGCCCGGTTCGCCCCTCAGCAGGGTGGCCCGAGGGCTCCGGCGGCGGACAGGCTTTCAGACGCTTTCCGTGAGGCAATGGGCGCTGCAGGAGCACCGCAGGTACCGCGCCCGCTCCGGTTCGCTCGGAAAGCAGCAGCAGAAGCAGCTCTGGAAGCACAGCAGCCCCGGCCGGGTAGGCAGAAAGGGCCGTCCCAGGAGCCCTCCCCGCCCCGAGGGCTCGTCTCAAAAATCTCCCTTCATTCCCCTCGTCCAGAACTGCAAGGAAAACGCTGTTGGTCATAGGAGCTTAGTGGCTGAGGGTTTGGGGTTTTTTTTCTTTTTTCGGCTAACCGTTAGCAGGCTTCTCAGTAAATCTGAAAAATATATTTTTAGTCACCATGGATCTATGTATTTTTATATTCCTGGAGCCTAATGGTGCTGCCTTGGTGAATTAGCTGAAATGGTGAATCCTTGCCAAGAACAGGTGCTTTGGCAGATGAAAAATATTAAGTTCCTAATAAGGAAGAAAATAAAGAGGCTAAATATATAAAATACTAAAAATTCGGCTTTCATCATCATCCACAGCTTAAGGAGTAGGGGTGTTTTTTGATTGACGGAATCAATGTGATACCTTTTACTGAATTCAGCTGAGCTAAATTTCTCCTGCTGTCCCCTTAATGATATCCCCAAAATTCCCCAGATTTTGAAATGCTAAATTATTTTGTGCATTAAAATCGAACATCTCCCGTTTGTGCTTAAGCAAATATTCTTTTTAGTTATTCCTACTTTGTCCCTTCTCTATTTTGAAGTTTAAAACAAAATATTAGGTCCTTATTTCATTCAGTAAGCTTGACTAAGTTTTCTTTCTTTGTAGCTAAGATATATCTATTTGGTTTGTTCTGTGTATCAAATGAAAGAATTATCTGTTTGAAGCTTTGTACAATTTTACAAATGTCTGGAAAACTTTTGGAAGTTCTATTTTGACTTTTGTATGATGCTGCCAGAAGTTATATTTATGTGTGAATGAAAAGAAAAAGGAAACACAAAGAGGTCTGTCCAGGACGAATTTGTTGGTAAACATCATGCTTTGGAGTGGTCACTCCTTTTTTTTTAAAGAAACTTTGTTGTGAAAGAAAATCTTGTCAACAAAATGTATAAACTCTGAGGCACTGACATTGTCATTCCAAATACGGCAATTTATTGCCATAAACTTTTTTCACAGTTTTGACAGGAAAAGATTTTGGATTGGAAAGGAATTAGAGATGAGGGAAGGATGCTTGGAATATGACCAGAGTTTCGCTGCTGGCTTAGTATGGTATAAAGCTTGTTAAGCATTTTTTAAAAAATTGACATTTAGTTATTTGTACTTTTTTCTTATCTATTTCATGTGTGCATTAACTTTTATTCTGCAGTGCAACTAGGATGTGGCACAAATGGGCCAGGATGAAGCACACTCAGATAATTTCAGTCCGATAAAGAAAACATAAAGCTATCAGTAGTATGCAATCCATAAGCTGAATAAATAATACTTTTATTATCAATCTAGTTGGTAGCTCTGGGTTAATTTGTCTGTCAAATGTCTCCTAAATTAAAGCTATGTCTGTCTACTCTTTCTTTCATGGATTATGGCAGAAGAAAGTGGTAAGAGCTAACAACACCCTCAGAACATTCTAGCGCGCTGAGACAGCTTCCTGTAGCAAATTGGTTTTTGTCTGATTCCACAGTCAGAATTCTAATGGATGTTTTCTTTCCTTGTGAAAGGCTTTTACTCTTTTGTGTAACACTTGGTTTTAATTACCTTTATCTTTTGTCATCTTATTCATAAGCCTTCTTATAGTAAGTTTTCACATTGTATGAGTGCTGTTGTCATTTCCAGTAACAGACTGTTAAAATATCAAAATACAAGGTAGAGAAATGGTCAGGACTTGCAGCTCTCTGTGAAGACATTAAATTATCTGAATTCAAAAACTACTGTATCCTGCCCCATAAGCTCTGCCTTCCCTTGTGGAAGGCACTGCAGTAGCTAGTACTTAATGTTTTGCTACTGTCTAGCAGTTGTAATCAGGGTACCTGAGCCAGAGACATCTGTTCACTGTCAGGGCAGTTTGTTCTGGAAGCATTTCAGCTGGGCAAAGGGAACTGGTCTTGAGCACACTGAACTTGTTAATTATAATGAATTTGAATTTCCATGTGCCCATATGATAAAACCAGTAAAAATTCTAGTACCCTTTCCTGACTAAGCTTTTTTATTTTATTTCAGTGTTAATCCCAAACTGCTCATCTCTCAGTTATGAGTATTTAGAATTGGAAATTTAGGTACTTTTTTTAGCTAAATGTCTTCAGAACTTGCTCAAATTCAGGCTTCCCCACTGCATGGCCGTTTCTTTATGTATTTCTCGTACAAATCTTAGTGAAACACATTAAATAAGCAAAGGGAAAGGAGAAGAATTTGTAGGGTTTCTTTTGCATTTTTTTATTATTTTCTTTTTGTTTTCTTTTTTCTTTTTTTTTTTTTTTTTTGGAGGGGAGGAAGAGGTGTTCCGTGGGGAAGTAGGCTGTAGGAAGGAAATGTTTGTATTCCTTATTCATGGAAATTATTAAGGGGTACTGTGATAAATAGATGATTTGGTACTATAAAAAGCACGAGTAATTTTCTGCTGAGATAGTTACATTAATTAGAGGCTGGCTTAATAAGCCTCCAGTTCAGTGATACAAAGTGTAAATTCTTTGTTTTCTCTAGTCTTCTCTAACCAGCTGTCTTTATCAACAGCTTTAATATTTTAAATATCTTAGTTGAGTTCAAGAAAATTGTCACTTTCCAGCTCAGGAAAACTGAAACTTGTGAGGCCTTCAGATGATAACAAAAACATTGTCCTACTATAGAGGTGTAGATCACTTTCATGAACAGGAAGGTCCTTTGGCATAATTGTCCATCTCTGTTTTCTACCAATTAAACACTGATGAGCCAGTCGAGTTCCAAGGCTGCAATTTCAAAGCCATTAGCTGGTAAGCCTGAGGTGAAAAGAAATGCAGAGGGATGTTCCAGTCCAGTCTGCTCCTTGATGGGTCTGCAACATATTCTAGAAGGCCAAGAAAGATAATTCATTTCGTTAATTCTGGAGGAATAATCACAATTCAGGATAGACTAATGTAATTCCCAGAAAAACATTTTCCTGGGAGCTTTTCCATCTTTTTTGAACCATGAGAAGAAGGAGAGTTGTAGATAGGCACACTGTACTGAAGGTAGGCTCCAGGTTCTTGGGCCTATGTTCTTCCTCTTTTTTTTCTACTGGCCTCTTGTTTGAGAGTGCATTTACAGATGTCTTTCCTGATCATCTGGAATGTATATGACAGAAAAAGAAAAGAGTATGGACCAGGCATCCAGGCATGTAATCCAGATATCAAAATATATTGTTGATTTTAAAATTATTTTTTAATTTCTTTTTCTTACATACATGTATCAACGATTTCATATTCTGCAGTTAAATCACTTAAACCAATCTTGGGTTCAAGTTGTGCCAACCGTGATCCCTGATCACTGCACTGACCTTGTAATGTAGGCAAGGGTTATTGCTGTCATACTTGATTTCATTAACAAAGCAATTAATTTTTAAGAAGACACTCTTCCTCCCTTTGTGCAATATTCTGATTTGACAAAATTATAATTAAAAAATCTTTTAAGGTATAGTCATACTTCTGTGCTAAAAGAAAACAGACCTGGTTCTGTAAACTGAAAAATGAGGGAGAATGGGAGGCCATGTAATGATTTTGTTGTTGAAATGTCATTAGTGTTCATATAATTAATTATGCATTTTAAATATGTGATACTCATTTGGATGTAAGAACTATGAAGAAATGGAGATCTCAAGGAACTGTATTGACATATATATTTTACATAATCCTAATTTTTCTCCACAGTACTTTCTTGCCTTTTTTCCTTCTATGTTCTTCACAAGGTAATAGAGAAGTTAGTAGCTGGAGTAGTCTGTTGCATATGCACTGTTTCCTGATATCTTTGTGGTATGTAAAGATAAAATGCTTTTGTTACAAGATGTTACTTTTAGATCATAAAAAGAACTAAAAATAACTTTACTGGTAAGTGAATCTTCCTTGAAAAAAATCTGCTGCATTAGTTGTTATAAATAGGGATTTTTAAAGAATTTAGAATAAATACAGCTTGATACTTTGTAATGAAGGATTTGAAATGCCTTTACTTTCCTATGGCTGAAAAAAAATGAAAACATTATCTGTGTAAAGTGTGGGTTCATAATGAAAATGAAAAGTGTTTAAAGCAGGGACCGATGATGCAAGTTTATACAGCTCAGCCATGATATTGCAATATGGATACTCATCCATATTTTAAGTGTAGATTTCTGACAAGTATCTTCCTGAAGAGACTGAGCCCCTTAAGAGTGGAAGCAATTATATCTGTCTGGAGCTTTCTCCAGGAAGCAGTTCTGGGAAAAATATGCAGGTAGCCAAGGTAATATTACAGGGGCTACCATCCTAATGCTTTGGTCATCTTTTTTGTCAAGACATGTATATACTTACTTTGTATTATAGGCAGAAATATTTCAGATATGCTCTTTTTCTCAAAAGTATTAAAAATAAAAATTAATTGGAGAAAACCACTTGATATTATTTCAACCACTGCTGAATCTGTGCTCCATTACTGCGGGCAGGGTTATTTATATAAAATTTTCAGCACCAGTGTATTTTTTAATTAGATTGTTCTTCATGTTTTCTCCATTGATACCTATTTACTTTTACTGACTAAGGTTTTTAGGAAGTCTTTGTTGTGATTTCCAGCTTCTAATACCAGTTGCCTTTGAGCAAATCTGACTTTTCTGATGATCTAAGGCTTGGGTTAAGGTGTACAGAAACAAGAAGAACATGCAAACCGATTTCATCTTTTCAACAGAGCAAAATTTTTCCTGACCTCCCCACCCTACTCCTGCATTTTCCAAAGCTTTTTATTCCTCAAGGCTTTCTATTAGTTTTACTCTCTTGGTAACCCTACCATAATCTTGTCCACAAATGAATATGCTGAACTCTTGCAAACCTCTGTTTGATGCTCTCTAGCAGACAGCTGTTCTCTGCCTATTTCTCTGGAGAACCTCACCCCCAGCACTCACCTCTCTCACGCAGTGCCCACAGCACAGCTTTTTATAGAGCTCACAGACACTATGCCCTGGCCTGTGGTTCCCAAGCCTATTGGCATTGATTCCAAACAGCTGCAGCACTTCTGGAGCAAAGGTTACTTCTTGCTTGCCAGCTGCAGCATTGACAGAGTGCCTGGCCCTTTGCTGTGGGACAGGAAAGCTTTCTAAGTCCTGAGAATTTTTCTTTTATAACAAAGTTAAGAACATAGAAAATACAAAACATGCATCTTGCATGTTACTCCAGTAGAAGTTCTTTCAATTGAAAGAACAATCATTTATTTTGGGGCAAGATGATCCCCAGTTGAGAAAAAATGCACAAGTGTGGTGTTTGTATCATAGTACTTTTGGATTTTAGCATCTACAGGTACTTCAAATTCGTTAAAAAGATTTCTGAATGTCTATAAAGACAATCACAATTGGAAAATTGATCAGCAAAGAATCTTTGAAGCTTTATATCTGTATTTCCTGAGCTTTTAAATTATAATAAGCAAATCCACAAAGTAAAAAATGAACAGCTAGTGTGTCCTGCTACTGCCGGAATAGCAATGAAATGGAAAAAGTAAATTTGTTAAATGTATCAGATTGGACTTGCTCTCTGTTGGTACAGAGGTTTATCACAAAATTCAGATGAAGTCTGAAGTGGATTATAATTGTTCACCTGTGAGAGCTTTCAAAGTTAGATAAGGATTTTATTTCTTCCTCCTAATTCATTCCATGCAGTAATTGATGGCAGCAGAGATACGGATACATCTCCCAAATAGACTTCCTGTGAGGGCATTTTTCTTTCAGTTACTTTTTAGGGTGCTCTGACAAACTTTGTTCCAATCCAGTTAACAGACAGTGCATGGTGTACAATTTAGATGTCTTTGTTAAAGCTATCATGCTGAATTCCTGGTCACTCTTTGTTCCAGAGTTTGGGTTGCACCAAAACACATTAACAGTTATTCCAAACTTCTTTAAGGTTGGGAAAATATCACATTACGCACGCATGACTGATAGACTATTTTCAGATATGAATTTTATATAGCTATGCTTAAAGGTAGTTGGAAGCAGATTTTTCATATCATATGAGAACATATTTTAATATGATATAAGAATGATGCACTCATTATCCTGGGAATTTTGAGATTTTTCGACTGCCAAAAGTTGCAAAGTAAAACCATATTTTAGAAGTGGCTTAAGAATTCCATTCAAAAGTAAAATTTAAGTACAAAGGACATTGAAAAATGAAAATTACAGTCTGAAAGTGCACATGCATACAGTAGTGTAATGAAAGCTTTGGCAAAAAAGAAGGTACAGAAATATGACTGAAGTTCCTATAATCATGAAGGAATGGATAAAAGAATTGTGGAATTGTTGCTTGTCAAATCTCACAGTACTAAAGCTAGATGATGTTCAATTAAGGTAGGTGGAGGTGAATTTAAAACAGGTAAGTGAAGTGCTGCTTTATGCAGTAGGCATTGAACTCTTGGAATTTACTGGAGATTGTGTAGTCAGGTAGTACAGGTGGGTTCATAAAGGAGTTGTTGTCATAACCAAAATAATTACTTAGTAAGAACAAAAGTAGGCAAGTGTGTGTTTCTAACATTCCCAACCCAACACTTGTAGGTGCTGTGGGAGTGCTGGGAGAAGCTGGCTGGATGTGTGTTCTCCCTACACAGCATTTCCTTTTGCTACTCGAAATGCTGTGCTATGTGGATCTTTTTTCTGACTTAGCAGTACTTACATATAAAGCCTTCAGTTTTTCTCACCAAAATATTTTTTTCCTCGTGCTTGCTGGCAATCTCATAGGAGCTTAAAACTTTATATATGAAATATAAAGCAATTTCTAAATTACTTGCTGTTTTTTGGGGGTGTGTATTAATTTTTGCTTTTTATAGGCATTTGGAGCATCAATATGCATTTCTTGCCAGTGTATACTAATGAAAATGTCAGATATTTACCATAAAATAAAACTATCTCATAACTATTACTTTGACTGCTTTTGAGTGCTTGCCAGAGATTAGACTGTGGATATAATTTTGTTTTAATAACTTCATGTTGGATAGCCCTGCACTCTAGTTTACCCAGATTTGTGCCAGAACAAATCAAATATGAAATCTCTGTCTTATTTATTTTGGAATTCTGAATGTAATATAGCTTATGGATATTTTAAGAGAGTATGTTCTGTATGCTGTCATCAACTGTAATCTATTCTTCCTTCTGTTGAGTGTATCAGCATTTGTTCCTCTGTGACAAGCATGTTTTTTCTGGAAGATGTTACTCCTTGCATCCCACTAAGAAGAATACAAATCAGGGAGCTCAAAAGTGCAATCTTTTTTTGTTTAATATTATTTGAACCATTTTTCAGATGGCCTTAATTTTAAATAAATCAGTAATGCCTTGCAAGATAGTTGCTATGTTACCCACAGCCAATGCTTGCTTGGTTTATACTGATAGAAAGAGCAGAACACCAATATATTCATACAGGAGTCTGTAAGACTCAATATTCACTTATTTGGGCCAGAAACTGTTGAAGTGCTGTCATTTTTGAATGTTCAGGCACAGCACAGCTTTCAATATGTGGATATATACCTGTGCATACATGCATACTAATAAATTGGAATTCTGAATGTTGAAACTAAAAGAAATTGGTTTTAAATAAATAAAAATAGTCCAGAGAGATGTAATTTTTCTTGCAGAAGGGAGTCCTGGTTCATTTTTAAAAACATTCTGTAATATTACCATGAACTTTTCCTATATATAAATAAGTTTACTAGCCCAATTATGAATGTCCTTTTTTACTGTTTTTATTTAGTTTTCAGACTACCATTATAAGAGGAAAAATCTAAAAAGGTACATTGAGTTTGTGTACTAGGGTCTTGGTAATGGGGAGGCTACAGGGCTGGCTTCTGTGAGAAGCTGCTGGAAGCTTCCCTCAATTCCAGCAGCACTAGTGCTGGCCTGGCTCCAGGATGGACCTGCCACTGCCCAAGGCTGAGCCCATCAGTGCTGGTGGTAGTGCCTCTAGGATGACAGATTTTAAAAGGAAAAAAACCAGGATAACAGATTTAAGAAGGGGAAAAACTGCTGTGGAGAGTGTAATGAATATATGTGAGAGAAGCAACCATACATAGCAGAGTCACTGGAGAAAGAGGGGGAAGAGGTGTTCCAGGCACCATCACAAATGTCCCTGCAGCCTATGGTGCAGCCCATGGGGAGGCAGCTGTGCCCCTGCAGCCTTGGGAGGTTAATGTTGGAGCAGAGATCCACCTGCAGCCTCTGGAGGACCCCATGCCAGAGCAGGTGGATATCCTAAGGAGGCTATGACCTGTATTGGAGCAGGCTCCCGGTAGGACCTATGGACCCATGGGGTGAGGAGTCCATGATGGAGCAGGTTTGTTGGCAGGACTTGTTACCCAAGAGGGGACCCATGCTAGAGCAACCTGTGCCTGAAGGATTGCACCTCATGGAAGGGACACATGATGTGGCAGCTTGTGAAGAACTGCAACCTGTGGGAAAGACTCATGTTGGAAAAGTTTGTGGAGGACTGTCTCTTATGGGATGGACTCTGTGCTGGAGCACAGAAAGAGTGTGAGGAGTCCTCTCCCTGAGGAAAAAGCAGTGATAGAAATAGTGTGTAATTAATTGACTGTAACCCCCACTCTGTGTCCCCCTACTCTGCTGGGAGGAGATAAGGAAAAGCAGTATTTTGGACTGGAAAGAAAAGAGGAGTAGGGGGAAGATGTTTTAAGGTTTGTGTTTATTTCTCATTACTTTGATCTGATTTGTAATGACTTAAACCAAGTTCCCTGAGTGAACTCTATTTTGCCTGTGACAGTAATTGCTGGGTGACCTCCCTTGTCCTTATCTTGACCACAAGCCTTTTGTCATGTATTTCTCAGCTTGTCCAGCTGAGGAGGGGCATAACAGAGCAGCTTAATGGGCACCTGGAACCCAGGCAGGGTCAACCCACCAAAAAAGGCAATATGTCTTTTTATGTCTCTGATAAGTATTGGAGTGGCTTCTTTAGGAAAGACAGCATGTTGTCACTGATCTTTAGAGCCTCCAACAGATTATTAAATGTACAGGTGTAGAGTGTGAACAGTTAGGCCCCCAAGCAGAGCTGACAATTTAAATAGTTTCCAGTTTGTCTAAGATTGGCTGAAATTATTTTTTATGTTCTTGGAGACAAACTGAACTGTTGGCCTTTATGATGGACCAGAAGTATTTGTCAGGTGCCTGATACGACTTGTGCTTAATTCACCCAGCTCATCATGTATTTCTTAATATATTAATTTCTGGGTTTTTTCAGACATTTCAATTCTTTTTCTTAATAAAGATGTGTTTATTCTTGTAGAAAGGGAAAAAATCTTAAAGGAATTACTGTGTTCTTGCATTTGGCTGAAGCATATGTCACAGTTAAGACTGTGAGGGAGCTTGCCATGCCACTCTTGCTAGACAAGCAAGATTACACCTGAGATTAGCAGTCCTCTTGACTTCTTTCATAGAATTTTTTGCTAATATCTGTCTGAAAAGGTGATTACCTACAGCACTAATTGGCAGTAAAATTAACTCCAAATGGGTACTATACATGAGGTCTGTGGAGCATTCCTCCAAAAGACCTCAGAACCATCTGCTTGTGAGAACTCCAAGATAACATGCTTCAGGACTTTATTTCAATTTTCACATCCATCTGTTCTGATCATTAGACACATCTGATCTCCCTGTTGGAGAGGCTGTCTCTGACCAAGAGGGGCGGGGTACGAGAAGCAGCTTTATGTAAGTGTTCCAGAACTCTGACCCCTCTCCTTCTGTCCTACCCTCAAATCTGAGCAAGAGGTGCATCTTTCAGTAGCAGGCACAAATAAAAGTTCTGTGTTTTAATGAACAAAAGGAGTATACATATTTTCATTCTGGTAGCACTTCGGGACTGATGTTTACTTTCTCAAGTACACCTGATGTATACTTTGCCAAAGGTGTGTAAAACCCTACCAGCAGGTCTCAACTGCAAGTTTTTCAGGATTTCACAAGTTCTGCTTAGACTATGGTATTACACTGAGCTTGCTACTCAGGAGGGGCCCTGATCTTCCTGACGACAAAATATGAGCTAATTGATCGGAAGTATTCGCAGTTTCTGCTGTCAAATATAAATGGATGGAAATCGGTCGTGAATAATTCTGTGTTGGATTTACTTTTGAGAGTTTCTGTCAATAACAATGTTAATCAGATAAATGCAGGGTGAACCACAATGTATCAAAACAGCTTCTTCTATACAAATCTGACAGTGGCAGCATTGACATTTTCCCACCTCTCAGCAGTATCTCCTTTCCACATGGAGAAAAGGCTCTCTGATCCTTATATTTACATCATGGCTTAGTTCATGCAAGACCGAGTATCAATGACTTTGTAAATCAAGATACTCTCTGGAAATGTGTGTGTTGTACAACTTTATGTGTGGGACAAAACACTTGTAGCACAGCAACGTAGTCCCCCTCCTTCTGTATGTATACAGTCACATTATTTATTGTGTAGATATCTTTTGTTTCTCTGGCCTCTTGTTTGGGTACTTCTATCTTCCCTCTGAACTTACTTATGCCTTGACTAAGAGTTTTATGAAAGGTCGTAGAACTGCAATCATTTTCACAGAAGTAACTGTTGCATGACTTCATCCTGTTGCTGAAAATTAGACTTTTCCTTCTGAAATGTTCAGAATGTGCTTTATGTTGCTGAAGAATTCATTTTTATTACTTAAAAAAAAATAGATAGAAACGGGAGACTTTATTCCTCACTTTGTTGTATTCCACATGGATGTATTTCATTCTCATCTAGGAAAAGCATACTTGCAACTTAATAACAAGGGAGCATTACTTATGCTCATTTTATTTTGTTAATAATATATTCTTACCAAGATTGTAATTTGCTCAAAAATTTGATGAATATGATCTGCAACGCTACTGAGCTCTTATCATATATAAACTTCTTTTAGGCTGTTAAACCAAATACTAATTGAGATTTCTGGAGAAGAAAAAGCCCTCATAAAAGGTTGTGTGGGACTTTCTAAAGAGGTGAATGCTTTTGTGGTTGTTGTAAGCAGATAAAATAGGAGAAATTAAAAAAATCTAAATGACTGTAAGTAGATAAAATAGTGTGGATTTTTAAAAACATCTGCTGTTACTTTTTTTTCCACGAAATATTGTTTTTCTGATTTGAAATTTTTGACGAGCAGAGGAATTTAATTTTTTTTATATTAGAAGTTTCACTAGAATAGGTAGCTCAGTGACCATGTTATCCAATACATTTACACATTGAAGTTCAAGGTTGGACACTGGATCAGGCTCCCCAGGGAAGTGGTCACAGCACCAGACTGACAGAGTTCGAGAAGCGTTTGGATGCTGCTCTCAGACACATGGTGTGACTCTTGGGGATTGTCCTGTGCAGGGCCAGAAGCTGTACTCAATGATCCTTTTGGGTCCCTTCCAACTCAGCATACTCTGTGATTCTGTGATTATGATTGGCCTTTAAAATTAAATATTCGATCTCTTTGCAAACCTAAAAGTAGGTAAGTGAAAGTATCTGTAAGACTTGAAGTCTTGTACTATAGTTGTGGGAAATTCAACATATCTCACTCTTGTAAGGATCTCAAAATAAAATTTCGGTATTGCTTTAGCCATAAGCTGAATTGCTTTTATAAGCTGCACAGAGCCAAAACAAAGGTTAGGAGGAAATCGCATTCCAGTAAGGTTTTCAAATAAATAGTTATATTTTGTTTCTGAGGCATGAGTCTTTAAGATTCCATGTCCTTGTGTTTTCTAGAACCATACAGTTTGTGTATCATGAAACCCAAATCCAATTCCATTCACAGCTGAAGGACCATTATTCAGGTGGTCTGTGATGTTTTGGATTCAGTTTAGTCTTAAAATTTAGTCTGTTTTCCTCAATAATCGAAATCACATTTAATAGTGTTAATGAAAGCATGTCTGTTTTAAGGGTAGAACAGGATTTGAGTCAACTTTTTCTTTCATATATCACTAATAATCTTACTTCTTAAATTTTAGACAAGTATGCATTTTTATGTAGAGAGCCTACAAGTAGTTTACACTTCCGATTTTATTCCGACTGCTCCCCATCACTGATCACATCATCAGGTTTCTGTTTTTAATACCGAAAGCAAGACATGGTGCTGTGCAGCACAGTGTTCTGGGCTGCACTTAAACCGTGTGACCACGAGATGTCACAGCCCAGCTGCGGGTGCGGAGCTCGGCTTCAGCCCACCGACTGCCTTCCCTGCCCCTGTTCGCGAGGAGCATCACACACCACCCCCTCCCACTATTGTCTTCGGAAAAGTATTCATTTCCTAATGGCAAGTATTTCTGTCTTCAGCTGCCTTTATCATTTGCTCTCCATTTGGTTACTGTAGTCAAAATACTTTGTCTGTTCTGTGACAAACATTCATTGGACTTCCTTCACAGCTGTACTGTTCTGCTTTTCTCCTTTAAGCAACTGCTTCCCCTATTGTTTTAAGTCTGTATTTTTGTGAGAACATAGCAAAATAGGAAATAGTAAAAACCCTCTACACTTTCTCTATGCCAGCCAAGACTTAGTGTATGTCCATTTTATGATCTTGTCAGCTACCCCTTTTCTAAGGTAAAGGATTCTACCTCATGTCGTGGTATTTGAAAAGTATTCTCTACCTTTATTCCTTGTTACTTCTCTCTTTTTTGTTCTGTCTTGTTCTTGTGGAACAAAAACACATGCAGCCTGTAAGATTTGGGAGCTCTGTTAAATCATGTGGTGGCATGGTGATGTGTTCCTCTGTTCCATCTTAGTAATTCCAAATACTTGATTTCCGTTTTTGATTGCTCCTGAACATTGAACCACTGTGTTCATCGAATTGTCATAACTTCAAGGTCATGTTTAAGTGTCAATTTTTCAGCTTGTCATGTTTCTAAAGGTAATTTTTTCCCCTATATTCATCACTTTTAAGTTTTAATTTACCCTTCATTTCATTTCCCATTTTGCTGCCCAGACAGAACTAGAAAGTTGTGTAAGATTTTTTGCTATTTTTTGGTTGGTTTGTTGATGTTGTTTTTCAGTTCCTTATCCCCATGCCTTTCCTCTTTCTGGAACAAGTTAGTATCAATATTGGAGCATACTTAGAGATTCCCCTCAGTGTTTACTCACTTTTCCAGATAATTTGCGCACGTGTTGCACAAAAGAGGGCAAGCAGAGATAATTTTTGGATTCCATTAGTAAAAGGTCATTACTGAGAAAACAGACCAAATATGCTTTTACCCATTTTTCTTTCTTTTATTTTGTCATTTGGCTTAGTCATCTGAGAATCCATAAACCATGACATTCTTACTTGTCTTAAGAGTCTATAGTGAGGAACTAAGTGCCTTTCAGAAATTCAAGGTTGCATTAACCTGATTTCTTTGTCAAGATACTTGTGGACTTCTTCAGGAAGTTTGAGTGGAAGTAATAATCTTTACATCTATATTCATTCTCTCTGATAAGATGTGATTCAGTATGCCCATCATCTGAAGTATCTTTGAAAAGTAGTGTTTTTTTCAAAGCACTGCTTTGATTCAGCAACATTGCATAGATCCATTTTCTCCAAACTAGCACCATCATCCCAGCACTGTATCCTAAAACTCGTCTGGTACAGCCTTTACATTCTCATTGTGGATGTTTCCTCAGCCATGGCATTTCTATCCCAGTTACATAACTTCAATGTTCAGAAAAAGCAATGAAATAGGAAGATTATTTTTTGATGCAAGTTATTTTGGAAAGAAAAATGGCAGTACTTTTCTGGCCATTTTTTTGTCTGGTTGGTTGGTTGGTTTGGTTTTTCTTTGGAATTGTGTTTGATCCCTATGCTCTGAAAGAGAGATTTTTTTGGGGTTTTGGGTGAATAGTTCAACTTCTGAAATCCTGAAGACTCATTTAGCATCAAGCTGTGTGTATAATTTCATTTTCCTAATGCTTTAAAAATATCAAATGTAAAAAAAAATCGTTACTACTGACATAATTCTATCTGGATGGGTTGCTCATGGAATTGAAGCACCAGTTTTACTTTCCTTAAGGGGTCATGCTGGGTTCTCATAGAGCATCATTCTATCCTATTTTTCTGAAAAACTTGGTGAGTTATCCAAATACCTAGCTGATACATCCTCACTAGTAAGTCTGATTGAAGTTCCTGTCCTGGATTTGAATTATTCTACATACTATAGCCTTAAGTGCAGAAGCACAAATCAAAATATGTAGGGTAGCCTCATGACTGGAGATTTAATGTCTCTTCTTCAGCAGCCAGCACCTTAATCAGAAATTCTGCTTAAATACTATGCTTTGTCTTTTGTTGAACTCATTTTTCCTGTGTTTAACTGGAGAACAGCTTACACCTCCTTTTGTTCTGTGCAGGGTTTCTGACTCTTACCATAACATATGCTGAGGTCTTTGAAGGATCCTTGTTAATAATGGTGGTTCCCTAAGAATTATCACCACAAATTTTCTACCACTTTATCTTCTGCATCAAATTTATTTTGCTCAAGGTAACATCACAGTTAGAGATTTAACTCAGTGTGTGGTCACTTCACTCTCAGACATTTCCAAGTTATTGTTTATGAATGCTTTCAATAACAGTGGCACTGGAGGAGGAATTCCTGTCCTTCCTTTTGAGTTCTTGCTCTAAAATAAAAGGAAGATTGAAATTAAGCTGGCAAAAAATGAATTTCCAGTTGATTATGCCAATTTACAATATACTCAAAATTGGAAATAGGATTTAAGACAAGCATTTAACTTTCAAATGTTCATTTCACTGACTCTGCAACTTGTTAAGGATTTTATAAGTTTATAATCTGAGGATGCTAATTCCACAAACAGTATACAGAAGTTACCCTTAATGGTAAATTTTCTTCAATAAATATGCTCAAGAATTTAATTCTCCCATTGACTGAGTCTCTCAAGTTTCAAAACTCTCTTAAGGTGCTGATTTATTTCTCATAATTTTCTAGCAAGCTGCAGTTCATGGGGAGCTCCACCCTAAAGAGTGGTATAGAGCAGAAGACAGATTTTGTTTAGGATTCTGAGGGGAAAGATCTTGGACAACGGCAAACCATCATGATAATGTTACCCTCAGAAGGCTTTAATGGAACTTGCATTAGTGTCCAGCAGCTGTGTGTCTCATCTAGTGTGATTGAACTCTGTCCCAGTCAACGTGAATGTCGAGTTGAATAGGAATTGTCAAGTTATAATGCCATCCAAAAAATACAAAGTACAAGGGTCCATATTTTTGTAGTGGTCTTTCCACTTCATTTGAGCAGTGGTGGGTATCTTCAGATGCAAATCCTGGTACCTGGGTATGGCAAAATCCAAGAGTACTATGAATATGTTGAAGATTATCTCTATTTTCAGATATGAACATTTGCTTAAGTTTAAAAGTCAAAAACTTACAGGCATTCACTTTCTCGTTAGAAAGTGAAAAGCATGATCCCAGAAATATCTGATCCTTCATGGTAGATTTTTCAATCAAGTTACTAAGTTTCAGTTCAGTGCTCTTTTACCAATACAGAGAATCTCAGTTAGGCTTCTTTAAAGCTATGAAACTAGAAATCTCAAAAGGACGTGAGATTTGAACACAAGCCATAAAGTAGATAATGAATCTAGAAGTCTTTTATTTTTGTATACCAGTTACAAGTATAAGTTTTATTATTGTTTTATTAAAGTAATGTCTAATATTGAAGACTTTAATCCTAATATGTGTTAGTATTGGGACTTGTATCAAATTTAGAAATACTTACTAAAAAGATTAATTTTAAATTATATTCTTTTTTTTTATGCCTAATTTTTTTCAGAATCAGAATCACTAGTTTACATAAGTAACACCTTATTATTTTAGAAACTGTAGGAGAATAATCCACATTTTAGCTTAGGTAATGCCATAGCACACAAGTTACTCTACCTGATGAAGCTTTATCATTAGTCAGAGGCCTGATGCTCCCTGAATGATACATTCTGAGAGTTGAACAGTGCTCATAGTGGGAGAGCGAGATCTACACTAGATTTCCTACAGATGCCCAGAAAGTTTTCATGTTTCAGTAAATATATAGAAAATTACTGCAGTGTTCAATTTGTTTTGATGCTGCTTTCAAGTAACAGCTCAAAACATGCTCAATAGTTGTGAAAGTTCCATTTCTTGATTCATAATGTCAGCTTCCACACAATATCAAACAACTGTAGGTAGGTACTCTAAATAGGCAGCTGGGCCCACTGATTGGTGATACACTAGACTCAAGGCAGGAAAAACGTTAAGGTGAGCCAAAGAAGCAGAAATTAGGAGTAGCACAGAGCATCTTAAAAAAAGAAAAAAAAAGGAAAATAGACATAAAAACAAAAGCATACTCAGGAATCAGACTTGGAATGAAAAAGCCGCAGAATCAAAATATATACTAAATAGAAGGGCAAGGTGAGAGTTTATTTCAAGAAGCAGGCAGGCAGACTAGTCAGGGTTGGGAAGCAGAATGGAGCAGGTATTGAGTGAGTCTGAGAAGGAAGCCACAAGAATATAGTTGCGACTGGTCACAAAAAACTGAGAGCTTGCCTGGATGGCATCTCAGAGTTTGATGGAGCCAACAGTCAGACACACAACCCAGTAGCACACAACCACACAACTGTTCAAATTGTTCAGATTTATTAGGTCTCACTGGGAGAATTCCTCTCAGTAGAAATCCAGATTAACAGGCACCATCAGCAACATGATATCTTTGTTGCTGTTGTTTATTCTCCATCTGGTTGCATTGCTCATACTTGCTTCAGTGATAGCTCCTCCAATGAGTCTGTCTTTAAGGAAGGCAAAAGCCCCAAAACAAAACTGCTGCCCTCATTTGGTCAGATGGTCACCTCAGTTATGGCACACGAGGTATCCTGGGGAGCACTGGGTGCTCCACAATGCCGAGGGCTTGACAGTGGTGCCATCACTTACTTGTTTTGAGTGTATTGTCTAAATTCCCATTTCCATGTGCCTGCTTAACTGGATTTACAGATTGTATTACCTAGTTTTGATTACATTAACCCTCACAAAATGGGCAAGTGTCTTAAAAAGATTACTGCAAAGAAACTGTCATTGAAGATAATACTGAACACAAGCATGTAACAAGAAAATGGTAGAGCTGACACTTCTGTTACAAGTGTGAATTCTTTGTCAGCCACACAACGTCAAAACCAATGGTGATCTGATTGGATCTGACAATAAATTGATCAAATGGATTAAAATTTATCAAGACTGAAATATCTTGTGAGGAAAGGCTGAGAGAATTTGGTTGCTTCAGCCTGGAAAAGGTAAGGTTTTGGGACAACCTAATTGTGGCCTTCCAGTACCTGAAGGGAACCTACAGGAAAAATGGAGAAGGGCTTTTTTTACATTTTGCAAGAAGAATGGAAAGGGGATAAAGGGAAGCTACTTAAAACTGAAAGAGAGTAAGTTTAGAAGTTGCCCAGAGAAGTTGTGGATATGTCAGCCCTGGGAGGAGTTGAAGGCTATGTTGGATGGAGCTTGAAGCAACCTCATCTAGTAAAGTTGTCCTTGCCTATGGCAGGTGAGCTGGAACTATCATTTTATGATTCTGCGACTCTATGATTCTGTGAATTGACATCTACTGTTGATAATGATGTTCACCAAAAGTGTGTATTGTGTCTTGAGATATCAGCTAAAAACGGTATGAAGCCACTATGGTTAGCAAGATGTTTAGAAAACCACGCATTCAGAACAGGAAGACAGACCTTCACACATATTTTTCAGGGATGTTTTCAGTCATACTGCTCAATCTAGCACTTTGTAAAATGAAATTATAAAAGTCTAGAAGTTTAATAGATAATAGCAAAAGACCATATGCCATTGAGGAAACAATTGTTATCCCCATGACAATAAAAATCACGGAAATAACAGAGGTAAAACAATATAGCAGCAATCTAAGATGCGCTCTTTTGTCAGTAAATGCTGTTGAAAGATGCACAGAAGATGCTGTTGAAGATTTGAAGAAACAAGCATTAGGACAATTACTGCTCTAAATGTACTGGAGAAGATCTATTCTCAACAGGAAATGGCTTCTTTAATGAAATCGATGTTTGATTGAAAAACTGCAAATGTAGCTACTTATGGAGCGGCTGCTTTGACTGGAATAAAAAAAAGAGACTCCAGACTAAGGCTAGAGAGAGAGAGAGAGAGCACTGCACATGAAACTTCTTCACTGCCTCACTCAGGGGTGAGCTGTTGCAGCAGAGTAGTTGGAGTCAGGAGTGCACAGTGTGCTACAGGATGACATCAATGTTATCACTTGACAAAAACGAGCCCTTCAAACAGCAGCACCTTTACCAGACTTCCTAATGAGATGGGGAGGGGCTGGGAAAATCCCTGGCACCACAGAGTAGTTCTCTGGATAACTTGTGGCGAGCTGCTTAAAAGCATTGTCAAACTTGATGCAGTTTTCTTTTACAAAAAGAGAAGTATTCCAAATCCACTGACCTTTTCGGTGGTGACAAGTGGCTGTGGGTAGTTTGGTACATAGCAGGAATTTCCAAAAAATAAACAGACTTAATGTGTCCCCTTTGAGGGGAAGGTGATGTTTTAACAATGAATGAGACATAAAAACATTTTTATTATATGTTATTTATTGATGGTATGATATTTGCTGTTCATTAAGAATAATAACAGACCATGGAGGTACATCTAAAATGGATGTAATTTGAAAAGTGTGTTGAAATGTTATTATACTATTTTGTAGTGTGACATTATAAATCAATTACAATAGCTCTATTATTATTTCAGAGGTAAGGAGTACATATATCTTACGAATAACCAATATAATATAATTTATTTTGCTTGTCAGATGTATTTGTCTTCTACCTGTATTGGCTTTGAAACGTTTTTTGGCAGTACCACAGGATCAAACAAGTGGTAATGATGCCCAAGTAAAAAGTGAGATCTCTTATAAAATTTCCTGTAAAATATAAATTTCTAACGTTCTGATTAAAAGAGATTATAAGCAAGGTATTAGGTTCCTAGTTTTTGCATCTCTTACCCTAATTTTATTTTAATGTCGACCAATTTTAGACTTGTAGCTCTTAAAGTACTTTGAAAAAAGAACTGGAACCCCTCCATCACAACAATTCTGATGTTCTTTAGGACAGAAAATAATTTAAAGTTTTTTAAAGCATACCTAGGAGATTTTAATAATGTATTTTAAGGTATCATAGAAGTAATTGTACTTGTACGATTTGATTTTTGAATTTCTTTTTTATTACTGTTTTTTCTATATTCTTCATTTTTTTTCACATGCCTTTTTGTGTGTATTTTTCTGTATTTTAAAAATAGATATTTGAAATGTACCAGAACTGTGAGGCATAAAGGAGGCATGTTTTGAGGGGCAAGAAAGCAGGATCAAGTGTAAAATCTGGAAACTTTTTAAGGGGTTTTAATGTGTTTAGACATAGTTCAGACTTATGTGGTCACATATGAATGGCATTTAACAAATGCTATGTAAAATATTTGTTTTGTATGATTATGTTGAACAGTGTAATTCAGCTAACCCTTGAAATATGTCTCAATTTAATTATATGTGATAGAATTTCTTTAAAATTGTATCAAGACATGTTTCTAGTATCTAATAGTCAGTCTCTATCAAGTTGTTGGAAAACTAAATCCCAGTCACTCTTTCAATGCAAAGAATGTGAAAACAAACAAGCAAAGAAGAGCACATTCATTGCTCCCAGCAGAGACTCCTAAAGGAGCTGCCACAGTACAACTCATTGGTAGAAAAGTAAGAGTTATCATGTGTGTTTAAGTATAATCCAATTCCTGAGGTTTTTGTGTTTCAGGACTCCATCGTTTTTCAAGTTTCTCATACAAAATCATGAGCTCTAACCATGTTCAAAACTGGCATCAAAGATTTTGAAAGGTGCTTCCTTTTTTTCCCCCCCTCTAAGATTAAACTCTTGCTTAACATCCATGAAGACAGGTTACCTACATTTTGGAAGTTTTTTTGGTGATTAAAAAAATATTTTAACCACTTTTTTTTTTTTTTGCATACTTCACCTTTTTGTGGCCAAATAATGGCTTTAGACACATAAACAGGTCAACAAGTTTCAAAAACCCCAAAATACTAAGTACCAAACTCTTTTAAAAATCAGGTCACAATATTGAAATGGGTCTCAGGGTGTAAAAGCCACATCTGAAAGTCTCATACCACATATGGGAAGCAATTCTTTGAAAAAAGCTGTTGGAGTAATTTTTGAACTTTAGAGAAATTACATCCTTCCTGAAGTTTCTTTTACCTTGCTACTATTAGTAGCATTTCCCAATGTTACAGTTCACCCAGATGTAGAAGTGGTACTACTTTTTTATTTATTAATTTACTAGTCTCTGACTTCCTGGAAATTAATTTTTAAAAGTACTATACTTCAATACAATTAAATGCATACTTGTAATCAAAAATATGGAACAGTTGTTAAATATGGGATCGAAAAAGAACTTCTAAAGTGCTAGCAGATAGCAGCTGTACTGTAAGAACAGGATATGCCTTTGTCCCTGTAACTGGAACTACATCTGTACTTTTGTGACAGATAAAATTTCTGATTTCCACTCTGAAATGTTTGTAATAGATGTATAACAATTTTTTCCAAGCTTGTGTTGTCCTTATGTTTAAACATCTATGTTCCTTCTTGGTGTTTCCTTTCAACACGTGTTTATTAGCAAACAATGATCTGCACTTGCATCATAATTTGGCATTGTTACTCTTAGCTTCAGGCCTTATTTTCTATGTGCCAGCATAGACTTACATACTCAGAAAAGAAATCCCATCAGGAAACTGATGATGGAAAGGTTTTTATTGACTATGAGTTCCTTGACCCAGTTCACTGCATTGATACAGGAGCATTTGGGCTGGTAGAATGGTGCAGTTGAGGCAGAAGCCAAAACAAACTGTGGTGGAATGGGAAGTACAGAAAAAAGGTAGTGTGCTATCACTTTCTTTAACTTTGATCTTACAAAACACAAAAATTTCCAATCTCTGATCACCCTAGTAACTGTTCTTTACATGTGTCCCAGTTTGAATCCATTTTTCTTTAATATAAGTTGCCAGAATTCTGTGTAGCAGTACACACAGGGGCTCATTAGTGCAATGTAAAATACCATAAAGGCTTCTCTTACTCTTCTCTACTGAAATGATCATTTCTGATTTAAGGTCATGTTTGCCTTGTAGGGTTGCATCACATTGGTGGTTCAGTTGTCCTGAGATTGACGAATATGTTATGATCTTCATTTCCCTAATAGGTTTTCAGTGAGGAACTATCACAGAACTAGATTTAGTCATAAATAGTTTGTATGATGACAGACTGATGTGTCTGCAGAATCATCATGGTACAGAATTGCTCCCATATTTCACCCTCTCTTAGCAGCTCAGGGTGCCAAGATCACATGAGCATTAATTTCATGTGACTGCTGCTATGCTGGGTCCCCTCCTGCTCACACCTCTTCCGAATCACTATCAACTGGGTGGTGAGTACAGACCAAACTGGGATCTTGGCTATCTGATGGTGGAACTGGAAATTCTTTTCACCCGATATGTGCATGTTTCACTTCTCTGCCTCTGCCGGTAGCTTGTCTCCTTGGACAAGGTGCACAGCCCCAGCCCTGAGACAGAGAGAGGATTGTGCAGAAAGCAGTGGGACCATGGTAGTTTGTTATTGGTGGTAGGGATGTTGCTTAGCTTAGCAACACAAACTTCTCAGGGAAGATGCTCCTGTCCCGGTTCCTCTGTCATCACCACAAAATATAGTTTTGAAGCCTGTTCATGTTGAGAAAATAAGTAATTTTATCCTCTCCTTGAGGGCATCAAAATCCAATTTAGTATACACTGGTAAGAAGCCTTGAGCATTGAGCCTGTGCCTCAACCTCATACTTCGTATTATTAAATGTCATGACACTTCTATTACTCCAGTCCGCGAGTCACCCGGTATTTCCTTTATCCTAGTTCAGTTCTCTGTATTGACAGATGGTTAGGAGGCATTGACATCACTCCTACTTTTTATGCCAGGCAGTTTTAAAAATATTTAATAAGATTGTTCTCAAAGATGATCTTTGAGGTATTCCACTACTAACTTCACTCTAGGACAGAGGTCTAGCTCATAGGAGTTGGCATCTCCACAGCCAGTTCCTTACTTCTTACAGTTGCAGCAATAACCCCAATTTTATGTAAAACTCTTAATGTAGAGTGTTGCAGAGATCTAGACAAATACTATTCTGCTTTTTATTTGTTCATAAAATGTGCTCCTTTTTTAAAGATATCCAGTCATTCTGGCAGGATTGCTTTGCTAGTTCATGTCATTTTATCTCATTTTCCATTTACCCTCATATATTTAATGGTTTATTTTCTTTGAAAGTTTGGATATTTTGTACTCTGACACCAGAGTAAAGTGTTCAGGTGTGTAGATCACTTTTTTTCTGTACTGTTTGCTGACATAAAATAGGTATAGGAATAGAGAAGTAGGACAACATTAGCAAATGGCATAAGTTAAACTATTGCTGTAATATTATTTTCAGTTATGGTTGCTATATTTCAAAAAAAGGAAAATTGCAAAAATATTCAGAAATAGCTGTAAGAATATTTGTGTGCTACTTGTAACGTGGGTTATAATGAGAGGCTTAGAAATCTCAATCTGTTCAATATGTTTGAGTGAGGATTCAGATGTAATTTGATCAGAGTCCACAAATAGGTGCATGAAAATAAGATTTCTAGTATTTAATGGCCTCAAACAGTATAGAATGTAATAAGGTCCAGAAGCTTGAAACCAAATGTAGACAAATCCAGACTAATAAAAAAGGTGCATATCTTAACAATGAGGGTAACTAACCTTTGGAATACATGATTTAGATTGTCATTACTTGGAATCTTTACAAAGACATTTAGTTTTGATGGAATAGCAGGAGATTCTTTGGCCTGCAGAGGAAGTGTGTTTGTGCTAATTTACTTAATAGTCCCTTTTGTCCTTGATATCTTTCTGCTTCTTTTTAAAAATCCTGATACATAAAACAAGTCCCTCAAACATGCAAAAGAATGGAAATAACATTAACCTCTCCTCTCAGCTTGCCATGTACAATGCACTGATCTTAATTTTCTATACTTAGGAGGAAAAGACCTTACAAAATTAAATCTGCTTGCCCTCCTGCCTTGATAATCTGTAAATGATGGCATTTTATAGCCATCAAGTGTTGGGAATGCTATCTTATTTTTATAATACAGCAGAGTTTGTTATTTATTCAAGATTATTTCCGCTTGAATTCCTAGTCAGTCTGTTTTCCAACCAGTATTGCTTTCTTTGCACTTTGAGAACTAAGAATAAAAAAGCCCCATATGCTGAATATTGGTAGCCACTTAAAAAGGCAAAACGCTGCACTTCTATTGTATGTAGGAAACCCATTGTAGACAGGGAAGTGTTGGGATTTTTTTTGAGCCAAGTTTTATGTGAAGAGACAAAAATTCATTAAGGAAGATGGGCAGACATAGAGAATAGCAATGGTGCAGTTATACAAAGCATAGGAGTAGGTGGGCCAGTGCTTGAAGTGACCCTGGTGTGAGGACCTCTGGGGTTTTTTAACAAAAAATGTTTAAGTTCTAAGGTCTACATTTACCATTCAATGTAAAAAAAAAAAAAAACGAAAATTATTTAGCCTTCTATATCTCCAGACTTCATTAACTAGTAAATAATTAAGGAAGAGGTTTCTATTAAACAGAGGAAATAGGAAATTGAGTCAGTTTAAAAATATTGCATCTTAAAATATTTCATTATATCAATTTCTTATTTTTCCCATGTCATTTCACTTGTTTGTGTGTTATTTGAACAATTTAAAACTTAGCATGACTTGAGGAAAAAAAACCATGAATGGAGATATAAACATTGACAGTTTTTTTGTTTGTTTTTAGTTTAGGAACATTTTCACTTTACAAGCACAGCACTACTGATTACTGTGGCAACATTACTTCACATTGCACACAAAGTAAAATTCAGAAGACGGAATTAACTGTGACCTTTAAGAGAAATCTTAACCTAGATGATCAAAGTAAAAATGAATAAGCAGTCTTTGAGAGATAGATTTATAGATTGTCATTTTGTACACTTTCAGTATAAAATTTGTTTAATTACTGCACTATTTTGTGAAAAATATATTGGTAGTTTCCAGGAGAAAGTTGAAACTGATGAATTGTCATGAATCTTGAGGATCTAAGGACAGGAAATCAATGGGGTTTTACAGAATCGTATGAAGAGAATGCAGTATTCTTAGGTGTTCAATAACAACTACACAAATTTTTCGCTTAGCACCTGATTCAAGAACATTAAAATATGATATAGAATCTTACTGCAAAACCCTGCCTTTGCCTTCTAAGTAATGAAAGTGTAAATGGACACTATGGTACTTAATCCATGCCTGGAATTCTGTAATTTTTTTATCTGGAGCATTTCAGTCCAGAATAATTATGATCATTTATTTAAACATACAAAGAGTTTAGGAAACATTTACTTGATGTTTGAAAGATGATGAAATGAAACATGATAATATATCATTACATAATTTCTTTCTGTAAGGGCAAATTTGAAGCAAAACTACAAAGTTCATCTGGATTTGTCTGTTAGAGCAGATGTCCAGGATAAATACTGAATTACTTTAGTCTTTAAACAGAGGATTTAGAAAGCTTCATGTTCGACTATAAAAAAAAAAAAATTTCAATGCTGGAGATATTCGACTTTTTCTGTATAGTGTACATTATATAACTTTAAAATTGTAGTACTGGTGTTGTTCCATTCTCAGCAGCTTTTATGTGTCATGTTAAATCATGCCAGATTGGTGGGTTTTACAGTGATCTAGTAGAGGCCACAGGAATACTACCTACTCCATTTTTAGATGTTGAACTTGCTAAATAGTAGCATATTGCTTCGGCAGATTTTCAGTGCACCATTTTGCCCTATAGAAAACGTTTAGGGGAAATCTACAGCAGCCAGCACTAAAGCATATTAGTTTATCTGAAGTATATTCTCAGTATAGATATTTTTTAAAAATTGACAAATTGGTACCATTTTTCTTAGAAAACTTCTTGTCAAAAAATGCACAGCCTATTAGAACAATGCGCAATCCAAACCTGGAATTTTTTAGCAGTTTCTGCTGCCTTAAACATGCTTTTTCTTTACCCAGAATCATTTGATAAAAATTGCTTATTAAATGAGTGCAGGACTTTACATATTATTGTATGGAACTCCTTGTTCACTTGGACTTGCAGAGAGTTCAAATATATTGTGAAAACAATGTTAAAAAGGCATAAAATTAGTCTCACTTTAAAATAAGTTAAATTTAAATGTTGAAAATATTTAAATTTCTATTTCTTAAATTACATGTGAACACAAGAGCTGTGGTTTTTTAATAGAGTATTACTGATAAGTAAAAGGTTTGCAGATTGCCTGCACTCACAATAGAACTTAATAGAACAATATTGTAAGACTGGGAGAATCAGATAAGTTATAATGACATATAAAGCAGACTCTTCTAAGCATATAATTGTTAGTACTCTAAGAAGGGAAAGTAATAATTATTGTTATAACCAGTAATGTTGGAGTAACTGAAGGCTTGCAATAAACAGGCCTGGAGAACAATAATGCATTTTCATTTGATAGAATTTCTAAGTATAAACTTCAGGACTTCTTGTCCTTCTAGGCATTTGAAAAAAAAGTATGGGTGACTACTGAATTTCTCTCATGAGTGTCTGCAAATGCTCAAAGATGTTTCTGACAGGGTGGACAATATTTGAAATTCATGAGATTTAGGGAATGAGAGAGATAAGCTTGAGAAAATAAAAGAAACCTGGCTGGTTTATGAAGAAGACAAGTTCTAAGGCACAATTAAGTTTTATTAAAACAGAGCTTTTCTGAGAACTGCATGTATTTATGTAGGTACAGGTAAAAGTGAGAGAACATAGGTTTTTCTTTGTTTGCAGGGCTTATATCAAGGTTCTTAGGAACAGATAGAAGAAGAAATCTTAGCTGTGCAGAGAGGTGCGATATTTGATGTGGGCAGTAACTCCTCAAGCTGACTTCAATGCACAGGCTGAAAAATCAAGAAGTTGCTTTAGTTTTTAAGTGTAAGCACATTTATTGTTTCGTTAATTTGTACTTCTGAACTGAATGTGACCTGTTAGTATTTTTTTAATGATTATTTATCTACCATTCAATGGAAATATCACAATAAATTTACCTGGTTTTCTTTAGTGTGTACTAATTTAGAGACTCTTAATAGATAATAGTAAACTTTTATAAATGTACTATGTGCATCAAAAACCCTGCTGCATGAGATGCTGTAGAAATGCACTGAAACCTAACTCCTTACATATAATCCAAATATTTCACAACGCTGTCGAGAGGAAGAAGCTCATTGTGGTTGCAAGATCTCTATAATAAAGAATTTTGAAGAAGACACAGATAAGGTAATAGTTAAAAATTGCAAGGATCTTCAGAGTAATATAAGATTATTTTATTCCGAAGTTAGAAAGACTCTTAAGTAAGAATTCTTTCTTTTTTTCCCCAAAATCACATCTGCTCCTCATTAAATGACTTATTGCTATTTATAATTAGATTTTCATTGTGATTTTTACCAGGTTTTAATTTTTGATCCAAGCTATGCTAATGAAAACAACAAGAGATGCAATTCTTATTGGGTAATAGGACAAGCCATTTATTCCTTCAGTGTCTCATTTATCAGTGAAAGTAATTACTTAAGGGTCGACATAACTTAGAGTAGTTTGTGAGCTATTTAGGCAACACAGTTCCCAAAAATAGAAAAGCTGTTTTTCAGAGTGTGGAACTGTGGAATTATTTCCCTGTTAAGAAACATAAGCAGAACAAGCTAAGTACTATAATTATTGCTAAATTGTGAAATGATTCTTTCCCACAGTCAATTTCCAGCCACCAACTCTTTCATGAAATGATATGTCTGGAAATAATATTTCATTTTTTGAACTGGTGAGTCTTATTGGTATTTAATGACATTCACAAAACTGTAAAATCTTTTTAAAGGAAAAATGTGCTCTGTTGAAAAAGTTCATGTGGGGAGGTAAGACACATAGAAGTCCTTACTTATGAGGGCTGTCTCATCAGAAATTACTTATATACAAGTCATATAATACATGTGAAATGTTTAATGATTTCTCTGTGAAAAGAGTTTGTTTCTGATATAGCAATATTTTGGCAGTCAGGTCAGTTGTATACTTCAGGCCCAGCTTTTCTGGTAGTGCTTTTCTCCTCCCAGCTGTATTACTTTGCCTAAAAAAGATTTTCTTCTTACAGTATTTGATTTGTTTGGTTTTATTATTTTTAATATGTTCAAATGATTACAATTGTAATGATACTACTATAGTTACAATAAGTATATATAAATGGTGTAAAAAAACCCCATTTTCCAAGACATTTGTTATTGTCATACCACATTTTACTTCTAATAGTTTCAAGATAATATAAATCACAAAAGCAAGTAAACCCCTAATTTTCAGCAGCCACATCCTTAGTGTTTCAGTATAAGTAACAGTTTTCATTTTTGCACTGGAACACAGGATGGTTTGCTATCCTACTGCCATACCTTACTGTTTTATTAAGTATTGTGTAAGGAAAGATTACAATATTTATTTTGCCTCACATTTTTTAGTTGAGGTAGTTCTGTTGGACCAGATTTAGTTTAAAACCAGGTGAACCAACATATAAATAAATAGTATCATTTAGATGTTTCAAAAGATCCAAATGGTGTCATTAGTATCCAAAAGAAAAGTTCTACTAGGTTTTGTGGTATTCTCATGCCACGCATTGTTCTGTGCAGCATCTCAGATGATGCAGATGAATTTAGTTAAATATTTTATAAACTTTGTGGTGTGAAAAAACTGCACCCAGAAAGAGCTATGAAATGGAAGAGTTTTTAATCTAGATCTGTTGGAAAAAATTAGGCTAAAGAAGCCATATTACAGTTCCCAGCCAAATTAATCTCCATATAAACTACAGAGCATTTGGAAAGTATAGGATGGAAAAGGAGGAGCAGGGCTGAGACAAGAGGTGCTGGACTTGCTTTGCTCTTACTTTGTCTTGATATATAGTTCTCTATGATCTTTATCTAGGAGGTCAAAGAAGTGAAACTTAGGAACCTCATCTATACTGTTAATTATAAAAGCAGTTTTGAAATAACCAAGAATCACAGAAGTAATTTCAGTATCAGTTCAAGGCTTTCTTTTCCCCAATTTTACAAGAGTAAGTATTCACAAGATGTTTCATTGTACTGATTCCAAGTGGAGTTCTGGCTGTTTCTGTCTGAACCTTCTCCAATCCCTTGTACCATTTTCTTTAGCCAGACCTGGTTTTGCTGGATATTCCTATGCTTTCCAGTTTTCATTCCAGGGAAATGGTTAACAGGAAAAATCTAGGAAAAAACCCCAGATATTTGATAAAATTCCATTCTCAACTGTGCTAAAAATTCCTTAAAACCACTAGATTTCACAACCAGTTTTAAAGTATGTGGTTTTGATAGATAAACCTATGAAGCGACTGTGAGGTGCAGTACCTAAAAGTGTAAGAAAATAAGACTAAGTGAAATAACCCCTGAATGTAATATTAAAACTATACTAGAGGCTAAATGACAACTATTTATTTTATTTCCCTGTTTTCTTGTTTGGTATTCCCAACAAGCTAGCTGTGGGTTGATGTAAAAGTCCTTGAACACACTGTATGGAATTTTGTGTAAGCACTTCTGTAGATGGTCTTTATGAAGATAAGTACTCTCAATCAGACAAAAAGAAAATGAAGTCAGGTCCCCCAAAAGAAAAAAACCAAACATCCTGAAGTAATTAAAACAGAGTTAAAAAAACCTTCCTCTTTTGCTTTTCAGACTTCTTGCTGAGCATTCTTAGCAGTGACACTGAAAATGATTAATAGTATTAACTTTTAGGATATAGTTGAGTACAACTGTGTTTCCTTAGCTACAGCTTTGAGGGACAGATATTCTTAATACTCTAAAATAGTCTGACTACAATAGACTACAATATGTAAAAAAAACATTGAACTTTTGACATTTCATATATTTAAAAAATATTTCTCCCTGTTTCTTGGTATGTGTGTTTTCTTCTAAAAGAGGAATTTTCATCAATAAGGAAGAAATAAATCATACAGAAAATAACTATTTGGTATTCTGGTAGCTGATTTTCACATAAACAGCAAGAAGCTGCTGTAAATTAAATGTTTCCTGCTGATCCACTTCCTTTTAAAACACAGTAGGAGGGGCATTAGTTAACATTAAGGCAAACACAATTATCTGCTGACTATATTGTATTAAAAATTGCTATCAGCAATAATTCTTTGGCTTCTTCCATCTTTGTAGGTATGTTATGAAATTAGTCCATGTAAACATGCTGGAAAGTAGTAAAATACTTCTTAATGATTTCCTGTATGGTACTCTGAGCCTTGGCTAGAGAAGTAAATTTCAGTTGTGAGGAAACATATTAACCATGTAAGGTATTCAAATTATTCCAAACTATTTTGTTTTCAGTAGAAACAATGGAGAAGTATTTGTGGTAAACATGAAATAAACCAATTTTTAAAACATATAAACCAATATACAAATAATTTATTTCCCTCTTACATTTGCCTTATACACATGTATGGAAATACAGAAGATGGCTCTATACAGTCCTTTGTCCCATAATTTTCTTTTCTCCAAGGAGAACTCTCAAGCTGTCCTAATTCTGTATCTGAGAGATAGATGAGCAAAAACCAACCAAACAAAAAAATCCATAGCCCTTTCCAGAGAGTTCAGCCTCAGGAACTTTATTTTCTCTTGTGGTGTTCCGTAACAATTTTTCCAGAGTCTTCTGCCCAAAAAGGTGAAGATATATATTTTGATTGTTTTGTACAAAAAATATGTTTTTCTTAAGTATTCATTTTTAATAATGCTTCTACTATTGTCAGTTATAATAACCTAAGAATGACCCAATGACCCAATAATTTCACATTCAAATGTAATTATTCGAATATTATTCACTTATGTCAAATAAGTAAAAACTCTGGGATAAATTATGTCCTAACCTAAAACAGAGTTAACCTCGCTCGCTTTAGTATCAATGAGAGCTGATCTTTTTTGTCTGCTGGTTTTAGTTCTATATGCTTTGCTAATGTGAAACCCTTTTTAAATGGTTAAAATAATATTTTTTTCTTACAAATAATGCGCTTCTGAGATACTATTTCAAATGATCAAATATTAGAAATAATGCTGCATAAAATATCTGGAACTAATTCTCAGGTATGTTGCAAATGTTTAAAACAGCTTCAGAGTCACTAGAAATAAAAAGGAGAGACACAAGGAAAAAGGTATAAATTATACTTATTTTTGCTGGTAACTCATCACTAGAGTAACTCTTGCATTTTGCAAGTACATTCATGATTATAAAAGGAAATGTTAAAGTTCCTTTTCAATTAATAAAACTATTTATGAAAGCAAATAATGTTGTTGAGATCTCCAAGCATTTCATATGTGGTGAACAATTCCTCCTATGAGGAACTCCATAATTTGAACACTAAAATTTGAATCCCTCCTTGTTGGCCTACAGAAACCCTTAATATTAAGGGGTGCAGTATTACTTATTCTGAAGTAACTTGCTTGATCCATCTGTAAAAACTAAGACCACTCTTAGCTCAGTTTAGTCCTTTAATATGTACTATATCAGTCAGACCTGCTGTCCTATCCACACATCTAGTTAAATTTTTATATTTAATTGTGATTCTTGCTTAACGAGAATTGATCGATTTGATCACTCTGACATGGATCAAGTCCAGAGTGTTGCAATTCAAAGGGCTGCATCCTATCATCCTGTCTGCATTCTCTAAAGCAGATTTTTACTTTCTCATTTTGCATCCAGTTTATCACAAAGAGTCAGATATAGAATGTCATTTTCACATTGTACTGGCATTTCTGCTGCCTTTCTCAGACAAGGTAGGATGCATAGGTTGGAATGCTGGTGGTTTGTTTTCTGTAAGTTTCAAATGGGCCATCATAGTCTTCATAAAGGTCTTGAGTGTACTTCTAAGGTCAGACCTTTATGGAAAAAATCAGAGCTATTCCCTTCTGCCTCATTCCCTTATGTGCTAAAATATTATACATGAGATCTGCCTTTCTAAGTTTCAACTGGATTCAATGCAAGTTCTGTCTTGTGAATAGGAAATTAATTTCTAGAACTGCAGAGAATAATGATAACTTGCAGAGTCTTACTATGTCCGGTGTTTTATGGAAATGATAAAGTGTAAGAATCAAGTGAGAACGACAGTCTCACAGCAAACTTTTTTGATTACACAGAGCTGGTGTTTCAATGGTAGTTACAAACACAACAATAAGTAACACACCCTGGAATTTGAACACAAATACATCATTTGAGGTGGAAAAGATAATACCAGAATAGGTCCCCACTTTAACTTTTTCATTGCCATCAAAATTTGTTATTCAATGTTGGGAATTTGTAGGGATGTATAATCATCTGCCCTTTTTGATGCAATTTCTTTTTAATTGATTTTGAAGATAGAAATTTCCATACCTCATAAAGATGTCTCAGCCTACTTTAAATTTTAATTTAATTTAATGCCGATTTAAATTGCAGCCTATTTTAAAAGACAGTGTTATCACTCAGCATTTATTATTATTTGTTGTTCCATGCAATTTCTTTTATTTGAAAAAGAAATATTTTGGATAATTTTCAAATGACTTTTTTTTTTTTTTTTCAGAGAAATGAAGCTTGTCACTTGGGACAGCTTTTTAGGCTCTGTTACATTCTGTTCCTTTCACAGCCCTTGAAAACATTAGTGGTCTACATTGTCTTTGGACATGAGAATACACTTCTTTTGCTGTTCCCTCCTGGGAGCATTATCCCAGGAAAGCCCAGGGTTTGTTCTATCTTATGCCAGGCTGTTTGGTTCCCATTATACTGTTTATTGCAGGAAAGCCCTTTAGGAGTAATACTTTTGACATACTTGAGATCTCTCAGGTCTCATCTGTTTCTTGTCTTTATTTTCTCCTTGTGACCCTTTAGGTCAGACACAGCAAGGCTGTGTTTATATAATCTACATATTATTAGGATTGAAATGCACCCTCATGCACATTGCTTCTAGAGCCTCTTAGGCATGGTTTGGAAGTTCTTTGTTTCACCTGTGTTGTAGGGTCTCATTTTGAGTCAAATTTGTGGAAAGGATGGAAACTTACCTCCCTGTTGCCCCATCCCCCAGAATGGGGTCATGAATTCATGTGTTTTTTTTTTTCCTACAGCAAGACAGAATCTTCATCTACTTTAAAGAGTGGCTGGGAAGGGCTTTACAACATTTAAGTATTCTGCATGAAAGTTTTCTTGATTCTTTTCACAGGGTGGTTTTGTGTGTACATGCAGAGGGGGGCCAGATTGAAATTAGTATTACTTTTAAGGCAATGGGTCATAACTTTGCTTTAAGAGAATCTTTAGACTTGTGCATTGTCTGCTAGTGCAGTGTGCTTTGAGGATAGCCATACTGGCCTAAGGCATTTCTTCAACTGCAATTTATTATAAATCTTTTCCAAAATTTTGCAAAACCAAAAGTTCTCTTTTGAAATATCAAATAGCATGTTTGAGTAAGTTGAATGCATGAATCATGTTTCCATATAGTTGAAGTCAATTGTTCTGAAGGCATTTGATCCAAGATGTCATCCAAAGGGATGGAACTCAGAAATTAAAGTCTAGAAGTGATCGTCTTTTAGGCTTTACCCACTCAGATGTTGGGACAGAGTTTATCTTAAAATTCTGAGTTTTTGACAGAGGAAACTTGTAACAGTAATTGACTTCTAATAAACTAAATTGATGGTAACAACATACCCTGTGTTGGTAAGGAAGAAATCTTTTTCCTTCATTATTTCTGAGTATAAGTAAACCATTTCCAAATGTTAAAACCAAAATTGGATAAAATACAAACTCTGTTATTTACTACTTACATTTATCTCTTGTAAAAAAGTTGGTATCTTCCAGCATTTCCAAAAGCCTTCTAGCAATTAGAAAGTTTTCATCAAATTACTTTTGTCTTTTGAATGACTTTGCTGTGCTGTTACTTTGTTTAGAACATTATCTCTTGATTATTTACTCTATTAAAAAAATTATTCTGGCAAGATTATTTGTACTGTAATTTCTTATTGAAAGATTCATATATCAGACTTTGATCACATTTCTTAAAAGTGATCATGTATGTGCAAAAAATTAAGGATATATTATCTAGAATTTATTTAGAAAATTGGTCTCTTCCCACAAATGCTTTTAAAGAAAATAGGAGGAGCAGCAGTACCAGAAGGGACTGTGCTCCTGGTACCCACTTGAAAATGAAAAATGTAATTATTCAGTGTAGTGTAGTAACTGCATTCACAGGGTCTTACCTTTCATATTTCTATGCAGTAGAAATAGTATTTTTCAATTTCCCAGGTATTAATATTTTATTTCAACATATTCTTGCTGCACTTCTGCAGTGTCAGATCTACAAATGGTTTGAAATGCGAGAAAATCTGGACAAAAACATTGTGATTTTTTTTTTTTTTTACTATTGCATTGTTTTGCCTTTCCAGGTACAAAATTACTTCATCATTAAAGTATTATCACAGAAACACAAAATGCTGGGGGTTGTTATAACCTCCCAGGGTTGTCTGGTCCAGCCACCCTGTTCTAGCTGGGACATCCAGAGCTGTTTCCACGCTCTAGTGGCATTTAAATATTTCCAAGGACAGACTCCACAGCATTCCTGGGCAGCCTGTGCCAGGTCTCAGTCATCATCATGGTGAAAAGGTGTTTTCTGACTTTCAGGGGGAGAGTCCAGTGTTTCAATTTGTGCCCATTGGCTGTGGTCCTGTTGCTGGTCACCACTGGGAAGAACTTTTATCTTCTTTGCACTGTCTCTTCAGTTATTTGTATACACTGGTTAGAACATCCTGAGCCTTCTCTTCTTCAAGATGAACTGAATGCTGTTTCCTACCACAGTTCTCTTCAGAAGCACACGCTATCTAAGCAGCCACTTTTTTTACTCTGTTTTGTTGGAGCCATCTTCAGAACCATGATACCTCACCTTTGACGACTTTTTTGGAGTCTGGTACCAGGAGGAATACTGTACAGCCACCCAGTCATATGAGATAGAGCCAGGCTTAAAAATACAGTAATATTTCACAGTCCAGAATAATGTTGTAGCTCTTCATGAGATACTTTTCACAACATTCTTGGGAAATTCTGGGGGTTTTTTTGCATGTAATTTTTTGTAAAATTAGATGGTACAGAAATAAGGACAGCATCTAAGAAATGTTGCTTTATTAACTTTATTTTTTCAGAGAACCACAGAATGCTTTGTGTTGAAACTAACCTCTAAATATCACTGAATCCAAGTCCCCAGTCATGGGCAGAGACATCTTTCCCTAGATCACAGTGCTCAAAGTCAGACCTTTTGCATTTACTTTATAACATACTTTGGGATTCAGCCATGGAGAATCACTTAGTGACTTGTGTCACCACAGTGTCACTACTGCCCTGCTGAACTGTACTCACATATTGCTAACTTTCTCACAAATTCACTGGTTCTTCATGAACCAGAATAATTTCAACTATTAAAAGGAATGATAATTTTAAGTGATCATTGCGAGACAGGGTACGATTTCTAAAAAGCTTGCTGTATTTTCTAGTTTAAGTTTGAAAACTGAAGTAGTAATTTTTTACCACAGAAATATTTTTATTTAGATTTTACAAAACTGCAGATAACTGAAGTATGACCGTTTAGATAGCTGCTGAAATAAAACCAGTCAAATGTCTCTGTTTCTGAATCAATTTTCAATTCATTATAGGAAAATGCAGGATATTTATATGTTTGGAACTGTTATGCACATATCTTTCAGTGGTGAGAAGCTACATTTCAACTGTATAATCGTGACACTCCTTTTTTCCAATATTAAACAACAATGGGGTTTAATTGTTCTTTGATCCTCATATATAATCCCTTTTGGTTAACATTAAGTTCAGTACTGGAAAATTTAACTCTAAGTAGTCTCTAAGAGTCTTTTCACTTCAAAAATAGTATGTTTGTCCAGAGGATTATTAGCTGCTACACAGCTTTTAGTTATGGTAGGGAACATCCAAGGCATGCTCATTTCACTGTCCTACAACTAAAATTATACTTTAAAAAGAAAAACCTACAAAATATAATAAAGATCAAAGCAAACCTCTTTCCTCCCACCCTAAGGAGTAGGGAAGGAAAAGAGAAACAGAACAAAGTGGATAAAAATGGAATTAGGAAAGAGGCAAAAAGAGACAGATAAAATATTAATTTTAAATATAAAGACCTTCCCTTTGTTATTTTATGGGATAAATGGCCACCACCTCACATTAATTTTTCAGTGGAAAGCCCTTTAAAATTATTTTGCACAATTTTTGCAATAATTTAATTCCTTTTGAGGCTTTTTATAAAGAAAATATTACTGAAATTATTCTCAAAACAATTTTATTTCTGACAGCTCTTGTTATTGAGGTTTCTTAAAGTGCCACATAATTACATATTAATGTTAAGAAATATTTTAAGTAATAAATAACCTCATTTAGGCCAGTCATCTTTTAGTATTTTTATGGCCTCAAGCAAACATAACTTATCTTTGAAAATACTTCTTCTTTGCTACATGTTGCTTGTGACTAAAAGACAAAAGAACTCAGAGCAAAAGAGAAATATAAAATATGGAAGTGAAGCTCTAAAATCTGTACATCACTTAAAGCAAAAAAATGTGATGTTTGAAAAATGTCTAGCATTGTTCCCATCTTTAAAAGGATTCAAGTATGACTCCAGGTGTCACAGGCTTGCAAAGTTCTCTTCAGTACTATAAGAACTGATGTAGTATAATTAAGGAGAAAGTAATCAAACACTTGGATAAATTTATGCTGATATGATCAAACCGGCCTAGCTGCCACAAGGGTAAATCACATATTCTTGACAAGTTAAATTCTTTGAGTCAACAGTACAGTGTATAAAGGGCATTTTGAGGAAGTAATCTACTTGGATTTTTCAAAAGAATTTCTGATAAAATCTCTCAGAAGAAATTAGGAAGAAAAATAAAGCAGCCAAGAGGTAAGGCCAAAATTCTGAGAAGGTTTAAAAGTAAGTAAGCAAGCAAGCCAAAATAAGTGAAGCTTTAATAAATAGTTTCTTCACAGACTAGGGAGGAATTCTTATCAGGCAATATGAAACATTAAAGGAAAAAGAAAGTTTTATACTTTTACCATCTAGCATATAAATGACCTTGTTTCAATAATTATGCTACCTAGACTGGTGTTTTCCAGGAAGTCTCTCATGACTGCCTTTTCATCACAGTTCACTAGGGCCACTGATGTATTTTAAGTACCATTTGATTTTAATCACACTTTTCTTGTATCACAGCTTCAAAACATCAAATTGACATTGCTGCAGTCCAGTCCTTCTGACTTTGGTGTTTTGTTTTTTTCAGTGTCCCTTGATGCAGTGAAATATTTGTCTGAGTATTCAGTAAATTAGATCAGAAAACCAATCTGGATCAAAATAATCCCATATCCCCTCCAGCAAGGAATTCGAGATTGTCCAGCTTACTTTGTTTATCCAGTTCACCGTGTAGTCACATAAGTACATCGGGTGATGTAAGAGAGGGAATAGAGCAAGGGCAGGAATTGTGGCTGCAGAAGATCCCCTCTTTCGATCACAATACCTGTTTATTCTTCCTTCACGTTATTTTGAAGCTGTGTCTAACAGCTTCAGGTAGTGAAACAGGTAGCTTCAGGCAGTAGAAGAGGTAGTGAAGTCAATTATACTCAGTTCAAACTTGAACTCTAGCAGTTGCTAGCTCAAACAGAAATGCAAATGGCAGACATTTCTGATAAATGCGACGATGAGAGCTACCCTAAAAGGTCTGTAATAAGGTGTGATACATCTTTAAGCTATATATTGATTTTCACCTGACAGCTATGCTGGGATCCATTTCACTTTACTGAACCAATCAGTCAAACTGGTAATCACTAAGAAAAAATATTAAAATTCTTTTGAGTTGGAAGAGTTCTGTGTGCATTGCTATGACAAATGCTTAAAAATGTAACTGAAGTTCACAGGATGCTTGGAGATTTACAAAACAAAATATAAGCATGCATGATATACTCTATTAAATATGCTTACTAATATAGCATTTCATATATATTAAACAAATAGATCTTTCATATTTTTTTCAGATGTTTAGTAGGAATAGAGTCAGAAAAAGCTGGTTAATTAGGTTAAATTCTGGTCTGAGAGTTTTCTGCCAGGCAGAAGTCTTAAAAAAGCAGTAAAATTTCACCATTAAAAAAATAACTGAATGAATTCATTTATGTTTTACCAAAATTAATGAAGAGGTGAAAAAGACTTAACAGAAAATTCCCTGGTTCTTTGGTATCTCGATTACACCTGAACATTTTGACCAAAGATTGTTGGTAATGGATATTGGAGAGGAGTTATCTCTGAGTTTTTACTGTTCAGGTACTTGTAGCAGATGATTGACAGCCAAAATATTATGAGCAGTATGGGCACAGTACCATTTCTGACTACCTTGCAGGAAGATAAACAGCACATCATCTTGTTTCAGCTGGCTGTGCTTGGACAAGAATGGCATGCAGAGCAGGATTTTAGCATGCATGGAAGGAGCTGAAGTTAGAGTTAATAGATTGATGTGGCTGGATAGGACAGTTCCTTCAGAGCAGTGGATTTATAAAAAGTCTCTTGCTACATCTACAATCTGTGAATCTTCTACCTAAATTTAGTAAATCTTGAGCTTGTGAACTCTTTGACTGTAAGGTAGGAGTGGTTTTTGTTGAAAGATCAGAGAGGTGCCAGTTTGTCAGAACACAGTATGCTCCCTAACCAATCTGTCCTACCATTTATTCACATCGATCTTTGGGCAAAAAGATTTCTTCAGGTTGCACACTGCAAAGAGTCATTGAGAATGCAAGAAAAGAAACAGCACAATCTCTAAAACATGTTTTATTTAGCAGTATTCTTAATAATCTGAGAGAAGTGTTTAAAAATAAGTTTCATAGATTATGCTAAATTAGAGGGTGTTGCAAATATTAGTGAAAACAGAGATAAAAAAGAGCAAAAGGAGGTTGCAAATACAGGAAGGAAATAAGTAAAACAAGGAAAGTTTGCTTACAAAATTAAAAGTTAATTATATGAAGAAAAATAGTATTAAAAAAGTTCAGCATTAGAAATATGGAAAGTAGTAAAAATAAAGAAGCTACAAGGACAATAATTGAACACCGAATAGTATATGATTGTGAATTGGAACATGGAATAAAACCAAGAAATTATATTTTGGAAGCAAACTCCCTTCTCAAGCTCTCTGATCCGCAGAGCATGTAAATAAACTGTATCATCTTTCAGAACAGTGCATCTTGTTCTCTCAAGTTTATCTTGCCAATTTTGTGAGCTGGTTGCAAGAGAGGGTGTATCACCACAATGAAGCATTTTTATCATGCACAAAGTTAATGGATGATGTGAGCTACATTGCTATAAGCAGAAGAACTATAATCCCTCACTATCTTTGATGCCAGAGGTAGGTGCAGTACAGCTGTTCATGGTCGAGGGAAAGGCTATGTCCCATTTCCATTGTTTCAGGTCATTCTCTGCAGGCTGGGTCATACAGTGGGGCATTCTGCCAACTGAAGATCTGCAAAGCATATTTTTTGCACTCACATTTCCAGGTCCTGCACAGCACTGCAGTTTCTCTCCATCACTGGAGGAGCTGGAAAGAAACTGCAGTGCTTCACTCAAGTCAAGACTGAATAACAGTGAGTTGCTGGTGCAATGGTGGAGAACAAGAGAGGAGGTGGAACACTGTAATAATAATGCAGTCAAGTAATTATTATAATTATTCGCTCTAAGTATCTCAGAGCTTTCTTTTCTCTGTAAGGAAGAGTCAAAATCAAAACATTTTTTGATATTGGAAGGGTTGGCTTTTGGAAGAGAGTAAAAGAACTAGACATATGTTCATGAATACGATTATGTCTGCATGGCACCTTAGGGGCTGGACCATGGAGCTCACTAAGGCTGCTGTGCCCCTTGGTGCATCTTAGTGCTTTTCAAGGGCAATACAGGACACTCGTAGCATTCCCTACAGGCTTAGAAAGGCTTCTGGAGCTCACACAGCCTACAAATCCATCTTCCTTTGTATTTCACAACATTGGGACCCTCCTATGAAGAGTCACACGGCTGACTTGTCATTGGCCATGTTAGGGCACTGCAAGGCAGCTGATGCTTGGCCATGTGTGATTCAGACAGAAGCATGCTCCAGCTTGCTCAGATGTGATCTAAGTTTGTAATCTGCAGCACACTCTAAATCTATTTCACTTTCAGTTTTCCAGTATGTGATAAATGCACCATTCATACCCAAACAGTGTGGGCCTGGGACAACCATGGACCTTAACACACACTCCACAAAAACAGACAAAGCTTATATAACATGCCTAACAGCTAACTGAAGAGAACTTAATGAACGTTCCCTAACAAAACAGATCCTGTACAATAAAATGGAAACTGGCATGTGTACAGCACTGTGCAGTTTAACATGAGCAATGGTAAATGAGAAGATAATGTTAGGATGTTACTGAGTGCTAACTCTTAAGAGACCTTGGATATCTATCCTGCATTCTAAAGCATGCTGAATGTACTGGAATTCTCCATTGCTATTGTCACTAGACTATTCTGCAGTTGCTTGTCACTATGCTGAGCCAAACATGAAAAGTTGGCACAGCTATTGTCTTCCAAGGGTGCTACCAGGTTTGAATAGCTTTATTTTATGTCATGACCACATTCATCCTATCTGGCTGCAGGTATCTCAGGAAATGGTGATTCAGTCTGTCTCCTTAGGCACTGGGTGTCCTTCATACCTTTTTCAGAATTGCACTTGACATTTCAGTATCCCAAACTTAGTATATGTGATACGCCATGTTGATTTCTGCATTTGAGTTAGACATCAGGAAGAGTTCAATGTTCCTGCACCAAAGAGAGAAAATATTTCAAAGGCTTGAGGCTTAAAAAAATGTTGAAAACAGGAGACATGAGACAAAAGAAATAATTAAAAAAACAGTGCAATATGAATATTTTGTAAGAGATACACACTTGCAGTGCATTATTAATAAGCTTGGCAGAAAGACTGCAGTCCTATGATTTAAAAAAAAGAGTTTTAAAAGAGCAGGAAAGTGTCAACAGCTGGGCAGCTGTTGGGAAAAACCTTATCCTAGTTCTAAACAATAAGCTGCAAAGAAGCAAAGATTCTGATGTATCTTCATCTGGGACACTAAGTATGGAATCAGTGGCAGTGAAATGTTTTCTCAGGACAGAGTCCCGTTTTGTCTCTGAGACTTACCCTGAACCAGTGTTAGTACAAATATGGCAAGTGGATGTATCTATTTTTGTCAGTCTTTCTATAGATAGGCTAAGTTAAACCTAAGACTAGTTCAGTTACTCTGGGGTTAAGTCTGGCAGAAGTGGAAAGTACAGTCTTACTGATCTCAGACTATTTTCATTGTCACTTGGTTTGGTATTTCTTACCTAGTTTAAAAGACTTAAATTATATAGCATGGTATCTAATGTCAGAATTCATCTCCCAATACAGCATTAATGCCTACTAATATTTATACTAATACCTAAATGCTTAGCCTATTAAAATCTACCAGAATGATTGCATCTCCCCCTAGTCTTCCTTTTTATTTTTGTTCTTTGCAATAGGAGTCATCTTTGTTCTATTTTTTTTTTTTTTGTATAGCTCTTAGCACAATGGGACCCTGATCTGAGACTGATTTTCTTAAAGTTCTAGAAGAGATGTATTGGAAGTAAAAGTTTCAAAATAGATCTGTGCCATCTGAACTTCTGTGCTGCACTGCATGACGCCCATTTTAAAGACAGGGTCAGATTCAGGAGCAAAATAGTTGGAAAGACAAAGTGGGGGCTCTGTGAGACTTAAGCCAAAAATAAGATCCTCCATCCATAGTCCTGCAGCCTCTGAGACTGACCTGTAATCTTGTGAAATTATAAACCTCTTGCCAGCCTTCATTTGTGTATTGAGCAAACACAAGGACAGAAGGTTACAACTGCTTCCAAAAGAAAATAAAAAATGTAATACTAAAAACATGGAAGCGTCATGTGAGGTTTTGGTAGTTGTTTTATTACTTATTTGATTGACTGAGATTCTGTATCTTGTAGTCCACAACATTTTGATAAAAAAGAATAAATTCCAAAATATGTGAATCTTGTATTATTCAGTCAGATAGCATAAACTGAAAGAGTGACTATGTGCGACTGAGAAATAATTAATAAGAAATAGAGTTTACCATTATTAGTATAGTTCTTAAATTTCATTCTTCTTGATTGTAGAGGGGAATTTTAAAGAAATCTCTACTACAGAACAGGGAAGTATTATGGAGTCACATAAAGAGTACTTGCTGATAAGCAATCCTTTGAATCTTTGAAAATCTCTTCTCTTTAATAATTATACCAACTGCCATTTCCAACTGTAAAGCAAATCTTAACTGGCACAGTGACTTGAGAAATTCAGCAGTTGTCTAGGGAGACTTAACAACATAATATTCTGCACTTGTTTTAATAAAAATATACATCCATATACAATTTGAAAATGCTTGTACTTTTGTAAATAGAAGCAATAAGAACAAAAAGACCTCAGCAAACAATACTGTTGATGATTTATGATTCCATAATCCCCTTTATAGCCCCCTAATAGGCATTACATGTAGCAAAAACAAAAAAGGAAATTTCCTGTTTTAACCAGGTCTCTTAATCCTGAGAAGTATTTAATCTTTTGGAAATGTCTCAGTGGCACATTGCTGATGGCATGCAATAAAGGTAGTTGACCTGTCCCCTGTGGAGCAAACCCAAGGCAATCTGCCTAATCTCATCCTGGGAAACACTCCCAGTATCTCTGCATCTGATGAAATCACATGGGTATTTTTTCGGATGCCTTGCAAATGCATATACAGAAATTATTAAAACAAGCTTTGCTCAGTTCACAATTCAGCCTTTTTAAGCATCACCCATGCCCTTGAAGAACAGAGCAGACAGCTGTAGTTAAATTTTGTTTATAAGATTATCTGCAAAATGACTCCCATCCCCCTGAGAGGAAATAACTCAATCCCCACAATGCTGGGTACAGTTAAAATCTAAAATAAACACATAAGAAATCCCCTTATTTAAGACACTGTATTTTCCCATTATGAAGTGTCTTCAGATAAAATATAATTTTGCTAAATTTTAAATACTTCACTTGAAGTTTTCTGTGGCAGGTGTCTGCCTCAGGCTGAAATGAATGTAGTACTTTACTTGTCTTGGAAAGCTTAAGCAAGTAGGTCCATGCCTCACAATAGATTTCATAGGAAAATATTTTTGCTCCTATGGGAAATGTTTACAATTACCAAGGAAACTGTATTATCTTTATGTTCTGGAGCTGTGGCCTAAAGCTTGGCATGAGCTACCATGTGAAAATCTGCCTACATTTGGCTTGCATTTATAACCTCTTGGAAAAAAAAAAAAAGAGAGAAAAAGAAAAGAAAAAGGCTCCATGTTTTTAGCCACTAGGGTTTGGCAGTTACTTTCTCCAAAGCTTCATCTTCACTGGATCTGCTCCTTGCCTGGACTGAAGGGGCCAAGTGGGGCTTTGTGCAATTCCTCCTCTCTTTGACAAGCATTGTGGTTTGGAGAACAGAGCTTGTAGCAGGAGATTATCTCTCTTTTAGTGTCAAAGAACCCCTGCTGATGCCACAGCAATAAAAGGAAAACTGCCTAAGTGGAGCATTAGGAGCTGGGCCTGAGTGTTATAAGGATGGGGAAAACGATGGAGCACAGGGCAAGGGAGAGTAACTGAAATTATTAGTGAAAACAAATGAAGGCAGAGAAAAATGGAGTTAAAATGCAAAGTTAATACAAAGGAGTGGGATCAGTCTACATGTCGGAAAGAAGTTATTTGACTGGAAAGGCCACCGAGGAATCTATGACTGTGATACGGATGTACAGGAAATAGCACCTGTGGAGGATTTCTGTTTAGAAAATGATAGATAGATATTACCTTTGTTTGCCCCTAGAACCAGTGTTTTTCTCCTGCCAGGTAATAATTCTGTAGGCCAGATCACAAGCATGTCTCACCTGCCTCTTGTGGCTGATTCACAGAAGAGAGGCAGCTTTTCACAACTCAAGTACTTTTCTAGGTTACATCAGAGGTCTGTGCTGCCCCACCAACACTGAGAGTGTATATATGATGTAACGTCTGTTTAGAATTTTTGCTCTTAAAAGCTAGGCAGTTGCACTGAGTTTCCAAACATAGTCCTGTTTTCTTTGGGCTTTTATGAATACCATATACCTATTTCCTCAAAAATTTATAGTGGCAAGTGTTTTACTGAAACCTGACATGAATCAGATATTCTTAGAATACCTTTAAGAGTCTAGATTGTACTTTGTGTTTCTGTCACCATGTACCTCTCAGGAGGAAAAGTCTAGATCAGAATATCGAAGTAATGAAAGTATCTGAGACATATTTAAGTTCACAAAGTTAAAGGACAGGTGTATATGTATAAGCTCAAAATGCAGCTGCCTGGAAAAGTTCAGTGATGAGAAATTTGCAAGGTCAGAGGACAAAAACCCAATAAATTGCTTTCTGGTCATTTCAGCTATGTTGCCCAATTTCCTAGAGCTAGGGAGACAGGAGCTGACCCATTTCCACACACTGTGTGGTGCTCTGTATTTAAAAACGGATAGTGTTAATAAGCATTTTGGAGTTTCCTTTGCCTTTGCACAGTAGAACTAACTGGGTTATTATGCAACCTTTATACTTTTTTCTTACTATTTACCATTTCTTCCCTGCTGTCATTTTTAATAGCACTGATATTTGCTTCTACATCAAATTACAAATGAAGTTTTGTTATGAAACAGAAAAGAGTATTTTGACTGTAGTTCTGCTAAGTATGCAGTGCTTTGTCATGGTAAATGCTGCCCACAGATATCATATCTTATGATCACTCTTGCTTAGAGTTAAGAAAAAACCCAAAATACCCAAATGATAAAGTGTATTACAAGATTGGTGAAAAATACTGAAACTCCATTCTAGCGAGGAACATTGAGTCATTGCCATGACTAAGAGAAATGAGATGAGTAGTTACTTATAAATCCCTAGCAATCATAATCTCTCAAATCCCACAGCTAATAAATAACCATTTGTTTACAAATAGGCTGTATCATCCTCTGGTGGCTGAGGCCCATGAAGCTAGACCATATTTACCTTTTTCTGAAGCCTTCCATTATAGTTTCTAAAAGGTTTCCCTTTGATGATCTTATGTCTATAAAAATGAATCCCCCTTAATCTCTTTGGATATTGTTCTAAGTACAGCTTTTTTCAGCCCATGCAGAAATCTCGAAATATCACTGTGAGAATTTTTTAAAGATAGTTTAATTGGAAGTAATTTTAAGTGATATACTGTAGCTGCATTTCCTTTAGCCTTGAATTGTACTTAATGGGTTAATTATCTTTTGCATTTACAATTTTTTTTTTCCAAAAAATTAGGTCTATCAGGCACCTGAAAAGTTTTCAAGATAATAAACAATGTTGAGTGCATCCTGGTTATTGCAAATGTTAAACAATGAGAAGGAAAACCAAAATTTGATAACCAAGAACACTTAAATAGTATAACAAAGCTATTTTCCCCAAATTAAGTGTTTCATGAGAATTTTTAAAAGCTTCTCTCACCTTTGAACTGTTTGTTTTGAAGTCCCTATTTTTCAGTACAGAGAAAAAGTTTATTAATGTAAAATTCCTTCTGAAGAAGAGCAGGGATTTTGTGCATCAAGCCATCACTCATAAAGGCTGTTCATACATCAGATTCCTTTCAGTTGCCTCCTGAAAACAAAACATATTTAGCCAAGTATTAGCGACATAACAAGGAGCTGTATTTTTACCAGTAGAGATAACTTGGTTGCTATGCCAAAAAGCCAAGTTTTCATTTTTGAAAAAGAAATTGCTCCAGAGAATTTTTTCCCTACAACTTTTAAAATATACACCAGTACTAAATAAGCAATCATGGATTCACTTGAAGACTTGAGCTGTGAAATTGCATCTCAAGCAATTAAGAATTCTTTGTACTATGACAAATAATACATACTAAACTTGTTACCCAGAATGGGCCAAATGAGATCTTCGAATATAATAGTAACTTTTTTATCTCTTTAGTGAAATCAATACCCATAATTTTAACTTTCCAGGTTTTCTGAATTTCCACTTGAGAGCATGTACAGCCAATATAGTCCTACATCCTTTCAATTTATATCTCTTCTTTCTGCCACTCTTGAATCATAAACTTGTTCTCAGCCAGTCTTCTGCATCCATTTCATTTAAACATAGTCTTAGCTTTCTGAATCAGGCTGCTATTTGTCCATAATCAGCTACACCAATTAGCTAATTTCTGTTCCGATTAATTTCTTTTTCCAACATTTTAGAATTTTTTTTCATCAATCAAGATTATATTCTGGGTTGTTTTGGGTTTTGTTTTCCTCCCCTGGAGACTGCTTTCAATTGGTCTTTTTGTTTGAAGGGAACTTTTCAATTTCTATTGCTAAATACCCTTGTTTGATTTGGTTTGTTTTCTGTTTGTTTTGTTTTGTTTGTTTGAGGTTTTTTTAATATGATTTTTTCCCAATACCTTAGCGCTTCTTGCTTGTAAATGCTTTTCTAGCTCATTCTGAAACATGGTAAATGACAAGCAGGGATGTTTTAGTTTACCATCTATCCACTATTCCATGTCACATATGTGGGGGTAAGTGTATCTGTATGATATGGATACATGCTTTATATATGTTTGTGCTTTATATAAAGATACATATCCATATGTTTAAATGCACAAATACACAATATGGTTTGAGTGGATGCTTTAATGAAACGTAGAGATTGTTTGTAATATTTCCTTGTTCTCTTTGTTTTTGTACATTGCAATTATACTTGAACCATATTGTTTCCTAAACAGAGAATATGAAAGTTCGCATTCTAAATAGCATTTGTGAAGTTAGTTTCTTCAGAAAGAATGGCCCAAAGGCAACATTATCTACTTGTACCTATTTAATCCTCCCATCCCTCTGAATCATGTCCCAGAACACAGGTTTTTTAGTAGGAGGCAAATCTTAAATAAGAGCTCTTTAAATAGATCGTTATGTTGTTGTGACAGGTAGAAAAAGTAAATGAGCTATTAGATGTCACAGAACTGTAGAATCACCAGATTGTTTAGAGCTTCAATCTGACTGATAGCACTGCACTGCAAGATGCAGCTGTAGAAATCAAAATGCACATCTGAACAACGCTGAGTCATTACTCATGTTTGAGAATGTAATGTCTGCTGATTTGCATTTGCTTTGCTGTACCTTATTTTTGAACTTTAAAATGGCTTTTAAATTCTTAGAGTATTAGACCTTTATAAGGGTAAAGAGAAAAACAGTTACAGGAGTTACAGCAAAAAATATTTTTACACTGTAGATATAATTTGTTATTTTTGGCATAAATTAATGATGATGTGGTAGTAATTAAGGGGAAATTCTAGTACCAACTAGTTATTGCATATTTATTTGACACTTTTGTCTACTTATTTTCCTTTGAAGTGTATTTGACACTTTGGGCACTGTCAGGGTACCAGAGTAGGAGGCCTGTTGGTCTTAGATAAGATATCAACTCCTCATTTTCATCTAATTTTCTTTAGAAAAGACAGAAGTGCCTAATGTAGTAAACAAAATTATTCCAAAGCACTAAATGGAGGGCTAACAAAATAGATAACTTGACAAGCTTATAAAAGCTTTATAAATATAGCAAAGTATGTAAACGGCAATGTTTTTCATTAGAAAGTAATAGAATGCAAATTTATTTCATAGAAGGCACTCGAAAGCGAGTTTTTTTCTGCAAAATTGTTTTCTTATTGTGAGAGATTAGTGTGGTAATGTCCCAGGAAACAACAGGCATCTTGCCTTTGGCTTAGTTCTAAGAAAACAAGGATTTTCCCAGGACCAAACTAGCACAGGTTATTATATAGCTCTATTGTTTCTTGTAAAAGCTGTTTAGTACTTTGACTATCTTCCAGACAAATTTCCAGTATTAAACCAGAAAGCATTTGCTAGATCTATTTCATATAGATCTTCCCTTCACAGACACACCCTCTAGCTCTCAAACTTGAATTCCATTTTGAAGTATACTGCATTCTGCTACAGTAGGATACCATTTATCTTATCTGGAAGACAAGTTTCAATTGAGGCAGATACAGGTAGATCCAAGGAAAGTATCTTTTGGAAGTTAAGAATATATTAAGTGGCTGATGAAGAAGTAAAACCATAGTCTCTTGGATTGCTGTTGTATTCTGACTTCAGCTATTTTCTGCAGCTGTGAGTTCTTCTGGTGCTCCCATGCAATGAGATGAATAGCTGTATACATATACTCTCAGACTATGAGTGAATGTGGTTTATTTTTTGAGGGCTAATATTGTCTCTAAGAGGCAAAAACAAGACCTAAACTGGAGAGTGAACTGCTTTATAGTCCTGCTATTCTCTTTGGCAGTTGGGCCTTGTGTTTCAGAATCTACTAATCTTGCTCTAAACAAATTTTATTTAAATTTTCCTATAATACCCTGTCAAACACCAATAAATATACAAATAATATATATTAGTGGCAAATACACAAAGGCCAATGGATCCCTCTGTACTGGGGATAGCTTGGACTGTGCTGGTACAGAATTTGGTGAAGGGCCCAGCTCAGTGCTGAAGATGACATAGAGAGAGGTTAGCTGACTAATTCAGCCTTACACCTCTCCTGATCCAGGAATTTTGGTTTTGTTTACATGCTTGACACCATTGTAAAGAGCAAACATGCCATGAGTCTTCATGGCAAGAGCAAACAAGGGTATTGAGAATTATGAATTGTGTCTACTCGTAGCAAAGCATTAAAACTTTCTCTGAGGTAAAGTGATCCCTAATGTCTGTCAGAATTATGAACTACCTCATTGTCAATTAAAGGGCATGAGAAAGGAAACAGACAAAGCCACTCTAACATCTGCATGACGTCTGGCATCTTGTTTGTTTGATTGTAAACTGTACAATCTTGTTTTGGTGTCATTGCTGGAAATAGATTAGATTCTATCTGAAGCATTGTATTGGGACTTTTTGCTTTATCTGAGCACTATTCAGAACCAGATTTTCGAAATAGGACATCTATTTTTCAGGTACAATTTGAGCACTGCTTTTTCCGCAAGCCAATGATAAAATATACAGATATGCATACAAAACTCAGCTGTATGTGCTAACTGAATACAAACTAAGCCCAAACGGGCTTTTACAGATGTAAATTCTATCATTTGCTTGTACAAGTGACAGTGATAAACAACCACACACACCAGTGATTTGCATGCACATAGCTGAAGTTTAGCTTTGAGTGCTTTTTGAGACCTTAAGTGTCATACCCCGTTGACAGCATATTTGACCTGAGAACTTCAGCTTTTAAATCAAAACATTTCCTTGCAACTTCAGTTTATTTTCTGTAGATCCATTACCATGTCTATTTATTTTTAATCTGTCATCAAAACATCTATCTTTGAATGGTTAGGCTGGTGTCTTTTACTGAGCTATTGCTAATATGCTGGGAGGCATTGCTGTTTAAGTACATTTGCTTAATTTTGGATCTAATTCTATTCATTTTGCAATGACTGAACGTTTTTCCATTGACTTTTTTGATTGTACATTCCTTGGGGTAGGGATGTGTGTTCCATTGTTTTTTTGTGAGTGAACTACCAGTGATGGTGTCCAAGAAATACAAGTAGACAATAACCTATTCTTTCAAGGAACAAAAAGATGTTCTTTTTGATGCATTCATCTTTCATCTCTCTTGAGTTTGCCATTCACAGTCAGAAAACTGTTTGCAGGGTTTTAATTTTCATCAGTTTCCAAGGTTTTGCCTCTTCTAGTTTTCTAATTTCCTCATTAATTTGCTTCACTATTGTATTCATTAATACTCACTCCTTCAAATGGCTATTTTAAACTCTACAATTCTTAGTGGAAAAATTTAAAATACTTTTTTCAGGTTGCTTTTTGAAGGTATATGATATCCCACTCAGCAAATTTTCTCTATAGCATCCAACAAAAGTAGGAATAATGAAAACACGGCTTTTACAACTGAGGATACATTTCTAGATCCAAAGTATAGATATATTAAAACCATTTATGTAATTTAAAATTATTTTGGAAAGCTAAAGTTTAGGACTTTGTGTTTCTCCTTCAGAAATATGTCCTTTATTTCACCTTGTAGTTGTAAAACTGACATCAAAACAGATTTATCATAAGCAGAGACAGCAAAGTCAGACTCTTTTCTAAATATCAATTAAAGTGCTGAAAACTATTCTGTTTAAATACATACTCTCTGTCTCACTGGATTCAACCAGTTGCAGGTTAAGACCTGAAAATGGTGAACAAAGCTGGAAAATCCTGTACTCAAGTCCCAGCAGTTGAATGGAAGAGTAATTGATAATGTATATGCTTGTTATCAATTCTTAGCCTTAAGGAGATGTGATGAATTGTGTTCAGTCTTATTTATGCTTAATACATTGGTTTTTTTATTCTCAGAAGTTTGAAGAGTTTAAATGTATTTCCAATCTGCAGAAGGAATAAGGAGAGAATGGGGCATATCTCAGCAGGACCAGAGAGCCAGAAGAAGTTGAAAGAAGTAGTCAAATTGAGCAGTATGCATTAATTTAAGAATTAAAAGTAGAAATGTTTTAAGAAACTGGGTTTGTGCATATTGTTTACACAGATACTACCAAAAAGGTTACTCATCTATTTTCATCATCAAGAAAATTCTCCAGACTTAATTTTGACAGTTTTAAACAAAACCCCTCATCCCAGCTCAAAACTGTATTTGCATATGTATATACGCAGTCTGCTATGAAAAAAATAAGATGCTATTAGCACATTGAGTCCTTCTGTTTCTCCCTACTACAAGAGATGGAAGCTATGAAAAGAGATTGGGAAAGGGAAAAAAATGAACCAAGAAAAAAAGGGATTGCTGAAGCTAAACGTAATTGTTTTGGGCTTCCTCCTTATCCCATGCCATGCTCCTGTTCCGATTATTTCCCTATGATTCCACTGGGAATATCAGATATAAAGGCACATAGGAACATTCCATAGCATGGAAGAGAGGAGTTGGTGTTCCTAACACCTGCAACTAGTTCCTCCACAAATCTCCTCTGCACTTTACATAGCAGGGCTGTGTGTGGCTTTCGTATCAGCTGGTGAAGTAGAAATGCTGAAGGACTTAGCCCACACATCATCTTGTCTCCATCTCTCCCTGTTAGTCTAACTCCAAATTTCAGTTCTTGCACACCTACCCTTGGCTGCCACTGGAGATGTTGTATCCCTTGTAGAACATTCTCATGCCTTTGTCTAGTTCTGTAAGTTTCTTCTCTAGCAATGAAGATTTAGCATCCATTAAGAAATTATCTAGACAAAATCTGTTTCTGTTGTTTTAAAGCATCTCCCTTTTGTTTGTTCTTAAAAATTATTATAGTGACAAATTATTTTTTTCTCCCCATTTCTGACTTAAGTGAACTCAGTGGAGATATTCCTTTCCTAAGTACTGAAAACTACCTCAAACTTTTCAATTCGACACAGATCCAGGCTTACCACAGGAACCGAGAAAACGGCAGCACCATCCAGTGAAATACAGATGTTTTCAGTGTGTGAAACAAATGTGGCTTTGCTGCCCACCCATTTCCCTCGGAGTTTCATTTCTTCCCTTTGAGTGTCCCAGGTTAGTCCTTTTGTCCCACCCAGTGATATCCTGACTAGCTATGAGTCCAGGCCAACTCTCAGAAAATCAGCAGAAATAGCTGCTTCTTTTTCAACTTCACATAACAATTTTGATGTGAATAAAACCTTCCACACAAAAATAACAGATACTTGTGTGCTCAAGTCATGATGTAGCTATGAAAAGTGAGTGCATGGCCATTGCTCTCATTGCAGTGTCTTGGGCAAGGAAGGATGAAGCTCTGGCTATGGCCAGAGAATAATTTTGTTTGTCAGCCATGTAGAATTTAAACTGCAAGAAGCTATGTTCATGTTTAAAAGTCATTAAGCATATCAGTTCTATTTTGATGGTTTTCTAGAAAAGGAGATGTCAGTAGATCTCCCAAAAGTTACGAGAGTCTTTATTCCAAAAAATGAACAGAGATGTCTTTAAAGGTGTCAAAAAATATCTCTCAAGGCTTGAGTTGTGGAGCCATTCTATGTGGTTTTGGGATCTGTGAGCAAAAATGTTAAAATGCAGGAGAGAACTGAATCAAAATTGTGGGTGGAAAGCTAGAAGATGAGATGCTCTTGAAAATGTAGCTTGCAATGTATCAATTTTCATGTGGACTTTGTAGACAATGGTGAAATTCAAATAGTATATTCAGCTTTTATTCTCTATGAATATCCACAGCATATTTTTATATTCTAATGCAATGTAATTTTTTTAGGATAGCATTTATTAAGCACACAAAATTAGAGACTTTCTGAGACATAAAATATCTACATGGATAGATCTTAAAAATTACAGAACTCCCCAGGTTACCAAATGTTTGTTGACCTGCCATAAAGTGCCTAAGAGTGCACAAGCAGAGATTGATGAGTGGGAAAATTACTCATTGGATATTTGTATTAGTTACTTTGAAAGGTATAGTGTGGAGGGAATTATCAATAAAGTCAGAGCCCTCATCAGAAAGCAACTCTGTTTGCAACTCTTAAGTGAGAAATTAAATTGCCTAGAATGCAAGTTGGCAGATAAGACTGTTGAGTGAGGCCCCAAGGAGCTTGTGTTGACAACAGGAAACCTTTTATTTGAATTGTCTGAGGGTGGTAAAAGGTCAAAATTATTCAAATGCTGAATGCAGCAGATAGATGAATCCTGAACCAACAGATTTTTGAGGCAGCAGAAAGCAAAATGCTCCTATAGCTGCATTTTTATAAGGATTGCATAAGTGTTACTAACTTGTAATAGCCACTTTTGTACATTTTACATGCAACATTTTCAGTTCATCAACATTAATGTAAATGTAAATGTGCTTGAGAAAGACCCGAAAATATCTTTGAACATTAATTATTATATAAGTAAATATCAATAAATGTTTTAGTTAATTTCTGAGCAGTTATTCTAACTACTCATAAGAAGAAGTGACAAATTGCTAAGTGAAACAAATGACCAAAAGAAGAGATTGTGGAAAGGGCATAGATGTTCTTTTTAATCTGCTGCTGAACTACTTTATGATCTTAGGCAACTCATTTAATTTGTGCATGTCTTCCCACCATTTCTAGCCTTATTAATTACGACTACATAGAATCCCCCTTCCATGTTGGTTGCACAGTGTGTTTTACTATCATCTGATCAAAACCAAGAATAACAAGATAAAAATTACACTGGATTCTAGAAGAGGAATTCTTTAACCCTTTCCATCAAATTGTTCCAATTCTTGGCCTGTAATTAAATTCATATTTTCATCACTCCCTGAGTTAAATTTTTTGAGCTACGAAGAATGTGCTCAGTCATGAAAGGTCTTCCTTTTGCATTTTAGAACATCAGTGTCTTTGCTGTCTATTTAGTCACCTACACCCATTTTACAGTACAACACACAACTGCAAAATATGCAAGAGGATGGAGTGTGTGCTAATGAGTCATAGTATTGATTTCACCAGCAGTATTTTAATGCTGTTTCTCTTGAAAAATTAACAATAGATCTGGGCTCAGAAATCCTTAATATATGTTGTGCATGGTAATAGACATTCCATATTCAGTAATGCACTTTATTATTCTATATCGAAGCTAAAATATATGCTGTTTTACCATAGTGCACATAAGTGAAAGATCCCTGCTATTTTTTTCAGTCTGTCAGCACATCTGAAAAGCATTCAAAACAATGTTGTTTCCTTAGGAACTCAGCCTTTTTGGTGTGGATTGGCTTGCCCTCTAGTGAGACTCCCTGCTTTCTGCTTCTCAAATGCTCTTCCAAGACTGTTGCCATGTGGTAAAACACTCTGGTTCGCCATTCTTCCACCACAGCTCCAAATGCAATTGTCTGCTTTTAGTTCAATGTATGTACCAAGGAAGTTGAAGGTTCTAAAACCTTTCCGTTGGGCAACACCGATGAACTGTTCAGTTTTGTGGCTCATTGCATTATCATGGTCTGTAGCCCCATTCTCCAGGAGGACTGCTGAAGAGACTGGAAGGAGGTCATGCTTCATATCTCTCCAGGCTGCTGGTTCAGATCATGTTTTCCTGTCCAATCTGTCAGTGATTCTAGATTTGCAGTTACTGTTTCTATCTCAAGGTATGCTTGGCCTGGAGATCTTTATTTCTCTCACTGAGATTTGCCATGATTATTCAGAACTTTACCTTAACCTGAAAAAAAATTTTCTACTTAGGGTTCTCTTGAAATCCTTTGAATAACAGCAATCTGGTTTGTGCAGAGAAGACTGAGAGCACACTGTTACGATGGATTTTTAAAATTTTTTTTTTTTTTGCAACAGAGTTGTAAATCTCTTGCAGGATGAAAAGGAAAGATGGTATAAAAAAAGAGAAAGAAACGGAAGTTTAAAATTTGGCAGCCAAATGCAAAATTTGTACTGACTTTCATGTAGTCTAGGTCCTGCCCTTTTCTTCTTATGTATGATCATGCTCACTTAAACTATCTCAGAACTTTCTTTTGGTTTTGAGGTTTAAACTCTCTAGGACTAGGAGCAGAACTTTCTCAGTCCAGGGCTTCCACCTTTGGAATTAGTTTTCCTTGTTTTTCTGCCAATGTCCAGCTCCAGTAATCTTCAGAGCACATGAACAAATATTTGTGTTTGAATAAGTTCTTCTGTATTTTAGGTGGTTTGGTTTTACTTTAAATTTTACTTTACCGTCCTCAAGATGGTGGATTGGGAATTCTTATTTTCTAACGGGATTATTTAGTATTACTCACCATGAGAAGTTTTCTATGTAAGTTATCAGTTGTTTTTATAAATGTGCACTGCAGTGCCTGAACGAACAATATATTTATTTTCATTTTTATTTTGCCATTTTCCAACCTGTGATGCTGGAAGTACTTTGACTGAAAAGCTCTAGAGGACAGAAGTTTGTTCCTTGCGTTTCTTCCTCTCTGTGGAAGGAAGGGGTGACTGTGCAGGTGGATGCACAGTGGGATGAATTATCAGCTGTGTGGGCTCACTGCTTCGTTCTGGGAAATTCTGCTGTCTTGGTACATGTTCCCCAGCCACTGTGGCTGTGCAACCCTCCCCTCCAAAGTGCCTGTCTGCAGTTAGTACTACTTTTTTCTTCTGAGACCAAAACTGCAAGAGTTTCCAGAAGATTTAAGGCTTTCTGCCCCAAAACGTAGTCTTTCAATAGTCTATTGCAATGACTACAAATGGATGATTGTAAGTAGTCTAAAGTATTTGATTATTAAAGTTAATATATATATATATAACTTGATTGTCTAATTATTTACCTCAGTTTTAAATATTTATGCTCGTAATTTCAGCAGAAAGGCTTCTCATTTGCACCAGTTTGAGAAAACAGCATATTTGCAACTATAATATGGGACTGTAAATGCTTTGAGAATAATACAAAAGGAGCTTTAGAGATGTGTATTTTAAAAATACAGCTTAGGTGTGACAGACTTTTTTTCCTCTATTGCAAGGTTAGCTCTTGCCCTTTGAATATATTGTAACAATAAGAACTGTTCATGTTCCCACAGTAACAACACTGTTGGGGATAACACAACCCAAGGCCAGGATTAAAAGGGTGTCATAAAGTGCCTGATAGTCACCTGCTTCCCAAAATATCCTGGGACAGGTTCTGTGTTGGTGTAAAACAGACCAGCTCCTGAGAATGTGGCCCGGTATCTCTGCAGAGATACCTCTCTATCTCCTCAGTATTGGAGAGGTTAGTACCAGCCAGATGATGTACAGATCAGGTCTTTGCACTGCAGGCTCTTAGGAGATGTTTCCAGTTAACTTTCAGAGCAGCTGCTCCTCAGGACAATGTAGTGTTATATTTAGAAGCCCAGACTTGTCACCTGATGGTGTCCTGATTTAAGAACGATCAGGTCGGTGCTCACCATTCATCTCTCTGAAATGAAATAGAGAATAGCTGAAGAGTTGGCTTGGCCCTGGCACCACTAAGGAAATTCTTGTTTTGGTATAAACCAGTCTTAATGAGATTGCATTCTTCCCTATCATGTCTAACTTCAGTCTGAGAAGGAAGATAACACAAAGAATAAAACAGCCGATAGTGCACTGCGGTCACAACTGATTTAGCAGCTTGCACGCGAATTTTTTTTCCCTTTTCTCTTCTTCTATCTGTGTTGATAAAATCGGAAAGCCGGTGGCTAGCACTGATTTAGATTTCCAGCCTGGATTTGTTCTTGTTTTTCTCCTTACTTCAGTTCTCCTTGTGCAATGCTGCGTGGCGCTGGCAGCCTGAGAGAGAGGGAGCTCCAGTCACACGCATAGACTCAGACCGCTGAGAGGAGATTAACATCAAGGAGCCCACATTTGCAATAGCGGGTGGTGCTGGGGGGAGAGGCGAGAGGAAAATAAAATAAAAGCAACAATCGGGTAAATGCTCGTCTCTTCTCGCCACCAGCACCTTGCACAGGTCTGAAATCGCTTGTTTTGCTTTGCTGTATTGCGCTTGCCTGGGCTATGGAGAGGGGAGGGGGAGGGGAGGAAGGGGGAGGTTTAACTTTTACTTGACATTACCGGGTTATTGTCACTTCCCCCGTGTTAAACCCCGGTGGTTTCCCCTCGCCCCCACCCCCTCCCCGGGCTCGGCTCCCTCCAGTTAACTTTGTTCAAAGGGCTGCAGCCGGGAGGGCTTGTCCGGGCCTGGGACACAGATAGCGTAAAGTAAATAACCACCACAATTAGGCTGGGGCCGGGAGTTGATCTTCGTGGCGAGAGATCTGCTTAGTTAGCGTTTGCTGTTTCGGGGCGATTGAAGGCCGCCGTGCCAAGGACACACACACACACACACACAGAGACACACACAGTCACTCTTACACACGCACGCTGGATACAAAAGTCTGGAGGATCTAGGGGAGAATTGCAGCCGCCGGATCGGTGCAGCAGCCGCGGCCAGAGCCATGCGTGTCACGGCCTCCTGAGGGGGGAAAAGGAAGGAAGGGAGGAAGGAGGAAAAAAAAAGAGAGAAAGAAAGAAGGAAAAAAGAAAAGCGGGAGAAAGGAAAGCAGAAGAAAGACGCGGGGTGGTGGAAAGTGTTTGCCTGCTTTTGTCTCGCAATACAGTGAACTGGAAGATGGAGATGGATGTTAAGGGAGTTTCTCCGTGCCCGGAGCCCATCCCCCCGGCGGCGGGGTCTGGCGGCTGCCCGCACCAGCGCCCGCACCACCGCGATGGGCAGCCCGCGGAGCCGGCCCCCGCCGCCGACAGCGGCCACCCGGAGCGGAGGCACGGCAGTGAGAAAGAGGACAAAAAGGTAGGTCCGCTCCGCCGCCGGCCGGCCGGCGCCGCGCCCGCCGGAGGGGCCGGCTGCCCGGGGCCGCGCTCGGCGGGGCGGGCGGGGCCGCTCCCGCTCCCGCTCCCGCTCCGCTCCCCGCCGGCCCCGGGCGCGGGCAGCCCCGCGCCGCCCTTTGTCAGCGTGGCGGCGGGAGGCGGGGGGCCGGCGGCCGAGGTTGTCTGAGGACATGGGGGCGGCGGGGCGGGGAGCGCGGAGCCGCCGCCGCCGGGCCCGGGGCGCCGGGCATTGTTCCGCCCGCCCGCCCGGCAGGAGCGGCCCAGGTGCCGCCGCCAAAGTTTAACCTCACTTCGAGGGGCCGCGGCCGGCGGGGCCGCCGCTCCCCTTCCCTCCCCGCGCCTCGCCTCGACTTCCAGCCGGCGGCGAGGGGCGAGTCGCTTGGGGGAAGGAGCCCGGGCGCTGTGTCCCTCCAGCCCTGCTGTGTCATTGCGGACCGGGGGACGGCTGCTCGCTGCCGAGTGAGAACCTGAGGGTGACGGAGTTGAGCGAGAAATGGGTCAGATCGCACCCTTTGGTGCGGATGTGTCTGCTGCTGGGAGAATCGGAAAGTAGGGAGGATGGGATGGAAAAAGCTTGCCATTAAGATAATGTCAGCGGAGTGCATTGATCAGTGCTTTTGTCTGTGGGCACTGTCTTCATTTCCATTCATTTTTCTCGGCATGGGTTTGCTAAACTGAAGCCGATGAATTCTGCCGTGTCTGTAGGTCTGTGACAGGCAGAGACTGATAAATGTGTAAGTTTCATCATAATTCGGTGATGGTTGCAAGGTGTGATCCGTGTGTGCTAGACTGTAAAACGCATCCGTTTATATTTTATTGAAATCCGAGTAATTCTCTGAATGCACAGATACCCCCAAACAGATTATAATCGTAGAGTAATGTAAAAAAGAAATGTTGGCATGAACTGGATTTGAGCCGTGTTTCTTCAACTAGTTTTACTATAGTTTGGTTTTGTTACAAATGTGTAAGAGAACAGTAACACAATGAAGGAATGTAAGCGAGCAATGCAATAAATCAATGCAACAACTATGCTACACCACATATTTGCATGACTAGAGCTCCAGTTGTCATGAGAGAGACAAGGCATTTTTAAAAATTTTTGGTTTTAAATGTAGACGCCGAGTTTTCAGCGTTTGCCTCCTACACTTTTATGTTTGTTACTGTTCAGTAAAATCTGTGCTATTGTTTTAACTAAAAGAGGGTATCGATGCCAGATCGTTTATACAGGGCCTGTGTAGTTTAAGAAGGTGGATGCAAGGGCTTTATATTTAAAATGGTAACTGGTGGTTTACATATTGTGATAGATGAACACAGAATTTCATCTCTTTTGGGTTTATGAATATTTAGTTCTGTCGTGACTGCATGTTACTGTACCTAGCTGAAGGATTTGTGTGTGTGATTGTTTCTAGGATCCCTTCCCTTGCTACTTACCAAACTTAAAATTATTTTATTTCAAAATAATTAAAATGTAGAGCCAAGGTTGCCATTTATACATGACTTCGTTTTTCCACTACCTCGAGAATTTTAAAACCCTGCCATCAGCAGAAATCCATGCTCAATAATTACTTTCTGATGTGCCACACAGTCTGTCTAACGTTTTACCAGTCATGGACATGAGGAAGGCAAAGAAGGTGTGACTCAAGGTAAATGAACACCAAAGAAGGCCTGATTCTCTGTGGTGTGGCTAATTAATGTCTTTAGATGACTCAGTATTGCACTATTCTGTATCTGCCAGCATTTTCTGGACACGGAGACAAAAGTACTACCTTTTTTTTTTTTGTTTTTAATTTTTTTTCCTATTTTTTTTGTTCTATCTAAAGCACTGTGATACATTCCTCTTTTTTAATTCCACTATTAGCTTTTCCAAGTTTGCCATTGCCAAGGTTGTTGCAATGACTAGCTTGTATTTTTGGGATGTGCTGTGATATTTCAAACCTCCCTAAATGTATGTATCTTTTCTGGATGCTGTCCGAGGACAACCAGTACTTCTTATTAGTGCAGAACTATTTCAGATATCTGGTAAAGTGCTGGCAACAGAAATATGATGAGAAGGGGAAAACCTATTAGAGTGATAGTAAAATCCAACACTATTGTGAAAGAAACCCAAGTCAACTACAAAACCAAACTCAAGCATTTCTGGAAACATCATTTAAGAACTTTCTAAATTGATTAAAATAACTGTACCATTGTTCTTTTGGTCCTTATGCAAACTTCTGAGGCACACTGATACATCCTAGAAATGTAAGCACTCTACGTGGAAATTGTAAAGGACATTAGAACCTGGATTCCTGACCATGTATAATTATGACTAACTAAATATTAAGATCTTGCAATGTCTTGTGATTTCACTGTCAGATTTGCTTTTTGGTATCATGCTTCAATTATAAAAAAACGTATATTTAATCATTGAGCTCCATTTTCAGTGGACATAAAAAGAGTTTTACTTCCAGCTAAACGGAACTGGGTCAAATTTATGTTCTAATAAAAGTACTTTTTGTCACTGCCTCCAAAAGGAACATTGCTGAATTAACCAAAGCAAGTATTTTCCTAAGTCTATGGAATTTCAGCAGAAGATACTACCACAGTCTCACTTATATGGATATTGAAGGGTTGTTTTCCTGCTGTATATTAGTTTTTCTTATTTGTTGTTGAGCTTCAATAAAATTTTGAAACGTGTGTAACTTGAAATAAATCCCACTGTCTTCAGCTGGGATGCTGACATGCCAAAGTGTGTGCTTAAGTGCTTTGTTGGAGGAAGACCTAGGTTACTTCTCATATATCTTTCTGTTGAAACCATGTCTGACTGATATATGAGAATAGAAATTATGAAGATTGACTTTATAATTTATTAAGTGTAGAATATTTGGTATTTTAAAGCCTAGGGTAGGAGAAATGAATGCCATTTGGGTAGGAGAAAAAGAAGCACAAATAGTAGAGTGCAAGATTTAGAAAGCTAATAGGGTGACTCTATATGGATACTATTTTTTCTCTTAAAGCAAGTCACATCAGAAAATATTTTTCAACACTCCTACAATGTTTTCTGTTATTTTAGTTAAAAGCATATAGGTCTAATCCTATATACAGAAGCATGTTGACATTCTCCAGTATGGCAAAGTGAGTGACTGAGGGAGAGAACAACCTGCAATCCTGGCTGTTCATTCCTGGCTGGAGGTGCAGCTGATGCCTGTGACAGCTTGTGTGGGTGGATTGTCACACCATCTTGCCACTCCATGACTCGGTGCCAAGGGATCCAGGCCCCTAAATTGTACCAAGGATTCTTTCCTTCTTAGAATGATTGCATCTTTACAAGGATCAGCATACGGAGCACTTTGGGAGTAGAAGGCAGCTTTGCAATTCCTTTGCAGACTGGTGACTATGGGTGAGGTTTTTCACAGCTCACAGCTCCGGATGGGTAGAGTTTTCCCAGAGGTGGTGCCCTGAGCCCTGAGTTAGGACTTCAGCTACAGCCTGTCTATTACAGTGTTTCCATTTTCCAAAGCCCCCAAGTTCTCATACTGAGGAGGACTTCTACATCTCTGTGGTATGCACAAATCATTTAACACAAATGATCTACGAGCACACCCAGAGCTTTCACTTTATACCTACATTATGGGAATAAAACCATCTGTGAAATAGCTCCAAAGTGAAGAACTTTGTATTTACATGGAAATTACCACACCGAGGTTATAGCAAAACCAAGCTTATGTGGGTTGGGTACATTGTATTCTGGTTCACAAGCAATTTGCCAGTGTTCGATGCAAGAGTTCTGAGGTGTTTTGTGGGCTTTTTTGTATGTTATTTCCCTGGACCTGCGATAATGCTGTTTGATAGTGGCACCCAAGTGTGAGTCTCTAGAGGGGAAAAGCTGAGTGCTTTGGAGGAAGGCACTTGGTATTAACTTGGGAATTCTGTTCTGTTGTACACATGATCTGATCATCAGTCTGAAAGCCTTCTGCTAGCGTATTTACAATAATACTGCTATCAACTATACAGTGCTTGTTCACTCATCCTCCACAAGCAGTAGGTCAGGAGTAGTGGAAGACCCTTCGGAGGAATTATTTTAAAATAGTTTCTCTTATGCACTTAGTTTTGTTTGATTTAGAAAGCAAAATGTTCCTATGTGTTTACATTTAGAGAGAGAAGGCTCAAGAAGTGCAGTTTATGCTTGAAGCATATGGTGGAGATTCTTTCAGGGCATAGATCATTCCAGTCTCAGATCAGATGTGCTTATTTTACTGTAGGCAGTTCCATTGTGAACAGAAGAGGAGTTGTCAACCACTGTCCTGTTTCCTGGGGATTTGATTGAGTTTTATTTGCCAGATAATCTGGACCCCACTGAGCAATCAGAAGTTAAGAACCAAAAGCTGAAACTGAAATACGTAATGGATTTGAGGAACTGGTATGGGATGGGTGGGATGAAGAAAGAAGAAATAGACAACACTACTGGTTGCTGATGGTAGCAGCTTCTCCTGATAATTGTGTAAAAGGCACCACCTTGTATTAGTTGGAGTTTCCAAGTACTGAAGGCTTTGTGCCAAGTGTATCATGGGCTATGGTTCTTCCAAGATGTAATGCAGGCATGAATAGTCAAGGTCAGGCCACTGTCTGCATAGATGGGCAAATTCTTCACCACACAGACATGGCAGAAAATTATACTTGTGGCTGTTGCTATTCTGACAGTTTGATGTCAGACAGAAATTCAAGTGTATGCCTAAAGTGAGGATAGAGCTTGAGAATAATGTGTCTTTGTCTAAATCATTGCTAAGAAGATTTCAGAAATCATTCCCCAGCCCAGCAACATCAACTCTGTCTTTTTCAGATCCACTCTTAAAGACCTGTTCTTCATTCTTAAGCTGTTCCTATCTGTGCTGTGGGCCATCCTGATATTGGTATTGATCTGCATAGTTCTTTTTCTTCCTGATGAAGTGGTCTGAAAAAAAGTCAGCACCCTAATCTTCCAGAGTTCCCAGAGCCTGGTTGGTTCCTGGGTGGTAAGCTTGACCCAAAGCCACAGGCCTAGGACATTCTGAGTCTTTCATATTCAGATATTTATCCTGCACATTCCCAGATACAGCTCTGGGGCAGGCTAACTCATGACAGTATGGGGAGACTCCTGGACACGTGTTCCTGGAATGGGTGCCCAAAGCCAGAGCGCCTGGCAGGTGCCTCTGGAAGGGAGGTTTTAGTCCTTTGCATTGCTATTGTGGGCAGCAAAGCTATTAACCCTGCCATTAACCTGTTTTGATGAGCAAGACTCAAGAGCCGTCTGCACTGAGGAGACCAAGTAAAAAATTCAGATTAAAAAAATATCAAAAAGAGGAAATTCACTATGAACTGAAAGCCTTGCTTTGCAGGCAGGTCTACTTCTGCATTTTGATGCATATCATGTACTGTTCTCTTGCTTTCTAGAGAGAGAATGAATCCTTAGATGAACCTAGGATTGTGCCTCTGTTACAAAATTAAGCAGGTGTGAAGAAGAGAAAGAGAGAAACTGTTAGTATCTGAAGGCAAGAATAACAAACTCATGTTCTATTAGACATCAGAGAATCCAAAAGGAGACAAGATATTTGGAACCAGACCTCATTATTTTCATATCTCCAAAATTACTTTTTGTTTCGTGTTCTGGGAATTCCTTTTACTGCATGGCCAGCAGGTCAAGGGATGTGATTCTCCCCCTCTGCACCACTCTTGTGCACCCTACATGGAGCACTGCATTCAGCTTTGGTACCCGACATAAGGAGGGCATGGAGCTGCTGGAGTGAGTCCAGAGGAGGTCACAAAGATGTTCAGAGGGCTGGAGCACCCCTCTGATGGAGGCAGGCTGAGGGAGCTGGGTCTGTTCAGCCTGGAGAAGAGAAAGCTCTGGACACCCTACAGCATCCTTCCAGTGTGTAAAGAGGGCCTACAGGAGAACTGGAGAGGGACTATTTACAAGGGCATAGAATGATAGGATAAGAGGAAAGGCTTTAAACTGGAAGAGATAATTCTTAATTAGACATTTGGAATAAATTCCTTACTCTGTGGGTAGTGAGGCACCTGGAAGAGGTCGACCAGAGAAGCTGTGGTTGCCTGGTTGGATGGGGTTTTAAGCAACCCAGTATAGTGGAAAGTGTCCCTAGCCATGGCGAGGGGTTTGGAACTAGATGTTTTTTTAAGGTCCCTTCCAACACACACCACTTTAAGATTCTATGATTCTATGACATGGGGAAAAAAATCTTACTTTAAGTAGATGTCAACAGTAGGACAAATTATTTTTATACTAAATATAAAACACAGCTCTGTACCAGCTACTGAGAAAAAAATTAACTGTATCCCAGAATCTGGTATGTGGAGAATATGGGTTTTATGTTATAGCATAAAGTTGGAGAGGGAGGATTTGACTTCTGTGATTTGCCTATGTCTGTGTTAAAACCACACACATGATACTGCATGTGAATTACTCTTTAAAATTTTACCAATACTGAGATTTCTGAAAGAAGAATATGCTATTTAAAATAGTTGTCCTCTCAGGTAAATTGTATGAGAAATGTTTTGGTGAAGTTTACCAGTCTTACGGCTGTTCAAATTTTTCATGATCATTAAGTGGTTGAAGCTTGAAAAGGTGATCACACTCTGACTGGTTCCTGGGGTAAACATAGGGATACTCATTGTAATAGAGTGATTTCATGAAAAGTAAATACTTCTTAGAGTTAATATAAAGCGAAATTAAGTGCATATGTAGTTGATTAAGTTACAAATCCTGGGACATAAACAATGAACATCATGGGTGGGAGCTGAACAATGCTCTTGAGTCATCAGCAACACAACCACAAGTTTTGTATGCAGAAGACACAGAACTGACTCTCTGGCTAAAGGCAATTTTGTCTTGGCTGCAGAAGGGTTGTGAGGATTCCTACTAGGAGGAAGACACAGCACTGAAAAGGGCTTTGTTATCTCCTCTTGAGCAGTTGGGACATTGCCTCGACTCAGATGTAGTGGTATGTGTTCATGCCTATGTGCTGAGACTGGAAAGCAGTCCTATTCAGGACTGCATATGACAGAGCTTGGCCAGTGCACGGCATATCCTTCCCACTTAAGTAGAGCTTGTTCTCAAAAGCCCAGTATTCACAGGAGCTCCTGGCCAAGAGTTGAGTGCCAGCTTGTAACAAATCTGAGGCTTCAAACAATGGATAATCAATGAAGCTAGAGATGAACAATACCCATGTTGTTGCATGCTATTCCCAGTGTTTTCCTAGATGCTTGCAGTGTTTTTAGACCATCTCTATCTGTCGTAAAAACTTACTGCATTGTGCTGAATCCTTACGGCACAGCAATTTTTACTCGACTGAGGTTTCAGTTTACTTAATTGCCTAAGCTAAGAGAGACATATAGTTACTGATGTGTGAAGTGGTTCAGTTTTTGTTTGGTTCCATATTTGGCTGTTCTCTGCCTGTCTGTAACCCTGCTGCTCATATAGGTACTGGGATTATTTTCCCAGCACCTTGTGCTAGGTGGATTTTTGTACTGACTAGCTGCCAGTAGTAATTGTCCAGCAATGGTATAAAAAGTTGCAGAGTCTCAGTGGAGTTATTGTAGTCTAACATCTTGTCTCTGAAAATACCCAAATAGTAAAGAAAATGAGACTACAGCTGCAAATGAGAAAAGTAACAACAGGATCACCGATAGTAATTTCCATAAAAGTAGGAATCAGGTCAGGTTTTAGTGTGATGTGTAAATGTAGAGAAGAAAAAAAAGAACGCAGATCTGAAAGGCAATGCAGATGTTAGTATTTTGCAGTAGTTTCTTTCCTTCCTCCCTGTCATCCTTTCTGTGTAGTTCTGAAATTCTCCTCTGCCTGTAACAAAAAATTCTGTTTTCTTTCAATTCCCCACATTGCATTCTGAGATATAGAGGCAATATTAATTGTTTCAGGATCTCTAGTAGCCAGGGCATCTTAACTGGGATAAAAAAAAGACAACATTTGGCTCATACTATGGACACGGACAGTCTTGTATAAAATTTGTTAGACAGCCATGATTTACTAGAAAAAGAATAATTCTTCCATGCCTAATGGCTTCTGCCAGATGTTTAAATACAGCTGTTATTTTCATTATATATTATATGAAGACCAGTCTTGTTGCAGAAACAGAATACAAATAGTTTCCTTGACTGAAAAGAAAGTGTTGTGTGAATAAAATTACAGACTCAAGCTGCAAAGCCTGGTTAATGCACTTTGTGTTCCTGGGCTTCAGAGTTCATTCCGTTGAACACCTTGTCTTATGGTTACAGAGTTTATTGTCTCCAAAAGCCATTCAACACAAGTTATTCAAAGTGATAATATGATCAGCAAGTTCAGGGAAAAGAAAGGTAATATTACCCTCTTTAGTTCTAGACCATCTACGAAAGATTCTTATAATTGATTGGAGAATGAAATTAAAATACTGTGGAACCCCTGCCTGTTCCATCAGCACAAAGTCTGTTAATTGATTTCAACAAGTGCCTCGAGCACCACTGGCATCTCTTTTTTGCTATTATCTAGTGAGGATTTTCTCACTGAGGTTATTACCAAGTCTCTTTTAGAGGGCCACAGCAGAAAATCTGGTTTTGGATCTGAACTAGCAAACTCCAGGTCTTTGTGGAAAAGAAGTTAAAGGGTTAGTATCTACTAAAGATAATTTTAATGACTATTTTATTTAGTAGCAATTCTGTGTTCCACATAGTATAAATAAATAGGCACTGTGCTTTTCTGTGGATTCAAAAAGAGTACTTTATTGCCTTGAGGTAGTTGCTGTGTGAATCAGACCTGACACAGGAAGGGTGACTACAAGTCCTCAGAGATGGGGCAGGTGAGCATGATGTGTGGGGGGAGGTTGTAAATAACTTCTGCTCTTCAGGTGAATTAAGAGTGAGAGGGAGTGGCGTGGAGGGGCTGAGAGGGAGTAGCTGGAAGCTAATTGAAAGCAGCAACTTTTGAGTAGGGCTAGAAGAGAGGAGTTTGTAAGGTTTGTGGTCTGAGGCAAAAGAGCTTTATGAAGTGTGCACTGAGTCCATGTGGAATTAAGGAAGCATACAGCAGAATTCCACAGTGTTCACAAAACGCCTACTGAGGCTTCACAGACATTATACAGTGCCCCGGTTAGCCTTGTTAACTTTATTGAGTGTGCTTCGAGGACATGCAGACTTTCAAAGTATGTGAAAACCACTTTTAATAATTAATTGGCTTACTCTCTCCTACCTATTGTTTCATATCTAATAAAAGGCAACAGCAAGTCATTGCCAAAGAAAACAGATACAATAATATTTAGGTTAGTTTGGTTTGAGATATGACAGGTTAAAAAGGATCTCCCCAAAGATCTTGGAATTTAAATAATCCCCATTTTTTGTCCTGTCTTATTTCTCCCATGACTATCATAGGATGTGCTCTTAAACTAAATTTTCCCCTATCTAGTAAGTAGTTTCAGGAAGATCAGTCCATTTTTAGAGTGCTTCTATATGAACTAATCTATAACTGGAAGCATGTTTCAACTTTACTGTGTCAGGGACATGCTGAAATTTCCAAGTGAAAAAATGACTTCTTCCTTAAGCAGAGCAGCTATCATCCACATTATCGTCTACATCCCTGCACACATGGTGTGGCATAGGAAATGACACACTATTATTAGATGGCTGTTAAGATGGATGCAGGGAAATGGCAAGGTTGCTGGCATGGCCTCAAAGACAGACATCCGCAGATGTTCTGTAGTCACTTCAGTGCACGTAGTTAAAGGGTGCCGTTGTGTGCTTGGGGAAATTTTTGCTTAACCAGAGAACATTTAAGTTTGGAGGAGGTCATGAATATGTTTCCAAAGGTAGAAGGGAGGAGCAGCAAGCTTAGAGGGAAGGAAAGCCATTCAGGTTTTCAAGAGACCAAGAGGAGCAAGGCAGAAACAAAGAATCAGACTTCATCTGCCTCCCACAGTAAGGAGGTGGCTAATGTGGTGTCACATGCTGTTGTGGTCTTATGCAAAGCATAGCCTGATTAGACCTTAAAATGGGATCCAAAGGTGCCACTTCTTGAACTTGTCAAGATGACACCCTGTGCAGAAGATAAATAATTGATGGATCAATTCAGAGAGAGGCCATGTGGAAGTTAAAGTATCAGAGGTGATCAAGGTCAATGTGTCTCAGGGAATCTTTTCAAGAAGGGTTACAACACAGAACTGTCATGAGATAATCACCTAGATCAACATCAGAACTGGGATCATTGTGTGCTGGGAAATGCTGCTTAGGGCAGGAAAAAGGCTCTGGCCTCTCTGTTCTGCTCTCTGCTCTGCATGTTCTGCCTGTTGGTAAGATTCAACAACTTTTTCTCTTTAGGCAGTGTTTCACAGTCATGTGCTTTTGCATGCTCTGCACACAAAACAGCCACTGAGGTCTTCCCAGAGGATCGAGTGATGCAGGTGCACTTGTACTTAACTACTGCTGTTTTAGAGTCAGACAGCTCCTCACAGCAGGTTATCTGTTTGGTCGCACTATCCCATTGACTGTGGCATTATTCCTGGTAGCCAGAACTATCCATACTGCCCATGTTTGTCTGCAGATTCAAGCAAAGCCCACGGAAAGGTGTCATTCTGCAATCACAAGTGACTGTGCATGTTACCTATGATCATATCGTGACACCTCTTAGTGATACATCCACATCTGGTGGTAGTCACTGGGAGAGACTAGAGACAGAAAAGTCAGAAAACCATAGGTAACAAGTGCTTATGTATTATGTACTGTGTGATATTAAGAACTAGGAGCAGGAAGACACAGTGACACAACAGTTAACAGGAGCCTAAAGCATTACTGTCTTACTTGCTGATAGAGATGACTTGTTTCTCACCTACACAAAGGAAAATTATAGATGAATCTGTCATAGGTAGAACTTTTGCCATTTTTAAGATGCAGGTCAGAGCAGTTACACCTGTTGACACACAATTCTGTGGTATCAATAGTCTCAGCATGCAGTGTCGTCCTTGTTTTGTCGTACTTCTGTGGCAGAGTCTGTCACAGCTACCCAGAACACTGTGAGAAGTGCAGAAGTTCAGAAGCCAGGGTCAGGACCTCTGAAATCTGGTGTGGAGATCACTGCAGAGAATTTAAAAGGTGCGCTACCAAATGAAAAGTACAGAAATCACTGTGCACCAAGCTACGCTGTGCACAAACAGAATTATATGTGTTATGCAGAGTAAAGACAGAAAATGGTGAGTTCTTCTTCCAACCAACACTTTTTATGTTATCATGGTGCATAAAATAATGGGGGAGGAGCATATATATATGCAATATTGGCCATTGAGAGGGACAAAATCTTACCTCACATCTGTAGTCTGTTACTATCCTCTCTTCTGATCTTCCAAACCAGTGCCAGGGTGTGCTGGCACTGCTCCTGCGGACTCAGCAACAGAAAACAAGAGACCACACTCTTGCCATGAGTATTACTGTGCCTCTCTGACAGCACTTCAACATCAGCCCAGATGTGTAAGGATCAAAAGGACTTAAATTTAAGAAACCCAGGGTTTGGAAATGTGCTTCTGATATTCTAACAACATCTTTAAATCTCAGATCTACTATTTGACTTCGTAGTAGGCTAAGGACAAATTTTGTGTCCTGCTAGCAAAGAAATTTCACCACGTGTTTCCCAGGTATGTTATATTTTGCCGGCTTAAAATGATTTATGAACAAGTAAAACTTGTTACAAGTAGAAACTATGCAGGAGGGAGTGGAGAAGTACAGATTGTTAAAAAAATAATCCAGAGGAAGGTGTATTAGCAGGTTCAGATGGGGTCAGATGTGCATTGTCAGTGCTCTAACAGCTTACAGATTTCTTACATTTACACACTTAAGGGAACGACATTCTACAGTATCAGTGGGAAATTGAAACTCACTTCCATTCTTCAGAGCTGTAAGAGAATTTTTTTGAGCAGTATAATTTTGGGAGTAATTTCCCCTTTTGAAGAAAAAGAAAGGAGCATGGACAGATCTTGTTTTGAAATAAATCTGAAGGTTTAAAGTTTGCTAAAATAACAATTTTACTGAACATGCATAGTTCAAATCTTATTATGTTCCACACAAAACCGTCTAGAAAGTCCCTTGATGAGATTTTGTTTAGGATTAGGAATTATCCTTCCTTGGAGCAGGAGAATGCTGTAAATCTTCCACATCATTCCTGTATGATTCTGTGCTGGAAAATGCTTTGATGCTTTTAAAAATGAAATGGTATCTACAGAGAGTTTTCAGATGCACTCAAACTCCAAAAGTTGGTACGAATTACCTGACTTGTCTAAAGTGAATGCAACTATACATAAAATTACTTACTTCAGTCTCACATACTTGCATGATCAGATCTAGGAATTCTGGGGTTTTGAGTGAGTAGTACCATCTTCCTTTATGTAATTAAGCAGTGCTGCTACAATGAAACATGTACACTTGCATGTTCATGTATCACTAAGAATAATATTTCAACAATATAAAATTGCATACCCTACTGTATCAAAAACATTCTTAGAGCTCAGGATCACCTGTATGCTGGGGATGTGATACCTAATCTGAATCTATTTTTGGTAATAGCTGATATAAAGTGTCAGTGTAATAACTGAACAGTGGTTTGAAGCACCTTAAAAAGGAAATATATTCTGAAGTAGAAACTCTTGGCTAACTTGCATTTTCCAAGGCTGATGTATTTAAAGAGGTATTTCATTATAATACAATATTTCAAATTCTAAGTAGTCTTTTTTAGAAGGGATGCGTAACAATGTCAAATGTTGCAGCTGATAGCATAGCCTTACCCTGCACAACATATTTATTAGTGGAATTCTTTGTCCTCTTGCTCTTGCTGGAGCGTCAGTTTGAAGAGTAACACATCTGTAATAAAGTCAGGTTGCTTTTTTATCTGCAGCTGATGGTGACACTCTTAAGAAAGGGCCGAATTCATACCTACAAATAAATTTGTCAACAAAATATGAGCATGCGAGACAACAGTTCAGTCACATTTCACTTTCATTTTTTCTCTTTTGTGCTAGGGAGTAACTTTCAAGTGTCAGCTCTTTCAGCTGAGTGTCAGCCTTTTTATAATTTGCTGCAGCATGTCAACCCCCTTAGAATTACCATACGTTAGCTGTTTACCCTGTCGACTGAAAGCATGCGCATTGAGCTGCTCCCCTTTGCCCTACCTGTGTTGCTCCTGGTGACAACCAAGGTGTTATTTCAGCTGATTCGGCCACGATCGGGAATGCCCCAGGTGTATTTGCTGTGGCTGTGCAGAGTCTGGGAAGGTCAGTCAGTCACAGAGCCAGGCAGCGGGAGGAATCAGGCTGGGTGGTGGATGTGCTTGGCAGGCTGGCTAGTGAGCAGCAAGACTTACAGGCCTAATCCCTTCCTTCCTTCTCTGGATATTTAGGCAACCAGGAGACAATTACACTGTAGGTTGTGTGATCTCCGTGGGAATTTGCTTCTGAGAAGTCCTGGCTACGGAAGCAGGAGAATCTGTTTATTTTAATGTCTGCCTGAGTTTTTGACTAATGCTACTGCTCTAGGATGCTATCATGCAGCAGATATTTGAAATACTGTAATAACCCTAATTTTCCCTGTTCCTCACTGTCAAAAAGAAGAGGGTTTTACTCATGGCAAGCCCTGTGTTAATAATGGTAATGTGCTAGTGTGTATCCAGTTTTGGACTGTATCCTGTGGCTGGTTCCTGACTGTGAACCAGAGCTTTTGCTGGCATTTTCCTGTGTCTGACATTCAATTTGGACCTGTACTGCAGAGGGAAACAGTAGTAAGCTAGTAACGGAGTGCCAGATAGTAAGAGGATGACAAGTCTTTTCCAGTCTTGTGTGAATGCTATTGAATGAGCAGTCAGTGTGCTAGGGGCCAGTGAGCCAACAAATATGTTCAGCGTTCCCAGAAAATAGTCTTCAGAATAGTAGGAGGTGTGATTATGAAGGGGAAGCATTTGAAAGCTATAGATAGTGGAGTTAGGCAGGAGAAGTGAGCTGGCAGGAAGGCGTTTTGGAGCAAAATGGGGCTCTGTGTAAGCCTTTCCCACAGCAGCTCTGCCCATCCAGCCTCACATCCCGCTAGCGTGGAGCTGATGGGGGCAGGAGACTGCCAGCGTGTTTCCCTGTAGGAAAAGAGGAATGAAGGTTATAGGGAAGTGTCAAGGGGACACACACACGGTATGGACGCAAAGAAGTCTGAGCAAGGGGTATCTCTGCCAAGACTGCAGTTGTAGCAGTGACCAGGATTGACTGTGTATTTCAGCTGCTTCTGCCAATTCTCTGCATACGGTGAAAGTGAGTTCTTTAAAGCTGAATTGTCTGACAATCTCTCCTTTTATACTTAGGTGTATTATTTACCAATTTTGAAAATGGTTCAGTAGGGGATAACTAGTGTTCTGAGATCATGATGGGTCTAGTCAGCTTTCCAGAGTAGAGCAATTACTGTGTGAATAGAGGTGAACCTGACGGACAGGTCAGGTGGCTGCTCTCTCTAACCTGAGCATTAATTCGCTCTTGTTTGTGTGCACACTTCTTCTCCGTGATTAGCCTCAATGGAAATGCCATCGTCAGGGTCCTGCTGGCAGCAGCAACTTAATAGGCAAAATGGAGGGGGTTAGGTGTTCTTCTGTCTTTTTCATTTTTCATTAAATAAGGCAAAATACACAATAAGTGAAGTCTGATTTGCATGGAAATTTGTATGCATGTATAATAGATCTGAATGTTAATGTGGGAAATTACTTTCTTGCAACTCCATGGCCTGTATGTTTGATTTTTTAGAATTATTTGTTTCTTTGTAACTTTCTGATAAGTTTCTGTTGCAAAATAGTGCATCAAAATTCCTTGAGAAGTACTCAAGCACTTGTGGCCTAGTAGATAAGGATGTTGTTGCCTTCTATTGGGAAGTACTTTTTTATTAAAATCCATTGGCAGCTTTTCGATAAATTCCTCTTTTCTCCCTCTGTCAAATGCATTATTACAAGGATAACAATGAATGCTGTCATTAAGAAATACCATGCATTTAATAGCCATAATTTAAAATTTTTATTCCATAGGCAAATGTCTCTGTGTGTCTGTATGTGTAAAAGCCAGTTTTCATTGGATTTTGAATGCAGCTAAGTCTTGCAATGAACTAGCAAATATCCTTTGTTTAAACTTAACAATGATTGTATTTGATATTTTCAGAATTAATTTTTATAGCAATTTTCATTATATTGCTGTTGTGTTCTGGGTACAATAGGGCAGCTTACTTGCAGCTGAATTAAAATCTGTGGTTTAATAGCACTTTGACTTGCCTAGGCAATAAACTATCTCCCACAAATGGAGGTGCTATCAAGGTAAAACATGTTAAGTTAATTCTGTAACAAATCCCTGGGTTGCTGATGGAAAATATTTCAGAAGAATTACTCCCTGCTATGCGTGGAGGCTTCATGAATTTCAGGATAATGGAGATAACACTCTCTAAGGGGTCTGCTGAAATATACCCTTTCTTGAAGCACTGTCTGAATTCTTCTTGGAAGTATTTGTGGATCAGAACTAACTACACTTTCATTTGCTCTGCTTTAACAAAAGGTGTAATTTTAAACTGACTTTAGGAATTTGGGAAAAAATCCTGTGTGGATACACTTAATTCAGTTAAACCTAGCTAACACAAATTTAATATGCATGGCTAATTTATAGATACAAGCTAAGCTAACAGAGTAAGTTTTTAACTGTTTACATAAATCAGTTTTTAAACAGACAAGGAAAAACTTTCATATAGTACAAGATTGAGAAGATTGGGACTGTTTACCTTGGAGAGGAAATGAATCAGAAGTGAGACGATGAAAGGTTACAGACAACGAAGGTGTAGGCTTTACAGAGCAAGAAATGCTACTTCTACCATCAGGGAAGAATAAGGAACATTTGATGAAGGTTAAAAGAGATAAAGTCAAAAGTAAGTCAGAAGAAATGCTCTGCCGTTGCTGATAGAAGTTGAAGTTGCTGGATGACTCTAAGGGCACGAGTTTAACAGGGTAGGCTTAGGGACACGATTTAAGGGTCAATTTAGCAGTGTTAACTGTTGGGCTTCATGATCTTAGATGTCTTTTCCAACCTAAGTGATTCTAGGATTCTATCCAATTGCAATGGTAGGGATTAAAAAATTAAAAAGAATGGTGGAAAAGGTAAATGCTTGTTTGTTTGAAGCAGCTCTGTTATTGATAAGGTCAATTTTTCTCCATATTTAGCTGCTTGTGCAATCTCGTTGCCATATTGTGTCTGGCTAGATCTCCAGTACTAATTTCTTGTTACTGTACAGATTACCACAATTGTGCCCATTTCCTTCCAAAATCTCATAATGTCTGCTTATTCCCTAAAAGCCACAGCAGACTCTTTTGTGGTCTCATTAGGACTTTGAATCACTGCATTTCAGTGATTCTAAACAACAAATGCCACAAATTTGTCTCTAAAGGTGACTGTCTCTCCCACTCATGTGGATAATAGCAAGTACCTTTGTCTAGTTAGCAGAGTATAGGTTTGGAAATGTATAGATTATATATAAGAGTATATATATAAGAGTATAAGACAGGTTTGGAAAACTTTCAGTGTTGCATAGTGCTTGGTTCTTGGGAATGGGAGTGCATCACAGGACAAGGTGGTTTGTTCATGATTGTAGCTGCCAATCAAACGAACTGGGATGACAGAACTCTCCAGAGGACTCCTGGCTAATATCACAGTCTAATGGAAGGGCCCCTGTAAATTGCCACGGAGAAGCAATGCAGACAGAGCAGGAAAATTAAGATGACCTGTTCTCACCCGCTGCCACACCCTGGTGACTCTAGTCTCCTAGAAATATCCTGGCACCTCTTGAACACACTTCCTAGAGCCTAAAGGGGACTGTATTTTGCTGAGCAAACACAAGAGCCTAGAACCAGGCTTTTGAGTTGAATTTGTGGAGACCTTGGGAAAGACTGCAGTGCAGAGTTAACCAGCATTTCTGGATTGGCCCCTTTCAGCCTAAGTGAGCTTTGTGCTACATGGATAAGAGATCTGGAGAGTGACATCTTTTTCATGTGGATTCCAGTCTTTTTGTTGCTTACTGCTCTTCAGCAGATGCTGAGAGTGGTTCTGCTGCCTCTTGGCTCTCCTTAATCAGCAGCTGCTGCTTTTTATCTTTGGAAGCAGCCTAATCATCTCCCCTGATGGTTAGCGAGGTTGTTCTGGGACCCAGATGCTACCTGAATCTTCTGTGTCGCTGGTGCAGACTGAGCAGCCCAAGAATGAGTGAGCTGTGCTATTTCCTTTGTCTCACGTGCTCAGCTAACTTTGCCAGGTTTTTGATCCACACACGAGTTCTCTCACTTTTTGCTGTTTATGATAGAATGAGGTCACAAGTTAGGTCTGAGGCCATTTAATCGTTCACTTTGTCTCAATCACTTACCCTCATATCCCAACATCCTTAGTCAAGCCTACAGTATCAGTAGACTAATTGTACTATGGTGGAAAGACCTGACATGCAAATCTGCCATTGCTCATTATTGTGACCTGCTTTGTGCACCAAGTCTTCTGTCTCTGAAACTATGTACTCCACAGAGTCACAGCTTGGTGACAATGACCCAGTTAAGCTCAAAGTCTGAAAAGTTCCCCCTATTTTTCTCTCTTCCCCCTTTTTTTCCCCTTGGTTTTCTTTATTTTTTTGTTTGTTATTATTCTATTTTTCTTCATTAATGTAAGTGAGGGCTAGGTACTGGACAAGAGAGAGTTAAGATTAACTTTTTGTCTACTACTTTCTTCTCCTCCTCTACATTTCTTTTAGTCCCTCTTTGTGGATCTCTGAGGATGCAGCTTCAACTGATCCAGCAGACTGGAGGGAGAGTTAATGGGTCAGTGGGGGAGGTGAGCTGGTTAAAAGAATATTTCAAAAAATATTTCCTTAGAAAAGTTTCAGATTTGATCTTATTTCGGTAACTCAGAGACAAGTTCTCACAGCCAGATATGGATTCATGGCAAGCTGAACAGGAGCCTGTTACGTGAAGATACTCCTTGCAGGAAAGTCTGATACCCTTGCACTTTGGCACTTGGTGTGGAGCCAAGACTTTCAGAACTGTGTAAGTCCTAGAAGTAAATGGTGCTTACCTTTTAGGTCCTCAGGAAAAAGCCTAGAGATTTCAAAAGGTCAGATAGCTCTGGAGAGGCAGTAGAATCAAAGGTGTGAAAGCTCTGGTTACACAGTCGATGGCAGTGTGGCTGCCAGGAGCGTACTCAGCCCTCCTGGAGCCCTGGCCTTGGGAGTGTGACAGCTGCTTGGAATAAATGGCATGTTCCTCAGGCTCATGGCTACTGTTGACATCAATACCAGTTTCCCTCAGGCTCAGGGAAATGGTGGGGATCACCTCCCTCCCAAAGCAGAAGCCTGCAGACTGTTCTAGTCATATGGTAGAGGCAACTTTAAAAATTTTATTCTATTTGTTAAAATACTGCTTCAATCTAAAGGAAGATGAAAGCAAACAGAAAATAATTCCTGGTGAACATGAACTGCTTTCTTCTGGCTGGCTCCAAAGGGGAGCCTGAGAACAGCTTGCCAGCTGCACTGGGGAGCATCTTTTCCCATTAAAGGGATGCAGCAATGCATTTCTCTTCCCAGCTGGCATTCACTGCAGCTCATATTTATGGCACTTCCTGGTGGAAGCAGAGCTCTCCAGAGGACTCCTGGCTAATAACACAATATAATGGAAGTGCCCCTGTGCTGAGTTATGCTGAGGATGGAAGCCTTACAGCTTGCACTGAACAGTCAGGCCCTGCAAGTAAAAGCTGTAATGATTCATTTCTTTCGTGGATGGACTGTAGAGAGGCATGTGTAACATACAGTTACAACTAGGACGACAGTAAAACCAATATAAAACAAAACCATGCCAGTAAAAGGAACACTAAAAAAATGTCAGTGATGGAATAAAGCAAAGGTGATACATGGCTCATTCTACGACCAGGAAGTGTTTGTCAGTCTTTCTCATGGGAATATTAGGTTGTAATTCTGAGATAAATAACATTAATACTAAAATAGAGTTTTGTGCCTGTATGCAAATACAGGATTCAGGAGGGTGGTAGTTTTAGAAAAGCTCTTTTCTGATGCTTACCTATGGCTCTTTTTGAAATATTGTTTCCACACTAAAATATACTGCAAGTATAAGTCTATGTCTTGTATTTAGATCTAATGTTACAATGACTGTAAAATAACCCATTTAGAATAATATGCAATCGAACTCCATTAATATTGTGTTGTAGCCTAAAATTTCTGCTGTTGTGAGGTTATTTTTATGTAAATAGAGAAGTCTGGATTGTAAAGTAAACAATTTCCATTCTGTATTCAGCAACTGAACGATATTTCTTTTTGACACTTTTGCAAAACGTGTTACACAGGATTAGTAAAAAAATCACTCACTGGAGCTTTTATATTTAATTTCACATGGCTAGGCTAACTGAAAGAGGCACTACTATGTTTGAAATACAATATTTTCTTTCTTTGGAGAGAGAGATGTTACCTATGATTTGCTTACTTGTGGTTATTGGATGTTACTGGAAATGCCAACATTTTGGAGATGAAATTAATAAAATTGAGGTACAATAAGCAGGAAAAAATATAAAAGAGAAAAAATGTGTGTTCCTATAAAAATCTTGTTGTAGGTCCTAGTATAGCTATGTGTCATTCTTTAGCTACTGAAATGACACAAGTAGGTAATTGGAAAATGCCTAGGTTTTCTGACTCCCTGGGATACTAATAATCATGCTTCTGGTACAAACACTGAATGTCATGGTCTTGCCAACCCAGCCTGCTGCTGATGTGATACTGGTACCATCAAATTTGAGGCCATACCAAATGTGGTTAGATGCTGTCACAGTAAATTTAACTCTCATCCATTAGGGAAATAGTCCAGGTGAAAGGTCACTTCCAACATCAAAGTGGCCATTTAATGCTTTTATTTCCTCTAATTGAAAATGATAATCAATGAGAATCATTTATAAAACTTGTCCAGAGTAGTGATTCTCTACTTAAAATGACATCTTCTGCCTAAGACTCCATAATTGCAATCAGGCTGATGCCATATGATCATAATGTGATTCAGAACTTAATGATGTGTATGGTTAACCTGTTTGCAGTACTTGCCAAATAGACCTAAGCAGGTTTTTACTCTGATAGAAACTTCATTGTTTTTGGCCTTTTGTCATCCTAGGATTTGCATAAAGTATTTCCTTCTCTGGAATTAGGTGCTTGAGTAAAACATTACATGGGCCTGCTTAACTATTCATCTGTGCCACGATAGCAATTAAGGTCTGTGTAAGTAAACCTTCTGTTTCAAAGGTCACTAATTTTCTATACATGATACAGCTCAGAGATCCTGTTACTAAAATAATTGGGAGCTAGACGTACTCATTTATGAGGGAGGATTAAAAATACTGAAAATCTAAAGATTAGCTAAGTGGTGACTAGGAAAGGTTGTGATATAAGTCTTCCTCTTGGTGGTTTTGTTTGTACTGTATATTTGGCTGAAGGCTTTTGGCTTTTGTTTCAAGAAAGTCAAACTAGATGTTCTAGTCACCCTTCTGGTATTAAAGTCAATACATCCTACTTGCCTACTTCTTTAAAACCTGAGGAAAAATATGTTTTTTTTTCCTGTGGAGAAATATTTTACCCTGCAGACAAACCAAGGGGGCCAGTTGTGCTGTAAGGCTTGAGGATGTAAAGGACATTTGGGTGGTGATGCAGCTCCAGGGTGACAGCCCTGCCACTACATTGTTTTTCCAGGTCAGAGTGGAATCTGTGCCAGGCACTGTTTGTTCCACGTGGAGGCTGCTTTGCAATGGTGTCACTTCACTGCTTTAACAGATCACTCTTTGCCCTGATGGAAAATATTCTTAGTCCTGGCTCTCCTTTACATCAATTCCAACTCGCCTGTATGGGAGTTACTTTGGTTTTACAGATGTAACAGGGGTAGGCTGCATTTCATTAACTTTATGAAGATTATGATAAGGTGAAAAAAGGTTTGTGTGGCAGAAGCTTTTCTCACTGATGAGGTTGATTCAACAGTAATTCCTCATATGGATCTGTTTTGGATTTGGCTGCTTCTGTTGGCAGCACAATTAGTTCTGTAGCATCTGGAAAATGGCCGTGCATCATACATTATCATTATAATAATACTTATTGCTGTGTACTATTTATCTGTAGCAGTGCCCACTCTTTGTTGGGGCTTTCCAAAATGTAAGAATATATTTACTCTGAAGTAATCACAACCTAAATAATCACTAACTTACCAAAATTTAGAAATTAACCAGTAGTGCCAACTAGATCCATAGAGGATATTTGATGGCATGGCTCAGAGTACATCAATTAAGAATTGCTGATAAGAATCCAACACAGTAAGTAACAAATTAATGGAAGGGCAAGCAGTGGAGCTTCTTGCAATATTTCAGTGTTATAAAGCTCCATTTCTAAATTAAGAGAGTGTGCATAACCAGACTTTCAACTTGTTACTGATCCAAAAATTAATGTTGCGCATTAAACACTATGGGACAGTGTCATCTTTGTGAGGAAACCACGTGAAGAACTGTGCAGGAGAAAGCAATGTTTTCTTTGGCAATTAAAAAATAGGTATCTGTTTGAACTTGTGCAGCAGCTGAAGTGTGAGGAAAGCAGAGGTAAACTGGTCAAAAGCAAAGGAGAATAAATGGAACTGGGCCTTAATGCAAATGGGGTGAGGACTTCAGTGCCTGGCTTCTATGCCACAGTAGTTAATATTTTTGCATCACATTTTCCTAAAAATTGATCAGCACTCTGAAGCATGATAAACAAATTCACAAACAAAATGGAGCTGAAGAATTCTGTTAAACAATATTCTGCAGAGCACAGATTCACTTTTGCTTTTTCAGCAAAGAGGAGTTTAAACCATCACATTAAGCACGTCTCCTGTTGGATTTGTTTTAGTTTTCTGTTAGATATTTCTGTCAATGAGTGTAAGTTCTCTTCCCCTTAAGACTTCTGTTGACTGACAGAAACCATCTGGTTAGATATTTTTATGCCTGTTTAACTGATAATCAAGATTGAATTCTATTGAGAAAATCTGACTTGCCTGTTAGTAAACCGTATTTCTCCATTAAACTCTGAAGTCTAGAGTACAGACAGAAACACATTCCTGACCTGTAATAAAACTGGCAACCTTTACTTTCTGCTGGTATCTGTAAGTACACCCTCTTTAATCATGGTCTAATTGAGGCTTTGGTATTAGAAGGGAAGAGGAGACTGTAAGAGCCTGAAGGGACAGTTTATCTTAAAATGCCAAGAAAAATTCCAGGGCTTCCTAACACACAGAGCAAAATGAGTTATGTTCACCTGTGGGGAAGGGAAATTCAGTGGTTATGGTAGACTTTGCAGTTCAAGTCATGAAACAGGATCCCAGTGATGAATATGGCTTCGGAGTGATGAATGATTTATGAATGACTTTTGCTTTTTAGCTTCTGGAGGAATCTTCTTTTCAAGACTTTTCTTATGCTCTGCCCGCCACCTTTCTGTAAAGGGATATTTGCAAGTATGACAAAATACCTTGATTATTAGAACTGAAGGTTTAGGGGAAGAAAAAACCCCAAGTGCTGTAAAAGTAGGAATTTAATCATAAGAGTTAGCAGGAATGTGCCTAAGGCTTTTCTTTTTCTCCCCCCACCCCATCTGCATATCTCTAAAGGGTGTGTACAGTGGAAAACTTACTTGTCTCTCCTATATGCCTTGTGTTCTTGTTGTCTTCCCAGCCTGAATGGGAAGCATGTTGGGCAGTAATTAAGTTCAGAATGAGAAGTAGGGGAAGGACAAGTTGTAGATTGGGAGGTATCAGGGATTTGAATACAACAGTGGCTGGTCACAGCTGTCTATTGCTGTCATGCTAGTAAAGCAGTAACTTTTAGTTTGCAGACTCCCAGGTTTTTGTTAATAGCTTTTGCAGGTGGTCATTGCCTTCTCTCTAACACAGAACGTAACTAAACCACGTAAAAGGCCATAAAGTTATCGGGGAGCCTGCATCTAACCTGGAAAAATTGTAGGAATCTGAAAGGATAGGTGGTGCATGGCTGGGCAGTCGAATAAACTTGGCCCAGGAAACTGCCAAGTAATTAAAAGAAGGATCTGTGATCTAGTCCGTGGTCAGTGCAATTGTCCTGGAGATGCATCTGTGTGCAGAAACGTGCATGAGGAAATCCTTGCAACTGTAAGCAAAATCCCAATAATTCCCTGTGTTATTTTGTTTGAGACAAGGGGCTCCTTGTAAGTGAGCTACGTGGCAGATTTCCCTCTCCCTGACTGGGAGCTGCAATAAGTAATCACACAGCTTCTGGTTGTTCTGCTGCAATCACCAAGGTTTAGATTGCAGCTAAGCATTATCCTCGCAAGGCTTAATGTTGAAAGACAGGTATTTCCTACCGCTGCAGCATAAGCACCAACATTCCTGTTTGAAATGGGTTATGTTTGTGCGTGTAAGAATTTTATTTATGGCTGTTGTCTGAAGTGTTGCATCTCCTGCTCTGTCTTCACAAATGTGGCATTTGTGTTTGTTTCAGGGCTGAGGGATATATTTGTAAGGATGAGGATGGCTTTGGTTGGCTTCATTTGTATGGAAGTTTTTGTCAAGCACAGCTAAGGTTTGAATTTAGAGTGTAGTAGCCCTGTGCTAAATGGGTGATTCTGCCCCCAGAGTGACTCTGTAGCTCAGATCAGGTGGAAAACAGGGTCTTAGCACAGAGTAAAAAAGCCCAGGTGAAAATTAATGCAGAATATCTATAACTTGCTCCTTTCCCAACTAGAAAAACCCTAGACAAATTTACTCTTTAGCCATCAGGCAAACAGAGACTCTCTTTCCTTGGTTTCCTCCTTATATTACAAACTCTTTGTAAATATTTCCTTTGGCTTTAAATGCAACATTTAATAGTCTTAGTATTTTTTTTTTTAATGTAAAGGGACAGTTTCTTGTAGTTTAAATGGAACCAGTCATGATGCTGGCTTATTGCTTGCTTTGTATAGGGAATTTGGTATGAGACATTTTCCTCATTGTGGTTTCTTTCTTTCTTTAGTATTGAAATTTATTTTATTTTGAAGTCAGTGAGCATGGAGCAGAATATGTTCTCTTAAAACCCTGCTGGACTTGATGAGCAGTTTTTCTAGTTAATCCTCAAAGCTCTAGTGCCACTTTCCCCCATGCCTTCATGATTTTGGTCCTAGTTTGGCCCACTGCATAACAAAAACAAGCTCAAAGGCTGTTGTAAATTATACTGGCATGTGTGGTCCCTTGAGAAATAATGTGCTGCTGCATCCAAGTCCCAGGGTACCCTGACACCCATCTGCCAGGGAACTCCTCATCTGCCTAATGTGAGATTAGATACTGTATGAAGCACTTGCTTTTTTTTCCCTTTTAAATACATTTTCTGAATACTAAATATCCCTTTCTACACCCACATAGCTTACCTCTTTCATGTTGTTTTATAATAAGTATCCGTTATTAGCATAATAACTGCTCAAAGTGACATCTTACATTGTATTGTCAAAGATCCATGTATTAATATTTCCATAGTTCTGATGCTATGATACACTGTAGTACTGTAATTTTACCAGAGATTATTATTTTTATGCCAAAGATCTGCCTATTCCATTTACATACTATACAGTGACACCAAAGCTACTGATAGTGGGCTGTTGTGAAGGTTCTGTAAAGCAATGTGTCAAAAAATGTATGTAAAAGCATAGCAAACCTCAGAGTGCTTTGATTGCTTCTTGAATTGCTTGAAAAAGAGAATGAGGAAATTCATTCATGCGACATTCCCCTGTTGTGTATGGATTTGTTTATTTTAAAATTGTTTAGGCCTGTCTTATATCCTTTCTTCTAAGCAATGTGAGTTGGCAAAGGCCAGCACGCCACTCTTAACTCTATTTTATTACTTATCAAAAAGCCTTTGTGTAAAGATTAACTGTGTTCGCTCTCTATTTGCTATTATTGCCTCCCCCCACTGTTCAGTAAGTACTCCAAGCAGTTTTTGATAAGATGACAGAAAGGTTGTCTGGTTTCATTGTTGCTCCTCTCAGAATCTCTTGTATCCTCTGGCGAAATGTTATCTTGTACTTTGTTACAGTAATAGTCCTCAGTGATTCAAAACAGGTATTCTTTTGTCTCCTGCCCTAACAATGCATGTATGGGAGAGCGTTTGTTCTCTTTCACCAGCTCTGCTGCTGCTAACAAAAGCCACGCTGGATCAGAAGAGCAGCTGTCTTTACACCCAGTATCAATAGATCACCCTCCTCCTCCTGCATGATGATAAGCGTAGGGGGGAGCGGCGAATGAGCGGAATAATTTTGACTCTTTCCTTGCTCTGTTGGCTACAGACTTCCTTTTCTGTCTCTGCTGCAAGGCATGTCTCAGCGAGTGGTTAGAGACGATAACAGTGAGGTACTCAAACAGCTGTGTGCTGTTGTGAGGTGTCCTTCTTGAGCTGCCCCAGTTCACAGGCAGGGTCTATAAAATAATAATGAGTGAAAATACTCACTTGAGGTGAGGATTTCCTATGACAATAGTGTGCTTATAAGGTAGGTAGAACTGCTAAATTAATACTCTCCGTTTACACATAAAATTTTGGATCTAAAGGAAGTTCTTCAACAAGCTACTCCTTTTTTTTACCATTGCCAGTATCTTGAAAATGATCTGAATATATTTCAATGTATAATGAAAGCTGTATCAGTGGATAATGCTGTTTTAGCCCTCTGCCTCTTTTGGGGTAGCAGAAAAGGGGGTTTGGGAAAGGAGTTTCTTCTGTGGTGTCTTTCCCTTTCCCTTTCCCTTTCCCTTTCCCTTTCCCTTTCCCTTTCCCTTTCCCTTTCCCTTTCCCTTTCCTTTTCCTTTCCCTTTCCCTTTCCCTTTCCCTTTCCCTTTCCCTTTCCCTTTCCTTTCCTTTCCTTTCCTTTCCTTTTTTTTTTCCTTTTCTGGGAAACTTGGAAGAAAGCATTTTACTGATACCATTTATGGTAACTGATGACCTCATCCAGAAGTAACCCTACTTCATCTTGAGGTTTTCTAAAAAGTCCCAGAAGATGGGATGGGAAGAGAAGAGAAGAAAGAATGAAACAGTGCTTGTCAAAACCCCAGTACTGGATATCCCAGAGACTTGGTCTGGGTTGTGTTTGGCATTAACCCAAATCTTGGCATCGTGCAAAATCATCTCTCAGCCTTCTTTGGGAATGCTCACTAAAGAGCTATAGGCTCTCCTGGGATGTTCTGTTATCCTGAAGCTCTTCTGTCATGAAAACAATAATGCTAATAGTCATAAAGCCAGTGAAAGTGACTTGGAAGGGTTCTCATTTTGGCTCCCATGATTGTTCTGTATAAAGTGATGCAAGCCCAGTTAGAAATGCTGAAGAAAAATCTGCCTCAGGATAGCTTTCAACTTAATTATTGGGTCTGTCTCCTCAGAAATGAAAGTGCTGGGTTAATGTTACTTCCCTACCTAAGAGCTTAAAATAAGGACTCTATCTCTGTTTGTTTTAAGTACTAACACCCCATAAACTTGTGATTGCCACTGTAGAAATAACTTGTGAAGAGTGTGTTTCAAGGTCTTTTAATATTTGAGGGGGTGTTAGTTGTTTCACTGAGCCATAGTTATTTGCCAAATACTACTTGAGGAGTACATGATTCAAGGAAATGAAACTCTAAATAAAAGAGAGGAACCAGTACATTCTGTAGTCATTGGAATGTATTTAGAGTTGTTCAGTTAAATTATTTACACCTTTAGATATTTGGGTGTGATTTCCATCTGTATGGTGTTTTTCATTTCAAAGAGTCAATGAAAAGTACAATATTTTCTGTACTTATTTCCATTTGACTAACGAAACCTCTTGTGATATTTAGCTGTGCAACAGTACACTGCAAGATAGGAGGAGACTGTGTTCATGAAGATTTGGAGGGACCTCCCAGACAGGCAGTTTCTCTAATATGCCTATTGGTTCTTTCATTTCTCTGATGAGAACATAATGTGCATTTATGATGAAAATTACAACTTCTGTACATCTTCAGTAACTCTAGCAAAGTGCCCTGTTGAGAGCGCCTTGTTCCACAGAATTAAAATGTAAATGAGATCATTTATTTCTAATAGAATAGGTGTTGTGCACCATAATTCTCACAGTACCTGACTGAACTTTTTATTATACAGACACAACTCATAACTGATTTCTGCAGAAAGTTTGCTGGAACCTCATGGAGGAGCACCATGTGCAGAAGTGTTCTTTTCCTGACTTACTTGTTGGTGAATACTGACTCACAAATTCATTTCAAAGATAAACAAACACCTTCATATTTTGTTTCCCTGTTCAGTAATAAATTCAAAGGGGTAGGCTGGACCAGTGGTAGGTAGGCTTGGACTGTGATACTGATGCTGGTTATGTTTATTAAGATGACATTATGATATCAATTTATGTTTTGCCTTTAACATTCTAAAGTGGTTGGAATCAGTGGGTTACTCTGTTCTGTTGATGTAAATCTGAGCGGCTTCGGGAAAAACTGCTTCCCTCTTTCTCATCTGTTTGGGTAACTGATTTATTTGTTTGGGATTCTGGACTTGGAATTGATTTTGTTTATGTGCTTTAAGCTCCTGTGAGGCAGTGACAAACATTGTTGATGTTTCAATAACTCTACAGATCTGATTATCAGAAGTAATTGCATTATGTGACCTCTCACTTTTCAAATCTTGAATGTTGTTACCTTAGACAGTCTCTAAGAGCACTCTGAAAACAGGTGGAATTGGCCCCAAAGTGAAGCTCTGTAAGAATTTGACAAAGGGGGAAAATCCTACTTTTCTTTCCCACCAGATGTTTCTATGTCCATCTTCATTATACTAGCTGAAATAAGAACGAGATTAAAAGGCCCTGCAAACTCTCTCCAACTAGCTTTGTGAAGCTCTGTACTTGGTGTGCTGCTTAAGACTGTACCAGAACGAGCTAAAAAGCTGTGGAGATCAGCTAGTCCCAGGTTTACTGAAAAATACAATTTAATGAGAATTTTTGCTTTAATAATAAATAAGGCTCTTCTCCTTAAGTCACAGACTAATCAAGTGGCATTTCCAATAGTACTGCTCCTTTGGGCTTCTGATGAGTAGGAGCTCCAGTTAATGTGAAAGGGTGTGCTGCATCCTCAGATACTCGACTGCTGTGAAGTATAGAAGTGGGATGTCTGGCTTTTGGCAGTGTTAATCACCTGTGCTTGAAGGCCATTTGTGCATGGATTAATGAAGTGAGAGCCAGGACAGATTGGATCGTTAGAATAGTTAGATCTAATTATCTATTTATTAATTCATGCTTTTATGGACTATTACAAGACTTATGGACAGCTAGGATCAGAACATAAACATTGCTGGGGGACTGCATTTGGGGGTGTGGGGGAGAGGAACGGTATGGAGGAATGGAGCTAAATTTTCTTCTTGAGACTGTTGCTTAGAAAAAAATGAATAATGTTGAAAGCTACTTCTGGTGAGTTACCCCTGTCTTCCCTCTCCTGCCCCCTTGGAAGCATCAGAGTTGTCACAACCAGTTCCTGGCTGACTCTTGGCTGTGACTCTGGAACTACATTGTTAGAGAGCTTTTTGCTAATATTTAACACACTGTTTTTTCAATTGCTTATTATAGCTAATATTTAATATTTTAATAAAACCAATTTTATTTTAAGAAAAAATACTATGACTGGCTGTAAAACCATATATTTTCCACTGTTCTTTCAGAATTTTTCCTATCTCTTTTGTTCCTAATGATTATTATGCAAAACTTCAAGGGAAAATAACCCCAGCTAAGTTAATTCAATGTCTTATCCCTTGTAGTTTAGATACATGGCAGGTGATTTTTTGCCTCCTTCCCTCCTTCCCCCCCACCATACCCCCCAGCATTTTACTCACAATCTGCTCAGAGTGATGGTGTCTGTGCCCTGCTAGAATTTGTGCTGAAGAAAGACTGAGCAGGATGGCAGCAGCACTTGTCCAAATGCTTGCTCACACCTGAACACGTTCCTTGCTCTTTCAGAAGGACTGTGATAAAATGGGAAAGCACTGGCCTCTGTCTAGTAAGTTCCCATGCTGTTCCCTGTGAAACTGGGAGGACTAAGCCCAACACAGTCTAATGCTGTTTGCTTGGGAACATGGCTGTAAGATTTTTCAACAGTTTCAGATGCTGGCTCATGGCAGTAGACAGCTCTTTTCCATCCAGAATACAAGCCCCTTTTTCTTCCTGTCTACTCCTATATAGTCAGCACATCTACCATATGTGCCACACCTTGCAGGTGTTTTCAATTTTGCACAATCCTTTTACTTGACCTGCTCTATATTCTGAACATTTTCCCTCCTCTGGTTATATTGAAATTGCAGTAAACTTCTTGTCTCAACACTGTCTGTATCTCAGGCTGAAATCCTGAGCTTGCTGCTTTTAAAATAGAGCCTCTAACATGGCTTGCTTAAGGTGAAGATGATTTTCTAGCTTGTTATTTACATTTCCCCCCCTTTTTCTTTCTTGGCTAGGTTTTTTTTTGGTTTGTTTGTTTGTTTTCTCGGTTTCTCGAGGTGTTGGTGATCTCGAGTAACTTGTAGCTGCATAAAACATGCTGCATTACAATATGGATAATTTGTGCCACTATACTTCAGTGGCTGGCTAGTAGATGTGAAAGTGGTGGAAATCTTTGGAGTGGTCTGTGTAATCTCAGCAGACAGCAGTACGGAATCACTTCCAGCAGTCCTTTGCCAGAGCAGTGCTGTGTGTTTTAGAGGCAGGGTATTTGCAGCATTGCAAATCCTCACAGCTGGGCGCTGCTGAGCAGCCTGGCCATCATCAGGTAAGCAATGCCCCCAGCTCCTGAGCCCTGAGGGAGCCAGAAGGTGGGACTCAATCTTGGTGGTGGCTGCTCAGTGTGTCCTTAGCAGAAAGGAAAAGGAAATGGAAAGGCCTGGGACTGGAAGAGGTAGCCCCAGCATGAGGGTCATAGCTGGCAGTTCAGACAAGGAGCCAAATCTTTGTTGACCTGGACATTTGTAATGCTCCGTGAAAGCTGTGTGAGCCTGTTTTATGCACATCCCACTGTAAAATAGCAGGATAAAAGGCGCACACCAGAAATTCTCTCTTTCCACTGGCAGCATTCTGTCTGTTTTATGGAGGTACATGACTACAAAGCAGTGGAAAAATTGACTTTATTACACATCATTATAAATGTCTTCTGTCTCTGCCCAGGTCACAGAAGGGGGGAGAAGGAAAGGGCTTTAAATTTGGACTTTTTGGTCCCCTAGAAAACCTAAAAGATCAATGTTTTTTACTGTTTATATTTAGCCCAAGAATCTTCTCACACTCTTGCTGGTTATTTTAAAAACCTTTCTGATTTTCAGTACCAATCGGTAGAGAACTTGCAGCTATTTTTAATAATTGTTTTATTGTAGTTTGTTCCTATGTGGGAACTAAAAGTCCCGTTTCCAGATGATTTCTGTCTGAACTTCTGCATAGCATAAACATGGGATTGTTTGTGGAAATAGTGTTCAGTATATTGAAGAATTCAATTTGTACTCCTTTGCATATCTCTTAATTAATATTTAGCCAAAATTTTCATATTTTATTACTTGCTACCTGGAGATGTCAGGCAGTGAGTTTCAAGAAGGCAATAATAACTGGATCCATGTGTTTAAGACCTGATGTCTTGGTAGCTTCTGTCTAGTGATTTGGTACTATTGAATGTTATACTAGAGACTTTCTTTTTGCTGGTTCTGAAATTCCATTTCAGAGGTGGGAATCAACAAGTAATATCTTCTTGTCCTGTCTTCAGTGGAATTTTGCATGCTGAAGGCACTCCCTTAGATGTTGCTGGGGTTGAGCTGGGATTGCTGGGCCCTCCTGAGAAGCAGGCTGCTTCTCCTTCCTTATTTAAAAAAAACACACGGTACAAGAAAAAGTTTGTATTATGATGACTTCAGGAAAAAATATGTAATATCTCAAATAACCTCACTGCTGTTTATATTCCTCAAACCCCAGGCTCGAACTGGCAGTGGGTTGCAGGTACTCCTTGGATCTCCTCCTGCAGAGGGTTAAGTGCTGGCTGGTTGAACCCCTCTGCCCTGGCTTTCCAGTGATGCTCCCGGGCATCAGTTTCATGCTCCATGTGTGTCAGAACCAATCCAAGGGAAACGGTTTGTCCTTGTGGCAGAGAGCGTTCTTGAGAGGCTCTTCACCGCCTAGGCCCTCACACTTATGTTTTGACAGTATCTCTTCTCACACTGTCATGTCCTCAAAGTCTTTCTCACTTGAAGACTCTTATGTAAGGAGTATGGAACTGAAATAAATGCTGAGAGCCAAGCAGGTCTTGACTTGATCAGCACAGAAACACATTGTCTTGCTTGTCTGAGAATGGCCTTTTTTGTGTCCCTGACTAAATAAATGATGTGTCTTCCTCCAATGGGGATACGAGGTTGAGTATGTTGACACCTTTTATAAGCATACTGGCTGGCTGTGCTGGCTGGCAGCAAGAGAAGGCCCTTGGCATATCATCTTCAATGGTGAAGTGTCCTGGAGACGGAGAAGCAGGAAGAGGGATTATTTTGCAAAGGTACAAGCTACTCTGATCCTCTTGGGGCAGGGTGACTTCCCACTGCACTTTCCTTAGGGATGTGGTGAAATGCCATAGTCTAGCCCACATGCTTCTGCTTGGAAATCTGAACCTCCAGGCATGTATAACTTACTGGAATTAATCTTCAACTGTTGTCATCCAGTATTCAAATATTAATGTGGCTGATCAGAGTGAGGCAGGGCAACCATGGTGGTCTTGCAAAATAGTGCATCGCACAAGTGGCATTTCCTAATATGAGTCAATGTTTGTTCTGTAAAAGGCATTCTAACATTTTTCTTCAAACTGCCAGGCTGAATGGCTTGTGCTGGCCCAACCCTTGCACAGAAAACAGCGCATCTGTGCTAAACAGCAAATATCAAGAAGCAGCACTTGAAGGGGGAAGGAGTACTAATGGCAATGCAAGAAGATTCCCTGGAGGTGATGAAACTTCTGAGATGCTGCAAGTTTAGCAACAACTGTCCTTTCCTTTGTCAGCCATGCAACTAATGTAGCACTGGGAAAGAAACAGCACCAGGATCTGAATGAAGTGATCCTTCCAGGGAACAAATATCCTGGTAGTTCTCAGTGTGGCAAGTGAGACAGGCCATATGCCAGATTTATTGTGTGCTTTCAACTGGAAAGTTTTGTGTAACTACATGAACTATGGCACTGATCAAGATTTTTTTCAGCCTTTTTACTGAAAGGCAAGTGTCAGCATGAGTTAAATAATCGTGGATCTATTTTTTTCTTTTAGGTTGCCACAGAGGAGCCTTGTGCTGTAGGAGGTTATGTCTTCTCTTCCAAATCACCTCCTGGGTTGCATGGGGAGTTGGGGCAAATATTCTCCTCTCATGGGGCTCTGTTTTTCCCATCTGTAGTGATGCTTACAGATTTTATTTAACAAAATTTCTCAAAGTAACTAACAGAAAGTGGCATGCAAAACTTGAAATCACCATGTTTTAAATAAATTCATTAAAAAATCCCAGAACAATACCGTCTGTACTTGTTCATGAGAAGGAATGCTGTCCTAAGTCAATGAGGCTGCTCAGATCAGATTTTACTGTAGTGCAAAAGTTATCCTCTTGTATGATGTTAGGATTAAAATACTCTTTGAGGGGAAGGAGGTTTTACTCTTCAATGTGGCTATAACTATTTCTCAAGCATGGAAAATATCTAATTTCTCGTCTCCTCCACATTATAAGATTTTTATGCAATGACAAGATGCACATTTCAAAACACAATTTCCTAACTCTCATTGAGCTTCAAGAGATAGAGGTGTGTAGATAGCTACAGGCTGAGGCACCACAGGAATGGATTCAGCTATAAGTAACAGAATCAAGCCTTTTAAAATAAAACTGCATGAACAGACCACGGAATATGAGAGGCACAGGGGAAGAAGTTGCTCCCTGCCAACTCACTTTTTGCAAACCCCAAAGTAAGGTTAAGGTGGAAAATATGCACCTCTGTGAGTTGTTGGACAGACCAGAGATCTTCCTGTCCGCCACATCAAGCAGGGCCACTAGTGGAATAATGTGGCCACTGAGCATCTTTCCCACAGGCTGGCATGAAGCAGCACCAATCCCCTTTATGGTTCACTTCATAGATATTTGACAGAAATCTCAATTTTTGGCTCAGCCACAAAAATTACCCTTATCAAGGATCTTCCTCTGGTCTGTCTCTGCTTGGCGTTTGGTATTTTCTGCCATGTTAGTTTGTTCCCACTAAACCTCAGGCCTGGACTCCTTTCCAAAAGTTCTTCAGCCAAATGGTACCCCTTGGATATAGTCTCAGGATTTCTTCTGCATCCAAGATCATAAGAGCTGAGACTCACACCCACATTGCCTCAACTTTTTGTCTTGTTTTTTTAAGCCAGATTTCAGTGCCAGACTTGTGAATGATTATAGTTTCCATGACTTTCAGATCCCATTTCTCATTTATTGTAATTTTAGGCCAGTCATTAAGGGTTTTGGGAGAGGAATGTCCCTACCTACATACTTTTTCTCCCTCTATTTCTCCCTAAGTGTTGCAAGCCTGACACTTTTGTCCCTACGATGTTTGGTTCTGAAAACTTTCTCTTCTGTGTTCACTGGAGCAAATGGGGTATTGGCTGGGGAGACACGGGGGGAGGAAGAGGGCATCCATGCTTTTATACAGAATGGCATTCAGCACACTGGAATTGCAGTCTCAGGGAAAGTCCTGCTCAGCCCCAGCCTGGAGCAAACCTGCTGGCTTGGGAGCCTTGAGGGAATGGCTGAAATTGCCTAAGCAGCTTATCGGCTAAAGCAGCTAAAAATTGAATATATCTTTATTGACTCTTTTTTAACTGGTGTTTTTCTTTTCCATTCTGTTTGTGGACTCACACCTTGTTTGAATTCAGACAGGTTTTTGTTTAGACATGCCTGACACAAACACTAAATTTTTGATGTGCATACTTATTGTCAGACCCAAAGCAGGGCCATAGTGACAAGTCTTTACTGGAAAAGAGCTTTCCCTATCTGCACATTTCTCTGTAACCTCTTTCTCAAAACTGCCTACAATATTATGTCTGGAAACCTCCCCCCGCCCCACCGCCCCAAATCAGGCTGCAGCACATATTTAATGAATTTCAATCCCAGTTTCCCACTCTAGGGGGTCAAACTTTTGCAGATTTATTGGTGATTGAAAATGAAATCTTATGTGGGGAAGTACCAAGTAACCTTGGTAACAAGGAGAGCTGTGCCCCACAGCACTCCGAGCTGACACCTCCCCACCTCCCTCCTGTGCCTTTTCCTGCTGCTTTATTTAGCTCAAGGTTTCTTATGATTGAGCCGGTTCTCGTTCTTAGCTGAAGTCAGTGACAAACTTCTTGCTGGCTTTGGGGCTGGAGTGTTCATTGCTTGATAAAATGGGAACACACTCAAGGGATCAGTCTGAGGGTCACAGAGCCCAGCTGGCTGAGGCCACTGCAGGATATTGTTCTGCTGCAAAACACAGAGCAGAGTCGGGTATGCTGTTCTGTTTTGTTTTAACTTCATAAGCATTAGTTCATTTTAAATAGTCTGCTTTTTTGTCTTTTTTTTTTTTTTAAAACTTTGAATACAGTGCTATTGCTGGAGGTGTTATAAGCAGGAAGAAGATAAGTTGTTTGATGCTGCACATGACACAAAGCTTGGGGTAATGAAGGAATGGGTATGTTTCAGGTCAGCATGAGTTCAGGCAGTGAGGTCTAAATAGCTGCTGGAATGGCACAATTTATCATTGTGAGAGAGAAGATTTTGGTTGCTAGACCCATTTATCTATGATCTATGTGCCTTCTGAAATCGCAGGGTTTTATTTACCATAACAGAAGTTTAGATATAAACTTAAATATATTTTTTAACATAAGTGAGAATTTGGTAGCATCCAGATACTATGATAATATTATCTTAAAGTGTGAAGGTGTGGAAACACTGTAAACCAAGTTAAAGTATCTGAGACTAAAGCAATGTTTTAATGTGTAAATCTTTTCTGTGGCAATTTCCTTGTGGTGTTGAAGTGGAATAGAACCATATGGTATTCTTTCCATGAAGATAATGTGAATTATCCTGCATTTGCCATAAGCCAGAGAAAGCATACATGGAACTGGTTGATGTGAATCAACAGATATGCAGCAACTATTTCTAAGTCTAAGGCCTTAGTAAAGTCACATGCCACATCACTGGTTACTGGCCATGGGCTGACATGGAGAGTTTTGATGAATACATTCAAAGGCTATAATTCATTAAATGTACAAAAATGTGGTGAGTTGGGGTAATTAAAAATACAGACTAGGTGAGCCTTTTGGTGTATTTAATTATTGATTTAAGTCTGCTTCTGCAAAGAAAAAGGGGGAAAGTATATTTATGGAGCTAGACTCTAGGCTTCTTTTTTGATGGTTTGTGCCATGTGAAGTCATCACAAGGTAAAATTGAAGCACTTCAATATCACATTGATTAGCAGAGGAATGAAAGATAGAGGTGGTGGGGGCTGTTATTGATTAACATAACAGAATAAAGGAGGATTTAAACATACAGAATAGTTAACAGAAGAAAATATACTTGTATAAACAGTGATGAAAGAGGTGTGGTACAGGGCAGAAGGTAGGATTTGGAGTTGCATGGCTGCAGAGACAGCTGCTGATGAAGAAAAGCTGGAGGAGAATGCCATTGACATTCCTGAGTGGCTCTCAGGTTTGGTCTTGTTTTTAAAATGTGCTTTCAAAATAAGCTTTTAGCAATGCCACAGGATTATTTTATTCCTGTCATTTGTATGCACTATTCAGCTGCAGCTTTCCATATGTGCTAGAACTGTGAACTGAGACTGGGGCTGGCACATGGGAGATTCCTGCAGCATTCAAAAGAAGAGGAGACTAGAGGATTGAGTGACTACTGCCGCTGAGAAGAAGGAAAACGTATCAGTACCTTTGGGAAGTATTCCAGATGGGGGGAAAAATGTTTCCCTATGTATCAGTATCTGCCCTGCTTGAGACTGGAAGAGAGGAGACGATACACTGATATATAACTGCAGGTGTTTCTCTGAGAAATTTGTGGAAAGTTTAGGGGGTATGCCAGTTTTATTTAGAAAAAAAGACGAGTAATGTGGGAGGAGCCATGCAAGAGAAAAACATTTCCAAAAGTCCATAATTTTGATTACTGAGCGCCTGTCCCGAAATCCTACTAGGAGCAATATTTTGTATTGGATAAGGAAGTGTGTCAAAGTTTTTCTGGGGGAGAAAAGATGTTCTTACACGACTGTAAAGGTAAATCACTAAAAATACACGACATAGCAGAATTTCTAAGTTAAATCAATAACTCTACGCACTAAAGTAGTGCTTTGTAAGCTGAAACTGCTCCACACATCATACTAATCCATTGAGAGTGCTGAGAATTTAGGAGATTGGTTATACCATCTGCAATATCAGTAAAATACAGTATTAGGTTACATATGCCTGCTAGGGCAGGCATCAGTAAATAAGTATGCAATATTAAAAATTTGATCCTTCGAAGTCGTTCTTTGATAGCAGGATGTGTATATTGGCATGTTGCATTTACCTTTCTGCGAATGTGAGCCAAGTGAAAATCACTCCTTTGGTAGAGTTAACAGGCTGCTTTAAGCAGCAGGATGAACCTGAAGATTAGTGCTGTAATAGGAACAAGAGTTGGAGGGCTAACATTAGTTTTCAGAGGTCTCTGGAGTGCCTTACCTGCAGCTAGAGAGGCTGTGTTAGCCATTAATTTTTAAATGGTGAATGAGCTGGGCTGAATCCACTCCTAGCTCCCTGCTGCACTGGGTCTTAAGGAAACAATGTGTGCTGCAGGAGGTGCATCCTGGCCAGGATGGCAGGGGCTGACTGCTCTATTCCCACAGTGTTTATGTCCTTGAAAAAGGTAGACTGGAGTTTCACTGGTTACCTTGGGGAAATCTAGAGGGTCTGTATAATGAATAAGTGCATCCTTTAATTGCAGTGTTGACCAGTCTCTGGAGTAGTCTCCTCTGAGGAGGAAGTACCAGCTGCTTCTGTGCTTTAAGGCTGCAGTGAGCAGGATTCTGCTGGAGAAGGCAGTATCAGAGTAATACCAGTATCTATTTCCTTCAAGTTTTATTTTTTTCAACTCTTCATTGCTTAGGAGCAATTATGTACTGCTTCTGGTGCAGGAAAGGGTCATGCAGAGGCTGAGCAGACGCCTTTCCATCCACAGCACTGCTCTGTGAGGACTACCAGCCACTTTGGATCTGGTGTGTGCTAGGGGCCTGTACTTCCTATGGTGGAGATCCTACTCCTAAAGACGCTACATGTTGTAGCACAGCACTCACTTGGTGTGCTATCCTAGCAATCCTGGAGTTGTGCTTAGCTGAGGTTGGATTGCTGTCTAAAAGTTACAATTCTTTTGGTTTTGTACTTCACTGTAGCCGTTGTGCTTTGCTGGCTGATTCAGGGCAGCCAGCTTTATCCAAGTAATTGGAATTAAAATTCTCACACTGTGTTTTTGTTCTTAAAGTGTATGCATGCAGTAAGAATTGCCTCTTTTATTATTCTCAATGGTACTCACCAGCTCAAGTCCCTGAAGGGTTATAGGCATTATATTTGAGCCAATTATTTTTATTTAGAAAATTATACTTATTCATCTGGTGTAATATTAAGTTACCAGGCTTGATGTTTTTCTCTTCCTCTAGCCTTTACTTCTGAGCTAGAACTGGGAACATATGCATCACATTCCTTTTTATTTGGTGGGCCTCAGAGTCTAAATTGGGACTTCTGAACTGCTGTTGAACACTGGGAAACCATATGTGGCATTGTGTTGTTTGAATGACATTCAAAACCAGAGGGTTTGTTTGAGCATGGAACATGCATCATTGTTCAACCTATGCATGCGTACAAGAAGGCTGAGAATGGGAGAGAAGAGCTACAGCTTTTCCAAAATACAAAAGAACAGGAAAAAAAATGTCCTTCCAGATGGACTATACAGGAAAAAAATCTCCAGAGCTGGTGTCTCCTGCTTCATACCTTGGCTTAATGGTCCTGGAAGCAACAGGGCATTTGCAGCCCATAACTGGGTCTGGAACTGGCCCTCCTGTTAGCAGATCTCTGTGATTCAAGAAAGCACAGTGAGAAAAGCTCTCTTTGAAGCAAGTGACACATCCCCTACAGCTGGGGAACTCCTGTGGCTGGGGAGGAGGTGTTCCAGGGTGTAGGTAAGGTATGTCATTTCAAGGAGAAGCTAAAAGCTTGGTGTGTGAAGGATAAGGGTTACTTTAAAGAAGGGTTGGACAGTAGATTTTGGACAGAAGGCTTTTGAGCTTCAGGATGTTTGTGCTTCTGTTATAATCACATAAAAATTTTTCTAAGTTTTGTTTGTTTTATTATTTATACATCTTCAAAACCTTTCAATGAAATCAAGCTGCCATGGGGTAAGGGTCAAAGTCCTTAATTATTGCTAATTTCAGTTTAGGAAATAAAAGTGAAGGGAAACTGGCCAACTTTTAGAGAAGGGATGGAAAGAGCAGTGAAGTCATGCTATCGAGTCTGGTGCTCTTCAGCATAGTCCTGAAAGAGGTGGAGAATGAGGAAAAAAGTCTCCTGATGCTACCAGATCAGACAGGATAGATGAGGTGAGGATGCACTCACTATGAGACTGCAAAACAACCTCACCATAGAGAGTGACTGAAGGATGACCTGCCAGTTGAAATTCAATGTTGATGAACATAGAATAGTGCAGAGGAAGATAAACAATTCTAAATTGAAATACACAGTGATGGAATCTAAATTATCATTTGGCAAGAAACCTTGACTTATAATAATTATATAAAAATGTCTGCTGAATGTGCAGTAGGAATGAGAAAAAGAAAAAAACCTGAATACTGGGACTGATTGGTGAAGAAATTGTGAACAAAAAGAGTAGTCTTTATGCTACAGCATAAATACATGGCACACTTCAATATTGCATCCCTGTTCCATCATTTTAGAAAGGATGCAGAAGAAGGGGAGATGATACAGGAAATATTGATAAAAATGTGAAGTGACTCCCATATGGAAAATAACACTTGGGCATCTATCTGAGCAGGAAGAAACAAAAGTCTGTGAACTATCAAGAGGCATGGAGAAAGAAAAGAGAAAATGCCCATTTGGCATTGCCCATGCCATGGGAGACAAGCAGTCTCAAGAGAATGGTTAGGTGACAATTTTAAAGCTAGCAAAAAGGACTTCCTGTAGCTGTGAAATTGCCCTGGGATATTATAGATGCCAAGAGTTCTGATGCCAACAGGGGTGCTTGGACCTACCCCTTAAAGAAAACTCTCCCAAAGGCTATTGTACACAAAAATGCAGTTCTGGTTCAGGGAATCACCTCAACAGAGATTTCTGGGAGCTGGGGAGTCCCAGAGGTTGGGACAGTGGGACTGGGGAAGAGGCTGAGGCTGTTTGCACTTGCCTGAGGAGGAAAAAGTGAAAGTCATGGGTGTGATAGGATGCTTGACTTCCTTAGTCTCTGAGCCAATCCCATCTGTCTCTTCCTATGTAATTACACCCACCCTGTGCCAGGGTATTGTTTAAATACATGACAAACAAGCTCCTGCCCTTTAAAAGCAATTTGAGCTTTTGTGGAAGGATTTCAGTGAGTGTTCTTGCAGAAGAGAAAGGCAGAAGGATTTTAAAAAAGAGAATTCTGAGATGGACAAAACCAGATTCAGGGTGAAGTCCTAATTTGCAAAGATATTTTATTACTTTTGAAGGGCTGTTTTGTCTTAGTAGCTGTATCCATAGTATCTTAGTGTGTCACCCACATGTGAATAACAGTGACGTTGATGTCTGGCAATAATCTCCAAATTGTGAACATCTTTCTATCCAGGCACTTGCTGTAGCTTTTCAGAGAGACTGAAATGCAGCTGACCTGAATAAAACCTGTGTACTGAAACACCTGATTTTCTTTTCTTTGAGGGTATTGTAATGTGTGCAGTGTATGTGCTAAATACGTTGCTTTCTAGTTGGCTCTCCACGTTATGTTGGATTGCAACAGACTGCTCTCTGTCACACCTGATGACTAAACCTGTCTCACCCACGCCATGGGAAAGTACTGGTGCATTGAGCCTTCTTAGAATCAAGCTTTAGGTTGTCCTCAGATTTCAAATCTCCTGTGCACTTTTTTTAATATGGCCTCTAACTCAAGAGATACAAGCACAAATGGATTCCAGGCAACAATTAATCAGATAAGTATTTATTTATTTAACTCAACCTATAGAATTATGCTGGCAATAGTTTGTTTTTATTTATTTTTTTTTTAGTTAGACTTTAATGGAGCAAAAGACTGTCTTTTAAACATTTTTCTCTTTTTTTCAGGCATCTACACTGAAGCATTCTGGATTTCATTGGCCATGGTAAGAAACTCTCACTTAATTACAGAAAAAAGAGTCAGTTAAGAGTTGTCTGCTTTGTTTACCTCCTGATATGTTCGAAGTGGAAATATGGCTGAGGAAACTGGATGCATTTGACTCATGTTGTGCATTTTAAAACAGGATGGAGACACAACTAAAGCAAACATACATTTCAACTGTGTGGTACAGCATTTACTACCACAATACCAAGAAGTGGGTCAGAATTGGCTGTAAGCTGGGGATGTGGGTTCATCAGAAATTGCAGAATATCTGTCTGCATGATGGAGGAAAATTTTTTAAACAATCAAAAATAAACTCCTTTCAAATGGCCCTAGGTGAGCCTGCAGTTGCATACTTGATGCTGTCAATGTTGTCTAGGAGACCCACGGTTACCAGAGTATGGGCAGGAAGCAATGCAAAGCCAGGTGATTGGGGAGGATGCACTGTGCTGTGAGGGGAAAAGCTTGTAATATCAATGTTGCTTAAATATGAAGTACTTCAACCTAATTGAGAGGAAGGCTTTAGTCTTGCTGGCATAGCTGTGTCAGGTAGGGATTTTATTATAGTTTTGTCATCCTTGCTATGATAGAAAAAGCCCTAGAATGTATGAAGTTAGACTAGGGGGGAAAAAAGGATTTTTTTCTTAGATAACTCAATTTGTTCATGGAAATGTTAAACTATACCTGCAAATGCCCCTTTTTAAAGTGTAAATTGTCTGTTCTTGTATAACTATACCAACACACCAGTACAAGAGTCTACAAGCACTTGTTGAAAACAAATCATCTGTACGAAGCTAAAGACAACAAATAATCCTTAGTGTAAATTGACTAATTCATGCACTTGGACATAAAGGGAAAATCTAGTGATACCCCAATTTTTTGGATTGTTTTTTTGATTGAGTTAGGTGTTTTTTAGCCATTCCTCTTGACATGCAGTCACTTTTTCCTAAAGTTCAAACTAAGGAAAATTCAAGACAGCATCATGCAGATGTTTTTACCTCCTTGGGCATTTATTGTCTCTGAGGGACTGGCGGGGCTTGAGCCAGCAAGTCCCAGAGAGCCTCGCTCGCGGGCCGTGAGAAGTACGGCTTTCTTGGGCAGCGCTGAGGGAGTCTCTCTTTGAAGACTCCCTCCCACATATGTATACTGGGCTTGAAGCCAAGCCTCTCTTCTGTAAAGAAACCTTGCTAAAATTTCTCATTTCATGCCCCTTTATGGAGAGAGAGGGAGTGTGAGGGGGAGAGAGAAGGAGGTACGTGCCAAGAGTATTGAGAGAGCAGAGCAGAGTAGAATCTTCATTTTTTTGTGTTTGGGGACAGCGGGGCAGCAAGGAAGGAGAAGGCTTTATATTAATTAGTACCATATTTGCCATCCCTTCCTCCCACCTCAAAAGTGGTAAGTTTTCCTCCTTCTCCTCTCCAAACCACATCTGTGGTTTTTTTTGACAACAGTTTTTGTTTGAGTCCTTTGAACTAGCAGAGACACTTGAAATAAATGCACTTATAAATGTGCCTCCTGCCAGCCTCTGTCTAGTCTGCATATGGACACTTAAAAGAGTTGAAGAATACGTCTTACGTATCTCAGAAAAATGCTAAGTTCACAGTGGTGGCACCTGAAATGGCTTTATTCTTGCCTCCCTCTTAGAGCACAGTGGAATTGCTAGTGTATTATTTGATAAACAATCACCAATTAGTTGTTCCAATCCTCACTAATTCAGCAACTGCTCTCCAGGGCCTCCAAGCAGCTTGTATGCCAGTTCATGTGCTCGCCCCAGGTAGCTCTGAACTGAAGGAGTTTCCTTAATTGCTTTTGCTGTTATGTCTGTTTTAAAGGTTTTACTGCTCCTGTTGATGAGCTGGGTGGTGTATTACAAATGTGTGTTTGCTGTCTTACCTTTCCCCAGCGTGCTGTTAACAACACAAGTGACATAAACCATAAGGCTGCGTGGTGGGTAAAAACACCCACTTTGTGCACCAAATGGAGGGTGGTCTTGCTGATTGGAGGCTGACAGGTGTGATCCTGCTTCACCTCCTCCACCTTTTATAGGTTTGGGTACTGCTGGGTGTCCATGGACAACCCTGCTGCCCCTGCTGTGCACCTAGATCACAGATAAATCAGATATCAGTCATCTGCTGATCACAGAATGGCACAGGACCAGGAGATGAATTAGTCACCCTTGATCTTAAAGATTCTTGCAAATTCTAATGAGCTATAAGCTGTGGATGGGAGAAGTGTCTCTCTGTTAACACTTGTTCCTTATTCTTCTGTCTTACAGGTGCCTGTGACTGATTACAAAATCTGCTGCTGAAGCAACTTCTAGAGATGGTGGAAGACCTACGGTTGTGGATCCTTTGCACATATAAATGTTATTGTGTGTGTCTGTTTGACCATGGTAGGATATTTAATGTATCATAGAAACAAGTTTTGTATCTCCAGTTTCAGTGTCCCTCTCATCATAGATCCTTCCTTTCAAACATGTTTTCCCTTGTTTGAGCCTTTAAAAAAAAGAGAAAAAACCCAAACCTTGAAAAATTGTAATACTCTATGAAAAGTATACACTATTGTCATCTTCTGGGGAGAAGGGGAACTCTACTGTGTCCGTTGTTGTTGTAAGTGAAATGTGGTGTACAGCATGCTAAGTAATTGCTCAGTCAAATGTCAGTGTGAATTCAGAAATCCTCAGTAGAGGAAAGAAATAAATATTTTTATTTTCTCTAAAAGCTTCCATGTAAAATTCTTCTAAAGATTTTCTTCATGAGACAACACAAAAGAAGCATTTGAGTGCCCTTTCACTTCTCAGCCTGATGGCAGACTTGCTGGGACTTTTGGCCAAATGCTCTGAAGCTGTTGTAAGCCTCCACAGAGATGAAGCCCACGTTGTTAACCAGGGATATGCCTCATCTGTGATGAGCAGGAGGTTGAGTAATAGATGTTTCTGTTTTCAGTGACACCCCTTTATCAGTACCTTGAAAGAAATTGCAGGCAGCTGATGTGAAACGTTGCTCACAATATCTGGGCAGAAAGTTGGGCAAAGCTGTTCCTTTAAAGTTGTTCAGCTTCCCTTCCCTTCCCTTCCCTTCCCTTCCCTTCCCTTCCCTTCCCTTCCCTTCCCTTCCCTTCCCTTCCCTTCCCTTCCCTTCCCTTCCCTTCCCTTCCCTTCCCTTCCCTTCCCTTCCCTTCCCTTCCCTTCCCTTCCCTTCCCTTCCCTTCCCTTCCCTTCCCTTCCCTTCCCTTCCCTTCCCTTCCCTTCCCTTCCTTTTTTTTTTTTTTCACGTTACACTGTCTATACTTCAGCATTTTCATTCTGATTTGTACAGTTTTAAGTCCGAATTTTTAAACATACTTGCTTTTTTTCAATTCTTCCAACGGGTTCTTTGGCCTCCACTTATATGATCCTCCAGACTTGTGGTAAAGATGGTAGAGAACAGCTGATACCACAGCATAGTATTTTCAGCATAGTGCATCTGTAACCAGACTAAAGAGCAAGGCATTATTCACAAGGAGGTGAGGTTATATTTGCTGCTGCTAAGATTTAGCTGTTCAGTTTTAACACTGGATGCCTGGGTTTCTTTTTCTGGAGTGCTTGTTTACTCTTGTGTATTTTTATAGAGTGAAAGGGTGGTGGGGAGAATGAGGGTGTTATGTGCAGTAAAGTTATAAATAACATTGGCTCAGGTTATTTGCATTATATCTACTTGCCTGAATGCGTAAAGTTAAACAAAAATGTCTTATAAAAAACAAAAAAAAAGGGCAGAACAATGCCATGGATAAGAGGTCTAAAGGCAATGCTACAGAATGTGTTTATTGGGGAGTATTTCTTACCTAGCTAATAAGCCAGACAGAAAATTGCTTACTCCTCCCACAGCCTCAAACAGATCAAACAGAATATTAAAGCCTTAAAGATGCTGATGTGAGGAAGAAGGAGGGTTACTCAGCACCCACCACACTAAACTGACAGAAAATGGGGAGCATGCTGAGAACAGGGCTATATTCCCAACCCAGACACAGGGATCCTGACGTGGATGACATGATGAAATGCAGCTGTTGTGGAGCAGGGCAAGCACACACATAGGGGTTTTTGCTGCTGTCTTTTTGCCCTGTGTGCTGTTGACTTGGGAACAGCTAGACAAGAAGTGCCCACTGTTAGGCTGCATTTCAGTCACTGTGGTGGCATTTGATTCAATAACGAGACATTGATAATGTTGCAGACTCCTGAACAAACAAGAGTGGGACAGGGATCCAAGGGAGTTTCTTCAATGACCTGTGGATGCTTACACAGAACAGATGCCAAGGTTTAGTCTTGCAGTGCTGAAACTGAAAAGAAGGCAGACTCTAATTTCAGGCAAGGCAGGACTGAGCCCTGAGGAAGCAATGCTGTCATTGTGAGGGCTGTCTGAAAGATTTCAGAATATGTCTATGCCTTGAGTTTTTTGGTGCTGGAATCTAATTTCTGAAGTGTAATAACACCAGTGCATCTTTGTAATTTTATTGCATTTTTTATTACGGATATCATCTACAATAACCCTGCTGTCATATCGGCCTTTGCTATGGTTTCAGCAGTTTCTGTCTCTCCATCTAAGATGATGAAAGTGAAGTTGGACCACAGCATACACATTACGTTTTCTTTCTTCCTTTGTTTCCTTTCTCCAAAATGCTGGTCGAGTCAGTGGAATTCTCCTGGCTTGTTCTTTCCTAGCATTCGTCCTCAAAGGTACACAGCATCCAGTTAAGCTTTTCTTGGAGCAGAAGGATTTAAAAAACATCCTTGATAGAGCTGCTTCCTTGATGCAGCAGAGATCATGAGAGACACTGTGTCCTACTCATTTTTCCCGTCCTTCCTGGATTGCTTATTTGTATCCAATATCAAAGTCTTGAATTCCTGCATGGCAGATAAGCCTTTGGAACTCAGAATTCAGATTCTGGAGGGCCTTGAGGCAAGAAGAATCCTTGACAGGCTTCTAGAATAGCAGGGCATGTTTTGATTTCCAGAAGCCATGCAGAAACAGCCGTGAATCTGCACGGGTGCCTGGCAAATCTGCGAAGGAGAGCAGAGCAATACTGAAGACAGAAGACAGCAAAATGCTGTGAGCAGAAATGGAGTGGGCCAGGGCTGGGATTCAAGCAAGAACTGCTGAGTGCTCCAGCAGCAAACCTCTGCTAGACCAATTGGTCCCATATGCCAGAGGACTGTGATTTGTGGCTGGGTTTCACAGTGATTTGAGGCTTGTATCTCCGATAAATTCTACTGGAAACAGAGCTTCAGCTGGGAATCAGTTACAGACGTAGTTAGTTAATTCTGTGATATATTTAAGTAACACTTTACATCTGGACTTTGCAACCAACTTTTAATCCTCATTTAAAAACAATAGTATCAGGAGGGACATGATGTAGTCCACCAGTTTATTTGGTTTTGGGGTTTTTTTGGTTTCTTCTTTTTTTTTTTTTTGCCATAAGAGACAATGTTTCAGCAATATTCTAGCATGGAGAATGTGTTAGAAAAATAATGAGTAACTGGAAAAAAATACATCTGCAAATTAACAAAGATTTCTGTTGTTTACCTATTTATTGAGCGGGAGCTGGAGCCACCATGTTGCAAAATATATGTGGAAATACTACACAGTCTGTTCAGGAGGAGCAAGAAGTATTAATTCTAAAGTCTTCCACCAAGTGGACAGAACAGTGCTGGATGAAGATCAGTGGTGAATAAAGAATGATTGAGTGTGAACAGTCAGTCCTGACAGATCCAGAAGAGATTAGTATGAGAGATCAGTGGGGACAGTTGATCAAATTACAACAGCCAAAACCTAACTGTGATATTAGGTTGCACATTGTTCAAGCTGAGTAACTGAGAGTACATTGTACAGCTTTTCATATAAAGCTGTGCCTGTGGTCTCAGCGAGAACACAGTGCACAGTTTGGCCTCCCAACCTCAAAAAGGATGTGACTGAAATAAGGGGATTGGAAAAAGGGTGACAAGAACATTCTAGAGCCTGAGAAAGCTCCTGCCAGGAGAAGGACCAAAAATATAGCCTTAGGAGATAGAAAAGAGGAGAAATGATGTAAGTAGGAAGGATACCGCTTATGTTGGAGGTGAGAGGTCAGGAACTTAGTCTCTTCTCATCCCATAGCGTAGGCCCACAGGGATTCAGGATGAAACCCCACAGTGGTTCAAAAAGATAGCAATAATTACTAACTTGGAAGGTGATATTAACAGTTGAGTCCTAAAGTTAAGACCTCAACTTTAAGATTTTAAGATGGGTAAAAGACAGGACTTTGTCTTTTAATGACATGAATAACTTTTACAAAGTCCTGACTTTGTCAGGACTACCTGACAGCTGTAGTCCTACAAAAGCCTAACTCCCAACAAATGTGCCTTGTCAGAAGGTTTGTTACTTAGTTTCTTTATGCTCCAGTTTTCAGAATGCTATTTGAATTTTTCATGATTAATTCCTCTTCTGAAATCCTGTTTACATTCTATAAGAGAAGTCAGTAATACAATGTACTGTGCTCATTTAAAAAAAATGCCTTTGAGAGAGATGTCTAGTGCTTGTGCTGATACAGTGTAATTCAGCTATTGTGCAACTTTAAAAATCTCTTTTATAATATGTAGTATCTCATTAGTCTAGTTGGCATGCCTTGGGAAAAAGCAGTGGCCTAAAGCCACTTACTCAGGTGTACATGAAAGAAATGTGTATATCTGGGTGTGTGCAGGCACAAATGAATTACAGTGAAGTGTGATAAGGGATTGGTCAATAGGATGCAAACAAGAATAACAAGGTGTTATTTTTTTGTAGTGGCTTTCATGACATCCTTCTTTCAGGGTTGTACACAGATGGCTCTTTCACAGTAGATCCTAGTTCCTTTCACAGTATTAGAAAGTTGCCTTTTGCTTTGAGAGATTTTTCCTTGAAGCAAAATCATAATTTTTTAACTTCCTTTCCCTTTCCTTTCACTCTGCTGCTGCTCAGGGTCAACACATTCATTGTGCCATAGCAGTGTACGAGTTAAATTTTCCTGAAAGCATGATGTGGCTCTAAGTAATGTGTCTCTTGATGATGAACTTGCTGGTGAGCATAGAATGCATGGCCTTAGATAGTTTTGCACTTCTTGGAGCACAGAAATTAATCTAAACATCCGTGTGCCCTTTGCATTGATTTGAAGCATATGGAGACATTGAACAGCTGATCCCCAAAACAATCTGTTATATGAAGCCATCCTTTTGTTTAGCTTGCCTTGAACAACTTTCAAGATATTACGTATTTTCTAAAATAAGATGAACAAATATTCTGAAGCCTGAGTCTTCCCTCTGACAGAAAGATTTTTCTTTTTTTTTTTTCTTAAAGAAACATGAATAAATTTTTTAGATTTTTTAATATAAATATTGTTAAGGACTCTCTCAGAGTTATAAAGAGAGAAATGTTTATTTTAGAATGGTATATTTTTCCTGATAGAGATCATTACATTAAAAGTAGTAAATTATTAATTTTCCCCCTTTCTCCATTTTATTACAGCTTTCATTTCTAGGTGGCTGGAATGATTAATGGAATGTGCTGGGCTAATGCCTTCTGTTTGGGTACACAAATGATAGAAGCAGCTTTCTGCAAAGCTTTTAGTGTTGGTGCAAGATTGGAAGATATTTTGCAGGCAGTGGATTGGCCATGGCACTTCCACTTCCCTCAATTTAGCCATAAATCAATTGTGAATGATTCTCCCACAGTAATTTTTCATACAGTTTGAACATGGGTAATGAACATCCCTGTCCTGGAGTGAAATTGTGATTTTTTTCTAGATCTTGTTGAAGACGTGATCAATATTTATGAAGGGTGACAAAATAAACCCATTACATTTGCCTCTCTCTCATTTCCTTCCTTCCTTCCTTCCTTCCTTCCTTCCTTCCTTCCTTCCTTCCTTCCTTCCTTCCTTCCTTCCTTCCTTCCTTCCTTCCTTCCTTCCTTCCTTCCTTCCTTCCTTCCTTCCTTCCTTCCTTCCTTCCTTCCTTCCTTCCTTCCTTCCTTCCTTCCTTCCTTCCTTCCTTCCTTCCTTCCTTCCTTCCTTCCTTCCTTCCTTCCTTCCTTCCTTCCTTCCTTCCTTCCTTCCTTCCTTCCTTCCTTCCTTCCTTCCTTCCTTCCTTCCTTCCTTCCTTCCTTCCTTCCTTCCTTCCTTCCTTCCTTCCTTCCTTCCTCCCTCCCTCCCTCCCTCCCTCCCTCCCTCCCTCCCTCCCTCTCTTCCCCTCCTCCCTTCCTTCCCTGTGTCTGCCAAGCCAAGGAGCTTTGAAATGTCCATGAGAGCACATCTGTTGCATAGCAGTGGTTCTTACTGCATGAGCAGTCATTTATCTGTGACAGATAGAGGAAACAGCAATAACCTAGATGGATATGAGATGGTTCAGATCAAGTAACAGGAGGATGTGAGCAACTTCCTCAGTTCTGAACTCTTTTTTCCCCTCTGAATCTATTGCATTCTCTTTTAATGTTGCTTGATATAAAAGTACAGTTTGCTTAAAAAGGAACCTTGCAGAAATTACACTCTCCATCACTTTCTATTTTAAATGCTCAAAAAATGTTTGAAAGCAAAAAGAGGCTTTTTTATTTGTTTTCCTGGCAGTCCCCAAATCTTCTCTGAACTCTGAAGCTCAAGGTATAGTAATTTCTTCCTTCTCTCCTCCTCCCTCTCCATCTTTGCCATTTACTTATTTGAAGCTGCCAGCACTGAGTAACCTCACTAATGCCTTGCTAATGGTGCCCTTTATACCAAAGGTGGCAAATCTATATGACAATCACATTGGAACACTGCATTTATGTACTCTGGAATAATCTGCAACATTATGTTTCTTTGTTGCTTGGTTGGTAGCTGTAATGTTGAGTTGCAGTTTATTAGCCCTGGAGTAGAGGTCCTTTCCTTGAGAAGGACCAGCTAGGTCCCTCGGAGGCATCTGGCAAGTCATATGTCAATAGGCACTTTGGTTTTTCAGCCAATAATAAATATACACACACGCAAACTCATTTGGCTGCAGACTGCCTGAAATTAAGTTGCAGATTGTATCTGGCCCTTGGGCCAGGAGTTCCTTGTTCCTGTATTAGACAGTGTCTAATAGTAGTTGAAAGGGAGAATTTTTATAAATCATTTTGCAAGTGACTGTAGAGAGACAATGAATGTAAATCCTTGCAGACTCACAAAGGCTGCAGTCAGAATAATGAGTGAAACTCAAAGTGCAACATAGCGGTTCCTCCCTCATCACAGGCTTCAAAGATTTAGTATTCAAAAGAATGTGGGAAATTGGGTCATTTCTTACAGTTTAGAAGAGATCTGAGGTTACCAACTTTCTTGCTTTAGTCGTGTAGAAACTCTGAGTCTGGATTAGCAGCAATCCTGAACAGGATTTTCCTCTGCATTTAACATGAAAATCTAATAAATGTCTTTTAACTCAGTGAGTGAAATTCTGTCACCGTTGAAGTGGATGTCAAAATTTCCATTGGCTTTTGTGGGAATAGAATATCACCCTATAAGCATAAAACAAAAGTATAATCTCTAGGTTTTTGATGCAGTTATTTCTATCAGCATACACCTGTAAGACTTTTTGAATGCAGTTTTAAAAAAAGCAATTTAGATTTCTTACTCAGAATTAATTTTTCTGCCTTTTAGAAATGGCTATAAGTTACTTTTCATGAAAGCATCATTTAGTGTGACACCTTAAAAGATCTGAAGGTAACAAGGAGGTGGTGTTAATTACTATAAAATAAAAACATATTTATTATCCTTCCTTCAAGAAGTTTGAATTTCTATTACTTGTCCCCCATGCCCTCGTTTTGGGTGAGAGTTTATGTTATGATTTTGTAGTCCTCTGAATAGTATTCAGAGTTTATGGAGTAGTATTTTATAACTACGTTCTGCAAGCAGTGGTGTCTTTTGGAACGGCCATGAAATGTTATAGTAGAGATTTCAAAATGACAGGGTCTTGGCCTAGGTTTCTGCAGGGAGGAAAAATGACTTTGGACTGGTTTAGAGTATGTCTCAAGGCAGGGATGGCCCCAGAGCTGCCTGGCTTGGTAATCTGATGGGTCTGTTTCATCAGGTGGGAATTAGTAAACATAAGAAGTGCCAGAAACAGGCTCAGTGTGAAAGTCCAAGTAGTATCTGCAGCACTAGGAAGTAGCAGATGTCTCAGTGAACTTATGGAGGTACCACTTGGTTATACATTCCTGGATTAGGGAATTTTCTAAGCCAAAAAATACAATAATAGAGGGGGGCTGAGCAGGGAAAGCAACATCTGGTTTCTCTTTCTGTGTGAAAAGGCTCTGAAAGAAGGCTTCCTTTATCTTTTTTTTTTTTTCACAACACCTGTGTCTCAGTAATTGCTCTGCTAGAAACTAGAACAACCTGACACTATTTTTACACAGAACATGAAAGTACTTAATATGTATGTTATATGAAAGAAGATCTGACTGGGAGGAAGCTGAAGGAAAAGCAGAAGTTAAAGAAGGTGCAAGATAAAAGCGATACATGGCTTTTTACTGTATTTTATTCTTAATTACTCTTTCAGATACTTCTCCTTTCCAACATCTCAACGTGCAAGTTAAATCTATTTTACCCTGTGTCAATGCCCACAAAGTTTGATGAACATTTCATTTCTATATACACCTGTTTTTCCAAACATCCCCAGGCTAAAATCTTGTGTTAGTGTAGAATTTGCCCAAGAAAATAAAGTAAGCTTTGGCAAGGAAAAAATAGGAATATAATGGTATAATAGCAGTGTAAGTTTAAAGGCATAAATTGATGGTTCACATAAGGATTATAAGAAATTTTGGTTGCAGGCAGTTAACCATGCTACCAGTACATTAGAGAAGTTTAGCTTGCAGTTGTCAGCATTCCAGAGTTTCACCCACTAAGTCATTAATTTGTTCTCATGTCTGGAAGATTTAGCATGCCACTGTAGTTTCTTGCATAATCATTTTATTATGTTAAAATAAAAAAATATAGCTAAAATGCATTCTGATAATAGAAACCCCAAATACATGAGACTCTATTTCTTCCACTGAATGCCAAAATCAATTATAGTTGTGTTTGTATGTTCCACTGGTTTAAGAGCAAAAATTGCATGCAGATTTGAAAGCCCAATGAAAAATCAAAGTGAAAAATATCACACATCGAAAAATACCACACATTGAAAAATACAGGCACCTTGTTTCCTATGCAAGTCTGAAACTGAACATAAAATAAAGCATTGCTAATTGTCATATGAAAAAATGGACTCTACTGTATTATCTCATAAAATACATTTTTCCAGTTTCCAGGAGGAACAGATTAAGACATTTGAACACCTCAGCTAGACTTTTTAGAGATTGGCTTGAAGTTACTGAACACATGGTGTTTTGGGTAAACAGAGAGCCACTAAAAAGATATTTGAAATCTTTTAGAATATACACGCCAATCAAATTCCCACTGGGATCTGACATTGTTGCATGGAGCTAGATCATGTAATCACTGCTAAACCAGATCTAAAAAAGGAAGCAACTAGCCAGAACTAATTCTCTGGGTTCTGTCTGTAGCCAAGGAGTTAAGGAGGTAAATTCATTGCACTTAGTTTAGAAGCCTGTGTTGGAATTAAATGAATCTTCAGCTGCCTGAAGATTCTGATTATGATGGGAATTAGCTAGCCAAGGATATATGCTTGAACTCTGAAATAAAGTGAGTTATGTGAGATGAATCCTATCCCAAAGATATTACATTACTGCAGTATGGTCTGGGTGAAACTGTAGTCAAAGCAGCACTTTTGATGATTGACAATTGTGACCCAGAGTGAACTGTGAAGAAAAATCTTCAGGACAAGTGGGAAAAGCACAGGACAGGGAATGGATTCTGATGGTTTTCCAGGGAGCCGCGCTATTGAAGCATCTGAAAACTGCTGGAGAAGTTTGTGTGTTGGAACTGCCAGACAGCAATTAAGCCCAGCAGCACAGGCTGTTTGTTGTCAAGACTGAAGCATATGAGTTGAGTACACCCTGTTCTAGAGGGAGTTCATGGGCTGGCTGTTTTGCTTTTGTTGAAAAAAATCCCAAGATGAAGAAAATACCCAGAGTTGTGCTTTCCTTTCTCCTTTGTGATTGTCTCTGAGCATTCAGTGGAACTGGGATTCCACTCAAAGGGAGTGGTTTAAGGGCAGGCTGATCTCGCTGTAAGGCTGTGTTGGCAGCAGTGGCTATTAGAGAGGTGTTCTCACCAGCTGCAGAGCAGCAGATTTAGGCCTGTATTGAAGTTCACTGTTGACAGAAATTAGTACAACAATAATGGATGCTCTGTTTGTCTGGAGTGTTCAGGAAGACATGGTTTGGGGAGGAGGAAGAAGCACAAAATATTATCAATATTTAGCATATCTTTCCCTTAACCCCCTTCAAACCTAGCTGCTTCTATCAGTGACCCATAAGTAGGAGTTCTTCAGATAGAGGGATGAATGCTTGTGGGTTTTAAAACCTTCTCTTATCATCAGGCTTACAAAAAACAAATTCTCGTATAAGAAAATACCTATGCTCTGCATCCATACGGGCACAGTGGCAATGTATCAAATTAGATTATTTTGCTATGCTTGCCTTTCAAGTCTTTAGAATTTGATGCATATCAGCACTTTGGAGAGGATTTATGAGAGAGGAAGAACATGAGGAAAATATAGTTGATATGTCTCAGATTATGAAGGGTGTCTATGTACATAATGTAAAATATTTTTTTCTTTTTATTTATCACCTTCCCTGAAAACACAATAATCCAATCAGGACTAATAGGTTTTTTATATCATTGATTTGGCAAGCTAACACAATGCCTAATTCCTTGTTTCTTTCTGGGATGACTGAAGAAATGGCAAAATGCCAAACTCAGAAGCAACCAATCTCGGCCAGTGTGCTAGACCCTCTCAACTGGACTTTCGACTATAATATAGCAGAGATTATTTTTGTGTTGCTGATGGATGATTTCTTAGTAATAACTCATAGACAGATTTATTTCTGGCCTGTCTAGAATATTTGACATTGTGAATAACTCATTGCAGCTGATATGCATTGAAGATCTTGTGAAGATGTAAGCAAATCATATGGATTGTATCCAGCTGGAGTGACTGAACTGTAATGCATAACTACAACTCTTCTCCTCGTATTCTTCTTTATACAAAGCCTGCAAAATGCTATCCTCACTCCTGTCTTGGTACGAGCACGAAGAGAAAATTAACTGTCCCTTAGCATGTATAAGCATCTGCCCTTTGCATTGAACTCAGAAAATATAAAACTTCTGTCTATTCCTGTAACTGAGTTGGGAAAAAAAAAAAAAACAAACTTCGCTGAAAAGTTTCAGACTTAAACCATACTCTGGCAAAATAAAAGGAGAGAGGAAAAGCTAACGTTTTGAAGACCAGATAATGCATAACATCATCAGCTGCCCATGAAACTATTCCAAATGCCATGAACTGTTCAAATGGTGTCTTCACTTTTTTTCCTTAGACCATGGATGACCAAGTAGGGGTGACTTCCAAAATGTTTCCTCCCTCCTCTTAGCAGACATTTCATGGACAAATAATATTTTGATAGTGTTCCAACACATCTTTAGCTCAGCTTATATTCTGCTTTCAAATTGAGAATCTGATTTCCAGAATGTCAAACTATATTTTTAAGTTCCCTGGGTAAAGGCTGGCCATCACTATAATGCTCACTTTCTTGGTTTCCCCTAAGTATGGGATTAAGTGGTAAATCAAGCTTTATAGGGTTTAAGGGGAGGAACTTTTCCTTCTTTTGTAACCAAAATCTACCATGGCATCAAGCATTCACCCATGGGGAAGAATGAATTAGGAGACAAAATATTCAGATGTCCAACTCCTTGTTTCATAATTTTTTCTTAGAGATCAGGCATATTGTAAATCATGTTGAAGCTGATTTGAATAATTTACCTATACTTAACAATAATTTGCCTAGGAAGAAGCCAAAGTTGTCCTTAGCCAAGAAATAGAGAAAGAGAGGCTCATGACACTGCAAATGTTGGCTGATAAGCAGATTTATGGTACAGATCATAAATTTTATTTGGGCCAATATATTGCCCAGACTCTGGATGGCATCACTTTCTTATCCTGTGTGGGCTTGTAAAGGCTTATTGTGCTGTGCTTGTCCTCTTTCAGAGCCAGGTGCTTAACTGCGTGCAGTTTATTGTCTTCAGAGAAAAAATCTAGATAGGTCATTGCAATGTACATAACAGTATCTGGATAGAGTAAAATCGCCCAAATATCAACAAAATTCCTGTTGACTTCATCAGAACTGCACATGAAATTACAGCTTTATCTGATGGCTCACTCTTTTCCCATTCCTTTATAACATTTCAGAAGATTATATACTCCAAGAAACTTTGTTTTACCTGTTGCCTAAATGCATTTTTCACAGTAAAGATCAGAAGATCATGTAAAGGTGTGGTTGTATTTTAAAATGATAATTTATTAGTGCTGTCATTCATATTATATTTCCTTGCCATACCCTTATGATGTGAAGTGATGCTATCAAAGCATAACAGATTCAACTAAGCAAACATTTTGAATACATTTGGGTAATTTTAAAATCTAACTCTGTGGCTATACTGTGAATCCTGTGTGAGTCTGAGACTGAAACCCTTGCCTGAGATTAATGAAAGGGGCATGCCTTCCTCCCTCTCCTCTGCCCCAGTTTTGGCCTCTGAAGTTTAGCTTTGAGTCTCGTATAAAAGACAAATGTTGAAGAGCATGAAAAACCAATAAACTCGCTTATGTTAATTCTAAACTGTAATGGAATGAAAGCAAACAAGGGATGGTTCAAAATTGTGTTGATTTTGTGAATGGGTTTAACTGGAAGGTAGCTTATTTTTTTGCCCTTCTGGCATGAATTTGCTGTAGAAAAAGAAGGGGTTTACTAGGAGTCTAAAATGAGATGTCCCTCATGTAGCAGTGTAGCAGCTATATTTTTTTCACTCTTGCATGATCTTTGCCCTACATTGTTCCTCTTGTTGCAACACAGATTTCCCAGGAGCAATGTGAGAAGTTTCCCTTCTCTTGCACAAAACCTAGGCCTTTTTTCAATAATCTTGAGGTTTTATCCAGTGATATATAAGGAATTATTTCTATTACCACCAAATCCTCGAAGAGAACCATTGTGAAAAACTGTTCAAAGCGCAGGGTGAGCTTTTCAAAGGTATGTGCTTTTATAGGGAGTTGGATTCATATCATCTCGTGATACGTCTTTGAAACTGTCCCCCATATGACTAAGACCATGTGTGAGACTCTGTGCCTAATTTGTGAGTAGTCATAATGATGGTACAGTAATAGGCATGCAACTGAGCCTGCGTTTTGTTCATAACTCCAAGTGCCTTTAGCTGAATTTTCAAAGAGGCTGAATTCTCACATCTCCTACTACTTCAGTGGAGCTGTAGGTGCTCCGGGACTGAAAATCGAGCTACTGACATACTGAAAATTAAAGCTGAGTATGAATGAGTCAATCAAATATCTACTGTTCATTTGTAAGTCAGACTTAGGAACTGAGTTTCCTGAGTTTAATGGAGGCTGCTCCCTTCATCTTTCAGGAGATTGTCAGTTCAAGAATTCCCTCTCTTTGCCACCTCACCGCCCAAACTTTAGCCTTGTATAAGGGGTATTTTCTATTCACAGGTCACTGCCTCATTTTATTTATTGGTTTGGGTATTTAGTAACTACAGAGCTTGGTTGGTGTGCTATTTTTTTCCTCTTCATACTATAAGTCTACATGCAACACTTTTAATTTAGGTTTGGTTTTGGATTCTCTGTTGACTGAGCCATGATCAATCACATGCTCAAGGCTGATATACAAAGAAACAGAAATGAATAAAAGTTTGTAGCACATATTGTGAATATTCATACATGTTCACACTTATGCACGTGTATAATTCCATTAATTTATTTGGCATACTGGTATGTACGGTTAAACAGGTATTTTCATACTTGCAGAGGAAGGCATTTTCTTTATTTGTTTTTTTTCTCCAGTTCTAACCTTTATAAATCATGTTATACTTAAAAAAAAATCATGATGTTGGCTGAAAAAAAAAGGCCTAAAAAAATGTACATTCTTTTTACTTGCTTTCTGGTTTTTGATCTTTTATCTTCAGCTTGGAGATGTTTTTAAAACTCCTCTCTTCAACAATGAAGGCTAAGAGCATCTGGGTTTTTATTTTAAAGGAAAAATCAAATCCTTACATAAACATATATTGAAGGAATTGAGCTTTAAAAAAACCCACCAAATCAAAAGACACAAAATAAAATTATGAGCCAGGCGTAGAGAAGCCTTACAGAGAGCAACCTATAAACATAAAAGAATATCTTTTTATCAGTTCAAAGCTTAGAGGCACTGAAGTAAAGACTCTTGAAAAATGTGAGTTTTTGAGACAATGCAGTTCCAGAAGTCTCTCTTCCTTGCAATGCTCAATTTAGACCCACTACTGAGCAAGCCTGAACTTCATTTGGCCAAGAACTTAATGTCTGGGTTCTTGCAGGCACTAAAGGGTTATTGACGCTCAGGTGGAGGAATTTTGTGTTGCTTGGTTATATATGTTGGAGTTTTCCACTGCAATAGCTGTAGCTGTTTGCAATGCTGTCTGTAACCACCTCACTCGCGGGTGAGTTTTCCTGCCCTGCCATTGCCTTTGATTGTCATAAAGCACCCATCGACTGTGAAGAAAACAGCAGTGCTTAAGCATAGTCTATTCAAGTATATTCAAAATACGTTATTTTTAGCATTATTGTTAATATGAAATGTTCCACCAACCAGCTGGAATTATGCAAATCCTAGCACACACGTTCCTCGCTAATCTGCACTCTTGGATGTACTCTTTACATTCATTTCATTTTATGAATGTCTTTCCAGCATACTTCCCTACAATAGGAGATTGAAAAGCCTGCAATTTTCTTCTTGTCTGATTCTCCCATTGGGTTTTGTTAGTATTCGAAAAAATAAATTGATGTCTTTTTTATTTTTTTAATTTTTTAAATTTTTTTTATTTTTTTAGTCCAGATTGAGGAAAAAATCAACTTGCCAGCCCAGATGAGTAGGGAGAAAAGGGAAGGCTCACAAACTGCAAAGTCTGAGCTCTTTAGGTGGTTCTTTGTTGACTCACTGTTTGCAGAGGAGACACATGGAAGGAGCTCTGAAAGTCTGAGTTCTTCAATAATTTGACTTTGAGCCAAAATGCTCATAACCTCTGTCACTTTCACTGATATTACCACCAAAATATCATGTGTTTTGGGACAATTTCTGGATGGGAATGAAAGGAAGAGGTGATGATTCTGTGGTGTTGGCCTGTTTTGCCTGTGCCATGTTTGTGGATCAGGAGGACATGGCCATGGCCTTGGCCATTCTCATCATCCCAGCACCCTTGCTGTAGAGATAATACACAGCCTCTGTTAGTACCACATTTCTCCTTCCTGCCTAGGGCACTTGGCCTGTTTTGGGAAGCTTATGTGTGTGTCCTGCTCCTCATGTGCCTTTACATCCCTGTTGATTTATGGAACAAGCCTTCAATGCCTTCTGGCATTGTCATAAGCACAGCTGTGGGAAAAGTTCCCGTGGGACCCTGGCCCACCTGCTGCTGCAACAGTTATCAGTTCCTTGCATTCTAGCAGATTTCCTAGGGAGCTGGAGGATTTGTCCCAGAGGTGAGCAACCTTGTTCCCTGGTTTGAATTCCCATGGTTAAATGATATTCTGAATCACTGTTATATCTTCACCTTGTAATTTGTCTGTTTTAAAGCTTTCTTAGAAAACTCATTCAATTTAAAAAAAACTTATTTACACCTCGAGTTCACCTTGTCTTCCTATAAAGGTCTTTTCAAACCTGGTAACTTCAATAATTTGTTGTGTCTCTGCCTTTTTGCTGAACTTGTGATTTCCAAATTGAATTGGTACAGGGTTTATTTGCTGCTGCTGTTTCAGTTTTCTGCAATGGAGGATAAAATACACAGCAAGATAGGATTTTTCGGGCTTTTTTCTGACTAAAATAATAAACCAGCTCCAATTGCTCCTAATCAAAAGCTGGTGATGCCTTTCATATTAGCCTTTCTGGGGTAGAAGTGATGCACTCTGTGTGCTTTCACCTCCGGGTCCTACACTTAAATTCTGATGGATATTGGGATTTTTCATTGCAAGATTCTTACCTTGCCTGAGGTCATCTCTTTTGTTAGGCAAGAAAGGGCATTTAGAGTTGTCACTGTGCACAAGAGGTTTCTGACTCCTCTAACAAAAACAAACTTGCAGTTTTGGTGGCTTAGATACATGGTCTTTCGTGTTGACCTGGAGCTCCAAGTGATAGGGGTTTATTTCTTAATTGCTTCAGTCAGTCCTGCTTCCCAACTACTAGTTATGTTATTTGTTTTTATCCATTTAGGACCTCATCCGATCTGTGGTTTCTAACGCTGTTTTCTTAAACAAATGAAATCTTCATTGAGCTACTGTTAAAAGAAGGAAAAAAAGAAGGGAAGATCACTCTGTTAACTAGTTTGAAAATTTCTCTAAAATTGACCTTTATTTTTCTAGTTCAATATTTATCAGTCTTTTGTAAAAATACGTTATGTGTGGGCAGCTCAGTCTTACTTAATTCAAATGACATGGTTTGATTGAGACTTACTGATGAGTTCATCAGAGCACATCTGAATACTGATTTTAAGTATTCTGGCACTGGAACTATTTCCTATGGTGTAGTGGTAACATAAATGTTAACCCCATAGGCTAATAATATAACAGTATGATTTCTTTACAATTACAACTAATTTGTTTTTACTCATTCCTTCCATCCAGGAGTTTGCATTGTAAAACAATCTGTTCTCTTAGTTTGATGTGGTTCCTGGCTTCCTAATGTTTTGATAAAGTTGCAAAACGTTCAGAATTATGGCTGTCCATGTGATCTGTTGCATACTGAATAGCTCTTGATTTAAGTGATGTTGCTTTGAATAGCTTTCAGACTTTCCTAGACCCAGAGTTTAACTAATTATATCACAATTAGGAGTATCACATGAACATAATTAGATGTATCAAACTCCAAATGCTTATGTGAAACAAAAAGTGTATCAGATGATTTCTGAGCTGTAGGAACTTAAGTATTTCAAACATAGTAAAGTGAATGAAAGAATGGCAACTGAGTTTACATAGATTTCTAAAACACTTCTGTCTCCTTTAGGTCAATCTTCTGCTTTGGATCCCTTCATCACCTTCTGTAGAAAAGAAGTAATTTTTTGCCTGTATCCATTTAATGGCTGGTACCATGGAGTCTACATCATTGATTAAGCTTCTGTGTGGTATCATTGTGCAAATGAGAAATACCTCACACAAAGTGTGGACAAGATTTATTGGGAATAGTGTAAAACTGGCAGCAGTACCTCTTTGCTGGCACTGATGTAGTATTACATATCGTTTTTCACAAAGACACCTTCTGATAGCTGTTTTAAATAATTTTCATAGACAACTTAAAAGTCTGCAAGATGAATACTTTAGCATTAACTTTCCACTCAACTGGTGTGGGATTTCTGTGTTTTTTGGGTGCATTCCAGTGGTACTGATTTCCACTGTGGGGTTGATATCATTCTTGTAGTAAGGAAAATGCTGAGTGGCCAAAAGCATACGCCTTTCAAAACAGGAATACAGTTCATCCAGCATAAGGCAAAATTCAGCAAGATTCCTGCCTGGTATAATCTTTCTATATGGGGAAAATTCTTCCATGCAGGAAGAGCTTTTTTCATAAGAATATGTCCTCAAAGTATATATATATATATATATATATATATATTATTGAATGGGTGAAATAGGAGCATAGCTCTTTCAGGGAATTTCCTAATTCAAGCACCTGAGTTGCCACAGGTTAATCATATATGATAAAAGAATATTTTCCATTGTCTTATTCCATCTGTACAATGTAACCAGTCTTAAAAACAAGCAACATTTTACTCTAAAGAGTAAAGTCTCTCATAAGGACCCTTTAGAAGACAGATTCAGCAAATCTGACAGTAGGACCAGAGAGATAAATTATGTTTCTTAAACATATTTTTCTGATGGTGAGAGATTGTCAGAAAGTGGGGAGAGGTGGCTAAGAGTAAAATGGCAAACAGAAAAAGACAGGAGGAATGGAGTCTGAGGAGAAATTCTCTTTGAAACATCCCACATTTCACTTTGTATGGTGTGCACACATCCCTTTTCCTGATCCTATTTGCAATGTCTGGACTCTGAAGCAGAGAAGACTTCCTAAGAAAGGAAGCAGTGGCTTCACCCTCACACACAGGCTGCAGCCTATAGGATCTAAGGGGCTGAGTGATCTCTGCACCCCTCTGGCCTGCACACCTTCCCTGGCAGAGCTGGCCCATGCTCCAGACCCAAGGCTTGTGCTGACAGGAAGCTGGAAGGCACTGGAGGACTTAGGGCTCCAGGCATCTCCACTGCCTGCAAACTTTTTAAGGACTTGCTCTTTTCCCACACCATTTTTGTTGCTGCTGTTGTACATAGCACAAGTATCAAAGGCTTTAGATGCCTTTAAAATGCAACTCAAATACTCTAAAAAAAAGTCTGGTACAGTCGTGGATTAGAATTTAAATCCATTTCAATAGAGCAGACTCTGGGCAATTACCAATTCGGTTTCAATACGAAGCAAATGGATGCTGAGACATTTAGAGGCAGTCAAGGAAAGCAATACCACTTTGCCACGGGGTCAAGTAGAAATAAAACTGTTTGCCTCTGTCTTAAGAAATGTTGGCAGATTTCAACAGCCCTAGGGAAGGAGTGGTAGACGATGGATGTATCAAAAAGAAACTTGTCTTAAGCAATAAGTTGGAGCCCACCAAAAAGTGGTTGCCTAGTGATGGGTGCTTTGTGAGATCCAATACAATTATGCTGGGAACTTTAGAACTGAATTGATGCAGTCTCCAAAGAGAGGAGGTTCTCAGTTGCAGGCAGCTTTTTACAATGTGTCTGTCTGTGACTGGACTAGTGCTCAGAGATGGATGGCCAACATCATAGCATCAGATACTCATCCAAATCCATGTAGCACCGGAAGAGGTGAATAACTTTGGTTTTAAGTGGATCTGCTTCTCTACAGAAGGTTGTCTCGACACTCATGTTTTTGATGGATCCCTGGTTCCTAGGATTTGTTATCATCCTTTACCTGCACAATTTATTCTGCCTTTTCATTGCCACAGCTGTGCTTGTTGGCACTGGTTTTTATTTAGAAAGTGGGAAAATGGCAGGGTCCATGGCTCAACCCGCTCCTTCTGTTCCTTTATTCCCCCACGTGGAAGCAGAGACAAAATTAAATTCCAGAGCATCAGAATTGCTGAAGAGCAAAGTGCTAAGGCAAGATTATAATTGATACAAAACAAAGTTACCGTATGGTGGAGTGATGTTATGCCAAATATTTTTGCAGCCTTTCTAAAAGTGGGAGCATAACTTTGCAAACAACTAGGAAATGCCTACAAATTGCCTGATGTGAATTTCTTTTCTTCATTTAGCAATCTTTTAGGAGGACAGAATGGTTTTGCTCGATTTTAGCAGTTAATTTGATATAATGCAATTGATGTAAATCATGTAGTTAGCTTGATTTATGTAATTTGTACCAGCAAAAATTTGTTTATAAACCAAGCCCAAAGTGTCTTTCTTAACATGAAAAGTACTTTTCTGACAACTGCTGCTGTGAAGTAGAATACATATTGCCAGGAAAACAACATTTCAATTGTATTTTTGATTTCTTTATGGGTTGGGGTAGGGAAAAGTCTTGAATTATTAATTACAGAACTGTGACATTTTGTGGTAATTTCTTAGCAGATTTGGGAATTTCATTTTCAGAAAAAAAAAAGCTATTATGTTCAAAAGACATTTGGAGAAATAGAATGGTGTTTTCTCACTAATGTATTTCCAGTAAACATGGAGTTTTAATGATTTTCAGAGCTCTGTAATTGTATGCTGACAGTTCCTCCGCTGAGGGAAGACCACTCTACTGAGGAACAATTGTCCCACATGTGGTGGATTCAGAATTCCTTTTGCAAGAGATTTTGTGGCTTCTGTGGGCATTTATTATGGCATTTTAAAATATCATGTACCAGTCTTAAGGCAGTGACATTCACCAGATAGTTCCCCTCTCTCAGGATTCTCTTCCAGTGAATCCATAGCAATTTCTCTGGGATCAATGACATTACACTGGTGTAAAACTGCTTTAAGAGGAAAACCAGATTAGATGCATGCAGTTATTTTTATATTATGCCTCTCCATTGTCATCAGCAAAGGCACACTATATATTTAAATGTTTTAAGTATTTGAAAAAGAATGGCTGTTTTTTTCATTTGGAATGCTTTGAATAACACATCTAGTAGGTGCTAGTTTAAGAATCTCTGAAAACCAGTGCATGAACGAACTGCTTAGGGTTCCTGCTCCCTATTGCATGTATATAGGTCTTCTGGGGGGCTCCAATTGCAACAACATGCAGTATGCTCCCAGTCACACCTCTCCTTTCCATATGCACAAAGCTGCCATATGTTTCTTCAGTTTCTCTGTCAGCTTTGCTGTTCTTGTCCCTGTTAAATGCAGAGCCTGGAAGCTAGATGTGATATGCCTCTGGAGCAGGACAGAAGTAGTAAATGTGACCCTCTGGGAGGGAAACTCATTATGTGAAAAGGCTGCCCAGTGGCATAAATCAGCCCCCGTAGAGTTTGGGAGGAGTGCTTCACATCCTTGAATCTCTGCCAATGCTAGTTAAACTGAGAGACAGTTATAAGCATGATGCATACATGCTCTTCCTAAAGAAATGTTTTGGGTGGTTTTACCCCAAGATTACTGTGTCCTTTCCCACTGAATAGACCAAATCCCTTTCCACTACAGGGGCAAATAGAGTAATTTGGTTTCTTGCATTCTTGAGATACTGTCTTCTTGCTGTGCTGCCTCAGTGCCTTTCTCTGGGGAGCTGTCACAAAACTCCAGCTAATACAAGTTAGGAAAGCAAAGTTGCTGGCAGGGCTGGTTCCTAGGGTTGTTACTGTCCCCAGATTCTGACTCCATCCAAAATCCTGATGATGAAGTTCATTTGGCTCAGGGCAAACACACACTTTTTATACATAACACAGACATGATTACATTTTCCATTTGGTAAAGTCGTAGTGTAGCTCCAAGTCCGCTAAAAATAGAGACATGATTCAAGTTGCAAACAAGATGGAAGGATTTCAAATGACTCCATTACACATAGAGCAAGAATAGTGAAATTAATAGGAAAAAGTTGGTTGGGGACATGGGCTGTGCTCCCTTTTTCTAAGCAAATGTGTAGTCATGAAGCTGTGCAAATCAAGAGTTCCACTGTTTCAAGTAGAAAGAGTCTGATTTACTTAAAATGCGGGCTGTTGCAGACTTTACCCTCCTGAAATGACAGAGCAAAGATACAATTTTACTTAACTCACTGACCCATTTGTTTATCTGCTGAGTTGCCAAATATGCATTTACAACAGATGCATAGTGTGTCTATCTACTGCATGCTTTTGCATATTTTCTTAGGAGACGCTGAGGCTATTTTAATTGCTAGTTTTGCACTCTCTGCCCCATTACCCATAGGAGCCTCACTGACCTCTGCAAAAGGCAATGTACAATTTAATTGCAGTTATTACTCTTTAGGCTAGGAGCATGTGAATAGGGTGTTCTTCTTGTCTCTTGGTGCAAGGGTCCAATATGCCAAATAGCATTTAACGGATAAATAGGAACTGCATCTGTCAGGCCAGGATATCAAAGCCTTTCAAAATGATGCCAACAATAATTTTACAGGATGTAATACTGGGGGAGAGACATCACTCGTTGTTCAAAACTGCAGAACAAGGCCTGAAGAAGAATTGGGAGTGGCAAGTCCCAGGCTCATTAAAAAAGAAGAGATGCTCCTTAAAAGACACTCCTGCTCTGCATGTTTGCATTTCTAGGCTTTCTCTTTCATTGTCTCACACCTCATAGTGAACAATTGCTTTCTAATCTAAGTTAATGCTCAGTTTAAAGCCATCACTGCTTGTCTTACTGCTACATGCTCTTGTAAATAGTCCCTCTCCAGATCTCTTGTAGACCTCCTGTAGGTACTGGGAGTTGCTCTAAGGTCTACCCTAGAGCATTCTCTTCTCCAGGCTGAAATGTAGTCTTTACTTTCTACATAAGGCTTTGGAAGTTTTAAAATGAGCTGAACAGAGATCTGGAATTTTCAGGATGAGAGGACAGAGCCTTAAGTTGTACCAGGGGAGATTCAGGTAGACATCAGAGGAATTTTTTCATGCAGAGTTGTTAAACAATGGCATGATGTCCTCAGGGTGGTGGTAGGCATTTCCCTGGAGAAACCACTGGATGTGGCGCTTGGTCTAGCTGTGTGCCATGGTCTTGTTGACATGGTGGTGATCAGTCAAAGGTCGGACTAGATGATCTCAGACGTCTGCTCCAAACTTAATGATTCTGTGATTTTCCAAAGACTGAGAAGAAGGTTCCCTCCTCCTCTCACTGTCTCCTGTGTGTTGGTCTGCATTGCTATTGTCATCTCTCTTTAGGAACTGCAGATCCTAGTGAGAGAAATTATTTGCTTAAAGTAAAATGCACCTTAGGTAAAGAGAAATTGTAAAATTTCATATTTATATAGATGTAATCATTGTATCCTATGATTAACAGCAAATATTGTGCTTCCTGCATAATAATTATTTTAAAATCGGATATGTATTTCTACACTACCAAATATTTGAGATTTCAGAAATATAAAGTCCTGTGCTAAGATTTTGATACATCAAAATAATATTCATAGATGCTGCTGTTCATAAGCATTCAAGTATAATCAGTGTGCTTTTAGAGGTGTTATGTATGTTAATTTCTTCACTCAGTTCACATCACAGTAGTTTTGGTGTTGAAAGAAAACAAGAAAAGCAAAAATGTAAATATTCCAATTTAGATATCTGTTATTTATTTCCTCACTGATGCACATGAATAAAAACTATATGAACATAAAAAGAAAAAAAAATGCCTGAAAACATAGAACAGTGTTCTGCAGCACACACAAGGTTTCTTATTGGAACTTAAATGAGGTTTATTGGTTTGTGATTTGTGCCAAGGCTCAGGTTATGACCAAGCCTGACTCCTTGCTGTTCCTGTGGCTCAGCAGTGCCTCACTCTGACTGTGTAATTATCCATTTTTTTCTATCTTACTCATGCTTGTGGAACTTGGCTCCTGAGAGCCTCTGATCTACCTGGAGTACAATGCCTTGTTCTTTCAGTCTCACCTGCTTGCACAGAGCGTCTCTTGAGCACAGCTGACACATCAGACAATATCACACACCCCAACACACTTGTAAAACACAGACTGGTGTCAAACTAATCAATTTGCTCAGAGGATAGACCTCGGTGTTAGTTGGTTGAGCACAAGGACACCAACTGGAGAGTATTAGTGTGGGCAGTCACACCAGTTTGAACTGGACTTAAATCGATGCCAAAAGTTTGGTGGTTTGCAGCGCTGCATTTCTTCATTCTGCAAGAACCTGCAGGAAAGCACAGTCTCTGCTCTGCAGCCACAGAGCCTTTGCCTTACTGTGTGCTGCCTTTGGAGGTTGAATTGTTTGTTGACTTACAGGGACATTGCAGAATCCAGATTAAAATAAACACCAAGTGTTGCTCCATTTGATCTTGTCATTTCCTGTTGCTAGCAGTAGATAATGATGGAATAATTTGTTGCTATGTTCGAACTCTGCAGTATTGTGAATTCTCCTAAACTAGTTTAACCCATAGGTCGTTCATGGGAAAAGAACAAGAAATTTTCCAATAACTCTCTCATTTCTCTTTTAAAGAATGTTGAACCTGGTTCTGTGCTTGAAAGCAATTAGTATTGAGACTGCTAAGAATAAATTGCTGATACCCTAGAATCCTCTTAATTGCTATGCTGATCAATGACACGCCTGCTTAATTGGGATGATTGGCAGGCAACTAATCCTGTGCAATGCATTTCAATTACTCTAAACAATATATTAATGGCCTACATCTGTTTAAATGACACATGTCCTGTTGTCTTCTGCTACTGTAAGCTTTTCATAAGAGCTACAGGGAGAAAGATGGAAGCTTGAGAGGAGACATGTCCTACTTATGCACCCCCTTGCTTTCTAGCTGTTGTTCTCCCACTTCTACATCACTCAATTTTATTCCAAATATTTAATACAAAATTTTTGTGTGTACTTTGAACATAATTCACAAACTACAGTGAAAATTTTTCCCTTGTCTCTGATACCCAGAAGAACCACTTAATTGATTGTTTTCTGTTTACACTGGGTTCTTTGTGCTAACCAGGGTGTGCTGTTACATGTAGCTTCTCACTTTGTTTTCTAATGGTATAAAAATGTGTAATTGGAAAGCCAAGGTCTTAACTATTAGAGAAGAATACTAATCAAGTATATTAATGTTCTCTTGTTATTAGGGGAGCTCATTTAAAAAATGTCAGTATTTTAATGATGAAAGAGAAAGTTGTCTAAAAAAAAAAAGTAAAAATGCGCTTCATTTTAATTAGCTCTAATTAGAAGATTAATAGATTTTAAGGACTGAAGGAGTCATTGTGATCTTTAGGGCTTGCTCCACAGGACACAGTGACATAAAAGAAACCAGATCCAGCCTCTGATGGGGCATGCAGCAGATATCTGCTGCTTCCTGGTCATCTAGACTGTTCTTCTGTCAAGAAAAAGGATGTGATTTTCACCTCTTAAGTAAGATATCCAAACCAGTTGAAATTGACTGCATCCTCAAGATACCTAGACTAAAAAGAACCATAGACTAAAAAGGGGATTGAGAATGACTAGGTCAATATGGTGGATATCAAGCTATAGATTAGATTAATCCCACTGTGTGTCATATCTCACAAATAGTGAAATAAGGAGTGCTTGAACAGCCTCTACCATAGCTTGAAGATGTCCGAAGTTACTTACAGAGTATTTTGTCCCTGAGACTCCCCATGCTGCAATTTTTTCTAGTGCAAGTGGCCAGGGCTGCTTTTGTCTGACCAAACATTTTCATACTGAGACTGTGGAAAGCCCTCAGTGAAGGAAAGCCCCTTGACTGTGCAGATCTCATGCCTGCTGCTGCAGGTCCTTTGATGGGAAGCTGAGTGACTTGGTGATGTGGGAGTACATGCTGGTAGCTCCTCTGCTTGAGTAAACAGGATCTGGCTCACATTTTTTCAGGTAAGAGGCAGCTCCTTGGCTTTTACTTTACACCTAAGCCATGTGCTCCTAAACCTCTTTTTGGTTACCACCCTGTAGGTTTGCTGACTTCCCCCTGACACAGGCTGCTACAACCAGGTCCTTCACAGAATCATAGAACAGTTTGGGTTGGAAGGGACCTTTCAAGGTCAACTCATCCAAATCACCTACAATGACCAGGGACATCTTCAACTACATCAGGTTGCTCAGAGTCCTGCCCAATCTGAACTTGAATGTTTCCAGGGATGAGGCATCCACTATACCTCTGGGAAAGTTCTTCCCTATATCTAGTTCACCAAGAGGCAGATATGGCCATTATCTTTTTAACTCACTGGAGGAAGAAAGGAAGCTATTTTCCATACAAATACATAATGATCAGGAACAATTTAATTTTTTTTTTCAGTAGGAAAAATGAAGTCGCTTGCTGTCCCAGTCTGGGCTCATTCAAACCTCAGTGCCCTGCATCCAAAAAGAACTTCCTTAACTTCAAGGCTGCAGTAATTGAAAATTCATCCCTGATTTTCATATTCGCTAGTGTTACAAGTCCTGAACCACACAGTAGTTGTGTTTATGTGAGAGAGGACAGGTACTCTTGCAGTTTCCCCTGCCATCCCTCCAGCTCAGCAGGGAAACCTCTCTCTAGTTCTCACCACTCTCAGGAGTTCACAGGAAGGACAGTGTCAGTGTTGCAGCTCTCTTCACAGTGTTGCTTGTTCTAGATGTATGATGGGGGTATGGATTGTTTTGGACTGCCTTTGAAGTGTTGTCCTGGTTCCAGCTAGGACAGGGTTGATTTTTGCAGTAGTCAGGAGATGGTATGGCTAGGACCTGGAGATTATTCTATGTCACCTCATGTCCCTGCTGGGGATGGGGGAAGGGCCCTCTTCTGGGTCACTGTAGCATGGCAGAAGGAGAGGTTGGGTATTTTGCCTCTTTCTTTTACCCTCTGTCATTAGTATTCTTGCTGCAACTGTTTGTTTTCTTATTTCACTGCTGTTTCCAGTAAATTGTTCTTATCTCAACCTGTGATCATCAACTTTTGTGCCTCCAGTTCTCCTGTCTATCCTGCTGAGGGAGAGAGCAAGGAGTAAGCAGCAAATGGTTTGGAGACTCTCAGTGGGAGCACTGAACTTGGGAGTACCATTCCTACATCATGACATGTGTATTTATTCACATGAACAGAGATCCCAGACATAAATCTGGTGTTTGGATTCAGCCTGGCAGAAGGAAGGGACATCAGATTTAGGACTGAAAAATCCTCACAGGAGATCTTAATGTCTTTAGGTTTTTTTTGTTCTCAACCTCAGTTTAATATTCCACCATGATTCTTGATAAACTCATAGCTAAATTATCTGTGCCACACTTCCAGGTTTCTCTTACCTGACTCTGTCTTTTCTGTACAGCAAGCAATTTGACATAACCTAATTTGATTCAATTAAATTCTGCATTTAGAAATCTTTATCCCTGCCTATTTACTGATGTATTATGTTAAGTACATAAAGAAATGATCAAGTGACTATTTAGCTTTGCTTTGTTAAGTCACAGATCACATAGCTTACATCTTCAGCTTTACAGTAACAAATAATAGCTCTGGTATATATTATTAATAAATACATATTTTTTAAATTGCAGATAGAAAAAGATTGGATGTTTCTTTATTAGGGATGTTCATATCTGTGCATCCTTTTCATAAACATTTTATATACCTATTTGTTTCTGTTAATTCTCTCACTGATGCATTTCTTGAGATGTGTTATAGTGTAATTTGCGATGAACAGGCAAATGCATTGTTTTCACAGCACTTACACATGTGTAAAATAAGACTTTTTTTGCTATAGATTAAGTCTCTGGAGAATTGTGAAGAAAGACTTTAAGATTTCTACCTTTGCTACACAGCTTTGCAGCCCCCAATCTTATTATTGTCTTTATATGTATAATCACAACCCCAGGGACAAGCTTCCTTCCAACTAAGAGAGTGTAGTTGCTGAATCTGTATTTTTAAAGAAATCTTTCTTTTCCTGGCAGTTACTCCAGAGTAACTGGAGAGAAAATAAAAAGAAAGAGAAAAGGACAAGTGTTTTCTCAGATGTTGATTTGGTGACAAGGGCAGGAGACTGAGGAGGTTGGAGTATTAATGTGCTCTTTTACGGGGAACAGAGGAGAAAAGGGAATAGTGATAGGTAAGATGAATAAAAATAATCAAAAACAATGCAGAGGATGTTGTGTAGATGTGTAGAAGATAGGACAAAAGGAACAGGGGTGAAGCTGAGTTTGCTGTGACGCTGCAGGGAAGCTGACAGAGCCAGCGGTGGTTTGCTTGGGTGAAGCACTGTGGCAAAATGAAGGCTGGGATCCAGGAGTAGTCAGGACTTCTTGGGGTGTTAGGGCAGGACACGGCAGGCAGGGCACATCCCACCTGCCCTGTCCCACTGGGGGACAGTGGGAGCAGTCCCTGGTTATTGGGCTGCTCTCTGGGGACAGGGAAGGCACAAGGCTGAGACAGGATGGGCCGTTCCCTGGGGTGTACATGCCACAGCCATAGGACAGCAGAGTGATCTGTGTGAAAATGAGTCTGTCTTTGCCTGCCCATCCTGGTGAGCATGACAGCAGGGAAGGTGCAGCATGACCATCGAAAAAAGCTGTGCTCCATCAAGGAATGCATGGGAACTGCAGAGCAGGCTACTCCTGACAGGGCACATTGGCCACTGCTGGGACAGAAGGACGCTGAGACAAACTTCTATGCCATAGAGGAATAAGGAGGTTAGATACCAAGATTTTTGATTCAACTTTTGCTCTCTGTGATGTTGCAGTCACAAAAGCAGCCATTTCTTTTGCTTGAACTGCTTCTCTGTATGCACAGCACTAGGTTGCGTGGGCTGGGTATGAGTAGTGAGTGTAAGCCACCAGGTCTGGAATTTCTGTGCAACAGAGGATGGTCCTAACAGGAAAGACAAGTGAAGGTGTGTGGGGAGAAGGAATGGGGACCTGTGGACTCCTTGCATATGTGTGTGTATTCATAATGTCTACCTAGTGCACAGGGAGGGCAATCTCCAGCCATGTCTTTCAAAATTCTTCTCTCTGAGGAATGGGACAGCACTTCAAGCAGACTTTTGATGGCTGTCTTCATGAATAATGCTAATTGCGTCATACTACAAAAAGTTTAAAACTTTAGCTTTTGTACAGTGTGAAATGGATGAACAGTGCATCAGAAACATCTGTCAGGTTATAGAATAAAGGCTTAATTAGCATTTTTGTGTGGTGCAGAATAATTCATGCTGGGACATCAAAATTTGTCTTCTCAAATGTATGGGGAAAAACACATTTTTTGGTCGTTCTTGTTATTCTCAGGCTGGAGGGAGGGAGAAAACACAATTGTACCGTGTTAGCATCAGTGAAAATCTGCAGGGTGCAATGTAGTGGTATGTGCATCTTCAAAGTGCTTTAGAAATAGGAATTAACACATTGATGTTGCACTCAGATTCTGTGGCAAGGATAATGCTGCAGTCCTATCTAGAGTTCAAGGGTGTGTTTTACAAAAACACTTAAATGACTTTGTAGCACAAATTCAATTCAGTGGCACTTAGGTTTCTGTTGCCTAAACTCTATGTTGAGTTGGCACAAAAATAAAGATAACAGCAAAAAAAAAAAAAGGAAGAGAAAATACCTCTCTGAATGATCTGAATTCTGGAAAATCTGTCACACTCTCATATTGCAAATTCCATGTGGTTTAGTTATTACAGAATTGCATGGATGGCTATAGAGAAAGTAGCTGCCTATTCAGTCTGGCAAATGAAGTGTATTGCCAAAGACAATAGCTGGAAGGAGCACCTATCAGTAGGAGGAGGATCTCAAGCAATTCAGAACAGAAGTCGGTGCAGGTATTTATTGTCCCAGTCTGCTTTTAGCTCTTTCAGTCATCTCTGACTCAGTCTGCTGAAGCTGATTGACTGCCTCCTTTCATTGACTAGGCAGGGAACTTCAGCCATTCACTTGGATCTGTTGAATCATTCCTAAGCTAGATACCTAACTTGTGCATGCATATATGATGTGAAAACCTGCCAGGATGTATATTTTTATCAGCAAGGCTATGTTACAAAACTGGAACAAATAGATGGAAATCCCTAAATGAATGTTGGATACTTGAAAAAAACCCAACTCTTCCAGAAACCATTAGCTTTATGAAAGAATCCCTGAGTGAAATACTATAGCTCATGTCATGAGATTATTAGAGTCATATTAGAAGGACAGAATGATCCCTTTGGCCTTAAAATGAGTATGAAAATAATTTACAGTTGCTCTCATGTCTCCTATACTCCTTATGCTACATGCTGGGCTATAGGGTTTAAGGAGCAGAATGCAGCATATTCATGCTGTGTCTTGTCTCCATTGTGGCAGAGAAGGTTAAGAATATATAAATAATAAAGGATTTATTAACCCCTTGGTCTCAGTTTTATTTTTCCTCCCCTTTATGTACTGTAGACACACACAACATTTTAATTGAATCAATTTTCAGTATGATGGGCTATTTAATAGGATTTATATGTTTTGTATATACTTCATAAATTCTGAAGCACTATAATGCATTAGAGTTATAGATAAACTATATGAAGAAGCCGGTGAATTAAATAATAGGAAGAATAATAGGAAAACTGTAATTGAAAAACCTATAAACTCCATTAATGTGTGCCCTTCCTTTATTAATTTGTAATAATAATGTAGTGGCTAAATCAATCAAGGATATTACAACAATAGCTGACTTAAAATGCTCCCTTCTAAAGAGATTTTTTGCAATTTTATTCTAATTCCACATACTGAGTGAATTAAGGATGGAGTCAGTCAGATATTGTTCTGTGTTACACCAAACTGATTTTGAGTGGAGCCATATTAGTGTAATTGATAGCAGAATTTGGCCCTAAACTCTCACTTCTCATGCGAGGAAAGAGAGGAGAGAGACACTCCCCAGATGTGCCCATAATTTTTTAAATTTGAGACTTGCGCAGAATGAAAGCCTGAGCCCAAGTACCTCTGTACCCACAGCAGCATCCATAATGCATAAGCTATTAAGTGTTGTGAAGAGTGCTCTGCTTGTTGGATAGCTGCAGAATAACATGGCTAACAGATGTTGTGCTTCTAAAGCAGTTGAACTCCTGAGTGTGTTTTTATCTTCTGATCTGTGGCGTACTGTGGCTCCCTCACTGGTGCGTGCACAAGGCAGACAGATTAGCGTTAATTAGAGATAGGCTTTGCTCATTTTTTGTTGCCAGTTTCAGTTTTTGGGAAAGAAAATGTTTCGCTCCTTTGCAATTTAAAATAAAGGCATTTTAGAGTGTACGTGCAGGGGGAGGGGGATTAGGCATTAATCAGTGATGCTTATGCTTAAATTGGCTAGTCCAGGTCTGGGAGTCAACTGTCAAAGTCCCAAAGTGGATGAAGGCTGGAGGGGAGGATGGGGAGGGCAGGCCAGGCTTGGTGCTGACTTCAGTGCAGGAGTCCCAAGAGGGAAGCCAGAAGGGCCAAGGAGACGTGCCATTTTGCAGCACGGCTTCATGAGGAGAAGCATTAGCTGATTATTCCTTCTAGGACATTGCTGAGCTTTATTAAAGCATTTTGCATTGCTGCTTATAATGAGAAAGGAAAGGGAGCTCTCTCCACCTTCTGACCCCCCTCCCTCCAGCACCAATGCAAGGGAGAATTTATTGCTTCATTAGCAGCATGATCACGCTTCAAAATGAGTATTAAAGTATTGGCTTACTGAGTTATTTAGGGAATGAGTCTTCCCCCAGCTATTCCTCTCTCCCACTGCCATTGCATCCCCACTTTGTTTCATGTGCCTTTGCCATTTACCCATCATGATCAAAATATCACTTTTTCCCTTTCAGTAGTGATAGCACACTAGCAATAGAACAAATATTTTTGGGTTGACAGTATGTTGCAGAATTGTAATGTGGGCTGGGTAAATTGAAATCAAAGCAAAACCAGATTCCACTCATTCTTCAGATTCCCAGGCAGACTGAGACATCTTTTGCAGTTCATTGATCTTTTAGCATGGGCTTAGAGATCATTCCCAGACAAGGGGTGTAAGTTCCCAGATGGTGAAGGCTGTGCTCTCTACTCTAGTTGTACTTGTTTTTGGCTTTTTTTTTCATCTCCACAACTCTATATTTCCAGTTGTGAGAATATGGCAGGGCTCCACAGTGCCTGCATTTACCTATCCTCCTTTTTAATGACCCCTATACTGTGGTATTTTATCAAATGTCATAATTCACTCTATCTAATGTCTTCCTGAATATATCAGTGATAGGAAATAACTCTTGCTTCTGTAAAACAGTTATTGTGGTAGGCCTGTGAGTGTTGCTTTCTTCTCTCATTAATTTCAATTATGTTCTGTTAGAGTTCCACAATAGCTGTCCAGCAGTGAGGCCCTGTAGGCCACCCTGCCTTGGCGCTTCAAATTGTGGTTATGTTTAGAAAAGTGAATTCTTATTCAGCCTGTCTGTTGCCTGTGTGCTTTGAGTCATATTTGCTTACTTTACTGACACAAACACATTTTTATTACCATTACCATCACAGTGCCAAGATACCTCCAAGCTTCAGGATGACCTGTAAACTGCTCTGTCTCATGTAGCCTCAACAACATTGTCAGCAATGCTTTAATTGTAGATGATATTTTGGCCCTGGTGCTTGGAACAGATGCAGCTTGGCCTCCATCCACAGAAAAAAAATTTGTGACAGTGTATTTTTTTCTTTATCTGTTAGGAGGTAATTCACTACTTGGTTTTGTCACAAGTGATCAGTCTTTGATACTACCAGAGCAGCAGTCAGAGAAGCGAGGGTTCAAGTCCCTTCTTTGGTGAACCTCAAGGGTGTTCAGCAGATGCATATGCTCGTTCTCTGAAGTCTCTTCAGAATCCTTGTAGGACTTGCTGCTGTATGAACCAAATATTCTGAGCTGCCTACCTGTTTCCCTGTTCCTTTTCTGTTGGACTTGTAAGACTGCTCTGCATGCAGAATTTTACTATCAAAGGGTATGATGCTTGTTTTGGCTCTGTAGTTGATATTTCTTTTGGCTGTGCTGTAATGAATGGATTTATTTTTAACTTTCAGCCAGGCTAATTTGACAGTGCTATTGCAGTTTAACAAATTAACACTTTAATTTGTAATTCCTACCATCTCTTAGGGGAGGGGTTGTTCTGAAGGGTAATGCAGTTACAGTGGCAGCAGGCACCACTGTCACTGGCAGCAAGATTTCCTGACTCCTTGCAATTTTGAAATGGTGAAAACATCAGTACAGACATGTTTTTCAGGTATGGGGACACCTGCATTACAAGCACTCATGCCAGGAGACTTCCTTGCTATGGAGGAAGGAATAACCAGGGCAGTGCAGAACTTTTCTGCTGCTAATACTCATTCTGAAGATGAGTACTGTTCTTGTCTCTATTTCAGTCTTTCACCACGGCTGACACTGTGGCTGCTTCTCTCTTTGATTTTTAGGACTTCCTTTATGCACCCAAGTCTCTACACTTAGTTATGCCAAAGATCCTTTGATATCCCTGAAGCAAAGGGATGTGGCACAATGTGTGTGCACACTGCTAAACTCTCTTGCCCCTCAAAACCTGGGGATGGAAGTCAAGCATCCTTTGGGAAACATAGGGCTAGGCACTAACTATTGTGGGACTTGAGTATTTTAGCAGCACAGATGTGGTCCTTGAGGCCAAATAATATGCTTGTCTCTGCATCTGGTATATATCAACACCACCCTTGCTCCAAACATTAAACAGAAAACTTAAGGGCCCACACAGCTGATGCCAGTGGTCTTTATTGTGTTCCTTCATTGAGTCTTGATGATGTCTGTCTGACATGTGCCCCCATTTCTTGTCCATGGTGTTGTGTCTCTTGGTTCAGTGCTTTTCAGAAGGTTCACGAAGTCCTCTAAAACCTGCATACACAAGTAGAAAATCCAAGAGTGAATTTTTCCTCTAGTCCTTTTTCCCACCAAAGCTGTCTCCAAGGGGAAGGCATCCAAATCCCTCTGTATTCTCTTGAGAAATGGTGAAAGGATCTGATGTGACATGTTGGAAAGTCCTGGTCTGGTGGTCATTGGACAGGGGTGTCGAGGCCTGTTTTATGTAGATACACATTAAATTAAGCTTGTAAGTGTTCTCTGCTGCTTTGTCTGCTCCAGGGGACAGACACAGGCAGGGCCTTGGCAAGATGCTGGTCCATAGGCTATGTTTTCTCACCCTGTCATCACTTTTCTAATGTCAAAACTGTGAAAGTTGGTAGGTTTGGGTCTGGCATGGTTTGCCATGGGACAGCAGATGAGCTCAGCCTGGGCTAAGGACTGAGAGGTTCTGTGGGAGCCTGTACAATGCATATAATCAAAACACATGTGATTATCATGCAATCCTATTTTTTGTTGTTTCTGTGGTTGAGAACACTTGGCTTTGATTTAGCTAGGCCCCAAGCACAAGCTTATCATTAATAATCAGGAAACTCTTCTACTCTTTGTGTTTAGTTAAAAGGAAATTTTTTCACTATTCACCACATAACCACATCCTTTAGCGTCACAGTTTTATTTTCTGGCTGTCCAAAACTTTGAGAGGTTAACACCTCAGAGCTCAGGCATTGGATGGGATAAATACTCCATTTTTAGTATCAATGGTTGTCATAGATACTCATAATTAATATTTAGTGTTTAGAAGAGACCTCAAAATAACATAAAAGGATGCTGTGAGATTTTGGAAAATCAGAAAGTAAGTACCTGTTGCAGGAATGAAAACAAATCAATTTCAACACATTGTCACTGACAATGTTTATTTTATTGTCTTTGTTCTATAACCTTGTTTCATGGATTTTCAGTTTCTGACATTTTTTCCTCGCAGTGTAAATGGTATGTTGGGATTAAGGCATTAACTCTAAGACAAGGCTTTCCAGTTTCCACATTACCTCACTTGACAGTTACTATACATTAGGTTTCACATTACAGCTCTTTAATTTCCACAGTCTCCTAACTTGATCCTCTTACAGAAAAGGGTTTTCCAGAGTGTTACAGTTACACCCAGCTCCGCTTCAGTTTCTGCCTTTAACAAACATTTGACAATCTAAGGCATAAATGGTACAGAAAGAAGCACTTGTTAAAGGCAATCACAGCCATGTCCTTGGAAAACATTAAATGCCAGTTTATTTTGTAGTTTGCTAGTTCTTAGGTTGAAAAATATTTCAGAAGTGTGTTAGAGTACTGATCTGTCAGCATGTGGTAGATTTTGTCTGACCTTTGACAAATTACAATTTTGGATATGTAAATTTCTTTTCATTGGCACTCTATGGTAAGGATCATGATTTCTTGAATTTTTCTAGGAAGCATACCTGAGATACTTTTTCTCTCACTGGATAAAGCAGGACTCAAGAGTTTTCATAGGGTCTTTTAGTGGTTTGTGAAGTTTTGTGTTGGCCAGAGATCAACAGCAAACCTCTGTTTTGATATGAGGTGAACTTCAACTGTTTCACAGCAGTTGAGGTTTGTCTGCACAGCCCAATGCCTTTCCTCCAGTATCTTTCCTCTCTTATGTCCAGGTGAGAAGATGACATAGTTATCAGCAATACTTCCTGGTAAGAGGCACCTTAAGCAATATAAAACTTTATTATTCCCAAGAGTCTGATAGGAAAAGCAAGAAATAGGAGTGCTGTTCTCGGTGAAAGGTTTTGATTTTCCTTCCTAACCATTCAGCAGAAACTCTGACTCTGGATTTGCTGCTTAGTTAACATCCATGTTAACCCCATTTGGAAAACTATCCTTGATTCTCCAGAAAGAAAACTATATAATCAGATCAGCTTTTTCATTAATATGAAACTACTCTCTTTCTGTAAAATTCAGCAAACTGCAATCCAGTAATGCACTTCTATAGACAGAGAAATTTATGTTCTCCTTTTTCTTTTTTCCTTTTAAGTAGCCTTAAGAGTATAGATTAAGGTTTTTTTTTTAAATGTAGAAACAATCCACAATAATCCACAATAATAATTTGGTTCTCAAACTTTTGTGCCCTTTCCTGAGTTGCTCCCTGATCACTACAATGTAAGTTCATTTGCTTCTATCAATTACATCTTTTTGCTTGTACTGTCAGATTAATTCTGAAATACTTCCATTGTAGGAGGTATTTAAACCTTCCTTCTTTAGATCCATACCAGATAGTCAGGGCAATTTGATTAAAATGGGAGGTTGGCTTTTGGTTCATGTTTCTTCTTTTTGTGATGAGGGAAGAAAGTTCAGGTCATCTTTCAACCACACATAATGCTAGTCAAAAAACAATATGATAATCCTGACTTCACTGGTCTTCATCTCAGCAGGAACTTAATTCTCTTTATCTATATGTAATTTCTATTTAAGATAGGAATTAAAACAGTGCAATTAAAAAAAATTACAACTGTTCACACAAAATGCAGAGACAATTATGCTGAAGAGTCTGTAGAGACATAAATCTTCTATCAGTACAGCAGAAATAAAATGTGTCCATAGTTCCCATTAAGAAAAAAGAATGAAAAGTGAGACAGCAAAATGGGCAGAGGACAGAGCACTGTTTTGATGTGAGAATTTTGGAAGGTACTTAAAAATTCTAGTTGGGTGATCAGCATAGCAGCCAAGAATTTTTTGTCCTGAAAAATGTAGATTAAGGCATGGTCAAAGGTAGATTGCTTCTTTCTAAGCACCCGGGAAGCAGAGCTGGACAGGGAGTTCTGCATGCAGAAATGGTCAAAAGGCAAACAAAAGACTTTCTTCAGTAGCTTTCCTACTGTCCCTGGAACTGGAATGTTTTTTTCTCAAACTGGATTGAAGCTTTTGGGTTTTACATTTTTGTGAAACTGAAGTTGTTTTAAAGGACAATCAGTTCCTGCAGGTAATAACTAGACTGATTCTTTTAATCTTCCTTTTATTTTCTTCAACACATAAAGAAAGCAACTAATAGATACCTGAAAATATAACTGACTTCCGCCTCTGAATTGCTGTGCATTTCAAAAATAATTTCTTTTTTATTAATTTTAATTGTGCATGGTTCTATATAACCAAGACATATGACAGTAATAGGAAATACAAGTCAGGTTTTGAGAATTATATTTATATATTATTTTTAGTTATAGTGCAATTCAGAAGAGGACTGCTGGTGTGATGTTTCTCTTTGGTTTCTGTTTGGGTAAAATCTGCTGGCTTACCAATATAAGTTGAATGTCTGCCTTCACAGAAAGGGCCAGAAGACTGTTGAGGTTGTTGGAGTGCAGCATCAAATGTTGTCAGATGAAGGGACATTTTCCTAATTTCCATCTATTGACACAAAGAGAATGGCCAAAGCAGTGTGGCCAGTAGGGCAAGGGAGGGGGTTCTGCCCCTCTACTCCGCTCTCCTGAGCACTGCATCCAGCTCTGGGGCTCCCAGCATGAGAAGAATGTGGACCTGCTGGGGTGAGTCCTGAGGAGGCCCACCAAGGTGATCTGAGGAAGATGGACTATCCAAGTCCATCCTAGAAAGATGGACTGAGGGAGCTGGGACTGTCCAGCCTGGAGAAGAGGAGGCTTTGAAGAGAGCTAAGAGAAACTTTTGGTACCTTAAGGGGCCCGGAGAGAGATTTTTAACAAGGGCATGTGGTGATAGGCTATGGGGAAATGGCTTTAAACTGAGAGAGGGTAGGTTTAGAATAGATATTAGGAAGAAATTCTTTACTGTGAAGGTGGTGAGGCTTGAAACAGGTTGCCCAGAGAAGCTGTGGATGCCCCATCCATGGAAGTGTTCAAGGTCACGTTGGATAGGGCTTTGAGCAACCTGGGGTAGTGGAAGGTGTCCCTGCCCATGACAGGAAGGTTGGAACTAGGTGATATTTAAGGTCCCTTCCAACTCCAACCATACCATGAAGCTATGATTTTATGATACTGGAGTGGTTACCTGAATAGGATTTCTTGTATTTCCCATTTTCAGGATTTTTGGAGAGTATTTCAGTGCTAATAGAGTGACTGACCTACATTGCCAGTGCAGCATGGCAAGTGTTTGTGCTTGCCCATGTTCAGCAAAGCAGTTAAGTGCATTCTTAAGTTAAAATACATGAGTAAAGTTAAATATGGGCTTCACTGCTTTATAAAAAGTTATGGGTGTCTCAATCTTGGCCATTAAAGACTAGTTTTCTGACTAGTATGGGCAAGCTGCAAAGGCCAGCCTGTCCAGGGATTTGCCATCTCTCCTTTCTGCTGCTATTCAGAGGTGTCTGCAAGAGGTCAATGTGCCTGAGGGACTGCAGATTGCAGCTTTTCTAGCAATGCCTGCATTTTCTCCATTATACCTGGCACAAACAATCAAATAAATGCAAACCAGAGAAGCAAAATAAATCAGACAGAAGCCTCAGAGGTAAATGAAGAACCTTTGTTTTCCATTTAAAATGGCTGGAAGCAGTAGTCTGTATGCCAGACCTTGGATCTCTTGAAAATGACTTATTCCCAGCATAATTTGCCACCTACATTAGACTGAATGAAAATCCATCAGCAAAAAGCTTCCAGATAGAGACTCTGCAACACTTGGATTTAGTTCCAAATTTCAAAGGTCATTTAGAAAATCCAGGTCAGGATACAGAGTTGAATTTCAAATGTCCCTGAAGTTCATGTTTGTTCAGACCTAAGCCTGGAGATCTGAACCAACATGATAATGCAGATTTAAAACCTGAGCTTGTAGGTTTATGCAGAATCATTTATACAAACTCTTGGTTACTTTTTTCTCTGTGGTATTATTTACCACACACAAGGGCATGTAAAATAACTACTTAATAATTATGAACTGCTAAAACCCCTCATTATACATTGAAAATGTGTGAGTGCAAATTCTCTAAACGATGTGGAAGTTGGACTGTTGGGAACATTCAGCTTGTACATTACCAAAGTGTAGGCTACTCTCTAGTACATTTGTCTGATATATAAGACAATTTCATCTCGACTTGGATGAGATACAGAAGTGTAGGCTCTGTGGAATATGAAGTGGGCTTGGTGGAGCAGAGGGAAATTCATGTTATATTCAATGTGCCTAGTAAATAATGAGATATTAAATTATAATGTGTTCCAGGAGTTTTCAACTGTATTTTCCCTTTAATAATTTCATTACTCAGAGTCCTTTGTTTCTGACTTGTGTCTTTCATTAGTTTTTTCAGACTTGAGTATGTGTGTGGGGAGCTCTGGGTCCCTGTGGCACCTTTGCTGTATTGATCCTTCAAATAAGAAGGAGATTTATCCATAGCAGAATCACTTTTTGTTTCCTGAGCTGCAGATTTCTACTGTGGGCACGGGTTCTTGGACAAGCCCATGAAGACAGACTTCACCTGCAGCAGCCACCATGTGTAGCCAAAGCTCCCTTGGACCGTATCCCACTTCCATGGCCCTGTACTCTGAGTGAGCAGATGTGAGGCCTTTTTCAGAGACTGGCAGAAGAAGTGACCTAATGCGACTGCAGGGGTGAGAGCAATGGAAAGGACTCTTGTAGCATCACATGAGCGAGCAGTATCCTGCTCACTGTTCCTGTCCCTTGGCATCACTGCCTGAGCTTTGGACCAGCAAAGCAGGATTGGTGCTTTCCAACAGATGGGCCTGAGCACAGTCTGAGCCAGGGGAAGCATATATGTGATTCAGCTGTGAGTGTTAGAGGGCAGGATTCCCATTCCATGTTCTCAGCATTGTAGCAGGTATTAGGGTCCAAACATGTAAACAGTGGAAGTGACTTGAGCCTACTAAAAATGAATGCTGAATAACTAAATTCCTCTAAGTGGGAAGGGGAAGGAAGCTTCTGCAGGTAGGCTCACCAAGCAGCAGAGAATTTAGGGAATGTGCACTCTGGTTTGTACCAGTGAGTCAAAGAAGCCCTGGCATGTGAATTTGTGACCAAATTTGCCCCAGGGAAGCAAATATGCTTCTAAGGCCTGGCCTTAGTGAGATCCAATAACAGATTTTTCAGACATTTCCTTTTGATTACCAGGTGCTAAAGTGTCTATTGCAGGAAAGTAAAGAAAGTGTTCTAATTATGTTTCCACAAATAAGGTCCTGATTTTTTGGACTGTAGCCTCAGGGAGCATTACAGTGTGGCAATTGGTATGGGCTGCTGTACTGGTCGTTTTGTTTGGCCTTTTGTTGTTCAGAAGAGCCTAAAGGTGTTTGATCCCTGGTCACTCGTAACTTTCTTACGTTTCTTTGAAAAATCTCCTCTTTAATGTTTGCTGTAAAATAAAACCTGTTGACATTGGCTATGTTTATGGTCCCAGTCTGCAAGAGCTCTCCTTTCTGTGCTTCGCAGTCTGGGCACACAAATAAATTATCCAAATATGGTGCTTACTGAGTAACCTGCCAGATTATTTGTGAGAACACTTACTTGAGGGCACTGTTTTTTCACTTCCATGCACATGCTGCTTTTATTTTTCTTAATGTGAGTGAATGGACCAGCATACAGGTATACTTGTCAAGGCCACAACTAGAACAATTTAATCAAGTGTAAATAAAAAGCCAGAAAATCTTTGCAATCTTGTATTTTAGTGTGGGTCCGGGGCTGCCTCCAAATAAACTTATATAACAGCAGTGAGAATACAGTAAGGTTGCAGTGATCCCTCTCCAAAACTGGAAATTTTGGACCATGTGCTGGCTGAATGCTGTGATGCACAGTGGTGTTGTCTTTAACATTAACGTATAGGCACACGTACACTGTCATTAGGAAAATGTGCTCATAGAATGCACTCAGACAAATGTAACTGTGCTTATGACTTATGTAGGATCAATAAAGTTCATTGTTGTGCAGTCCAAATGGCTCCCTTTGGTGCAGCTCTCTTCACAGCAGCTTTTAACAATAAAGCCCTTGTTGGAGGGTTCCGAGAAATGATAATGAATTTCCAAAGATGCTCATATTCAGTTATATATATATATATATATATATATATATATATATATATATCACAGGAAATACTAAATGTATTTTAATTTGGTTACTGTAATGCAGGATGCAGTCAAATAAATATGCACCTTTATTTCAGAAGATCTGTATTGCTTTGCTTTGATAAAAAAATGCAATACTGATCTGAAAAGTAACTTGATCCTTGAAAATACTACCTATACAATACAGCAAAATGAGTAAAAGAAAACGTGTTGACCTGCCAACCTCTTAGCTTAGCACCTGACTCAAAGATGTCCTACATTTAAAACATTTTTTTTTTAATGCAGACTCATGGATTTATTCATAACATGACTATTTCCATGTCTTCCTCCACATTTTGTTTGTTTTGTGAACAACTCTTGCATACTATAAGCTGGCTTGAATCTTTCATTAAAAGTTCACTCAAAACCTATTTGTATGAAGTTATCTGAGAGCAGTTATCAGAGTGGCAGTGGTATCAGTCTTCTAGGGGTAAAGACTCCTCTGTTTGGCAGAGGTTCTTGACGGCATTTGTTGTCCCTTCTGCACCCTAAATCTGCAATCTGGTGTCACACAGTGTGTACCATGTTCATCCTGGGTAGATGGCCTGTATTATCCAGATTCATTGTCCTGCTTGCGTGACCCTGAATATTCTGCAGAGAACAGAGAGGGAGTTTCCCGAAGAGCTGCTGTTGATGGATAGGCTGGACATCTGTCAGTACCTTTTCCTTTGCACATCAAACACAGCATGTTCTGTGCTGTGAGTTCTGTGAGGCAGTGTTACAATCACCCTTGCAGTTCAGTTGTTTGGATGACAAATTCTCTCTGAACCCTTCATGCTGTAATACTCCATCCTTTTTCAGCATGGCAGGAAGTCAAATCTCTATGTGCTTACATCTAAATACAAATGAGTACAAATAATAGGTGAATATTTTCATTTGATATTCTGTTCAGTGAAAGAATCAGTCAATTGATTAACCTATTATTCAGTCCATTATTCAGGGTTGTATCACCATGAAGTCACAATTATTTAGGAAACTTTGATTAATTTTAAATTTGTTCTTGGCTTTAGGCCATCAATTAAGCTATATAAAAAGAAGCAATTAGTCACTTTATCTTTTAAGAATTGTTATTTAAGTTCACACAAAGGTCTAGTTTTGTTTTGAAAATACTATAGCCACGTACCAGATTGTTTGTCTCTCTTAGGTCTATTATTTCACATACTGTTTTCATTTAATTCAATAAAATTGCTGAAAGCTGGGAGTACTCAGCACCTTCCCAAACTGGGCTACTTCAGTTTCATCTCCTAAGTTTTCATTCAGGCATTCACTTTAGGCAGAAGTGTTTTGATATGCTGGGCAGTGGTTTCTGGCAGGAATGTTAATCTTTGTGAGTTCCACCACTGAGATTTCAGTCTTTGAGGGCTACCCCTTGTGGTAATGAAAGAGCCTGTGTTTCAATGATCCTATCATCTCTGCTGGCTGGAGTTTTAACTCCTGGTAGGGCCACTTAAGTCTAATAGGTCAAAGAGGTCAGATGAAATGAATTTCTCTGTTTTGCTAGATTGGCAGGTGATTGATAGTTCTATAAATTATACTTATTAGCAAAATAAAGTCAAGCATCAAAAGCACACTAAGGTAGTCAATCAAGCAAGGTAATGCACCTAGTAAATTTTGCAAGTCATTGGGAAAGCCAGGTCTCTACAACAGACTTTTCTGAAGGATTTCTAGAGCATTTAGAGCGATAGTCACAATAATGAAAGTTGATAGCGGCAATGAAAGAAATGGACAAATGCAAGCCCTAAATCCTTATAGCGTGCAAACATCACTACTGACAGAAAACATTTTAAAAATGAGGAAATCTGTAATATATCCAAAGGTGCAAGATAATTACTATTTAGTGAGCATAACATTAATGCAGAAACAGCACCATCACTCGTAGGCGAAGAGCCAGTTCTGACTGTGGAGTTACTCTCCAACGTGTTCCAGCTGACAACATTGCTAGGCCAGGATCTCTGCAATAATAGCAATAACAAAAGTTGAGGCAGTCAAAATATACTGGGGAATGCAATGAGCAAGTGCCAGTCCTGTATTTTAGATCAACATGGGGAAAAAATAATAATCAGTGCCCAGTGTCAGAGTTCAGAATGGGTGGAAATAACTGTTAAATCTGGCTGCCTACAAGTCATAGGAGTCATCCAAATAGATTCACCAGGGATTGCTTTGATTGCTTTAACTTGTACTAAAATGAAACTTGAGTCAACTCTTGAAGATGTGAGCTGGTGTAGATGAACTGGTGCTAGAAATTTTTTGTTTGGCAAGAACAAATTCATCAAAAAAGCACTCCCTTTTATCATGATGATGCATGAGAATGAGGTTACGGAATGTTTTAACTTTTTTCCTCAGTGGCAGGAAACGTGCTCTGCTCCTCCTGAAACTGTTGTAACTGCAGTTGAAATATGGTTTTTGGTAGATGGGCTTAAGAGTAGACAGACTGGATAGACCCCAGAGGAGAGTAACAGGAAAAGAGGATTAGAAAATGTGCTTATGGAAATCAGGTGAAGGAACTGATTTGTCCAATTTAGCAAAAAGAGGCCTGAGGGGAAACTTTATCTTCCAAAACATATATGAATGATGGGAAGGAACAGTGAGCAGTTGTTGTGGCACTGGGACACTCATTCAGGACTCCTCACTAGAGGTTTTTAAAAAGCAGTTGAAGGAAACTGCCAGGGATAGTCTAGAACTGCTTGATCCCAGATTATAGTGCAAAGAAAGGCGCCAAAATTGCCTTGCAATTCTTTTCCAAGTCTTCTTTTTTACAGTCTTAAAAAGCGTAAGGAAAAAGCTATTCAGGACACAAACCCCACATTTCAGGTTGTACCAATAAAAGGAGTCTGTGCGTGTTGAGGCTCAGGCCCTGCACAAGTCAGCTCTGATGTGCCATTGTATTCTTTGAGTGACCATATCATAGATGCTGCAACAGCTGTTACAGACTTTCAGAAAAGTGTCTCTGAAGTCTGCATAACTGAGGGACAGTAAAGAAACAACACAAGAAAAGTATTAACTGCTCAGAATTACCTTTGAAAAAAGGGGTAGCAAAAAGTTTTAAGGACAGTGTAGTACAAGGCAATGTGAGTAGAAATGATGGATACATGGATAATTTAATCAAGAAGGTCAAACAGTTGGTTAAACTACAGTAAAGGATTCTACCAACTCAACTGTTAATGCTTTAAGACTTTGTTCAGAAATTACTGTTGCTGCACTTGCTTTACAGGCAGAAAGATATGAAAAGCATTCAGAAACTTGAGAAAACTTCAGATGAAGCTCATATGACTAGGGAAATGCTTGTGAGAATGAGATGGCTGATAAATTACTGAACTCTTCTGCAAAGCAGGGAAATAGGAAAAAATCCCACAGAATAATGGGGAATGCAGCATTATAGCCAAAATATCAAACAACAGAGATGTAAAGTGATAGCAACTAACAAAGTAAGCAACTATGACTGTTACACTTTTTCTGTTGACAAGCAGACTCTTCCATTTTGATATATAAACCAAAATGAAAGAAATGGCAGCGCTGCAGCCTGGACTTTGACATGGAAAATTAACCTGTCAATTCATTTTTCACACAAGGTTTAATCATTCAAGAGAATCAAACGGCTTCAAAAAAACCTTCATACTTTTTCTGAAATCACGTGACAGATTTCTTTACAAATTACTCTGAAGCATCTTGATGTGTCACAGTGTACCTGTAAAAATAGTTTTATCGAGGTGCAGCATGCACAGCTAGATCAATGTAATCTTGAGTGAATGATTTGATAATAGATATATGTCACACATCGTTGCATTATCTCACCTCTGGCATTTGACTGGCCATTACAAGAAAAAGTAGGTGGATACAGCACAAGCATCATATGACTGGAATCAGATTTTGCTGATTAAAATGGCAAAAAAAAAAACCCCAAAAAATCCCCCCCACGCATTCAAGACATCTTAGCATCATAAATATGAGCTAGTTATCCATCAGGTGTGAGTAAATCACAGATATTGCAGCAAGAGGACCCCCCGAGGTCCCAGTTCACGTTTTATTTTAGGAGGCAGAGCATACAAATGCTAATGCACATCCTTTGCAGTAGATTATGGGTCAGTACAGATGTATAAAAGGATCTGCTGTCAAATAGCCAAAATGTGCCTCCACTTGAAAGACAATTGATTTTCAAGGGTCTACAACTGGAAGGCTAACTGACAAATCTTCAGCTCAGAAACTACTTCTGATAGATAGAGTGCCTTAAAAATACGATGCTTTAAGTGGAATTAATTTATAACAAATACTAGAATTCATCAGAGTTTTCAGATAATTATGCTTTATCATTAATGCTATTCAGCAAGGAAAATGGGAAATATTTGCTGGGAGTTGTGAATCAAAGCAGAGCATCAGCCGTGACAGCTCTGCCATAGGGCAGTTGGAGGAGCACAAGAAAAAGGCCCACAGAAAGAATGTTTCTAATTGAACTTCATGCAGTGTGGGAAATAGTGCAATATTTAACAATTCTGGGAATATGTAGAAAGCTGTCCAAATTAAAGGAAAAAAAAAAACCTATCAAGGCCTCATTCTGGCCTGAAGCTACTTTGGATGGTACAGGAAAGAATCATGCAGGAGTTTTAGAATCTCTCGTGTTTCTATAGTCCTCACAGCTCTAAGATGTTTGTGTATGGAATGGAAGTATTTAATCACTGAGTAAGATATTACAGAGGGTAACTAGCTGTTATTAGTTCATTTAAGAAAATACTTTCAAAAGGCACTGTGTGCCAAAATTGCAAGAATAAATATATTGTATTATAAAAGGAGACATTAATAATTGCTTCCTGGAGATGGACATTATAGGTTTCAATTTGTAGCAACAAAGCAATGGCATTTTCAGTGCACTCAGAAAATTGTACATTGTCTATTAAGTGAATTGAAGACTTTGAAAATGGATATGGGTGTTCAATTTTTATCTCCACACAACGGTTGAAGAGTTAGGTAAAATCACTTTGCTTTGACACTACTACTGAAGGAAAATGCTGATCCAAAATGGTTACTTACAAGCAAAACAAAAGTCACACACATTCCCCCAAGTTGCTCCAATGTGTTCAGCAGTCTTTCTATAAGCTAGCAGAATAGCTCAAGTACTTGTAAAAAGGAGTAGAAAACTGAGCAGAAGCTTTAAATCAGTACAGTCTGGGCAATCACAGACTCCCTTATCACTTCCAAAAATGACTTGCTTGGAGTAAATTGAAGAGCTTTGATAGTTCTGATAGCTGTACAATTCACATATTCAGAGCGGTGATCACCTTCAAATTTAAGCACTTAATTTAAGAGCTTCAGTAATTTTAAATTGCTGTGTTTCACTGAGTGGCAGGCAGAGACTCAAGTGCTACAGTATTTTAAAAAACTTTGGGTGTTCTGCTTAATGTTTTTCTTTCAGGGAATCCAGAGAGGATTTCTGTAGTCAAGCATGGAAAATGGAACAGATTTCAAGATTATTGTAGAAAAGCAAGAGACTTTATGCTTTTTAAAAATCAGATCAGAGGAGGTCTTCTCTGGGGAATGTACAACTCCTAAGCCTGCGCTTGCCCTTTTCTGTGAACTGTTTGACCAACGTCCTTGTGTGGGCTGAGGCAGAAGGTAGAAAGAGAGGTAATGACGTTTACATGGGCATCAAGAGACTTCTCTGTCTATTTGCTCTCCTGACAGAGCCTGCCCAGGTTAGGCTTGTTTCCATTAGGCATTTCTGCTTAACACTACTTCCACAGAAGCAGATAGGAATGGGAGTTTACTGCTATTTGAACGCTTCCCCACTTGTGGACTCAGATATTTTTACCTAGCTGCGGGTTTCTTCATTTGTTATTTTGGATTTACTAGGCTTGAAGTCACAATAAATCCTTCCTGTGTGCTTTTAACTAGCCTGGTACAACATTTACTGATTAAATGCTTGGCTGAAGACTGAACTGAACACTGGAAGTGGTTGCCATGAGCTTTGTCGCAGCAGCTAGGAGAGGTGCAGATTGTACTACAAAAACCCTCACAGCCCCATACCTCTATCAGGGTCCAGACGTGGGGAGCAGGATTTTTGAATGTTGTGGGAAAGTCAGACCTCAAGGATGGTTACTCAGGCCTGCCTGGGAGGAGGTGCAGCTCTCTGGAGCAGGAAGGTTCAAAGCACTGCAGCTTCCTGCAGTCTGGCTCACAACATACACTGCTCTTCAGGCTGGAAGGGAACAGGGCAGGGAGCCACAGACTCCAGCCTCCAGAAAACTCTCAAATGAAATGTCAAGAATTAAATATTACCCAAAGAGCCTAGGGGAGATTCATTGGAGCTGATACCTTGTGACCTCTCATTTAGCAGGAGAAGACCAAAATTAGGCTCCTGTGAGGTAAATGTAGAGAGTATCTTTCACTTCCAGAAGATTAGAATCCAGCTCAAAGACATTTTATTATTCAGGGTGCCACTTTAAATGCTAATCACTATTTGTAGGCTCATTGCAGCTTCAGACTGGCTTCTTCAAAGGAATGAAGGGGTATTTCACATTCATCTGCCAGTGAAATTTGAAAATCTCAGCTCCAAGGTACAACGGGCACAGGCCAAATTGAGTAAATTTATCAGCTGTTATTTGGGACAGAGTTAGGTTGCCTTCTTGTTTTTATTTAAGGAAAATCAGTAATCTTTGCCTTGTCTCTGAATTTACACTGTCTTCCTCTGATTTTTCAAAATGAGTGTCTGTCTCGGTGCAAATTTTCATTTCTTGCTATCTTTCTCTGTTAATAAACTTGCATGTGTTCAATTACCTGTTGAAATTCTTTTTACTAAAAGTTGCTGTCCATAGAGGAGTTCTTACTGCTCCAGTTATTTATTTTATGAGTCCTGGAAGGACTCAATAAGCTGTGATTACAGATTGTCACTGAACGAACTAAATTGTGTAAGAATATGATATTAACTTTCGTAAAAGGTGTCAGACAGTTACATCACAGTTCACTTTTGATGCCATCTCTGTAATACTGAGGGACAGTGGGCTTGCCTGACTAGCTCTCACTAGCCTGAGACCTGAAAGACTTGCATGTGAGAGAAGACCAGTATTTTCATATAAAGAAAGCTTATAATGCATTCCACAAAAATGATTTTTTGGATTGTTTTCAAGTTCATTAGCCTTGCCTTTTAGAAGAAATGTGCTGCAGCTATCTCGTCCAGCAGCCTTTTAATTTTAGGATCCTTGTTTGAGTTTTTCAATAAGTCACATCAGGTGCACAGCTGTCACGTCAGAATTGTACCTCTGTATACCCACAGCTAGAAGGAATACTTGGGGTTTTCCCAGGGATGTGATTTTGTCATGGAAACTGCACTCCTTACCAGTAAAATTGTGAACATTTTCATTTTTCTCATGGGAAAAAGTAGAATAACATTAATTCCAAAGCTGAAAATGTTGAATGGCATTCTCAGACTCACCAGTGGCTTATATAACGGGATCTGTCACTTCAGAAAATTCATAACCCAATCTCTCTGCATAGTACAGGCAGCCTTATGATTTAACGGCCTAAGAAAATTCAAGAATGCCAATGTGGACACCCCTGTGTTTCACTGCAGGAAAGAATTACAGCACAGTTCTTAGGAATTCTATTGTGCAAGAACTAGCAATAGCATAAAAAATGCTGGTATTCAACTAATATGCCTTTCTTTTACACTATGTCTCAATTGAATGAAAGAAAAATACCCAAACAAATCTGTACTGTATTTTGATTATTACAAAATCATGGTTATGTTTGCCATTGAAATAATTTCCATTGAAATCATTTTAGTAAGTATATACTACAAAATCACAGAAAATAATATTCCTATAAATAAAGATAGCAGCATGAGAGGTGGCTGAGTCAGTGTGAAGAATAACAGGGGTTTACTGGCAAAAGGGTGATATTTTGAATACTCATAATTTATTTACTCAGTCTGTCTTAAAATTTCAGCCCATCAATTATACATGAAACTGAATACCATAGCATAGGAGGGGACTAAAAGGCAAGTATTCATTTTCAGCTCTAACATCTCAGTCTTTAAACACGACCTACTCCTTAGCACACTGCTAAGACAGATGGATAAGTGTTGGTAGATAAGAGATTTATAGTTTGGCATTATTTAACTGCTCCATAATTTGCTTGTACTAGCACCCTGGAGACACATTTTTTCAGAAAGTCTGATTTTTCTGCATTTATTCTAGTAATGGTATACTGAGAGTTGTTAAGGAAATTAAAGTCCCATTTCAGGCCCCAGTTCAACAAAGCGTTTAAGTAATTCTTAACTTAAAGTGCATCTTAAACCGAATCCTATTTAACAAGGGGGAAACAAATCCCCACAAGTCTTCAGAGAAACTTCCTCGCATGGTTAAAGTTAAGAGCATGAGATGTTTCTTAAAGTGAACTTAGAAATGCTGTCTGTTTCAGAGACTGAGGAGACTGTGCAAAGGGACACAATATATGAAATTACCTGTTGTTCAGAAAGCCTGTATGATGTGGTAAAGGAGGAAGGAAACTTGATTCAAATTTTGGATCAGAATATAGAACGAATTTGACTTATCATGCTTCAAGACAAGATTTTAAAAAAGAAAAAAAGAAGGTGTTTTGCAAGGAAAAGAGCAATCTTGCAGTCACAAATTTATTGGGCAGTTAGGTGTGTTCTCCTGAGACGTTATGACATTGGAGGCTTTGCTGAAAAGCTAGAAAAAAGATCTTTTCTAATGAGTGGAGAGACTTTTATCAAACTGGCAGCTAAATCTCTTGTATCTTTCTTTCTTTAGGACCATCTTTTAGGAGCATTGTCTCTGCTCCCTGTTCTGGAGAACTTTAGGGGGCTATATTGAGAGTTAATGGCTGTTTTGTCCAGTACAGTTCCAGGTTTTGGTAAAGGTCTTGAAAACTGTGGATAGATAAGTATTAGATTTGGTATTGTGGAGTATAATAGGTATTTCTAGGTCTTCTCAGAAGCTTCTATGATATACCTTTCAGTTTTCAAAGTAAAACACAAATAAAAAATATTTGTGTCCACCTTACCTCCCCAGTAAATTGGAAGCTGTTATTTATAGTCATTAACCCAAATACGATTACTTAGTTCATACAGGTGGTCTTCCTTATGAAAATTCTATCATATTCACCAGGAAAATACCTGGTAGTCTTATGTTTTGCCACGTGGTGTGATGAAAGATAAAAATCCACCATTTCACCTGTGAAGACACTCAGATGACAAATAGCGAGAAAAATAAAAAATTACTTTTCTGTCTAAATAAACTGTTTTCTAGTTGTTCATGAATGAAATTAAAAATAGCCATCAAGTATAAAACACTAATCGTGATGACAAAGACATTTTTCCACTCACTAGTTTGGATCATTAGGGAGATCAAAACCTATCTAAACCTCAAGTTTTGTTAGAGGAAAAAAGGCAATTTTATCGTGTTTAATGAAAATTCCCCTGTGACAGAAATTCAGTGCTGCAAAATGTGTTATTTTTCCATATGACAGCACAAAACATGACATAGGAAAAGTTCAGACTCAATAGATTTCTTAATTAATTGTGTCTATATTTCAGCATAAGACTTAAAGTTATAGCAGCCTTACAGAAAGGGTATAAATGGGTCTGTTGTGAGTCTGAACAAATACACATTAGTAAGCAGCTAATGACAAAAAATGCTCTTCTTTATGTGATAGCAAATTATTATTAAGCAGAAGAAACTTAATATGCTAAAATTGTGCTGCACAGTTGATTTCATCACATTCTTATTTTAACTTGAAAACATTCAGAACTTCTTCTGTGTACCTTTTATTAAGTTTGTCTGAAGAGGGCAGCCTTTCCTAATACACTTGGAATTTTCTTAATTTGACAAGGTTACTGTACACTGAACAAATTGACAAAGGACAAGCTCACAATCTGAAGTTTGCCTCTAATTATTGCCTCTGTTTTCACTGAAGTTTCTCTCCATGTATATTTATCAACCAACTGCAAAGGATATTATTATTTTAAATATTTGACCCCTCTGGTAAAATACAGTCCAATTTCACTTACTCTCAATGCTAAATGAAGGAAGACTTTCTGTGATATTTCTAGAAAGAAATTGAAAGAGAATGTTATTGGAAAATTTCTGGAAATGTGGGTGTTGTTTATTCTTTCTGAAGTGTAGAAATAAGTGTTATTCACATGCATTTTTAAATGCTAAGGCTGCATGCGAACAGAACAGGAAAATATCTGTCCCTTTGTGCTGACAGTCCTCCTAATCTTTTGTGATTTTCATGCTGAACTCCTCTCCAGGCTTCAAAAAAAGCATTAGCCTGAAAGTAGGCAGTGATGTTACATTTTCTTTTATTTTATGGTTTAATCATAAGGAAACATTAGGGAAAAAAAAATCTTACAGCAAATTCATGCATTGCCATGTTACCAGGAAAGATAAATGGCTATTCTGCATTTAGCAATTAGTGTGATAGATTTAAGGGCTCTTATAAGAATTTATTGCTCTGGTGTGCCTCGATCACGGAGCAGGGAGGGGCGTATGAAAAAGCTGGGATGATAAATTTTGCAGTTATTGCTGCTCCAGCCACTGTCGCATCTCTCCTCTTGCAGTGGCAGCCAGATTTGAATGCTTCTCTCACCTTCTGTGGTGTTGGAGTCTAGCTTGCACAATAGGCCTGGGGGAGAAGGATGAACACAGGGAGTGAGTACAGGGGTTTGGAACAGAGAGAACCTGAAAGCTGCTGTTGGTAGAAGAGCAAGGTAGGTGGAGACAGTAGGTATAGAATTTCACAGCATTTACATAAACAAGCGTCCTGTTGGCAAAAGAGTATCACCTGGATGACTAGAATCCCTATAAAAACCATGTTCAACACATTGCTTGAGCAGTAAGGGTGGTGGTGTGAATCCTGTGCAGAGCAGTCAGCTAAGTAGTTCTCTCTAGAAATGACTACTACAAAATGAGATCACTTTTTGTACCCAGGAGCTCAGTAAGTTTGCTGTGGTGGTGGACAGCTAGCAAACCTTGTACCACATCCTAGTCACAGCAGATTTCACCCATGCCAGTTATATTGTGCTTGCAGTGACTACAGCCAAACTGCAGTACAATGTCACCCCTTCCATTTGTCAGCTTTTCTCAGCTGACAAATGATTAGGCAATACCAGTGCCAAGTCAAGAGATCTCTTTTTTTAATTTGGTGATTTTCTAGGGTCTTTTGTACAAAGAAATTTTTCCTTCTGTCATTAGGTTCAAAGCAGCAAATAACTGAATTTATTCCTCCCACAAACTTCTAGTATTATTTAAAGCCAGCAGTTGTTTAGTCTACCAAATTCATTGCAATCTCATTGCCTTACAGAAAGCTTGCTCAAGTTCTTATCATTACAAGGCTATTTACCTGGTTGTACAATCCTTAAATATCATTCATGTTCACTGATCCAAACTCATCATTTTTTCTGACCTCGTCTTTCCTGCAGCAGCCACTTATTCAGAAGTCAAATCAGATTGCTTCAGCGCCTTCCAAACAATGACTGGACTGATCCAAAAAGTGTGGGGCTTCTTCCTCCTCCCACTTAGCATTGGATTCCTATGAAATAGAGCAGAAATTTGTCTCCCTACTTGAAAAGCATCCCATTTCCTACATAATAAACAATTGCATACTTGTGTTGTGATGCTCCAAGATGACAGATACTCTCCTTACAGGCCAAGAATCCACTGGATTATTCCTAAATCCTCTAAGAAATTGCACCTTAATTGTCTTTATATCAGCATTTTTCCTGGAGCTAACACTTAACTAAAACTGATTTCTTGTTTTCATTTTTTGTGACTAATCTTGGGAGGGAACTCTTTGCCAGACACCAATATTCACCATCACTCACTGTTTCTTCTTTTTAGAGTATGTGTCTATAAAAGGTATGAAAGCTGGATTTTTGAGGTTGAAATGGGAAGAACAACTCCTACATTTCCAATACATTTTTATTTTGAAATTGGAAATGTGACTTTTTCTGCTCTTAGGAAATATTATCAAAATTAGGTTGTAAAAAATTTGACTAAGCTTATTCCATCCAAGTCTTAATAATTTAGCAGGAATTGCCAGCATTTTTCCTGAATGTCTAATTGCCTTTTGAATGCTTTAAAAATTTGATTCTTCTGAGAATGACTCCTTTATCTAGAAAATAACCATTTGTTGTTCACTTTTATCTCTCACCATTAAAGAGATCATTATAGTACCTCCTCCACCTTTCCATGATTGCATTGTTTGCAAATAAAAATTTTTATTTTTGTACTTTACTGAACCTTCATGATTCATGCCCTTGCCTCCCAGTACTGAAATACATGTAAAATATTCTGATTATTACATCTACTGTATGCCATATTTTACTTTAATTTCTGCACTGCTGTCTTTTGCACTGTCTTATCAAGACTGTTCTCTGTTCTGGCTTTATTATAATCTCCAATGTAAGCATAAATCTGAATTCTTATTTTTTTTGGTGAACATTAATTAAAAAAGGAAAGGTCCCCCCACGCCTTTATGACAACATCTGTTGTCTTTATATTTGCATTTGTTCTTCTAATGTTTTTTTATATTCTCTATAGTGCATGTCTGATGGTTTCCTACTCAGTATCAGTTTTCACTGTGGTCACTTTGTTATCTTTTAATACTTCAGACCCAATATTACTCAAAGATTCTGGGTCACTTTTCATATTTCTTGTCTGCTATTATAATGGAACAGATAATCTTTCTCAAAATAGCTGCTCAAAGAGAACAGCTCTCATTACAATCAATTTATTTTACGTTCTTGGTGTTATTCCTCTATCTCAGACTTGTTAATTCCATTTTTGCAGGCCTGTGCAAGCTTCTGAAGAAAGCTGGATCTTTGGTCCCCCAAAACGAATCCCATTTTGCTCTCTGTCATAGGCAAGACTGTCTGTGTCATAGAACCGTAGAATATCCTGAATTGGAAGGGACCCACAAGGATCATCGAGTCCAACTCCTGGCCCTGCACAGCACCATCCCCGAGTCCCACCCCGTGCCTGGGAGCATTGTCCAAACACTTCTTGGTTAGGCTTGGTGCTGTGACCCTTCCCCTACATCTCCTCATGCATGCCATTTACTCAGGAAAATGGTGAGAGTCTAAAGGACATAAAAGAGTTCATGTGTTCCAAGTTCTTCTGATAGAGCATCTTACACTTCCTTGAACATTCTTTCAATAGGAGTGGGTGTCCTGGTGATATCCATACTGTGGTGTTCATGGCTCTTTGTTTAAGTTACTGATTGCTGATAATAGAACATTGCTCAGCATTATATTACACTTAGCTCTTAGCTCACAGTCTTTTTTTCCACAGAAGCAGCTGCTTTAGAAAGCCATTTTATGACTAAATTTTCTCTCATACAGCTGTGTGGTGCTCCCCTACTTTCTCTATAGTGCTTGGGAGAGTTCTTGACCTCAAAGCATTGAATGTCTCCATATTTTTTTTCTTTTTTTTTCCCCCAGCTAATTTTTCCTTCTTATCTAATTGCATGTTTCCATGTCTTGTGACTTTCTTACAATTTCTTAATTGTACATTTTAGGGGTAAGAATGCCAACTTTATGTCAGCTCCATCTGGAAGACTTGAAGGTTGTTCCTCGATCTCTTTGCAGCTTATCTTCAAACTCTCTGGCTTTGGAAGAAAGTGCTGACTGCACAGCAAATCATGGTGTCTATAGCATCTCCACAGAGAATTTCTTTCACCATATAAAATTCCTAAGAAATATGTTCTTGCTTCTCACCAACAGTAACAGTTGTTCAGCTTGTTTGTGATTTCAAGGATGCTGCACTTCACTTGATCAATACAAATTGGAATGGAGAAGGAATTAGTGGTTACAGTATTGCTGGCTGAAGTTTGACCAGTCAGTTCTGCTAAGGTAGATGTGGTCTGAGATGGATAGCACGATTTCTAATATCAATTCTTATTTGATTTGTGAGATATAAGAGGCTTGTGGACTTCATCCCCATTGAAATACATACTTCAAAACTTAAAATACAGTAATTATTACTTTTAACAATCAAGTAGGATATGGGAGGTCATATAGGGAAGGTCTGGGGTTTTTTTAGCACAAAGCTGCTGGTTGGTAAGTGTAAAGAAAGTTTATGAAGAGAGGATATTTTTATCTGTCTTTGTCTAGAAGTTTTCTTCTTTTCCTTTTTAAATATCTTTATTAAATAAGTAAACAGGAGTGGACAAAAAGAAAGAAGAGAGGGAATCACAGTGACATGACAACCCCTGCACCATGGTTCAGAGCCCATGTCAAAAGGTGTCAAGAATCCAAGGATGGGGGCGAATGATAGACATACACTACTTTTGGCAATTTCACCTCAAAAATTATGGGTCACTCTGTTGATGGTCAAGACTAGACAGTGGATATGAAATGTGAGTACTTTGAGTGAGTGCCTGAGTTCCTATAAAAGTGTCTATTGAATGCATTTGCTTCATCAAAGCCCAAACCCATAGGTTCAGAGAGATGTACTCCTATGGCTGACAGCTCAGTCAATATCTCTCCTGCTCTGTCTCTTCCTGTCATAACATTGATTTCTGTAAGCTAGAGGAAGTAATCCCTAATGACATTGTGTAACAGCGTTAAGGAAAGATTGTTTTCCCACTAGGCACTTTTTCATACACAATTTATAAATGTATTTCATTACTTAGAAGCTTTACCTCTTGTAACTCTGTTACATTTTATGTCCTGCCATTCTATCCAGATTGGCTGATTTCTTAATGTTTTCTTCCTGATTTTCCACTTTTATGGAGCAAGACGGTGATTCCCCTGCATCATCTCATCACTGCAAAGCAATGATGTCACTCTGCCATATGCTGTTCTCTCAGCTGCCAAGCAAGTTGAGGGATGTGTCATGCACCCATTTCATGCAGGAGAGGACCATATTGTCACGTCACGTCCTGTCCCATCCTTCTACTGCTGTCAACATCACTGCGCTTCGCTTCGTGTCCTAACCCCGTGATCAGCAATGTCCGCTGCTGAGTGGTAAAAACTGCTGCATAGCTGTAATGAAATGACATTCTTGTCATTAATCTGATTATATTATCTAACCTATTGTCTTCCTTTTTTTCTAACAAAAAAAAAAAAAAAAAAAAATCCGTCACTCTGCAATTGTATAGAGCTGCCATCACTAGAAAGCAGGCAGTTTTCCGGGAAGTTTTGGAGGATTTTAAACTTCTATGGTTTTGAACAAACTATGGAATTTAAAGCATTTGGAATTTATTTGGTCTTATGTCTAGAGTACTAGCAATGAATTTCCAGCATAGTATTGGTATTGTTGAAAAATGGGATGAGGTTTTGAAGGGAGTAAGAAATTGTGTGTATTTATTGCACAGCAGTGAAAATGGCTTCATGGGTGAGCAGCACATTTGTAATGAACAGGCTTTACTGGGGTTTGTCTCCCCACGGAGCCAGGTGTGATACCAGAGTGGAAGCACAGAGATACCCTTTCCACTGAGCTGACTTCTCTGATCCCTTGAGATGATGTTTGTGAGGAGGAGGCTATAAAGGATTTAGTATTATCAAGTGTGTGAGGTCTTACCTCACACAGAGAATCAGTGTGGCTTAAGGACGTTGGGAGCCAGACCAGAGTCAGGTAGGGATTGATATGTAGGCATGAAGTCTGTGTTGTTTCATGAGATATCACTGGCTCAAATTTCAGACTCTGTAATTCCTCTAAGAACCGTTTTTGATCAGATAATATCAGATAAGTTGTCACCATTTCTATTTACCTTGTACACAGAAATTAATAACTTGTCATTTTCTATACTGCATTGTTGTGGGATAAGCTCAATAAGTAAAAGGAAATAAAACTCAATACTTCAAAAACCATCTCCCACTGCTCCAGTCTGCTGTGGTTAGTGTCAAAAGGACTTTGCCCATTATTCATTCCTTGGGAGTCATATCATAAAGGATATTATAGCCCTTTATAGTTTGAGAAGTTAAAACTTTATTTTTCATTCGTGTTTTCTTCATAACTTCCTGCTGTGAAAAAAAATGCAACAAAACTAAGTAAACCCAAAGGCCCGTGTCCCACTAGAAGCATCCCCTGAATATTACTTTTTTTAACATAACATTGCTGGTTCCTCTTTGCAAAAGTCACATATATATATAAAGCTCCCTAAAAAAAAAGCAAGCAAACTTCAGAGACAGAACTTCAGTGTCTTAACATCTTACAGAGTTATCACCTGTCTCTCTTACTTTGTTCAGGAAATGATTTTGTTTTTTTTTAATTTAAGAGAAAATCAAGGAAATTCCATGGTAAATACTAGGGAAAAAAAGAAATCTAGATATTGAGCAGTGCAAAATACATACTCAATTTCATATCGGCTTTAGCACAAGCAACTGGACTCAGCATATGTCATACACATGATGAACTAAAGACCAGCTGAATGCCAGCAAGGTTTTTGGCCAGAAAGCCAAAGATCTTAGGAATTGGTTATATATCAGGTATTTCATGTAACTATAATTGTATTCTCAGAGTACTACAGGTGTAAGTCTAAGCAGATTTTCTTTGAAGAAAAATGGTTTTGATATGACTAAATGCTTAGTACATGTTCCATTTCTTTTCATATTTTATTTTCTCTATTTATAAAGAAAATTATTTTCTCCCCTTATTGCCCATCCAAAAATTTCAAAGTCCTGTAAGTCAATACAGTATTTCATGTCTTTACCAATGAGCTGCACTTAAAAGATTGATGCAGACTGTGAGAGTTCACAAGGCAGTTCACAACTACCCCAATTGCATAACAAATTTGCTACCATAATAACCTTTTGAAACGTAGAAGAGGACAAATTGCTTAGGTCCCTTGGTAGCAAGGAGAACAGGGACTGTGGGTAGATTTAATTTCACCTAACATTAGCTATCCCCCGTTAGATGTCTCAATTAAACTGCCTGCTTAGCCTTTCTCTCCAGTGAGTGGATGGAAAGAGACAGGTACTTCCAGACAATAAATCATCCCATCTCGAGGTACTTTTCCAGACTAATGGGATGAATTGCCATGCCCATCACAAGACTTTAAAAGTTTATTTGGGTATAGAACAAGTTATGAACTTTGTTATCTGAATATATACCCCCTCTTTTGTTTTTAGAAATATTGCCAGAGTAATGACACTGTAATTTCTTTAATAAATTTCAAGTGTGGCCTTATCTTGAAGTTCTCCTTGACTGAGGGAGGAACTATTTAGGGACTGTATATGTTTTTGGCTTGGATTGCATACAGTTACTCGTAGCCTTATCCCAAGAATGAAATAACAACACTTATTTCCATGAACTCTCCTGTTGAGCCATGCTCCATTGTATTGATTTCCATGTATTCTTCTAGAAGTTTTTTTCCCTGGCTTCTTGCTATGTTATCTACTGTATTCAGTAGCAGGAATCTTCTGAGAAAACAGTTTTCCTGTGAGCAGCATATGAAAAAAGGCATCTTTGCAAATATACTGCATCATTTGCTCTTCTTTTATCTGTGCCACGTTACTGCTATGAGAAATACTTTTTTTTCTTGGTCTCACTGGGATTTGGAGGCAGTCTGATGTTTCATCAGCATTCCTCACATTCAGGCTCAAGTCTGGCTATGTGCTTGAAGCATTGCACCTGAATCTACATCAGATTTTCTCCTCTCATACTGACTGCTACCTGGGCAGCAGTGTGCCAACCACCAGCTTCCCTCTGCGTTTTTTCTACAGCTTCCATTTTGGATAGAAAGCCCACACATCCAGTTTCCAGTTTTATTGCCTTTGGAAGTACAGTCTACTGTGATTCTTAAATCTTTCTAAAATTTTCAGTAGAATTTTGTGGTCTTTTAAAACAACTGGTGGTCACCTGTGGCTCATTGAGTTTGACCTCTCTTCACAGGTGGGGGTAATGAGGGAAGGGGCCAGGACATAAGGAACAGCTTGGATGAGCCGGTAATTGGGGCAGTCAGTCTTAATTAGTTTTTAATAGTTTGGGAGGAGTTTTTGTATCTGCATATGGCTGAGAGGCAGCTTAGGGAGTAGAGATGAACTGGGAAAGCAGAACGGATATAAAGTTAGCTAAGAGAGGGACTTGCTGGAGGTGTTGATGGCTGTTTGGTTTAGGTGATTTTAGTGATGTTGTTAGGGAGCTCTGCAAGACCAGGAAGGAAGTTTATGTCCAGGGCTTGTGCTAAAGTGCTAATTGTGCCAGAGGGAGCATGCTTAAATGCTCTGTGTTTATGCTCTTTCTTTCTCAAAAGGAGGAATGATGTGGGAGGTGATTTTAACTAAGAAAAGGATGTGGCTTAAAGGGCTGAATGCAGCCTGTGTTCTCCCTGATAAAATAGCTTGTGAAAATGCAACCCCTTGAGGTGCAAGCTGTGTGCAAAAGCTACTCATCTAGCAGAGAATGTGGTCTGGCTTATGACCTTTGCTGCTAAGCATGAAGAGTTGTATTCCTAGAGGTAAGTGGTTTTCTAGTTTCTACTGGTTGCAGCGATATAGGGGTGATGCTGTGTGTGTTTGGAGTTTGCTTGTGCATAACTTTTTAAGTCACTTGCTTTGAGTATTTTAACTATTGAGATGAACAGAGCTTGTGGCCTGGCCTTCAGGTTTTTTCCTGTTGCACTTTAGAACCTGGACAAAAGCTTGGTTGAAAGTATTTTGTAGATATTTCAGAATCTAGTCTGAATGGTCTGATACCGAAGCTTCTGTGTGTGAGCAGTGCAAGCCTTTGCTCTATAACCTGGTAGCTGGGTTGTCTTGGAACATGCAAGTGAGCCTGCTTCTTGGTCTGTGAGTGGAGAAGGAAAGAAAAGAAGCCTGGAAGGATAGGGGAAATAAAAGTTCATCTTAAGTCTTTTATGCTACTATTTGCAGGTTTTTTTTAAAGTGCCTTAATCATATTGGAAGATGGAAGTCACAAATACTTCTGAAACTCTAATATTTTCTTTTTTGTAAAGCTAAATAAATAAATAATCTTCTGCCATTGTCTTGGGAAGTATTTGTTTGCTGAGTGTTTGTCCTGGAAAGGATTTGCCTGTTTCTCTGTAATATTGCAGTACTGTTTCTCTGTGGGATATTTATCTTTTGGATGTCCTTGAAACTGAGACAGAAAAGTTCAAAAGAGTGATTGCTGTGTAGGAAATGTACCTACTAAAGGTATTGGAGTAAGTAATGAAACCCAAGATGGGTATTTATGAATTTAGACAGGAGGAAGATGCAATTTTATTGGATGATACTAAAGGCAGACATACATTACATATATATTAATTAAGAAAGGTGTGTGGTGCTTGTGGAAAGGCATCTTGCTGGAAAACAGCTTCCAGGTGCTTCTAGAAAAAACTCCAGCTCTCTCATTATTCAACTTGTTGTTCAGAGATTGGCTGGTCATTCTTCTGAAGCAGATGGAGATAGTTTTTCACAAAGCTGAGACCAGCGTTATGTGCTCTTTGTCTTTTCTGAAGCTTCTATCAAAAGAAAGTGTTATTCTGTTACATGGTGTATCTGTATATTAAAAAAAGCCTGTCCTTTTAACGGTGTCTAGGAGAAGATAAATACACTATACAGTAATGCTAATAATTAAATTTGTCAAATAACTGCCTTTTGATAGACTAACACACAAATACAAATCTAGCAGTGGCTGTTTCTCATTAGTTAGACTGACATGCCAGCTTTAGAATATGTAATGATGTATAAGCCCTTGTGGTTATAATTGGCATAGAAATGTACTATATCCTTGGGTGTTAAAAGCCATAAGCTATTTATTTTCCTACTTACAAAGAATGTACTACATTGTGGTATAAATCTCACATGGATTGTCATAATTGCATTTTTTTAGTAATTTATGTCCATATGGTTCAAATATGAATCTGTCCCCCTTATTAGCATCCTGCTGGTGACATAATGTACTGATAAATTAGTATCTCATGTCTGAAAAGCCAGTTTGAATTCAGATGTCATGCAAAAGAAGCTTAAACCTACCTGGTGTTCGTGGTACAAGTAGCCTTGTTGTCATGAAGATTTTGTAACACATGAGCTTACACAGTATAGAAGTTGTATGCTTTCAAGAAACTTGGTTATTTGCTATGGTATCTGGTGGATTTTGTTGGGTTTTGTTGTTGTTGTTTGGTGGTTTATTTTTTTTAAAGGACAGAGTTCGCATAAGTAAGGGGTGGATTTGAAGGTCTTCTGTTACATCAGGCTGTAGCTTAAACTGGGAGTAGATGATGTTGAAGTTGATGGCATAAAATAATTTTGAAACCAGAGATAATGTCTAATAAAATAGTTGGAGTTCTGTGCCATATTGCATTGATTCTTCTGCAGTTTCAAAGGCAGTGTGATTATGAAGTCTATATGTGACACACATGATATGTAAATATGCTATGGATGTGAAAGCACATGGTCTTTTTTCTTAGGGTTTTGGGAAAAAAATTAGAGAAATGGGTGAAAGAAATGTAGGGATGAATCATAAAGGCTGTTTTTCTTCAAATGAAAGTTGGTATATAAATAATCCACTATGTATATTAAAAAATGAAACGTAGGTAAAGTGAAGTGATTCTGAAAGAACAATTCTGCTTTATTTTGTTTTGACACCCTCCCTTCAGTCCTTCTAACCCATGAGAAACACCATGTGTTACTGATCTCCACTTGAATAGTGAGCCATTGGCCACAACTCTGCGTGTGATTCCTTGGTTGATCTGTCTGTCAAATCTGTGTCTCTAAATTAGAGACAAGGTCCTGGTGTGGGACAGTGTCAAAGGTGTTTCACAAGTGCAAAGAGATGATGTTAGTTGCTCTTAATTTACTCAGATTAAGCAAACATGCTGTAAAGGATCTGCCTGATGGGTAGTGCTATGTAGTCTCAGTTTAGGTTGAGGTTTACCATTTAAATATGCAGTCTAGGGGAAAAACTACAAATTGAAATGAATATTGATGTCTTGCAGTTTGAGGCTGAACAGAGCATTGGTTGAAAATGTAGCAAGCTTCCATCTATGTGATTTTAGTGCCACTATCTCATATTTGTGGTTTCTGGAGAGTTTTCTTTTTTTCTTTTTTTACTATAGGTGTTTACATGGTTGAGATTGTCCTACAGGCAACTTTACCAGACATGTTGGTGAATATTTGACAAGTCCTTCTTTTATTTTGCAGAGACCTACAGCCAGCAAGACTTCTGGTGCTCCTTCCTACAGCAGATGGTCCAGTTCACAGCCCCATCAGGTAATATGCCCTTGTCAAAAAGCATACAAAACTCAGGTTGACACGAGCTTTTTTTTGAAAATGAATCCGTGTGGGTATCTGAGACTGTTACCTACCTGCACTAGCCCAGCTAGGTCACATAGTCTCTGAGGCTGTTGCAGGATACCCTGTGGCAAATTCTTGGATGCAGTTGCTGCTCAGGGAGAAGCTTGTATGGCTGTGCCTCCTGTAATTCAGTGGTGCCTCTCTGGTTTGTTAGGGATGGTTAATGTGGCTGCATCTCCATATCCTTTACATCTTGTCACTCAAGCTGCCAAAGGGCATCAAACACACACCCTTGTAATGCATGAAGTCCTGTTCTCATATGCTAGCCTTCCCCTCCACTGCCCCAGGGTTTTTTTGTGAAGTGGTTACAATGGTCAAAACTTCCAGGAAAACTTGTTAATTGAAATTAAAGCCAAAAACTCTTAAGTGATAGCCAAGAAGCAATATTATAATTAATGATTCTTTATTAGAATTTGAATGGTATTCAGGGTTTCTGTTGCTTTATCAAAATCAAAAGACTTTTTTGACTACAGACAAGGATATGACTTGCTTTTGTTATTAAAGAACAATATATTTCAACTTAAGCAACTTTGTCTCTAAAAACTCTTCAGATGTCTTTTCAGTAATGATTGTATTGACATTGCTTTCTTCCAGCCTCTGCCTTTGTTCTTCCTACCTCTTTTTACATTCACTTAAAAAAAAACACCCAACAAAAAAACCCAAAATCCCAGTAACCCACCATTCCCCCTTGACACTCTCATGGTGAACAAACCTTTCATCTGACATGCCGGATTTTCCTTTTGAAGGACATTTGTACACTAATAGAGGAAACCTCCACTAAGTTGTGATTTGGCTTCAAAAACTAAAGCAAAAGAAACTGTGAATTTAGTATGTATTCAGATTAGGATGGGAAAAAGAGTGGTTAAGTGTTTCATGGGTTGTTAGATACTTTTTTCACTATCCTCCCAGTGTTAATAGCTCTGTCTTCACAAGGTATTGTGAGAGTTTTGTGCCTTCTCTTCATATAAAAATATGGTTCTTTGCTTGCAAAGTTTTCTGTCTTTCACTTTTTCAACACTGAATTTTTACTGTTGAGGGTATAAGTGGAGAATGCATAGACAAAAGGTTAACTCTTTTCAGTGGTTATTGCTTTCTCCATCCTAGGGCATTAGACAGCAAGAAAAAGTTCGTACATATAAGCACTGTTCCCCTTTTCCTGTGTGTATCTGCACTTGTCTGTTAATGGGAGACAAATTCCTAAGTCAAGAGGAGATCATCCTAACAAATCTTATGAAATGCACCTTATGCTCTACACACTTGATTTCCTTTTTGAGAAGGGAGGGAAACATAAATGCATAATAAAGATTGTTTGTAGTGTTGCAACCCTGTCAAACCATTAGCAGAGTTGAAGGATTAACTACCAGGAATGTTGCTTGAAAGTATGTCTAGACTATCCAACATCTGCAGGAAAAATATTGTTCTAATGCATTAAAGCATGCCCATGGTAATTTCCTTCCACGTATATTGTACCCCTTACATTTGACTCTCCTTTTCCTTTGTCATTTCCACTCTAATATTTTCTTTTTATTCCTTGTTTATTGTCGGCTTTTGTCCTCTGTGTTTAGGGTTTAATAAGCTTATAAACTTGCCTCGTGGATATTATAAATGCCAGTACCAACTGTGAGGATGTATAGGCTTGCTGTGGTTCCGTTTGGGAGACTGGAATACTGCTGTGTGCTCTCATGAGCTGAGTGGCAAAATATTTGTATTGGATAAGAGATTCATATTCAGCCTTGCAACTTGCCAGCATCTATATATAGTTTGTTTAAACTTTTTTTTTAAGATGGCTTTCCAGGAAAGAAAAAGATTAAAGTTCAAAATTTGTAGTCTGCATTTTCTTTAGTCTCATGCAGTGAACCCAGTGAAGGCTTTTCCACATGCATCTTATAAGAATCCACATACAAACCTAATAGAACTACATAGCTGATAACTTTGATGCATCTAATAAATGTTAAAAGTGAAATTGATTTCTTCCTTCCTTCCCTTAAATTTTTCTTTTCTCATTTCCTCTATGTGAAGTTGGAAGGTCCATTAGGTGAGAGATTTGAAAGGGTGAGGTTAATGAGTCACAGAAAATAACACATACAAAAATAACACGGTTTTCCCTGACTTGTTTTGCTTTGTGCTACCCACATATGCTTATATTTTGTATTGGATAAACTGAAGTATGTTTATCTATCTCAAATTTGCTATATGGGGAAGATTTTTAATAGGTTTCTATTGCTCTCATGGACACATGGAATTTGTATGCTCAGGTTTTTTTATATATGGAGCTGTTCAGAGAACAGTGTTGTTTGGGTTTCTTTTTTTTTTTTTTAACTCCACTGCCCCTTGAGCCTGGGAAAATGTTTTGTTGCAGGGGAGGCATCTTTGAAACTTGATTTAGAGGTTCCTTCTGATTGCCCTGGGAAAGAGGCATTGATACCTGGTTCCTTTAAGCATTCTTCTTTCTCAATGTCAGAATAAGAAGCCACTAGTCTAAAGGGTTAATTTTTTAAATTTTTTTTTTAATTCAAGGAATTAATCTATTGAATTAAAGAATTTGAGGGATGGGCAGGAAAGCCAGACCAAATCTCAGCTTCTGAACTAGCTGTGTGGGATCTTACTGCCTTCAGATGGACTAAACTGGCTTGAGGGATGGAATCAAGGAGGAGATAGATATGCCAAGGAACCAAAATTGCCTGCACTGTATTCTTGGCTGGTGGCACTGCCTGATATGTGAAGAAGCCTGCAGCAATTTTGTGAGAAGCTCTGAACTTAGTCCTGTGGTACTCTGAAGACTGCTTCCTGAAGTGCAAGTGGCTCTTACCACTGATGAAAATCAATGAGGAAGTGGCACTTTATCAGGGATGATGATATAGCCATTTCTAACACGATGCTGCTTTTTCGGAGTGGGATGACAGCCAAGGAAGAACTTCTTATAGTGATGGCAAATCCTTGCGTGGGGCAGTCCATCTGACATTAGGAATCCTAGGAAACAGGCAGGCTGGGACACAAGGCACTCAGCTTTGCAGTTTTAACATTAACGATTCAGTCATTACTGGTAATGACTTGAGAACTGTGTGCTAGTAAAAATGAAGAAAATTAAGAGAAAAGCCCTCTTTTTCTTCCTTAGGAAAAAAAAAAAGAGAAGAAACCATATATTTCAGATGCCAGTTTAAAGTCCAGGCATTGAAAGAAACCATAGATAGTGTCCTAAAAGAGTAATAGGACAATGATCCTTCTAATTTGCTATGTCTTAACTGTTAATGAGCAGCAAAAAGTCAGTAGCATCTAGTCAGATCTCACAAATAAATCCACCTTGCATGCAGGTAGAAGATAGTGATAGGCTGAATTTTCTTGCTCATGAGCACACTAAGAAGCTGGTGAAATCTGACAATTCATTTGGTCTGTGCTGTCGGCTGGCATCTTGGTGGCAATATTCCAGGTCTCTTGCACAAAGGTTGTTGGCAAGACTATCTTTAGGAATGTCTAGATAATATTACTTTCTAGAAATATTTGAATGCCTCTTCAATATTAGCTGCTAAATGAGCCTGCAGAATAATTGGCATGTATTAAATGCCATTAAAAATAATATAGAACATTTCAGCATCTTTCTCCTCCTCATATCTATTAGCAAGGCATTAGGTTATGAGCTAATGAAGTAAAAAATGCAGAAAGTGAAGCTATGTCCAATGGGCCACAGGACAAGAGGGCTCTCAGCTGTGATTCCATAATGTTCCTCTGTCTGGCTCCACTGCTGCTTTGTTACAGAGTTATTGCTCTGACTTTCTGGTAGACACAAAACAAGCTTTCTTGCTGGTAGTCAGAGCTTTGTCCATTGCTGGACTTGGCATCAGTGCCCTGAGGCCAGAATGTGTTTTTTCTTCAATATCCTGCTCTTTAAACACAGGGATAAGTACTATATTTTAGTACAAAGTGCTTAGCAGTTTCTCAGAGGAATCTGGACAGATAATGGATGTTCATAAACATTCAGTGTAATGTCTATATTTCAAACAGCTGAAATATTTTAGTTTTCCATATGATAGTTTATAATACAGCTTCTTTGTGACAGATTACGGAAATACCAGTATACCAGTCAGGAAGGCAGAAACTAGGAAAGGTGATATTCCAGCTACACCGTGGCAGCTGTTTTATTGAATTTCAGGTCAGAGATTTCAGTATATGTAATTTCTCTCTTTTGCTTTGTCCTTCTTGTGTGTGTCCCTGCTTTCCCCTTGCCTTGTTTTTGCCCTTGTATTCTTCCTGTGTATGTGTTGGAGCAGTAATGTGTTGATAAGAAGATAATTAACAGGTGTCTGTTCAGTAGGCTTTTTCACAGCACACAAGGTCAAAATGAGCCCTGTGATTAATTGTGCAGCATGACAGTAGAGAATTTATTTAGTTTTAGGAAGCCCACACTAGGTATGGCTTCTGGTAGCAGTTGGGAATGTTGTAGCCTAAGACACTTCCAAGTGGAATGTCATGACAACTTGGGGCAGGAAGGTGGGTAATAGTGAGTTTCCTTGATGGGTTCTGGCAGGCTACCTAAACATAAAGATAATTGGAGCAGTGTCTCAGAAGATCTATTCCTGTGAAGTGAGTTTTCTCTTAAACTGGTAGAAGGTAGCTAGATCTAAATACTAAATAAAGAGTAATAAATAGTAATGTACTCGGCTGCCGTGAATCTTATTTGTTTTCCTTCAGTGCCTCAAGTCTGACTTGGAAAAAGTCAGTATTGAGAAAGTCACTGTCTCCCTGATGACTCAGCTCTTTGCTTTTCTGCTGAGCACTGCACACTGAGGCAGTAAACTTTAGGTTATGTGCCTGTCCACTAGAAAACTTACTGAGAACACCAACAATTTTCCCAGAAGCCACTGTACAGCTGTTGAGCAGCAGCAACATTCCTCCACTGTTGACCTAGGTTTGATCTGCACCAGTGTGCTCAAAATGACAGTGATTTAGTCCAGCTACAAGGGTTAAACCCTATTTTTAAGGGTCAAATGAGATCTGGCAACTTTGCAAAGGCCAACCAGACAACCCAAAGAGACAACCAAGCCACAGGAATATGTTCCTTCCTCCTCACACTTGGGTGTTTACCCAAAAGAAGTATCAAAATTCAAGGAGTTTAATTAGACTTAATAAGGGATATTTGCCAGTTTTCCAATAAATGGAGTGAAAAATCACTAAATAGCTCATTTCCATAATAATCTTTTCAGAACTAGGCATTCCTATTTACCATAGGTCATCATGATTTTGCAGCATTGCATTTTGACTCTAGTTACATTTGGATAAGCATGTGGAAAAATCAAGTATGCAATGGTAGAAACTGAATTTTTTGACATGTCAGAGGGACTTGCTGAATTTCAACATGTCTGTAAGGTTTACCTTTGATTCCTCATTAAATTTGAATTTGAGGTGGAGACAGTGTATTAAAGAATAATTATGCTTCTAAGTGTTTAACTAGTTCTATTTGCTCTTGGCAAGGCACTATGTTTTGCACGAAGTGTGCTGAAAGTTTGGAAAATTCGAATATCTGTGATCAGCACTCCAGGTCTGCTGCTCTTATTGCATCTACTGCATATGCAGTGTTATGCACACGAGAGCCTTGTGGGATTTTTGTCTGCTGATAAAGATCAATCTTGTCTATTGATAAAGACTGACTCATGTATTAGGTCAGTCCTTATTAGTAATAGACAAAATATTAGCCATTCTCCTTTTTTTCTTGTGTATCTTGCCTCTCATACACGTGTCCATCTTTTCTGCTGTAGCTTCTGCTAACTGGAAACCTGGTGTTAAGGGGTCTGTTTTCCAAAGTTTTGATGCTTCCTCAGTGAAATCTGTGAGCTGCTTCGGGCATGATGTTTTTTGTAGGACAGTGTAAGGGAAGAGTGAACCTGGCATTTGTCTTGTAAAGCCACAGGAATCTGCACTGGCAACCCCAACTTCACCAAGGTCATGGGCAAGGGCAGAGTTAATCTCAGTGACTGCTTTGCAAGTAACAGGATAGCAGGGCACACTGAGTTGGCTGCTCAGCTAAATGCATCAGTACACCAGGATGTGTAAGCTATTTTTATTGTGTGACGATAACTCAGCCAAATGAGACTTAGGAGCAGTTGTCTGTTGCCAACCAAAGTACAGCATAAACTTAGCTTTGAAAAGTTAAGGCTTTTGTAAATGAAATAAGAAGAGAACTAAAAAAGGAAACTTGTTTTTATTTAAATTTCCTTCTTTTTTATCGTGCTAGAATATGAGTAAATCTAAATGTATGCACTGTTATTCAAAGGTTGCTCATCCAAGTATGCTACCTGTTGTCTGGGCATAATCACCAGGCAGCTGACTGAATTGAACATAAAGCTGTTTTGTAAGCTCCAATAAGGTAAGAGCCTACGCCTGGAGGGAAGCATTGGTGTTCATAAGATCCAGCCCCATGCTTTCTCTTAACTACTTGTGGAGAAACACTTGGTGTCTGGCACAACTACTAACACAGCAGGATGAAGACTGATGGTATCTTTAGAAAGAAACAAAAACTTATATTTAAAAGAAGGGGTTATGTTTTATACTCACTGCAAATGACAAAATGCAGGCTCTATTCTACAATCTGCAATTTGGTGCCTCTAGTCTGCTCTGTGGGTTGGAGATACATAATCCTCACTAAGCATGAGATTTGGGCATTAGTATTCAATACCTAAATATTGGTAAACCAATTAAGTTAAATTTCCCCTGATTATAGTGTATAAATGTTAAAGTTTAAGTGTAATGGTTATGAGAACATAGGAGGACTCTTCCAAGACACAATATTGTGTTTCTCAATATTCTCTTCTACAGGTGTGAGGAAGAAATAGCAGGTTTCCTTTGTCAGGAAGGGAACGTTATCATTGCTCTGTCAGATACCATTGGTATTGTGTAGCATTTTCAAGTTAAGGTTCAGAAGATTGCAGCTATAGCTTGGCTAATCTTAAAAATCAACATGCAAGAGAGAAAAAAGCTTTTGATCAAAATGATGTTTCTAAGCAGCTTTTTTTTTTCTAGGTCAGCAAACTTTTTAGTCCCTTTATTTGTTGAGTAATTACTTTTGATGACAAACACCAAATTTATGTATTGTGCTAAGTGTCTGCTCAGTGTGCTCAGGTTTGTCTAGAGAAATGTGTGTGCTGGGCATGAGGGAAACTAGCAGCATTTGTAATTACTTCTGTAGATGTAAAACATTTTCAAAAGCTATCTGTCAGCTGCACTTATGTTGTCTCTCAAAACTATTTTCTTCTAGAAGAAGAATTTAATAAGATTTTTCTCAGTCTTACCTCATAGGAGAGGTGTTCCATCTCCCTAATTATGGTAAGTCCTCTTCTGGACCTGCTCCAACAGGTTGCTGTCCTTTCTGTACTAGGGGACCTACAGCTGGATGCAGTGCTCCAGGTGGGGTTTTCCCCAGATGGGAGAAGAGGGACAGAATCTTCTCCCATGCCCTGCTGGCCACGCTGCTTTGGATGCAGACCAGGATTGGATTGGATTGGATCAAGTGCACATTGCTAGATAATGTCCAGCCTCTCATCCACCAGCATCCCCAAGTCCTTCTGAGCTAGGCTGCTCTTGCTCTGTTTGTTCCCAGCCTGTGTTGATACTCACCCAGGTGCAGCACCTTGCTCTCAGTCTTGTTAAACTGCGTGAGATTCCCATGGGCCCATTTCTTGAGCTTGTCCAGATCCCTCTGGATGGCATCCCCTCTTTCAGATGTGTCATCTGCAAATTTGTTCGGGGTGCACCCTTTGTCTACATCATTAATGGAGAGATTAAATAACACTGGTCTCAGTATGGACTTCCAAAGGACACCACATGTCACTGATGTCTTTTAGGACTCTGAGCCATTGACTACTACCTTCTGGATGCAAGAGTCCAACCAATTCCTTATCCACTTATCAGTCCAGCCATTGAATCCACCTTTGACCAATTTTGAGAGACTAATGTTATGGGAGACCATAGATGACATCTGCAGCCCTTCCCTTGTTCACTGATGTAGTCACTCCATTGTGGAAGGACACTAGATTAGTCAGGAAGGACTTGCCCTTGGTAAAGCCATGCTGAACTGCTCCCATCACCTCTTTGTCCTCCCTGTCCCTAAGCATAGCTTCTAGGAGAATCTGGTCCATGATCTTGCCAGGTGCAGAAGTGAGGCTGGCATGGGTCCCAGGGTCTTCCTTTCTACCCTTTTTATAGATGGATGCAATGCTTCCCTTTTGCCAGTCACCTGGGATTTCACCTGACTGCCATGACTTTTCAAATATCATGGAGAGTGGCTTTACAATCAACCAATTCCCTCAGGACTATGGGATGCATTTCACTGGGCCCCATAGGGTTATTTACATTCAGGTTCCTTGGGCTGTGAACCTGTTCTTGCAGTAGGAAATGTGGCCCGCCAACGTGCTCTCCATCCACTTGAGGCCTAGGAAGAGAAGTTGCCATTGAAGGCAAAAAAGTTGTTTAGTACTTCAGTCTTTATCTATTATTGCCAATTTTCCAGTATTGTTCACTGGGGAGAATACACCTTCTTTGAACTTCCTTTGCTGTTTAACATCCCTGTAGAAGCCTTTCTTGTTACTCTTAGCATCCCTTGCCAGGTTCAGTTCCAGCTTCACCTTACTGGCCTTCTTCACCCTATCCCTATACAACCGAATGTCATCTCTGTATTCCTCCCGGATTACCTGTCCTTATTTCCACTGGGCATTTGCTTCTTCCCCTTTAGTTTGACCAGCAGTTCCCTACACAGCCATGTGGGTCTCTTGCCTTCCTTGACTAATTTCTTGCTCGTGAGGATTGCTAGCTCTAGGACTCTATGGAAACCTTCCTTAAAGGTCTACCAGCTCTGTTCTACTCCCGTGTCCCTGAAAGCAGTCTTCCAGGGGTTCCTATTGATTATCTTTTTAAGAGCTGGACGTTTGCCTTTCTGAAGTTCAGGGTACCTGGCCCATAGCTCTTGGGACTGCAAACTCCAGCAATGCAGGATCACTGCAGCCCAGTCTGCCTCCAATCTTGATGTCCACAATTAGCTCTTATGTTGCCCGTGTTATGGATTTCCTAATACTGGGGCAAAATCTCAGTTGTTGGTGTCTGTGTTTTTTCAAGAATGATGCTAAACTTTCTCTCCTGTGCAGATTTTGTGGTTAAGGGATGAGCTTATCCCAGAGCTCAAGGAATAATTCAGTTGAAGTCAATCAACTGCAAGATGTGTGTACATTCACTATCAGGCTTAATTAGTTTTGTTGTTCACATAGCTACACAGTTGAATTTTAACAAAATTCTATAGTGGATTGATTGAATTCAGAACTCTTTAAATCTCTGAGTCTTTTAGGGAAATTATCTCCTTGCTGTGTCTAGCAACATTATTCTTGACTCTTCCCAAGGTTCATATCTTGTCATATAAACTTCAGATAATATTGTTTGGAGCTGCATATAATCTTACAATAGGGTCTTTTCATTATGTTATCTGTAGTATCCCTGATGTGTTTACTAATGGCAAAGATTGACAAAGTGTGTTACACACAAACATCTTGCTTCATGTTCTATTAAATGTCATTTGATATCTTCTATGGTAGATGTCTTCGTTTTGACTTTGCTATGACATCTTAAAAAGAATGCAAACAGATGATGTTTTAACACTTTTCAGCAATTAGTCATGTTTCTTCTTACTTTAGATTTAATTGTTCTTGGAATGAACAGTTCAGAGGGATTTTTTTTTTTTTAAATTCTGCTTTCTGGTTGATGCAATCAGTTTGATGCAGATGATAATTAGTAGGGTAATTACAGCCTACATGCATACTACTATATCGCCCCCTGCCCTGCTTTCTTCAGTGTTACAATGTTTTTTTTTAAAGATTGAAAGATAGGTGGGAGCAGAAGAGTTTGTTATTTTTAGGGGCCTTTTTCCCCCTTGTTCTAGTATTTAAAAGTAACAGATGGACTTTGCTCTTTGTGCCTCTCATCTTTCATGCTGCTGAAGCCTTACACCTGGAAAGGAAATGCAACCAAGAGACATGGCTGGATCCACCATCAGCTGCACTAACGAAGGGATTGATGGTTTTCCAGAGCAAACATTAGCTGAGGAGGAGGGCTAACCTTTGGAGGAGAAACAGCTGGCATTGTGCTGTGTCCAGGGGCTGATCTGGGACTGGGGGCATGTCTAGGGAAGACAGTCAAATCAGGGCTGGTGGCATAGAGCTGCTTCTCTGCCTTTCTAAACAAGGTCCAGACAAAAACTTCTTTAAGAGCCTTTCCTCTTTCCCGTCTTTAACATGAAAGAGAACAAAGCTGGCTGATGGATTGTTTTAATAATCTAAATGATGATCATTCTGTTCGATAATTAACCATGCAAATCTGAAAGAAACGATTGGTGGATCAACAAAAACAAATCTGCAGGCTATGTTTGGGGGAATAGCTGAAAAAGCTAATTTGGTTATAAAGATAGGTTATGCTTTGTAATGAGAAACGACAAGGCATTTTGCTACAACTGTCATGGCAACTTTAGAGCTTCTTTATGTAGTCTAATTTAAAATGTATTTACCCTGTAGCAATGAAATTGCAATCTATGTATGAATCATAAAAGCTGGAGATGGAAAATACCTCTTGAACATATGGACCAGTTCTTCAAAGGATACAATTCTGTTTAACTCAAAGTCAGAGAAACAGGTATTTTCTGTATTCAAAGTCAGTTTCTTTGTCCTAGGTTTTCTGTGCATGGGCTTTAGAAAGGGTCTCTGTCTAACCTTGGAGCTGCCCTTGGCTAAGAAGCTTTTGTTAACTAGAGATCTTGGTATTTAAGTTTTGCTTCAACAGCTTGTTGAGCTCTACTGTCTACTACATGGCTCTACATAAACTTGAATAATCGTTGAACGCTGATAAAAGTCAGTTATATCAAGATACTTGTTAGTCCTTATGTTTCAAGGCACAGATTAGTTGCCTACTGAGTTAAGATCTTAATTGTGTGAGTACTCCATTTTTGCTCCATCAAGCTGTGTTGATATTTGAAATCAAACTGTAATCAGGAAATCAAAGCCTTTTTTCCCCCTGTTCTGTATTAACAGTGACTCAGTTACTTGTTAATGCTAAGCATTCGTGGCAGTTATCTGAAAGGCAAGAATATGGTGCTAGAAAGAAAATGAAACTTTTATGTTGATGATTTAAATCAATGTAAAGTTCAGGGTGCTGGTTCTCCCAGGGTGTTTAGAGATCCTGTTTCATTCTGATGACCAGCTTTTAGACATAGAGGGAAATTTTTTGAGAATTTAATGATGTCTTCCTAGCAGAAGCTAGTTAACTTCCCCAAAGTCACCAAAGCTTGCATTACTCAATCTTATCCGTAACTTGGTATCCTATCTAAAAGTTCTGTTTTCAAGGGCCGTGATGAATATTTTTATTACTCTGTAGTTCTCCCAGTGTCTGAGAACCTTCTGCAGAGTGACCATCACCCTGTCTGTGAAATGGGCTTTCAGATTTGACTGAAATTATTTTAAAAAGCACCGATGTTTCACACATTTGAGGGATGACGTCGTTAAAAACACCAAGGGCCAATGAGTAACTTACAGCAATACCTCAAAGTCCACTGATGTGGACTTTGATGTGGGAGGCCAGGACCTTAATTCCATTCTAAACGAAATATTCAGGTTTTCTAAGAGGGGGATTTAAATAGGGATAATGTAGGAAAAAAACCAAGAAAGAATGATTGTGTATAACCTTGACTTGCATATTATCATAAACCCACTGTATTTCTTGCTTCAGGTGCAGTGGATGTTCAAGACAATTAATATATCAGGGTAAAATTTGCATAGATGTAGAAACTCAGATTAAATCTTCAAAACAAAAGCCACTGAAGTTATTGAAAAGGCTGAAGTAGTGCAAGCAGAAATCCTACAGGCTTCAATGAAAACATAAAGTTGTGACCAACAATATAAGGAAACGTGACTCTGGCAAAATGAGATGTTTTGTTGGTTTCTTTTTCTATTAAGTATGAATGGTGCTTAAATGGAGAAGGCATCTGAATTCCCAAGAATGACAGTGCCTCGATGGATGAGATTGATTTGAATCCCTCTTTACAAACAGGTTAAAATGCAAATGTCAGTTGCATAGTTGCAAAATTAAGCAGGGAAAACTAGAGTACTGTTCAGGTTGCAAATACAACCATCAAAACCTTATGGAGTGGGATGATAATCTGACAGAGTATGCTAATGAGAATTAGATTTAAGGCACATGATCTTTTTTTTCATGGTTTACATTTATGGACGTGGTAAGCAAAATCATGCTGTGTATCTTGATAACAATGGCTGACTGCAAGCAGCAGGAGGGAAAAGTGTTCTTAATCCTCCCTGTGACTTTTAGATGGACCTCCAAAGACTAGACAAAATTCTCAGCCACTTAGAACAGCTGAGCTCTATTGTGTCCTGCAGTACAGAGCTTGCTTATCCTGCTAAAGATCAAGCTCTGCTTGCACCCATCTAATAGGAATATATTGAATTTTGTATGGAGTTCAAGCAGGACTTTGATCAATATTGTGAGCAATTTATTTGAGGACCTACAGCAGAGGCCCTACACTTAGAAAAACAATTGAAGTAGGTCTTGGGAACACTTGACAGAATATATAAACAGATGATGTTATGGTCTCAGTGGAAATCTAGCTGTATTGAACTGAAAATAGACCATACAAGGAGAAAATTGTAGAATACTTAGTCCTAGTAGTAGGACACCATATGCAGTAGGCCAGCAGGCTCTGTTTGGATTCCTTTGGAAAATAAAACTACAATGAAATATCTGCCTCAAAGAATTTAGGACATCTCCGTATACTACACTGTGAACTTCTGAAGGAGCAGTTTCTCTGTCTAAGTGAAGTATACTACTATAGTATACTTCACTCAGTAAGTAATAATAAAAATTAAAAGCATGAATTGTCCAGAGGAGGACATTGCAGGAGATGTTCATGAGGTTCCACTTTTATAAGGGGAAGTATGAATTCTACAGTCAATATACAGTTTGGTAAAATAAATATATTACTCCTGAGCTTCCATTGCTTGTGTTCTCTGGGGCAATAGCACAGTACACATATCAAATAACTACATATTGACAAACTTCAGGTTGTGAAGCATTATCTGAGCTGCTGTCATATGTATGTTCACATAACTTTGTGTGTTGATTTTTTTAATCTAGGAATGTTGTGCTAACACTTATTTTGAGAAGTAACTAAGAAAAACTAAGTGAAAATTAAGGATTAAGTTCTGATTTCTGTGCCCTTTGGATACTTGTTTTCAGTTCTAGTTATCAAGCCTCAGTCTTTTCTTTCAGGGCATTAGTCTGGTATGCTTTCATTTCAGCCTGTTATTTAACTAAATTGCATTATGAAGTAGAAACTTCTTTTATCTTAAGCTTTGTTTTGTTTTTTTTTAAAGTCCAGTCTTCTAACTTCTCCTTAATCTTGTTTCTTCTAGGATGTTATTTCCCAAATGTAGTATATGAGAAGTTTTATAGTTACTAAGCAAGAGTGGCTATACAAGTCTTTGCAGTACAAATATTAATATGAAATCCTCGCTTTAACAATGGTTGTAACTGTTGATGTATCTGTTTTAAGAACTATGAAAAAAGTATAAAATGCCATGTGTTTTGACTGATATGGGAAGTCTCCATGAACTAGAGTTTTTTTCATGTCACAATTAAGTGGTTACTCTTGTGCCAGGACAGTTTCAGAATTCCTCATGTTTAAGGTTGCAGTGATTATTTTTTGTCTTCAGTGAGAAAGCTTTTATTTAGGGACTTAGTCTGTAGTAATTTTTAACTCCTTGTGCACTCTGCCCCATACAGTATAGAAGGATCTGCAGAATCAATTTTGAGTATTTCAATTGTTCTCCTATATTGTCCTTAATATGATCTTTCTTAAAATCTACTCCATTTTGGTCCCTGAGTACAATAACTTATTACTGTTGAACGGGCTTGTTGAAGAACCATAAGTAACCTAAACTTAAAGCACCAAACTTTCAACTCTGGCTAGCACCTTGTTACTCAGAGTTGTGAAATATGATGCCAGTTTCCCAAAGAGATGCTTGAGTCTTATATATATTTTTATATATTGCATGAATATATTTACTGATATATATTATATATATTGAACTTGCAACCAGCAAGGGTCCTTATTAAAACCTCTTCAGTAATTTGAAAGTGCCATGAGGAAGGAAATCTACTTCAACTCTATCAAGGAATTGGCAAACTCTTAGGTAAAAGCAGCATGGATCCTGCAACATACTTGGTTCCAGATACGTTGCAAAAGCCTGACTGAAGTCCTTGACTGAAGGTGCCTAAAACAAACTGAAAAGTTCACTAACCCCTCAGGAAAAGAAGTCTACTGAGGTGTGCTCAGAATAATGATGCAAATTTAACCCTTGGCTCTGAATGCTGTCACTTTCGTAGGGCTCAGGAGACAGGATTGCTCACTCTGGAGCAAGTACAACTCCATGCTTGAATCTTGTTTTTTACCTTTTCCTGGAGCAGTTGCCAGTCTTAGGATTGGACGAGTACAAGACCCACCTGGATATTTACTCAGAATTTTTACGGCTGTTCTATTGTTACTTAAACGTGTATTATTGTGATATAAAGGTGAAGACTATTCTTGGTTATAGAGAACATTTTTCACGTGTAGAGCAGGTCAGCTTTTCCAGCTTCTGCTGCAATGGGACAGTAATCCATCACCATGGCATATTGTATTTGTGTCAGTGTACCAAAAAGACAAGTAAGCATTGCACAGACCAAGTCTCAAGCAACCTAATGCTTTCCACATCAAAGCCAGACACTCCTGTTAGCTCAGCTTGCTAAGGCCTCTAGATGAGTACCAGGATCCAGCCCAGCCTTGCTTTTCCCTGAGCTGGTGCCTGCAGGGATGTGCTAAATAGCCACTAACTCAGGAAGAGGTGGGAACATCATAAATTTTCTTTTTATCCTGAAACTTCTTGTGGTTTCTCACTCAGTTAAAATATTAACTGTAATCTGCTTTTTGATAATTTTATAGGAGAGCCAATGTTTCTGTGTGTTTCAGAGCTGACAGATGTGTTTGCAGCTGAACCAGCTCTGGAGGGAGGCTCATGCCAGCATCTGCCACAAGGAGGCAAAAGCATTAAATTTTAAAATACTTTTAAACCATGTCCTTGATCTGTATCTCAGTTTATTAAAACCACGCTTTGGAGTATCTATATCTACCTCTGATGTATTCAGATGCTTGGGAAGAGAGAAATTTTACAGAGGAGAATCCAAAACATCAAAGGATTTTCTATATGGTGGGGTTTTACTTGGTGCTTTGATAAGGCGCAAAAAACCACTTCTTATAGAAACATATAAGCAGCAATTAAAGCAAAGACACCCCCTGCACACCTCTGACAACAGTTAAATGACTGTTTCCTACCCATTGCATTTCATAGTTATCACTCTTGGTCACTTTCCCTTTGTGAAGGCAACTCTCAAGTCCAGATCAGTGACAGTGACGCATTAACATTGCAGTAATTGTATTTTCAAGCATGCCTGATTTCCTGTTCAGCTAATAAGCTGCTTGCTCAGCTGCTTGCAGTAATTCAGAAACGCAGCATGGCATATTCGTGTTTCTGGACTACCTTTTGGTGAGGATGTGGTCTGATTGCACTGTGATAATTGTCTTAGAGGTTAGCTATAGTGAATTCTAAAAAGCATGAGTGGTTTAATTGAGCCTGATCCCTTCACAGCGCTACTGAATGTGAATGAAATCCCACTTGTATCCTGGTGAACAGACTATTGAAAGCTTGGTGGTGGTTTTCTGTGTTTGCTTTTTATACCTGGCAATGCACATGAAAGAAATGGAGAAGAGGAAGCAAAGTTCAAAGTGAAAGCTTGCATTTTTGTCCTTAATTTGTCCTCCTTTACTTAAGTATCAAAGCACATATGGAAGAAAGGTTATTCTGTTATCTGAAACTACTGCAGCTCAATATGTACCTGGGCATAATGGAACTTGTTTAAGGACATGGTATCATCTGTAATGTCAGATGTCCTACCTGTTACCATCTGTGTCAGACTTCATCTGACTGTAAACACAGATCCTCTGCTGTGTGCCTTAGACCACTGTCTTGGTTAGTGTAAGTTAGTGTGTTGAAATCCACTTTAAAAAGAAATTTCTTCCTGACTAAAAAATGTTTGTATAAGGAACACCTCTTCTGCCTGTGAAGGGATATTGCACTCTATTGTGTTAAGATGTATTACAGGTTTAAATTACTGATTATGACACTTCAAAGATGCTTTCTGATACTCTTGCAGCCATCAGCCATACAGTCATGATGTTCCTGTGGCTTAGTGGCTCACAACTGAAAAGGAAGGAAAAAGGCATTTGATACCAGAGATGCATTTCTGAAGAGCCTATTGTTTCACTCTCATCCTGTATGTGCAGCCACAAATGCTCATTGCTGCCGGCAGGCGTGTGCTCCCCCACTTCTGCTTGTCACCTTCCTCTGCTCCAAGCACTGTCTTTATGTTTCAATAGCTTATTGTGCACAGGTCTTTCCACAGCCCAGGGCTTGAATTTGGGATCACATCATCTAGCTTCTACTCTAATTAGTTATTAAATACACTGGACGTTTTTCAAGTGTTAATTAATATCCAGTAAGACTGTATACAAGGTGATGAGTAAATAATGCATCAATAGATTTGCATTCTTTCTTGGGTACTATGTATATCAAGGAATGGTTATGCCTACTTTTAAGTGGGGAGAATTTTGATTATATTTCTAAGCTTTTGGAAGCTTTGGATTGTAATTAATGACACCGTTCTAGTAAAACAGCCTTAGTAAGGTCTAGTTTCTGATCTAAAATTATTTTCCTCTTCTTATATTTTCAGGTTAAGTGTAGCTTTTGTAATTGTTATTCTCACTTATTTATTACTAAAAGTTAAAAAGGGGATAGTTTAACATCCAGGTTCTCTCCTTTGTTTTGCACTTCTTTGTGATTCCATAATGTGCTTGCAGGAAAAATATAATCAGTGGTATGTGTTGTTCTGCCACAGGTCTTACATACTAGTAAACACTTCTCCAGCAAAAGATGTGTCAAAACCACTATGAGGAGCATAAAATAAATGTTTTATATGAGTAAGCTGTTTAATGTCCTTTTACAACCAGTAAGATCTATGTTGTCCTGCTAATGCAAGTAATCACTTAACCTTTCTGGTGACTGACCTTTCTTCTGCTGTGTTTAGGAGGGCTGTTTTTGTGCATCTCAAGACTGCACAAACTGCTGTGTGTGACTGTCACATAGTGGAGTGCATGTCTTAATGTCACATAAGACTGCCTTCAACTCACTTCTGCTGTTTGAATATTTTATCAGTTTCTTCAGTTCAGAATGGCCTGCCACACTTTTTTTTTTTTTCCTCTTGACTAGACATAACAATTTTAACTGCTATTGAATTTTGCCGTTTGATTGACTTCTCTGTTATGGAAATAGTGTGTGACATGCCTGACTTCCTGTTTCCAGGTAAATCACACAAAGACAAGGAAGCCCAGTTTACCATAATGATGCTTCACATTTTCAGATATCATGGTTGAGTGAATGGTCCACTGCTTTCATTACAGTGGTTACTGAGGTAATGTCTGACAGGTTTTTAGTTCCCAGGTGTCTAGATAATAGTCTGTGATAATGATGTTATTTTGTGCTTTTTGCTTTTTTTTTCTGTTGAAATTGGTGATTTCTACTACGCTTGAAAATCTTCTGTGCATTTCGGCACAACTGCAGCCTATTGCTTGAACTAGATATCCTAATGCACATCACAGCTCTGTGTTGGGAACAGTCATGGTCCTGGTGGGGAATGCTCTGTATCTTTAGAGCCTCCAGAGAAATGGTTCTATTTCAGAGTGACTCCTACATACTTCTGAGAAACTTTTAAAAATAATTTGATAGTACACAGCCAAAGTGTTTTCTCTCACTGTGTGTAACACTGAAGTATTTTTCAAAACACCTTGACAGTTAAAATGTGCTTGAGTATCAAGTTTTTTTCCTGCAGTGTCTGATTATGCAGGTGCGGGTGATAAATTTTTCCTTTTTAATTCCTTCTCCCCCATCCTCAGCTGTTACCTTGAAGTGGTCTGAAAGAAGTTTGGTTTAACAGTTCATGTTCTTATTCAGATGATATGCTTTTCTGCTGCAAGACCGTCTTACAGAAGTCACTGATATGTCCCTTGTTCATTTTTTTTAACAGTTTTAACAACTGTGGTTGTAGTAGCAGTGACCTTACTATAAAGTCTTCTGTCTGTTGGTATCCTACTCTTGGATATTATTATAATGGTATGGTGTGAGTTTAACTGTTTGTCAGACCTTAATTTTTTTTTCCACATTTAGGTGATTATTTGTTCCCTCAGCAGAAGTGAACATGGAACAAAAGTTCTGAGTACTAGGAACATGAGAACTGTGTGTTGAAAGGTCATTGAATAATTTTGGGACTTAGTTTTGTATTTTTTTTAGCACAATTTCAGTGAGACCCCACTCCTTCTGGCTACTTAATAACTACAGCACAACTTGTGAGTTGGAAACTTCAGAAGATACTTTTACAGCAGGTAAAGCTAAATAACCTTTGAGTTTACTTTATCTCTTTTGGAGAGATTTGTGCTGTAATGGTCATACCTCTTCAGGTAACAACATGATCTTTGAGTGGACAATGAACACAGATGGTCTGAACACATAGCTCTTCTATTAGACATTCATACTGATTTTCTTTTATCTTGTGTTTTACCTCTCTCTTGTTTCTAGCAAAGATGTGAAGATAGAATTCTAATCTTGGTTGCTGTCTCTGGAGCAATTTAGTTGTGTTTTGTGCCTGCTGCACACAAATATGGCCTTGGTGTTGCTACTAGTCTGTGATTTAAAACTGCTCTCATTCTTTCTAGTTTTGTCATATGCATACAATATTTCATCTTTTGAGACTGCCTGCAGTCTTACTGCTGTGTGTTTTCCCTTTGTTTGCTAGGATAGGTATAATCTTCTTGTCATAGTTATTAGCTCTGATTCTCTACACAAAGTCTCTTTTAAACTTTGTCATGGCTTTTCTCTACTGCACCTATATGTTGCTTTTCCGTTTAACATTTTTACCTTGTGTCCTGTGCAAAATCATATTTTTCCTTCTTTTTTACCCTTTTCCAGTTCTACTGAGTGAATGATTTGTATGTCTACTTCCCCAGCTTTTTGGAGTTCAGTCTGAACTTGTTAGCTGACATTTCCAATGCCTTGGTGGAGTTACTGTTATTCTCTTCTGACTATTGTCTTTGCAGCTGTGTATCACTTTCCTGAAGCCTTTGTCATAATATGTTTTTATTGTGCCATGGCTTTGCAGGAGCTCTGAAAGCCAGAAGATGCTTCTATTAGCCACTGTATATAGAACCCCCCTCCTACTTGTATTATAGGCTGAGCCTTTCTCTTATCAGTTCCTCTCAGCCCATGGTGCAAATCATTCAGCTGTGCTTCCTTTGTTTCACTCTGGGTACAGCTCTGTCTTCATGTAACTTTCTCTTTTTGCTTGTCTGAGTGATTCCCTCTTCAGAACCCCCTCTTACCACTCCTGGAAGCAAAGCTCAAAGTCTTTTCTTTTTAACCAGACTATCATTGTCTGGCTTTGGAATTCCAGGTGGGTCTCTGACCATGTGTTGTGTTGCAGTTCCTTCTTGAATTCACATGTACGCTCTCATTGCCTCCATTGCTTGTGAGGAGAGTGTAATTCTTCCTAGGCATTTAAATCTTCGCTGCATAAGATTGACAGCATTACTTCCAGGATTATTTCAGGAAAAACTCTAAAAAGATCTACTAAAGTGTCATTATCCCAAGAAAGACAACCACCTTCTATTTCCTACTTGCATTTAGAGGTAACATGTCCCACCATGACTTCAAGCAAGAGATAAGTGTGATGCCAGTTTTGGTGCTAGTTGTAGCTCTGCTACTTAACCAAGATGATTAAAAAGCAAGTGAAATAATATTTTAAAGCTTTGTGGAAATTCCTGTTTCTTACACTCTTCATGGGAGGAGGTGAATTCTCTAATGAGGCACTATATAATTTTTTCAGACTGTCTCCTTTCAGTCATTAGAGGAAAACCAAGGTTAAAGTGGAGGCCAAGAAATTAGAAATGTTTTGATACTGGCTTTTGTCTCCTCTCCCACCAGTCCCTATTTCCTTCTGAGATATGCTGAAATGAAACCTCAGATTCTGACACTCAGCAACCCACTTACTCAGTCTAGACCATGAGATAGGGCAGAAAGAGAGTCAGCAATTGTTTCTTTCTGGAGACATTTTTTGGTTTTTGTCAGGTCTGCTATATCCAAATGGAATTACATAAAGAATATGTCTTAACAGTCTAATTTATTCTTTCCTCTTTTTTTTTTCCCCTTCTTTTCCCATACTCTCCCAGCAGTAGGCATGAAAGCTCCTGCCTGCTTTACTGTCCTCATTAGGAATTGCCCATTAATAATTTTTCAGCATGCACAAGGTTCTTATCCCTATAAAGGTTGTGTTTCTTCCTCATGTCTTGATTCCCTGTCAGGCACCTGCTACTGGTGAGTTTGCAATAGAACCTGAGGACTCTTCCTATTTCATGGTTTCTCACTACTGGCAAGTCATGCTCATGGTATGAACTGAGCCTGAAGCATGCCAGGAACAAACTGTGCAAAATCCTTTGTGACCTGAACAGAGGCTGAGACTTCAGTGGAGAAAACAAGAGCTGATACCTGAGCTTGGATATACTTTGTAGTGCCTCAGCTTCATTAGGGCACTGCTGCTAAGCTGTGTTCCTGCCATTTGGTGGGATCTGGCTGCAGCAGCTCATCTGTGGGGAGCAATCAAGAAACATGAGATTCTTTGAGATGACTCTATTTTTCCTTTGATCTCTTGAGCCTTCATGATCTAATGGTAGTTTGAACTGCATAGTGGAGGAACCAGCCAAAAAAGTGCCTTTGCCAGGAAACTCTGAGCATCAAATACCTTCTGATGAGAAATTCAACTCTTTTCTGCTCATACATCTTGAGAAATTGTGTGACCTCAAATAGGATTAGTCCCACAAATACATCTCTCATTTGAGGAAGGAGAAGTTCCACTGCAATAAGCATTGTTAGCAGATACCAGCTGACACTTGAGTTTCAGGCTTCCTTGTGTGATAAGGGATGATGCTTGTAAAAAATACTGTTGTAGTCCTTTACCTTTCCCAAGAAGTTATGGTACAAAACAAAAGAAATTCTTTGGGGAAGAAATATCTTCAGCATGGGTACTGACAAAGTACTTGTGGGGAATACCTGGCAGAGCTTGTTCTAGTTGCAAGTGAAGATAAACCTAGAGAGGAAAAGAAGTTCTTGATCTTATTTCTCTCTAGGTAAATATTGTTTTTCAGTTGGATTTGCAGAGTTGTTGCTTTTTTTTTATTAGCTAATAGTTGCATATGGTTCTGTCATCATGTGCACTTTGGAAGTGTGATTCACCTGAGCATCTGAGAAGGGGGGTATATGTTGAGTGACGTACTTGCATAGGGTTTCTAGAAATTACTGGTACTTTTCTGTATTGTTGAAATGTGCAGATGGTTTTGGCAAGTTCTGACAAGCTCCTGTTATGACTAAGAGTAGGACTACTCTTATGGTTCTTTTTATTCCTCTTTAACAATATAAGAGATTTGAAGGGATTTTCTTTTCTTTTTCTGATCAAAATTAGTCTGATAAAATTATCTGCTTACATCAGTCTGCTCTAAGATAGATTTTATGTGGCATCAGCTTTTGTCTTTTGTTGAAGTTTTGCTGCTTTTCCAGAAATCTAAATTTCTGATTTTGAGCATGTCTGTAGGAGCTGCCTTGGCTTTCCCTTCCATTTTATGTTTAACATGTATTAGAGGCAAGAGAGATAAATGTTCATTTTTATGAATGTTTTGTGGTCCCTTTTAAAATACCCTCTGAAAGCACAGTTTCTGGAAAACTAGTTTCCCCTGTTCAGAATCTATTATTTTCATATTTGTGATTCTGGTTATTGTGAGCATAGGTCTTAGTTTTATTCCTCTTTTTCCCCAGGTTTCATGATGCATACATGAAAGAGTGGATGTGTCTGTTCTGGTGGTTTTTTTTTTCCTGATGTCTGATACATTACTTGGTTTGGTTTTGTTTTTTTACAGTGAGATGTCAGCAGAAAATCCCAACAATATGTGCATATGTGTTACATTGACCTCTCTGTAGCTGAGCTATGAAAGTCTGATCTTGAAATTATTTATATACTTAACCTCAGGGTCCTGAGCAAACATGCAGACTTGATGGATATTACTGGCAAACATTAAAATCAGAGGTCTTCCCAACATATGTTCCTGTTGTACAAAACCTTGTTGTTATTGTTGGGTTTTTTTTCTCCCCATGCTGACTATTGCTATTTCTAAGAATATGCAGACCACTCACTAGTTTAAACAGTCTAGTTTTTTAAAGTAGACCAATTTCACTTGAGGACTGAAATCATGGCTCTTCCATATGATCTAATTAAGAGTTTGCTGACTTGGAAGACAATATTTGCCACATAATTTGTTATTTGTCATATGGTAATATTGAAGTTAGTGGGGTTGTGTTGATAGCCGTAGCATCAAGGAGCAAGCAGTCAGAGTACCCTACACTGTTCTTTTGATATGATCATAAACTGCATTAGTCATAAATGCTGATACTTAGAAAACAGTACTTTTTCCCAAGCCCCTCAGTTGCTCTTAAGTATTTACTTTATGGGAATTATTGGTTTCAAGGAGCATTAACAAAATGATGATTATATGATGGCTTAAAGGCTATGAATGTTTATTACTTGAAGCAGAAAGACTTTGATTTATTCTTGAAATCACTGGTAGTAATTGGGAACACCACACTTAAACATATGCTTGAACTGATGTTTCCCTTGGTAGCTCAGTCAGAGGTGGAATTTTTCTGTAGTTATGCATTTCTAGGGGTCTCGAGTGTGAACTACTTGCAAGGCTCCACCCATACCTTATGTGTGCACACAACAGGCAGATATAATGCTTTACCTTTTTTTCTTTATCAAAGATAGGTTGTAATATGAATTGGCAAAAGTGTTTTGAATTTGGACTATTATGCAAAGAACAGAGCAGTATGAATATCTTAAAAAGTGCCTGACTTCTGTTCTTAGCACCTGCTGGCCTCTTTCATTGGTCTACTATTGTGAGTGTTGAATAAAAGGAAAAAAAACTGTATGTTTTTTAGATCTATTTTACAGCTGAATGACACATTTCTGAACAGATTAAAGGAAAAAAAGGGTGAGTGGGGAAACAGCATGGATTTACCAAGAGTAAAGCATCTGACCAGTCTTTTGTGGTAAAAGGACTAGGCCTGTGGACAAGGGAGGAGTGGAGGGTATAATTTTCCTTGTCTTTAGCAACGTTTCTGACGTGGTCTTCTACAATATTTGTGTGCCCATGTTCAGGGCAGGTGCTTAAATAGATGCATAAATAAAATCTGATTGAATGATCAGGCCTAGGAGCAATATCTAGGTAGAGCTGTACTCTAAGCTGACTCTGAGTGGAGTGCTACTCCTGAATTTTCCTGTGATTCTTATGACTTTTTGGAATGAAATCAGGGTCTATGTGAAATATGTCTTTCCTGTAGAATATTTTAGAAAATGTTTTTGTTTATTTAGGAGCTTGACATATTTTGTTTTAAGATTCAGGAAGAGTTATTTAATTTATCCATAGAAGTTAATAAATACACATTTCAAATTCAGGAAGACTGAAGTTTAGTATATTGATAACTACAAACAGAAAAGTGAATTTAATAACCTGATAGTCATCTTGCCAGTAACACAGTAAGATGTGCATTATAATTCAGTCAGGTTCTTCCACAAAAGTCATCATCACACTGCAAACTGTACTTAAAGACATGAGTTCAGAAAGCATTTCCAAGCTTATCCAATTTCTTATGAGTTTAGAAGATGGCAACTGCTTTTGTGAATTTGTATACATCTATCCCATTTTGCAAAATATTCCTTGCTGTTAGTGTTAGATAGTTTTGAGTGTCTCAACTGTTAACCAAGAGCATGTACTATCTTTGTTAATGCACTTACTCTGCTACAGGTCTAGCCTGCCATGCTTTACATCAATCCTCTTGCATATTACACTAGAGAAAATTAGAGGCATATCAATGAATTGGATGTGAAATAAGTCAGCTGCCATTTTTTGTAGAAAGCTCCTAATATGCCTTGTTAGGTGATGGCAGTCTCATTCTTGAAAAATCTATGTAAAAGAATCACAGAATGGCTGGGTTGGAAGGAACCTTAAAAATCATCTTGTTGCAACCTGCAATGGGCAGGGATACTTTTCATCAACCCAGTTACTCAGGGCCTCATCCAGCCTGGCCTTGAACACTGCCAGGGATGGGATGTCCAGAACTTCTCTGGCTAACCTGTTGTGGTGCCTCACCACCCTCACAGTAAAGCATTTCTTCCTGGTATCTAATCTAAACCTCCCCTCTTTCAGTTTGAAGCTGCTGCACCTTGCCCTATTGATACATGCCCTTGCAAAAAGTTTCCTCTTTTTGTAGGCTCCCTTCAGGTACATAACTACCACAATATAGTCACCCCAAGCCTTCCCTTTTAGATGCCCAAGGTGTTTTTGAAATTGCAAATTTAGTGACAGTACAATGACAAACTTTAACTCCAGCATCCTCCTGCAGCATCCTTCAGAAACATCATTTGCTGTCTTAGCAGTAGACTTGCTGCTAACTATCCCTGCCTGCAGTGGCCTGGTCTATTAGCCTAGCTAAGGTTCTGATGACTAAATCTGACTTTACTCTTGATGAGCACATTTTTGGGACATGGGCAATTATCCAGTGTGAGCTAATTTGATCTTAAGGGCACGAGAGCAGTAAAGATGATACTCATCAGGAAGGCATAATTCAGTTGCTCATAGCTGCTTTCTGTCTCTATGGGTCATAACGCTAGTCTTATATGGCAACATAATCTAGGAAATTTCCTATAAACCTTAATCCTGTTCTGAATATGCATACAAGGGTGTTCTGTCCCCATCATTTCTGCATATCTGTTCTGGGTTAGAAATTCTGCTTCTCGCATGGGAACAGGTTTGCTTCTTACCCAATAAGTGTTATTTTGGGTCCATTTTTTTGGCTGCCCATGCACTCCAGAAGGTGCTGTACAGTACAGGAATGGCAATGTCTTACTACAGCAAGACCCTCATTTGTTAGTGAAAATAGCACTAAAATATCTTAGTACTGAAAGAGTTGATTGTCTTTCTTAGCCACTGCAATACCATTTCTGCAAAACATTGACAGTCTGTAGTACCAACTCATAAATTTACAAGCAGCTATTTTATTTTTGTTTTGGTTTGCTCACTGCATAAATCAAACAGAGCCTTTAAGGAAGTATAAACAATAATGATGGTCCTATTGTTATAAATTTTCTGCTGCTGAATAAAAGGAGAGGAACTCGATATGAAACCTATGAAAACACAAAATTATAAAAGCAGATATTTGACTCTGTAAATTGTTCCCAGTTATTCCCAGCACTGGGAGTTTATTCCTGGGTTGTATTTCACCTTTAAATGTGTGACTGCTGTTTTTCTTGAAACTGAGATCTGCCCACTGTCATCTGAGAACTGATATGGTCCCTTTTGGATTTTAGTGAATTTATGATGCTCTGGTAGCTGAATTTTACATGGCTTCCTGTGATGAGCATTACAGGCTCCTGTGAGAAGAGTCTTGAGCAGCTGAAGCTTGGCAAGCCCCAGTGGATCCTGTTAGAGATCAGAGGAGAAACCCACAAGCAAGGACATGGAATAAACAGCGATACATCTGTCAGCAGGCAGCTGATCAAATCTGTACTCTCTGTACAGCTGGGCATGAAAGAAAACACTCAAATTGCTCTTTCACCTACCTTGTGCCTTGCAGCATCTTGTAAAAGAATGGCCGTGCTGTTGGATTTAGGCTGTCTTGTGAGTGGGTGTTATGGATGTTGGCATGTTGGATTGCAGTGTGTCTTCTTCAGTAGTCTTTGGAAGAAATGGGACCGGTGTTCTCTTCAATCAGTTGGGTTTTCTGTACTAGAATAAAGCCAAAGTCAAGAAATAGAATTGTTCAGTGCGAAGTACAGTAAAAGAGCTCATTTTCACTATTAGGACATTGAATTTTTAGTTGTTTTTGAAGAGAAGCATATTGTTTTGAGAGGAATGAAAAATGTCTGTTTAATATTTATTTTCTGAACTAGAGTCACTGTATTTTAAGATATTGGAATTATGTCTGCTTTTTAAAATTCTGAGTGGTGGAAATAGGAAAAGAGAGAGACTTTGTTTATATAATTCCTGTGATTTTTTTTACAGTAATATTTAGTCAATGACCATATAGCAACTTAACTAAACTTAAGAATTGGCATTTCATTCTAGGCATTGATTGCATTATGTGCAAAAGTAATATCTTTTTGTTAGGATTTCTTTAGAGGCAAAACTAGAAGTGCTCTAAAGAGAACACAACCAAACATGGAAAACAAGTAAAGGGTCCTGCTGGTCCTCTTGCCATCTGGAGGAAGCGAGCAGAAATTCTGGCACACGAGTGCTCCTTGGTAGGCTACATTGCTGAAAGAGGGTAGGATGCTGCTCGGTTGTACTCCTGGAGCCAAAAGCACTTTTTTTTTCTGCAGAGCAGACATCAAGTGCATGTTAATTTGGTGCTTGATAAACAGGTTAACTGTTCCAGAGCTGGTTTTACCCTTTGCAAATTGGGAAGCTCATAAGGCTGGACTTAGAAGCATTTCTGGTGGAAGTTGCATTTCCTTCTGACATTAGTCTTGAGCCTGAACTGCTTGGCTAAAAGGATTTGTTCCAGCCTTAGTTGAATTTGGAGTATATCCCAGGTTGCACCTATGTCAGGGACTTGTTCAGATCAGCAGTGCTGCTCTGGAGCAAGTCTGCTAAACCTGACTGCTTGCACGGCACTAGCTTGATTCCAGTGTTACTCTGGAGCACATGGATTACATCTCTGATGGACAGCAGACTTGGAGGCCAAGCAAATGATGTTGCAAAACTGATATTGCCACACAGAGGATCAACAAAGCCTTACCCCAGCACCAATTGTCTTCTGTGTGAATCCTGAAGTATAACTCAAGATCTGCCTGCCTGTGCCACCCAGGGAAGAGAATTCCTCAGTAGCTTTAAAACACTTCAGTGGTGAAAGTGGGAGTTGCTGCATAAATATGTGTATGCAAAATGTTCATCATAGAACAGATGGGTGAATGATACTGTTTGTTTTCCTGTTTAGTATCTGTGTATTTAGATTATTTTACAGATGATCTAGTCCTTTTAGCAAGAATCCCTAAGGGTGTTGAAGGATCAGAAGGATGAGGGAGAGCTCTCAGCTGCTTTGAGAAGCTCAGAAGAGCCTTGCAGAGATGTGCAATGGGCTGTGGATAGAAATGGCACAAAGAAGTACAATGCCCTTCTTCCTCCTGGCCCCAGCAGGTGTTTGACCATCAACTTCAGTGGATGTTCAAAAAATCCCACTTTGGCTTGGCTGTGCTTAGTGTAGCTGAGTGGGTTTAGTAATCTGTGCTGTTCACTGTCTGAAGAAATTTATTTACTCTGGGATAGTGTTTGGGTTTGTGTGGTGTCACAGTTCAGCCATCAAGAACTGGAAGTACAAATTTCCACACAGGGAAGTGCTTAAAGCTGAGGTGTGGCTATTCTACAGCCTGGCTAACCCGTTATGGAGAGCAGAATTCATCAGAGTTGGGTTTTGATGTGGCTCATTGTTTGTGTTTTTCTGGATATTCAGAACATGCTGAGTTTAGCTTAGCTACTCTTGCTGGTGTAATGTGACTGGGTTAGGAAAACCTCTTAAAAAAAAATTGGAACATCAATCTGTGAGTGAAACTTGCCGAGATAAGTAAAAGTGTTGTAGTTAGAGCTGTAAACAAGATTATATTGCTTTTACTCCTAAACATTAATACCTGACAAATTTCTGCAGAGAATAATGTTCTGCAGGATATTATACATGACATCTAAAAGTAATGACAATGAAGAAATTAGTGAATTTTTCTGTAATGGGAAAAGGAGGCTATAAAGATGCTGGTCTTTAGTTACGTTTGCACAGCTTCTACCCTTAAACAGAGGCAGCTTGTGCAAGAGCTTGAATGCAGCGTGTGATCTTGTAGGGAGTGTGTGGATGTGACCTCAGTCTAAACTTCTTATGCACTGGCAAATAAAATACTTACAGTAACTTTTTTTTTTAACATAAACAACATTTTGAAGTTTTGGGTTTGGCTTTCCTTGTTCATGATGGAGATATTTTGTTTCAAGTTTTGATATTCTATGCCTTCTGCTTTTCTCAGTTTAATTGGGAACAGCAACAGATATGCACTACCTTGTTGAGATGCCATGAAATCAAGACTTTGATATAGACAAGGAAAACTGAATTTCCTCTTCTGCAATGTTGGACATCCAGAAAAGAAGGGTAGAGCCTGGAAGTTAAGCTAGTGAGGCTTTCACCCATCAGTAGCCTGCTGGACCGCAGCTCCACACAGCCATGGCCAGCACTGGCCAGGTGTCCATCTGACAATAAAAGATGGCTTCCTCTCTCTAAGACTTTCTACACACCTGTAAGCAGGACTGAAGATTTTGTTTTCTATATACCCACCTGTAACCTGAGAATATCAGTGTGATGTTATTTGGGTTGAACTTTTTAATTAATAAAAGAAATGTGAAAAGCAATCTTTTGGCACACACATAATAATTAGTTTGCAAAACTGTTAGAGTGAGTGCAGGAAGCTGCCAGACTGTCTGTTCTGTTAAAGAACCTTAATATTTGGATGCAACCTCAATGTGTCCAAACAGAGATCTGATAGACCAGCAGCCAGAATAAGTCTAGAGATGAATTTGTTTCAATGAGTGCTCCCTCTCCAGAAAATTTTTAGGAAAAAGACAGTCTTTAAGTAGCAACCATTTCAAATTGCATGGCACTCATGAGCTAAAGGCCACGTGTTGATTTATGCTTGAAAACAAACTGATAGCATAGTCTTAAAATGCAGTAGCTATCTTCTCTGCAAAGGGCTGTGCAACAGTGACATAGTATATCCTGAAGCAATTAGCTGTAACTGTATTAATGGAGTTCTTGTACTGTGAGGGAACACAGTAAAGGAATATCATTCCATAACTTGTGCCCCACAACTTAAAAACAATGTTAAGATATTTAAGCAATTCTAGAGAAGGGTGGAAATGCTGGTGAAGGAGCTGGAAGGAATGTCCTCTGAGGAGTAGTTTAGTTTAGAACACTGGGTTTGTCCAGTTTGGAGGGAAGAGGTTTGAGAAGCCACCTCACTGCTCTCTACAGCTTCCTGAGAAGAAATAGAATAGGGAATGTTGGCTGCTCGCTTCTTCCTAGGGTCCCATGTACAGGAATGGCTTGAAGCTGCATCTGTCAGGGGAGGTTTGAACTGATCATGAGGAAATACTTTTTCACCAAGAAGGCGCTCAGATCATGGAAAGGCTTCTTGGAGAAATGGTTGATGCTCCATGCTAATCAGCATTTAAGAGGCATTTGGACAATGCCATTAATAGCATGCTTTAAGATGTGGTAGGCCCCAAAGCTGTCAGGCACTTGGATGAGATGATCATTGTAGCTCCCTTCCAGAGGGATTGTTCTAGTGTGTTCTTCTTCCCCTTTTCCTAGCAGTACATGCAGAGGAAATCTCTGACATTTCTTCACTACCCTGCAATAACAGAAGACATTGAATGGGTAATCATGTCCCATAGGTTCTGTCATGTGTGGGGCAAAAGGAATGTGCCTTCTGATGGGGGTGAGAGTTGTGGATTTTAGATAATTTGACCACTTGAAGTCATTTGAAAGGAAAAGCTGTGCAAAGCGTGGATTTTGTAAGTCTTCTGAGTTCGTCCAGTTTAGCTGTGATTCCACAGGGTAGCTGAGAGCAAATGTTTCAGCTCAGCCTGAGGCTTTCAGACCCTCCCTGGGCTACACTGTAGGTTTGCACATCTCTGTCTCCTGGAGCAGCCTGGCACCTACAAGGGAGAGCTGCTCTCCTGGGTGGACCCCTCAGGCCTAGGACACAGCCTGTCATGCCTTACTTTAGGGACAGCATGGCATAACCATAATGCTTTACTCCATTTCCTGACTTCCCCGTGAGTCAAATAATGATGAGACTCTTAGTTGCCTGAAATGTCAGCAATTTTTCAGTTTCAAATGCACTTTTAAGGACATATATCACAAAGGCTGCAAGCAGAAATGATACTTTTTCTTCTCAATCTGCTTCATAGCCCATGTTCACAAATTAACAAAATGCACATATGTAGCCAGGAGCAGGTGGATACATTCTTCAGTTTAGCTTGGAAAAGTATTTGTTTCTTTTAAAAAATGAATGGCAAGTGCCCAGCTGTGGCTTCTGATGACGACTCCTAGGATTATGCATGCAAACACCCATATCTTCTAGCACCAGGAGAGGTTATAAAAACATAGAGTCTTGTAGGAGATGGGTTCTTCCAGTTAATACAAAGTTTTAGGATGAATGAAAAATTCTTTTTTAAGCAAACTAACAATAAAACTTCAAAATCTTGTATGAAAGAGGTGCATCTTTTTCTTTCTCTTTAAGAAAAATAATTTCATTTCTATTGCCTATTTTTTAACTTCATATAAGACAACACAAAGTCTACAAATTGCATTCTAAAAAGTTGTTCAGCTTTATAGGAATGTTTAGGTTTGATTTTTCATGAATGAAGTCCTGTTTGCTGAAGTGTTGTTTGCCATAGAGCTGTTATTTTGGAAAATGCTTATCAACAGCTCTAATAGCTCTTGCTCCCTGCCTTAGATAGTTGGACTTCTCTCCTAAATTGTATTATGAGTCCAGTATAATCTGGAAGTTTTACTCCTTAGCAAGCCAAAAATTAAATGCAAATCACAGGAGAAAGCTAATCCATTATCTTTATTTTGGCTAAAAAAATCCTTTCAACTCAATCTAAAAGGTTTGTTATTGTTGTTCTGCTCTTGGGAGTGATCTTTCCTTGCTGTTGTTTGTTTTAAACTGTGGGTTTAGATAATATCAGGATAATGTACCATGCAAGTCAAGGAAATAATCTTAATCTTGTCTGGCATATGACAAGTATTTCTAATTGTAATTAATAAGTCGTATATTAAATATTGAAATTAGCTTTGGTTGTTTAAGGTTGGTTGTTTAAGGAACTGGTTTTATATTAATGACCTGAAATTGTTATGCAGTTTTTCTGAGGATTGAATCATCAGATCTGCCATTAGATTCTTATTTCTTTGGTCAGATTGTTTTCACAAGATTTCTCCCTGTATTTCTGATTAAATCCCACTGGATTTCTTGTCATCTTGAGTTTTGGTTTCTTAGATGACGTTAGAATTTTATTAAAGTTTTGATGTCTAGCTAAAATGTTTTGAAGTAGTGTTTTAACCTATTATTTCAAAATATTTCCTATTGTATAGCCTTAACTACATGCATTACAGTTTCAAATATATATGGCTGGCCCAGAATCCTGAAAGCCCTGGGTTTGCAGACACCTGAACTTTCTCAGCTGGCACAGAATTACATCTTTGCTGACAAACGCTCTGGTTTAAGAGCAAGCAAAGCCACTGCCTTGCCTCCTGCTCCTGCCTGCAGCCATGTCGTGCAGTGGTGCTGCAGGCTGTGTCACAGTGGGTAACGTGAGTCAAATGGAGCTCAGCAGCATCTCACCTTTCCGGTTTTCTGGGTTGGTTTGGCACAGTACTTACTCTTGAGCAGAAGTCTGTTCATGTCTGAAAGGCTGAACTGATGTCCGTGTCATTTATGTGGAAATACAGCTGCTGACTGGCACCCAACCTTTCAGAGAGATGCTGTAAAATTTGAAATATGGAGCAGACTGGCAAGCCCCATCTATTTCTCATTTCCTTTGTTTTGTAATGGGTGTTAGCAACTCTTCTTGTGGAAATATTTCTCTTTCTTTCTCTGATTGAGAACCTTGATTTTTTTTTTTTTTTTTTTTTTTTTTTGTTCCCTGGAATATTTTTATATGTCTCTTTCTCTTCTGACCAGCTGTAAAGATGTTACTGGGAAATTTCTGAGCATCAGCTCAGTGCGTTTCCAGCTGTATTCCCCATAATGGGAGCTCCTTTACTCCCAAACTGTGATACTGCAGTAATGCTGCTGTGGATAGTCTTGTTGCATTGCCCCAGAACTAAATTTATAAATGGAGATGCTCCTCTACATGCTATGCTGTGATAGATTCTGCTAATGAAGGGCTTGGGTGAGGTGCCTTCTCCTCCATGGCTTGAGGCAAGTGCTACATGAGAAGGGGAAGCAGGAGAAAATGAGGAAAAGCGTGCCGCAACTAATGTTTTGCTGTGAGCATGTTTGCAGTATTAAAGCAAATTCATTTTTATAGCCTTGTTAGTTTTAACTTTATGGCCTCCAATTCAATTCATAAACTTAGAATGTCTTATGTAAATGCAAACCTAAAAATGCCAGTAGTGAAGAATTGGCAAAACAGTGAGTTACCCGTGTAATTTATTGAAAGAATGTAAACAGAGATGAACGAATAGACAGACTGCTCTCGTGGGGACAAGGGGAAAGCAATGTCAAAAAATGTGCACTGCATGAAGCCATGAAAAGTTAATACAGCATAATGCAACTAGGTCTGCAGAATATCAAGTAAAGCCAATTACTGCTTTTAGCCCAACATGCTTAATAGATTCAGTATTTTGTCCCTGTCCTCTCAACTAATTCCCCTGGGACAACACAGGCAGTCTTAAAGTAGCTACAAGATGTGACTTTTCTCAAACAATTTCTCAATGCTATTATCAGTTAAAATGTTTGCATTAAGATCTGCGAAACTTGGAACTAACGTTTAAAAAAATTCACAGACCAGATTTACTAGAAGTTGTAACTAGGGCTGAGAGACCCTAATGCCTTAGCTGTTTGTGTGCTTAACTTACACTTGTTTGATCCTTTGAAGTTGTGCCACAAAAGCTGTAGGCTGGAGGGATGGGGTGGATTTATTCAGTAATTTTTAATTTATTGCCTTTCACTTTCCCCGTTTGTCTTGAATATGCTTTTTCTCCTTGACTTGCACAAAATTGAAACATCACTGCAGTTACTTTTCTATATCTCCTCTGCTGTTAGTCCTAACATGACTAATTGTTGATGGAAAACTATGCTCAGGACTGAGCAGACAAAGGTATAGTGTTATAGGTATTTAAAAAGTGCTAGCCAGTGTAGTTATAAGTTGGTCTTGTTAAGTCACTCACTAGCCACAGATAAGCCAGTTGAAAGGTAGAAGGGGTTTTACTGCACAAATATGATGCTGTGCTATAAAATCTGCCTCTTGCTTCTGTGAGAGTTCTTCCAGGTGCTGCTCTCTCCAGCTTTGGGTGGCGGCCATGGGGTATAAACAACAGGCAAGAAACTACAGCTTTTATGCAATGCCAAGCCTCTCATGAAATCCATTTTGTGTGTTCTTTAATCCATTTTATGTGTTTTGGCTGTAACTTTCATGGCCACCTAGATAAGGTATCACGGTGACAGTATGGTAAGAAGGAATAGTTCCCTCTTTTCCCAGAAAAATCATTAGAAGTCAGAGGAGATGAACTCAGTCCCATAAGTTAGGAAAAATAATACAGCCAATCAGCAGCTTTGGTTTCAGCTTACAGTCTTTATCCACTGGACTGATATAAAGACCATGTCCTTACCCTGCCTTGGTTCACTTTGTCTGTAACACTGGGTATAGGACACAACCATACAGGGTTCTTCTGCTCTGAAAATGAACTTGCAAATAGTCTGCATAGGGTTGGATACACACTTCAGGTTGTGTGGGTTTAAAGTGTTTTGCTGGAATGAGTCAAGTGCTTAGTGGTTTGTAATGCTGGGGGCATTTATGGCTAAGTGCAGGACATGTCCAATATTCATGAGAGAACAGCAACCCCATCATGGGACAGTGTAGCAATAAAATGGTTTTTATTACCGCTTTATAGCTCTCTTGAGATAAAGCCCTGGTTACAGAATTTGTGATCGTACCCTCAAGCGTGTGCAGGAGGACATTTTGTTTCTGCTGTTTAATTTCAAGCACCCCTGTGAATCTTCAGTCTAGAGAATGTAAAGATTTTCACAGACATGGGTAAATAAACAAACACCTCTTGTATTTCAGTAAAATGGGCAGCAAGCCCTACCCTTTTAACAGAGATGTATTAGAGCTTTCATGTCTGCTTTAACTTGGGTAGGAAGCCTGAGGATAAAATTCCCATCAGCTTCAGCATAAACTGGTTCCATAGGTGCTTTCCTTAAGAGAAAGCTCACCCTAGAAGGGGGTCTTTTACGACTGGATCGACAGATGTGGTGAGATGTATAGAAACAGGATGTGTTACAGCCAGCTGGAGGAAATGATATGTATTGCATTTTAATGTTTTTAGTGTATGCATTATATATAGCTCAGAATTTATACTTGGGTAACTATAAAGCTAGAACTTTGTGAAGGCTGACTCTTACCTTTTAAAATGTGTTTTATTGATATCCAAATGAGCAATACAGCCCAAGAGCTTTTGCCATACTGCCATAAAACTTCTAGCAAAAATAGAAAAAATCAGAAGTTAAGAGCAATTTTAAAACAATGAAGATTAAAAGGAAAAAAAAATGTGAGTGAGGGAGGGAAGGAACTTGAATTTCAAAAGCAGTGGTGGAAATATTTTTAAAGTGTCAGTGGAATCCTGCCAAGGATACATATTACACATTCTGATTGATATAGAAGTTGCCTACCAGCAAAATCTTGGGAAGTAGAAGCAGAAAGATGGACAAGAAGGACATGCATCTACATGGGTAGTCTTACTTCCCACTTCTCTTAAAAAAATCAAGAAAAATCCTGGAGCCACCAGCCTTGATGTGCTTTTACAGTTGAAGTTTTTTAGCCTGCACAGATGCTGTGCTGGGATTCTTGAAAGACAGTGTGTTCTGTATTATCCCCAGCAGTTGCTTAGCATGAAAATTAAAAGCATCTACTTATTCAGCAAAACTTGCACAGTGGTGCAAAATGAAAATCTTGGTCCTGATGTTTCTCTTGGATGCAGAATCAAGTCCTCCAGCAGCCTGAATGAGTGGTGCTTGTACTGTCACTGTAATGCAGATGAACATATAAGAAGGTTGTGTTCTGTGTAGCATGATCACATAGAAAGGATAATGTGGTAAGTAGCAGCTGACTGATGATTTAACAATAAAAAACAATAAATAAATAAAAAGAAGATGCTGTATAGTTTATTGCAATTTTCTCGAACAAGAAAAGATATTGAATTCCTTTCAAGAAGGATCTCGAGAGTCTTCCTTAATGCACGTCCAATGCCAAGCTCTTGAAAGCCCCATGTATTGTATAATATGGCTAACAAAGGAAAAACTGAACAACAAAGCAGGGGAGGGACTCATATTGACTGAATGTGGACAGACTGTGATTGATAGTGTTGCCTTTTTTTCCCCTTTGTGCGCTGTGCACAATAATTACTGTAGGCAGAACCTCATGTTTTAATATATTGTACAATGGCCTCTCTTTTGATTGAAATTCATGTTCATTTGATCTTGACAGCAATGCGAAGTTAGTTTTTTCCGGTAACATTTTTAATAATTAAACAAGCTATTTAAAGCTTGGCATTTTCATTATATTTGCACCAGTGCTATCCATTATTCTGATGATCCAGTGATTCTTTATTAAAACAAAAAATATTACATTCAAATATAAATGTCAGGCGTAATTCATACGTGTAATGAAAGTCATATCTGGTTGGAGATGCAGTCTCCTCATGCATCTCAGTGGCCAGAGATTGCAGCATCCTTTTATGCTGGGCCACCTGGGTGACAGTGGATGTGCTCCTAAACCTCATGTCTGTTAACCCTGGCATTCTCCTTTTGGAGAATATTCTCTATTGCTTTCAAACGTATTATTTCCCTGGATGGAAACTAAAGAGCAATGCTGTCTCACAGTATTGTTAAGGTGAAATACCTCAATTGTGATAGTCTGGGCCTGTTATCCTGGAGGGGCAAGAATGAAAACTGAAAAACCCATTTAATCACACTGATTTAGGTGAGGCTGTGATAAACCTTCTCTAAAATGCCATCATTGCAAGATGATGTAGAAATATCACAGTTTAAATTCGGGGCTTAGGTGTAGATTACCCACTTCATGTCTTTAACCTTAGAAAACACTTAGAAATACTTCCTATAACAAAGGTAAAGAGTCAGAAAGTATTAATTTCCTATTGAGCGAGGAATATTGGTAGAATAGGCCATTCTGGTTGATTCCCTTCTGAGCAGCACATGCTTTTTGTAGAAAATCTCCTGTCTGAACTCCTGGTATAATTCAGAAAACCCTGTTACACCAGCCTGTGCATCTGTCCCTATGTGGCACGGTGTGACTGACATCCTGACAGCTCCTGAGTTAGCAACACGGATGAGCCATGAGCCTCTTCACTGTCCTGATGTGTTCATGTGGCCTGAAAGGGGTTTGTCCAGCTGATTCACTTCAGTGACACAATCCCAGTTTGGTATGTCTGTGGCTATTTTATCCCCTGTCATTAGGGAGGATGACATACTCATTGCAGCTGACTGGGCTGATGTCACTACTCCAGGTGAATCTCCTCCTGGGCTTTCTGATTATTTGTCCAGAGGGGGGAACTGGTTGATGACAAGATAGCATTTTTCCCCATTCACTTTTCACAAACACACTGCTTTTGCACTAGACAGAGAGACAATATCAAACCTTGGCTTGTCTCTGAAGAAAATCATTCCAGATGGAAACTCACCTGAGAACAGGGCAAGAGGTGACCTCATGGGAAAGCAATATTGGCTTTGCCAGCAGTGAAAGTGTCATTGCTCTATCCTTGCACTGTTTTTCTCCCAAGAGGAAGGAAGGATTGAAATTAATGTGGTTTTAACTTATATGGAGTCCCAAAAGACTGGAATCAGAGTGGTGGTATCATCAGATATTTTTTACAAAGGGCAGCAGCTCTTGGGCTATTTCTTTATTTCTCCTAAATTATTTAACCTCTTCTGGCTTATTGAAATGACTTGAAATGGCAGCTATCTAAAACTCTGGAGCCAAACTTAAAATAAAAAGTAGGTTCTATTAGATACTATGGCACCCCATAAGTATTTTTAGATCATTTAAATGATTTTTGATAACTTTTTGAGAGCTTATTTTCAGACAGCAATTTGTGGACCTCTTTTACAGCCTGTTTTTCTGCAGACAGATGGATATAGCTAGAGAGAAATCTGGTGAGAATTGCTGAGAATTGTGAGAGAGAATCTGGTGTCAAAATGCTCCCTCTGACAAATGGTTCTTCCTGGGATTTCCCAGCACTGGTCTGGTTTTACACCCAACTGTTTCCTCAAAGCATTGTCCACAATGAGAGCCTTCCTCTTAGTATCTGGCATGCCTGTTTGGAGTCTGTGTGAGTATGTTTGTGCCTGTGGATCAGAGAAACTCCTTCAGAATCACAGGAAAACTTAAACTCACTAGTATTTCCAGAGGGGGTTTAAAGAGGGGACAAGATTTTCTTTAGTTACATGGTTCGTTTTGTTGCTTTTTATTATCATTCTGTTACTTCATTTAAAAGGACTCCCAAAGTTTTGTTATGTTTTTGTTTAATAACGGTAAAGCCATTAAGACAGTATTCTGGGATATTATTTGAGTATCAATGTTGTTGAAGTGCATTTTTCAATTTACTCTGACTTTGAAGCCATGGGAGCAACTTTGCATTTGAATCCAATCAAGGAACTCTTGATGTAATAAATGAAACACTAGGGAAAAATCAAGGGTAACAATTGTATTTTCTCCCTTTGACTTTGGATTTTTAATGGGAAGAATAATTTCTGAACATTTTGAGAAATATTAAGTCTTTCCAGGCGAGCGTGCTTTTGCCTATTTGTTTTTTATGTATTCTTGCCACATAACAGTGGGAGATTTTTAACATACAGATGAGACTGAAATATAAGCTCCCCTAATGAGTAAGATATATTGTCAGTGTCAAGTCAAATACAATAAAAAATGAGTGAATAATATGTGTACAAAAACGTACCATATGCCATTTCGTGATGATTTTTATTATCATATTTATTCTTCAACTGATGCCACAGGCAGGCAAGCACTGTTTTACCTTGTGCGATTTTTCTTTGAAATCTGTGTGTTCACTTTTATTTAGCTGATGCTAATCGATTTCTAATTAAATAACATATATATATGTGCACGTCTATAATGGTATGTACATGCCTGTGTGTGTTGTGAAATTCTTGTGACAATATAATATTGGTGACAGTGAGTGTCTCTTCTTCTCTGTGTTTTTGCCTTCCTACCCATGTGCTGGGGTTGAAATGCAGTCCACAACCCAAGCCAAAGGCTCAGTGCCTTACTGGGTGGCTATGCCAGGCTCCAAGCTTGATTACTCACTGCAGACACTTCATGGCCCTGTGCTAAGAACTGAGAATTAATAAAAGCAGTGTCTAAGCCCATATCTGGGTTTACTGGCAAAGCTTTTATTGTCATTGATGGGAACAGTATCATGTGTTTAAAAAAGAAATAAATTCTAATTTTGGCCAATTTTTGTAATTGTATTAAACTTTCTGGGGCTCAGAATCTCATTGCAATCATAGGCAGCTTTCAGCTTGACCGTTTCTTCAGCTGAAATCTACTGATCTGTGCTGGTAGAGCAGGGCTGTAATTTATTATGCATTTTTCCCACCCCACCCACTTCTTTCCTCTGCTCTTCTACCCTTCCCACATATGTTTCTTCTCTTCAGGTCTTTATTTTTTCTCCTCAGTTTGCTTATTTTCTTTCCAGTGTGCTTACACACTATTGGTTGATTTAGAAGTTCAGAAATCTAACTGAGGAGCTTTGAGTGTCAGATGCAAGACAATTTAAAGTGTTTCAGTTTTGAGAAGGTTATCTTGATCTTTGGAAAGGAGTTTTGTAAAGACATGGTAAAAAGCATAGCCTGAGCTTCAAGTCACTTTAACAATTCTTTTTCAATTTAGTCAGTTTTTAATGAAGTTCATTCAGATACCAGGACCAAAATAATTTCAAGTGCTTTTTGCTTGTGCTGAGTTCAAAATACTGATGAAACTAGTACTAATGCTTTCTGTATTTACAACCACTCTGTGAGATTCAGATGGGGGAAAATTTCCCACCAATGAAAATGTTAAGGTTCAAGAATGTAGAAATCTGATGGGGGCAGCAGAGGAGAAAGCAAATTTACCAGATATTTCTGTTTTAAAATAACAAATGAATGGAGTGAGACTTTTCTTTTTTTTAACCCTGGTCTATGTTATGTATATATACAAAACTTAAATTGGTCTCCTCTCTTTGAACAGTGGCCTTTCAAAAAATACAAGATGAGTCCTGAGTTGAAAAAATTATTACAACATGGTGAAGCTGAATCCCTGTCCTTTTTTAAAATGATATCATAGCATATAGTGTTCTACACTTCATTAAGGTTATGTTATCAACCATGGATTTCCCCATAAATAAAGGGATGCCTCTATTCTAGTACTCCTGGATCCTAAGAAAACTTGATTTTCTAATTCAGTTACCCAAATGACATACCAAGGATAGTATTTGGTGTATTTAACCAAATCTAAAGCACAGGGATATCAGAAAATTCTGTAATAGAGATTTGAATTAAGCAGTAAAAAGTCATATGATATGCATCTTTTTTCTACATATTAATAAATAATGGGTCCTGTTACCAGACTGTGAGGCTTCATTGTCTGCAGTTATGCACTTTTCCTGGCCAGGGGGGAAATATGAAGGATGCAGCTATAGGAAAAAAAAAAAAAAATAAAAGATAGGAACATGTGTGAATTATGTATTCAGGTTTCTAAGAGTTCTGCACTGTCCTGGGTTAATGTAGCTATTCCTTCCCTTCTTGTGGGAATGATGATTCATGCAGGCACTGCAGGATGAGAAACTAAATCATTTTAAGTATGTTAATGAAATATTTGTAGGAGTTATGAAGTATGAGAGGGTTGGGGCAAGAATGAAACAGCTAACAAAATTATTAAATAAAAGTGTAAAAATATGTAATTATCTGCCACTTTTACAGTATTCCCAGGGATTCTGCTCATCACTTGCTCTGAGAGAGCAACTGTTATGACCTTAGGGCCTGGTTCTGTAAATGTAATATTGCTGGCATAATCCTACTGACTGCACTGGCATAACTTTGTGAAAATCTTTTCAACATCTGGTGCTTGATATCCCAATACTGAAATGTTAGAATAATACTAAAAAATGGCAGTACATGCTATTTAGAACGTGTTTGTGTGCATATGCCTTTATATATATGTATATGAAATAAGAAACATAGGAAGCAAGAATTATTTTCAGTCCTAGGTAAGCAAGTGCTTGGTTCACCAGCTCCCTCCATTGTTCTTTCAGTCACCCCAAAATCTTGTGCCATGCATCTGCAATTGTATAAAAATACTTATATTGTACAAAACTTGTTAGTCTGCTTGCTGCCTCATTTCTTTGCTCAGTATTTTGCTCGTGTTCACATTCAGGAAAACACTTCCAGCTCACAAGAGATGAGATTGATTCAGAAGTCCTAGAAACTGTAAAGCATAAACTTTTCTGATTTTTTTTACCATATGGATTTCAGACCTTTAGGTTCATGATTTTACATGATTTTTTACAACCTTCAGGGCTAGAACCTTAAATCTTCTTATATGGTGTTTATGTTAAATGCTGTGAAACTTGCTGGAGTTAAAACCCCAAACAAACTAACCAAAGAAAATACACAACCCACTATAGATTCACAAGTCATAAGGTTAGAAAGAACTGGTTCAAGCACAGAAAATGCTTTCTGTAGAAATGTTAACATCTGAAGTATTTCTTTCCAAACTGGAAACATCTTTGGCTCTTGTGTTGTCAACTACTGTACTGCAGTTTTGTCTCAGTATTTAATATGGTGCCTGCTTGATCTTCTTCATGGAATTTCAGAGAGTGAGAGCATTTATGCAGAGAATCTTCATCTTTTTATTTCTAGAAAATAGCATTTTTCCAAAGGAGAAGAGTTCAGTAAGACTATGTAGAAATCAAATTACCTTACTCTAGAGCTAGGACTTTGAGGGGGCCAAGTCAACCAGCTAATTGACACATCTCAGGAAGGCGAAGGTTTGTGAATTTATTTTAGCAAATAAATCAAGATTCAGTAGCCTTCAAAAAACTAAGTTTAACCAGGGAAGGCTGAAAATGCAGGCTCAGAAAACTGACATAACTGTGTTGGGATTTGGAATGACAAAGGCTGCATTAGAATTCAACCTGCTGTTGCAGTATGTCCCATATTATATCAGCAACAATGAAAATTTCACTATATGCTTCCTGTGATATGGAGGATAAACTGTCCTTTGTACCACAGATGAGGTCTGTGCGTGCCTCTGACCTTTCAGGTCTTGCTAATCAATTCTCATCCATCAGGGTATCCACAAATTGCTGTATGAATAGCTAGAGAGGGGAAATTCTCCTCTCATTATACACAGTACAAAAGGTTTGTCTGCCCCTGAAGCACGGAGGTACTGCTGGAGGCAGGTTACTGAGCTAGTTGTACAAGTGGACTTGATGTGTTTTGGCACGTCCTACAGCGCCGGCACGAAGGCACCGAGAGAGTCCACGCTGGGCTCCAGAGTCATGTCAGCCCACAAAAATGAGTGGTGCCATCCCAACCTGACAATCCTCTAACTCTTGCTGTCAGAGCGGCTCTCTGCTGGGAAAAAATTGTGGAAGTCATGGGAGCTGTACCAGAAAAAAGCTAGGAAAAACTCACAGTAAGTTATATCCTTTGAAGGGTATTTTATTTGGCAGGGGCTGAATGCCTGTCTCTAAGTGCAGGATATCTCTTGGCACCCATGGGAATGGTGGAAGTCCAGGAACTGTAGTAATCTGGCTGTGGGAATCTGACTCTGCAAAGTGCTGTGTGTCCCTGTCAGAGTGAAAGGCACCTATGTAATAGTAATGGGATGTGATGTTAGGATAAATTCAGGAGAGAGGAATCTGCTTTTAATATGATGTCCATTGTGTGATATTCAGGGCTTTGACTTCAATGGTTTGTGTTGCTCTAACATGACATGCATTTGGAAGGGTGCATTGCATTTCATCCTTAAAACAAAATAATCCCCCAATCCTACAAGTTCTTAGCACATAATCAATCTGAATACAGCAGCCTTTTCCTCATGAAGAATTCCTAGATCTGGTTGTTCACAATTTTTGCAGATGTTTATTTGAGTGCAAGCAACACAGTGTAATGAAACAAATGAGTTGGAAGTGTCAGAATGCCCAATTATCCAACTCACTGCCTGTCTATGGGGCAGAACAATGGGAACTACTAGGCATGCTTTACTCATTTAACTTCGTTTAAACTATTCTTGGCATCAAAGTTGCATTAATGTGATAACTTCTGTGTGGCAATTAACAAACTGTAACAATTGGAGACAGTCATACTGCCTGCTGGGGAAGGGTTGCAGAGTGGGCAGTTTAGCTGTTCTGCTAATTTCCTGTTGAACCTGAAAGGAGGAAGGAAAAGATTCAATTTTTGCTTCCTTCTCACAAATCTGAAAAAGAAGAAAAAAATCCTACAGGAAATCTGAATTGGAGTTGCTGTATCTCCTCCCAAAAGGACCTAAATTCTTCTCTTTGCCAGTTTATCCCTTTAGCCACCATCACAATTTCCTCTCATTACTTGGTCTCAACTCCTGTGTCGTAAAAAAGGATGGACAAGAGGAGAAGGATATCATTGTCAGGAAAAGGTAGAAGTGAACAGAAAGCAGGTTAAAATCAACTAGAAAAAGGCAGAAAAAACTCATTATATTCAGGAAAAGGACAGCTGGAGTAGTAACTGCAGGTGGATCATCACGGGCATGGAGAACCTGAAGATAAAAGAGCTATTCCTGAGCCCTGCACACTAAGGAATTTTGGAAAGAATAAACTTGATCTTATGCTCTGAAAGCAGACAGGCAGGCCCTGTTTTCACAGACATTGTTCTCATTGACTTATATTTAAGCTTTCTTTGAACAGAGACCACAGATTTGAGCTCACCTTGTTCAAATAGATGTATCTTTTATACATGCAAAATGTCACTTGACTGTAAATTATTTCAGTCTGTGCTTTCTGTGCTAAGTGGTAGAATATAAAGTGGACTGAGACACACATTATGTGGAATTCTGTATGATTGTTAATAATAGCTGCCCAGCCATTCTCCTACAATTTTATGGCTTAAAAATAACGCTCAGCTGTTCTGGAACAAGAGGCCATTGGAAAGGGGTGAGGGCAGAATCTTTCATAACCTCTGAGTGGAAACAGTAGCCCCTGATCTGTTGGCACAGGAATTACCCAAGCCTATTATTAATCTATAAAAAGTAAATTGTTATTACCATACGTACAGACCTCCATTTGCTGGTGCAGAATCAGAACAGCTATTTCCTGACAGCCCATGCTTTTTAGTGCTGTTGTTGCATGTGTCATGCAAAGGAGTTTCTTAGGGTTGGAAGGTAGCAAAAAATCACTCACAAAAAAGGATGACTACCTATTGTGCATAATTACAAGGGCTTTTCCAGGGGATGTGACCTCCAAAATTCCTGTCAGCACTAAAACAATACAGCATCTTTCTTACCTTTCTGTAATGGAGAACAATACATAACCACTCTTGGTGGAAGCACATTTTTAGTGGCCAATCCCACTGTCCTTGCTCCTGTTTAGCAACATGTATTCAAGTAGGAAAGGAGCAAATAAAGGAGTAGAGAGCTGAGCTCTCTCTAGACAGTAAGGACATTCGAATTTTCTAGCTTCAGGAGAATTTTAAAATCTTTTCCATAATAAGCTTTGTAAGAGTGTTCTTTTGGTTAACTTGAGGCTGAAAACCTAAACCCAAGCCTGTGCTAAAGCAACAGCAATTGTCTTCTTGTGGAATGACAGTGTGACTTGGCAATTTTTGTGTGAGATCAGCTTATGGGGTTTTTTTTCTGTCAAACTGACTTCCAGAGAACAGCCTGCAGGAGTAAATACTAGTAATGAGTAAGGCTTAAAAAATTGTGACCTGCCAAATTTTGACAGTTTCCTCTTTAAAAAACTTAGATTTTCTAGAGATGTTCTTCTGAAAGATGCAAAGTGTACTATGTGCATGGCAATCCAGAGGTAAAAAAAAAGGCAGGCAGTGCAGTCTGCTCTTGAACAGTGTTGCAGGAGTATCAGTTTGTGCAGGGGTGTCATGGCTTTCCTGTAGAATTTGTATGTCACACAAGATCATGGATGCAAAAGAGTAATTATCTAATTCTGAAGCTTGTCCTTATACTGGCGTGGGGTGGGTTCACTTCACTAGGTTCTCAAATCAAATATATTTAAGTGTGAGAAAATGGCTCTTTATGTTCACATACTGTATGAAGTGCTTAATCATTCATAGCTGAAAATTAGCTAAGTGTGATTATTCACCAAGGTACATTAACAGCAGCTGGTGTTTTACTGCACTCCCACAAGAGAAAAAAAAATGCTGGTCCAAAATCCATGCAGAGCAGAACTTTTAAAGTCTTCTGGGTAAATATCTAGTGGTAAATGGACCAAGTCTTCCTGCCCGCACCTTTACTGACAGAGAAAGTCTTGTTTTCAAATCTCGTGCAGTAAAATTGGAGGATGAAAATGTTTCTTGGGCACTGTGGCATAGAGGCCAGCTCCCACTCCTTCTGTGGTTGCTGTGGCTCTATTTCTAGTATGGACGGTGGAGAGCACACACTGAACACCTGTTTCCTGGGGAGGAAGAGAGATGGAGCTTGTGTCCTCTTTATTCCAGCACAGAAGCCAATCACTGTTGCAAACCATTCTCAGGTCTGCCTGTGAGTTCTGCACTCACTCTACTGCCTTTATCTGTGCACCAAAACTCAGAGGAGATGCTGTGATGACACCAAGCACTGGTCTAGTGACTGCTCATACATTTTCAAAGAGAGAGAGTCTCTGCTAGAAATAAATATGTTAATATCCCATTTATTTTTCATCGTTACAGTGGAAGTTGAAAGCAAAAAATATTGTAGAGGTCAGTCCATCCACCTGCCTCAAGACAGCACAAGTACAACCAATATGTTTCCCACAAGTGTCTATATAGCTGTTTTTAAAAGGCTAAAATAACAGTGATCACAAGATCTCTGTAGGCCAGCTCTTCCACGACTTAGCTATTCTTACCACTAGAAGAAAGCACTTCCTGAGGTCTAACCTAAATCTCCCTTGCTGCCTTTTCAGCCTATTTCTATACATACAAACCTTGGCCCACATGGAGAAGGGCTTATTTCCTTTCTCTTTCTAGCAGTCCTTTTCTATGTTTGAAGATCATTATCGCATCTCCCTTCAGACATCTTTATTTTTAGACTAAACAACTCTGCTTTTCCCAGACTTCCCTCCAAGGATAGGTTTTGAGACCTCTGGTGATAATTCTTTTCATCTGAAATGCTTCAAGTCGGCCTGTGTTGTTCTGGCATTAGATACCGTGCCCAAATCCGGCTGCAGTGCTCCAGCTGTGGGAGCCTTGCTGCTTCTGAGCAAAGCAGAAGGTTTACTACAGCTGTCTTAGGAGAAGTGCTCCCGTTTATACGTCCCACTTTGATATTTGCTTTCTCTCAAATGCAAAATATTCTTGACTTGCATGTGGTTTATGATCCATAATGATTCCCAAGTCCTGTTCTGAAGACCCACTACCTCTCCAGTTGTTTCCTCCCTTACATCTTTTGTCAGCTGCACAGGCACATAGATGTGAGTATATATATTTATATGTATGTATGTATATATGCATATATGTACATGTAGTCATCACATTTCGTAGTCTGCAGCGCCACACTTGCTGAAGTGAATCTTCATTTCTTCAGACACTTTTCCCCCTGTCTCAGGATTACTTTGACATTAAATCTCTTTCTCTAAAGGATCTGTTGTACTTTCTCACCCTGATACTCTCTTCAGGCCTGGCGTTTTCTCCTTCATCATACTAAACTTTTAATGAAAATACTGAAAACTCACAGGATGAAAACAGGTTCCTACACTTAATTCAGCTTTCCTGTTTGGCAGTGAAGCAATGCTTGTATGATTTTTCAAATAGTCGTGTACCAAACTCTTAGAGGTGATTTTCACCTATACCTTTGTTGATCGTCTTGTTTAGGATAAATTTGTGAACAAGTATCAGAATAGTTGCTAAAGTCAAGACCTAGTACAGCCTCTGCTTTTTCATTCTCCATAAGAGCCATGATGCCATGGAATAAATTGTTTGTAGGATATGTTATGTAGGTGAGTTAATTTATGTTTGTTTATAACTTTCATTGTCTGCTTAATTGCTACTTGCAAGTATTTTAATTTCGTTCAATATCTCTCTGGGATTTGAAGTTACTTTGATTAATCTGAAAATTCAAAGTATTTGAAAAAATGAAACACATTTTATCAAGATTTCCTGAATATGATTATCTGGATACAAATATGTATTTGTCTACTCATCTGTTTGCATTTTGTTGTGGAGATGCATGTGGGCAGCAGGACCTTTGCTTAACATGTACTTGATATATAGTCTCAAATTTCAATCTACTTGTCAGCTAGCTAAAAACTTTGTGCAGACTGGCTGGCCTCCCTGTTTGGCAGCCTCTTGAACCTAGTTTATTCAGACCACAGGGAATGATTTGGTTTTTCAGTGCTTTGGGATAATAGGCTTCTCCTCCTCAATTAGGCAAGAGAACTTCTGTTCAACCTAACTAGGATGAGAAATGGAATGCAGTTACAGCATGCAGGTTTATGCTTAGGTTTGTGAATCTATGACACATATTCTGCCTTGATTTTGCACTTTGTAAACGTATAGGAGTGACTGAAACTTCAAAATCTACCTCACTTTAGGAGCATGTATCAAACTACTCCTGGTGTGGTTTAGGGGATTGAGCACATTTGTTGGAGGATTTTTCAAGGTTATTGACGTGTCAAGATCTTGCTATGGCAGAGTTTTGTTCCTGCAATTTTGTTCTCATCGTGATAAATCTGTCACTTCAACAACATTTTTACATCTAAAATCTTTTCACCAGTGTCCTTAGTTTTACTAAGTGATTACATTCTATCTTCAGTGATGAGCAGAATTTAGATGTAATTCCTATTAAAACCCAGCCTCTGTCTCTCTGCCCTTCACACAGCTTCAAAATCACAAGAGTAGAACAACATCACAGTAGCAAACTTGGCTTTCCAGTTCTAATCAGGAGCCGTGCCTGTGTGAAATCAATGGCTCTTAGTTTAAATAGATCCGTTCGGAAACTTTTCCTGTTGGGCTTGTATACTTTTTCCAGATTGACTTATCTTCCATGTTTAATGGAGGAGTCACTAGCAGCTCCTACTTGTAAATTGCTTAAAACTTTACTTCACAAAAGATGGTTGAAGCCTTTCCTTTGAGAAGTTCCTGTCTTGTTTGCAGTGAGTGATCATACGCAGCATTAAGGATGCCCCTTGGTTAAGGAAATGCTTCTTTTTATTATTATTTTTTTATCCTATTCCATAGAATGACATTCAACTTGTCCTGCAATATCAAATATTAAAAAATGACACCTCCCTTTGCTGCCTTGTGTGCTCCAAGAAGTGCTGGCAACCCACCAAAATCAGTATGAAGTCTAAAGCCAGGCTCTCACTTGTGATACAACTGCAAAGATGGAGAAAAGACTATGAGTCCCAGAAAGGCAATGTAGGGGTTATAGTTAAGTGGTTAAAAATTACTTATTGCTTTCCAGGGATAAGAGAGAAACTCCCCCTCCCAGTGCAGGTTTCAAGCAGCCTGTTGCTCATCTTCCTCCAGTGTACCCTTGAGGGCTGGAACTGTTTAGACATTGGTCACACTGGTCCTTATCTCAGGGAAAAACCATGCCAAACAAGAACGTCCAAAACTCATCCCACATTCAGCCCATGCACTCTGAAGGGAGAAGGTCCTGTGGTGTGGAAGGCAATGCTCTGTATAGTCACAGAGGTGTTGATTGCACTGTAAAGCCATGTGGTTCAGGCCACCTTTACAACCTGAGTAAGCACTTCCCGAATGCAGCAGAGGAAGGTGGCAGGGTGGATGGATGTCTTGAACCTGATCCATGTTACCAAACAAAGGTACCCTTGTTGCCCTCTCCAACAGATTCTGTCTCTCTGCAACGACTCAAAATTAACTTCTGAGTCACCTGGTGCCTCCCTTGACCCAGAAACCAGCTTGCTCCTGTTGTGCTTCACCTGCCAAATCTAATCTGGTGCTCCTAGATGAACAAAAGCTGCTGCTAATTTTAAGAGAGACTCTGGTACTGCATGGCAATTGCAGAGGCAGGGGATTCTGGTGATTGCTCTTGCCCTTTGATACTGTCCTGTGTGCAAGGCAATATGCACTTCACTTCCAGTACGTGTTCAGATATGTAAACCTTGTGCAAGTGAATCTTTGAGTAGTTCAACCAAATTTCAACCCTGAATCCAACCAAGCAGTTCAATTCTGAAGACTACAGAATCAACCACTGTGACAGGTGCAGAAAATGTTCCTGTTTAACTTTTTATTCCAGTTGTGATGGAAACATACAATCCAATGTGAATTCTATCTCCTTCCACTCTCTGTCCATTCCCCAGGTAGGTGTTTCCTTTTATTGTTGGAGGGAAGGAAAAAAGCCCCAGAACATTGAAATGGCCACACTTCAAGGCAGCATGTTTTGAGAAACTTCCAAAACAAAAAGCTACCACCAGTCTCCAAGCACTGTCTCACTGCACAGCTGGAGAGGACCATCAGGGCTTAAGGAGATGCCATCTGTGCAATTTCAGGGCCACAAAGGTCTTAGAAAGTGTTAATGACATTCCTAAAAATGTCTTTACTGTGGAAAACTTCAGAGCATCTGTCATTTGTAAATTTTAACAGTGGGAATATCCTGCAGAAGAAAAATTTGAATCTTACCCTGATGTATTGGTTAAATATGGATTCTCTGGCACAAGTGACTGTCTTTCAGTATTTGTGTGCCCTGCTAGGGTTAAGAAATACAACAGCAATTAAAGTAGATGCACTCTGATAACTTGCTCGTGTATCAGTGCTATTAATATCCATCTATCTTTCTGGCTGGTTTCAAACAGGAGACCAAAATAATACCCTACAAAATGCTGAGGCAATACCTTGCATCATAAACTGCTGTGGCTGTAATGAAATCAGACTTACACCACTTTATTTTATGAAATGTATTTTGTCAAGCTCTTGACAACGTCCCCCTGTTATCAGGGGCTACCATGTGTCCTACAGTGTAAAGTAGCCATTGCCATTTGTGTCTCTACTTGTCCAGCATTCCCATGTCTTCGAATTTCCTGGCACTTTAACTCACTCAATAAATGCAGCTCTCTTTTCTTCTTGAATCAGACACAGCTATTTCCCAGTGGCGATAAACCTGAAGAAACATCCTAAAAGCTAGATGGATACAACTCTTTCACATTTATTGTGGATGTAAAATACTCTGCAAAGAATGTAAGCTGCTGTCAGGCATGTAGCCACAAGATGGGTGTTTTTCTCACATATGTATCCATTTCTTTTAATAATGAATAATGGACTTTATATTTAAAAGTGATGTTTCTATGAATGTGCTAGATTGTGCTATATTTCTTTCACATGAGTATATTCCCATCATGGCAAACTTCTCACAGAGCTTGCCTTGGGGGCTTTTGTTTAAAGTAATGCACTTTAATGAAAAAGAGCTGCTGAAATTTGTCAGCTTCTTCCAGCATGATTGCATTTTGGTGGTGGTTTAAAAAAATCTTTAGCCACTTTATGATCTTCATGCTTGTTCCAAAATCCCCCTTCATTTTTTAAAGTAAAAAGATATATCTACACACATATTACCAAAAGCCCTAAAACTGCCTTGGACCTTTTGCATGAATAGTCTCATTGAAGCCTATGAATAATAGAGGTAGACTTCAGCTGTGTGCAATTTTCAAGCTCAGGCTGTAGGGTAGATTTCAAATATTACAAGCAATTTAGAGATATACACTTTGTGTGTAGTTTTCAAAGCCAGCAATATATTTTAAGGGCTTAATATCTAATGAGAAATGGATGATACTGATACCTCCTTGCCAGGAGATGATTTTGGAAATTATCAGCCTTGACTTAGTGAAGTAGAGACATTTTTGGAAGAGTGAGGACAAGTGAGAGAAGTACCCTTGTGCTTGTAAAGGTAAGCACGCATGCAAGTTCTTGTAAGTTTTTTTGTTTTGCATTTTTCTTGGTAGAAGTTCAAGTCCTCTGGCACCAGGCAGGTAAGTGCGGGATACTGTATGGCTGCAGTGATCTGTGACCCACAGGTTCCTGATTATTTGTTTCCTCTTCCCCAGTGGGCTGTAGGGCAGAGTAACAGAAAAATAGTACTAATTCCTGTAAGATTGGCTCTCCTCTAGCAGCGACAGTAAGGGGCTGAGGGGCTGTAATGCTGAAAAGTGAGAAAGTACCAAAAGGGGACTGGCATGTCCTTCAAGACAGGCACTGTAAGCCCTGCTGGATGCGAGGTGGTCTCTGGGGTGTTGCTGAAGTGTGTTGGAGCCTGGGGGAGATGTACCATCCTGTGGGGCAGCAGCTGTGCTCCTGCAGCCCAGGCTGCACAGGTGTGCTCCTGCCAAGCAGCTCTGCACTGAGCCAGCACTGAAGGCAAAGGTGACCTGCAGCACAGTGTTCTGGGAGCAGCTGGTATCCAACAGGAGAGAAGAACAGGGTGTGCCACACTTTGTTCTGGAAAATGCTTCCTAGCTGCAGGCTGTGTGCTGGATTGACAGACAACTGCTTGTTCCGAGGGGCTACCTGGTATTCAGGTCCTTTCCAAATCCAACTAGCTTCTCTTGTCTGCTGAGTATCTTGATGGACCCCGAAAGGTGCAACGTCAATAAGGTCATCAGGAATAATAATTTTTTGAAGTGTATGTTCATTAATGAATGCTGGTGAAAATCTGAAACTAGAAAGGTATACACATACTCAAGAAATAGAAACGCAAAGTAAAAATACTCCCTCAGAGACTTACTCTACAAATGTTTCAGGCTATGTCAGACTGGCTCATGCAAGAGGGTTATTACAGGATCACAGAATAGGCTGAGTTGGAATAGATCCATCAGGATCATTGAGTCCTGGTCCTGGACAGGACACTCCAAGAATCACATCATGTGCCTGAGAGTGTTGTCCGAATGCTTTTTGAACTCTGTCGGGCTTGATGCTGTGACCACTTCCTTGGGGAGGCTATTCCAATGCCCAACCACCCTTTGTGTTAAAAACCTTTTACATATCCGCCTAGACCTTCCTGACACAGCTTCATGTTTGCCGTGTAAGCCTTGCAGGATCAAATGGTCCTTCCTGGCACAGAAGCAACAAAAATGAACAGCAAATGAAATGTACACCCTGACCGTCTGATTACACACTTTTCCATAACAAAGATCAGTATCCATTTTCGTATGACAGGCCTTGGGTTATTGCTCAATGGCTCTCTTGATTATTTAGCAGCATTTCAAGGTGTCCCTAATGTTTGGCTGTAAACCTGACACTTGATCTCCCTTTCTTGCTCCATACTGTTCTAGACAGGCAAGCATTTCCTCCAGAGCCTGGACTCACTCAAATCTCTGTAGAGATGTCCAAAATTTGACCAAGCAGCACTTAGAGTGTCAATCTAATGGTTCAGCAAGGAAACGCACTTTAGAGGTTACCAGATAAAGATAAAGCCTGTAGGAACACTGCAATCTATGTAAATTCTTCAGTAGGAGGAAAATTCTTTCAATATGGGAATAGGATTTCTTCAGATCAATACTTCCGCTTCCCCTAATAAATCTTTAGGATTCAAAAAAGAAATTAGCATCTCAAAATAAAAAAATAGCTCCTATCAGAACATGCCCTGAAAGAGTAAATGAAGCTAGAAAGGACCAATGTTTTTGTTATTGATTTACATCATATGTTCCAGTGATGGGCAGAAGTAAATTATGTGGAGTCTGGTCTTCACTGGCATGTGTGCATTTTTTTTTACTTGGATTGTGTTGTTTGAACTTGCTAGTAGATCTTCAGAAACATTATCAGCTTGTTGGAAAGATACTTTGTCATAGAGTAATTTCTGGTTTTTTTCATCTGCAGTGTGATGTCCATGCTGTCTTATTCTGCTACCCATTTTGGAGTGTTACTCCATGTGGGAACCAAGCAGGCAAATGCTTCCTTCCCATACAAAATGACTTCTAGATTAGCAGGTTTTGTAGCTCATCTATAAATGTCTAGTGGAGCTCTAAGGATTTTTTTGAATTGCAAGTAATATACAAACTGAGTTATTTGGCAGTTGAAGTGTGACTAATACTTGTTTTACATAGTTCAAGTTGATGATTACAAAGTTTGAAGCTTGGTTGAATAGAATTTAGTACCTAATACTCTGCAGAGCTTGTTTTCATTTTACATTTAATCAATTGATTTTTCCTTTAATGGATTCTCTTTGAAATTTTATGTTTGTACCAACGCACAAACTTCACTATTGCTGTGTGTTACATTACCAAGGGCAATATCAGTTTAAATCACTTCATGATAAAACTTTGCATAATCTGCTCATACAAACTAATTAAATGTCAAGTCATTGTAATACAGAGCTTATATTATCACCGTGGGTCACTAGAAGCAGCAATTAGTAATTCATGTGTAATCCAGTTAAATTCAAATTAAGAAAAAGAATGTCAAGTCAGAGTTTTGTTCCTAATTCCTAGTTTTTATAATTTTGTACAAGTTGATGAGGGCACTTAAACACACAGCTTCAGAATTGGTTTGTAATTTAATTTGATTTATACTGCTCAAGCATTGCTTTTAGGTTGTTCTAACCAGTGGTCATACGAGTGCTTGTGCTTGGAAATTAATTAACTTTAGAACATATACATATTTTGAATATGTTAATCCTTCACTAACTACACAATTATTTTACTGATGGATATTTAATGGTTTGAAAGACCTCTGCGTTCAGCTTTTGCAAGCAGAAATAAAAAGTGGCTGATTGTTAGGTGAACTATGCAACTCATAAATAAATGAAAAAGCACAACTGTAGAAAGTCGTGGAAGTTGTGCACCCTGCCACGTGCTAGGTAAAGACAAGTGAGAAGGCAGGAGAGTGCTTTCTTCCTTGACACCTGCCTGGTGGGGCAAGGGCTCTGTGCTGGGGAAGCCCCAGCTGGGGCTCTGTCATGCCAGCTGTCCAGCTCATCCTGTGGTCTGTATTGTCTGGTGCCTGTGGGAGAACGTTCTGCAGGATGCTTTGTCTTGTCCTGCCACGTGAGATCCTGTCTCTGCAGCCAAGGACTAGACAGCTGTGGTCAGGGTGTCCTTATTCTGTAAGTGTACTGCAGCCAGAGCAAAATCTCCACTGCTACAGTCCTCTTGCTATGACTTTTTTTGTTTAGAGCTCCAGATAAGAAGGGTATGCCATCAGCTCTCTATATAGTTTTAATAGGATTTTTCCTTTAATTTTCCTAGGTATATTTGGATTCGAGCTTCTTAGCATTTGCCTTTCTATGGTTAAAACCTCATTAGGCTCCTATCATATTTCAAACTAAATAGAATATCCTGACTAAAATGTCAGTGACATTCTTATAATGGCTGTGTCTGAAAGAAGCTAAAATACTGGTTGTAATTTATTTATACAGCATGCAAAGGTCTTAGGTGATTTAGAGAGAAGTCTAAAGACAAACAATCAGTCATATTCTCAGATTATTTTAGCTTCATCAGAAGTTTTTAAGTTGATGTGGACAGTGTTTGAGCTGGATTAAAAGTCACAGTGTGATGATACTCACTATTCCCTGCCCTGTTCTTCAGTACTGCTCAGATCCATACAAAACCAGTTACTGGTTTTACTGGGTGATCTGTTGTGCATTGTTTTCACACTACGAGACTATAAAAATCCCCAAAAAACATAAAAGGAGCAGCATATTCCAGGGCACTTTTATTTTGATGAGTCTCAAATTTAAGTATCTAACTTCAGTTTCCAGGTTTAAAAGATTTGGCCTTCTTTTTTTTTTTTTTTTTCCTCTTAACAAATTTTAAAAAAATTCATATGCTAAATCACAATCAGCCAAGCCCATCACTGCCAAACTAGGGATGTCAAGTATAACCCTGCTCTGTGTAGTTCCAGAGAGATGTTTTCAGATATGAATTTGGCTTTCTTGTCACATTCACTTTGTAATGCAGTGATTACTGAGCATTCAAAAATAAATGGTTACCTCAAAATATTTTTTGCACTTGGTTTATTGGTGTCCAGCACAGCTGTATGTTGGTAACCTGTAATAGTGCAAAATGCTGAAAACTTGAACAGCAGAATCAGATATTTATCAAGTGCTGTGCTAATCAATTTTTAATATTTTATTAAAGTGTTTTGCTTTGGAAAGTTGCTGTGAGAGCTGCAGAATTTCCATTCCCATCCCAGGAGATTGATATCAAACCCAGCCAACGGTACAGAGAGAGGGCTGGTGGGTGTCATGGGGAGCTGGAGCTGCCACAGCTGAGCATGGAGCATGGAGATGGCTGAGATAAACTTATGTCTCTTCTATTCTGAACTGATGAATTAGTAAATATCAGACGAGCCTGCATTGTTCTGTATCAGCTGAGATCCTGGCTTTGTGTTTTGAAAAGAGAGAGAGACGAAGTAATGAAGAACCTGGAGATGGGAAGTTGGCACACTACCAAGAGCAGCCCTTGCTTTAGTGGAGCTGTATTTAAGTACTGCTGTGCTCTTTGCCATTGTTTCACAAAGGCAATTATGCTGAGTTCATTAAGATGACATCAAAGGCAGAGAGCTCCCACCACCTATTATGCAAGCACTACAGCAAGGCTGCTGTTCATGCATGTAGCAAAATGTGGGTATTTTGTTTTCCCACTTTAAAGAGTAAATTCAACATCATTTATAAACAATGAAGTCAATAAGAAATTTGAAGAACGTTTCTGACAATAAACTGCTTTAGAGTAAATATCTCTTGGTGTCTTTAAAGGTTATTTTAGACACTACAGAGTTTACAGAATCCCAAATGGGAGAGTTTGCTATCTTTATGTACATTAACAGACCATGGCATCAACTCACTTCACGCTGATGTTGACAGAAAACTCTGTCTGGTTTTGAATACTCTGATTGGTTTTCTAAATATAGTCTTAGATCAGGTCTGCCCTTCACCGGCAGCAGGAGTTCCCATCTACCTCACCTTGTGTTAGCCTGGGCACAGTAGCAGTGATGCTGCAGCTGTGTGCAGCTCATCCCAGACAGTGAAAACACAGGAAAAGCCAGCCACAGCAATCAGGCACCACGTGGTTGTCCTCTTCCCCTCAAAATACTACAATGCTTTATAATTTTAAGATAGACATATTTTTTATTTGCTTGTGACTTTGAGTCATTTGATTTTCTAGCTAAAACAAATAACATTTTAGCTTTTACTTTAAAAAAAAAGGTGTATGGAATTGCATGCTTCTGGAGTATGATGGTTTTTAAGAAAAGATGGTGAATCTTAAAAAAAATAGGTAGAAGTGATCACTATGTCAAGTGGGCATCCACTGAAGGAAAGCATGTTTTGTAATGGGGGATTTAAATGTTTGGGGATCGTTAGTTATGAAAGAAATCCTCTCAAAGGAAACATATTGAAGTGACCTGATCTACATGAAAATGTGAAAGTAAATGAGGATAAATTTAAACCTGAATTAGCTGTGAAGCTGGGATGCTTTCATCACTGGTAACGGATGAGTCAAAATAAAGTGCAAGTATACTTAAGAACTGATAGGTTAAATTTGTCTTGACCTGTAAGTGTAACAGCTCAGAAGCAGCCTGGTCTCACTCGTGTTGCACAAGCTAATGGAAATGCCAGGATTAATTGCCTGTGCACCCGTATGATGACATGAAGCTGCTTGTACACAGTCAGCAAATAAAAGCAACACAGATGTTTCTTCTGAAAAAGCAGTGCATATCATTGTACCAACTTACACAATGAGAAGGACAAGGCTACTGACCTTGGTTTCTGGAGATGTTACAGCAGCCACATCACCAGTAAACTCCCTCGGTGTCCCCCCCAGGGTGATATTTGCAAAAGCTGTACGCCACATGTTGTGGTCTATGTGGGTGCGTTTAGAAAGCAAGGACCCACAGCCATGCAAAAATAAAGCACAAGTTGGTGTTTTCTGACCGCGTGTCTTTATGAATTTAGCACTACTGACAGACCAAGTATGCTGCCATTTCAGTTGGGTTTTTGGGGGAAGATCTGTGGCTATGTATGGTGACACTAGAGAATACTAGGGAAATAATACTAATTGTTAAAAATATCCATTGCTTTTTGTGGACAGCTAGAGGAGTTGCCTTTGTGCAGACCAATACTACCTCTGTGCCCATGGAAACAGCGTCCATTAAAAAAAATCCTGCAAAATTTTTATGCATGTTAGCAGGAGCATAGAGGGAGTGAGATCGTGGTTGTGATAAATACTTTGCCTTTTTACATTCCTCGCTTTCACTTTGGTAACTGCAGCACCACGAACTTTGCATTCAACTTAATTCTACATCTGTTCACTTCTTTCTGCCTCTGTAGCTTTGAGGCACTGGGCTCAAATGTTTCCCAGGGCTCCTGCTAGGGAACTGCATTTCCAAATGTGCTTTACACAAGATTTCTTTACAACCACAAAATCCTACATGTTGGCTGGTGGACGCTGGGAACATAGACTTCTGCAGCATAGGAAACACCAGGTTGCTTAGGTCTGAGAGGCAAAGCCACATCACATGCAAAAAAGATACTGAAAATGCTTCTTTTCATGGCAAGCAGCATCACTGCTTGTGTTTGCTCCTTGAAAAGCAGTTCATTTAAACTGCCCTGCTTTGTTTCCATAAATGTAATCTATAGAAGTAATGATAAGCCAAGCAAGCTCTAAGGGTCCTGGCACAGTCAGGCTCTTTAGGATTCATTGTAGCAGGGGAGAACATCTGCTATCTGAAGCTTTGGGAGTTTGGAACGAAAGATTGTCCTGTGTGTTTAACTTGCAATGAACTATTTTTAAATAAATGCCTCTCCTATTTATTAACACTGAGAAAGGACAATAAAAAGGAAGACATGGTTTCATATAGCTTTAGGAGACCAGGCCATGACTCCAAAATTCTTGTTTCTTCACCTATGGCTTTTCCCCTCATTCCTAACTGTGTCTTGTTGATGACTGTGACATTTGTAGCAGTCAAGATATATTCGTACGCAGAGGTCCACAGTCCTGAATGTGAGCTGAAATTGTTTGAGATTCAGAGAAGCTCATCATCCTGCTGTCTGCCTTAAGTATGTGGTGGTGGGCAACCTTTCATTATATGTTCCACCAGGGAAAAATCACACATCCCCTCCCAGTGACTGACAAGAGGCAGTGAAATCTCATCTCTTTCTGCTCTCCATCACCCTGCCTCAGCCCATCAGCTAACTGACAGATGGGACATGGTCCTGATGTATAGGTACTGGGAGATTAAAGAACAACTCTACAGCAAAATAAACCCATAGGACACAAGTAGCTTTTAAAATGACCTCAGGAGACATGTCAGTCAGTCTACAGGATGGGATTTTCTCAGGTAGGAATTGCATTTGTGAATTGTGTGTGTTGTTTAAACTGTAAAATGCCCTACTGCCAACCATTTGCCAAGCTGTTTCTTCCTGAGATGAAGGAGGGAGCTGGATCTAGGACTCCCTGTGTTCATAAATAGAGATTATAGATCTGTATCTACTGTTATCTATCCATTTACCTGTGTATGCTGAAAGTCCCTTTTTAAAATGACACTGGCTAAGTTTTATGTAAAGTGGAGCAGAATTCTCTTGTAATGTTGATTACAATGCACACTGTGCACATTTCTTATTTCTGGGGGACAATGACTTAAAAAGTACTTGAAGCAGAGAGAAGCACATGGTTCTTGGTTTAGTTTAATGGCAAATTATATTTGTCAAAAGTGCAGATAAGGGAACCTCACCCCAAGTAATTTCTGTAACAAAAATTGGAACAAAACTTGACCCTGGATTCTGTGAATTCTGATCTCAGTGTGGGAGTTGTGCTTGGAGGAGAGTGGTGGGCTCAGTACTTTAGTACAAAGGACTTTGCCATGATGTCTGCCTTTCATGCCCTTCCTCCCCACCTAAGTGGGAGAATTTTAGCCTAGGATTATTTTTTTCCTGTGGAGACGAGCAGTTTGGGGTTTGTGAGCTGTTAAAACCCAGAAGAAGAGGCTCTCAGTAGCTCTGTAGTGATTTGTACTGTGGTGAGGACCTGAGCTGGTGTGTGTGCAGCTGCTGGTGAGAAGGAAAGCAGCAAAGTGTTCCATGAGGGCAACTTCCCTAGGTTGCCTAACTAACATCTAACTAACTTCCTTGAGTTCCCTAACTAACATCACATAAAGTAACTCTTCTGTTTATCTGAGGATGGCTGATATGTTGTGCCACTCAAGTTTATAGATATTTGGAGGAATGAGTCTTTCATGGGATGGTTGTTTCTTTGTTCCTTATATGAAAAAACATTTGTGAGACCGTGGTTCCTTGAGCTACAAACTTCAAGTGGGGGTATTTGACTGCCTCCAGTGCAGGAGAGGGGGGAGAAAAGAGTTAAAATTAATGTGTTCCCAGGTGAACTCTTAGGTGTTCACAGGGTATTGTACAAAGCAGATCTGTATGGTTGGCTGAAAACCAAATAAACCTTTTGATTGCTCTGAATTGATTTACTCTCAAGAAGAAAACTTGACTAATTTTTCAGCTGTCAAACGTAGCAAAGACTCCTTCAGATTTTCCCATTTAAAATTTTTACATTTTTTGGTCTCTTTAATTGCCTATATGCTCATAGACTGTGTAGCACAAGGCAGTTTTGAATGGTGAGAGAAAGAGAAAACGAGCTTTTGCAACAGCTGGAGCCACCGAAGAAGTAGAGACAGAATTCTCTTTGGCTGCAGCAGGAAAAGCTGGAGAAGGTCTATTGAGGGAACTAAAAACTGGCCAAGCCCAGTGTTTAAGTCTTGAACTTTCAGTCAAAACAGCCAGTCTTCTGGTGTCACATCTGTGAAGAACCACCAGAGCATCTTTTGGGGAATCCCATCTCTTCTGAGAGCTAGGGGAGATAAGGGATTGCCTTCAGGTCACTTGTTGAGAGGGGATGTGTCTTGGCTGAGCAAAGATCACTTGCAGCCTCCCACTCCTTCTTGCTGCCCTAGGCTGGGCAGGAAAGAAGGTGTCAGAACAGGGACACCCTTGTGCTGTAGCCAGGCTGAGGTCTGCCTCTGCCATGTAGGAACCAAGCCCTTGGCTTTGGGCTAAGCAACACTGGCAAATTTATAAGCAACTGAAAGCACTCTGGAAAGGAGAAATATGTGATTTCATCTACCATGGCATGCTGTAGAGGGTTGAATTATTAAAATGCATGAGAGTTTCTCTTTTGAGCCAAATCAGGAGCTGTGGCTCTTCTCTGATCTGAGGCCTGGCAGTCAGTCAGATTTTTGCTTTCAGTGTACAGTAAGTACAAGATGTCGCTGCACCTCCTTTCTCTTGGTTTTCTGAGATGAAGATTTGCCAGGTGCCTCCTCTTTGTGGCTACCTCTAAGTGCTGTGGTCATGCAGGCTGGAGCCTGAGACGACTCAGCAGGAGTGATGCCCAGTGGCCACTCATCCTGGAAAAGTGGTTGAAAAGTGAGCCTGGGTGATTTTCATTGCAGGTTTTAGGCACAGGAAAACAGACTGAAATGTGTGCTCATTCCCAGACTGTGCTGTCTACTAGTGAAGGGCAAATAATGCAGAAGAAGATCAGTGAAGCTGCTGTGATAGGTAGCACAGAGTAGAAGGTAGCTTTATGGTACCTTTCAGGGTTTAGCATTGTGTAGAACCGCAGCTGAGACTTGAGCTAAATCAAGACCAGATCTCCTCCCTCAGGAAAAGACTTGAAGAAGCTGTTCAGTCATGAAGCTGTACTTCTTGGGGTTTTCATCAGGCTCTTCTTACTAAGCAAATGCTCTCTTGCTGAGCGTGTGGGTGTTGGGTTCCAATGGAGTCATGAGTAAATGAACAAAAAAACCAGAAGGGCCAGGGCATGAAGGGCTTGAAGGACTTGTGCTCCTGGTAGGCTGAGAGATCTTTTTTCCTTTATGTAAACATTCTGTTCCCTTCCAGTACTCTTCATCCTGGTTTTCTGGCAGTAAAAGTCCATAAAATCATGCCGGTAAACAAGGCATCCCTGAGTACTGCCTTGGTGGCCATGTGTGACCATGAGGGACTTCATGTGTGGTCACCACGTGAAAACATATAATTTCAAAGAACTGCAAGAAAATACTTTCACTGTAGCTGGAGCTTTGACAGTTTACTGGAGAGCCTCACAAGCAGCTCCTGTAGGCTTGTTTGAGAAACGCCGCCCCAGGCACCTCTCATCTGGCTCTTAATTTCCTCCTCAGGAGACAAGGTGTGCGTGTGTGTGAGGGAAGGTGTCAGGACAGCCTGTTTAAAACTTCAGCAGAATCGAGGGCGGGGTGGGGCTTTCAGCAGGCTGCTGAAGGGTCGGTGTAGGGAAGGAGAGTGGAGCACACACAAGGACACGCGTACCCTCGGTGGCAGAGCAGCCCTGTCTTCTGTTTTTGTTTCATTTATGAAACACAGGAAAATAATTTAAAAGAGGATGTTTTAATTTTTTTTTTTTTTTTTTTTTTTGCATTGAGGATTTTGGAATAAAACTGAAGCCTTTCCTATCACATTGTTGTTTTCCCAGAAGTGGTGATTAGCTACCATGATAAGTAGCTAAGGCTTTTCTGCAGAGATAATGTTCTCGGATGCAAAGCACAGCAATTCCCACGTCTGCACTGCCTGCTCAGTCCCTGCTGCCCAGTGCTGGAGCTGTGACACCGTTTTCACTGCATCCTTCCTAGAATAACAGAAGTAGGAATCTGGATGGATTTATTCTGTAACCTGTTATAAGAAGTAACTTCTTCCTTCTGGCATTAAGGTATTTGCCTTTATTCTGCATAAAGCACTTCAGTGAGTTGCTGAATTAACATTAGCTCCCAATAGAGAGTGAAGCAAAGTTGTAACACACTGAAAGCTCCAAAGCACTGATGCAATATTTATGTTGTTCTACGTCCTATTGGCAGATTTAAGCATAATATTGTAGACTGGCAGGAGGCCGTTATGTTCTAAACTCCATGATTATGTCAGTGTTTAATTTTAAGTTCTGTTGCACACAGCACAGTATCCAGTTACTTTTTTGTGTATGAGTCTCCTTCTGGAAGCAGAGCTACCAGTGGTATGACTTAGACTGAAAGGCCTAGAGTTTTCTTCTCACTCAGAGTAGACCATGGATGGTTTGGACTCTATAATCTCAATAATTTATCCAGAAGATGTATTTTTGAGTGCAAAGGCAGCTGACGTATCTCTCGCTGGTCCTGTGCCATCTCTAAGTCCCACACTGAGGTCCCATTATCCCATTTCATCTGGGAGCATGTGCAAGTATTGTCAGGAGGATCCAAATGTAGAAGACCTTTCTTCAAAATGCTTTCAGTTTCATGCAAGGCTCATTTTTGAATGGCATTGTGCTGGCAGAACAGATTAACTGTTCCCTCTCAATTCTCTTGTCTTCCCCGTGAGAAAGGTCCATCAGAGATAGTGTGCACTCCCTGTGTCAGTCCTCTCTCCTAATAATTAATTTGTTCATTTTTTTGCATTTAGTGCACTTGACTTCTTCAGCCCACAGTCTTAAGAGAATGCCCTAAGATTTACGGATGACAAGCACCTATGAAACCATTAATTTTTGTGAAGGACTCAGCTCCCAATTAAGCAAGAAAACATCTTTAATTTGAAAATTTGAATACCCAGCATGCTTAGCAATTAGGAGTTTCATGGATAGTCTTAATTTCAGAACTGTGTTTCTTGGAAACTGGGGGTCTTTAGAACTGAGTCTTTAGGTGCTACAGCTGTGAGCAGTTGCCCTTTCCTGTTTATGGTAGCTGCCAGACTGATGGTTGTTTTGCATGTCTGAAGGTTATTTGTCTCGTAACTAAATATAGGTTGTCCCAAATAGTTGGCCTCATCCTATGAACTGATGAATTCCTGCAGAAGATACTTTATCTTGTTTCATCAGTACAGATTGCAAGAGCATGTGATGCTCAAATAGGAGATGCAGCCACAGCTTCAGTCAGAAAGTGAACTTTAGTTTTCAATTTTAAGGACAAATAGAAGTTTTCACTTCCATCCTTTATGCTAAGAACATCCTTGAAAACTTAATTGTATTTGTGATAATGTAAGCCCACTCCACAAAAGGCATTTCATCATTTTAGTTCACTATAAACTCAAATTTGTTCTTGGCAGTTAAATATTGAGGCTGAAATGTATTGTCTGACTGAGGAACTGTAGCTTCCCTGTGTGGCCAAGGAGGAGAGGTCAACCTAATTATATCTTAAGTGGGATGTAGCACCTTTGCAAGCATCTCTTTCCACTGGTTGCATCAGCTACTCTCCTGACTTAAGTACTTTGGTCCTTAAAGAATGAATGTAGGCCTGAGGAAGACTCCAGTTCTGGTTGATGAACAGAGGTAAAATGCTTACAATTCAGCCGAACATTTTTCATTCTGTTATTTGTTGCTGTGGCTGGCTGTGAATGTCTCTCTTCCTTTCTATTAATGAATACAGATGTGCAGCTGCCTGCACCCATCTGGCTTTGTTCAATAAATGTGCAGGCACAGACGTTTAAATCAAATATTGATAAATACAGCTTTTAATATGTAAATTCTTGTGAACAAAACTATGTCTGCCTGTTTTTTTCTCATGGAGAGTCATTTCTGCTACAATGATACTTCTTTTGATTGCCATTGTATTCTGCCTACAGCGGCACATGCACTGATGCTTGTGAGTCAGAGGGATAGGAATACTTCCTGAAATAGATTTGGGGAGTGAATAAAAGAAGGTAGAATGAATTCTTTGGGCATTATAATTACTCTGTTGCAGTTGCAACATGTTCCTCACCCAAACGCCTTTTCAGAGATCAGAGATGCAATGTGCGAGGTGCACTAATGAAGTCTTGGATGGTCCCAAATAACATCTGCAGGAGTGCCAGACAGGATAGGGTTAAAATGTGCACTGGCATGTGCATACGCAGAAAAAGTGAGTAATTATAACCCCTAGCTTTCAAAATTTGTGACCTTCTTGAAAGTGGTGAACTAAGGCCCTGCTAATATGTTTGACAGGTGCTTAGTGGGGTTACAAAATACCATAAGGTGAGTGGCAGTAGTGGAGAGCCTACCAAAGATCAGCAGTCATTTCTCAGGGTAGTTTGAGTTTATGATCAATTATCACACTTGGTGTTAATTCTAAGATCTTAGGGATCTCTGTTTTCAAGGAATTTTTTTTCTTCTTTCCCCTCTTTTTTGTAACAAGAAGTTATTAATCAGAAAAAGTCTATTGGAAAAGCAGGGGAGAGGAATATCTAAAATGTCAGCATTGATATTTTCGCAGGGGAAAGTTGCAACTAAGTGTGGCTTTAAAGGAGACAACACTGTTGGATGGGTGTTCAAGGAGCACATGGTGAACTCACAGCATGGCTGGATGTGCCTTTCTCCACTTATTTTATTTATTTTGGCCTTTCCAGAAAATCAGGTATAAAATTATCTTACAATAAATAAGTGGGCTAGTTATATATATATATATATACACACACACACATATATATATATGTAATTTTTTCATAGGTTTCATAAATACACTTTTAATTGCACTTTTTGGTTTTCTTGGGTTTGGAAAAGTTTGTCTTGGTTTGGACTGCTCAGAATAGAAAGGACTCTTTGTTATCTTGAAATATGAGATATTTGCTTTCCCACTTTCCTTGGGATTTTTTTTCTCCTTGGAAGCTGGATGCAGTGAATTATCAGGTCTTCAACTTGCTTGCAGATTGTATAATGGCCTTTGCTACATGGGAAAACTTGTCCATCTTGTCTTCTTTACTGGACAAGCAGTTGAAATTGCAACTTTTGTGGTACATTAAGTTAAAGATTTAAGGTACAGGATGAAAAGAAGACGTGAGACTTTTTTTTTTAACATATGTTACAGTCTCAGCATAATTTATTTTGGGGCAAAAGGAGTTAGAAGTAGCTTCTGTGCCCTTCAGCATCTCCCACCCCATGACTTGCTTCTTGCTTTGCTGTCTAAGTAATGTCACATGAGAAGTAACTTTCTAAAATGGAAGAGGTGCATTCCCAGGAGCCCTGACTGATGGGTTTCTGTCAGCACTCTCAGGACCAGCCCCACCATAGCAGACATATAGCATTTATTATGCTGCTAAGGAGACTTTTAAGAGGAATTAAGGTAGACATGTAAAACTGCTGGGTATGTATCGTTGCTCAGAGTCATAAAATGCAACTTAAGCTATTCAGTCTGTTAAAATACTTCGGTTTCCTTGTCTGACCTCAGAACTTTCTATGGAGAATACTTGCATATCACTTACGGCTTTTTTAGTATCTCCAGAAATGTCAGAAATTTTGTTAGTTTTTCCAGAGACACATATGTAGAAATAGATGGCATTATTACAGTGGTTTATAGAGAGATTACTGGATTAAACAACGTTTATTTGTCTAGACTAAGCTACCTTTTTTGCACTGTGGTACAAAAAGCAAAATCAGAAATATATTTCAAAAATCATTTTATTTAAGGCTGTAAATTGTAATTCAAAACAATTTAGATGACATTACCATTATGTATGCAAATGCAAGGAGCAATGTCAATAAGTTGGAAGCTCTGTGGGTTGTATTTTATGCTTTGTACTCTGGCTAAGGAATGTATGAAAGAAACCTTTCAAATATACACATATGTTGTAAAAAGTAACACTATAAAACATCAGGATTTGAAATGCTTGCAGTAAGTGCTCTGTGGGATTATGCTGCCTTCATAAAAAGGTTGCCAGCGCAAAAAGACTAATTCTAGTCTTAAATTAACCAGCTCAGGGGAGCACGTTTTGGTACCGAGTAGCAGGGCTTGTGAATCACTCCTGGAGCATTTGCCCTGTGGATGGAGAGAGAACATGGTCCATAAAGTTCACAATGGGTCTGAAAAGCAGAAATGTGTGTTGGAATCCTGTTGCGTTCATTGGCTAAACTCAGTGGTGGGGAGCCTGTGCTTCGTCAGCTCTGCTTTCATCTAGGAAAAAAAAAAAAGAAAAAGCACACAGAAAAAAGCCTCCAGAAACCATTCATAGGGAAGTTCCTCTCATCCTGAGCCTTCTTTTATTCTATTTTTCCACAGGTTTTATTGTTGTCCTGGGCAGAGTCTTAAGCTTTGAATTTTATGTAAATGTTTTCTGAAGAGCAGTGCCCGGACAGAACAGGAGGGGGAACACATTCCAGCCCTTAGGTTCAATGTATTCTGCATACCAGGGCCCTCACCCACCCCTCTGCAGGCTCCCAGTATCTCCACACAGGAAGGGAATCTCCTGCCTTCCTCCTCCTCCCCACCCTGTGCATGTTGTGGTTTGGTTAAAGTATTCCTGAGTCCTTCAGGTCCTTCACTGAGAAAGGGTGGCTCTGGATGCTCTCACTGGCACTTCTCAAAGTGCACCATAGTCATCAGAAACAACTGAGTGGCTATTATTCCATAAAAAAGAGATTTTTTTCTTAATTCTCTTGAAAGTTAGATCATTCTTGCATGTAGGGAATCAGAGAAGAGTATTTGATCATTGTTATTTTGCTTCAGTAAAACCCCAAGACAAGACACTCCTGGAAAGCTATTGGCATTCTGTGCTTTGTCCTGAGAAATAAACACTTACCTTTACCGTGCCATTTTAACACTGCATTTTAACAGTCTAAAGTATGTTAACTAGGTGTTCATGAGCTGTGATAGATTACTTTTAATGGCTGGTATTTACCTACTCCATCAAACCTCCTTCGATAGGCTGCTGCTACAGGAGGATGGAGCTGAACTTTGTGAGCATGGAAAGTCCAGTGCCTGGCCTGAGAAGTTTGAGACCTCCCACTCTGTGTCTCTGGTGTTTTCCATCTCTATCTCACTGGTCTATTGCCATTTTCATGCCAGTCTCCATGGTAACTTCTTTCAGGATAACATAACAGAAATGTGAGTTAGCTCCCTGCCCACAGGAAAGCTGCCATGGTCCCAATGCCAGAGACGCGGCCCCAGCACGTGCATTCTGGTGGGGTGAGGCAGGTTACAGCAACTGCTTCCAGTCAAAGGTGAAAGCTCTCCTTTCCTGCTTGCCTTGCCAGGCAAGGTCTCCTCAGCCCTTCCCTCTAATGTTTGGAAATGTCCCGGTGTAATTCTTCAGTGGATTACCTTCCCCCTCCTGTTTGCAGGTTTGCATGATTCATTTTACATTTTAAATGGCTTCGTCAATAAAAGCTTCAGTTTTCAAATGAAACATTAGCTGGTAACTGGGGAAATGTTACAGGAAAATGTTTGCTAACAGTTGTTAGTAAATTAATGAGTTTGCTGTGCCACAGTGTACTTAGGAAATGGCAATATAAAAAATGATTTAGAGAGCCAGGCAGTTTATTAGGAATAAAGCACCTGAGTTCTGTCCTTCCCTTGGCTGTTCGAGTTGTTTGTTCTTGTGCAAAGTCGCTGTCAAGTCCTGTGCTTCTCCTTCTCTAAATATGAAAAAGCAAATGGTTATACACGTTCTTAAATTATTTTGAGGATTGCACGTGAACTGCTACCTAAGTGGGAGCCACAATGAGCTTGGGAGCCACTTGGGGTCCTCAAAAACAGATGCTCATTTTTTTGGTGCAACTTTAGGAAGTGACCTGTGACTGAGTCCCCAGATACTCCAGAAGTAGATGCTTTAGATGTTTAAAATACTTTTCTTTCTTTTTAAATAAAACCTTGTAGACTTCTTGCAAGTGTATTGCTTTGCATTAACTTTTCCTCACAAGAAGTGTCAACTGGAATCATAACTCTGTTGTTCCAAGCTCCCCACACAAACCTCAAGAGAGATTTCCATGAACCACTCTGTTCAATTAGACAAGACAGAGGCATGTTGGAAATGTTAACCCATTCTGAAAAGGCCTTAACACATTCTGAAAGGTATAAAATGTGATAGACTCAGAAGGTGAGTTTTAGGGTCCTGAGATCTTTCAACTGAAAAATAGCTTCCTCTTTTGGGCTTGTGGGAGATGAGGAAACTGTGGGGACAGCAAAATTATTAATTTCATTTAGTTTCATATGAAATCTATGTCTTTAAAATAAGTGTTCCTCTTTGCATTTAGGGTTGGAATTCTCAGATACTCCTCCCTCCTCCCCAGTATGAACTGAAGTTACAAAGATCCTGCAGAAAAGTCAACGAATTAGGTAGCTGGTTTGAAAATGTTAATCTTGAGAAGTTTTTGTTCAAGGCACCTTTTGTCCTATGTTCTTGAAGTGTCAGGTGAGAAAGAAGGCAGAGCTTGAATTGCATGTGTCCCTGAACAGGCACTGTAACCCTTTGCACAGCCTGGGTGTGGATCCTTTGAAAATGCTGCATCTGGCGTTGGATGAGAGGGCATGTAACAGGTTATCATAATTCCACTCCTCATCCCCAGTGCCCTTCATAGCAGCCACTAGTGAAACGAGGTAAAGAGGAAGTCAAGTGGTCCTTCACAGTCCCTTTTGTATGCCTTCTTTCCCACAAGGTAGGAAGCAAAGCCTTTGAAGTGACCCTGACAAATGGGAACGTGTACCAACTCCTGTAGGGAACTTAAGCAGCCCTTCTGCCAGCCACTGTCCTCTTTTTTCATGGGATGCCTTCTGCTAAATCACATTAGGGCGGGTAAGTATTTCCAATAGGGATGGTGTAAAAATTCTGGTGGTTTAGCAGATACTGGCCTTACTCACTCTTCCCTCTTGTGCTGAGTGGAGGGCATTTATTTAAAATGTTGTTGAGGCACATCGTATTATTGCATCTCAGTGAAATAATTCATGGTATCATTAATTGTGGGTTGTTGACAAGATTTTTGTGGAAGCAGTGAAGAGATACATTCTGCCGTGTGGAAAAAATTAATGTATAAATAGAAAACAGAGAGAGTGGAATCTTTCATTTTGCAACTCATGCAAACAGGTAACAACAGATTTTGAATGCAAATATGTATAAAAATAGGGTGTTCTGAATAAATGATTTGGCTTCCTGTGGGAGTGTATGAAATTGACCAATTATTCAGCATCCCAAGTTTGGAAATTGAAGCTGTGTGTTGTATCAGCTTGACAACAACGTTGCATGCTCCTCTTACATTGGCGTTAAGAGGTGATTGTCAGTCAGAGATCATTAATATTTATGTTTGCAGACCAAAGTATAGCATTTGATTTTTGAATTGACTTCTTCATGGTACTTCTGGCCAGATTACCTGCTTGGGGTGAGCTATAAAGAAGTAAGTTGTGGCAGGGGAATCTCTCCATTCTCCATGGTGCCCATTAGAGAAATCAGGTTCATTCAACAGCGAAATGCTGGACTCACTCTCAAAGCTGTTGCTCACACAGAAGGGAGTCTCCTGCTGTCACTCTGATCCCCTGCTGTGATAATTTTTCTTCTGAAAGAGCCATTTCCTTGGAGCTGTACTGTGGAAATGCAGTGTGGCTCTATTCTGGCAGGTCTCTATGGTGCCCAAACAGATTAATGAAGTCTCTGGGCTTGGCCTTTCATGGCTCAGTTTTCGCTGTAGCATGTCCAGACCACCAGACCACTAAGTCTTGAAGAGATCTGTTAGTTACTGACAGAAAAGTTCTAACGACATTGTTGTAAACACAGCTGTCTCCCAGCCCCGGGTGGGAGTCCCTTTCTTGCAGATTTCTGAAACAGTGTGATTATTTGTTAATTTCAAAATATAAACAAAAGGGATACTACTATCAACAAGGGTGATAAGAAATTAAATTAAAATCTGCAAAATCTAAGCCTCATGTTACTGTCCTTCATAATCAGGACAGTTAGCCTCTTACAAACACAGAGAAGGGGACTTATTGTTTCTTTGCTTGTTTCATACAGAAGTATATCAACAATTTTTACGTCTGTGCTGAAAGTAGTAAAGCCTTCTGTTTCTCAGGATATTTGCATTTGATCAAGTGTTCATGTTAGGGAGGCAAATTAATTGATGAGCTGAGTGTTTGAGGCAATATTATGTCTGAGCATTTTGTATCTCCCTCTTGTGCATCCTCCTTTAGCCAGTGAGAAGGCTCTGACTCTGTGGTGTTCTGCTTCTCCAGGTGTCTGCCTTGGAGGTACTCTTGTTTCTCCTTGCCTGTAATTAATGGCACACAGTACTGTTTGCAAAACAAAAGGACTCTGAGTTCACCTTAGCAGTTATTTACTGTCACTCAGTTGCTTTACTTCATTATCTATTTTGCCAAGTAATGTCTGTGGGTGTGATCAAGTGGAAAAAGTTACTTGCTACCTCTTTATGGTTGGTGTGGGAATCCCTGTGCATAATGATCACTTGTCCTTGTCCTTCAGCTTGTAAGTATTTACTGGACATAGGACAAAAAAATGGATACACACTGTTGGGATGTTATCCCTGAGAAGATTACAGAATGATTTCGGTTGGAAAAGACCTCCAAAATCATGAAGTCCAACTTTGACCAATCTCCGTCTTGTCAACTAGACCTATGCATCCAGTCAATTCCTGAACACCTCTAGGGATGATGACTCTTCCATCTCCCTGGGCAGCCTGTTACAATGCTTGACAACCTTTCCATTAAGACATTCTTCCTGATGCCTAATCTGAACTTCCCCTGGAATAGCTTGAGACTGTGTCCTCTTGTCCTTGTCACTAGTAGCGTGGTAGAAGAGGTTGACCCCTACCTTGCTTCAAACTCTTTTTAGGAGCCAGTTGGTGACTGCTGATCAAACTTTCTGCTAAACCCTCTTAATCCAGCTTCCATTCCTGCTTTCCTGCTGCTGATGCTCCTGCCGCTATGGCAGATGTTGCTGCTTTCTTCTTCTTTATACTGCAGGGCCTTCCTCACCATCTTGGGAGCATTCAAGGGTCCTCAGCAGCCTGCCTGCAGGCCAAAAAGTAAATAAAAGGAAGAAAACAGATTCCCTTCTTCAGGGATATAGAAATATTTGGTTAAAATAGCACTATGTGACACCATTCTTCTCCATAATCTCCAAAGTCATCAAGGGATGTGGTGAGAAGATAAAGATGTAGAGCAGCACCTCAATTAACGTCTCACTGAAAGTGAGAGATGAGGAGATTCAACAGAGGCCTTCAAAGACCTCAGAGACAAAGGGTAATACCACTGCATCCTGTATTTAAGTGGCCAAGGGTTGTGTGGATTCTGCGTTTGCCTTCATGCCAAATGTAGAAGTTGAAGAGTAAAGCACTGGGAAACACCACAGCCTTCGATTTAGGGCCTTGAGGGATTGAAGATTATATTCTGTTCTAATGCAAGATCACACAGCTCCATAACAAATTCTTCAAACTTTCTCCACCCTTGTTTCCCCACTGAGGATGATGATGGTTGGGCAAAATATGGCTCGTGTTCCTCAGATGTTCTAAAACTACAAAGTGTCTTTGTTGAAGATATTTCTTTTCATATTCACATTATTGATTTTCCTAATGCATATTTAATACTTAATATTTTCTAAAAGTTTCAAATAGATAGAGACTCTACATGAAAAAGGATTTACATACAACTCTCAAATCTCTGTTGCAAATGATTCTAAATTCTAAAATTTGAAATTTTAGAAATTAAAGGTAGTGGAGATTTCCTTCCTGATTCAGTACAAGAACCTGACAATAAGGAATACTTATTGTCCAGCAGAGGACGATATGTTTTTCCTCGACTACAGTCAGTCAGCTCGCCAACATTGTTTAATGATTCTGCATAATCTTGATTTTGGTTTTAACCCGAATGTGTTTTGTTGGGAATAGTCTGCAATGGTAATGCTCACAACCAATAGAACTTGAATAGTTTTTTAAGATTTCACAATGGCATTTGACAAATGTGGCACTATAATTTATGTCTGCAGAATTTCTGTCAGCCCATTTTGAAGGCAGGGGGGAAGAAGATCTGTTGAATCTAAGAGTAATTGTTATGTTTTCTTCCTCAGTGATACATCTGCATTTAGTTGTCAGTTATTTTTCTTCACAATTTTAGTGTGATTTTTCTTGCTCTTTTCTGACTATCCCCTGGTTTGTTTTATAAAGAAATTACTTTAGTCCTGAAAGTGTGTGTTTCATAAATATCATCTGATTAGTTTTAGTGTCTTTGTTTTACTTTGTTCCTTTGACATATCCTCATGACTTTATAAGAAGAGTAATCTTTGATGCATACTCATTCCCTCCACTTGACTTATATTTAAGTAGATTTTAAAGGCTTTGCTGCAGCAAGATCTCAGTCACCAGTGTCTTGCGAGATTCATTAGTTAAGTTCTGTAAATACCATAAAATGCATGTCAGAAAGAGTATCCATAATCTGTGGTTTGGCTAGGAGAAGGTGTCTGCTTTCAGTTTGAGGCGATTTTAAAATTTTCTTTTCTTCTCTTTACTGCTTTGAAAATGTTTGGTATTTCCAAATGGAGCACAGTCCTAAAAATTTCACTGTCCTTGAAAGGAATTTTCTGAATTCTCCTGTGTTTCTGTAGCATAGACACCCCCTTTATTGCTGGTTAGGTGGCACTTCAAAGCTTTGGTTTGAGAAATGGCTGGTTGGAAGTCACACAAGAATTTTTGTTTTAAATTAATAGGAATCTGAATCAGATTTGGGTTCTGTCAGATTTTAAAATTGAAAAACCTGATACCAGCAAGACCACAAGCACTTGTTTCATGCCAGCCTGTTTTATGATGGTGTTTCATCTTTTACTTAGGAGTGGGGATATGATCTACCACCCTATAAGCAGCTGTGCAGTAAAATCCAAGAAAGCAGTATTTCCTCTCTTCAATGCTCTGCTCTTACTTACCTCCCTGCTCCCAGCACTAACTTCAGTAGGAGTTTTATTGTGACAAAAGATTTGTGATTTGACTCACTGGCTTGTAGTAATATTGCTTGAAAGAGAACTATTGCATTCACTCCCAGTTAGTATCCTCCTGTATTTTTTATGATGAAGCATAAACTTTGTGAACCCTTTATGTAAAATCCTGCTGTGGTAGTTTTACTCAACTTAAGCAGATCTACCTTCCTCTGAAGACTACTGTGCACTTGGATGTCTTTGTGGTCAGCAGCATTAGAAAAACAGGTTGTCTTGGAAAAATATATTTGCCAGTGTTATGCACTGGAATGTGGGTTTTCCATCCTACCACTCATATTCCAGCAATGATGAAAATTACAGTTATTAAGTTAGTCTGCTTTGTCTCAGCCCAGCTAGTGTTTTACTGCTCGTTTGTCACTGGCTCAGGGTGAAAACTTCAGCTTGCCTTTTTTTTATTCCCCAAGGCAAAATACAAGTAGAATCTATTGACATTTTGCTGTAACAACAAGCCAGGATGCTCTTCCTTTAAAAGTGGTCTTTGCATGTTGCTATGCACTCAATCCTAGTTTCCTAAAAAAAAGAATATATTTTGGAAGCCGGGTACGGGTTTCATTCTACCTCCTTGCATTGTCTGGAGAAATCACCATTGTTGGGATTGGGATAGAGAAACCACTGTAGTCAGAAACTGAATTGGTCTTTATTTGGAGGGGAGGGTGTTAAGAAATGCTGGATTTCCCGGGTTTGCATAATGCAACCAAGACAAAGCATGTGAAAGCAAAAGAACTGTAAGAATGTTAATATGCCTCCAATTGCTGAAACATATGGAGCCAATCTCTGGCACTGCCTCAGCACAACTGGGAATGGAAATTAGCATTTTTCTCTGAAAAAATATGGGATATTTCTCTTCCTGCAGTTTGTCTGATTTTTATGGCATTTCTCTTGTATAAAAGCAGGGATATTTTCAAGATCAAGGTAAGCTATTTTGCCATCAATATTCATTTCTGGTCTTGTTTTTAGCGCATTAAAATAGGAGAATTATATGTAAAGAAAGAAAAAATTTGAAGAGGACTTGGTGTGCTGTTGAGCATATTCTTAACTTTGACACATTCTTGCTGATCTCACACTGATGGCACACACTGAGGAACTCCTAATAGTTTTTAAAAATATGTGCTCATATCTTGGAGGTGGTACACTGACAAACTGTAAGTTTAAATTGTATTTGGGTTGTGATGTGTGTTCTTTGATGTTAGACACAGATCTGTATTTCAGCTCATTGATGTGATGAGTCACTGTTAAAAATAAGATCTAAAAGCTTTTAAAATCTTAGATGTTGATCTTAAGAATCCTTTAATATTAAGAAAAACTATATGGTAACTTCAAAAATAACTGTGCTCTAAAGGAATGATTGCTTGATTTGTGCTCTCAGGTGAACTTTCCTCACTCTACTTCCTTCATTCCTTCTTTTCTGAATTTAGAATTGTTCCAAGTGGAGACAGGAAGGCTTTTTAACCCTGTGTTATCTGTAATTTTTAAAGGAGACTTTTTGTTGTTCTCTTTTCTGTTCATAAAGGTTTTTTTCACAAAACTTTACTTTCTTTTTATCACAGCTGTTATTAATTTATTTATTGCTATTATTCCTTAGTGGCTCAAGCAAATATACATTCAATTTTATGCCTAGAGATTTAAACATACTTAGAGCTGTTTACTGGAATATCACCAGCTGTTTAAAGACATTATATAGGTGTATATATATATGCATATGAATATGAAATTAGTATTTCTTGAAACCTCTGCCTTAAACTGGCAAGTTGCCTCTGCTTCTAATAAAGCAGGTCAACTGCTGGTGTAGCTGACAACAGGACTGAAAAATAGTAATTAAGCTACTTTGTCTAAAACAATGAAAATTCTTACACAGTATTTTTTCTTTCTCTTGTTGTGTTTGTTTTGCCACTGTGTCAGCAGGGAAAACCAAGGCAGGAAAAGAGGATGACCTTAATTTTTAAAGTAATTTAGATTAAATTTCTTCTAAAAATCTATTTCAATACAAGCTGCATGTTCATCTCATTATTTAAAATTACCAACCCAAGATGCAATATATTTTGGTCAGCAGGAGGCATAGCTGAGTGCTCACCTTATTTATACGTAGCTTCCATGCACACAGTGACTCAGTGGGCAGCTTCTTTTATGAACTCTGCAGTATCTTCTTTGTTTGACTGGAATGTTTCCAGGTTTGAAGTAGCTCAGGAGAAAATTGCCACTGGGTTCAGTTACATGGAGTGTAAGAACTGGTTGGATGTTCTTTTTTTTTTTTTTTTTTTCCCTAGGTGGAAAGAGCCAGTTTTGTCAAAACTAAAGTGTTTATAGGAACATAACCTTTTTTGATGAATTCTTCCTGGGAAAGAACTAAGAACTAAGGTAGAATTTCTTGTGAAAATTCCCTTTAAAAACCAGTTCTGTTTCATGTATAAACTTGAATACATATTGAATATGAAAAGCACCAGTCTAGAGCAGTCCTGCTGTGCTGCTTATTTGCCCAGTTCCTGGCAATAAATGGCTCAGTGGCTCTGAGATCAATGTTGCATCCAGGCTATTAACCTTCACAGTGATCACTGGATCCTTTCTGCATGATCTATTTTGCAGCTATTTCTATTTTCATACTTCTGCCTACCAAAGTGTTGGGTGGTGCAAGCTGCACAACTTAGCTGGGCTTTTCCAGAAAAAGATCTTTCTTCTGCTGGCTTCAAGTCTGGCAAGTAGCTTCTCTGGGCAACCCATCCTTGTATTCCTCTCCACTTGTCCACATTGCTTGTGATTTCTTTAATACACTTTTATTGCCCTGTTCTCCAGGTTTTGTCTCTTTCCCAAAGTGGAAGCAATGTCACACTTTGGATCACTTTTGTTACCTCCTCCTGCAGCTTCTCAATTTCCTGTAGTGGTTATTGTGAGATGAGGTGCTCAGAGAGCCAAGCACTATTTCAGATGCAGTTGCAGTAGAGCATAACAGGACTCCTTCTGTTTATATTCTTAAATAAGTGACATTTATGAGGTCCTGTCACTCTGGAGACCATCCCTCTTTCTAGCCCAGGGCTCAGCCCCTCCACCCTGGGGCCCATGTGCCACTGGGCTTGGAAAGGAGGATCCCAAGGCGCTGCTATTTGCTAGTGACAGGATTCTGGTTTGGCATGAAATAGCCACCCACTTTCCCCTGGTGGAGCTCATTAAAAACTGTAAATTTGTAATCTCATGTTCTTCAATTTTTATGTATTTCTCACTGTAATAACTCTGGTAATTTGAGCCCTTCTGAAGAGTGAGGTGTTGCTGATACCAATTTCTTTATTTCTTCCCCAAAACCAGACACTCCTCAGCACTAGCTGGTTTTTAATGACATATAAAAAGTGAAACAATTTCACATAAAATGTCACATTTTGAATCGAAAAATAGGGTTTGGGTTGGAGTTTGTGATTGTTTTTTTCATTTTGTTTTTTTAAACAGAGATGATTCTGACTACTGAGGTATGAGGAGCGCAGCTGTGTCCTGCCTCCACTTCTACACTCTTCCTCTAGTTACAAAGTGCCTGATTTTCCTGTCGAGAGATAACAGCTCCACTTACACAAATTGTTGTATCAGCCAGAGTGAAAATTAGAGTCAAATTTATTTGGTTCTTCAGCATGTCTCTGCATTTTAAAGCATGTTAACATAAATTAAAGCAATGTTTTTGTTACCTGAAGAGTCCTGTCATTATTGCTCTGTGAGGTTTAGATTCGGCTAATTATAATGTCAGAATATTTTTCTGCCTTTAATGAACTTTTTCTATTCAGTCTGGTTTCATTGTTACATTTGGTCTCCTGGAAAAGTACAATGCTGAAGAAGGGTTTTCATTTTATAAAATGATTACTAAAAGTGAAACATTTACATCTCCCCCAAATTTTCAGTAAGCATGGGCAATTTTGTTGAAGGAAACTCTGGAAATTGTGTTGAAAATACAGCCCCTTAATATTAGTAGGTTGTTCGACAGATAATGGCAGGGAAATAAGTAGAGGTTAAAAAAAATGAAATAACCTAACCTCCAAATTACTCTTTACATTCAAATTCTCAGCTTGAGTAAATCAAAACTGCTGTGCAAAGTGATATGATCTATTTTCACTTAAAACTATTTATCTAAGTCAGTGGAAATATGCTATTTGCACAAGCTGGCTACTGGGGTATTACAAAGATTGTCCTAAGAAAAACAGCTGTCTTTGATTCAACAGTGGGGCTTAAATACTTGAGAACTAAAATTAGGCAAATAGTTATCATTGCCCAGTTTATTCCTGCTTGCAATGAAGAATGACATATCCAAGCAGGACGGGCAAAATCTGGATCCAGACTTCTAAATTCTGGTATTTTGGATCCAGAGCTCTGGGTTGGAATGATGAGTAGTTTTCTTTTTGTTTAAAGCATGTTGAAGTTATTTCCTGCAAAAGGAGGAGAATGATGATGGAACCCTCTGAAGTCCTCCTGCAAGTGGCATCTGACCTTAACGTGGGAACTTCAATGGGTTGGTTGTCAGTTCAAATGCAGAGGAGCTTTCCAATCTGCTGTAAAACAACAACAAAGCTTCAAAGGAGACAAGTTACAGCAATACAAACTGCATGCCCTATACCTCTTGTATTGATTAAATCGTTCTCTAAACCTGTGGACATTTGACACCTCAATCAGCTTTCCCAAGTTGTGCATCAATTTTTTTCTGGTGATAGCAGCTCGACTTCTAGCATAGATACATTGCAAATATAGAAAGATGCTTCAGCAAAAATACTAGGAAGGCTTTACAATTTACTTTTGGAGCAAGGGTCACTAACTCCTTTGATATTTTCTTTTCCTCCTTCTGCATGGTTCATTAAATTCCCTGAAAGGATGGTGTATGTTGTGCACATAAATGAACTAGCAATAACAAGGTCCCATCACTTATTTCTGGTAACTAGTTTAAAAAAAACCAAACAACAAACCCCAAATCCCTCTTCTGTTGAATGAGGCTGTCTTCACACAAGGAGCGTCCAAGTACTTTTAAATCTTTGTAAGTCAAACTTGTAAGAATATATTGCACTCATGAGTTTCAAGGAACTTTGTCAGATAATTAGTGTATTTATTATGAATTGCTGTAATAATAATTGGTAGGCAATCTAGGTCACGTAGTTAGGTATTGATATTTCTGGTGTTTAGTCTCATTGTTGTGTCCATCATACAAAGTGAACTGCAAGCCACTGCTCTTAAAGGACAGTTGCTACATCTGGCAAAAAGAGGTGCACAGGAGGAACCTTTTGAATCTGGCATGTGTGACCAAGAGTTTTTACCAAGACTGCTAATTACTATACACTTTTTGTGACAGAAGTTATAAATCCACATGATCAATGTCTACATCTTCATTCACATTATTTAATTCAAATTAATGTAAAAATACCATATTGCAAAATGTTACAATAATTTGTGATTTATAGGTTGCAACATGCTTAATTTCCTCCCCTCATCTGCAGAATTTTTCATGTTTTTTATTTCAAGGACTCTCATGATAACATTATTGTTACTTCTATTAGAAGTATTGGAAAAAATAATTTTATTATAAATACTTTAATAAGGAAGGTATTTTTTTCTTCTTTGTTAACATCTTCCTGCAAAAATCCATTTTTAGAAATTTGGTTCAGCTGGTTTGTAAATAGTTTTTCATAAGAATTTGTTCCATGATCTATTAATGATGTAGTTAATGCCATACATTGGCTATTACAATGTTTATGCTTTTTCAAATTCAGATTGCATTTGCCTTAAACAAGCCTTGGCCACCTCTCCTTTTCTTGCTTCTCAGGCATTGAAGAAAATGGGACTAACATTAGCAAGGTCACTAAATCTGAATTTAGGAAGGATCAGAGCCAATGCAGTCTGTGTTTATTCCTTCCCTTTAGGATTACAGATGCTCCTTGCACAGCTAGAGTTCATAGGATAGGGGAACTGATAAAGAAGAGAAAGATAACTGAGCAATTTTTGCTGCAGTAACATAATCCCTAGTAAAATCCTTAATGATATCAATGGGTTTTAAAACCAACTTGTTTTCTCTCTGCATGATGAGATCCTTCCATATTATCACACAGTGCTCCAGCTGCTGGCTGTCTAGAAATCACAGGATGAGTAGATGCAAGCATCACGAAAAGTCACTGAGTCTTGTTCTTCTCTCTAGTCTTATGTGATGATCTCTAAAATATGACCTTGGAATTTGTCTGGGTGTAAATAAATGAAACAAAAAATGAAAAGTAATAAATTAAACTGGACTAGTAATGCCAGTAATACAAGTCCATTTTAGCTCAATTTTCTGCAGTAAAAGAAGCTTTTGAGGTCTGCTATCTTGAAAAACACTTCAAGGTGAACTGGATTATCTAGTGCAAATGCTTGACTCAAGGAAAAAGAAAGGAGAGGAACTAGCTAAATCAGAAGTGAAAGCATTTTTTCATGTTTCCCATTCCTGCAGTCCAAACTTATTTTCATTTTGTACCTCTTGCTGTTTCTTCCGACTAAACTTTTTCTTTGACTTCTTTATTTTTAAAATTCTCTCCCTTCTTTATACTCTTTGTGTTTTCTTCATTTGTTTACTGATGGCATCAGTTCAACTGGACAAGGAATAAAAAATTAAGTGTGTGTTAAGAGGGCTGAAGGCCTTCAAGCAATTGGGCTAATAAATATTCATTTTTATTTGTATTGCATTCAGAATAAAGGGAAGAAACAAAGAATTCTACATTTGATGTTTGTCAAGAAAAAAGTGTGCTCTGAGGCATCTCTTGCTGTTAATGAGTGCTTAAATTTTGTCTGTCTTCTTGCATATTGATACTACTTGTTACAATGACCTTTTACTCATTGTCCCTCTGATCCAAATATATTTTACCCAGATGGTTAGTGTAGTGTTGATCTGGTAGTTTTGGAAATCAGTGAAAAAATCTGCTAGTTTATTTATTGTGATATTTCTACATGAATCCCTTAGTTGACACAGATTTTATTTCAGTGCTGATCAATGAGTCTGGTTTTCAGCAGTCTCGCTGGCTGCAGGGCTCTGTGCTGCCTTTGGCAGTGTCTGTGGGTTGGAGGTGAGCTCTCTGTGCACACAGATGTCTTCCATACCCAGACGTGACCCCACGGCAGGGAGCTCGTACAAGTAACTTCACTCAAGTGTTTCCTTTCGATGACTGCTTGGGATCTAATGAAATGTAGAATTAATAGCCAGAACTGAGCTGTGTAATGTTGGTTCTATAACCCAAGCACAATCTAATGAGTTGACTAATTAGCACTTTTTGAGCATCTCCACTGTTGAGGTGAATGCAATGAAGTGGATGAGCTCTCTGGAATATTTCCCTTCGGAGTCGAAAGAGGCATCTGTCTTGCTCCCATAAAGTTTCCTTCAGAGAATTTTCAGATTTGAATTTCAAGTGATGTTTAACTTGTAACAAGCTCTTGAAAGCATAGACACCAAGATACAAGCTCACTCCATTAGATTGCTTTATCCTATTAAATTTGCTTTACTCCATTAAATGTTTCCATTAGCCATTTCTTCCTGAATCATGGGACTTTGTTCTGCATGACAGGTGGTTTCTGACAAACCTGATGGCAGCTGCTGAAGACTGGACGGGGTGGCATCCAAATAATGCAGTCAGAGCAGAGTTGGCAGAAGGATACTGAGGCCAGAGGTTTTAGCCCCCCTGGTAAACCATGATTCAGGGAAACCCCATTTCAGCAGAGATAACTGGAATATCAGACAGCTGTCATGAATAATCAAAGTACATGCTTATCTTGCATGTATTAGTCTCTTGTTATGGCTCTTTTTTGGTCTTGACACTTGTGCAAGCAAAAATCTGTTCCAGTTATAGCTGTGCAAGAATTCTGTTTGGATCATGCAGGTAAGAAGACCTGTGATTATATGCTGGAGAGGAGCCCTACAGAGAAAGCCCTTGCACTTTTTATTCAGACTGTCTTAATATAAAAGCTTAAGCAGCAGGGATAGACTAGTTATGTTGTTTAGGCTATTGGATAGGAAATGCAGCATGGAAAATCTGGCTGTTTATGGACAAGAACTCCCACTGGCCACATTTACCTGAAAATCAGGTACAAGGGACTCTGTAACTTTTTAATGTGGTGAATGAAGGCTGCATTTGATTACAAGAAAGAAAGATGTTAGTATGAAAGAATTATTCTTTTTCTGTATATAAGCATGAATAGGGCTGGTCTGAAATGCATAAGAGTCAAAGGTACTTATTGAAGAAGGTCAAATTTGTAGAATGAACAGTTGAAGTGACCAGAGATATGCTTGCTTTACAGTGCTTTCTGTGGGGTAGGGTCTCTAATCAAGAGCTGGTTCAGTTAAGGAAGGCATAGTGAAAATTGTGGACTTCCTTAATAGAAATTGAATTTTTCCTATATTAAAAAAAATAAATAGGGGAATACTTATGAGCCATTTTATCTACATATAATATCAAATAAAGATTATATTAGTAATTTTTAAAGCAGTGAATAATGTGTAGTGCTCAACAAATATTTGTACTTGTGTGTGCCTGTGGAATGTAGCCAGGTTAGCCCAAGTGATCTGGTGGTAGTGGTAAGAGTGGAGTCCGTTTGCAAAACTTATGCCAATATTTGGTTATCTAGAATAATATTAGCCTGTATGATTGACTGATTTTTGAATTTTTTTTCTTTCTGTGAAGTATATTTGTATTGTTTTTTAAAAGAAATTAGGTAATTTGCCCTATTTCAAACACTAATGCAGTGTATGAGTTGTTCAATATTCTGGTAGCCTTCAGAAGACTTTGTTAAAACTGTCTGACACAGGGCGTGTGCCTTTTGCACGTTACTAACAGCATTTTGATGCATTCATTTTGAATTGCAACTCTTTCAGTAATCTGTTGAATATCAAAAAAATCTAAAACTAGGGATGAGATTACTCTTTTTTTTATATGAGTTTAAAATTTATGTGCTTATGTGTACAGTAATACATCTTACATTATGCAAGATTCATCCAGAATAGATCTGTCCCTATTTGTGAATGCTGTTGACCAGTTTTTTCCAGGGTTTCCAAGCTCAGTCTTCAGATTATTTTTTTTCCCATTGCAACTCTGGTAAACTCCATTAGTCTATTTGGGTTTTGAGGCTTACAGGTATTTTCTGCTCAGAAAACTCACCTTTAACAATGTTTCCTGGTACTTCCTCCATGTTTACTCTTTTTTCCATAATTAGCTGGTGGAGAAATCAGAATCTTTTACAGTGTATTCATTATTCTAATTAATTGAAACAATTCTGTGTTAATTGCTCTTGAGGTTACCATAGAAATGCTTCCCAAAAGGGTACATGACACATGAAATGGCCCATGTCAGCAAGTGGACATTCCCTGCTCGGTGGGAAGCAGCGGAACGTTTCACAAAGACAGTCTTTAGCGTGACTTCCTTCTCTACATCGCCCAGGGCAAGCCTGTGTCTGTTCATTGGCTCTGGTGGGAGCACAGTCTCACTAGATTAAACTCTGCTTTTGTAAATACCCTCTCAGCAGTACAGAGCACTTTCATTAAATCAATCAGAATCAGTCAGTTGTTCATTGATGAGGTTGTTAAGCATTTGCAAGTCAGCTTTCTCCAGCGTCTCTTGGGGGAGTCCTCACTCTCCCCATTGCAAGAAGAAATGTTTAGCCATCTCCTGTGAAGCATTGTGTCATTTTGGCACCTTGCAGCACTGCACAAATCTTGTTTGTTAGGAGGTGGTTTGGGTATGAAGTGGGATATATCACTAGTGAAGGTGTCAGAGTTGAAGATATGAACCCACCATTGCTTTTATATATTCAGGCAGAATCCTGGTGCCCGAGAGCTAGGATTTAGGGAAAACAGCTAAAAAATTGGGTGGCTTGCCCAGCTATGGCACTTTTAATTTTAGCTTTTTCTATTTTTTTTTTTTTCATCTGAAGTTCTCTTATTAGAATCAATTGGCAGCTGTATTTCTCCTCCTCCCCCTGCTTCCCACTGCTTTGTGAAGAAAAATGTGGCTCGTGTGGCTCTTAGGGATTGCGGGGAACAGCACAGTCAAGAAAATTCTTTGTACTTTTAAGAAGTAGGATGATGGCTCTTTTGCCCGAAGGTAAAACTCGGTTTGAGCAGTAGGGGGCATGGAGAGTGTTTGTAACCATAACTGCAGGCTGAAAAACTTATGTCTTGCTTCCTTCTACACCTTGTTCCAGAGGGCCAGAGGGGAGGTCGAAAGTCAGCTTCAAGTGAGCTGCATTGCTCTTTTCTAAATCTCCCAGCTCTTGGGGGTCTGACTTTTCAATGAGAAGTGGGCAGTGCTAGGATGAAACACCTACCTTTTTGTGAGTTACAATGTCATGTGCTTTAAAAGAACGATTCCTATAATTACAGCTATATCCAGATGTTATTCAGACATTTTAGCTTACTAGCCTGGAGTTCTGCAGCTCAGCCTGTGGTCTCAGGGGAGGCCAGTGCTTTAGGAGGAGGACTTGCACCCTCTCTTACCCTCCAGTTCTCTTCTCCAGCATTCTTTTGTACTCCTAATATTTGAATTGCTATTACCCCCAAACAGAGGCTTGTAAGAAAGGATTTTGGCACAAGAGGCTTCTGGCATATTGTTTCCTCCTTTGTACTCCCCAAAGCATGGGATCCCTTAATCTCCTGATTGATTTGGAGCCAGCCTCCCTGCTGCTGAGGGAGGGATGCGAAGCTTTTCTGCCATCATCCCTTTCAGATACGCTGCTGGAATGTGCCACTAATCACGAGGAAGAATTTCCCCTTCCTGCTGGCTGCTGCTCAATGCTCTTTGGTTTGCCCTGGGTTGTGCTTCTGACTGGTATCATTGAGGACTTCAAATTGGAGCTGCTCCTTCATTTCCTTGTGTCTGGAGGCAGTTTTGGAAATAATCCTGTTCTGCCTTGCTTCCATTATCTTGGTAAGGCCACTGGCATGGCCTGTAGTCTGTCACCAGTTTTTCTGCATCCAGAGCTCCTGGTTCTTCCCTTGTTTCTAAAACCACCTGAAACTCATTGCAAGATGGGAGGGGGTCACTGGAAGGTTCTGTACCTTCTTTTGCTTTGCTGATGGACCTTGATGGAGGTTGCTGGAGACACGGGTTCCTGACCCCGCGATACAACAATGCAACAGTATTTGTCGTATTTGTTTTCACTTCCTTTTTCTAGCCAAGAATCTGAGCTCCCAAGTTTACCCTCTATCCATTATTAAAAGGAAGGCAGAAAAGTTGTTTTAGACATGCACCTTGGTCACAAATATGCCTGTATCCCTTCATGAACTCAAGAGGAGAAATAACTCATAGAGGGCTGATACACTGCAATCAGATCCCTGACTTTTACCCATTTATGCCTTTGTCCTTGGAAGAAGTGTCACCTTCTGCCCATGGCTGCTGGCCCCAGGAAGCCTTGGTTGGGACTGTAAGCACTTATTTCAGGTCAATATGATAAGCACAACAGTTGGAAGTTTTTTAAAGATAAAAATTAATCTGAAATGCTGACTCCAGACACTGCCAGTAACATCACGCAGGCGTGAATGGTGGTCTGGGAAGCTGGCAGAGATGTGGTTCCTTACTCTTTCTCCAATAAACGTGGTCACCTAGGAGGAGAAACTCCATCAAAACCTCTGCCCAGTTTGTGGGGTTTACCCAAAATGCTCCTAGGGAATATTACAAGTATGTGTTAGTAATTTCACAATGGTTGGAGTAGTAAAACCATTTTTTGTCTAAATAAATGCTTCTGTGTGTAGTGTTGCATGTGAAAGTTATTAGGTGAGCAGCTACATTAAAGTCAGTCAAATTCAAATTCTCGAACATACCTTGAGTAGTGCTCTCGTGAGGGGGCATGGGATGATTGGGTATTTAAATTGCACAGCAACAGCATAGCTGCTTACAGTACCAAATGATGGTAATGAATTTTCAGTTATTCCTTGTTGCTTGTAAGTGATGAAACAAAATAGTAATCTGAGGCTTTTCTTCTTTCCTCTATATTCTATTTCAAGGAATAGGATCATTTCAATTGCAATAGAATTTGCTTACTCTTATATTAAATGCAGCTAACTAACATAATCTACTCCATGCTATACAAACCTTTTGACAGGGTTTCATTACTGCCTCATAATCAGTAAGATTTGCTATTTACTTGAGAGTGGGAACCAGAGTTTGCTTCTATTTGGCAGATTTTATTAAAATCTGAGGACTTTCAAGACCACAATAAATTAAGGGTGTATGCAGGGAATTTGTGCAAAGATACATAACCCTACATGTTATTAACTACTAATAAAACTTAATTAGTTACTTAATTACCTACTAATAAAACTTTTGGCTCTCCAAACTGCTTTTTCAGTGGTGGTCAGTTTGCATGGAGCTTCAGAGTTCAACCATAGCAAGGACTTTCAATGAGGAGTATAAAATTAGGGCACATTATGGAAAACCTCATTTTCTGAGCTGACCAGGGGTTTTGTGACACCTTCAGTGAAGCACATGTTATTTCTTATGCAGCCTTTCTGAGAAGTGAAATTCAGTGCTTCACATCTGCTTACAGCATTGTGTAAGATGAACTGACATTTCAGGTAAATGTTCGGAATAATTCCATAGTGGTCAGTGATCAATGGCAGAGAGTTTCAGCAAAGCATCTGCCCAGAGGTTTGAGACTTAGTGATCTGAAAGCCACTGTGCAGAACACGGCCTTGTTCTGAATAAATGTCAGGAGTGCAGATTGTGATGAGGGAACAGAAGATATTGCCTAGAATATCATGTAACTCTTCAGAGTTTTTCTTTACTTATTTATCCTGTAAATGTACACTTCAATTCCTGTCCAGTGTTGAGAATAAAAAAATTGCTTGAGGAAAATCTTGAGTGCAATTTTATTTCTCAGCTTTAGAATATGTGAAGCCTGTATATTTAAATAAGAAACTGTGTTTCATAAAGGTATATGGTTACTATACATTGGCAAATTATGTATGATTTCCTGTCCTGTGTCTGGCTTGATTTTTGTGTGTTAAACCTGCAGATTTTCTTATTTTATTAACTATTCAGAAAGAAAGCTCTTTGAATACAGAATTTCCAGTCTTTCAGGGGAACCCAAGAGTCTTACGTAAAATTGTTGTCTTTGTTGATGATGTTGCTTTCCAGGATTTGCAGAGAGAAGTCTCTTGTTTATCCTAACTCAAATTTAAACAAGTTTTTCCCAACAGTTATCTAACAGGAAGTGTTGGACCACTATGTCACAATGGCTGTCAGATGCTCTGTAAAGATAGTTACTCCCATATGCTTTGTTTACCCTGTAAATAAAATTCAGATATACCTTTGAAGTAATTGGCCACACTATATTAACTTTTTCTCCAGTAAAATGTAATGTTTTTGCCAGGTTCAGGGTAGGGGAGGGAGCAATAATGGGGGATAATGGGGAGAATGGAATTGATTATAGGTGGTATAAATTTCAGATGATGTAAAGTATCAGCTCTTTGCACAGGGAAACCAGTGATTAAAGACCTGGGTAGTTCTACACAATTGACTTATACTCTGGAGTAGTGTTCTCCAAATTACAAAACCAATCAAGCACCCTAATTGCCTTCATTCAAAACCAGTCACCAATTTGATTCTGTTACCAGCCAAATAAGACAGCATAAATCAGGCAGTGTGAGTGTCAGGGAATGCACAACTGGGACCCAGCCAAATCTTATATAAACCTAACAATAGTGTATTAAATACACGGCCAGGGGAGACTTGCAATTCTCACTTTGGAGCAGCATCTCCTTTAGGCTTTCTGTGATGTGGCAAGTGTAGGACTGAAAAGCTCCAGCTTTGAATGCCAACCCCAGATATGATGGTGTGGCTTTACAATGGCTGTGGTGTAAGCGAGGCTTGAACGGGGCCTTTACTTTGTAGTGTCTGCTTTTATTAGGATTTTTTTATAAAAGGCTCTAATGGGATTTACTTTGCTCCCATTGAATCAAACTGTTACTGACATTAGTGAGAGCAAGTTCAGACCCCAGTTAGCTTTTCACTGTTGTTGTAAAAGCATTTATTGGTTTCTTTTAGCTGAGTGGAGCGAATTCTTTTTTCATCTTCAACATGCATTCTCTTTGTCTGCTTTTGTGCGCATATTCTATTTCTGGGGGGAAAGAAATTCCTTACTTGAAAATCTCACCCCATTTCAGCATGCCTGTAAATGGGAAATGAAGCTGTATGACAACTTTTGGATCTTGAACATGCTGAATAACTATGGAAACAATTAAAGGTTGCACTGCCTGAGGAGTCTTTCCTTGGAAGGAGGGATGAACTTCTCTCTAGCTAACAGCAGGACAAAATACCCATTAAAAATTCTCCAAGGCAAATTTGACTGTCGGTTTAGGAGGTGCAGTCACAGATAGGCAGTGAAAGATCTTGTTGATCAAACAACAGGAGTTAAAAGCAAACAGTTTAAATAGATGCTTGAACCAGAAAAATAAATTTCTGCCACTGATGGGGCCACATAAGAAGCTTTGTAACAAATTTTGACCACTATACACAGGAATCTAATGTGAAATGTAAAGATTGATTTATCCAATCTGAAAAAAGTGTAAATTTAATAGAATTTAGAGAACTTCCAGGTCTTTCAAATGCGAACAAGAGGATGATGCAGAAAACTACCAAAATGACAGAATAAACTTGAAAAGGAGGTACAGAACATTTCACTGATACATGAAAAACCAGGAATGCTATGCTGAAGACTTGACCAATCTCTCTATATCTGCTAGTAATAAAGGTATTCCATAAAAATAAAGTAATACTTTTTGCAGAAAATATTGAACCTACGATATTTTACAGAGAAAACACATTGTGGTTATTATGACCAATACCTACTGCCTTTATGAAGATGCAAATACAAAAATAATTCATTCTTAGGTTTCAATATATAAATGTATTGTTAAAAAAATCCTGTGCTGGTGAATTGCATTACTCAGCTTTACAGGTGTGTAATAGTGTTTGTTTTCTGAGTTCTCTAATAGAGTACCTCTAAACTGGTGAACAGGATGCCAGATTCTAAAACAATGGCAAAGATTTACTGAAAGTGTCTGAAAAAATATATTTCCTGTTGCCGAATGTTTTCTGAAAGAGCTGGAAGATGCACTCTTTGACTTCCTTTGGCTGCTAAGTAGAGGCAAAACACACTGTTCTAAGATAAAGGATTGAAGATACAAGAAGACTTGCAGTTTCAAGTAAGCAAACATTGTCACAACCTGTGAATTCTGGTCAAGTTCGTGAAATTGCTGTATTGTATTCAAGGCTTCATATCTGTAGGTGTGTCATTTCTGAGCTCGGACAAGGGAGAGAAACAGTGTGGCATGCCTGTGTTGGACACAACTGTATATGCAGGACTTGGTCCAGGAGGAAGAAAGAAGTTATGCATGACTTAGTAGAGAAGTCAAAGGAAGGCCAATAATACTTTTTTAGGAAGGTCTGACCTAAGCAAAGACAACACTTGAGACTGTTTGGAAAATTAGAACAATTTCTTGGCTGTCTGTACAGTTGTTTCTCAATCTTGTGGGACTGCTTGTTGGCTGACAAAGAGATGAACTGAGAAAAGGATAACTAAAACTATGAGTAGGAGATAACCTTGTAGCCGTGGAAAGGGGTTTTAACCCTTTAAGTGCGGCGGAAATAAAATGCACAGTTACATGGTCATCTTTCATGATAGAGAGAGACAAGTTTATTCAGAAACACACTTGGTTTTATAGCATGACTTGCAATTCCAAGAGCAGAGAAAAGATGATTGGTTCAGAGAGAAGACACCCCATTCCCAGGGCCTGGTCACACACCACAACAGGTGTTCTATCTTTGTTATTAATTCCTTTTTATTTTGACCAAGATATCACCCTGGGAGAAATTCTCCCTAGCTTTGAGCTGGACCAGCTTATCTGCTGGGAACAGAGCTGAAAAGCTCCAGCCTGGAATATTTCTCAGGCTATAATTTTCTTACTTTCTCAATATGTGTCCCAACATAACCTCATGCTCTTAGCGGATGAATAGGAGGGAAATAGACCCACTGGAGCTTGGTGATGATTGGAGAATGTGCAGACAAGTGAGGTGCTACTTCTGTAAAGAAACATAGAACTGCTGAGCTGAAAGTGAGCTGAGGAAGGCAAGGAGGGAAACTGGAGCCTCTTTTCCCAAGAGTATGGCGAGTGCCTGCTCAGAAAACTCCTAGGCTGGAGCTGGCTCTGTTCAAATGCAAGTATCTCACTCCTGCAAGTTTCTCATCCAAAACCCAAAATGTACTGATCTAATGGGAGATCCTGGAAAAGAGCAGTGGAGTCTGATGAGCATGAAGAAGCCCTTCCCCCCACCAGCCCTCCCCTTTCATGTGCTGAGGGGAGTGTGGAGAATTTCTTCTGAAAAGTGGTATTGTAAGCTGGACAGAGGGAGGAATTGAGTGCATCTCCGCATGAAATCTAATTGCATAGTAAATACTTTTTCTTTCTCTTTTCGCTTGTACCCTTTCTTCTATTTTCTCTTCTCATGTCTTGATTTTCATTCCTTCATAGTCTTTCACTTCTCTTCCATTCTAATTTCATGTAATTTTGTCATTACTATCTCCTTTTGCTCAGATTTTGGAAATATTTATATATTTTTGCTAAATATACCAGTGCTGTAGTCTCTTTGCCTTTTTCCTCTAAATAACCACATTCTTGACCCAGTGTTCCACTCCCTGGCCTGAATTCTCCATCTACCCATGCTGAGGTGACTCCTTCCCTCGCCACATGCCCAGAGGTGTAGAGCACTCAGTCTTATGTGGGGTTTAAAGAAAAAGGCCATAGGTGCATTTATCCACTTCCTTCTTGCAGCAGGCGGCCAATTCTGTGGAGGCAAGGTTGCCACAAATAAGTCTGTGTCCTGCCAAACCCTGAGATGTCTCAAGCTACTCCTTTTTTTAGAGGAACAAACGTATGCAATGTATTGATCTTTCATACCCCTCAGAAAAATCTCTGTGTTTTTATGGTGAGTGGCCTGAAAGATCTGGTTTTGCAGGATGTGAACAAAGAACCCCAGATTTCAGTCTGCAGGCAGATGGACCTTTAAACAAAACTCCCTGCACAGCAGGGACATCTGTTACAATTTGTGATCCACAAACTATAAGGATATTCAAAATTCAACTATGGGGCTCAATCCTTAGCAAGACCCAGCAGGAGAAGTAAAAGGCAAAGTCTGTGTGCTGTGAGATTTGCTGAGAGCTGAAATAGTTCCTGCAGCAAACTGGAACTATGTGATTTTAACCTCATGTTGTCTGGAGCATTGTTTGGACATCTTTTCTTCCACTTCTTTGTCCTAGAAGACCTGACTAAGGAGTTGGGGACAGTGGCAAGTAGCTTGGTGGAGCAATTAGAGGGGTACTGTACATTAGGATGATATTTTTAGAAATAAATCCTTCCTGAAACAGTGCCAATGGCAATTTTTCATTCACTCTGTGGAAGCAGGAGCTAGCCCAGTTGTTTGCATTTGCATTTAACACCTTCTGCATCTTCTGTTGGGAGTTAAAGGGCACCAACAATTTTTTATCCCTGGTGTTGAGTGTTGGAGACTATAGAATTTTTTCTGAACTACTTTAAAAAAGGCTCATTAGCTGGTGAATGATCCACATTTACGAATAATAATAATTTTCTATTATGTACTGGGAAATAATTTATTTAATGCATCTTTTTCTTGACAATTTTCAGAGTTTTCTAGAAAAGCCATATGACTCTTTTCATTGCAGTGGTCATTTCTGATGGCACTGCTAGCATTTGTGCAGACATTACATGAGGTTTTAAAATGTTAATTACTGGTTTGGACTTTTTCCCCCATGAATGGTTAATAATAAGGGTCATTTAAGACAGGACTTAAGTACTTTGCCTTTTTTGTCACTCATTAAATGTGTATGCTTTTCTTTCTTCAACTTAATTGTTTCAAATACTACTTCAGCCAGATTCCTTGCAAACATTAAGTGAGGAATTCAAGGAGCTTTGCTTAGATGCTCACAGTGTGTTTTACTTGGACAGATAGGACAAACATGAAATTCATGGGACTATGTGGCTGGCACACCACATGCTATATTTTAAAAGAATTCTATCTTTAGCCTCCCTGTTCCTGATGCTTTTAGACGTGAATTAGTATTATGTTTATAGAAGTTCTGAACTAGTATCTGTGAATATTTAAAAAAAATAAATCCAGAAGGTGCAAATTTATAGGCAAGCAGAGCCAAAGCAATTTCTATTTCTTCTTTTGGCGAATATTTAGGAGAAATATTTAGATATTTTAAGTTCTGCTTGACAAGTTTCCCTTAATATCTGAGGTTCTTCTATCCCTAATTGCTGGTGTCACAGCTTTTCCACAATTGTGCTCCTGCCAGCAATGGCTTGGAAAAGCCGTCTGTAATCTAAAACTTTGTTTTGAAATTCATTTCACAGGGTATACCTGGCAAGAAGTCAAAGTGCTTCATTGTGTGATCTTTCCACTTTCTACACTACACAACATGCCTGTAGCTCTCCTAACTGTTCTTTCAGGGGTTGGCTCTCCCCACCTCCCAGATCTGTCTCCATGTGATCTGACCTTTCTCATTCTGGGGTAGAAATGTGGAAATACAGTGTGAATATTAATTTAGCAACTGAACTGTGTTCGCCAGAAACAACCATCTCTCTTAGCTACCAAAGGAAAAAAAATTGATTTAGCATCTGTTGGTATCAGACTGATGCTTCATTGTACCCCTTCAGAAGAAAAAGTAAAATAGTACATCTTCTAATCACTTCCTCCTGTTTCTCCCTACTTTGGGTAGGGTAACATTAATTAAAAGGAAGAAACTCGTGTTTTGTTTATAATACTCTCAGAATGACTCGGCCCTTTTCTGACCTTTAGGGAATATTCAATAGAAGAAATTTACTGTTTTTCACAGTGATCTATAGTAGTTTTTATCTATTGAATGGTTAATATTAGTTGAAGTGTCCCACGATTGTGCAGCTTTCATAATTACCTAATGTTATTTGTAGATATCATTAAGCAAGTATAGTGTTTCTCTCTTTGCATAACCAAGTCTGTGTGGAAGTGTTTCCAGCTGGTTCTCTGCCATTTTCAAAATTTCACCCATGTTTAGTTGCCTGTAGATTTCTTTTTTTTTCAGATTATCACCTTCTTTCTTAATGGATACTTGAAAACAAACACATTGCTCTTTGTAGACTTTAAATTGTACTCGTAAGAGGGAAAAACATGGATTGTACATTCATTGGGAAAGTTTTCAATTACTGAGTGGAAAGAGGGCTACCCCTGGGGGTTTTCATTTGCCAAGTTGCCATAATCTATCTTTTGCTTAGAAAATACTAAACCCATATAAGGTGTTAATAGAGTGTACTTACAAGACCATGTGAGCATCTTTTTCTTTGAAAATTTCTCTTTAAAACCCTTTTTATGTTGCTACTGCTCACTTTAGGACTTTAGCATAAATTCTCATTTCTCAGCTAACATCCGTGGTCAGTCTAACTAGGACATGCTTATGACTGTTTTGCTTCATATTTGATAATATTTAATATCAATAACAATATTTATTATTATTAAAATGCAAGGTCTACCTTAGAGAACTACTCTTCAACCAAGACATCCAAATTTTAGAAGTTGAAAATTCTCTTAAAAATGTTATAAATTCATGGATATCAATCTCAACATAACTCAGTGAACCCTGAAGAGGAAAGAAAGATAAATAAAAGCCAGTAAATTCTATATCGACTCTTAAAATCAGTGGAGATGCCTGTGCCTCTTATCAGAAACAATAACAGTAGATTTTTTCATGTCAGTCATTTGCTTACTGAGGCTTTGTTGGCTGTTATAAACCTCAAATTCTTTCATTGCCTCTTTAGTCTCGGACTTTAAATTGTTGTTTGTTTCCTGAGAGACAGATTATGAAGATAGAAGTTATCAGGTGAGGTTTCTACATATATTGGCTATAAACTATAAACTGCTAACCCTATTTAAAGAGAGAGAAGTGAAAAAAGTTTCACAAGAAGTGTGTGGAAATAAGAGAGGAATGGAAGAGTCATGAGGACAATGAAATGAATACCCAGGAATAGTCTGAAGGTGGTGATAATTGAAAATCTAGATGCTAGTTGCCTACTTACTTTGTCTGCAAATTCTTGAGCTTCTCTAGTCAAATGTAAGTGTTTAAATACAGATTACACAACCAATTCTTTCTGTTCTGTCATCTTTTTTTAATGCAAAAATGTAGGATTTAAAAAAAAAGATACAGTGGATGACTGACCTTTTAAAAAATTAGTCCTAATAGAAAGTAAATAGAAGTAGGAAGAACCAAGACAGTGAAATATTTCAGTCATTTGTTCCTGTTGTTGTCTTCTGCTTCCAGACCTCAGCTCCGCCAATATTTCCTCCAGGAAGTAAGAGACATAATGAATGTGTGTGTTTTTTCCAAAAATGAGTATATTAAAAGAAGAAGGTCAATAGGGCTCCTTGCAGTTTGCAACCCTGTTACCACAGAGGTAGCATTCTGCCAAGAACCTACAAACACTATTGACTTCCCTTAAGTTCAGAAATTTTGCATCATAGCTGTATTGATTGATTTATTTATTTTCAAGCAAGGAAAAGCAAAAGGGAGGGAAATGCATAATCTGATGCTCTGTTTTAGAGATTAGCATAGTGGAATTCTCATGTAAAGATCAAATGGGGCCATATGCACCCTCTGGTTTTGATTGCTGTATTACAGTGATCGATGCAGCAAGGCCATATCAGACCATTAAACATCTCTTGTTCCATGAGCCATTGTTAAATGCTTCAGAACAAGGTGCAAGATATACTATGCATAATAAGAGTAGAATATCCTACCCAGAGAGTATTAATCTTTCTAGCTTTCCTGTATAGCCTACATCATGAAGATTTATATCCTTTTAAAACAAACAACAAAGTCCCCCCCTTTCCTATCTAAGCCTCCATCTTTTTGTTCTTGTAAAGAAATAAAGTTTTTATCTTCAGCACAGGATCAATTCTGTTAGATATTTAAGTCTTTTAAATGAAAATCTTTTCTATGATTCTAGTACTGTAACAAATCCTCTGAGCTCCTGTAGACTTCTTCCTGCACTAACAGCTGTGCATATGCTTACGGTTCTTGGTGTAGTGGGACCTTGGCATCCAGAACAAAACTGACATCTGACATCCAGGGCCTGAATGACACTTCCTAAAGTTATCAAATTTTTGCAGATGAGTGGTTATCAGAATCTTGTCAAACTGTATGACTCTGATGTTAAAGAGACAGATAAACACTATATCGTCTCCTTCATCTAACAAATTTGCTATTCTTGGATCAGCTAGATGTGATCCATGAAATCGAACAATTTCTTAAAATTTATCTTACTAAATCTGAATTTTATTGTTTTTAGTATCTATATTCCTGTGTATTTTTTCTTGAATTTGAGGATAGAAGAAAATATTTACTTTTCTTTAGAGTAAAATTACCTGCTCCTTAAAAATATTTTTAAAACAAAAAATGGTTTTTCATCAACTAATTAAATGGTTTTGCATTAATTAATATTTTCTCTGGAGAGTTTTTTATGAATTACAATGTTTCTGAGTCAAATCAGAATTTTAAGCAGCAGCAAAAAAAAAAGCCCTTACGTAAGTTCTATCAATTTAATCTATCGAAGTTAACAATTCTTATTAGGAAAGTCAATATAGAAAATATGCCTTTTTCTGTATCATGGCCTAAGTAAAAGAGACCTGTAAAAAAGGTGGGTAACCTCAAATCTTGGTGTGACTAGCTTCCATTTGATATTTTTTATTTTCTTAAAAGATTGACAATGCCATCAAATATTTGAACAGTTTAAGTCTGACTATTCCATTGCACAGCAGTATCTGCAAACAGTTTGGGTATAATGACAGTCTGCAGCAGGTATTTCTAAAATTACCGGAGATAGGGACATAAATATATTTGTATTTTCTACAATATTTACGCTGTAGACTGTAATGGGTTTTCTTTTCCTGTGCTTTTATCCATTCACGTTACGTAAAATCTTAGGAGCAGACAGTTAAAAAAAAAGGATAATTACCCTTTCCTCCTAAATAAGTGTTTCTAGATATGTATTTTAAAACACATAAATTAAAAAGAATGTTTAAAATGTTGTAACAAGGTGTTTTTAATTTCAACATTTTCCCCTTATGTAATATAGCAATAGATGTATACACATAAATATATATAGCTAAATGAGATGAATGAAAGCTCTATTATGATGATTATGGTCCTCAAATTTACTTTCCTCATCTTTGCTTTTGTATGCCTTTAGCTTTCTTAAATCCACCAAATTCGTGGTCCTGCTTTCAGCTTCATTAAAGAATTAGTCTGCCATCACATTTAAGCAAAATTGGAAGCATCCTCTGTGTTGTTCTGCCTGTGTTGTTATTTATTCTACTTAATTACACATGTATATACGTGAATTACTAGAGGCCTTTCTGTGTCTTTTGTTTTGTTTGTTCCTGATCATACAAGCTTTCATACTCATTGTATACCTGAAAATTGACCACAAACTTGATTCAGTGATTAGATGACTGGTGATTAATTTGGGACTTTGCCGTTAAAATTTGCATGGACAAAAGATGTCACACGTTCTCCCAAAGGGTCCAAAAGAGAAAGTAGTAAGTCTGTTACAGAGGCCAGGAAAGAGCTGTGCAATGTTTAAGTCACATAAGAAGCCTGATTCAAAGGTAATGGTGATTTTTGAACTTCCAAATAGTAGTTTTCCTCTTTAGGTGAAAAAACGTCTTTTTATTCCAGATACTGTAGATGAGATTCCTTTCTTTTGCATCTATACCTATTAACTTACCCTCTATCTATGTAACCATTCACTAGCTACTGAAAGTTCCACTTAACTAATCATGAAGCTACTTATAGGTGATTGGAACTTTTAAAATATATTTCAAACTGAACAAATGATGTGCCTCCAAAAATATCTCTTGACAATCTTCAAAAGTATTCCCACGAGTCATTCTGAATTGTTCAGGTAGAATAGGGTAACTAATGTTGTAAGTTTCTGTACAAATCTTGCTATTCTTACCGTTTTTTCCTGTTTCTCCTGTAAAGTTATGGCACCCATACATGTCAGGAAACAAAAAATATGACTGAATATACGGTATGGGAAATTTTCCTGAAATGTATATTCTAAGGCCAGAGCTGCAGAGAGCTTATACTGACATAGAAACATGAGATTCAAAATATGCCTTTTAAAGGAATTTCAAGGGTATTAATTTTCTGTTATTTCTCTAGCATTTTTAGACCAGTGCCCTTACAGAGTTGTAAGAATTTCTGCTCATCTTCAGGCTTTGGAAATACAATCAACACATCTAAAAAGTCTTTGACTTGGGAAGCAGAGGTTTTAAGCCAATTGGGAACAGTGTGACAGGACAATATCTGTTTAACCTCAGAGCCTTCTGCTGTGGTTTGCAGGCATCTCCTCTCTTCTGCTCAGTCTCTGTTCATTTCTCATTTGATTCTTGCAGCCTGGACATGGCTGCTGTACTTATATTTTAAAATCTGGATTTTAACATTTTAACAAACATTTGGGAATATGAAAGGGGGCTCTGGTTACATCAGAGAGAAACACAAAAGTAGAGGTTTCCATCCCCCCCGTTTGCCTGTCAAGTTTATGATGTTGAAGTTCAATAGGAAGGATCTGAATCTTCTTCATCCCATTGAGCACTAGGGGGAAAAAATCCCTTAGGCTGAGTTGCACTGAGTTATTCCCCTAGCTGTCAGTGTTTCCTAAGTGGAGAAGTACAGCTCCACATGCCAGACTGTGAGGAGCTTCAGCTGGGTTTCCTCTCTTGAGGCTCAATGACTTCTCATATTTGAGCATCCTCCAACAAGATTCAAAAGATCTCTCCTTTCCACTTAGAGCTCCTCAACGTGTAGCATGTTGAGCTTATTTTTTCTCAGCAGTGTAATTTCATGAAAGCTGAAGATATTTCAAATCTGCCTGTATTTTTCTTACTGCAGTAACCTTTCTGAAATGTAAGTAATTGGCATTTTGTTGTGGTTATTTTGGTTTATCAATTCATGGAGTATAAAATGCCAATCTGAAACACTTGTGGCATGGCCAAAAGCAAGTCAGCTCTGTATCTTTAGCTGGTAAGAATAAAAGGAGTGGTTTATGGTTTGAAGAGAAAGTACTATAGTGGGGAGGCTGCTTATTTGCATTCACATTGATGCTTTATAATAAAAGTGTCTTTATATATTTAGAAGCATTTGACTGGTATTATATTTGCATACAGTAGACAGGGATCTGTTTGCTTATACTCATAGTTTCCTTTGAGGTCATGACTGGTCCCATTGTTCTGAATGCTGTGCAGACCAAAGCCAGAGAAGCTTTGCATGGTCAGATGTTCAGCATGAGTGCCTCGTGTGTACCTCATGGTGCTCCATTCCTTCAGATTCGCTAAGTGTTTCATTAACTTGATAGTACTTTTGTTTGTTTGCTGATGCCTGTGTCTCCTTCATACCGGTTTAGACTACAGATTGTCAATAATCTGCAGAATTAGTTGGATTTTAATAGCCTTTTTTTTTTTTTTTTTTTTTCCCAGAGGAATAAAAGTAAAACTCAGCAAATCTCATAAGCTCTGGTGCTTTAGCATACTACCTCTTAGGTATTTATATTGTGGGTTTTTTTGGGAATTTTAATGTAATTTTTCATTGAGATTTACTTATTTTTCATGAAATCTGTAACCTTGTATTGATGTATCCTGGAATACCAGTCCTCGCCACACTGAATTCATACTGGGAAGTTTACAGTCAACTTCCTGGTTATAATTTGCTCATCTCTTTTAATAAGTTAATAGTCTCTCTCTTCTCCAGTATGAGTGCCCAAAGCTGAAGGGGAGGAAAAGCAGCTTTTCTAGACAACTCTGTGGCCCTGTGTGCATGTTCCTCTGTTCTGTATTTGATACTCAACAGATATCTGAGGCGATTGAAATTGATTTGGAATACCCTGAGAGCTGGTCTTGAAAATTTCTTCTTATTTTCTTTTTCTCTTTGTAACTCATTCTGTTTTCTCTTTTATTTTTTGTCTCTCCTACTGAAGTCATGCAATTGTTAGACTGGCTGTTACATTTCTAATAGATCAGTTGAGTACTGGAAAAGACAGAGGATATTAGCCTTTTCACATTCAAATGTGTCATATACAATATATGTGGTTCCATGAATAATTAATTTGAGTGAAAGGCCTGTCGAAGTATGATTTCACTGAGTGAGAAATAGCTTTTCATTTCTGGATTTCTTGGCTATCCAGTTTGCTCCTTGTTTTTTAAAATGTTCATTGGGCATTTTCAGTCCAACAGAAACCATTGGCAAATCCTGATTCAAGTTGCAAAATTCATATTAGGTTTTAATTTTAATTTAAAAATATGATTTTGTCTGTTCTATTTATCTACCTTTTGCTTCATCCTCCTGTGTTCCCTTGCTTAGATCTTTAGGGCTATGTTGTCTTTAATGCCCCTCAGGTGATCAAACATGTTGGTGCTTAACAGATAATGAGAGTTCAGGCGTGATATTGAAAAATGAGCTATAATTTCCCCTATATTACTTAATTCCAAAAGAAATGGTGCTGAGTTTCAGATTGTTGTGCTGGAAATTATAACTCCATGGTCAGAGAAAGCAAGCTGTTTTATTGTCAGGGGAGCAGGAGCCTGTTCACCAATCAGCAGTAAAACAATTTATGGGAGGAGTATTTGTTTCTCCAGCAGAAAATAAAAACTGTTTGCAGGGTATTGTAGCTAATGACAGGAGGGATAAATCATGCACCTGCAGAACTCCTGGTATACAATAGATATAACATTATGGGAAGGAAATCATAGCTTTGATAAATGTCCTAATCCCACGGTGAGGCTTACAAAAGCATGCAAGCCCTTCCACAGGAGCTAGTGGGAGAATGGTACATTGCTTAGTTTTGTTGGATTTATAGAATTCTTCCCAGTGGCCAAACGTGTTTCATAAATGCACTGCATTCAGTAAAGTAAGCATTTTGTGTACATGAAGGCTTGTAATATGCATGTGATGCTGGAATCAACACTTGCCCTATTGCAGCCAAGGAAAGAAATTTGGCTTTTTATCATTTGGTTGAATTGTAAAAGTGATGTTGGGCTGTGGACATTTTTCAGTTGTTCATAAACATTTCTCTTCTCTGGTATCTCAGCCTGGATTGCAGTCACTGGTTAATGTTTCAGATTTCCTTAAATTGTCAGCCAGTTGTTACTCTTGGGATTGTCTAAAAAAAAGCTATGTATTTCAGATCTAGTGTGAAGAAAATGCATTTTATATCCAAGACAGTGGTTGACTTATTGTTCATGAAGTAATTCAACATACATGAAGTAAACAGATACATCAGAAAAAATGTTAAGATCCTGCAGAACATAATGAAAAATACCTTTGGGTACTGTAAAAGGGGAAGGAATTCAAGTGTTAATGAAATAATTATTTTTCTCCCCAACCTATCAAAAAATAATGAGTTTCACAATAGATGCTAGCAGTCTGTAAAAAGTCCCAACTTGGCACACAGGTAAATGCTAAAATCAGTCATTAATCTGTAAAGCTCCTGAAGTTGTGTTGCAGTTAGTCTTACACAGAAAAATAAGATGTAGGTATAAGTGGTTTGTTGACTTAAAGCAAAATTGATAGAAGATCACTGTGTACTTGGAAATGTGATCCTAAGGAAATACATTTATAACAATTTTTTTTTTCAATTTTTGCATCACCTTGTTTTGTTCTCTGGTTTACCAAGGGGATGCTATAAGTCCCAAATACTGCTGTGTATTTTGCAGAAAATTCCTTTAAGAGTGGCAACAGGCACATATGAAACAGGGATTCTTAGACCCAGTAAAAATATTACTCTGGAGATCTGTCAGTGATATATTTTGTATGTAATCAACAAATATCCTTAGTAATAGTGTTCACCAATAGACTCTGATCTAGAACAAATTCTTTGCCTCTGTGATTTATGTGCTTAACAGCTGCTGGTGGAAGAACATAGTTTTCTCCAGTCATTTTGTACAGATGGGCTGTACATGCATTCATAGGAATATGAGTGGTTTATTTTATGTGGGTGACTTCCTTAGAAATTAGAAGTATTCGGGTCATCTGTCAAAGGGTCTTAGCCGGTACTATCTTACCAGAATTTACTAGAAACACTCAGTTCATGCTCATCGTGGGTTAACACAATGCTTCAGTGCTTTAAACTGTAACCATGATGTTTTAAAAAAGGCTGAAATAAATTTAACAAATGCCAATGTGATTTATTTTCAGAAAATAATTACTTAATGACCTACCATTACAAGGCCATATTCAATGTCCTTCTGAGGTTGTTATGATTTAAATTTATGACAATACATTGACTAAATAATGTTCTGAACAGAAGAAACTTTGACATGGTCTTATTTGGAGTCAAGATATTCACTGTATTTAAAAGTAAATCAAAGGTTTAAACTAGACCAAAAAGAATCCCATCTAGCAGAAATACATTTTTATCCCAGTTTACTTTTTACAAACAAGGTAGCAAAGATAAACAAATAAAAAACATACGTTTTGGAAAGTCACCTTTCATTTTCCTTTCTGTGGAAGGCAAACATACAAATAAGTGGTCCAGAAGCATGAATGTCCCCATTCCCTGTGGCTTGGTACTACATTGGTAACAAAACCATTAGAGGCATCTCTTATGCATGCAAAATTCCTCTTCTAATTCTGGAGAAATTAGTTTGAAGTACAGGAGCATTTCTTGAGAGTCGTGGCCTTTGCACTGACTTTGCCTGCTGAGAATTTTTGGACAGGGGTGTGTGTACAGAAATTCACTGAAACCCAGTGGTCTCTTAGAGAACCACGAGGTAACAGCGACTTCGTGTGTTCCACACAGGCTGCCGAGATGTTTTAAGGTTTTAATCTGGATTACCACTGGCCTGTCTCCTATTACTAATTCTTTGCCCCTGGTGTGGATGCTATGGTGGCAGAAACCCAGCCTCTTCATGGCCTCTTCCTCAAGCTGTGAAGGCCTTCATTTTTTCAGCTCCTCTGCTCACTCTCCTGTAACTACAAGAGCAACATTTCATATTTTGCCCAGGAAAAAATGCTCTTGGGATTCAAGTAACAGTTAAAAGTACAACATGAATTACAGTGTTGTCACTGGAAATGACAGCAATTCTAACCAGAAAGTGTGAAAGCCACATATATTTTGTTTTCAAGGCATAATAACTCTGGGGGAAAATAATGAATGGCAAACTCTTTTTCCGGAATACATTCCTTGAGTTATTTGAGACCTATCCTAAAAAGTCTCTCCACTTAGCCTTCATACAGGGCTCCAGCTGTCAGTATTCCAGCTGTGCCTACCTGGGTCCCCTTCATCTGGCTGGCAGGGAGCCTGCCTGCCAAGCAAGGCTGTCCCACGGAAAGCATTCCTCTCTCACTTACTGGGCAGATGGGCTGCAGATCCTGACTTTTGGTGTGGTGTGGGCAAGCTCTGAGTGCTCTTGGATTCCCTGGATTCATGGAAACCTTTCGTGCATGCTGAGGTATGAAATACAGCCTCATCATTTCTCTGTGGTTTCAGTGAAATGCTATTTCTCCCAATTGATCCTGTTTTTCCAGGTAGAGCATATTCAGTTTCAATCCCATGTCTGGAAAAACAATGTTACGCTCAAATTTGGTCATGTCTCTGAAGATTTTTAGGGTTTTTTTAAAGGTTATGAGACAAATTTGATAAACTTGAAATCTGCAATGACCAAATATTAAAAACTCATTTCTTACTTAAACAGATGGAATCTGGTCCTGGACTGTAAAAGATTTGCAAGCTATAGCGAATGATTACATTGGGAAAAGTAGAAGCACAAAATTCCTCTTTTCTGCCATTAAAAAAAAACCTCAAACCCAATCTGCAATATCTTCTATGTTTAGTTTTCGCAACAACCCCAAGAGGAAAAAAAAAAAAAACAACCTTAACTCTTCAATTTCCCAAATCTTTAACATCTCTCAGATGGATTTTGTGATGAACTAACTTCAGATTTGGTTTGCCAGTTTTGTATTTTAAAAAACCCTGCAACATTTTAGCTCAGGCAATAATGTTCCAAGGAAGCTATTTTCATTTTTTACTTTAACAGGTTATAGGAAACCTTTGATTTCTGTGGGAACAGTAGTATTTTGTAAAGCATCCAGACTTTTAAGAGCATAGGACTGTGCTTTGCATCATGGCCTGATCCAAGTACAGGCATAGAGAGTTTCTGGAATCAGTATCTCTAGAATGGCACTTTCTCTCCTTGGCTTCTCCCGTCTTCTGTAATCATTTTAGCATCCAAAATGAGGTATGTCAAATCCCACGAAGGGATATGGGAAGACAGTGGATACCCTTTCAATCACAATTCCTTTCAGAAAAGAAAACCCCAGAAGATGCATCTGAAGACAGAACCATTCTATAATCAAAATCCAGGGGATGGAAAACAGCTCAAATTGTGTGGGCTAAGAAAAGAACATCATAGCTCTGTACAGTTGCTTTTAAAAGGTGAGGGAGGCTGAATTCAGATCATCCTGCTATTCAGAATTCATCCTACTTGTTTGTTGGTCTTAGTTTTGTTTTTCTGAAAGTTGATGTTAGTCAAGAGGTAGCATGGTGGAGAGCATTTGAGCCCCTCCCTTCTTTTGGAGCTCCAAAGCCAATAATAATCATAGCGTCTTGGCATGTTTGGCAGAAAAGTGTCTGATAGATGTACTAAACCTTGCATTTGACATGATGTAGAAATTCAGAAGTTAGCACATAGTTTTCCTGTTAGTTTACTGCATGGTAACACTGCAAAATGCAATGCAAAAGAGTGGAGATGGGTGTGATGACATGAAGACTAAGGCTGTGTCAGAACTATCAGCTTTGTTTAATGTCCTGTCAAAGGGTGTGCTTCATCCACACATGAATAGAAAGGAATGGTTGCTAGTTCTTACATCCACTATAAACTTCTTTAAAAAAATTGCCACCATTTAAAATGTGCACAGTGCTTTTATGATAAAAAAGTATTTATGTTCCATAAATACTGTGTTTATTTTTTTCACTGTTAGATTTCACACATCAGCTATTACAAGAAGTAAGAACCAAAAGCAGTTAAGCTCTAGAAGTACTAATAATACTAATAACACTTCCCACTTCACTCATGCTTATGTCCAAAAATGTTCAAATCTTTACAAACAGAAGGAAAAGGTTACTTTAAAATTTTTAAAGTAAGATTATCCATACTTATACATCAGAGAAATTAAGGCACAGGAAAAAGGAAAAAAGGTTACATTGTAAAATATGCTTAGACTCTTAAATTTTACTGATCTCAAATTTATATTGCGTTAGGCCTTTGGGGTATAAAGGTACTGGACTGACTTACTCAAGGAAAAGAAAATTCTCCCCTTACTTGATAACATTTCTTGTTTCTGGCATAACGTAGCAAGGAGGGCAAAAGGTTTTGTGGGTTTTTTTGGCTTAGTTTTGTGTTTGGTTATGGGTTTTGTTTGTTTTAATCTGATAATTTTCTGCAGAAGTTTTCTGAGGGAGGGTGGGTGGATTGTCCTAGAAGTGGCAGTGGTGGTCTGTCATTGACTGCCTAAGAGCTACAAATCAGACGTTAGGATTATGGGGAGAGGTGATTCTTTTTCTTGGCGGAATCAGTAGTCAAGGGGAAAGAGACACATTTCTAAATCCTGAGTAAAAACTCAAATGCACAAGACCTGCCAGTTTGTGGTGAGTTTGCTGGCCACCAGATGCCCATCCAGAGGTTCTTTTACTCCCCCTCCTCAACAGAACTGGGGTGGAAAATAAGGTGGAAAAGCTCGTGGGTCAAGATAAAGACAGGGTGATCATTTAGCAATTACCTTCACAGGCAAAACCAGACTCCACGTGGGACAAATAAATTACTACCAGTTAAAATAAGTTGGCATAGTGAGAAGGAAGGGGAAATTATGACAATACCCACCCCTTCTTCCCCCTGGCTTTTTCCCAGGCTCAGTTTCACTCTTCTGTTCCTGAGTCTGAGCCTGCTTCCCATGCCTGCAGGCACAAGGAGGTTGGATGTTCTCCCTCTCCTGCTCCTCATGTTCCTCCTCTGCTGTAGTGTAGGCCACAGTTCCTTCAGGACATCTCCACCTGCTCCAGAGTGGGTTTCTTCATAGATCCTGTCCCACACTTGCTCCTGGAGGGCTCTCCAGAGGCTAAGGAGAGCCTCCTCACTCTCCTCCTGCTCTCCCTCGAGTCCTCACAGTCAGGTTTCTCACTTTTTCCCTCAATCCCAGGCAGCGTTTTGCTCTTTTTAAAATCCATTTTCCCAGAGGCAGCACTGCCTTGGCTGCAGGGCTCAGCTGTGCCCTGAAGTGTGTGGGTGGCTGGGACTGGCTGTGAATGGCAGGGGCTGCCTTGCACTGCCAGCACTGGGCACCACTGTCCCCTTCCAGCTCTCCCACTTGGTCCAGTGACTTTTCCTCAGCTGCCTCTTCACTATGCTGAGAAGGCTGCAGAGATACGGAGTGTTTTGTTGAGCAGAGGACACCTTGAAATCAAATCATCAACTTTTGGAGTCCCTGGTCTCACATCCTTGCTCCCTGACCACTTGAGGGACCAAACTGTCCTGGGACTTTGTGGCTGGTGATGCAGAGATCTCTATTTTCTGGCAGACAAACCGCATTTCTTCACGATTTCAAAGCCAATTATCCTGTGTGTCTCCACTGACTTTTGTTTTGTTTTGCTATGTGTTTTGGGTTTTTTCTGGAGGTGATCCAGCAGCAAGAGAGCAGCTTTTATGGGTTCAGACATGGTGGTCCCTGACCAAGGCCATTCAGGGCAGAGGGGTCTCATCTCAGGAACCTCTCTCCCATGGCTCCCGGCCACCCTGAGGGGGAGTGGGGTCTCTGGGGTCTCACTTTGTGCCACTGCATCCTGAGAGATCTGCACGGGTGGGACAGTCTGTGCATCCTTGGTGCTCTGAATGCCTCACTGCTCCTAATGCACCCCGTGTGGGGTAGGAGCTGGATGGAGCAATAGAAATAGGGCAGAGGGGCTCAACTCTGTGCCTGGATTTAACACCGGGGCTGAACTGTGCCTCCAGCATGGGGACAGATCTGGGAGAGCATTCTGTGTGGCACACAAACAAAAGCCAGGCAGCAGTCAAAAGGCTGTCCAGCAACACAGGCAAGCTGTGCAAAAAACAGGCTCATTTTTGCTTCTATTCTCTCATAAGAGAACAGGTATTCTGTGCATCCGTGCAGTTCCAGTATCACATCTCTCCTTACTGTAGTGGAGCTCGCTGCCATTGTGAAAATAATCAGTTAACAATTATCACAGTTGTCAATGCACCTTTACATCCCATCAGCCACAAATACCTTCCACTGGTCCATACAGTGAAAACTCATCAGAAATAATAGGGAAAAGCAAAGTTATTATTAGGATAGAATAGCACAATGTTCACAGAATATTCGATGGGGGATCAGCTTCTCAAGAGAAGTTAATAAGCAGCCACACTTGAATATCTGATGTTTATGAAGGGGAGAAATGCACACAGAAAAGTATATTAGGGCTAAAAACCTACTTGATCTGGCCGAGACAAAAACTAGCCTTCATCTCTTATGTAGAAGCAAGTCTACCAGGGCCCAGAAAGAAAGATTTGTCTTTGAGGAGTGATCTGAAAGATAAGTAATACGTCAAAGGAAAGAAAATGCGGTTTCTGCTCCTTGGGGAAAGAGGGTAAAAAGGGAAAGAAAAAAAAGAAAAACCCCACATTGAAACTCTTCAGGTTTTTTGTTTTGTTTTTCTTTTTTTTTTTTTTCTTCCCTAGCTGTAGCTATAGCCTCTTTCCTTTGATTTGTCATGATTTAAATTCATACAAAAAGATTTATTTCAAATAAGCCCCTTTAACTGTAGGGGCAGATATTTTTTTTCCCCTAAAGCCTTTTGTAAGAACAAAGTAACCACTTGTCACACACAGTGACTAATGAGAGTTTAGTGTGGGTTTTAGTGTTCATTCATACTCTTTGTGTTCAGCTAGTCGTAAGTTAAATCTTTAGAAATCACACGGCAGGAATCCTTCTCTTAGGGGTGGGGGCGGGAGGCGAATCTGTCGAGATATTGAGAGCTGGTGAGCGGAAACTGCTCTTTTCAGGCTTCCTAATCGGCGGCACAGGAAATAAACATATGCAGGAAGTCGTTTGGCCTTTTCTTGAACTTAAAAGTTTATACAGCAATTGATAACTGAGGCAAACTTTGCGTACTTAAACTTCTGAAAATTAAATTAAATGAAGAGGGCATGTTCAGCCCATGCCAGCATGGTTTGTAGTTTCTGCAACCAGCTCATCTGAATAGAGTATTATAAATTGGAAAGACTACAGCATATATATTTTTGCAGCTAGAATGTGTCCTTGAAACCTTTTTGTATGTCTTCTCTGTGTCCTCTTTTCCTTCCCTTTCTCCGATTCTCTCCCAATGAAACTGAGCTGAAGCACTGAAATTAAACTGAAAGTCATGTTTATGAAGCTGTTTTCCGTGCTTCTACACCAGACTCTGCTCTTTCATTCTTTCCCTGACCTTGTCATTTATCTTGTAAGCACTTCAGGGTAAGGATGGTCTTGGATCATGAGAAACACCTTGTTTGATGGTGGCCCATATTGATATTTGGTTAATGCTACATGTATGATGTATAAAAGTTGTCTTTGAAAGGAGGGTAAAAATAAATGAAGTGTCATTCTTAAGTATAGCTTTTGAAATTGATAGCATCAATTTGCTAACAGGGACATTTATAAGCATTTCTAAGAAATATTATTTGTGTTCGTATTTCTCGAGCTTTCACTGTATAAACAAGGTCACCATAAATTTAATGCTCTAAAAATAATAGGTTTAGTTTTATAATAACTACAATTAGTTGGGGTAAATTTGCATGGGAAATTTAGAACACCTTTGCCAATAAAAAGAAAGCAAGCAAAACCTAAATGAAGAGCAGAATATGGAATAAAAAGTACATTTGCATGTCTTTGAAGACCAACCTAAATACCTGCTAAAAATGCAATTGCTCCTATGCATCTTCTACTCTTTTGAAAATTGATTTTTTTTGCTGCCCTAATAAACAACCCCTAACACTGCAGATGTTTATTAGGGATTTTTTTTTAATAAAACAAGGACTAGAAGCAGAAGGCTTTTAAAGTAAGCAATTAAAGTAAAATGAGAGAAGGACAGAAAGAATACATGTGGCTTTCAGATGAAATTATTGAATTAAAAAAAAAATTCAAGATTTTGGATTTTTTTTTCCTAAGTAATTAGAGCATCATGAAATTTTATGGTGTGCTTAGAAGGTTGCATATTTGATAAGCAGCTTTGTGATGGCTCAGCCTTAGCTAGCCACTAGATGGGATTTCAAGTCTCCAAGAAATAGATCTAAGCATTGGCACCAAACTGCCATTTACTGTAAAAGGGCCATAGCTGATCAGTTGTTCAATAAATGTCAATATAATAAAAAGATTTGGAAGTTTCTACAATTAATCTTGGGATTGTACCTTCTACACATTTTCAGAACACTGCCTTACTTCTATCACTTATCAATTGTCCATTTGATTTACATACCAGCCTGAAGTCTAATAACCATCAGTCTTCCTTTTGGGCATTACAGTGACATAGCTCTTTCACTGATATCTTTGATGGAATCAATTTTTTTGCTTTTCCCAGCTTCTTACAGGAAACATTCAAGTTAGTTCCAGACCTTGTGGTATTATATGTATGCACAATGATGATTTATAGCTGCATTTTTTGTATTCTACCCTAAAAGCTATTTTTACGTTGCATTTCTTTCTTTTTTGATAGTCCAGCTCCACAGTGAGAACGTACCAAAACAGTAAATCGAGAGTGACCATGAGCCCTGGCTTTAGCTCCCAGTGGAATAGCAGCCAACCTGCTTGGAATACATACACCTTTCCAAGAGCAAGCTTGCACTACCAGTCTCATGCTAGCTACACCTACTGTGCTGGACATCCTGCTGTAAGTAATGAAAACCTTTTCTGCAGTTACCTGAATGAGCTCTGTGGTTCCCTGTGAAGTGGAGGCACTCAGGGGCTGATGGTTCAGCACCCTTTTCAGTTTTTATGTCCCATGCCAGTCAGAACAGCTCACATGTACTAACCCTAACGCTGAAAAAAAAAAACATTAGAATGAGTCTTAGACACAAGCAAATGTGAAAGTTTTATGCCTCAGTACAAATTAATATATTTTTGTACATTTAGCATTCTTTTTCCTTGCATGAAATTATTGTTGTATGCCTGGGTTTTGGTGTCAGAAACATAGCCTGGAAAGCAGTATTACAGATGGCCTCATTTCTGTTTCTGGTGAGCCTGTAAGATGAATGAATTATTCTTTCTATTTCAGACATTTTAAATTGTGTGGATTAGTCAGAGAAGGAGAGCATCTCTTCTCATCATTAGATTTGTTTAGGCTCACTACTTTATCATTAATGTGATCAGTGGTGAACATACAGTCTTGTTGCTAAGCAAAGACTACTGGTCTTCTGTAATTGCATGAACTGGTGGCTAAAAAGAATGGGGAAGGGTGACTCAGTGTTGTGTGTTTTAATTTGACAGTCATGAAAGGGTCACAATTATAGGCTGATGGTGAGTTTTGTCATATTGGTATTGTTGACTGCTTATAGCAGAGCCCTTTCATTCATGTAGTTTCTGGTTTTGAAAGACCCCAGGAGGGTTAACAGGAGAAAAAAATCTCATTAGCGTAAGCAATCTTCCTTGCTTCTCCACTCCACACTTTGTTTTTTTAATGTTTGGATTTGAACTTGGCTTTTGACATTTGGTTATAGAACTTCTCAAAGGACATAGCGTCTTAACTTCCTGCTGTGTGTACGTGGTGAAATTTTGCCATCCTATAGTAAATTCCAGTAGGGAAATGGGAAAGTGCAGCTTTTGGTACAGAATGGAAATTGTGCCATGCAATCTTACTGCAAGATCCTTGTGATTTGATTTCGATTTGCTATCTTATACATCCCAACAGACTTCTGGCTGGAAGTTTGGGTTAGAAATTTTCTCAAAAGTTAACATGGTAACTGAAATAAAGGAGAGGAATAAATTTGTAAAATCTTACTTTTTTTTTCTGAGATGATGAGTTCTCAGAATAAATTAAACATCTCTATGGATTCTTCTGTTTGCTCACTTCCATTACAGTGTCATTGAAAATAAAAATTGTTTTGAAGAAATAAAAAGTATTTGGCATCAGAAGGGCATAGATATTTTCCTCGTTTAGAATGATGGCTCAAAAACGTCCCATGACAGCTTAATTTATCTTAAACAGTGGGTATTCAAATCATTAACTGCTCCTTAACTTTGATCATTTAGAATAAACACTATCCCCTCTGTGGCTCAAGCTTTGACTCTGCTTAGCAAAAAAGCATGCAAGAAGAATGCTGTACTTCCTGGAAGAGAGCCTAAAATTTGAATTGAAATTTCAATCTTCTCAAGCTACTTCCACAGTTCCTCTTTTCTTTTTTAAGACTAAAGTTGGAGGTAACCCCACTAGAAGTGTAGTACAATATTTGTATGTTGTACATATACAATCTGTACAATATTTATTTTCATTAGTATCCTAATATGTAGTCACTGGAAATGATACATCAGTCTGGAAGTTGATTTGTCTGATGGCTGGAAAGCAGAGATTTTAGAACATGCAGAATTGCATAAACCTGTTTGCAGATTGGTCGATCAGTCCTGCCCTCAGTATCCCTGGGTTCAAACATTTACAAAACTTGTCACATTTCTTGGTTCCAGCTCATCTGAGGAGCTCGTTTGCAGGGCTACTCAGCAGAGATGGGACAGATTCCTTAAGGTGGTAGTAAGAAGCTGTACCAGGTTAGCTGCCATTGCAGTGCCTACTGCTGTGATCACACACTTTTCCCATACCTTCCCTACTTCTGTATTCTCTGAGGGTGAGTCCATAGGCAGGGCCTGGGCAAAGCACTCCAGGAAATTCAACTGCTCCTGTCTGCAGCATCAAAGGAAGTTCAAGTTTCCAAGAAAAAAAAAAAAAAAGCCATAATATTTGGTTGGATATCTGTTTCATTGTATATGATAAAGTTAGAATTAGTCTGGTTCCTGTTTCTAATTTGGATTTGTTTAATCTGGGCTCAAACCAACCTTTTTATGGTAAATGACAACAATAAAACTGGATACGGGGGAGCTCCTTTATTCGTGAATCTTCCCAGTATTACATGCTCAACATGCTACTTTACTTCAGAGGATTTTATTTGCCCTCATCTGACACAGGTTCACCAGAACCAGCTGTAGACTGTAGAGCTGTATGAAGCTGTTTCTGCAAAACCTCCCACATGGAATATGTCTAGAGATCATTGCAGTTCCTTGACACTTTGGAGGCTAACAAACTTACAAGCGCTTTGCAAGTTCAAGGCAGACAAATGTCAGGGAGTTGGATCTGCCCTTGAAGTACTTAAAGATATTAGGCCCTGAAGACAGCACCAGGAGAAAAGCTTTGGATTTCTCTTCTGTTTGGAGAAAGGCTGAAGGAGACAAAAAAAGATTCATTTTAATTGGGCCAAATGTAACAAAAAAAAAATCAATTCTCTAATTCTCTCTCTTTTTTTTTTTTTAAATCTAAATGAAAGAAAAAAATATCTTACAAAGTGCAGTGTTAAGAGACCCTTATGACTCTGGCTGGTCCTGAGTATGTCAGAGCCAAAGGTGGGGTTTTTATTTTGTTTTATCAGAGAGAACTCTTGGCATCTCTCTTCCATAGCTCTGCAATCATTGATTAAAAGCAGGCTTTCCATCCTAGGAAAGAAAAGAACAGGAAGTTTGTTTAAACAGGGTAATTTTTCAGCTCTTGAGTTATCTAAGGGAAAAACACACTGCTTATCATCCCAGTCAACAGTGCAATGCAGTTTTTGAACAAACAAGAAGGTGCTAATTTCTAGCTATACTGGGAAGCAGGATACCCTGCAGGATCTGTGTATACTAATATAAATGATAATGTGGTAGATGATCCTTACATAGTAAATGATTTTTGATATTAGGGGCTTGAAATTCTCCTGGCATTCACATTCAGAGGCTTGCAGCCGGAAAAATACAGCATGTAGTGCTCAGAATAGGAGAAGACACCTAGTCATCTAACATGCTTTTCTCTTGAACTTTCTTCACACAGGAAGATAAAAAATAGACAAAGTAATTCTGATTTTCCCCACTGGGCAAGATAGGAACCTTTGAGTGATAGTGTCCTTTGAGCACTTTCATATCTTCATGGGTAGGTTTCCTACCCATGCTTTTTTAAAAGTCTCAAAGACTCACTTCATTTCCCTTTCTCCACATTATGCTGGAAGGATGATAGAATTTCACAGATCTTCAGAAATCCTGTCCATTGAATTATGTCTAACAAATGAAGTATTTAGACTGTACTGTTGCTTTTTAAAAAAAGAAACATCTGTAAAGTGAACAAACAAAAACAGATCTCATCAGCTTTGAGTATTCCAGCTGAACTTGTACGGGAGTCTTTTACACCTTTCTTGGATATTCAGTTTCAGGTACCTGCCATGCTCACCTTTGTAAAAGTCAGTCCTTACTTATGAAGGAATTTGGCCATGTGATACTCTCTGATGAAGCAGACAGAACTGTTACAGAAAGTGTTTTCAAACCTGCAGGGTTTGAAACCTTTGTTGTATGCCCATGGGATGATGAATTTAGTTGTGTGTATTATTTTTTCCATGTGCATACGTCTCTGCAGTATGTGAAATGCCTTTGAAATCCTCATATAGATACCCAACCCAGCATATGTAAGACTTTCAGCTAGAATCTATTCTACACTCTAACAAGATTTGGTCATGCTCCACTTGATCAGTGACAGCCTTCAAAGCATGATTGGTTAAATCTGTAGAGTTATTATTTGGAGCTCTACACATAATGTTTACAAGCTGTTACATCTGAGATGTCATATATGGATCAGACAATCAGTTTTCTTAGCAGTCCCCATTCCAACAGCCTGTCCCCAGACTTCTTTCTATGGCTTCTTTAAATGCGTGATTGCTTCTGAAATTATGCTGTTAGTTGGGATGTGAGAAGCAGAATTAAAAAAAAATGTGAGGCAGAGTGCTATGACGCACCACAGGCATTCTTTCACTCACTTCTCCGAGCCCTAGTAGGATCTCAAATCTTTAATCTTAGAAATCTAGACCCAGTAGAAGGAGCTGTGGCTCCTTTTACACATTTCCGCTGACAAACCTTGGATAGAAAAGCAGAAAGGGAGCAAGGCTGCCACTGTGGACAAGTCTAATGGAAGGGCTTACTCACTGTCAGCATGACTATGCAGAGTCCATCGGAAAAATTTCCAGTTGCAGGTAGGTAAGCCTCATTGCTGATGACAGAACTGCCGGACTGCAGCATTGCACAGCTGTAATGCTTTATGTAAACTGACTGTTCTGATCATTACCACACAAATTGGATTACCATCTGTAGTGAGCTCTCAGTGATTGACTGTTTTAACAACTTATTTTGTATACATTTATAAAATTAGAAAACCTGCCATTTTTATGGGATTAGATAATACAATGTTTAGGGACCACCTGGGGGTGTGAGATACAATTATCAATTTGTATATATACCTATATAATGGCTAAATTATTAGTTTTAAGTATATATATATATAATTTATATATATATATGCACTTAAAACTTTATACAAACATATATATATAATGCAGATCAAGCTTTTGGCTAAAATCTTTGCAGAATGATGTAGGAAAGTTCTCAGTGCAGGGCTGGAGTTGATTATCAATCTCTAGTTTTCTGATGTGATCCTGTTCTCTGAAATGTAAACCTAATTAGGGAACACATTTTTTTTAAGTGAAATAGCCTACTCAAGTTGGTTCTATAACACCACAATAAGACTGACAGAAGCAATTTACTGATGCATAGCAAATTCACAAGATAGACCATAAATGATGTGACCATACATTATAATGCAAAGATAATGTTTTAAGAAGCATCTTTCTTTAAATTCAGGAAGTATGCAATACACAGTGCAGGTGTCCTATTCAGAACAGACCTTTATTTCTCTAGCAATATAAGTAGAACAGATCAGCAATCAAGTTTGGTTTGTGTTTTTTTTTAATACAAAGATCTTTCCAGTGAGTAATTCTTTTGCCCCTCTCCTTAGAGAAAGAGACAATGCTAAGAGTGAAATGCTTATGCAGTATAATCCTGTCATCACTAATTTCTGAGATATCTGTTTAAACAAAAGCTGTCACTTTCTGATCTGACTTGAGCCTCCTGCCTGATTCATTTTGTAATGTCACGAACAGTGGATTGTGGATTCGTGGAGTAGAGCTGGTCTGATTAGAGAGGAAGAAACTTCTTTATACACATGCACATCCTTATAATCAGCAATGATAGAAAAGGAAATAAATAGTACAGTAGGCATGAATTGGAAGTGTGTCTCTAAGAACCTCTCAATTACACTTGAAGTTCTGAAGTCTTGGCTCTCTCTGTCCTTAGTGTTAACCCTTTCTTACCTTCATGGGCCTTTCATGTGAGATTGCTCCCTACTATTCTCTAGACAGTATTTCTTTCATGCTACTGGCCCTTGTCATTGTAATGGCCACAAATTAAAAAAAGTGGAAATGAGGCCAAGAAATTATACACTGTTGAAGGATCATTGAAAGAAATATCTGGCAGATGTCACTTTGGCCACAGTCTTACAGTATATAAAGTGTAAAGGATGTGTTTTGATCTTCTAAAGTTGGTTACATCCCCAGCTTTCCCCCATTAGTTAATCTGGGGAAAGATCAAGCACTGGCTGGAAAGAAGTAGGAAAGAAAGTTCCCAACCAGAAGTAAAAGTTACATGTATCACGAGAAGCTATTTTATGTAGTTGCTGACATTTTCCATTTGAAATTCTGAAAGAACAAGTGAGAGTGTAAAATGAAGAGGCAGTAATTAAAGTGGGAATTAAAAGGATGACATCTCCATTGCTAGGTATCAGTTGTTCTATAAGAGAGAAGCTGTGCCAGTTAGGAGAAAAATAATGAAGGATTGTGGAGAAAAATATTTTTAACTGATGTTGTAGCTATCAGGTGCAATGAGTAACTTAGTGATCAGCTGCAAATCCATATGCTAACTGCTGACATAAATGATTTATTCTGTTTATCTATTACCTCCATCTACAGGAACAGAGCCTCAAAAACATGAACTTATTAGGTCACAAACGTAAAACACATTTTCACTGTGGCTTGGCTTCTTTGGAGAAGAGAGGGTGGAAATTTCAAACCCCCAAACAAATATGTCTCTTAATTAACTTTTCTCACCATCTGTGCTTACTTATAGCTGAGGCAAGCAGTACCAGTGACTTGTGAGATTGCTTTCAATGCTGCCTCTTTAGGCCAGCTTTTCAAAGCAGCAATCACATGCAGTTAATTCTGATCAGATCAGCTTATCAGCTCAGTTCATTGTAGTACTTTCATAATAATTCGTGTGTGACAGTCCATTAGAACTTGGCCAAGCCTTGAAAAAAAAAATCACAAAATCCACCAATGTGTTTTACATTCAGCCTGTGAGTTAACCAGCATATTTGTTTTGTGTATTAAGCTTTGAAACGGAACTTTAGTGAAGGGTTGTGGGGAAAAGTCACTAGCAATAAAGAACTCTAGCCAAAGTAGTTTATTGTATTTTACCTCAAAGAGTAGTTTTATTCCAAAATGTGTACACGATGCTGTAATAATTGTGTTACAAGCTGCCTGTGGCTCTGCTTGGCTCCTGCAAAGGGACAGTGCTGTGGGTGCTGCCTGCCAGATCTGAGGAGTGTGTGAAAAGCCACTGCCCACGCGTGGTTCGGGTGAGCCAAGGGAGTTTTTCCTTCCTGGAGTACTTTTGGTGGATGGCAATTGCAATCTGAAGTTGAACGCGCTGCTCCAACAGGGCAGTGCCTCTCAGAGGGGAGGGAGAGCACTGATAACACCAAACCTTTCAACTGACTCGCAACAAATATTTTTTCAGAAAGTCTGGAGAAATGCAGAAATTCCACATAATTGCATTTAGAGATGTTTGGTTTTAGAATTCTGATTTTTGTGCGTAAATGTTGTTTTAATGTTATTTTTTCTAGTATCCTCTACTCATTTACACATCACACATATTATATTTTCTCATTGTTTCTCTTAATGTTAACGGATTAAATTAAGAATTTTGTAGATTAATGTTTGTTGATGCCTTTTATTGATTTGTTCCCTGTGTGTTACTTAACAGGAAAAAAATCAAATTTTCTGCAAAAAGCACAGGACAAAATATATTTTTTTTCCTCAGCAATTAACACTAACAAGATTGGAAAAAAAATCCCCTGTATATAACTAGTGCCCTTATTTTCAAGAAGAACGATTTCTTCATGGGTAGTATAATTGAGATCTTTGAAATTACTAGAAGTACCTATATATATGCACAGCACTTATTTATTGGTAAAATAACTATTGTTGGAAAGTTTCTCATCACCTTCAAATGCTAATAAATTCAACTGTTTTGGAGACGGGAACTTTTTGTTTATAAACAGACTCCATGGGAATTTTCTTGCTGATTCTACATTTTTTATTCTTGTCTACTGAAGTGGAAGAAGACACAGAAAGATGGTATTTTTAATTGACTTTAAAAACCCAAACCAGATGCTGCTTTTTTCTTCCTTTTCTTTTTTTTTTTTTAAAGAGAAGAAAATTCCCTAAGTTTAGACTGTAAAATAGGCTTGTAGGAGGCAGTAAATACAGATCTTAGTAAATGTCTGTAATTTATAGCTACAGATATATATCTACCTATACATATCCCTATATGCATTTCTGTCTGTATTCATGAATGTATGCCTATATATATGTATATACATGACCCAGTGTTTGTTTTGGTTTTCTGCTTTAATTTAGCAAATAGGAGGTGTATGGTTCTAATTTAGCTTCTCCATCTCATTTTCAGTAAGCCAGACAGGTTGTCTTTAGGATTTGTTAGTTAAGGTGATGAGTTCCTTCAGGCTCCAGAGAAAATCCTGGTATTAGGGCTTGACAGTAGATGCTACAAACTGCCAACCTGTCACATGTTTGGAGACACCTGACACTTTTTGAAAGATTGATTATTGCAAAAGGCCAGCAACAGTGTTGCTTTCATTTTAAATAATTAACATGCTCAGGCAACTTCCTTGTATTGCAGCCGGCAAGGGTGAAGAGTTTTTGTCTAGTCTGAGCAAATACTACTACAAATAATTTTGCTGATGGACTCTTTCTCTTGTCTCTTAATTTTAATTGGAATTATTGATTTAATATAAACCCACCCAATTTAGTAAAGGCACAAAGGAGGAAATTTTCCTTTTGCATTTAGACCTATCTCCTTGCCTTGAGGATTTATTTACACCAGGGATGCTATCAACAGCACTGTCAACAGTGACTTCTGTTTACAAAGGGACATGGAAGAAATGCATGTCTGTGGGAAATATTGATTTGTCAAAATTGAAATGTTCTTTTGATGACATTTCAGGTTTTTTTACCCTTGACAAATTTCAAATATGCTTTACTGTAAACCCAAATGCTGACCAAAGGTCATTTGTCCCTTGCTTATTTCTGACATGTATTCCACCAATGATTTAAACACTCTGTTGAGGGCACATGAGCTAAAAAAGTTCAAAATCCTAGAGTTCCTTGCATGACCATGCTTAATTTGTTAAGCAATCTAAATTTTTATCTTTGTCACCTTTGTTGAAATGTTTGCTCTTGCTTTTATTAGCTGGGTTTCTTCTAAAAGACACACCTGAGAGACATTGTGATCTATGTGTCTGTCTTGGGCAAGTTTTTCATTAATTTCTCTGCTTTTGTCCAGTTTTGAGGTTTCTGTGGGAGAACTCCATTTTGAGGAGACTGAAGGCGTTGTATGGAAGGCAGCACTCTTGAAGGAGGGAGCTGGAGTTTTTGAGAGGAAAAACAGAGTTCCACAAAATAAATGGCTTTATTTATTTCTGAAATCCAGGGAACAAATCACAGTGCTGTGTTGACTTTTTCCATGATAAGGACTCTATTGACCTCAGATTTGTATCAAAAATACTATAAAAGAAAGTCCCTATCCCAAGGCATGTAACTAGATGAGACAGAAAATAGGAAGGGAAGCAGTGACACTGAAGGGGATCCCACCCAAGGTCCTGCAGCTGTTGGAGGAAAAGAATGGCAGTAAGCTTTGGTTTTCACTCATTCCAGGTTTGTACCTTATCTGTCAAACCAGGCTCTTTCCTGTATTTTTTCCAAGTGTATAACTAGGCAGTGTTTGCTTTTGTTCTAAAACCTGGAACTATAAGGTGATGGAGGTGTTTTAGTGAAGCACAAAAGTTCTAGCTGAAAGCAGGTATGGTTAGTCATGTTCCTTGCTTTCCACCAGTGTCTCTCTTCTGTGTTGTATCAAGTTCTCATTAAGGATATCAAATACAGATATTGGTGCTTTTGGGAATAGAGACTTACTTCCTGCAAGGGCATCTCCCCTCAAGGCATCACTCCTTTGTTTCCTTTTTTTCTGCTTTTATTTTATTTGGGGGCTGTCAATATTTTAATATAGTTTTCCATGGCATTTACCTTTTTAGCTGTAAAATGGACTGCCTGAATTCTATCAAATAAACTGACTACCTTTAGGTTTCACAAGGAACAGAATATTTTTCCATTTATGTACAAATACCTCTCTTCCTTGGGTATACAGTCAGTTTCCGTGCAAGAGGAAAAATAATTCTAAGGTTCCGGAAATATTACAAAGGTCTTCGCAGAGATTCTCCACAGTATTTTCACCTTTCATGCTTTTTTCTCATCTTCTTGAGCATTAGCCCTCTGGCATGGTCAGGTGCTAGGAATTTCCTGGCACCAAAGGCAAACGCTCTACTGAAGTTCTGTCCTTTTGCCCTGGTGACCTGTCCCTGGATGCCTGCCAGCATGGCTTGCTCTGCTGATACTAGAGCTGCTGCAAATCTCTCTGCCAGCTGCTTGCAGTCAGGGAGAGCAAAACTCAGCCTTTATGTTAAGCATGGTCACAAAATCTTTATGGTTGGACTCTGTCTTAAAGGTCTTTCCCAACCTAAATGATACCATGATACAATATCAAGGTTGTCAGGAATTCCAGCATCTTCACTTCTGCTCTGTGCTACGTTCTCCTACTGCATCTCTGTGTGGTCTTGGAAAAGCCATGTGGTTTTATTTGTTCCCCCATCCTACTTTATTTCTTTGTTTGCATCATGCAAATGAGAACGTTTGCTCACAAACACTTAGATGTGTCATTGAGCTTTTTTCTTTCTGTATTGTCAATGATTTATTGGAAAAGTAGGATCTTTTCAACTTTTAGAAAGCACCTCAATTTTTGCTTTGTTATCAGGGCAGTCTCTCTTTGAAGACTTCATTTTCTTCAGAAGCTGCACTTGTAGAAATCCTCATATTGTATACAGCTGGGTGAAAGGTTGGATTGAGTTGTTTTCCTGCCAAACTATAAAGTGATTTTCTTTTTAAATCTTTCTTTCCATTTGGCTGCTACTTAATGTCTTTTGTCTGCTTAAGGAGGACAGGTGCAATTATTCACCTCTGAGTCCTGGGAAAGAAATAGTAATTCAGCATGGTCTCTTAGAAAGGAATGTAATTCACTGCCCCACATACGGTACATTATGCAAGACAAACAGAACTGAGAAAGCTGTAGCATTGTAAAGGAGAGCATATGATGAACAATGGCTGATACCAAGTCAAGCTGTTTATCTTAATATTTTGTTTGGGAGTTGGAAAGTAAAAGAATGAATTATATATTGAAGCTTGATAGAATTTTCTTTTCAGCCTTTTAAAAATCTCCTGGCATTGCTATGGGAGGAAAAGGATGTGTTAGCATTCTCCAACTAGTTCATTAGGATGTAGATTTTAAAGCAGTGATAGTAGATACATCATTACTTAGATAATTTAATATTTTTTTCTTTCATCGTGATGAAAATAGGGACCAAGATTTCAGAAATGTAGCTCAGAATCTGTTTCTGAAGAGTGAAAGTTCTCACCATTTCCTTAAAGAGCAAACCTGTCTGCCACTGAGTTAAGATACTCAGGCTACATAGGGGTTTCTGCTAGAGTGAATATATTCAATAGATAATTATAACTTCATGGTAGAAGAGCTCTGTTTACAGAACAAAATTCTGCATTGGGTAAAAAACCAGTTTCTAGCTGTGGTCATGTAGAACTGCAGAGCAACTTTGTCCCACCATACTTGTTAAGTGAGAATTACACATAATGAACAGATTTATTTTAAAGATATTTATTAAAAAAACCAAAAAACCCACCTGTGAGGCAAATAAGTCGGTTTGCCTCTTGTGTGTATCATAGTAAAGTTTTTTCACTTCAGTCCCTATTTTTACTTTCTGAGGTCTGGTGTGATGTTAAAGGGATATTGTTGTGTAATTTTGAACAGACTTCTTTTTGCTCCTCATAGTCAAAAAAGTCAGATGCACTTATTCATCAAATCTTTTCCTTTCGTGAAATGCAAGATAATGATCTATGAAATAGATATCAGTCTCTTCTGGCAGTTAAATGTTCATCTTCCCCACTCCCTCCTGCATGCTCAGTTACATCAGGAGCAGAGACATAAACTTGATGCTTTCTAGTAGAGGGTGTCTGAAGCAGAAGTTTGGTCATTTTGACTTTTCTGAAATGTAAAATTGAGTAATTTTGTGATTCTCTGCCACGACCTTTTTTGGTCCCCTTCCACACACCCCTCTATACCTCTTCCCCCCCATCCCCACCTCCCCCCCCTTTTTTTTTTTTTACCAGAGGCGTTAATTCAAGGTAAAAGGGGCAATAGAAAGAGGATGAGCATTCAATTTGTTGTTCTTGCGGCCAAGTGTGGTACAACAGGCAAACTGACTATGGAAACTGTATCTGCTTACAGTAAGATGTATAATCCCCTTCAGAGAAAATACAGGTTGCTGTGTAGATGTAAAAAAAATCTCAGAATTTGGGAATAAAAGGCTATGCTGTTGTTTCAGGACTGAGTGTACCACATAGCAACTACTTTGTTTTCCTTGAAACGTTAGTGAAGCAGAAAACGAAAAAAAAAAAAAATCACATAACATTAATAAAAGAAAGCTAAGCATGTTAGTGCTTTTGTGATGGCTTCAAGTTATATGGCTTCATGAATAACTGCTTTTTAAAGGGCAACCAGCATTGAAATCTTGTTAACTGACTAAAAATAAATTAAATTATTTGAATGACTACAACCAATTTTGATGTTTTATGGTAAGATGTTCCATGTGAATAAACACCTTTTTCTAGTCTTGTTAACCTCATAAGGGGTGTCTGTTCTGGTGGTGGTCCCTCTGGATAGAGTATCTGGCATGGTTGAAAATATTTTTCCTTATTTAAGACCAATAAAAACAGGTGTGTGGCAGGAGGAAGTGTAAAGATTCTTTTCCTTTGTAAAAGGAATAATAAACCTATGCAGAAAGAAAAATGCCAATCAAATTATGTTTTGGGGAAAATAGTTAAACTGTCTGTAAACAAAATGTCAAATACAAAGGAGGAGGGAAAAAACCTAAATATAATCACTTTCAGCAGAAGTGAACTTACGTTGTTAGCTATAACATTCTTAAGGACTTCTCCATGTTTAAATTTGTCCTAAAAAACCCTGCCCCTCGTTTGCCAAAACTGTCCAAGAAAACCCAAGACCCAACAGAGATGACATTCCCACCCAATGAATGCTTTTTAAACCAACCCTATACATTTTTAGCAGTCATATGTCTGGAAGAATAAAACCATCTAATTTTACTACATCCAAAATGAAAATACTTCATTCTGTTTTAAATGACAGTGAATAAAATGGAATTAAAAAGCAGATGTAAACAAGGCTAGTAATTACAAAGTATTAGTTGCTGGTCCAAACAGGGAACTGGAGGAGAAACTTGAGAGTCATTCTGTGCAAATTACATATTGTAAGGAGAAGCTTTTTTCTTGCTTTATACAATTCTTAAATTTCACGAGGAAGGGAAGGTTTCTTCAATGAAGTCTCTAGCTACAGTGATATTCAGTGATGGTATTGGTATCAGCAGATTTGCAGCTGAGTGTGAGACTCCTTGCTGATATATTGGACATTTATAATGCAGATTCCAGTCTCTGTTGCCATGCAGAATGTCTCCCACAGATATTTCCCTTTTGCTTTTCCCTCTCCAAAAGCCCCAAAACATACACTTTCAGTTTCTGTCTGTAGAATACAATTTGCCAAGCTCTCACATGATCACAGGTGATGAAGTCCCACCGGCCTCGACCAAGACATTCCTGTTTGTATTCACTGATGATCAAAAGTAGATAGAAGGTGTTTCATGCCAACATGGACTTCTTTGTCTTTGTATGTTTATTATCTATTGTATCAATACACTGAAACAAACCTGGCTCAGGTGGTTCTAAAGAGGCAAAATGGCTCTGAGGTTTGTCCTGACCCTGTGCTTTGACCACATGTATACATACTGTTCTTTTCTGTCCTCATCTGGGTTTTCTTGAGATCATGGGAGAAAGGAAAATACCTTTTCCACATCAGGCAGAGATATTTTTGTTTTGCTTCCCGCTATTTTCTTTGTTATGTTTTGTTCTTTCACAAGTGAAAGAATCCCCTACCTACCTGTGGGGATTTTAAGAAAATAATCCTTTAATATAGAAGTGTTTAGGTTCTCATTAAGGGGTGAACATAACATCGATTTCCTGTACCCTCACCCAAAATCCAATTGCAAACTGTGGTGACTGGAGATAAGTCTGCCCACTTGGTTTAGTGCTGTTTTACTGGTTTAATTAGGCTTTGGGTTTAAGGTGTTTCATGAGAAGAAAAGGGTTTCTCAGTAGCTGGGTTAAAAAGGCAGAGAGAAATAACAGCTGTAAGGGCACTTTCCCATGTACTTGAGCATGATTAAATGTAGCAGGGGGTTCTTCCTTCACTGAGTAAATTACCTTTGTCCCACGTGTATATTGATATAAACTTTAAACATTTGCCTTTGCAATATATCTCAGGCTGCTTCTCTTGCTGCTCAGGGTCAAGAGAGAAATTCATGAATACTGACAGGAAATCTCTCTCTAAGTATAAGGAATAGGTGTACAGTTTCTCAGATAAACAGAAGATTCAGATTGTCATATTCTTTGTGTGTTTACTTTTAAAAAATACACACAGCAAATAAAGCAACCTTGTCACCAGATTTTTATTAGTGATTTAGATGCCATATCATTTCTCTAGTGTCATACATAAAAATTTTCTTGAAAAATCTGCTTCTCTGTACAGATTGTTTAATCTTGCTCTGATGATTCAGGAAAAAAAAAGACTGGTTTGGGTTATTTGTTACTATTTTAGAAGCCAAAAGATTTGAGTTTTCAAGCAACTCTACCTGACACTGCCAGATGCTACTCAAGTGATAGTTGCATCAAGGTGCCACAGGATTTTAACAAGAAGCGCGCGTTTTTTTCCTTCAGTATAGGAATATGAGATCAGTTCATAAACTTTTCATTTTCTCTCCTAACTGTCCCATCTCTATCCATCTTAAAATATTTTTCTTCTCTGTAACATTATGACAGATTTAAGACCCCAGGTGAAGCGTAAGACATAAATAAATTAATACATGATCTACTTAATCCAAATGTAATTTGTTAATATTTGTTCAAAATCTTGTCCAACAGGCTAACATATATTTTAAAATTCTCCAGATCTTACCCCTTCTATCTAAAATTACTTTAAACTATTTGAGACTGCTAAACATTGGGTATTTATTAAATAGAGTATCAATATATTTCCATACTTTATAATTTTCTAGCATTGAAACAAATACAAAGTTTCCTTGGCTTAATATCAAGATGACCTAAATTTGTGATGTGCTTTTCAGTCAAGCTGAAGATATTTTCTTGGACTCTGTTTTCATCAAAACATGACTAACAGTTATAAAGAAAATATAATGGTTCAAACATTTAGACAATAAAACTTTTAGACACTGAGACCAAACCAACTCTAACACAACACCTCTAGGTGTATCCATTCAGCCTGTGCCTTAGTAACTGTGCTTCCCAGACTTCACAGAATCACAGGATGGGTCGGGTTGGAAGGGACCACAGTGGGGTCACCTGGTCCAACCTCCCTGCTCAAGCAGGGCCATCCCAGAGCACATGGCACAGGATTGTGTCCAGGGAGTTCTTGAATATATCCAGTGAAGGAGACTTCACAACCCTGGGTATCTCTATGGCAGCAAGAGCAAGGTGGCATTTAGGCCTGTGAGGCTGTGCCATGTGGTGACAATTCACCCCACAGAACTCCCCAACTACCACAAACTCCTGGCATGGCTCTCATGCTACCACCAATTTACATTGGGTCCTGAAATATCTTAAATGATCAACAGCAAGCTTTTTATCTCCATTTCTGACTGAGAAGTATTTCAATGAATATCCTTGTTCATTAACTACACACTAGTTCTAAACATTTGTTCCACTTAGCCACTCGTTAAGTATGCCATTTCTAGCTTGTGCTCTGAATGCACTATTTGATCATGATGGTGAGCAAGTAACTGCAGTTATATCAGTAATAATCATCTTAACCAATCTATTGTGCTGCTGAACAGGTCAAGTTAATGCAGAAAGCAGAGAGGTTTAGAAGCAGTTCCTCTATCAGAAAAGTTTAAGACCAATGTACTTTGCTTCAAATAAAAAAACAAAAAAACCAAACAAACAAACAAAAAAACCAAACAACAAACAAAAAAAAACCACAAAAACCAAAAAACCCCCCACAAATTGCTGATCTGAACAGAAATATATGCCAGTCAGAATCAATATTGGCCTCAATGAGATTTATTTTGTTGGAGAAAAGAATCTAATATTCAGGAGACACTTGAGCTGTGGAAGTTGTTGAGTATTGTTTATTCAGGCAGTTGAATTACTGGGCTGAAGCAAAGAAGGTTTATTAGCCCTGCCTTGGGCATCAAACTATTAGATTTCATGTAATTTCAGCAGGCTTCTTGGAAATATTTTACACCTTCATGAGTAAATTTGAAATTCTGGGCACTGGGAAACTACATGAGCATTGTATTTTTCATACAATTTTCCAAATAGTGCTTAGTTCCTTGAGACCATAATGTTTTTATTATGATAAGCATTATTTGTCCCTCCGTACTGTTGGTGCTCATTTTCTTTTTAAGGGGAATATAAGAATGAGTGCTGATATGAGGTACTTCATAACTATGTTAAAAATAAAAAGGGGAGGGAATGGTGAAGAGCTGCCTCAGACAGATGAAAAATGCCCAGTATGTCAAGGAAAATATATTCCCTGATGTCATTTCATGCTCTGCAGGGGTCTGTTTTCTTGAGTCCAGTGCAAATGCATAATCTCAAGAAAGCCATTTTCTGCTTAATGTGGAAAAGAAGAATGAAGCAATTTTTTATTCTACTTTTATACAGTCTTGTCAGAAGAGAGAGGTAGATGAAGAATTACAATCTTTAGAGATGCCATCAAGACTCCCTAAACACAAACCTTATCAACCCCAGTCTGAAATCATGTCAAATTTCTCAAATTAAGCAAGACTGGATTCTGCTTTGGACACCTCCAAGGAAAACCCATGACACAGTAGGAACTAACGTGAACAATTCCTTAAGGAGAGCTCTTTTTTTCCCTCTGAGTGAACGGTGATGAGATGAATATGGAGAAAGTATTCATCCCCTCCCTTCAATTCCCTGGAAGAGATTCTCTACCAACCCTTTCACCCCACCAAAATTAACGCTTGCTCTGACCTATTTTCATATTTTTTATTCCTTGTGCTCTGTGCCAGAGAGCAGGCACAGAGCAACACTGAGAGTTCATGCACCCGCCTGCAAAGAGATGGAATGGGATGCAAGAGCAAGCTAAGACAGGAGAATTGATCTCTTCAATATCCCAGTGGCAAGCACATAATGTTCAGTTCCTAAATGAGTCTAAACAAAAGGTCCTGTGCCCTTTGAAATGTCGTGGGGTTATCCTTCCTTGCTTACATCTCCTGCTCTGGAGGACCACAGGTCTCCTGTAGGCTTTGTGTGATACCTGCCAGGTCTCTGTGGTTGCTGGGGGTACTCCAGGGCATCTCAAATGGCACTAGGCAGCTATAATTAGGCAACTTGATCAAGCCCTTAGTTCTAGGAGTGCTTTGCCAAATATCTAATTTTAGCTGTCAGTGATGCCATGAGTGGACATTTCAGATGCTGCAGAAAATGAGAATTTTCACCATATGACTCACCGAATCTGCCAACTCAAATGAAGTGCTCAGCAAAGCATGAAAAATCCAAAGACTTGAACCTGCAAATGGGAGTGTACCCCTGCAAATGAACTTATTTTTGGCTAGTCACTTTGCTTGCATTGGATGTTGTGTATTGAAAGGGAGAGTGATGTGCAGTAGTAAAAGCAAATGAACCCAAGGAGACAAAAAAAACCCCAATCCCAAGAACAACAAAGAGCCTTCCTGAGATTAATTACTGTAGGCATTAACATCACTGAATATTTTAGTAAATCCTAAAAGGACTCTAAATCTCGCTAAATTAAATCCTACGTATAATTTACTTTTATTATAGGTCAATATAAATCTAAAAATTGGGAGAAAAAATTCTTCACCTTGGTAGTATGTTTATTTAATAAAGTCTATAAAAAATTGTAACATCACAATGATTTTCCTCCAGTACTGCATGATAGTAAACTAACTTTCCAGGATGGGTAGGGATTGAGGTAGTCGCATTATTCATTTTAAGAAGCTGCCTTGATTCTACTCTGCTACATCACTTCTAGAATGCAAAAGTAGTAATGTTTGGAATATTTCTCAATGAAGTTAGAAAATTCACCTTTCATGTCTGTATCTGCTCTTTCACGAATGTAAAAATAACAGTGTTCCTGCAACTGGTAAAGAAGACAAATGCAGAGTCTCTATGAAATGCCATCTAAGAAAAATCCTCACGCTTTCCTATTGATGCAACAGTTGAAATATTTTCGTGCTATACTCCATCCCCATACGGTTTTCTTCAGTGTTTTTTCTCAGTTGATGGAGGGAAATTCCCTAGACACATTTTACATAATTGCTTTTATGGTTGCTGTTGCTTACATTTGTTCTGTCAATTGTGGATAGTTCTTATTTCCAACTATTTTGTTAGAAGTGTTCAGAATGCTTAAAAATGCTGGAATAAAGTATATTTAATACAACCACCCACTTACAGAGCTGTGCAAAACTGGAATTCATCCCTCAACTCTTCTCTCAGCACCTAGCTCTGTCTCATGGAAATACCTTTGCTGTTTTCTTTTGCTTGCTTTAGCAATTTTTGAGGTTTGTTGGGGTTTTTTTGGTAATTTTTAGAAATTATTTTGATAGTTGCTGAAGATACATGTCCACCACTGCTTTTGTCTGAAAATTGCTTTTGTCTCCTTTGAGGCAACACAGGCTGTTGAAAGAAGCCCAGGCTCTAAACCCTGCACTTTGGTTGACAATATTTTTCAGATTAGTTAATAAAGAGATTCTGTAGCATCCTACAAGCGTTAGCAGTTAGCCTCAGTATTTCAAGGGGGGAACATTTCCTTTACAGTATAGGAGAACTAAGCTGGAATGAAATTAGATGGAGGAGCATTACTTGGGTTGGCACTCATACTTCTTCTTAGCTACCACCTTGCTAGATGGACCAGAAGATATGACTCACCCTTTTTTTTTTTTTTTTTTTCTGTAGCATCTTACCCCCTAAGCAGAACAATGCAGTAATACTTGCCATTGGCCTTCCTGATGTTTTGAAGCTATTGTCAGTTCTAAGACAGCATTAAATCCGAGTGCATAGAGACGGCTGCCTGAGGTGGAGATGAGGGTGGCTCCCCACATGGATCACCCTGCGGCATTCAGGAAATTTTCCCCTGCATCTTTGATCTCTCACTTCAAAAGTCAATGTACAAAGTCCAAAATCAAATGAAATCTGACCTGGCCAGTGAAGTATTTTTTCCATAGACCTGTGGAAGCCTCCACAAGTTTGATTTATGACTAAAAGAAATGACACGGGGTTTTTGTTTTATTTCTTTGTTTGTTTGTTTTTAATTCCAAAAGACTGATGTTGGACATATTAGAGGTGACACGAGGGTGAGTGCTTCTTAAGCCTATGCTCTGCAAAGATCTATTCAAAACATTAATCTTTTAAAAAACCAAGTATCCTGTCTTGTAATAAAATAAGATGCCAAATCTCATCAGAAAGTTCTTTTATTTATACTTTCTTCATTTGCTGAAAAATTACTTGGGGAAAACTTCCTGAAAGTCAAACCAAAAGCAATACATTGTGCCTGTAAGAAGTCATAAAGTTCATTATGTACACAACGATGTGGCAGAGGAGGAGAGCTGAATTTTTAGTAGCACTGGATGAAAATTAATCCTGGGTAAGTAATATGTTGCAAAGTGATAGTTCAGTATGTTTGAAACTCATTTGAATTCAGCACTAATGATAAGTGAGATCTTAACAGAACACTTTAGAGTGTCTTTTTAAGTCTGTAGTCTGTAGGAGAGAAAGATTTTTGTTTTATACCTGCATAAAACAAACAAAAAAGGGTTTTTTCCTTTTTGTTTTTCTAGGATGAATTTAGAATACTTGCCCAGTTTTATGTCTCATAATAACCCTTTGCTGGGGAAATAGTCTGTCAATTTTTCCTGTTTTTCAATTCAGACTTCTACATTCTGCTTTTAACACAAAGAAGGTGAGAAGTAAAACTAATTTCCCAAGTGATTTTGTTTTTCCTCATAATGAGAAATGCAGTTTGTCATGTTTCAGATGATGTTGAAATCAGCTGCAGATTTAAACATCAAATTTTTATTTTCCGTTAATATGACAGTTCATTCTAGTTGAAGAGACATCTTTCCCTGCATGTGTGGACGTCCTGCCATACAAGAAGGAGATGCTGTACTTGGGAGGGTGGTGGGATTTTTTGTTTGATTTTGTTTTTTGAACTACTTATAAGGAGCCTTAGTCATCTATCAAGGTTAATTTCAGGTTACAGAAGGAGAAGCCCTTTCTGTCTGCTGTAAATAAACAGTAAACTAAGAGAGCTACATAGGCCACCCACAAGCACAATTGTAGTTTCAAATCTAAGTAAACATGTAAATGGAATAGCCCCGACAATTTGATGCCATGAGAAATTTAAGGTATTTCATGTTTCTGACAGTGGTTTACCATCCTAAAAACAGCAAATTATCTTCCTGAATTTCTAATAGACATAGGAGAAAAGAGTGAAGAATTTTTATTTTGTGAAGGAGAGATCAAAAAAGTAACCTTAGTTTTGCTTGCTGTTCCCTAGTAGTGCCATGACAGAATAACAATTTTAGCCAGCTTTTAAAATAATGGCCTCTAATAAAACTCCCCAATTATGTACATTAGCATTTAGTATGGATCTGCCAACTTATGCTTCAGACTTTTTATTTCCATTTTGAGGCATTTTCCCACAATGTTCTTCAAAGTGCAGAGCTGAAGGAGTGTGGATTTGGCTTGGGTAATCTGGACAGGCTTGGAAGTTTCTGCCAGTGAAGGGACAGAAACAGCTCCTTAGCTGACGTGGTGGCTCTGTCTGTCCATTCCCTGTGCTTGGACTCCTCAATTCTATCCAAAAGTTTGAAGTTGGTAAAGAAGATTGGGGCTGTATCTCAAAATATTACCTCAAAGATAGCCTGCTTCTCTGGTGAGAAATTACCCTGAGGCTGCTGTTGTAGTTTCTTTTCATAAACTCTGAGCTCTGAGGGGCTCTTGCCAGGCTGAAGTAGAAAAGAGCAAAAGAGGTGATGCAGGCCACAAGGAAATGATGGGCTGGCAGCTAAGGCAGCACACAGGCAGGACGAGAGGAGTAATGCAGAGAAACCATGCAAGGTGTTTGTTGAGGTTACAGGCAACATGTGACACAGGAATGTAAAAGGAGCAAAATTAAGATCTGTCTTACCCAGTTATGTCTTCTCACCAGTGACAATACAGCTGTCTTAAGACACAGAATGGAGCAAGGCAAACTTGCAGGGCAGGACACTGCTGCTCTCCCAGCCTCTAAGAACTTGTAGCTGACGTATTTTCTGAGACAAAAGTGTTGTTTCTTATTAAACTATCAGTGTTTCTGCAGGAATCGCAGCAGTTCTAAGGAAAAATAGTAAAAACAATTGTTCTTGGTGGTTTTTGTGGAGAACTCCTCCCTTAGGCAGTTCCTGGGAGGGACAGTCAGAGAAAAATTTATTTCCAACTATTTAATACACAATTAGTGGGGACCAAGATTAGAATTCCAAGTATGAGTTGACTTACTGGTGCAAAATGAGAAAGAATACTTAATTGTTGCATGTGAAAGTGAGGATATCCTTAGAAAGAGATTACTCTTGTTTCTGGTGGAAATGACATTATTGCCTTGCCTGTGTTCAGATGCCTCTTTTTCCTGTAGCATTTGAAGTGGAAGAGACACTGCCCCAAGGACTAAAACTTACCCATTAATTGCACTGAAACTGAAGTCAAGATTCATGTGGGCTGAAGGGTTAAGAATTGAGTGGCTAAGATGGTAGAAGGGCTCAAGTGCTTTTGAGGTTTTACTGAAGTGCTGCCAACTGACTTGAAACCTCTCATCTGAATAAACACTTGAACTGAAAATATTTCTGTATTTTCCCAGAGAAGTATTTCATTAGTCATCAGTAACTCTTGGGGTTGTGTACAACCACCTTCACAGGTGTTAACAAATAGCTTGAAATCTGAGAAGATGTTATTAATAAAAAAGACCCCACAAACTTATTTGATATATTAAAAAAAAATCCTGCTTATTCCCTTGTTATTTTCTGAATAAAATTGAAATATAGCAAAGTCCTTGGGTTTTGAACAAAGAGTTAGTTGTAATTTTGATGATGTCATCAGAAGTCCTGACTGAGTTGTCAAAGTATGAAGAGTTCTGTCAGGTTAAGGGAACATTTCCCAGTATATCTGTTATCTTCCTTCTCTTTCTTTTTGGGGCAATGTAGTATTTTGTGAGATGGACAACTGTCCATGCTGGTGGACATGTAAGGGAAAACTATTTTTGAATTCTAAAATGTAGGGGAAATAATTTATAAAATTCAAAATTAGAATTATATATAAAATATATAATACACAATTTTTCTATTAATTATAGATTGTAGTTACTTTATGTGGGGCAAATTTTGCTTAGATCACTTTTACAAAACAGGTCTTATATTCTGATCATAATTTTGCTCCTTGGCAGATGATAATCTTTCCTTCAGGGAAAAACACTGGCAAGTTCTGTGTTTCCATCAGTTCCAACATGTTGGCTGTTCAGTGCCCCATGGGTTAGCTCTTTTCCCAGTCTGAAATGTGCACACCTGGACATTCTGAGGCTTCAGGAGCAAGCAAGTTCAATTTGACCATAATGACACGATCCAGGTGCTGTGGAAAGAAGTCCTTGGCCCTGCCTGTGGATGGGCAGGAGCACCTAGACAGGCTCAGACCAGGGACAGGCTGTCTATAGGACCTGGGCAGTGACATTCCCACTAAAATAGTTTTCAGCCTTTGGCAGTGTCTGACTTCCTTATCCCAATTACGTGTAAATCGTAGTATTTGGTAGCTGTTAACAGCCTGAAGATTTTTCTAATTTCCCATCCTTCTGGTGTATTTGCTGTCTTCTAGCAATGTTTATTTATGCTTGCTGAGAAAAAACAATATTTTGGTGGGTTTAAACCTGTTGCCTGAATTGGAAGTTAGGTATTTGTGATATTTTGCAGTGGTCTGACTGCTGTTAAAATGGGCAGAGGATGTGTTTTCACACAGCACAGAGAACTATTTTGTCCTTTTTCACAAGTAAAATGTAGGATTTCTTCTGGTAACTGTGTAATTGAGAGCTGTCTCTGCTCTCCCTAACCAGCTTTACTAGGTGGGGGTGAATCCCAGAGCCTTGGATTGCACTTTAGGAGATTTAATATAATATTTCACTAGAATAATAGCAGGATCATTTATTTTTAGCACAGTGTAGCTAGTGCATTTTATTTTGAGATACTATTTATAGACTCTTTAATTTTTTTTTCTGTGAGACGCAGCTTGAATTTATATTCATTGCTCTTTAGGAATTATTAAAGTTTGTTTTGTATAATCTTAGCTATAAGCTTATAATCAGCTAAAAGAAACAATGAATTTCTATAGCTTCTGAAGTTTCATATGATTGTATTTTTGTCTAGTGGCTGTCTGCTGTTAAATTACTTAAAGATTTGGTATGATCCTTAGGTACGGCAAATACAGGATTTTTTTTTTTAAGAGATTGTTTGGAAAGTGGTTAGAAGATTGACTATACAGAAATATAGCTTGTGTGAAATTTGTGATTAAATAGAATCAATTAATGCCTTCAGGAAAGATGAAAACTGCATTACTCTTGGTGGTCCATTTAAGTGACCATTTCTGAGCAAAGACTTCTTTAGGAAATTTCTTAGGTACAAGAGCAATGGGAGCAGTTGAGAAACATGAAATACTCCCTCTGATAAGAATTGGTTACTTGAGCAGCTACCTAGGAGGAAAGATGGAAACATGTAAACATGGAAGATGATCAGGTTTCTGTGGATTTATTGGTTTAAACAGTGGAAGGGGGAGATGGGGATTTACACCATGCAACTTCTCCAAAATGGAAGCTAAAGGTTTTAAATATTCATCAAAAGGACACATGAGTTCTCAATTCTGCCATATTACTAAGTGTTAAAGAGACTCTTTTTTTTCCAAGGAAACCTTTCTACAATATAGATATATTGCCCTTAAATTTGAGCAATCTATGGATGAGGCAGGAGCCAGCCACTGTCAATAGGCTGGTTTGTACTTCCTTGCTGCTCTGCAAGGCAGCCATCAGGAATTTAGCAAGATCTGGCTGCTCACCATCTGACCTCGCCTTGCATGAGGCAGGCTTGTAGGATTTCATTTCAGACTCCAGCTCCTTCTATCTCAGTGCTTATAAGTGGGTTGGGAGGGAGGGGGTTTGAAGAGCAATGATCATGAGTTGGGAAATCAGGCAAGGATCTGATAGCAAAACAGAGGAGGATGTAGGAAGGTCAAGTTTCTTTTATGGGATCTGAGCATGTTGAGGTCTCCTTAAATTTAAGGTCATACTTGGTCTAGCTGTGTACATGTGCAAAAAATAAAATAATGGTCTCTTTATATCCAGGTGGAGTTTGGAATTTCTCTTTTACTTAATAATTTGAAACAGCTCTTCTGGTTTTGATGGAGTAGCTCTGTACTAATACATCTGAGTTCAGAATTTGACCCCAGCAGTATAATGAAATGGTCTTCCTGTTGAAGCATGGCATCACCACCTGGTGATTTCTGGCTTTTGGTGAGAAGGAAATTGGGCCAACACGGTGCCTGTAGTGAGAGGGATGCTAGTCTGACTGACCCAATATTGATGCAGTCTTTTCAACTTTAGCCTCTGTGTTACCTTGAAATCTTTGGAGAGTTTTAAGCCTTTGTTTCCTGTTAGAAATCCTTGGAATCACTGTTATGTGCCATCTTAAGGGATAAGAAAACAAATCTAACTTCCAGTCTTACCTTGGCCTGTGTTTTACAAAAGCTGTGGCCTTCATCCCACAAAAAGGCACACATGCAGAGTCATTATTTCCTCACTTGAAAGATGAACTACATACTACTGCCTGATGGAAAGTTTTTTTTCTTCTTAATTTTTCAGTTGACATGCACATCTTCTGTTTTGATCAGTCTGACAAGTTGAAACGCAACCTGAATGGTGGTGTTTATTTCAGATTTGAATAGAACAGAGTACTTATGTAAATATTCCGTATTATGCACATATTCAAACTTTTTACTTGACTCAGGTGCTTATTGCTTTTATAACCTTTCTGGCCTGCCATTACAAGGGCCTGGTAATTTAATATATTCCTTTTCTACGTGATTCAGGTAATCCCCCATTGCTGCAAAACTGTCAGCATTTATCGATGAGAGAGACTGGGGCAAAAGTAACTTAAGATGCAATCAGAAAGGGGCTTTCTGTGGAAACAGTTGTGGTTGTAGCATTATACCTGCCCAGTGGTCCAATTACCTCATCAATGAGTGAAATACACTCTGAGAAAAATAGTGGAGATTAATATACACAGCCAGTGTCTGAAGATCAATATAGTCCATCTCAGATTTATTAGAAGTGTGGATAGTTCTATGGATGTAAAAAGAATTTGAGAGAGAGAGAAATGTATCTATAGTTTTAAAACTGATAAGCAAATTTGATCCTCAAGAGACAATTTAAAATGGGTTAATTTTCTAAAAGTGCCAAGATGCCAAACGTTAAAGATTTGGTGTCTTTGGGGGATTTCTAATTGAACATGTTTCCATAATGGAGGAAGAACCAAAAATAGTCAATTTTTATGTCTTAGTAAAGTTCTTAATCCCAGAAGCTTCCACATTAGATGCACTATGATGTCAAGAAATAAATGAGAACTATCAGCTGAGGGTAGAGTAAAACATACCACAAAATCTCACAATAGGGCTGTGTATTTTTGCTGCACATGTAACAGTAATATGGAAAAGAGAATGTAGTAACAGTTGCCACCCTGACTAAGGTATTCTGTCCATATTCTGAGATAAACAGACATGAAAACGCTTCAGAGGCTGAGGCTAATAATACAGTTCTATTATGCTCTGCCTTTAACACTGTGCATTGGTTTTTACTTAGTTCAGCATAATGAAAGCACCAGCAAACAGTATGTGTTGGCTGTCCAGTGTGAAAACACAGCTGACACTTTAGTCAGACACCTTACAAAGGAAAAACAGCCCCAAAGGTTTAGCAAAAATCTCAGAAGATGTCGCTGCTAATTTACACAAAGCAAAACAGCAACAAAATGTCTTCCTCAGGGAAGATGTCCCAGCATCGTCCCAGGACAACAGCAGAGAATCTGTTGTCTTTGAAAAACAGATGCTATGCAGGGAAGATGAAAGACAACTGGGAAGGCTGACCAGACTGAAATATTATGCAACCATACATTACTGCAATATGGAAGTCAAATGCATTTACATTTTCTGGCTAATAAGGGAAGCTTTCCAGTAAATAGGAAAGTCATGGAAAAGGATAAGAAGCACCCTTTCCTTCCTTGGTATTTCTGTGCATTAGGCAGAGCAGAATATTCCACTGTTTGCACTGAGAAGAAGGACAGCAAGGGCAGTCCAGTCACAGAAGATTGCTGATTTGTGCAGGGTTGCAAAAATAATGGCAAGTCTGAAATTGAGCTGGAATTTGTGTGGCTTGAATTCATCTCTAGTTTCAGTCAACAGGGACTGCGCCCTTCTCAGCATCATTCAGCGGCTAAGCCTGCAATGACTCCAAGTTGGTGCTATTTTTCTCTCCCTGTCATTTTAGGATTTTGCAGCCATGGTTCTGTTTTGTGCTAATGCTCATTAACCCTCCTCATGGATAATATGAGTTCTCAAAAGGTGAAGCTTGTTACACATTTAGACAGATCCTAACTATTGATTAACACACTTGTGTACTGGAGGAAGCCTGTCACACTGCAAGCATACTGCAGGCTGCATAATCTACTTTCTGACTGAGTGACCCCTTCGTCCTCTGCCTTTGTTATTTACCAGACATCTTAATTTTCTATTAAGGTAAGACTGATGACTGCCTTTAAACCTGGAAGAGCTTAGGATCCTGCAGTAAAGCTAGCATGAAGAAACAGGAAAATCTGGTACCTTTTCCCTTTCCAGCACTTAGGGTTTTCAGTTCGACATAGATTGAGTCAAAACCTCTGCAGACTTGTCTCTTTCCAAGCCAGCTCCTTGCCAGCATCTCCATTTGAACCATTAAACATTGGCTCTATATTTCTTCTTGATCACTATCATGATAGCTAGGAGAATTAAACATCCTTCTCCATTCAATTCGGAAAATGTTTTCTTCAAAACTGCCCCTGGAAAATTTTGCCTAAGACTGTCTGTCCTCTCTTTTCTAAGTAGGAAAATGTCCATCTTATCTGGCACAAAATACACACAAGTTCTTTTATCTAGATTAAAGTGAGGTTAGTTTAAAGATGAAATAACATCTTTCCATTCAGGTGAACTATAAATTTTGCCAAATTTATCAAAGCTAAGTTACCAATGTAACTGAGAGTAGTTACCAGTTTTAACCTGTAGTCCCTCTAATTTCTTGATTTCAAGGCTGTTTTGGAGACCTGGTTTTGATGGAGACTATGATGCATTTGAAGGGAATCCTATTTAATGTGAAGCCAAAGGACTATGGAAGCTGTAACTGCATAGACCAAGCCTTGCCCAGTACAAGACAAATGGCACCACTGTTCAGACTGGTGTTGACTGTTGTGGTGCGTTTTTGAGCAGTTGTACCACAGCTGACCTCACTGGAATGATAAGCTCAGTTTTCTCTATTTGGTACACAGGAAAGAGGTGACCTAAATCAAAAGCAAATTTCAGTCAGTTCTATCTGGTCAGTGTCCAGAGCTCTGACAAGCACAAATAACATACAATGCATGTTCACTGAGACAGGCGGAATTTCTGGAGCTCTTTGCTGTCCAGCCTAGATACCTTTCTGGCATAATGTGGCTTCAAAGTGCAAGGCAAAAAGTGAGCCTTGGGCTTCTGATGCCTGAATACAAGTGTTTCTCCTTAACATCATACAATACATGAAAGGAAGCATCAGGAAGGAAATATACCCTGTAGCATCATTCTCAAGGGAAGGTATACTTCCACAAAATGAAAATAAATGAGTTGGTATTATGATAGTCTAATACTGTGATGTTATGTACAACAGATGCATTTTTCTGCTAAGAGTTTAATCCCTTCAGGCCCATTAAGCAAGGGGAAAAGTTTAGAAGGGATGCTGTTAAAAGAAGACATTAATGCACCTTTAAAAGAAAGTAGTTGGAGCACAAATCCCAGGAGAGATACAGTACAAAATAGTGAATGAAATATTTATACTTTCCACTGAAGTTGAGTTTATGCACTTGAGGGAGAAGCCCTGATGAGATGGTCTTCCCCTTTGTTCTGTATCTATTTTTCCAATTGCTCATACACAGCTGTTGGTTTCACAGTCACTCTGAGGTTGATTAGATTAGAAATCGTAGGCCTGTCTGCTCAGCATGGCCAATGACACACAGGAAGTTTGGAATGCATTCTAAGCATGTAGTTTGGTTAAAGGAGATTTCTTTTTGTGTGCTTCCAGACATAAATTGGTTCTTCAGGATTTAGTGTGATTGGATCAACTTTCCTGTCTTATTCTGAACAAAGCAATTTAATACATGATCTAAAGCTTGCATATGTTCATGTGAAATCTCACTTAAGGGCTAAATATGCTGCAAGGTTCACTGACTTATCCAAGGTCTGTGACTCTCCCATTTATATACTATTGCTTTCAATTGTATTTGTTCACTGTGAAGCAAAACTGCATAATAAAAAAGCTGTGAAAGTTTTAAGGGGGTGATCCTCCAAAACAGATGGAGGAGGAAAGTGCCTGGCTGGCAAGTGAATTGGACTCTGTGCTTTCTAGAAACCTTCCTTTCTTTCTCCTTGGACCTTGACACTGGTACTTCTTGTACAGGATCATTGTCCTTTTAAAGAAATTATTTATGGTTATTTATGGTTATTATTATTATTTTATTATTATTATTTATGGTTACTCAAAGAAGATTTTTTATTTTCAAATAGCTTCTGAAAGAACAGCAAAATTCAAATGCAATTTTGTGCCTTGTATTCTGCAGAAGGGTTCTCATGTTTTCTCTACACGGCTCATTTCTTTCTAGGTCTTTTCCAAATGCTGACCTCCTATTCAGTCTCATTTATATTACCTACTGCCATTCATCTACCTACATCCCTCAGTGCAAAGATGTCAGTTGCCTAAGTACAAAAAGAGAAGAACTGGTGTGTTGTTTGGTTTTGGTATTGGTTTATTTTGGGGTTGGTTGGTTGGTTGGGGTTTTTTGTTTATGTGGGTTTTTTACTTTCCTTTTTTTTTCTGTTTTTCTGGGTTGGTTGAGTTTTTTAAACTTTAATGTACTGCAATTTGTAAATATGTCATTTAATATAAAGGGCAAAATGACCTTGCCATTGTCCCTCTTGTGTTTCTGCTTCCTGAACTTATTTTAGCTCACAGTTCCATGACCTGATATAGTACATTCATCTGCATTTTCCATAGCTTTTCATTCAAATACCTAGATCTCTTGGGCATTCACATTAGCTTTTACATACAGAACTCTTGGGATTTTTGTGTTTGTTTTTGGGGTTGTTTGTTTTTTGGTTTTTTTTTGCTTAGAAATACCCATTTTCAGGTTTTTTATATTTATTTCAATAAATATAAATAGATTTTTTAGAAGTTTAGATAAATCTGAAGGTGCAAAGCATATTTCAAAATGTCTGAAATTAATACACATGTAAATGAATTGTCCTCAAATAATTTTACAAGAAGGAGCAGTAGCAATCTTTGTGCATGCTATTTCTCAAGTACAGATAAGTATGTAAGAATAAGCTGGAATGGACAGTAGAGAAGATAATTTGCACAGAAAGTCCTAAAATTGTGGCCCTCAGGAGTAGTTCTGGAAGATGACTGGAGTCTACTGAATAACACTTTTATTTGTAACGTCAAATCAAGAGCATATGTAAGAGTGAAAACCATTCCTTGAGAACTGTCAAATCTGATCTTGGTTTTGTTGCATTAATGAGTAATTGATACATAAGGAAAGGAAATGTAGTAATTTCCCCTTGAAAATATCTTCTACTCAGTATTTCAATAATATTTAATTCTTATGGAGCCTTTTGCTTCCTCAGAATATGTTAAAGATGTGAACTTATTCAATAAACCCCTTTTAATTTTCCCAGCACTTCACTGAGAGTGGCAGTTCTACACTCCTATTTCTGTCCAGGAGGGAGGATGGGGCGGGTTGCTTAGGCTGCTTCATTAACTTTTTTGTGGACAGGAAAAAGGGGCACAGTTGGATCCCATTTTAGAACTAAGGATTTCCTGATTTTCAGTCTTCTGTTTACACAACTGTATTGTGCTGCTCTGACTTGAACTAAGTATTCCCTGGCTTAAGGGAGTGAGGTGTGGTAGATGTAATCAAGATATCCAAGCTTGCCTATCTCCACTAGGCACACTGGGGCTTTGTTAGCTGTTGCCTTGTGCTTCCTGCAAATCATTTGGTGGTATCCAAATGGATCTCCTAGTCATGAATCCATTGCTTACTTGTTGATTTAGGACACTGAAATTTCCCCATAATTTTAAATCCAAATGCCATGAAACACTGAGCTTTGGTATTTCTTTTACTGTATTGAACTAAAAGATGCTTTGAGACATTTGCTAGTGATGTATTGTAAGGAGAAGGTAACATTTTTGTTTTGTTTGTTTACTTCTTAGAACTTATTCTTTTCTGGTATTAAGGATGCTTTTTCAGGGTGGAACACAGGGAATTTATTGTGTAACACCTGCTAACAAAAGAGGAACTTGATTAATTTCCCACTCATGGTGCTGAGACTGTTCCCCTTTGTTGTCATTTTCTCAGGGTTATTACTCATTACCCTTATTCATTCGGCTTTGATAGAGGTAAATAGCTTTTAATTCCCCCTGCCCCCAAACCTTCTTAAAGTTTCCTTTGACAGCTTGTTGTAATTATGCCCCTCATTGAAGACACACTCATTATTCTCTGTTGCCCTGAACAAGATTATTTAAGGCTCATTTTGGATTTACTCTGTGCATGTGTCTTGAATGTATTTCCCTGAAAAATAGAAAATAGCAATATAAGGACAGTGTGAGATGCTGGTAAATGTGTTACTGATCACAGCTTGTATAGTTGGAGGTATTTCAGTGAAAACGAGCAATGTCCTTGTCATTACATGACAAGAAAGAAAAAAAAGAGAAAAAAAAGCCAACAGGATACAAGCAAGAAACTATTGAAGCCTTCTAAACAACCTGTTATTGAGTAATTGTTACATGCAGTTTACTGTTGAGCTGCCACTGTATCCTCAACTTTAATAAAATATGAGCCAATATTAGGGGCAATTTTTTGCTGTATCGGGAATCTTCTTTTGGAAGGTATCCAATGGCATTGTGAATGTTATTCATGATGTTATGATATTGCAATGTGACAATTAGTACATCCTCACTTTCTTCATTTCATCTCCCCAGTCATAACTTACTTGCCAGAATTCACAAGTTCTTGGGAGCGTCAAGATTCTTGATTTGCCACAGCCTTATTGTTACTGGGACATCTCAGTGCTGAGGCATTTAACAAATAGCACAGGCAATTCCTGAGAGGCACTGGTTCTTAATTTCATGTCTTCTTTCCTTTCCCTTAGAAAAGGATCCTAGTTGGTAAGGCTTCTGTTCCTAACTGCTAAGGCTGTTAATTCTTTGACAGATGAGGCAGCAGGAGTAGGTCCAGAAACATACCTTTGCCCTTAAATGAACTTGAATTCACTTAGGTAACTGCAATACAGGATGAGTCCCATCCAGGAAAAATATAATTAAAAACCCCCTGAAACTATCAAACTATCACAGTAGTTATGCACTTGCTTTTATATATTATATGTAAGCGATCACATTTGAATTATCAGGTCTTGTAGAACCTGCAGTCACAGGATTTTTAGCTGCATTGCACCTCAATGCTTTTTATTTGGAAACAGCAGGTCTCTTTTGCTTGTGTCCTTGATCTTGTCTTACTGCCTGCTCCCTTTCACATTAGGAACTGCATTTTTTTGGTATTCTAACAATCTTAGACTATTTTGTAGTAGTCTGATTCGTTAAGGTATTGGCATTTCTAGTTATTTGAAAACAGTAACATGATGCAAGGAATGCTACAGAGATTTAATGTTACAGCAGTTACTTTACAGATTACTAGTTCCTGGCTTGTCATCAGAAGTATCTTGTGTTATAATTTCATAATATTACACTCTTTGGTTTACGACAAACATATTCTTGATGAGGTGAATTTTCAGACTTGGACTCTGTTTTGCCCGTAAATGATCCATAGAGAAATGACTGCATATGTATATCTTTTTAACTGCATATATTAAGTTAAATTTAAACAAAGAAAAAAAAAAGAAGAGAAAATAGGTTTTTATAATGACCCATCCCAAGTAAGGCATGTCTACGTTGGAAAGCAGGTAGCTGTATTTTTGCAAAGTCATAGGCAGTGGGTGAGGATGATAGATATAGACTTAAAAACTTTGCTATCATAATTTACTTTTCCCTGATACCTTATGCTTCATTTCAGCTTTGTCTAACGACTGCAAAGACACATGCTGGAGGAGATAATTCTTGTTGAAAAGGAAGTGGCTGAATAAGGATCCACAAACAACACTGGGAGCACTGTGGTGGTCTAACCTTGGCTGGTCCCAGGGTCTGTGGTGCATTGCATTTGCTGCCCACCTGATGCAGACCTGCTGTGAGCAGCAGTTTTTTAGCTGGCCTTTCTGGATATCTGTAATGGAGGCTGCAAGAGCACCAAAAAAACCCCTGAAACAGTAAAGGCATACCTTGCATGACAAATGGTGAAATATCACGCTGGTTAGCAGATTTGGCAGATCTGCATTTGCTCTAGGACCACCCTTCCTGTAGCAATTTACTTGTGAATTGTGTAGCTATGCATATTGTGTGTGGGGAGACGTGTAACTTCCAGATGTACAAATGAATCTGTGATTTACAGTGCGGTCTATGAGAATAAGCACAACTGTTGTGCATGCACACAGATTTTTAGAGGATGTTTCCAAGAATTTTGAACAAAAAACGACACGGAGCCAGTACATATTTCAAAGATATCATCATCTGTACATGTGTCTCTCCTTGCTTCCTACAGTCTGAGTTCCTATAAATAGGAACAATCCTAGTCTGAGAAAGAAAATGAGAAATAATGCAAATAATACAGACTTTTAAAAAAATCATAATTGTCTGCATGTGCCAAATCTAAACATGCACGCAGATGCCACTGAAATAGAGATGGCTCCAAACCAGTCTCATGCCTTTAGCCTAGAAAACACTTTTTCATTTCCCAAGAGAATATGAAATCGCTCACTATGAGAGATTGTACCTTAAAAATTATTTCAAGTGATTATATTTATAGCCTGTTTATGAGGTTCATTACTATGTACATGAACACATAAATGAAATTAGCCTCACAAGAGGCATTTATCCAAGGACACACAGGATGTCTGCAGCAAAGCCAGGAACCAGAAGATAACTTCCAAGTTTAGTCCAGTATCTTAACCACACTGCTATTTTTGCCTAGTTGTGTCCTACTGTACTCCATTAGTGACCAGAAATCTTCACAAGGAGACCTCTGCTCTTTCTTTCCAAAGAAGATCATGTGTGGCTTGTGTGCTCCTCCTCATTATATTAAGATATCTCAACAAGAATATGCACTTGTGTCATCAGTCAAGATCACTACTTCTAAATGACTGAAGGAAGTAGCAAAAGAAAACACAAGGCATATGTAAAGTAAGATATTACAGATCTTTTTTAAAAGAATATCTCATGCTTTTGCCATAAAGAAATATCCTATTCAGAGAAATCCATTACCCAATTTAGTATGGAGGGGATAATCTACTGTGGATGTTAATCCTTTGGAGTCTATTTTAGCTCTCTATTTCATAAAATTATTGCTTCATTCTCTGATAATTTTACAATTCAGTATCATTAATTTTACATATAGAAAAGGATTGATGGAACTACTTATTGTTAAGATTTCCCATCCTTTCCCATTAGGAATCTTTCTTTTCAGTTGCTGTAAGAGTAGGATTAAGTTTACTGAGCAAGAAGATTGAGATTAGCATGCAGTTCTGGGGCTTGGAGCAGCACCTGCCTCTATTGCCAGGATATACATGAGGCTTGCTGCTGCAGTTTGGTGGGCTGATCCCATAGGGGAGGACAGGAAGGTTTTGTTGCCACTGGTCACTCCGTGTTTGTGGCTGATGACTGGCAGAAGCTTGAGTTTTGAGCAGAACTGTGCCATACGATACACATTATTCTGAAAATGGAGGCCCTTCCTTAAAATGTACAATAAAATCCAGCACTGACTTTTTGGTTAATTTTGTATGTGCCTCTGTTGCCTACCTGTTAACTGGGGATGAACATAGTTCTGCATCTCCTCAGGCATTAGGAAGATAAATTTACATGTGTTACAACGCACACTGTCGCTATAGTGAAAAAAAAACAACCTGCTTGAGAGTCTATGCAAACATTAATAATTCTGTCTTCAGAGCAGAATTTGAATGCTGTACAGGAAATATGGTATGGCATTAAAAAGTGATGAGAAAATAAAATATGAAATATTTTGTCGTACGGTTAGCAGTGCCCATTCAACACTGAGAACAAGGCAAGGGGCCTCCCTTTAAATTAGATGCAATTCTGCAGAATTTTTTCTAATGAAGAGACTCAAGGATGTAGTTAAGGTGGCATAAGCAGTCTTAATTCCAGTGCTCCAGGAATTCTAGCTGCTCGCTCTGCAACTTGTCTTTTAATATACTTTCAGTTGTGTTATATAAAGTGACTAAGGTGGAAATTTAGAAGCTCCATCAGGCTAATGTAGAAACCCTTGTATCATATTCCAGAAATCCCAGGCTTGGTATGACACCTCCTCCCCGGCCAAAAGGTGCTGGTATTCGTGCTGGCAGACGTGCAGCAACCACCAGCTCTAAGGAGGAGGCCAGAGTTGGGGACTGAGCACTGAAGGTATTCCAGAGCCACACACAAGGAGAGCCACAGGCGCTGCAGGGCTCCTAGGAGAGCTGGAGTGAGTGGCAGGGTGTGCAGGTTGCAAAGTCCACTGCTGGAAGTGGGTTTTAATAGCTGGTTCAGGAAATGATTGTGATGTTTAAGAGGGATTCTGCTGAACCAGGTCCAGCTGCTTCCAGACAGTCCTGTGGGACCAAGTGTGCCATGGCACCCGTCCTCTACCACCCTACTTGGATCATGGGCTACATGTGTGTGCAAGTGCTCGTAAACAGGGAGCCATCCATCATTTCAATTCAGAGACGGTCCTTTTCAATGTAGCATGTTGAAATAAGAGGATCTGTTTTCATTCATCTTTGTAGGAGTTATATAACTAAGTATCTATACGTCACCTGATTGCTTTTTTCTTTTTTTTTTGTCCTGCTGGTTAGCGCTGTTACAAGACTACTTCTTGAATTAGGTGTTACTGTGCTTCCTACATGCAAGGAGGCAGCAACTAAATTATTATTAACTAATTAAAATAGATGCATAAATGTGGTGAAATTCATACACTGCTCTTTGTGATGCTGAAGAACAAGTGAATGACTTGCTGTGACAGTCAGAACATAGGAATCCATCATCTTTGTCTTATAGCCAAGAACTTAATAATAGAAAAGACCAATTCAGAGAAGCATGCAGAGAAGGTCTTTCATTTGCCCTATCATTCTCCACTACTGTTACTGCCTACTTGATCTCTCACTTTACACCTAAGACATGTTTCTCTTGCTGTTTGAAAAGTGCTGACTAGAGATTGACACTTATCTAATATTATTTAGTGTTAACTTCCCTTTTCCACTCAGACTGCAATGACTGCTTCAGGGTCATGCAGCTGGAAATGAGAATGTGTGCTCCACAGGTAGTCAGTTCACTGAGCTGGCCCCCCAAAGTGTCTGCTCTTTACTACAAACAGTTTTTTTTTCTTTTATTGCAAACAGAAATCTCAGCTGCCAAGAGAACCACCTGCATATAAGCATGCAGGTAGCGTAGTGGTGGTTGCTATATGGTACACATTAGGATTCTAGTCTGAATAATGCAGATGTTCAGGGACTTGCAGTGGCTTTAAGGTGACCCAGAGTTGCTTGAGTGACAAGGATTTGGGACAGTCCTATGGGGCATTTATTATTATTATTATTACAATACTCTGTAAAGAAGAGCTATGAGCTTGCTAGAAGCTGACATTTGCAGCTAAAATATGTAATGCCTGAAGAAATGCAAAACAGCCCTTATTAATATTGCCTTTTCCTAGAAGTAAACTTGAACTATGATGATAGTCTGTAAGCATGCAATGCCTCTTTCCAGTTAGAAAACGTGTCTAGTACCATGTCTAAGCAGGAGTCCAGCAGTGAAGGACAGCACATAAAACTAAGGTCAATCGGTGCAGTGTCAGATGGAAAGGAATGAAGGAAATAGTTGATGCCTTGCTCTCAGCCACAACCCTAAGTGAATAATGTAAAGTATTTAATTGTGTCCTGAAACCTTGTTAACTTGACTTCCACTGTTAGAACAATGGGAGAAGCAAACTGAAAAATCAGAATTTTTTTACAAAACTGTTGTAAAAACAGAGGCTTTAAAAAAGATTAACCAAGCCCAAGAGTTTGTAGCATGGTCCCAGCTGTTGAGACAGGAATTATGAATGTGAAGAGAGGCAACAAACAAATGCATCCCTCACTATCTCCTGGCTGTTCCTCAGTGAGATAATAATTTGCCTCTTCTCATATTCAGTATAAAAATTTGTTTGAAAGGTATCAAGGAAATATGAAGACTGCAGATGGTCTTCTGGAGATTGTTATATATCATTACACAGGCAAAACCAATGTTTAAAAAGCGTTAAGGTTGCAAAGTCAAGTGTTCAAAAGGTATAAAATTACACAGTAATGGTTGTCTGTGCAGTTATAATGGGCTTCTCTGTGAACACTCGTTATCATTCTATTATTCGTTATAATTCTCCCATTACTCATTAACCTTAAATGTGTGATCATATGGAATTTTCCCAGTTGTTCTTTTAATTTAATTCACATGTGAAAAAGGTTTTTGCTTTAAAAAATAAAGGAACCTGAAAATGCCATACCATGGCATATTGACAAATGGATTGTCAGCAAGGTTGAAATTTTTCTATTCATCACAGAGACATAGAGAGTCTGGCAACATTAGATTTTAATAGTCTGTGTAGGCCAGTGCTAAAAGGGGCTGGATCACTTTGCAGCTGGGTGTGGATGATTTTTGTTGACAAGGGAGGAGTGGTCAATGTCAGGAATTTGAGGGTTAGAGCCAGGATGCAGAGGGAAAAGGGCTGTCCTTTTTTTTAACTTGTATGTCTCTGTGCCCTTCTGTTCTCACCCATTTTGGCTCTTCTCTAGCCCTCCTAATCAATTTGGATTGTCTTAACTACCTGGTTGCCATAACTACTGCTTTTTCATTCTCAATTTTAGTTCATTCTTAATCTGAGGTCCCATTTTCCACAGGTATTTTGAGATACCTATTTCCTTCTTCTCCAGCTCAGACTATAATGCTTACTCACCCTGGGGTCCTTTTATAACACCAGTGCCTTGATGTATTGTCTTCACTTCCCCTGTAACCAAGGCACATCCTACTTTTACTCCCCAGTGTGCTCTTGTGCTCCTTCCTACATCTCCTCATCTCAGTGGCTGATGGGCAGCACCCCAACAGCCCAGCAGAGACAGTGCAGTACCTCCCAGAACTGCTAGAGTTATGTGCCCGCATCTCCTGCCATGCCTGCCATCCCTGCCTCCTGCTCTCTACAGTTCCCCTTCCTGGGAGGAAGGTGCCATTCTGTGTCTGTCTGCAGAGGTCTAGGGAAGCTGGGAGGGAAGCAGGTATAGGGACTTCAGGGAGATATATGCTGAGGATATAGGGACTGTGCCTATTCAAGTGTTTCTCATGTGGCCAAACCTGGAAAGTTTTCACAGGAAAGGTAGCAGGTGCATCCCTGGCAGAATGAATCACCCATTCAGGAAAATTTCTGTTCCCTCTTCCACATGTTCTAAGGAATCTTGCCTTCCTTCAGGCTCCTTCCAGCCAATACCCAAGGAGAAGCAGCTGGATGAGCTTGGCTATTTTTGCCTTCATTTGGCACCACCTTATTCCAACACAGGTAAAAAAATTGTATCTTTCTTGAGAAACGGGAAAAGGACAAATGGCTTGACTGAAATGTCTCACCATGAACTCGAAGGGAGGATGTGATCTGCAGGATGGAAATATTTGGCTGCAGTGCTAGAGATCTGACAAACCAGTGTTTCACTCCGATTAATGTCTAAGACCATAGGAAATGTTAAGCTCCCATAATGACAGAACACTCCTGGCCCTTCTGATAAAACATTCAAGTAATTGACTAGCACAAAGAAATATCTATTGCTAAAATAAAATTTTCCAATTAAATGAAATAAAGTTATTTGTTTGGGTTTTTTTTTCTCCTACAAGCTCGTCACAGTACAGAAATATCTGCCTTTGCTTGGTGGGAATGTACCAAATGCCAAAGTGCAAATTATCTGCAAGCTGAAATTGTGTCAGTATTTCATCTGAAAAATTATATCAAAAGATTAATATTTAACTCATACTCACTTTCAGTGGTTTCTGCTAGTAATTCTTATCCTGCTGTATGAGGTGAGAATTCCTTGGCAAAGATTGCTCTTAATGTTTTAAGCTGATATATGTTTTGCTGCCATAGGATCCTGAAAAGACAAGCATGGTGATGTTGGGGGTGTACAACTTGCACTTGTGAGGAGAAGGGAACCTGTGTATATCTACATACTTAGCAGAAATGTCTTTAAAGCTCTTTATTGAAGAGGTGAGATTAATTGGATCCTCAGTTTGTGAGACCAAATTCTTCCTCTGTTAATGAACTTAATATTTTCACCTTCCACTTTATTTTAACTCTGTCAAGGCACTTCGGCTGACATGAATATAGATGTTCGCAGTGCTATCTTTTCCCCCCGTGAATATTTTTGTTCTACATTCAAAGAACTGCAACATAAGTAAGAAAGTGGAGCCTAAAGCATCTGTGGCTAAGGAATGGGGGCAACAGAAGAAAATAATGGAGAGAAAATTCGAGAGAAAGAAAGTGCTTATGCTGGCAAGACAGGCAGTTAGGCAGGGATAGAAATAAAGAGGAAACAAAACAAATGAAGGATTACAGAGTAAAAACTGTTTGGGAATAGGATGTTGGGAGCGGTAAATAGGCTAGAACAATAGGGATGAACATTTGCTGAATGTGAATAGAAATCACTATAAAGTTTCCACCATCTCCTAATAAAAATACAGTAGCCTTGAGTCCTTGTGCTTTATTAAAAACTCCAGCTGGAATGCATAAAAGAAGGCAGGAAAATTATTCTCAAGCCAGATAACTTTCAGATGAAGGAGAATGTAGAGATTTGATGAGATTTTTTTGAAGGCAAAAAATATTTGATGAAAAAGACTGGAGAAAAGATGCACGAAGGAGGGGAGGAAGCAAAAGAAAAAAAATTGTAAAGGAAAAAGAGGGAAGATTTGAGCTATAATTAGCATTTGTCTGTTTGCAGGAAATAAATGATCTCTTACCCGAAGAATTTTTCTGGTACAGGAAAATGTCAGTCCTAACCCTGTTTTTGTTAGATGTCAGGTATTACCCTCCCTTTTGTTCTGGCAAGTGTACAAGTGCAGGATTAGGAGGTTAAACATTTCTACAGTGTGCTCTGTTCAGAATGGGCTTGGTACTGTTTAGTGGACAATGAGCTATGCTGCAGCTGACAAAATACAGGTTTCCCGAACCAAATATATTCAGTTCAATACATTTTCTTTGGTTATGATGGACAGTAATCTAGTGTGACATAAGGTTTCATTTTGCACGGCAGGCTGCATTGGTTCTGTGGTAAATGGAAGCTGTCCATTACAAAAAAAATGCCATTATTCCTATAAAAGAGTGAACTGATTTAAAGACATAGAATTGGTTCAAGTCTGCAGCTTACCTTCACGTGGAACTTTTTACCCAACTCCCATTGCTATACTTCTCCATTTGCTATGCATTCTCTTCCTATCTTGGTGAGACAGAATTTGAGAGCCAGAAATTCCCCCTCTGCTGGGAACCGTTACACACAATCTTTTGATTCCTTATTTAGTGGACACTTATAATTTTTCTTGTAATGCTTTCATGGAAGCTTTACATGCTGATAAGAAGGCAATAGCAGTCCTAGTACATGTTTTTATGTGCTTTCCACTTCAGTTCCCGGTTGTGTTTAGGTGAGAAGGAAAAGAATAGCATTTTGTTATGGCTGAAGATTACAGTTCCTACCAACCTGTGATTTTTCTTTATTTATAAAATACTTTGGACTGAATAGACTCAGAATTACTGTAGGGCTTACTGGCACAAGCTAAAGTGCAGATTGCTTTTCCCAGTCATGAATTTCAGTTAAAAACAAACAACTGATGAACACATTTCCCCAGAGACTGATTTAAATAGGGGTATTTCATTTGTATATTTCCTAAATAATATTTTCCTGCGTGTGTAGAGATAAAAGAGAGCTTTTGCTTAAAATGTGTTTGAAAATATGTTAGAGACTTTTTTTTAGACTTTGATTTTTCCTTTTTCAGGGGGACTAAGTAGGAAAATATTTATTGCAGTTGGGTCAAGGCAGAATTTTAATGGAAAAACTAAAATAAAAAAATCAAATTTGAACTAAACTGAAGGAAATTAGGAAATGTTTTGAGATTTCATTAAAACAATAAAATTTCCAGTAGTTGTAATGAAAACTATTTTTACAAACACTTTTGAATGAAGTTTTGGACAAAATTGCAAGGGTAGTGCCATAATTGTACCATGTTTTAGAAGAGGGCCTATTAGGAGATGAAACAGAAATTATTAGCAAAAGCTCCTTCAGGCCTTATTTACAGCCAGCATTAGAGAAAGCGTTACTTAGTGGGCAAATAAGTCTGCCAGATATGAAAGAGACAAAAAGAAATGTGTCTTGGCATGCTGGGGAGGATATAAGTATGGAGCAAGCAGAATCTATTATATTTGATAGTGATGGAATGTCGCCTGAAATGACCCTCCATTCTTGCCTATTGTTAACTTTTTCCCATGGAAAAAAAAAAAAAAAAAAGCCACAGCCAGTGAATTCTCTTATAGCAGCCATCTGGATGGTAGAATAACAAACTAACTTTACATACATTATTATAGATTTCTGCTGTGTTGTTTTGGTGCCCAACCAAAATGAGGTTCCCCTGTGGTACTGTAAAAACATAGAGATTTTTCTCAGCATAAAGAGCTCCAGTTGACAGTCATGAGACAGAGACAGACAGGAGGGAGCAGGAGAAGTGGTTTGTCCAAGGTCATGGTGTAGGTCAGCAGCAGCACCATCAGGAAAACAGGACCCAGAAGCCTGGGTTTGTGTAAATAGGGGCATCTACCAGCATGATCACTCCTGGGGAAGAATGTACATAAGAGGCATTACGTGGGTGTAACTCTAGCTGTCGAGGATGCTGGTGCAATTACATCAGTAAACTTTCCCAGGCAGATGAGCCCCTGCTCATGGGCTCTTTAAGCACAAAATCTTGTTGCAAGGAGACCTTCTGCCAAAGAGTGTTGTTGGAAATCTAGCAAGAGGAAGGAAAGAAAAAACAAAACAAAACAAAACAGTCCTCACTTCAATTAGAGGAAAAGATAATTCCTTTCAAGTCGAGAGGCTCAACTCCTGCTGGCCTTTGTTCTTAAGCTTACCCTTGCTGTAATTTCACAGAGTAACTTGAATAATGCCAGTTTGTTCTGTGATTACCCTCAGCTGGAGCACAAAATTAATATCTCACTAAGTAATTCAGTACATGATGGGTGAACATTTAGTCAAACATGCCCTAAAAAGCTAGGATTTTCAATGTTTGCTGGAACTCCTTCAGTGACAATTAATTGCCTGTGTTCGTATATGTTTATGAGCCTCAGTAAACAGGCAGCATATTTACGTCTCCCCATTACCTTCAGAAATAAACTTCCTGAAGAGAAAAAAACTCATGTCCCCGATTACAATCTAATTTTAAGTAAACAAGGGGTGGAGAAAGTGACTAGTAAGCAGGACTTTGGAGGGAGGAAGGTGGGAGGTAAAGAATTTTCTCCCTCTGGAACCATACCACATCTAATGCTGGTAGTATTAAGTTAATATGCTGCAAGAGAGAAATGGCAGTGGCTAGTCCTCTTAGTGTTTGGGGGTTTGTTTGCCTTTTTTATCCTAACAGTTTAGACTTAAGACCAGATGCAGTATTTACTAACTTGTGATGTAGAATTGCTATAGAATATTCCACCTTTGAAAGGCATGTCTTCTAACCTGTGCACAATCCTGGCATTTTTTGAAAGCCCTAAACTATTGATGCGTGATTCTATGATATGCTACAGCCAATGTCTCTCTCCCACCTCTTCACATTGCATCCACTGCCATGGCACTTCTTTCTCTCCACATGAATCCCTTCCAGAATTGAAAGTACCAATCTTTTGTCCCATTGGTCTTAGTTGCTGTGGCTTTTACCATGCAATGAGTGTTTGTGGGGCGAGAGGAATCCCCCATTTTTTGTCACAACTGGGATATTGCTATTGACTGGTCATGTTACTTTATCGTCTTCCACACTGCAGGATGAATTAACTCTTGCAAAGTGTTCAGAGATGTGTAGCAAACAGACTGTGGACAAATGATTAAGTATTTTTTACTTTGGTTGTATCCATTAACATCTGCAGAAAGAAGACATTAATGCATCATTTCAGTCTGTACAACTGACTGCCAGTTTCACTGGCTTGTGCTTGTAAGGGATTATATCAGGTGGAAAACACAAACAATTTAGTGAATGTTCATTGTTGTTCACTTTTCATCTAAAATTTTTCACTCTGCTGCTGTCCAAAGATTTCCTTTAGGACTGGGCATTTAAATAAAAGTAGACTAATGGAAACCCCTGAGCCATAATATGAAGACAGAAGATGATAAAGTGAAAAATAATGAAGTATGATGATAGATAGAAATTGTTTGCTGTTGTCCAAAATCTTAACCATTAACTCTTTCAGATTTACTTTAGGTCATCTGCAACTCTGCCTAATTCTAGACTTTGTGCTGGTGTGATGGTTAGTGCTGAAGGTTGGAAAGCAAACCTGCTGGGTTTTTTCATGCAGGCAGGGAAGGGGTGTGTGTGTGTGGGTAAAGCCACCTCTGGTGGTCTCTTATGAAAGGAAAGCACCTGAAAACAGTGGCATCACCCCACTCAGAGAGGTTCTGTCAATCCCAGACAGTTAATGCTGTCATTGTTAAGCTAAGTGTTTTCATCCTCTATGTCTTTTCACCTTCTCCATGGCTATCACAAGCTTTACTGATGGTTGCACCAGGATATGTCCCTCCTTAGAAACTTGCTTAGCTCTCTGTAGCTAAATAATTTTGATAAATGATCCATTAAATAATAAAATTTTGTGTTCATCAATATAGTTTTAAGGTAGATGGACTGAAGGAGCTGACAGATCTAAAAATAAAGTCAGTGTAATCCATTGTAAACAAGCTGTCAAGCATCACTATGGTCTCCTTTGTAATAACTTTAATGAGTAAATAGAGAGAATGAAAGTAGAGAGATGGTAAAAAATATAAGCCAAATATAATTGTTCTTTTTTTTCCTTTAACCTATTATATTGCTTTAGGTGGTGGTATCTCTATTTCTCTAGTCCTGACTTAGAAAATTTTGACATAATTTTGCCTGAAGTTAAATCTTCTAGAATATGTATTGCTGCTTTTCAAGAGCAAGAAGCTAGAAAATATTTGAATTGCTCTCTGACTCTGACACCTATGACTTTAGAAGGTTTTAATAGGATAGGTAAGCTTATTTAAAGAAATGTATATGTAGAAATGTATTTTATCAAATAAAACTCCCTGAATTTTCTACTAGGTATCTGCCTTTTTCTTTTAACTCAGTTTTTGTGAATGAAGAAATTTGCATTCTATGACAGGTAAAAATACATCCAAACATATGTAAATGTACTTCAGGCTGCCAGGAAAATGAGTCTCCGAGTGTTGGGTTTTTTTTGTTGTTGTTGTTTTGGGGTGGGTTTTTTTTTGTTTTTTTTTTTTTTTTGTTTTGGGTTTTGGGTTTTTTTGGCCCTTCTGTCTGTTCACTCCAGGTTTCTTATCCACAGCTTTGATTGTTGCTGGGTTAATATCCTTTGGTGCCTATCTTTGAATGTACTTGGCTGTCAAGTTTACAGAGGACATGTTCCCATTTATTTAATTTCATTTCTAAACTAACTTCCCATTGAAGAGATCCTTTCTGCTCACCTGGCTCTTGAATGTGCCCTCAGGTCAATGACACCAGTGACAGCAATGCCTTTGCAGCTGCACTGGGATCTAGCTTGCTCCCTGGGTTCCCAAAGCTGGGACTGGCTGGTGCTTGATAATGAGCCCTCCCATAGGAAGAAAAAAAAAAGTTGTGAAGTTTGCTCACTGTTGCTCACTGGGATTGAACAGCTTGTCTTTTCTTTTGAGGAACATTTATACTTAACACTCGGTAGGCAAACTGCTATTTCAGTTTGCAAGTGGATTCAGTTATTCAAATGCACAGGCCAGAAAATGAAGGGAATTCTATTTAAACAGTGTGCTCCCAAGTCACAGATGATCTTTTTGATGTCTGTATTTTGCAAATGGAAATTTTCCATTTTCCAGCTCTAGCATTTGTTCAGAGGCTGTATGCTATCTAAATCTGCTTTTGTGGCTGCTCATTTGCATTTTTGCTATGCTATATTGCCTCCTGTCTTCTCCCCTTGGCCCCCCACTCTTTTATATTGAATTCCTATTTTTGCTGCCTCCACTCTGTCTTGCATCTCTGAAGGCTCAATCATGCGAGATGCTGAGCACTCAGAGCAAACAGCAGAGGCTGCTCAGCACCTGGTCAGGATTACAGGTGGAAAGGGAAATCCAAAGCATCTGCATATTGAAGACTTTACTGAGAGAGAGCAGATGAAAGGTGGAGCTGTTCACCACTCAGATAATAGTCCCATTTCTCCTGTAGCTTCCCACCTTTTCTCAATTGCTAGAACTGCTGGAGCTACTAGCCAGTGCATCTGATGGGGAAGTGTGTGGAAATCTTGGGTTGAAATTTTATGGCATGATTTGAAATACAGTAGTAAGATGATTTAGTCAAAACAGCCCTTCCTGGATTTAAAATAATGACCATGGAAAACCTTGAATGTTCATGTACCTTTCTTGGTCAGAATGCACAGTTTTCTACTTCCTTTAGTATTTATCTTTTATTTCACCCTGAACACATAGGTTCTTTCTTCTCCCAAATTTGGTTACATCTACAAGCAAACTGCTTAGCAAGAAAAGCTGCGTTAATATCCCTGAGGGAAAATTGAGAAGGTGAGGAGAGAAGCACAACAACTTAATTCTGGCAGTTGAAAGAACAATCTGAAAGTTGTCTCGGCTCAAAGTATCACCTACCATCAAGTAATCACTATTCACTTCTGCAGATCCCGACCCACTAACAGTCTATTTCACCCTCAGGGAAAGCCAGGCAGGGAGAGAAGAAAGTGTAAGCAAGAGCATCATGCACTACAACGAAAGGCAGCGTATTTAAAGCTGAGCAGTGATACAAACTGTGGGGCTGGGAGGAGGGGATTGCAGGCTTCTCCTCCCATTCTTATCCTTTTTTTCTAAATTCACTTCTCAGAAGAGAAGATGAATGAAAAAGAGGAACCCTCAGAAGAGGGACCACATGGTCCTGGCCAGCTTGGAATGATAATACTAACGATAGGGAATGAAAATACTCAATAGTTTACCCAACCAGGCTTTTCTTTTGAGTCTGTTGGAAATTGAGGCAATGGTAGTGCACCATAGGGCTCATCCAGGTGTGCAAGAACCCGCTGAATGCCTATAGAGTGCTCTGGGAACAGAGCACTAATTTTGCAAAAGTTTTGCTCCTGCCACAGGAGGCAAATACCTGTGCGAGCATGGCATGGTGTTCCCACTGTCTGGCAGAGGGCTGGTACCTAATCACCAACGATGATGAATGCCTGGTGATGAAAGCACAGTGTATAGGCAGTATTTTGAGCGTGGGTATGGCTTCCCTGCCATTTTGGACTGGCTGTGGGGCAGTTATGGGAATCCATAACAAAACCCTGTGTTTACGAGAACAGCAAGCTGCCAGAGTAAAGCGTGATATTTCCATGTTCCTGTCATGTGCAAGCACGTGCCCACAAACCAAAACACAGCTGGCAAGTCTAATTTTAGCTCTACCAGCCTTGAGAAGTGTCCCTTTAAAGAAATTCTTTTTATAATTCCTTTTTTTTTTTTTTGAAGCAATTTGGTTGATAATACAGCAGCTGACAATCCCGCTGCCATACTATGGATGATTTAAATAAAAACAAAAAAGAAACTGCTGCCGCACATTTTTCCCCCAAAAATTTATAAATAGGCAAAACCACTGTAGAAAGGCCCACGAATCTGATGACATGTTAAAGAAATAAGTTATTGTAAAAAAGGAGAAACGCTAGGATTTGTGTACAAGAGGAAACATTTTGTTATTCACGCACTTTTTTTCCTGATGATTTATAGCCCTGTTGTGAGACAAGATTCTTGCTTCGAGTCTTTCGGAGGATAAATATTTGGGACGGCGGTGCTGACACAGGTCCTGCACGCCTGGGATCCGTGGCAGGTGTGGGGCTCTGGGCCGGACGCGGGGGCCACACCTGGCCCTCACCTGGGCCCGGGCGGCGGCAACAGCTGCTGCGTGCGGGGGAGCCCGGCCGGGGGAATCGCAGCCGCGGGTAACTTTTGTGGCACCGAGGTATTTTCACACGTCTGGGGTAAGGCACCCGCACGTCAGCCCGGCCGAATTTCCTCTTTACCCTCTTCCTCCATTTTGTTCCAACTTTAAATAAACCAAGTCTTATATAAGCGGTCTAACAAAGTATGTATTTAATATGTCTGGCCCTGGGTCGCCTCTCCGCGAAGTGCCGGATGATGGTGCGGAGTACTTTTCTGAAAGGGGAGGACGACGACGACGACTTCCCTGCTCGGCGACCAGGCTCCGTGACCTTCCCCCTCCCGTTTGTTAAAAAAAAAAAAAAATATATATATATATTTTTTTTTTTTTAAATTAAAACCATAAATATAGACGCGCGTTTTGGGGCCGGTCTGGCTCGTCCCCCGCCCCGCGGCGCTGGGGTTTCCCGAGTCCCGCGGCGCTCCCGGAGCTGCCCGGTCCGGCGCGGGCGCGGAGGCGGCCGCGGGGCCTGCGCCGACCTCCCGGGGGAGCGGCGCGCCGAGGTCCCTCCCACCGGCAGCGCGGCGCGGAGGGGGTTTGAATGAAAGACAGGACGAGCCCTGAGCACCATGTCACTCCGTGAGGGAGGCAGCGGCAACTAGGCTGGGGAAGGCTCTTCCCTCCCCCCCCCTTTTTTTTTATTTTCTTTTTTTTTTCTTTCTTTTTATTTTCTTTTATTTTTTTTCCTTTTTCCTTTCCTGTTTTTTTTTTTTTTTTTTTTTTTTTTAATTTGGTTGGAAGGGGGGTGGGTGGGGAAGCGAGAGGGGAGGGCTCGAGAGCGGGGCGAGCCGAGGAGAGGACGAGGAGAGCGAGCGAGCGGCTCTGCGGAGATTTGGAGTTGCACTGTCTTCCCGGCTCCTCTGGCAGGACGGTTCCCTCCCGAGCCGGGCAGCGGGCACCGCCGGAGGCACGCTGCTGCCGGCGGGGGAGGCGGGCTGCTCCGCCACGGGCACCCGGGCACGGGGCTTCCACCCACGCACGCACCCGCACACACCCCTGGGCGCACACACACACACACACACTCACTCACACACTCACACACTCACACACTCACACACACACACGCGTCTATGTCCGTGCGGGCGCGTTTTTGGCTGCGCTGGAAGTAGCGCGCGGTAGACGGCGAGGAAGTCTCGGCAGCCTCCTCTGTCGCCCGCGCTGTCAGGAATAGCGGCGTGAGAGGAAGAAAGGCCCTGGGGCACTACACCCTGCCAACGAGTTCCCCGCACCAGCCAGAAGGACTCCAGCTACATGGGCAAACGCCTGGACCAGCAGCCAATGTACCCCCAGTACACCTACTACTACCCCCACTATCTCCAAACCAAGGTAAGGGCTGGCGGGGCCGAGCGCCTGGCGGGGGATGGAGAGCGGAGCCGCGCGAATTGCGGGCTCGCCTCTTCTCTTTGGCGATTTTTCTGTCTCTTTCTCGGGTTTGATGTCACACAGAGCCGAGCTGGTAGGCAGAAAGCAGGCGTGAGAGAGGCAGGAAGGTTGCTGTCTGTCCTCCCGTTTATTTCTTTATTTCTTTTAATTTATTCTTTTTTCCCAAGGGCTGCTGGCGTCGGCTAATTCCTTTTATTGTTTGGGGAGAACAGTGCGGTTAACGCTATCGTAACAGCGGGCAGGTAGTGTGTTTGTTATGGCATGGGATAAAGATTGCTCTGGACAGCATCAGACATAAAACACTTTTGGTGGGTCTTCCAGTGTTCTCTGCAGTTTATTCACAGCTGAAAAGCATTTTGCTGTTAGAAAAGCTGTCCGTGGCAACTCAAACTTTTAATCAGCTGAGTAGGAGATGCTGTGGAGCTCGGAGGAGAGCTCGGAGCTAACCGTCTGTAAATCTAGTGGAGTTTGTTTCAGTGCATTGCACTGGTTTGAATATTTCATTAAATATAGAGGATGATATGGCTGTACTATGTTGCATTTAAAAGGGCTAGAAAGAGAGGGTAACTACTTTTGGAGAATGTATCCAAGCGCAGACGCTTCCGTTTTTCTTTCTTCTTTTCTTAATAATTTTTAAAATGCCAGCATACTGGAAAGCAGGCCAGCCTCTCCTAGAGAGACTGAGTGAAGTCTATGCTACCTGGCCATGAGCTAGTTAATTAAAGCCTTATTTTTATAATGCCATTGTATAATAGTCTGCTCTCTGAAAAGATTTCCTGTGTGACCTAAGGACAGTAACAAAAGAAAGCCCTAAACCGAAAGTTTGCAAACCCTGTCAGGACGCTGTATTTGGAGGGAAGAAAAAGGAAAAAATACACACTTCACAAGGTGAAGTGTGACCTCACAGTCACATATTAACAGTTTCAGTAAATAAACGAGCATCCTTTAGGAGGGAAAAGCCAAGGCAGGGAGCACGCACGTGCATACGGTGCTGCGTGCACATATATACGTTGCGCTCCTGTGGCAAATTTAACACATGGGACATTTGATGTGTGCAACTGTGTGTGGTGAAGTGCCGCAGGGGAGGCTGACTTCTCCAGACTTTTGGTTTGAAGCATGTTGATCTGGCAGTGGTTGTGAAAGGATAAGTTATATTCCTTGTTAATAAAAATTACTTTCCCGTTAACGTTTATAGCCCGACGACTGCATTATATAAATTAACTAATTGTCAAAACTGTGATTCAGGCTGATTGGAGTTGTGATGACACCAGAATCACTCAGTATGGTTACAGCCTTGTAATGCATGGCATGGTTACCTCTCACTTTGCTCTGCTGTTTCTTTCACTGCATCATGCAGATATGTTTTTGGTATAAAATTCATGCTTTTCTACATTTTGTATTTTGGCATGAAATTTATCATTTCTCCCCCCCCTCTCCCCCTTCCTTTCAAGGTCAATCCAAATAGCATTTTACCTTTGTGACCATTTAGTGTATAATGTTGCTGTTGCAGCAGCAGCCCGTCACTAGCTTGACTGCAATACCGCCTATAGCTTTAACTGTTTGGGGGATTGGGGGACGCAGGCTGATGCTATTCCTCAAAACCTGGCAAGCCAAGGACATGAAACAATTGATGGTGTTTTTTTGATAGAACAATAGCCTCAAGTATTGGAGGAGAAATATTGGACATTCCATCCCTTTTACTCACGTAGCTTACATTTTGCCAGTTGTCCTTTTTCTTTCCTTTTTTCTTCATTTTTTTAACTTTGTAAAATAAACTTTTTGAGAAAATAAACCTTATATTTGAGCTTAAAATATAAAAATAGCTTTTCAGTGCCATGACTTTTTTTAACCCCTTGCTTTAATAAAAAAAACACCTTAATGCATTTTTATAGCCAGTATATAAAATTATCAACCCCGTGAAAAGTCATGTGCATCAGTGTTGGCACACTTGCACTATTACAGTAAGGACAGGTAAAATTTCAGATCTGTGATACATTTCATATGCCTTTATTTTTTCTTATTTTTCTTGGCCCACAGTTAAGGGCGTACATAAACTCTAAATAATAAACACACATACACGTGTGCATACACATATATATATACACATACGGATGCAAGTATTTATCTTCTATAGACCATAAGACTTTAAAATAGTGCAGACAGGCAGCATCTGGATTTTGTTACCTTAAAGCTAGCCATCAGCTTCTGGGACGTTTTAAAGCAGTTAGATCCATTGTATGTCTAAAGCTAATAGTTGGGTAATCAAATAATCTTGTGGTGGAGAGCTGTATCTTTTATCATCCCTATTGGAGCAACACATATAAATAAACCTTTGTATGATTCCACCCGGCCTGAGAACTTCAGCTTCTTATTTTCCAAAACCTGCTCTTTCTACCAAGCATGGTAGGATTCAGCTCCACAGAAAGAATGTGTTTTTATGCTCACAGTCATGCATGCTTGGGGTGGGGGGGGGGGAGTGTGTGTGTGCACATTCATTTGTAATTAAGAAAGTAATTCTAGGCTCTCTTATGGCATTTCTGTACAGCTTCTGAAATTCAGAGTGGCAGTGTGTTCAACAGGCAAAGTTTGGAAATTCACGTTCCCCAGCGTGTTTGGGTGAAGTGCTGCTTTTGCTGTGCTTGTTTGGTGAAGTTGCTTGGTTCTCCTTTGAGAAGCACCGCATTACTGTACATCACGTCCCTCTCATGGGGGAGTGCCGAGCTGTGCAGGATTCCAGCCTACAGGCTGTGTGTGTGTGTGTCTTCTAACGTGGCTAGCATGTTGTTGTGCAGAATGGGTGTAAATGAATAGCTATATGGGTAATGGGATTATAAATAGAAAAAATGGATTCCATATGTTTGTCTGATTGCTTTAACTTTTTAGTGTTTTGTGGCCTTTTGTGGAACACAAAGCATGCACTCGTTCCATTTACTTGTGCTCCTTCATTATGAAATGCCACCACTGAAGCTAGAACTTTAATTTCAGGTTTAGGAAAAGCCATTGCCATCCAAAAAAGAGAAGAAGGGGAGGGTGTCAATCCTTATGAGACAATTGCAAGGAATTTGATGTGCCTCTTAAGGACAAGCACTGCAAGACATTACCTTATTTCTGTTTTGGCATGACACTGTCTGACAACTTCAGTTTGAACGTACAATTTTGATACTTCTTTAGACAGATGCTGAGAGTAGGGAGAGAGTCAGATTGTCCTAGGAGTTTATTTCAGGATGTTTCTGGTTACTGTTGTAAATGAAGCATGGTCTTGTGTTCTTTCTAATATTGCAGGGAGGTGGTTCAGCTCATGTATATCTGATGAGAATCTGTAGTACTTTTTTATTTTATTTTGAGGCATTAAGAGAATTTCCTTAGTTGCATCCTTGCTGATGGTGTAACTACTCAAACAACTGGTTTACAGGAGTACATTGCAAATTGTGACATAGAATGTTAACGATGCCAAATCTTGCATTATGGTCTGAATTTCTTTGTTTTGTTTCTTGCTTGCCAAAGCAAATTCTTTTTTCTTTGCCATTTAGCACAGAAGAAAACAAAAATAAGCATATGAAATATCATGGAATAATGTGAAAAAGGGGAGAAAAATATTAACTCTGAATATATTTAAAAGAGTCTCCTTGATTTAGTAGGTGATGTGTTTTATCTTTGTCCTCTGCAGCTTATGATTAGACCTCTTGCTGGGGTCAGCTTTCTTTGCAAACAGTCTACTGAAAAAACCTGAATCACTTGGATAGAAAGGAGGAGGTGCCACAGTTACCTGTCGACAGGAATTGTTTGGTTTATGATCTCTATACCTGCATTCGGGGTAAAAATATGCCAGTTAAGCAGCTATTTCCGTGCGGTTTGCTTTCATGCATTCTCCAGATATTTCCTACTTATTAGTCATGGTTTGGGTCTGGTAGTTTAACTCTCATGGTGTTGACTCTGTAACCCAGTCAGATGGCAGAAGCACCCCAAAACGAGAGGCAGTGTTTGCAGTACCCACAGTACCTCTTCATCTCTGTATGCCTGATGCATGTGTGAACACGTGCAAAAGAAAAAAGTGTGATTTCCCGACACCTACCTGAATAAAAACCCATCTCTGTGGTTGTGAAAGGGATGCAGACTGACCTGCAAGCAAGAGGGCTTAATGAGCCTGTTCCCGAAATGACAGATACATGCCCCAGCTGAGTGAAAAACAAGTAGGGAGTTCAAACAGCTGTACTCAGAAGAGTTTAAATTTGATATAGTGATTTTATGGGAACACATTTGGGTGTGTGTTATGTCTCTTTTTTAACATTTTCTAGGGCATCTTTTAGCATGAGGGAATTGGGAACTTCCTTCAGTTGTGTGGCATGAGTATACCTTCCTCCTTGCTCCATCACTCTCTTCAAGAAAGCGTGCATTGGAAATCGGTGCAAAGCTCTTGCCTCTCTTCACCTTTTACCAGCCAATCCTGTGCTCTTTAGTCACTCACATTTCTGTTTAGCGGGTTTACGGCATTCCCCACTTTTGGCCATCTGGCCATACAGAAGGCCTCGAAGAAAGCGTTCCAGATACGGAGATGCCTGACAGGGCTTCTCTGGCTGGTAGTGTTCAGATTGTGTTTGGTGCCTGGTGTGAAGCAGGGGTCAGGTGTAAGGAGTAATTCATCAACCACACACTGATTTCAGGCTGCATTTCCAACCATCTGCAGCTTGGATCGCTGCCAGAGCTCAAAAGTCTAGCTGGAGCCCATGTGATCGTGCCAAAGTAAAGGCAAACACTTGCAAATAGAGAAATGCATTTCTAGGAATGAAGTTTGTTCGCACTTAGCCCCTGTTTGATTCAGTATGTCACAGCATGTTTTAAATGCCTCAGAGAGCTGCCCAAAAGGAATATGAATTCATTTAAATGCCACTTAAAAATATTTCAGCCTAGCTATGATTTTGATGGTAATATTAATCTATCTCTAGTACTTGCCAATTGGCTTAAACAATAAGGAAGATAAAAGTTGTGTTCCTCTGAAAAATGCAGGAATATATGAGCTCATTTGCTTTCCATTTATCCTTGCGTGCCTGGATAAAAATACTTCTGTTGTTTTAAGGGATATGATGATCTGTATTAAAATGGTGTTAAATTTCTTGATTAATCTTTCTTTCATATGTTGCCTCAATGCAAGTCTGTTTAAATTAAAAATGAACCAACCCACAAATATCCACAAATGATAGCACCAAATAAAAAAAAGCTTGAAAACAGAAAAACCAAACCAACAAACAAATAAAAAAACCCCAGACCAAACCTGTGGAAAAGGAATACTCGAATTTTTACTACTTCAAACACATGTGTATTATGATAGTCTATGGCTATTTATTTTGAAAGCAGTTATTTTATTTCTGTAATAAAAAAATGGGAGTTGCAAGCATTTGCCAGATGAGGCTGCAAAGATCTTGCTGTGGCGAGTGTGTTAATAGTTATAATTTAGAATGCCTTACACAAGGTGCCCTTTCAAAATAAAGTGCAGTGGTTCAGAAGTGAACTGGTTTCGTTTTTAATGCACGAAGTCCTTTCAAAGAAAGCACGATAGTATACTTGCACTTTAATTCAAGTACCTTGGTAAAAATCATCAGACTGTTGGTTCTTAAATTTCCATGAATTAAAAAACAGATAAGAAAGGATGCATTTCAAGTAGGATGTCTGGGTTCATTTCAGGTCTTGCTGTGAGTAGCCCATATAGTATTCCCTTTGCATGTAATTGAAAACAGGGTTTTCTAATTCAATTCAATTTTTTTTTTTTTTTTTTAGGGGTGAGAAGTGAATTTTCCACTATCTGTACTCCAGGCGGGGACTGAGTTTGCTTGCAAACAACCCTATTCTGGATTGTCCAGGAAGAGAAGCAGACTTTAAAAAAAATATATAGTCTGGTTGTATTTTTTTTTTTCTTGAAGAAAAGGATTTTAGTGCTAGAAATTTTATGTAGAGGAAAACAGTTAATATGTCTCAAGAATTTGCTTCTAGTGCTGCATTAAAATTGTGTTTTGTAACAGTCTCATCAGCTACAGCTGTATGTGATTAAATAATGTAATATCAAAAGCATGTGTGAATAAGAGCCTTTTATGATATGGTTGTTCCATACCAAAGACTGCAGATGGGCAGAGAAGGGAGAGAGAGAACAGTGATTTACTCAGATATTGTCAGAGCCTATACTCCGAGTAGTCCTGTAGTGGTGTTTTGCAATTGCTTTCCCACTCATATGGGCATGATTGAGTAACAAAGGGAAGGTTAGAAGTAAACAGTTTTACAAAGAGAGCTATTCCAAATAAGCAGGTATCAGCCCAAGAATGGTGTCTACTGATGCAGAATGATGTATCAATATTTTAAGTAGAGAAAAAACAATATTATTGAATAGAAGTTAGACGGATCTGTTCTGCTTCCTTTGAAAAATGAATGAAAAAGATTCAGTTGTCTTCAGCAAGACAGAATCAGACCCACAAAGCACATAGTGATCACCATGGCAAAACCAGGACAGCTGAACAATATGCAGGTTTTTTTAAAAAACAACAGTCACAAAAGAAATAAAAACTGTAAATCAAATGATTCTACGTTGTGCAAGGGGCTGAGGACGTGGCTCATCTGATACTTAACAGCGTTTTGTGTTTGCTGTGGCTATAATTTCTATTTAACATTATTTATAGTGATTTATAATTTTGGAGAATTAGCAGCATAAACCAGATGCTTTGTCTTTCTGTCTGTTTCTCTCTCTGTCAGTTGAGATACGATTTATACAGAGGGGAAGTCTAATTGCCATAGGAGATGTCTCACATGGAGCCCAGAGCCTATAATGAAGATTAACAATTTCTGTAAGAGACTAAGTGTGCTTAATCCACAAAAAAGTACTGGAGAGCTGGTTTTGCTTTTAGTTATGTAATTCTTAGGATAAAAATTCTGTGTAGCTTCTTTGAAATTTGAAACAAGTCAGTTTTCTGTGTTGGTCTTTCCTTGAGGATACACTGTTTCTAAATGGAGAACTTAAGCAAAGGTTGCTTGTCCTACCTGTAGCTGCAGAATGGAAGCTCCTGTTGAATTCCTCAGTCACACTGTTTTTTATATTTTGTTGGTTTACAGCAAAGTCTAATCTCTTCTCCTTGAAGTTTTTTATTAGCTGAAAGATTTCAGGTCTGACATTGTCAAATAAGAAAAACTATTTTTCCTGCTTTTTGGATGGAAAGATTTTTTTTCCCCCTTCTTTCTTTCTTATTTATCTTGTTTAGTTTTGGGCTTGCTTGCAACTATGGTGAAAATAAATTCCCTCTTTGCTTATTTGTTGTAAAGTTAACTTCAGTATCAAATGTGATAATTTATTAAAAAGTAAATATTTGCATTTTTAAGTGCTTCATTTGATGTATATTTATGCAGATGAAATTGTTTGGACAGATTTTCTATGAGGGTTCCTCTGCTAATTGTATTGACTTCATTCATATGCAAATGAATGAAATAACCCACCTGACATATATAGATCATAGTGGAAGTCAGAAGACGCATAAGACTGCATGTTTGCAATGTAGAGCACTCTGATATTTTGTTCCTTGTTGGTGTCTTCCTGACACATGTTTTATGGTTAGTACCATGTGGTTGATGATGATTTATGTGCTGTCATGTTGTGGAAGTGATGTCACTCCCGTGTGATTCAAATTTATTCAAGAAGATAAGTTATTGAACAGATTTGTGTTCCCCCCTCCCCACGCATAAATCAACCAGCAGTTAATTTTTATTCTGTGAGTTTGCATTCATAGATTTAATCCTGAAGCTGTGCTTAAATACTCAGTTGCAGAACGTGGCAGAGTAGAGAGGGAAAGTCTTACTGATGGACCAACATGGTGTTGTTGTATTTAAGTGATTGCTCATTTAGCTTCTGTTCCACTCCCTTCCCCACCCACTTTGACAGCCCTTCCTCTGCCCAGCTATATTTAGAGACCAGCCAGAGCGAGCCATTCAGAGCTCGGCATCGACGCTGCACAGGAGCCGGACCTTTCTGCCTTCTGCCGGTGGGAGATGGCAGGACTGGATCAACCATCATGTCTCGTGTGTCTTGCCTGGGAGAGACTCTGGTTATTTGGAACAACGTGCGATGCAGTCTAGTCGCCTTCCCGGTTGAGAAGCTGGCAATGTTTGTGCCAGGGTTATGGGAGGGTGAAAGGCAGACTGAAGATGCAGGGGATAGGGCAGAGGGCTGTTTTGGATGTACAGTCCCAGAACTGGCAAAATACTGCGGTGGTGCATTGATGACTTGTGAGATAAAGGGACATCGGGGAAGTTCAGACGGAGGCGTTTCACCAGAGGATGAGATAAGGGAGCCTGGTGTACCGCTACATCACAAAGGGTTTCTAAAGCTAGGTATCCATAGTTACGACAGGAGAGTTAAAATCTAGATTTCAGGGACTCACCTGGTGTAATGTCCTCCTTCCCTTTAAAGAAGAAAGTGTTTGGCAGTTCTTAAAGCTGGAATGATGTGCCTGTGTGAATTTCCCGGTGCTCAGAGAGCTGCCTGTTTAAAGTTTGCTCTATTTTCCCCTCTTGCTCTAATTTTTCTGGATGTGGAAAAAAAATGGCATTGCATTTCTTAGCCATATAAGGGACTTGTTAGTTTCTTTATGTGGTTGGGAATTGTTTCTCCTTTTGGTCTTCAAAGGCTGTTGCTGCTGAGTATGCTTTAAAGGGAAGGAACTACTTGCTTAGACAAAGTCTGAAATCCTTATTTCTTCTTTTTCTCACTTCTCTCTGACCTTTTATTGGGGGACATGCATATAAATAAATTCTGCTTTTGGTGTCATGAAACTTGATGGATACTCTTACAAAGAGAGAAGCATAATGGTAAATGCAGTCTTCATTTCTGTTCTCTCATTTTGTACTGATGAATTTGGTTTGGTGCCAGTTACTAAGTACATGACCTTTTCCCTACATCTTTTGATTCATGGCAGGGAATGTCAGAGCTGTGTTAGTGATCTCTCGTTACAGCTTTTAACAAACTATGAAGTATTAAAAATGAATTAGGTCACTTGGAGCTCAACTAACATGTCAGTGATTCAGGGTGATGATTTCATATTAAGAAAGCATAAAACACAGCTTAAAATATAAAATTCAGATTTTTGTGAACATAGACAGCAGGGATTCTATCACTTTTAAGTCAGGACCTTTTTATCTCGAAAATGTAATCTTTTCAAGACAAACCAAACAAGATATGTTGTAAAGATGGTGTTATCGGCCACATTAGTTTAGTGTTCATTCCAGAAAATCGTATCAGTCTCAGCCTAATTGGAGCTAAGTTTTCCAGTGTATTTACTTTAAGATCAGAACTGCCGACAAGACTTCTTTTAGTATCAGCTGAGATGTGTCTACACAGCTGTCGATGTTCTGCTTAGCTGCTATACACAACCTGATAATCTACCACATGTAACTGAATGGTACAATATGCACTCATTTGGTGTGCAAATGACGCTTCTGGAATTGTTTAGTGGAAGGGAGACTGGTGATAAAAATGTGCTGTGAACGGCACAATGAATAAGGTAAAAAATAGGACTGATAGCTCTTAGACAAGCCTCTGCCTGGTTTTGCAGTCATGAAAACTACCTTTAATACGACTCTATACCTGCAAGACATCAGAAAAAAGTCAGAGGCACCGCAGTCTTTCAGATGTTTGACAAAGCGTGCAGCAGGACTTGGTAAGCTGAAAGCTTTACCCAGGCTGTATTAAGACGACGTTTACTGTGTCACTGTAGAGCTGCACTAAGTGTACTGTTAAACAATCCTTCATGAAAACAAGCATAAAGCAGACATATTGCTGTGGCCTTTAGCAAAGCAGCTGGGAACTTTCTGCCTGGGGGAGCATCACACTCGTTGCATTTCATGTTTGTGCTCTTTGTGCCTCTTTGGAGCTTTTGCATCCTAAAGAAACACATGGGTTGGTCCAAATATTTCCACATCCTTTTTAATGTTGCTTTTATTGTGAGTGTCAGCTGGTGGTACAAGATGGGATAATAATAAAACTGGCTGATGTATAGTGACTCCACAATGACAGTAATAGCACATGCTGATCAATTGCCTCACAGATACAGGTGTGCAATGCACTGAGTTGTCTTGAATTTTGAGATTATGGATATAATTCCTGTCTCTAGGAACAGCTGTGAGAAAGATGTAGACTCCTGGTCCACCAGGACATACTTGTTATCTGTGTGATTTAGAAGCCTTGCCGGCCACTCGGTTTCTGCTTTATATCTCTGCCATTTTATGAAATCACTGTAATTGTATACAGTTGTCCCTGTGCAACGTGCAATTTCCTGTAGTTTGAAAAGCTTTCAGCTTAAGATTGTCTAAACTTAATAGCATAAACATTAATTTACTGTGTTAGATGGGTTATTGGGTGTTTTTAGTATGCATAAGCCTTGCAATAATTGTGCTGGACAGAAAAAATAAGTTTTGTTTCCTTCACTGTCTGCCCTGCTTTGACTTAAATGGATCCCTGGTGATGGTAATACTTAGCATGTAGCAGTCATTTCAATTTTCAGTGGGATGTATAAACATTAACTAATCTTCAGAGCTCATTCTGAGAGGTGTCTTAAACACCTTATTTGCTTGTGCAATGGCTGCATGCAAATAATGACCTCAGCTTTCAGAAGCCTGTACTGGATTATCAAGAGTTGGGGGATAGGCTTGTGTGCATCCACACATCTCTTTGGGCAGAATCTGGAGGTGGGGAATGCTGTTGCTGCTTTAAGAGCAAATGTGGTGCTTGAGTGGTCTAAGAGTGGAGAAGAAGCTGGAAAAAATAAGGGGAAAGCATTTTCAGAAGGTGACATGTTCATCCCTGATTATCCAGAAGTGTTGAGTGCCCAAGGCTTTAGCAGATGGAGTTCTCAGAGACATTTGACACTAAACCCAATGTGACTCACAGAATTACACAGTGCTTTGCAAGACCACTTACCTGAGGCAAGTGCCTGAATCTGCCTGCTGGTTCAACATTACATCTCCCTCTTGAGCCTTTCTGCCAGGGAGAAAGAGCAGGGAGAAAAGATGCACTTTGTGGAGGAGGGGAATTCTCTGTTATGTCCCCAGTGCTGGAGAAGGAGGTTGACTGAAGGAGGAGTCCTGTTAAGGTGACTGGAAAAGATGTTTGTGGTGTTTGACCAGCGCTATGAGGTGCAGATCAGGGCCCAGCTTGCAGTGTTTTAGAGATTCGAACAGCACTTGGCACAAATGTTTTCAGGAGACAAAAACTTAACAGACACCTGGACAAGGGTATAAAGAACTTCTTCATTCTTCCAAGTAAAAGAAAAATGCTTTCAAACAGTGCATGTGCACAGACTCCAGTCCCACTGGCCCTTGCAGGTTTTGTCAGGCACTGATGGGAAGGTTATAGAAAAATAACTGCCACAATTCCACCAACATTGTGTAAGGAAACTGGTCTCTGTTCACGTCCTTCAGATTAATATTTCAAATCTACAGCACCCTGTTAATCACCAAGGCAATAGCAAAGAAGTTATTTATGGGTGGGTGTTAGCTAAGTAGTGGTTGATAGATACAGAACTGTCACAGGCTTTGGTTTTCTCATGCCTAACATCGTGTGCCTTGCCAGTACTTATTTTAGATTTTCTGTTGTCATTACTCTTTTTATTCCTCTCACCTTGGCTTTTAACAGTATCATATATGCCTCTCTCTCTGTTGTGTTGGAAATAGTTGCATTTTTAAAAATCACAGCTTGTTTGGCTCAAAGGTACTTCATGGATGGGAGAGAAATGAAGATATTCTTGATGCTGATAACTTCTTGTGCCCCAAGGGTTTTGTTATAAATATGTGAAAACATTACAAACGAGGGTTGATTATTGGTGTTTTAAAACTGAGCAAGGAACTGTGCCAATGGCCACAAAGATGTAGATTGTGATTTTACAATGTGTGTTGAGGAATGAAGTAGGACTGCCATGCTCCAGCAACAGCTGATGAAGTAGGTGTTTATGCTTCATCTCTCCTGGTCTTTTAGCAAGGGAGTAAATTATTAGTTGTTTATTATTTTTTAACCTTCAGTGGGTGACTTCCTTTCTGCACTGGTCAGCTATTTTGAGGAGGTAGAGATAGGTAGATTTCATTTCCTTCTTCCTCTTTCCCACATTCTCATTTGCTCTCAGGTAAGTTCCTGCCTTCTTTTTTACCAGCCTGAAGATCAAAGAGGTGATCTGAAGCTTAGGTGACAAGGACAGACCCTGAAAAAGCTGAGGCATAAGGGCGTCATTTACCATGAAATGTATGTAAGAAAAGCCAGAAGCCTTATTTCTATTCTGCATTTTGTCCATCATTTGTGATTTAACGAATCTGCTTCTTTACCAGTGTCTTGATTCCCCCACCTTGTTTTGGTTTTCTTATTAGACTTTTAAGAACTCTGCTGGTTCTCATTTTTTTCACTTAATTGTAATGTGTATGCCATGGTGTTTGTTCTACCATTTGACCATCAAAACTTTTTTGTTATCTATAGATACTGCTGTTGTATTTCCTAAGCCGTCATATTCTTCCTTTTTTTTTTTTTTTTTTTTTTATTTAATGGTATTTTACTGTTTACAAACTGCCTCCGACTGTGCAGTTTGTGCTGAGCAGCATACAAAGCCAGGGTAAGAGATAGTCCCTGCCTGCAAGAGTTTATGAGCAATGTAATAAGGCAGCCTCACAGAGGTGGGCAGGAACAGCCAAGGAGAGCAGTGAGGTGCCTGCTAGGAGGTTGGTTGCAAAGCAGTGCCAGGACCTGGATGGTAGATGGCAAGCAGTGTTTACTGTGTACCCATATACTGTATGCTACTCCATCACCTTGGGAATGAGTCACTCTGCCTTCCCAATTCATGCATTGCTGATTTTTAATTTTTTTTTCCATTTTCATTCCTAATACTTATGGTTTCAGCTGCACAGAATAATTTCTTTTCTACCTTAGTGCACTACCTTTGTGCTTACCTGGGCTTTAATTTCTCCATCTTTGCTGTTTGATGGCCAATCTCCTATGCATTATCTGGCAGATTTCGGGTATTGCAAAGTGAAGGAAGCCATGGAGTGGATTTCTGGAGTTGCCTGTGTCAGTAAACTGGCACTGAACAAATACAGTCTTAGCTGATGTTGGTGGCTGGCTGCATGGAGGATGTAATGGAACTGGACAAAAGAGCAAAGCAGTTGAGGTCAGTGTGAGACAAGAAGTCTATTCCCAGCAGATGAGAGCTCTGGAAATATCCCGGTGTGCAATGGCTGGGAGCTCGTGCTCGGTGAGGATTAGAGCTGGAATTTTTGCATGCTTGCTTCCTGGTTCCCCGGGGCTGTAAGGCTGCAGGAGAGCCATGCTGCCCACAACTGTTTGGTGCTTTTGAAAAAGAAATTCTATGGGGGAAAGGGGTGCATGTGTCTTGCACTTCAGCAAGCTGGCTGCTGGTAAATGCTGACATTTCAAAGGGACAGTGCTCTGTGCAGTAGCTTGGGGCATCAGAGCCAGAAGTGCTGGTCACCTGCAGCTCCTTTTAATTTCAACTAGAACCGTATGTACTTTGCACTTTTGAAGACCAAGAGCTCCTTAGGGCTTAAATGTTACCTTTTTTTTTTTGTTTGTTTTTAAATAGCACTTGCAAGCTAACAGGGAAATCTCTCACATTTACTGTATTTTCTGTAGGGGAAGGAAAGAGTTGGGAGACAAAGGGAAGAAGTTTGGATCTTTTGGGGTGGTTTTGTTTGTATTCATTTTTTACAGCTATGAAAAGAATGTATATCCAAAACAGGTAACTCTTCATTTTGTTAGTGGCATGATGTTAATGATTTTAATAACGTTGCTGTTTATTTAGCTTCCACAACTTAGATTGAATAATGAAGAGGGTTGTGACTTCTTCCCTTATTTCACTTTAATTTTAAGAAATGTTGTAGCATTTGGGATGTATGGACTGCCACAAAATGATTATTTGCTTAGATAGAAAAAATGCAATAGAAGCTTCTCTAGCAGTTACGTGAAATTTATTTTTATTAAAAATTCATTTTGAGAAATTCTTACTACTTTGGTCTGTTACCAGTTTTTCCAGTCATACTAGATGGCAGACATTTATTTTTCCTAAGGTACTTTAATTCAAAAGGAGCTAAATTATCAAAATGTGTGTTTGTATATGTACCAATTCTAATCTCTCTCTAGATTGCAGGGAGAAGCTTGAATGTCTAATCTAAATATACCTAAAAGGCTCAAAAGTCACACAATGAAAAGCAGAATGCAGTCTTCTAAAAAGCTTGGGATGTAACATCTAGCCTCACCAGGGCTCCCTATGTTTAGGTGTAGATTGCAGTGCTGAGTATTTCTTGAGTTTATAGACAGGAGTTTTAACACTTAGCTGATGATTGACTTTTTTTAAATTATTCATGCATTTTGAAATTCTGGGTTTATGTTTCATATTGATGCCAAGTGCTGCTGCATATGTTGCTTACTCAGCATTTACAGTGGGAATATCCAAAGCAGACAACTAGAGGGGAAAAAAAAAATCCTATGCCTGATTTGTTTAATTGTATTAATTTTCTTCCCACTGAGGTTAGTAGAAGTGATTTATTGGGACAGATGGAGTGCTGCTGTTGGGAAACTGGTAACCTGTGAGGTGTTTTCCCTGTGGGCCCCATCCTGTGGTCCAGGTGTGCTCACAGCTGAACATTGCCTTGTAAGCAACTCTGCTGAAACTGCAGCACTGCATACAGGATGAGGAATTATTCAGTGGGAAGACGACTGTCAGAATTTGGCCTTTAGGATAGAAATTTCATTTTGTGAGTGTATTACAAACAAGAGAGAGTTAAAAGATGAAAAACTGCTTCTACATAGAAAAATAATACTGTTTCAATTTAAGCCTTGGTTTAGTAAGGTTTCTTGGAAAGAAACTTGTTCCTGAGGGCATTTTATCTATTTTTCTCTCTCTCTTTGGGTTTTATACTGCTGCCCATCATGGCAGTATCTGAATGCTTTCTCTGTAGAGATTGATAGCAACTTTGAAGTCTCCAGTGAACTATGCAATCTTTGACACATCTTTCTTTAGGGGGTGAGAAAATACACCAGGTGGCAATTTTATTTTTAAAATATTTATATTATGTAATTTTACATTCTAATAGTATTTTTTTATATTGTTGTTTTGGAAGATGTTAAGCGATTTTTTTATTATTTTTTTTCATCTCCTTTTCATGATTTGACTGATGTCACGGGGTGCAAGAAGTGTCAGTGTTGCATTCAGAATACATTACTGACTTTTAAAAATGTGTTTTCCTAAATGTCACATCAAGCAGATAAAGGATAAGTTATCAAATACCCAGTGTTACAGAGGTTTTCTTTTTTGTTCAATGTTATCTAAATTGTTTGAAAAACATTCAAATAATATTTGCACTTTTACAGGTGATGCATACCAGATCTATATCAGCTAATGTAAATTGTTAGATGCAATCTTTTACCTTTTAAAATATTTCTAGTAAGAGTAAATATTTAGGGACATAAGGCTAAGTTCTTAAAGCTAGAAAGATTACAGTGAGAGGATTTACTAACTGGTTTAGATATTCAGTTCTGAATCGTTTCAATGTTAGTATTATGTGGCTAATCTGTCTAACTAGCTATGTAATCTGTTTAAACAAGGTGCTTGGCTCTTCCCAAATCATTTCAAAGAGAAATAAAAATAACATCATTGTTTTCTCTCTTTCTTTTTAGTCTGTCAGAGAAACACCTTGATTAGTTTATATTTAGTTTATATGTGTGGGTGTCTTCCTTGGATGTGAACAGTAAGCAATTTTTGAAGAAACTCAAATTGTAATAATGAGTCCTGTGGTTAATTCAGAAGATGACTGATCCTGTCGTCATTGCTTAGTTGTTGTTTTTCTAGAGCAAGCTAGACCTGTCCTACTGCCAACATTTATGAGTGCTTCCAGGGCTGTCCTAGTGAAGATGGAAGTCCGTGGTAACTTTTGACTGAAAAATTACTGTGGTCATTTCATAGCTAGAGAAAATTGAAAGTAAACCACTCATCATTAAGGCATGGATTTGAAGTAGGCTGTGAATTTAGTAGGCAGTTTTTGGAGAAGGAGAAATTCTGGTAGAGTTCAGGAGAAATGGGGAGAGCAAGGGGGATAATCTTGCAGTGTGAAATTTCATTTCCTCAATATGCTGATAGTATTTTGTTAGAATGTGTGCAGTATTCGAAGAGACCTCATCCAGACATGCTCCCTTCCACAAAAGTGAAATCAAATGGATTTACAGGACCTCTACCAGACATTTCTCAGTAGCTTGTATATAAGGAGGCACAAGGAATTCCTACCTTATGGTGAGAGATAAGGCTGAGGAAGCTGCTGAGTCCCTCACCCTTGGTTAGAGAGGGTTTTGCTACCTACTTGGGTAGGTACATTAGTAATTATATGGTGAAGGAAAAAAAATAAAGGCAAATTTGTCTGGTTCTTTAATTTTTTCCTTCAAGGAGGGCCTGCTGTCCCTCTCCCGTAAAACACTTAAACATGTGAAGGTGAAGGAGCACAGTCAACTCAGGTGTGACATGTCCATCTAAAATGTCTGAAGTTTTTCTTTGTATTACTTTTTTTTTCTACAGCTGTTATTTTAAATTAACATGCTTTTCAAAGGTGTTAAACCTTATCACATGAGTTAAGTCAGTTTTTAAGCATGGGTACAAGAAGTTAGCCTGTATATTCTTGTTTGAAAAGTAGCCTTATCTTAGTTTTCACTGTTGAGTGCCCATTAGGTTTGGTGGGAGCTATTGGATGCATAATATTTTTGGAAATCAGGCCATGGAGATATACTTTGGTTATAAATATCTGTAAGCTAATTAGGCTTTAGAATGATAAAGCTTCACAAACGAAGCCCATCTTCCTTGCCTTTCCCTAGTAAGAAGGCCGGGTCAGCTTGGATGAGCTCCTCGCTGGCGTGGATGGCGTACCCACGTCCCAGCGCGTTCTTTGAGCAAGTTTCCTTTTTGAGGCCTGTGAGTCAGCAGGGTTTTGAAGTGGATGAGTCATAGACAAACTAGCTGAGTGATGGTTACCAAGTGGGTGGGGGAAGCAAGGATTTTATTCTGGGAAGGTGTAAATGCAGACAGAGGCCAAGTCTGGAGGTGAAGGAGGCCACAGGATGAAAGGCATTAGCCGATAGGAAGCACTGAACCGGTGTTTGATGCTGGCTGCTCTTTGTGGTTCGCTGCAGCCATGTGCTTCCTCCTGGCTCTGTTTGATGCTCCTGTGCAAAGTCTGTCCCCCTCTTGGGGAGCAGATGTTCCAAATGAACAGCAGATAATCCTGACAGATAACAAAGCAACGTTAGCTTTGCCCAGAGCCAGCTAGTTTCTATCCGAGAGTTAGATTCTGACCAGAAGAGAAATTGAGCTAGTCTGTGCTTCATCCCTTTCAGTCATACAGACCATGGACCTTTAACATCTCTCAAACTGGGACAGGTAACATCAACCATGCCGGTGCAGAGCAGATTAGTGTGCCAGCCTCTCAAATCAGAAACAACAGTGGCACATATTGTACTCTCTGATAAATCTTCTTGGAGGGCTTAGAAACAAAAATGCCAACAACGTGAAAACATACTGTTCTGGACAATGCCAATTACTGGTTGATGGAAAACCAGAATGCCACTCCAGAGTATCCCTTTATGTGCTTCTCATATGTTCCTGCAACTCCTTATGCTGTAATGCAATTTGTAATGAGGTTTCCCTAAAGGTGTGAGAATTTTTTGTTACACAGTATCAACAGGAAACCAGAAAATATGACCATATATCATTGCCACTAGAGCTACCGCTGACCACATATCTCTGTATATTAGCAGGTGGTGATAAAATCAGATTTCTTTTGTGATTGAGTGTTCACTTAGAGTGGGATAGCAGAATAGCTGTCAGTCAGAGAGCTGTGGAAGGAACAGAAGAGCAGTGATTTAACAGTCAAGCTTGCAACCCTGGGCCTCTTTCCGTTCTTCCCAGTATCTTCAGAAAGAGTAGAGAGAGTAAATACTTCAATTGATAGTATCCTGGAGTACTCAGATACTGAAGGAAGAGACTGTGGTCACTAGATTCCAGCTGTCCTGTTTCCTCTCCCCAAATGTAAAAGCTTTTATCAGGAGAACAATATAAATATAAAAATATAAATATAAATACTTTTCACTGCAAGCTTAACTCATTCTAAAAGTCTTTTGATTAAGAAGTTTTTGTTCTCTTGAGTCCAGATGTAGAAAATATGAGACAATGAACTGAAGGGTAAGAGGCAATTGAATATATAGTCTGTAAGAAATATATAGAGAAATTTAGTAGAACAAGGAAAGACCAATGGCTGAAAGTTGAAACCAGTAAAATTCAGGAGATGACACAGTGCATGTTTTGAAAGGCAATGGTAATTTACCACTAGAACATATTGCTGAGGAATGCAGCAGATTCCCCTATCACTTGAAGTCTTTAAACTGACATTGGGTCTTTCTCACTCATCCTTGCTGTGTTCAGTCCAGGGGTTTCTGGGTTATATTTGATGGCTTCTGTGGTGCAGAAGGTCGAACTAGGCCATGTTTCTCCTGGTCCAAAATTGAGGGTCTATGAGCTGTGACCGCTTGTATCGTTTGAGTAACAAATTCAATTGCCAGTGGTAATGGAGGATATGCAGAGCCAAATCTCAAATTGAATCCAAGCCCTGGGAAGAGTTGGTGTGCATGTGAGAGACACCTGGCTTTCCTAACTTCTGCATTACGTATATTTAGATTTCCTTTGAGTCATGCTCGTTTACCTACACTCTGTCTCTCACTTGTCCCATTGCATTTCAGGGATTCTTGATGGCATGAATCACAGGCAGAAACAGTAGAGGGAGGGAGCATTCAGGACAGATCAATGAAGAGAACAATATGTAGGAAAGCATGACTTTAAGTGCCCCAGACTTAGGGGCCTTATAGCATTTCTGACGCTTTGATATATAAAGTACATCAATTTAGATTCCCTCATGCACCAATAGAGTGGGTAGAACAAGTTCTAAGGGAATCTGAGTGAGCATAAGTGGATATAAATTACATTACCTTACAGATTGCCTCTGAATTTGGCCCAAGTTCTTTCCTTTATTTTCATTATGTCAACTTTGTGCATTGGCATTATAGTCTTTTCAGCAACTGGCCTGACAGCTAATGAGTTCTTTCTACCAACAATAAATCAACCAAGACAGACAATGCTGCTCCGTGTAAATACTTCTCTTTATGTTCAGAGTATTCAGAATCCCATTAAATTTGGAACAGTGTGCTAGTAGATATGTATGTGAAAAAATACTATAAAAAGTGCTAATTATTCATAAGCCACCTGGTTTCCTCTTTGCTCCCCAGCTAACCATGTTCTGAGGCTAGGGGAAATTAGAAGAGGACTAGACAGCACAATAATGCTGAAATATAAACTGCTATGCTGAAAACAATTAAGTCTAAGTGGTTTTAGGAAGTTTTCTCAATTTATGGTTGTTTGTACTCCGTGAAATTCCTGCAAGGTTAAAAGAAAAAGTCAAGAAATGAACTAGTAACATTTCCTAGTAACTAGTAACAACTCTTGGAGAGCTGAAACAAAGGAAATTTTAACTGTAGTTCATTAGGGAATAGAATGGATTTTTCTTTCTATTATTGGATAGAAGAAAAATTGTATTTCTGTGTTAATTAAGTTACAGTAGAATTTGCTTTAGGAATAAGTTATATGCTATGCAACTTATTTCATTTCTCAGTTCAGAGTATATTGCTAAAAGGCTAGAATCTATTCCAGATTGCAGCATTGATAAATGTTTCTGTGCAACTTCATTATGTTTTAGAGAATTTTTTATTTTCTGATGTGAGCACTTAAGCATTTAGGAAGCCAAGGGGTAGGTAAAGAATTCCTGACTGGTTTCTTCTTTAGCCTTTTACCCTGCTGTATGAACTGTAGAAAAGCTCACTGTTTTGTCTTCCTTTTCTGATCTGAGGTTAGCAAGAAGGCCTATAGAATCTTATGAAAGATGTTCAGAGATACAGTGGATACATTTTTTTTTTAATATTCTCAGGTGGTGGGAGCTATATAAATGCAAACTACCCATATTATTTCCTATCATATAAGATTTTCAATCGGGCTTCTCCTCCAGAATCCCTGTGTTCTCTTGAATGATGAAATTGCAAATGTTCCATGAATGTCAGTGCAATTTATTATCATCTTTCATTCAGAGCATTACAAAATGATTTGCAGATGCAGGTGTTGCTAATGATTTTCAGCCACCCTCCTTAAAGATTGGAGACTATAATTGTCCCTGTTACTATAACAAGGATGAAACTCCCTAACTAAAATGAAAAGGCCAGTGTGGAAGGTGAGTTTGTGTTGCCTACTACGTGTTCTTGGGGATCTATTATGCTTTCTTCTACTTTTTCTGTTATTTTTGCTTAGTGGAATCCATTGACTACATCAGAGGTAGAATTTATTTTTTTCTTTTAATTTACTGAAGGATGCTTTAGATGAAAAGGAGGGGGCAAGGGGAGAAAACAAATGCTGCTTGACAGGCCTAAATAAGTATCTTGCAATATTTAACTGTGAACATCACAGCTCTTTCTTTGTTATTTAAAGACTCTTGAACCTCTGTTTTATTCAAAAAATGTACTTCAACAGCTTCACTTGCCGTAGCTTACAGAATGTTTCTGATTTAATCCCAGAAAGTCCTTTGTTAATAGGAGGCATTATATATGACTTTTGGAAGTTTTGAAGGGAATGTGTGGGAAACATTTCTGGCTGTATTTCATACAGTCCTTTGTTAAGCTTCCTAGTGAGGAAATTGCTGAGAAATCAAAGGTGTAAATGGAGGCATACTAGAAGCACTAAATGTTTGAGAATGCATAAGTCTGACCTCTTGTTGATGATTACATTGGATCCAAGATCTGGTTGATAGGAATGACTCTATCAGTAGAAAAAGAACAAGATTCTTTCTCTCTGAAGGATTGAGCAGGTATAGTTGGTCCTGGTTGCATAGATTCATCCTTCTTTCCCTGCAGTCTCAAATGGAGAAAGTATTGTAAAGCATTAGTAGCAAATTAAAGCTTTTTTTTCTGTAGGGGAGAATCCTAGGGTGAAGGTTCGTGCAGTCATGACAGCTCTCTCTTGAGGCAAATCCTCTTAGGCATTTCTGGATGAAGGGATGCAATTTGAAGCCACATGCCAGTGGGAATAAGTCAACTGGGATGGCTCATGTGGCCAATGTCAAAGGTATTTTAGCACAGATGAGGCTATGATATTTTTGTTGTTATTGTCTTTTAAAGTGAAGCTGTACATACTTTGCTTGTGGCAGCTCTCTGAAGGTTTAGTGGCTCACATTTTATTTGGTTTTGATTAAAATCCTGCCATCCTCAGTGATCTCATGAGTGAGATACCTGAGTTTGATTCCTGGATTTGATTTTTCACTGTTGTATGGTGATGGGAATCCCTGCCTCCCTCTAGAAGGAAGGCAGAGCTTCAGATCTCTGTACAGCAACCCTGTTAGGGGTGGGATGGGTTTAAGGGACTCCACAGGAGAGATGTTCACCACTAATTAGCTGTGGATACACACCAGGTAGGCATTCCCAGCAACCTAAGCTTCCCAAGCACAGAACAGGCAGGGTCGGTGCAAGTCTTCCATCCCTCCCTGATAATCCTATTTAATGTTAATAGGGAAAAATCACATCTTGTGGAGAATAGAGTGCTCTGTCTTAGGTTTATGTAGGCCTTTGTGTTTCTCCAAGGGCTGAGAACAAAGTGTAGTCCTTTTTTGACTCAGCAGAGATGAAGATGGCAGGTTGTAAAGTTCTTGTGAAATTCAGCTGGGCTCTGTACAGCACTTTGCTGTTAAAGTGTGCTCTCTATGAAGAAAGCTGAGCCAGGCTTACTGGCTTAGATAAACTATCCAAGAGTTGGTGAAGTAATTAGTAAATGTGCACTGTCAGACCAACTAATTTGTTTAATTTTGAACAGGCAGTGTTTATAGATATTTAAATCATGTTAAGAAGTGGCTGTCCAGAGTCCTGGCAGGATCATGATCTATGCAGTGCTGCAGACAAGCAGACCTGTTCCCTCCCTTTGCTGCAACACCACTGAGCTCTGTAAAGGACAAGTGCAGCCCTACCACACTGCTGTTTCATGGTTGTTTAATTCGGTCCTGGTGGTAGGAGGTAGTTCTGTCCTTGCTGGAAGCTGCTCCTTCCCTGCTGCAGACATTTGTGTTTGTACGGCTATCAGGTCAGTCAGGCTAGGGAGCAGATATGGCTGAAAGCTAAGGCATTCTGGTTTCTGTCTTTTTTTTTTTTTCTTTCTATTTTTTTTCTCCTTTGTCTTTGGGCTCTGTGAGCCAGCCCAGCACATGGCCAAACAAACACTAGAGCTGGCATCCAAGAGGAGTACAAATACCCACCCAAGGGAAATAGTGAGGGCAGAGACAACTTGCACTTTGGGCAACTTAATTGGTAACAAAACTGCAACCTGAGTTTACATGCCTGTTTGTGTAAATTGAGTAGTTTACTGACTTCTGGCTCGGGTTGTGTTTAGGTTCTCCAGAGTCCAGGCACAAAAATGTCAGAAGCTTCACTATAGTGACTGAGTCTTTCAGCTTCCTGTGCGGTTCTTTGCCAAATTAAATAGAGCCAGAAATCTCAGAACCAGCAGCTGTAGGGAGTTAATCCCACCCAGATCCAGATTAGCCATGGCACATTCTTGTAACCATAGGCACGACAGTTTAGTGTAGACAGCTGTTCTGATAAAGCGATCTGGGAATCCTGCCCTCGTAGGAATGTTTGATGTGTGTGGGTCACAGAAGTTGTTTCAAAGTTATGGTAAGACAAACTGGTAGCCTGGATAACAGTTGCATGCTTTTGTTGGTGTTGTGGTGGCAATAGTACATGGGTATCAAAAATGACATGAATGGTTTTACTTCAGAAGTGGAATGAATTTATCTCTCTACCTGAAATTATATAGGTACGATGCCAGTACTCATCTCCTGTGTTGTGAGGATGATGCCTATTTGCTTATCCAATAGAGACTTGCTACAGAGAGACAACAGGTGTAGAGATGGACAGCCTGCTTCCCACCCTGAGCAATATTCTGTTTTCAAAGAGGGTTTTCTTCCCTGCTGGTTTTGCCCTTGTGGCCTGTGTTGGCATCATTGTTGATGGTATTGGCTGAATATTTTGTGGAACAGAAGGACAGGGATACTTGAAAAATAGGGTAATATGGTGATTGTAGACAAGGATGACTTTTGACTGGGTGAATGGGGGTAAAACTTTTAAAATTGTTTGGAGCCAAAATGATGGGTCACCTTGGGTAGTTGCATGGCTTGAGCACCAGACTTTGAATCTCAGAATTGGGGATTTGATCATAGTTTAAGAGGGAAAAAAAACATGTTTTGCCATAGAGTAATGGCATGCTAAAAATTCACCTGTATTCCAAATGAGAATTGATAATTTCATGTTATAGAAGTCACTGAGGAATTGCCTCCAAAAGACTGTGCATGCAGTGTCAAACATTCAGATTTTTAAAGACTGGGAGTATGGTCAAGGGTAGTTATCTGCAGGTTTTCTCTGCTCCTGTCCTCTCCTTTTGCCATCTACTTCTGGTTATTATTGAAGACAGGATTTGGGGATAGATGGAAAAATGCTATGAACTGACATAGCTGTGTTTACAACCTGAAGGGAGAATATTTTGAGAAGTAGCAGAGTTCAGTAAGTAGAGTACTATAAGCATAGGCACAAGAGTTTAATTCAGACAGCTGTTCTGATAACCTAGCCTGGGGACTTTGCCCTCAGAGGGGTATTTATGTGCTGGTCAGAGAAGCTCATGGGGTCGTGGTGAGCAGGTTTGATAGCTACCCTGACAGGGTTGGTAGTCTGGAAGCGACCCCATTATCTTCTTGGCTGTGCCAATAGTGTGCTGTTCAGCTCAGGACAAGGTATTTCATCTGTTTGACTCGACTCTCCTCTTCTCCTAACACACATCCTTTTTCTGTGTTGCCATTTCAGTTGTCATCTCTGTCAGCTGAAGTCTTTCTTAGGCCATGCTTGCAGAGTCACAAGTGAGGCAAAGCATTTCAAAGACTTGGCTCTGCACTGCTGGAAGTTCTGCCTCTCAGCAGAATTTCATTGTGGCTGCACATTAAAGCAGGTTAAATTAAACTATCCCGAAGCATTGCCATTGAAATAGATTACACTAACTTTGAAATTGTAATAGTTGAGGAGCACACACGTGTCAAGTAAGATGAGGTAGTGTCCTGGGTTCAAGGAACCTCACCAGCTTCCCATTGTGCCAGGGGGTCCCCCACATTCTGCTTGGTGCTTTGTCCAAAGGAGCTCTCAGTCCTTTTTTTTTGTTGCTACTCACTACTCTAGTAATAATAATGATAAATCTGAACATCTGAGCAGAATCATTTTGCTATTCAACCTCTGCTGCCCTTTTGATTAAGGAAAGATTTAATGCTTTAATTTGAGACACATTTTGTTAAAGAATAGAGGGCTTTGATTCACATGTTTATAAAGGGGTGCACTTCCTCAGCAGGATGGAAAACATTCTTTGGTAGTAAAGGATGTTGAAAGTGCAGGCATTCCATGCAGCTGATAGATTTGTTCTGGGCTTGTGTTTATCAGTACATGTTAACAGAAGAGAAAAATGTTGAGGTATTGTTCCGCAAACAAGGTAAATTATTTTTTTCCCACATATTTTGCTGAGATTGATGCAAAACCTTAAGCTCCGTCTGAGTAAATTCCTGATGTTAGGACACCTCAGTTGCAAGATTTCTTTCTTTCTTTTTTGTTTGTTTGTTTTTCTTGTAAATTTTTGTTACTTTATGTTCATTCCTTTCCTTCTCAAGTGATTTTATTTAACATCAGCAATTATTTTAGAATGATGTTTGCAAATGATATACGACTTATGTAACATTAAATTTGATAATTTGAATTGCAAATATAAAACTCCCAAAACAAACACCAGCAAACCCCCTTGATGATTTGACTTCCTGGTCTTTTTGAAAGACCGGTGACTGATTCTGATAGCAAAGATAGATATTTTTCTCAATTTTTTTTCTGAGGTAATAAAAGTTAAGTGCCTATTCTAGAGAAGAGAAAGAACATTTATTACATAAACTATTGGTCTTCTAGTTACAGTTTGGCATTATGATTTTATCAGCACTATGCAATGTCACTAATATGACCCAGAGCTTAAACTTGCTACTGTCACTGTAACATGTGTTTCTTCTAAAACTATTATTGTCAGCCAGCTCCTGCAAGTCCAATACCACATTCTAGCATCCTCTCTGAGAACAGCTAGGCTTAGCTTATCATCCTTCTGGCACAGAAAGGGATGTGGTTTTGAGCTCTGTAGGGTGCAATCAGAGCTGAGAAGTGCTGTTCTCCAGGAGCAGCACATAATAAGTACTGAGTTTTAATCTGCTTTCTCTTGAAAACCTACATGAGCATCTCTGGCTTGGCCAGAACTCAAAGAATTTTCAGGGTTCTTAAAAGTAGGGGTGAGGTTAGTACGATTTGAAAGAGCTGAAGACCATTATGGCTTGAGCAGAAGGGAAACTTGCAGCTGTTCTCTAAAAGCCTGGCTGTTATTGCCCCTTTTGAGAAGGTGCACCATATCTGTCCTTTTCTCTTGTGCAAGACAAGTCAATTGCTGCAGGCAGAACCCTCCTCCAGTGCTTTTGAGAGTCTAGCACTGGCCTCTGCTCCATAAATTGGAAGGCTGTGAATCTCGGCTTGCCCTGCAGAAAATATATTGTGTATTGTAGGCTCTTTGTGATCTTTTCCCCTTTGCACATCTTCACAGAGCCAGACACAATCCAGCCCATTATCTGTATGTGAGAGTTTTTCACTATTACAGACTTGTAAAAGTTTCTATTAGCAATTCTGATTTGGAAAGGACAATTGGAGGCTGAAAGAATGGCAAATGCAACCTGGATATAACTTTTTGATCCCAGAACCCAATTAAACTTGTGGTTTTAAAGTGCATGTGACTCCTGAGTTCAGCTGTAATACTAGATTTATATTATTTCCTGGAATGAAAGTCACTGCAGACAATATCCAGAAGAGCATAATAATGATCCAATGAAAAATGAATCCAGCTTTTTTTACTTTTTTCCCTCAACAGAAATAAGCTAGGGAACCAATTTAGTTTTATATAGGCTATTCTTTTAATGCTCAATAACTTTCCTACCATCAGTGACTTTTTTCCTATCTACTTCATTAGTGCTACTGTTTCTACACAGTGCTAGTGTGCATTTGTCTTGACATGGCTAGTGCTGTAGTACTACCATATATTTGGGAATAAAACCCACGGAATATTGGCTGAAATATGTTATCTAATATCTTATTCATAAGCTCACTTATAACAAATGATTAGCATTCTGTGAGCCATGTGTTTCTTTTTACATCCTCTCAAGGTCCTCTGCCTAAAATGATGCTTCAGCCTGATCAGTTTAGGTAAGTGGGAACTTTAGACAGCAGTAATCATGAATGCTCTGTACTTAGCTTCTGTTTGGCTCAAAACAGCCTTCATGCTTCTGAATTATTATTAGACACACTTAACTTTTGGACTAGCAGTACCCTGTCTGTGTCTCATTTTTAGTTATATCACAGGACAGTTTTTGTCTCACAAGGAGACCGTTATCTTAACTCTCCTGCTTCTTGGAGTTTGTGTCCCCTTTTGTTCTTATAGATCTCTAGGAAAGAGACCTGACTTATGTCAAAGATGAAAGCAAGTGTCCTTGCCCTCCTCTGCACTCTCTCTGCTATGGAGCATGGCAGGTTCTGCATGTAGCACGAGGTTTTCTGTTCTGAAAAGTGAGAGCTTTGGGACAAACTATAAATTATTCTTAGGCAGAAAGAGGCTACAAATTCTCTTTTCCATGGACGTAAATGAAAGTGTGTGAGAAGTCTTCTTTAGAGTTTAACTTTTATTTTTTCCTACCTTTGCTGCCTAGCTGGTAATTTTGGGGGTACTAGCTAGATTTATCATAATGACATTTTTGTCCAGCAAGGCTGTGCTCTGAAAATAAGCAAGAATCAGAAGTGCAAATGTGCTTTCTTGTTGTTACCAATGGACTTGCACAGACAAGAATGAAGCTGGTTTTTTCAGCTTCCTGAGGTTGGAACATTGCAACCCATTTGACATCCTCCTCTGACTTCAAGTGACCAGAGAATGAATTGGTTAAAACTCTGTCTGGAGTGTATCTACCTAGATTCCAAAAATAGATGTATCCTCATAGTCTCTCTTTAGTTTGAATGCGAATGGTAGCTTTTGTTTTCAGCCTTTGGTTGCTACTGTTCGGATGCTTTTCCAGATAATGTCAGCCTATCTGTGAAGTAGAAGCATGTTCATTTTTACTTCTCAGAATTTTTCTTCTACCCGATCTGAGTTCTGTCCAGAGACAGAGCAGAGGGAAACATACATGGTAATTTAGTTCCTGGATTACCTCGGATTTGCTGTAGCCACAAACACAAGGGGATAAATGCTGTCAAGAACAAGTTTCAGCTCAGATGAATGTTAAGTGAAGATGAAAATCACTATGAAAAAATAGAGCTGTTGCTGCTAAATCAAAACAATACGTCCTTTTTGAACCCTCTGGGAAAGCCCTTCTTGCACAAAAGATCTTCTGTGAATGAAAAAGATATCCATTAATTCCTGTTATCATTCCTTTTATCTCTTTCCTGTTTCACATTAGAAGATACCTTGGCTAGGATGATCATCATCTTTTATTCTTTCTCTGCTGTCTTGATTGAATACAGAATATGACTCTGTGGTCAGTTTAATCCTCATTTCAGATGCTGAGAGGAGAGGTACTTATTTATATCCAAAATGAAAAAGCAAAAACATCCATCCAGCTGAACCTGGTGATTCACTAAGATCTTGGAGTAATGCTTTTTCAGTGAGCAGCTAACTTACTCAAACTGATGCTGATTTACTGAGTAAACCTCTCTTGGATGATACAGAGCTATTGTATCTCTCAGCATTGCCTAATAGAGGGAAGATTGAACAGAATGAAGGCTTGACCCCTATATTACCTTTATTTTTTTTCCTTTCTCTTTTCCCTTATTTTCACTCCAAGACAGTTTGGTAGTTGGCCACTTTGCATCTTGAAAGACAAGTACTGTACCTTAAGCCATCTACATTTGGTGCAGCATGGCTCATGAAACTGGGCTGTGTGTCTTAATCTATTTCTTTTCAGACTCTGGAGAACAACATCGTGCTGTTGGTACTGGTTTTGAGTTGAAGTTCCTATCTGGAAAATGTATCCCTGGATGTGGCGTACTGAGCTTGCAGAGCTGGTCTGCAATGCAGTCTGGGACCAGATGAGGAAATGGATACTTGAATGAAATCATTATTACTCTCACAGATGCAGAAAAGTAGACATATAGTAATGGCTTAGACAAAATGTATTGTTTAAAGACCATGTTAAATGGATTCCTTCAGGAGAGCTTGTGTTTTTATGGAGAATGCTGTCCAAGCAAGAAGGATCTGTTCTTCCTTAGTCCAACAGAGTAATTGAAAATGGTTTGGAAACTTCAGTCTGCTTCATAGATTTCTCTCCAGGCCAAATACCTGCAAAAATAAACACTATACTACTTTTTCCATCAAGATAGACGTGTTTAGAGGCCCTGTTTCTAATCAGACAATTTTTGGAAGCCTAATATTGTACTCTGATTTCAGAGCAGTAGTCTTCTCAACTGATTCACATTTTTCCAAAGTAAATGTAAGAGATTTTCTTTCTTCTGTTAAACTTCAAAATGTAGTCCTGAGGAACTTTTAGGATTTAAAGGCAGGGAAATCACTTTGCCTGGAGTGACATAGGCCAAATGGCCTCAAGGTTAGTGAAATAGAAATTCACCCATTGTGCTTCTTTGCCTCCAGTCCTTTAAATGTGTGTCCCCAGGCCTTTTCTGCACATTGGTGTGTATTGAGAGAAAAACTTATACAACTTGTCTCATTCTCTGTATTTATATTCTAAGGAATGCAACTGGGAGGAAGGGGTGGAAATTCTTTTTACAAAAGATCTTTGATCCCTAAGATCGTGATTGATAGGAAGAAATGTGTCTGTATTTACTTTAAAATCCTTTCTTTGAACAAGATGATCCACAAGCACAACTTTGCTAGAAATAAACAGATCAGAGGGGAGAGAGTCAGAAAGTGACTTGGTTACTGTTACTGGGAGCATGCTCTGCAGTTTATATATTTAGAATATATATTATAATAATTTTAGAAGTTGTTTATTAGCTTTTTCCCTAGCTTGTACTTGGGAATCAGTGTGCATTTCAGTGTATAGGAAATGACCAAGAGATAAAGAATCATGTCTAACTTTTTAGTAAGCAAATAATTAACATCTTTTAATTCTGGTTTCATACAAGATGCTGAATACTTCACTCATTTGCGTGTGTGCAGGCACACACGTATGCATTGCTTGTCAGGTTATCCATTTGTAGAGATGAAAGCTGTGTTTGCAATCTATGATGTGCCTTTAACCTCTTTATTACCAAGATGTAGTTGGAAATAAAGTATCAGATTTCCTCTTAGCCATGTTATTTCTCAATGCATGAGTTCTCAAGCCTATGCACTAGTTCTGATTTGTAAGTTTTCTTACGTGTAGAAGTGATTTTTGGCATGAGTGTTTCTCTGGAGGAGTCTAATGTAATAACAGACTGTTTTGCGTTATTCAGAAGTGTTTATTTTCAGTGTCTGCTTTTGCTGCTCATAAAGTGGTAGGTCCTTGGTGCACTGTGTTTGCGTGAGAAGAGTGGGCTCAATGCACTATTTAAAGGTTTAGTTACATTTGAAAGATTGCGTGATACTGAAGATGTGCCTGGTGTAAACCTCAGTTTTCATCTCAAGTGTGTGATGCTGTTGCGTAAGCAGAGTAGCACACAAGCACAACTGCCTCTCGCTATCCTATAGTAGTATTCTAATTTTAGCTTAGCCTGAACTGATATCTTTATCCTGTCTTTGGTGCAAAGATCTATATCAATAGGTGTGGCTGAGCAGTGAGGGGAAGCTTGTGTTGCTGTCCCACATCCCAGCATGGTTGAATTTCATTATGATGTGTAAGAATTGTCATGAGAGTAAAAGCTTGAGGCTCAGAAGGCAATGTTTGTAGGCGTGCAAAAAATGATGAGTCATCACTGATCTGGCATCTTGTTTGCAAACATTTCATCGTGCTGGTGAGGAAAGCCTTCATATCATCAGCCATCTCCTGAACGATTTTCTCTTCCTTCCCCTCACCCATTGGCTGTGATCCTTATGAAATGATACAAGGCTGGACTGTGAGGTTTTTGTTTTCTTCTTTTCCCTATGGGATCCTAGAAGAGTATGGTATCCAACTTGTATTTGAGCCTCAGTGGAGATTGGCTGTCTGATTTTCATTCCAACATAATATATCATGAATATTAAAACTCCACAACTATGCAGCTGTGTGTGCATTTCTGCAAGTACTACCACTCTTGCAAAAGCAAAGCAGAAATTCTCTGAGCTCTAAACAAAATGCTTTCTTCCTTAGGAGATATTTCACAGTGCAGGTATTGGGGACAGGTGGGGACAAGGGTTCACCAGCTTGATATTGCTGATGGTGATGCTGCTACTGGGTTGTGATGCTGGCATTGGGAGCAGCATTCGGACTTGCACAAGAGGAGGTGTTTGGGCGGTAATTTCCTACTGGGTTGCAGAATGTGTGTAACAGTTAGGAAAAGTCTTGATTCCTTTTTGAGCAAAGTTGCAGTGGTTACAAATATTCAGGCATTTGCTAAGGGCCTGTGTGCTCGGTTTGGGTGGTAAGTTGCATTTGAGCCAAACATAGAAACCCAGCAGTTTCTGTAGAGCTGCCTGTGGAGTGGGATGCCACACAAGTAGCCTCAGCAAGTTCTGGTCTTCGTTGCTAAGAATGGAACCAGGAACAAATGTTCAGTTTTTAGTTTTTTACATGTATCATCTTCTATTAGTAAACACAAATGTAGTCATGGAAATCTGTATGTCTTCCATGTGCAATCTCGGTTTTTATAACCATTTCCTCAGAATGCAGAGCAAAGCTAACAAAAAAAGAAGTAGTTTTATGATGCCAACAATGTTTTTCCTATTTAGCTTTCTGAAAGCAAACCTGAAATAAATAGTTGTGCAGCCAGAGTACAATTTGCAAGCAGTATTTGAATAAAGATAATAAAGAAGAATTACAGTTGACTGTAAGGACTCAGTTTAGTTGCATCAATCTTAATGCAGTATTACATATTCTGCATTTATAAAAGTAGAAGAAATAAAATGATAGTGGCCTTAAAACCTCAATACTGCAATATAGACAGCTGCCAGTAGAATCCAGTATTCATTAAGAAAACAACTTTTACTATTGCAATAATTTTTTTTTTTTTTTTTAAATTAAGATGTCTCTGTATCTTTATCCTTCCTGGTCCCAAGGACTTGCTAAGTTAGTGAATGGTTCTGAAATTCAGGGTATATGAATGATGCAGCTTTACAAATGAGATATATGTGCAAAAAAAATCATACCACTGTCGATTTGTTAATTTATGCAAGTAGACACTGTTCTATCCATTTGTTTTACATTCCTAATGTTTTAGTTTGTGAACCTTTTGGAGCAGAAACATCTGACTGTAGGTTGTGCAGGGAGCAGGATTTTGGCTTGAATTTGTCAGTGCTGCTCAGAAAAAAAACCTTAAAAATATGTTTTTGGAGGGAGGGGGAATATCTAAATGTATGAGAAGTAATACAAAGTAGAAGTGTAAACCTTCACATACCACGTTTCAATTCTGTTTGCGTTTTGTTGTACGCATATCAAATGGTAAGTTGAAACTTCAGTGAATAACAGCTAAGAAGAACTTTTATGTACTTTTCCAAAGTGCATTATAAACGCACAAATACATACATAGCAAAATAAGAGAACGTGATTTTACATATATTTGTAAGAAATAATCAAATGGGATTACTCCAAGGCTATTATTAGATAACTGTTAGTATCATTCTTAACTACCTATGTGATTTGATTAAGAGTTTCTTAGTGAATGTGCTCATTTGATTAATAAAGTTGTATATAATATCCAAGTGCTTGTAATTTAGGCAGAGAGTTATTATTTTTATAGGGGAAAAAAAAGATAAAATTGTCTTGATTTGCCAAAGTAAGCTTTGATGTTCAGTAATATATGTTGTTTCTCATGTTTTAGGGCCTGGTTTTCCTTTCCTGAGACTTCCTTGTAGAAATAAAATAATTAACAGAGGATAGCATGTCTTCTGTGCTTTCTCACAGCAGGAACAGAATTCCTGCCTTACCCTGTTGTGGTCTTTACACTGCCCTCAAAGGGATTTAGACCAGACCCATAAATCTCAGCTCAAGTCCGTAGGCTATTTGAAGGCATTTCTATAGCGTCAGGTTTCTTCCATTCCTATTCTGTTCACGTGATTCACGGTATTTGACTGAGGAAAATGTTCAGGGATACCTTCTGGCAAAATCACTCATCAGGGAGTTGGGTTCTACTTCTCATAATTAGAGAGGACAGGGGAGGAGAAGTTGTGAGCTGCAGTGGTGGTACCCAGAGTGAATCTGTTTACCTTTTCTGTGGCTGTGGGGGGTGCTGTCAATTCCAGACACCCTGTCCCAAAGCAGGATCCTTCAGGCCTGTAAAAGGCAGGGATATTTCTCTCCATCACTGCTGCATCCTTGAAGCTTTGTTTCTGCAAAAGCTCCCAGCTCCATATTAGGCATGACTAAGCTCATCTGGTCAAAGGGCAGGATTACCAAACATGTTAGTAGAGGTTCTTTTTGCATATTTTGGAAGTTCTTTCCTTAACGGTACCTTGTTTTTCCTTCATGTGTTTCCTTGGTAATAGGGAAATCATGGTCTGAAGGGGTCTAATTATTCATGCCAAGTATTTAATTCTGTCTTTTTGCTGATACATCCTTTTTCAAGTGAGAGACAAGGATGACTTTGTCATTCATAGTTTTGGAATGGTTCGATAAAAGTGTTTCTCAATTCTAAAAGTATATTGTTGACTCCATGTAATATACTGTCTTTAATGAAAAGCTAGATTTTCAAAATTGGAAGTGTCTGACTGTGCCGCTCCTCACATTGTCCAGTGCCTGATGACAAGTGATACCTTGAGCAACAGGTGTGTTGGTACAGTTGGCCAGAGATACTAAGGAGGTTGGGGGTGTATAAATATAGGATTTAAGAAATATATTGATTCATCGTCCAGTTGTCAGCATCTGGCTTTAATTCTCCTATAGGAACTGTTCTGCTGTCCTAGTAAAGGGGAGCTAAAGAGAGGATGGAGTTAGTATTTAAAAACTAACTCAAAGTTGGCTGCTGAGTGAAAGAAATAGCCATGTGTTTTTAATAAAATTTAAGGGAAATGTTATCAAAGATTTTAAAGATTAATGCTTATCTTCCTCCTCTTTAGCCCTATCAAACATTAATTTGGAGAGAATCTGTTTGGAGTGAATGGGAGTTACTCCATGAGAACTGGTGGGGTGGAGGGATATTTTTGTCTCCTATAATACTTCTTCTCTTATTGCCTTCCGTTATTCTTTTTGTATCTTACAACAGAGGAGAAATTTTTGTTATATTTAAGTAGGGCTCTTTATTTAACTCTTCACTTCCACTGATACTTCATCACTGATACTTTTGCTTCTAACCATCAGTGATGATGTCTCAAAGCATGGATGCTTTAAGTGCATTTTGCAAGGGCTGCCTTAAGACACAGGTTGGTGCTGTTCAGAAATGCTGTGGACACATGTGGTTTGGGTTATACATCACACAACTGAAGTTATAATGAGGTTTGACTATGGATTAATGAAGGCTTCTGTGGTCTCTTGTAATCTGTGAATTTATCTAAACAGTGTTGCAAACACCTTACTTGTGATGAGTCTACAGTACAGTTTAATGAGATGTTAATAGCTCTAGGAAAAAAATTAATCATCTCTTCTTCCAAATATCAATTAATTAGTATGTCTCCTGATCAGGGTATTTTTTCCTAGATGTTTTGTGTGGGGTTTTTTTTTTTTAAAACTGTGAGACTACAAAGTGCAGGGAACTCCTGTTCTCAGCCTTAGTGTAAAAACAGTTTTATTCGATAGGAGCATTACATTTGCCACTGTAGTCAGTTTGGGGAAAAGTTTCAAGATAGTGGTGAGTGTGCAAATCCTGTTTGCAGGATTACAGAGGTTGAATGAGAAACTAATTCAGTATGGCATGTTGCTTTTCATTTGTGAGTCTTGAAAAGTCAGACAGCATTATTAAACTAATTCTGAAATTCTTTAGATTTGCAGTGAAATAGGCATGGAAAAATGTACATGTAGTGACCCACTGGAAGGAGTCCTTAGTCCTCCAAATTTAAATTTGGTTTGTAGTTATGGGTAATATAAAAGGTGGAGAAGCTGAAAGCCTTTTTTCTTTAGTCTTTTTTTTTCTTTGACACCTTTTGATTGGAAATGTGAAGTGCCACAATATCTGTTACTTTCCTATAATTGCTCCTTTTACACATTTATCAGGTATGTCCCATCAGATTTGATTTTTCTTTTACATACTGTATCCTCTCTTGTAAAATTCCTTTGAATTTAGGTGTGTTACTAGGACTGCACCAGGGTAGAGGGGAGGAGAACAAAGCCAAAAGTGTCCCTGAATGGCATTTCTGAGTTGAAGTCGCTTTGCATGTGGTGATTTCTCTCTTCTTAAAATCCCGTGATGATGAATATACTGTATGCTGAACTGAAGCTCCAGTTTCCCTTGGTGATGTTTTCCTTCCTGGCTGATGTGTTACCAAAGACTTAAGCAAAGTCTGTCTGTGTGCAGTTGCTTGTCTTGCAGCACCAAATGGAAGCTGGATGGGGGCTGTCAGCACCAGAGTGACGATGCCATTCAGCCAGTGATGCAGAAATATCTGGTGACTGACTTTTCCCCCATATCCAGCCCAGCTAGAAGTTCTCCTTGTCTTTCTGAGGTCTCTTCTGGGAGGATGAGGGCTTTCTAGCCTTTATGGAGTCTGAGCATGTTACAACCCAAAGTAAATGGGATGGAGGCAGGTGGAGGTAGCTTTCCATTTCTTTGTCTCAGGCCTCAGGCTAATTGCAAATAGTTACTAAACCCCCCTGCTGTGTAGGATTAGCTGGGTCCTCCCTGCAAGTGAGTGTGAGAAATGGGCTTGGAATTCTACAGTAATACAGGGATGTCTTTAAATAGTACCACAGAGTCTTGTAAATTTAGGATTTATTTAGTCTTTCATTGTTCTAAGGAATCTTCAATTATTACATTGGTTTGTGCATGAAAGTGTATTATTAAACCAGTTTTTAAAATGCATAATGCTGGGAGAGCGGTGTTTTGTGAAGTCGAAACTTGGCATTATAAATTCATTCTTTTGCACTTGAGTGAAATATGAGGAAAGAGTACAAGTCAATGAGAAATTAACTCCTTGTGGTCCTTGTTTCTGCTAAGCAATGGGGTGCCCTCCTTTCTTTCTCTGATAACTTAAAGTATTTCCTTGCCTTAAAGATTTTTGTTAGACTCCTCAGGACATCCCCTCCAACCAGTCAGTCCACCCCCAATTCCCTGTACAGTTTCCAGTAAAAACTAAAAAAAAAATCCGCTTTACACTGAAGTACTCAGGCATCTCATAAATGCTAAGCCAGAGCCGATATTACGTCTTCCATCTCTTGGGATTAATGAGCAGCCATCAAGACCAGGGGAAGGGGTGGGAAGAGAAAGAGGAGAAAGCCCAAACTACTCTTTGTTCAAACTTGTTTAGTATACCAGTGTAAGCCAATTATTGTAAGCCAATTTTTCATTGAAATTCAAGGTAAATTTTCTACCTAGTCACATTGGTTTTAGGAAAAAAAAATCCTTAATCTTAGTGGAAAGGAGTCTGATACCCTTAAATGAAGATACGTAAGTATACATTATGTTCTTTCGTTTTGCTTTGAATTTTTGAGACATCAAGGTACATTTGGTTCCTGTTCCCAGGCTTTTATGTACAACATGAGGGCTGAAAGTATGCTTTGGGAAGTGAAAGCTGACATTCCTAGAGGATCATTTGTTTGGAGCAGCTAGGGTTTTAAATAAAACATCAAATATGAGAAAATCAGAAGAACTGTCAATGTTGTCATTACCTGAATGCAGTTCAGATCAGCAGTGCTGAAAAGTTGTCATCTGATGGTTACAAGATGGCCTGTGACACAGAGCAGTTTTCTCAGAGACAGGTGTGTATTAGGTTGATGCAGCTAAATTGCTGCCTGCAGAAAGATAGGCAGAGCTGCACTTCCTCACATTAACTTCATCTGCAGTGAGGGCTGGGAGACCATGCTAATTGGGAGGGCAAGAAATACTGTGCAGTTACTCTGGGGAGAAAAGAGTCTGCATGAACTGAGAACAAACCAAGTTCATAATTGTACTGGATTCTATCATTGTTATAAATTAAAAACACATTTAAGTATGATTTTGCTAGAGCTTCCTTCTGAGACTTCATTCCCCTTTCAGTCTGTTACATCAGTTCCATCAGAAAATTTAGTTCCAGCTTTTTCTTTATTTTTTATTGTGTATGTGTGCCTTGATTATAAAACACAAATTTGACCTGCCAGTGTGAGTGCAAAGAAGTTTTGATGTATGCTTAGGCAGAAGCATGTCTAGCACTTGCCTGAGAGTGACTTGCCAGAATAGCTTCTAATTTCTCTGTAAGTGTATGGAGACCTGGCACCAGCTTCTGAGGGCAGCTGGGGTCAGTGTTACCACACACATGCTCTCACAGATTGTTCCTTCCCTTGTAGCACAAGAATATTTGCAATCTATTCAAAACTTACTGATTTCTGGTTTTAATTGTAGAATATACACAGGGATGTATGTGCTCCTAAACTCCACTCCTTTTGTAGGTGAAGGCTTCATAGACGTGTAAATCGTACAAATAATCCCCTTTGGGAACAACAGGCAAAGAGGGTGAAATGTCTCAAATCCCACAGTCAGCCTGGCAGAATCTTGAATTTTAACTCAAAACTCATGAGATGCAGTCCAGAGCTTCTATCAGAGAATGGTCCTTTTTGTCTTTTGCACTCATTTGTTTTCAAAGATGTTCCTGTTTAAATGTCTTGACTGTGTACAGAGCATCTGCAAGGAGCAGGCAATAATCAGAAAGCCTTGAGATGCTCAGTTATGCTTTATTTCAAAGCCCCGACCTGTGCAGGATTCCTTCTGAATGTGTCTGACCATTTCCTTTTATTTCTAAGCCCTCTATGGCAGATATTTGTCATGAGCTCCCATGAGTTAAAGCAGAGAGGCCATTGGCAAATGTAATGCCCTTTCAATATCTGCTTGAAAACATCTAAAGAAAATCAGGGAAATAATGTTTACGTAGCATGGTCATGAAATCATTAGCAAGCTGGCTGGCAAATTAGAATTTTTTGAAAAGGAAAATTTAATTAAGTAATGACATAGTTGTAGTGCAGTTTCATGCCCTCCTCCTAGACAAGCATTCATTATGAGCTTGAGTAAATATTAGATATTTATCACATAAGATGTTAAATATTTAATTTTTCCTGTAACAGACATATATTCCTACCTGGTAGGCTACTGCTTAATATTGAATTAGAAGGACAAGTTTCTCTTAAGCTGTTTTTCTTTTAGGTGTCAGCTTGTATGTACAATGTACAAGCATTGAACTAGATGAAAGTAATATTTTTCTATAGTGAGTCTGTGCTTAAGTACCTATTCTGGCCATTAAGGCTTTTAGTTCCAAAGAATGTCATCACAGCCTGGTCCAGAAGAGTCTTGTCAGTGGCAACCAGCATCTGCAGCCAGTACTGTGGAGTAAAGGCATGGAAATTGTTCTGTTGGCTTTCATGGGACATCTCCCATACTGGCGCTTGTCATAAGGGGCTTTTTTTTTTTTTTTTTTTTTGTAAGCAGGATGTTAATCAAGCATACTGTGAGCTCTCTTTGGCCAAACCTACCATGGTGTATTTGTGCATCCCAGCTGCCACAGCATTCCATGGCAAGCTTATGTAATACATAAGTACATGAGTACTTGGGTGTCAGGTGCAGGTTCTGCTCCATTCTGGAAGCAAATTTTGCCTGGGTAAGACTTCTAAGGTTCCAGTGTGTTGTTTTTGTCTCTGTTTATATTCCATTATTCTTCTCATCATTTTCTGGTCTCTGGGAAAGAAGAAGCTGCAAGTGGTTCTTATAGTTTAGCCCAGAAGAAGTTGGTCCAGGGAAGCTGGAGTCATTGTATTGCTCCTTGATCAGCAGATCTTCATAGAAACTTAGATCTAGGTCTGGAGTCTTCTGACTACATGTATGCTTGAAACTGCAAAATACTGTGAAGGATATATATTATCATATTTATTATATCCATTACTATGAATAAAAGGAAATGTATTATTATACCTTGTGTCTGGATTGTCACTGTGCCACCAGCTGAAAGGGAGTTTGAGGTATTTAGCATAAGGAACAGCTTATACTGAAACCAGACTGGTAAAGTGGAATCAGTTGTGTTGCATGTGAAGTCTTCAGCAAAGCTATTCTCATGTTGTTTCCGTGTTATCTTTATTTTTTGTTCGTTTGTTTCAGAAAAGATACATCAGCTATTTGTAATTTTGAATGCATGAGGAAACAGTCAAAACAGTGACAGTTAGGTCAGAAAAACAGATGCATTCCTTCATCGTAATTGCATATGATAATCCTATTCATTGTTGTTATTTTAAAGGAAATTATACTGATTTTTAAATTAGTCTTTGACTTGAGTTCTATGCAGGAACCACAGCAGAGTTATCTTTGCTTTGGAACTGACAAAACTGCACCGTTTGTCATTCAGTCGTTTAGTAGCAACCCAGCAAATGCAAAGTTGCATAACTATAAATCAAAAATGAATGTTTGTTACCGCCTTTGAAAAAAGTTACTGACATATTAGAGAGACTCTAAATGAGCCTTATTGATGTTTCATTCTAATTAAATGCAAGGTAAATGTTCAATAATTGCACCTTTCATTAAAATGTGAATGTAGGATTTGCAAGCTTCCCAGCACTGCCCTTTAAAAACCATCAGAAATTATTTTGGCCTGGTGGCATTAAGTCACCATAGCTTAGCAATGTATTGGTAACTTAATAAGCTGTTGGCATTTGTTTTGGAGAAATTGTCCTTCATAGGCAAAGTTGTCAGACTGCTTGGCTATATAATCTTTCTTCATGTGAAATAATATAATAAGGCTCTTGGTATTGAATTGAATGCTTTACTGTGACCTGTGCTTGGGATCTTTGTGCAGGTACTGAAATTACTTGACAGCAGCAGGATCACTTGGTGACAAAGATGCTGATTCCATTACATCCATCTATCTCTTTTACATTGTAGATCACCTATTGCTGATGGTTGCTTAGGTCTGAGCAGCTCCATGTTACAAAATGGAGCTGCCACCCTTGTTATTTTTATGTTGTTGGAATTAATAAATGTTGGACTTTGCTATCAGTACTTCAGGTGAGTTCATGCCTCCCATGAAAGCCTGGTACATGTCATTCTGTGAAAGAAGATAGGGAGAATTTACATTTTTGCCTGCCTTAAATTAGGATCTGTATTAACGATTTAGGCTATTGTGTTATGAGAGCATCGATTTCATCTTTTCCAATGATTCCTTTTAATGAAATTGTTCAAGGCTCAGTTCACCACAGAGGAGAGGCTGCTCTCTGCATTATTGGAGCCAAGTTTAGGTCACAGATCTTGGCTCTTCTATCATGAGAATCGTTCAATAGAAAACAGGACAGGCCAGAGAACAATTTTCAGCTAATTCCGTGATTGCTTTGAAAGCAGTAGTGAAAAGCATAGGAGTTAATGAGTCTCTCCATTACTTACCCATTCCGACTAACTCAGAGAGCCAAATAGATAAAGGCCCTGATTGTCAACTGAAACTATTTTTTTTAACTGTCCCCAAAATAGACCCGTTTCAGCTGAGAAGGAGGCCTCTTTCTAGTAAAAGATCAAATGTTTGAAAGGCTGATTCTGCTTCTATCTGTTCTCCTGTCTGTCAGTGGCCTTGGAAAAGTCACTTTGTCTTTATTTCTGTCTTCACGTTTGAAAAGATAATATTTTCCTATTTCATTAGGATTGTGACTTTGCAGTGTTTGAGCTGCCTGAGAAAACACAAGTGCAATTAACTACGAAGTATCCCTGAGTACAATTAAAATACAGTGTTTCCTTTTTCTTGCCGTGTACTTGCTATATGTTTGACAATACCAACAAACCTCCATAGAACCAACCAAACAAACAGCCAGTCAAGATCTTTTCTGTTTCTTCATATAATGTGTCTGGCATAGTGTCCTTTAAAACGAAAGATAGACAGTCAGAGAAGAGTACACAAATGCAGGAATTATATTGATGAACCAGCATCTAAATTATTACGGAAATAATTTTCATCACATTATGCACATGTGGGTATTGAACTGGAAATGTGTTTCTACATAAAATATAATTATATATGTAATTTATACAAATATATATATTTAAAAATTAAATATAATTAGTATTTATAACAACAAGAATATTATGTAATCATGTGTGCTTGAGTACTAATATATAGATACAATTTAGTAGATACACTAATAATTGGATTGGTACAGTAATACATTTCATATTCAGGATGCCCTTGAGTGGCAGTTCGCACTTCAAAGGTGTTGTCATAGGTTCCTGCCCTGAAGTATCTTCATTGTGGCAAACGCTGAAAGCCTTTCTTCTAGGGCATCCTTTTTACATTCCCTAGATAGCACTGATAGAATGCTGCTTTCCTTGTTTTCATGTAAACAAGGAAAGCTGCAATTCAGAATGTTTTGTCTGGCACAGAAGAGACAAATGATAGTAATAATACCTATCTCTTATATAGCACATCTCAGACCATTTGGTCTCACTAGGAGTCAGGTGCTATCAGGGAATACCAATTCCTGGTGCCTAATCTGCAGCCTGAGTCCTGAATGCTCCCTAGATCCTGGAGTACTGCTACATTATGCCCAGTGTTGAAAACGGAGACACCCAAAATCTGGACTTTCATAAGGAGGAAAAGACAAGAGAATAATCTAGGATTACAGGTTTTGAGAAATGTGCTTTCAGCAGATGCAATGCATTTTGGAATGCACCTGAGTTGTGATGATGCTACAGACGTGGGTAGGGTTTAAAGATCCCTTTCTGCATAGCACAGCAGGACTGTTATCCAGACTTACATTTTCAGCCACAGTGCTGTCAGGACAAGGGGCAGCAGTAGCTGCTTGAGCTCTTCAGGCCATGGCTGAGGCACTGGAGCTCAGGAGCTCGTCCAGTGGTCCTGTCTTCCCTTCTCTGTGTTTTTTGCACTAGCTTAGTGCTTCCTTGGGGTTTGCCTGTCTCTTCATCTATTCTGGTGGGAAACCAGAATAGGGTCTCTCAAAAAATTCTTCTGAGAAATACACCAAAATGTTGGGAAAGCCCCCAAAAGAAATCTGCTTCACTTTCAGGAATGTGCAGCTTTTACAGTTGAGTAGGAATGACCTTAGGAAAAAATGCCTTGAAGGAGGGAGAGAGCTCCTGGACTTAATTTTGTATTTTAACTGCAGCATCACTGATGTGAATGTGATTTTGAGTCTGTCTGGTCTTTGTAAGTGATGTATGACTTCTGCTGAAGCTGCTCTGCATTTTTTCTCCCGATGCTTCCAGGCTCTGACTTGCAAAGAAGTGAGCTCTGCAAGGAGAAGCTGACATGATGAGATGCAATTCTTGAAAATCCTTTTTAGTGTCAGGGAAAAAAAACCCCTTTAGTCAGGGTTGAGGTAGAATGCTAAGGCTACAGTACACAGGAGTTCACGACTACTAAGTGCCTCTTAGAAGTAACTTAACCTCAGTGTTGCAGAGAAGAAACGCTTTGCTGATCTGCATCACCATTCACCTCTCTACCTTAAACTTGGCAGATTGAAAGAGGGCAAAAGACCTCCTAAACTTTGTGGATGATCATACAGTGCCTGATTATGTAGTCTGGCCTTTGAGTTAGTGTAAAATGTTACTGGATGAGCCAGGCAAATATAACGCAATTTTTAGAACTCGCAGGAAAGTCTTCAGTACTTGATGCTTAAAGAGGAGCTGAATGCCATATACTTGTTTTATTAAGACCTGCTGAACTGTAAGAAGGGTTTTACTGCTCTTCAGTTTTTGGAAAAAGTTATTCTAGGTAATAGTGGTTTTCCTTATAACAAAGCATGTCAAACAACACTACACACACATCAAAATATTCTCAAGATAACAGTGGACATAAAATAGATATAACAATGAAAGTCTGTGAGGGTCTGAGTAGGAATTTCTGTATTAAATACATAAGGAACAGTTTGCTCAAGATTGCTGAAAATTAAGATAGATACAGCCACAGGACTCATACTTACCCTCCCTGTTGGTAATTTAATAGTGGTAACGAGACTTGTTCCTAACAGTGTATACCACACATAAATTGAATAACCTAGATATGTACTGCAGAGATTGCTGCATTTATCTATGTGTATAAATATACATATATAGAATTTTTAATTTGTGACTTGTATGGGCATAAATCCAGAAGTTTCATAGTGCTAAACCATCTGAGAAAAAAAAAAAAATTAAAAAAATTAAGGACAAAGTAACTGGAAATTGGGAGGTAAGGGGAACCCCAAACAATGGAATTTAAGGACTAAGCAAAGTGTGCTGCTTGATAATTGGGAAGTAATCTGTCTCAGTAAAAGTTTGCACCATGCAAATAGAGTTGCCTTCTTAAAAGCCAGTAACTGTAACTCATTAAATTAAACTCTTACCTGTACACAAAGATGTGGATATGATGGGGAACATGAAGTACAGGTGTCTACAGTGTGCACTGCACGTGTGGAGGCTCAGGACAGGACAAGCATGTCTGGGCAGAAACCAATTTCAGAAACTTTTATTTGAGTGAACGGAACTGTTTTTTAGGATATGATTTCTCAGGTCCAGTTTTTAGCTAAAAGCTACTTCCAGGTGGTAGTAGGGGCTGCTTGGGTTTTGCACATGTTGGGGTTTTTTTTCTGGGTTTTTTTCTTGTTTTTTTTCCTCTTTTTTTTGGTATTTTGGTTTTCTTGTATTTGTTTTGGTTTTTTTGGTTTTCTTTTTATTTTTTTTTAATATTTACATAAAATTTGTGGCATGCAAAGAGACTTGGAAAAAGGTTTTTGAGGTGAAAATGCATTTCTAATAAAATTTGCTCTAATTTAATTTCTTTGCTTGGAAATACCTATTTTTGAATTTGTCCTCTGTGTCTGGTGCTGCTTGAGTTGGAAGGGAAACACCTTCATTTAAGTATGTAGAGCTTTGTTATCATACATTGCCTTGCTGAGACCCAAATATTAACTAGATTTTTTTTTTACTCTTATTACAGCATTGTAAAATAGCCAGATATTTCAATTTTCTTTCAGTGGGAAAATATTTAATGCTACCTAAGAGCATGAGGAGGTAATATATGGGGGATTGAAATGATATCAACATGACTTACATCATCAGCAAAGACAAACTTCTTTTTTTTGTTCAAATCCTGATTTATTTAAACTATTTGCACCGAATAAACTATTTAAAGATACATACATTTACTTCCCTTTTTCAATCTTTTACTTATTGGCTTTCCTTTGCTACCTTGTGTTATGTTCTCAGCAGCCCTACTTGCTTATTGTACTTTTTGATGTTCTTCCACCAGCTCTAAAAATCATATAGTTCATCCAAAACAGTAATTAGGAAAGAAAAGTCTGTGATCAGCATTGCTTGAACATGAAATGTTAAAATTAGTAACAGCATGAAAGTCTTCTAGTTCATCATAGCAGGTAGCTTTTTTTTTCTCCCCGTTGTTAAGAGGGGAGAGGTGCCCAGCCTGGCTAACTCCAGCATTTGCATGTGAAAGACATTTTAAAGAAGAAAGCAATCCTAGCAATTACTGTAAGGGAAAAGGAGGAGGTAATAGAGGCTAGTGAAACCCTGATACATCAAAATTGAAATAGAAGAGATAGGTAAGCTGTTGCTGTAATTCATCTTCCATAAAAGAAAGATGCAATGAAAATTCATGGTGGGAAAAGCGGACATAAAAAGCAAGAGTTGTTTTCTTTGAGGGGGATCATCAGTTGAGCAAAATAGATTTACTCAGAGCTGCCTGATTTAAACCAGGACAGGACCTGTGCTCTGAGCTTGTATCTCTGATATTAAGGGAAAAATTATTTTCCACCACTAAAAAAAAAAAAAAGAGAAATCTAACTACATTGTGGGGAAAGTGAAGAGACTTCCATATTTTGCTGGCAAATATTTTAGCAATGTTTGTAAACTATATTTAGCTTCTTGAGTCATATTTCTTAAATAATTGCTAGGCACAATTTCCGTCTACAAGAATTTATTAAAGATATTATGAAATTGGAGTAGAGAGGAATTCTGTACGCATAAGTTGCCAAAACAATGCTTAGATCATTTTATGGTATGCATTTAAATGAAAGTTTACCTCAGAACCTTGCCATAAAACACAACATACCATCCGTCATAAAACGTTTCTTTGATAATAAGCTTTTAAGAATACATCTTATAAATCTGTTGGATTACACCAGTAATGTTTATGTAGAAAATATGTTCCAATACAGCTCAGACTTTTAGGAGATAGAATTTGTCTGTGTGTTACTTTGCCCTGGTAATGTTTTGACTTCATTATTAGCTGGCTGATGATACTGGTGTTCTCAAACTGCTCAATAGATTCAGTGCATTATAAAATGCCTTCCTGTGGGATATTTAAAAAAACTTAGATCTAGCCTTGATAATTGTTTCCATTGTTTGCTCTATGAATGAAAGTAGTTACTGCCAATCTGTGTAAAAGTTGTAGAAATCCCTAGAATTTGAATTGTTTTTCCCATTTTAGTTGGCCAATGCCATTCAGGTGCTGTCTTATTTTACATATCAGCATTATCAAGCATCAGATATAGCTGTTTATGTAAGTCATCACAAGTGTGGTGAGAAATATGAGCTGCCTCTTGCTTTACAAACCCCAAATTCTTGATATTTTCACAAGAGGACCGCTTTCTTAGCGACAGGTTGTCCTTTCCTCTGTGTGTTATTTTCAGTTCTGAAGCAGCTGTAATACATACAGAGCAACACAATGTACAGCAGCAACTGCAAGCTGTTTTCGAAGCTCGAGGTGAGGCAAATGCCATGCTGGATGTGGGAGACTTTTCCAGTGCCTTGGGACCCTCCGAGTTCACCTGTTCCCTGGCAGCACAGGCAGGCAGGGGTACCCCAGCACCTTGATGTGTCAGGAGTGCTATCACACTGTTCCAGTTGTTACTGATGGCCAAACAGCAGGAATTACATTGAGGAATGCTGTGCCATGGGGGTATTCTATACTGCAGTTAGGATATTAGTTAAGACATCTGGGAAGCAGCATTTTTATAACACAACTTTCTTATGATCCAGCACAGAGCCTAAGCAATAGTGCTATTAGCCTTAATTTATGCCTTCCTGTAAGATGTATACATATTTTTCATTTCCATATAGCTAATTCATGATGGTTCTACTTGCTTTCTTGCTTTCTTTTTTTTTTTTTTTTTTTTTTTTGCCTGGCACCTGCCATGCAGCAGCCATAGCAGTTCTGCATTCACCTCTTCCACTGCCCAAGCAGTTTTCAGTTTTTGTAAACTTTGCTCTTGTTACTGCCCATCCCCCTCTCCATATTCAAGTGTGTCAGCCTTTTTAGCCTCTCATGGTAAGGGACAGGCTGCTTGGTCAAAGTTTAGGCAAAAAGCCTGGCTTAAGGCTATTTTGTTTAAAAATGGCTGTGTAAAATTAGGCATCCCAAGCTCGGGTCCTAAGGGACTCAAATAAGTGGCCTGTTTTTCAAACTGCTAACACCCCATTAGTTCCCATGCAATGATTAGAAACTGCTGAATCTTCAGCAATTTTGAAAATTAGGCCAAGGACTTAGTTGCCCAAGGGTGGTATTTTCAAAAGAGTGTGAGTTAGGCCAATACAAAGTGCTTATAAGCACCTTGCTTCAGTGGCAGCTTTAAGCTTGTGACTTCACAAAAGCTAATACTTTTCTTAAAAGGATGGTTATTTAGCCTCCTAGAGAGGCAGATGGGATTTATGGAAGCTGTAGCCAGGAAAGAAAATACGAGGTATGCATACTTTCAGGTGCTGTGCTGTTAGAAATGTTATCTTTTGAGATATATTTTGAGAAGACGTGGAAAGTGGCCAGTCTGAGAGTTTAATAACATGTTTTTGATCTGTAAATGCTACTGTGCCATGGTTAAAAGGTAACTATATTTTTCTTGTCCAGTAATCACTACTGGTTTAACTGCAGTGTATTTCCTTTCAGAACTGTGTGGTTATAGCAGAAATGAGCTATTGACTGGAATCTTATCATTTATCTAGACTTCTTTTGGTTATTTGAAATGTGCCTGAGAGGTAATAGGTGGCAATTTGCATTCTTTTGTTCTGTGAATTTTACCTGACAGTCCTGTCTACAGGCTCTTTTGTAAGGTTTAAAGGAACACCAGGGAGGGGAGGAAAAAAGCTGAGCAAAATCCTGACCTTGCCAGTACATATTTTTGTTGCATTAAATTTCTGCCAATTTAGGAAGGCTTCACTGAAGCAAATGCAGAAACAGGAAGGATCACAGCTCATCACAAAGCAAAAAGGAAAGGATTATTATCTTCCTTCTCTGCTACACTTCCATTTAAGCCGATTTTCCCCCTGTTACTTTTATAAGAATTTGAATGAAGGACAAAAATTCCTGTGTTCCTGAGACAGGACTTCTAGGAGGTTGAATTTTTTCTATGTGCATATGAAAATGCAGAGTGTGTTGTTTAAATTATTTAAAGTGATTGTCTATATGCCTATAATGGAATATCCTAACATGTAGTTTAGCAATTTAAAAGAATATTGGGTAAAAAGCATAAGGCAACAGGATCTCATTAATGAAACATATTTGATTTGAAGCCCTGATGCAGCTGTTGACAGCATAATTAAAATGATTAATTTGGAGTAGAAGAAGTACTTTGAACTAATTTGAAAAAATGGTTATGATCTTGACCATACATCTGACCAGTGTTAGGCAGGTACATAGAAATGCTTAAAGGAAAAAAAAAAACTTCAAGTGTTTTAGCTGAAGGAGAGAAGGCTTTGTCTCAGATCCCTGTTTTTTCAGACATCAAATATTTCCTAACAAAAAATGAAGGTAAAAAAGTGAAACAAAACCTGACCTAAACATGAATAAAAGCAGTTACATATAATTTCTTCCCTAAATATCTTGGGATTTCTGCATATGCCATTTTGTCAGAGAATAATATCTCGTATCAGAATTAAGAGTATAAATATTCCTAATGACTAATTCCATCCATTTACTCATCTGAAATGACTACATATTGTTTGCATATACATAAAACTTTACTTCTGTATATGCATATACATTCGTGTATGTACACATATATATTAAAAAATACATTGTTTCTTTTCCCCTTTCTCTGTCTTGATCGTGGTGGGAATTTCAGTTAATGCCTGGGGCAAAGTGCCCTGCAAGGATGTTTGGAATTCCTTTGCTCCCCATAAAGCAGATCTTTGGAATCTGTAAGAGGGTTAGAAAATACATGGTTGTTCTATACCAATTGGCTTAACTTCTGCAAGTTTCTTTTGTTTTCTTGATATAATAAATGAATAAATTTGTTTGATATGCTTCAGTTATATGCTAAAAGAAGATCTGGGCTGTGTTTTCTAGGTTTTAAACAGCCTGAATTGGAATGTCCTCTTCTTCATGTCAGTTATATCATGTGCTGTATTTTCATGGATGTTGCAATATATGTGCATTTAAGCTTATATATGTAAGCTTTCTTTTTGATTGGGCATCTTATATCTCAGCATTTAATTACTCAGATCTTTAATATGGGTGATATGAATTGTTCCCCCAAACTGGGGTTTGCAGTTTGTGATATTAACATGTTCAAGCATCTCTTTTCCTACTACTTGACTCATTTGTAGAGATGGGGCTACAAGGCTCTGAGGTGCAGAAATACCATGAAAAATGGGCAGAAGTTTTAGCTAGAGAAAGCATTCAATTCCATAATCTCTTAGTGTTTGTTTATTAAAAGTGCATGTATGTTAAGAGTAGATGTTTAATGCTAGAATGACAGTTTTGTCTGAAATGTGGAGCTTAAGAACCATTTTATTTCCCTCCTCTGGGCTTCTAGATTCGTAATTGCTTTTCCTTACTTCTTACTGTAGTAAGGATGAAACATTTTTATTGTAGGGGAACCAAATGGTTTGCTTTGTAAACACAAAGCCACACACACACACACACACTCTTTCTGCACAAGTATTTTTGTTACCGGCCCTCACCCCGTCTGCCTGGGCATCAGGGCAGATCTGGATCATATATCTGACATCCTTTTCTTTTAAAATAGGCAAAGGAGTTGCCAAAGCAAGTGTGTGATGCTGTGGTGCATGCTCCCAGTTTTCCCTAGTTCTTCTGCCTGAAATTGGGGCCTGATTTACCACACATGCAAGCAGTTTTCTTTGCTAAAGATTCTGCATCCTAAATCTGCACTGTGATGCTGCCTTAGGGATGGTAACTCGTGCGTTTTCTGAAAGGCTAAATGCCTTCTTAAAACATGTAAGTCTTTTGTCTTTACACGTCTAAGGAACGCCCACCCTCCAAAACCAAAACCCCAACCAAAATCTAAAAAATCAAGAAACAACCAGCAACCCCAAACCACCCAGATTTCTTTTTTTTTTTTTTTTTTTTTTTTTAAATCTTGGACTGACCTTTGGAGTTAAGCTTCTCTGTGGTGTATAAATAAGTAGTGACCAATTACTCTTGGGAAGAAGGAAGTTTGATGAATCACAGGAAATAGTAAATTATGTGGATTCCACATGATTCCCAAGGTTGAAACGACTTTTTTTTTTTCCTCCCCTCCTTGCACAGAGACCTTAAAATGTCACTGATTTGATGGGATGGTAGGCTCGGGTTACTTCTCGAGGGCACTGTGGGGGGAGTGAGGAACAGAAAGCAGAAGATTTCACAGTTGTTATCACACCGAGTAGGTTAAATTTGCTCTCCTTTGTTTCCTCCCTGGAGGGTGGAGGAAAATATTCGTGGTGTGCTAAAACTGTTCAAAAGCATACCAGGTATTTGGGGACAGCAAGTGATGAAAGTAGGGCTTTTAAAGAAAAAAAAGGTGTGTCAGGCATGGCTGTGGTGCTGATAACCTACTAAGTTTTGCTCTGCTGGTCTCCCATGATTTAAAGGTTCAGCATATCCAAGAAGTGGTAGTAATATAAATAGTTAGGGTGGGGAAGGCTGAAAGTACTAATAGCAAATAGACTTCAGGATGTGAGAGAAAATGGGGAAACAGAGCCTTTCCTGGTCTACTCTGTCTCTTCCCTGCTATTCTCTTGGCTTCCTTGTCAATTAAACTAATTGGTGCTGAAGATATTTCCCTAAAGGAGATCTCATCCTAGGGCTTTTCAGGCAAAATCATTTGCAAGACTTTTAATCTAGTCAGGATATATTAACAGTGTGCAGGGTTTTTTATGCTTGGAGGGAATGTTTTGAAATTGTTACATTGTTCATGATCCCATATAGCTAGACAAAACACTCTGTGCTTACTGTCTCCTGAAAAGGAAAGTTAATTTATACAGTGTAGCAAGATAGTATGTTGTGGAGCCACATTAATATAACATAGTTTGAGTCACAAGATTTTTTACTATTTGATTTAGTCTCTTTCATTAAAAAAGTAACTTTTCAATGCAAAAGGAAGATTTTCCTTCCCATTTCTTTCCCATCTTTTTCAGTTTGCTGCCTTCAATTTACATCAGGAGGTCTGAGACCTGTATTTTACTTGAATGCCTAATATCTGCATTGTGCCACTAAATGTTTTCATTCTCTCTACAATTCACTCTTTCATTCACTCTACAATAGAATTTATTTGTAGTGTGAATTAATAAAATGCTTTGGAAAGAGCATGCAAGTATGGTACGGAAAAGTGGTGTATCTACCTGGAATTTAGCACAACTTTTGGAGAATTAATTAAAAATAAAACTACCAAAACTCAAACCTTTAAATTACAAGCAGGTGATTTTTTCAGATGGACTTTTCTGAGGTCTGATTTGGTCATGGGACCTCATTGCTTGTGTGTTCTCAAAGGTACAAATTGGTATTTTCTAATAAGAGCATTAGCTTGCAAATGACTCTGCTTGCCAGAGGTAAACTCTGCTCTGAAAGGCCCCTGTGCCTAGGAGAATGGCTCACTGTGGTCAGGAAGCTGCAGGATGAATACTATTTCTTCTTTTTAAGTCCTTCTTGCTATCAGTGTGTATTGCTTAGTCCCCAGGATGTGTGCTTTGAAAAGCAGTGAGATGGAGTCGCTGTTCTGTGGAACGTAGGGTGGCTGTGCTCATGCAAAGCTGTCATGTGTTTGCTGTCAGGCTTTTTACCCATGTGAAGAGCTCACTAAAGGCTTTTAGCATTGACCACGTGGTTGGAACCCGGGTAAGTGGTCACTGTGTGAGTGGTGTTGTGAGAGTATTGCAGCTTTCCACAAGGTAAATGCTGGGGACAGGTGTGGTACTTACAGTAGCCTTAAAATTGTTCTCAGTTCAGGCATCTTTGGTGCATCTTCTGCAGGTCAGCTGCAAGGCTTTCATGCTGCCACACCTCTGGGATGTGGCAGAAAGGAGCTGATGTGGAGATTGGTGTCTTGGTCTAAAATGTGAAAAACATCACAGCTGTAACCTCATCACTGCACCTTGATTTCAGACTGAATGGGGCTTTTGGGGGAAGACTGCAACTCCCACTTGGATGACTTCCCAAGAGCACTGAACTGGTGACTTGACAAAACACTACTTTTATTTTTAGATGTGGTACTTAGGTTCCTCCTGGTTGGGGCACACTGAAACTGCTCTGTCCTGAGCACTCACCTGTTACAAGTTGCCTTCCAGAAACTTCAGCAGTTGAATTCCAAGAAGTAAGAGAGGTGTAGGATTGCCATAATTACCCACTGGCTTTTCAGCATCTCATTTGTACTTGAGTGCTACCACATTTTGGGGACATTCATCTCAAGCCATGTAGGAAATGACCCAAAAGAGAGCAAGAGGACCAGAACAAGGTGGGAGATACATTACTTGTGGAGCTGGATGTATACAGGGCTTTCAAGTCTGACAATAAATTGGAAAGTTGGCTGAAAAGTTGATTTGCATTGAACCAAATAAATCTAAATTCTTCCATCTTAGTTAATGATACTTTGTCCTTTAAGGTAAGAGTGTTTAGATCAAAACACCTCATCTTTTTCTGCTTGAAACGTCCTGTGTGTTGCTCACTTCTGGGTTTGTTTGGGGTTTTCATATTTAAACAATGACAGCTTCAAGTGATTTAGGGAAAAATGTGGAGAAAAACCTTACTATTTCTGTAGATCAAATTTCTCAGTTAATATAGCAACTGAAATCTTCCTTCCACTGAAACTATTATCTGAGTTTGAACCATGGATAGGCTTTGTTCGTATTTCAAAACACAAAATAAAATTTCCAGTGTATTTAGTATTGATTTCCTACCCTTCCCCTGATCTAGCTGATTAAAGTGTTATGTGCTTATTTTTATTTGGACTTGCAGGTACATGATTAGCTTTCTACAAACTGTGACTCAGTCCAAGGTCAGGTCAGTTTTCAGGCTTGCTGGGGCTCTCAGTGAACATTTAAATCAATTTTCACTGTGACTGACCACTTGGAGAGATTTGCAGGCAAAGCTGGGCGGGAAGCTACGGAATACGTCTTCTTCCAGGCTTATTTATCACTCAAGTACTTACCAGCTTCAGCAAGACTCTATGTAAATATTTCTGATGTGTATGGTGAGTTTTCAGTTGAGAGAGAGGAAGAGTGTTCAGTGTAGTCACTAACACATTTTTTGGGGGGATAGTCCCATGCAAAGAAATGATCACAGTGCAGTTAACAGTTGCTTTCCAAGTTGGATGTGGGCCTTGGTTTCTGGGTTTCCCATACCCAAAACAATGTTCCCGTTCTCTTAGATTTGCTCAGTTTTGTAGAATTAAATGTAAATTCATTCAAGAAGGGCTGGATCTCTAGCTGCATGGATCAGGCACTTACTATGGCACACACATCAGAACGACTTCTTTTGAATACTTCCATCTGTTTGAAGTGTCTGGAAAAAAGCTTTATTCCAGGGTGGAACGTCTAGTTGGTGACCGAGAGGGAAAGGATCTGGTGGAGGAAAGGCATGAATTATATTTTCATACTAAAACCCCCCAAAGTACAGCTGAGTACTAGCAATGCCTCTATTCTTCAAACGTGAATAGAAAAAATATCTGTAACATGGTGGGAGAAGAGAGAGGAGATGGAGACAGGCTGACAGCTGAGCACAGATGCCTCCCAACCACTGCCCTGTGATGGGTCAGTGACCGAGGTGCAGAGCTGGCAGTGCATGCAGAGAGCTCTGAACTGGGCTGGGCTTCAGTTTTTAATGCTGTTGGGTACAAGCAGTTCTCAGATAGATCAGATCGTAGAGTGATCATCTGCTCCTTGTGAAGACCAGTTTTGCTGGCAGGAGCGAGCAGTGCCCATTGGTAATATTGATGAACTTTAGGGCCAGGCAACATAGTTTTACTGAAGGATGCTCTTAATAGTCTGGGTTGTTCTTTGAAATGCAAGATTTTTACCCTGTAAAGAAACGTGATCAATTGTAGGAAGGGAAGTGCATGTATATATAAGTAAGGAAACTCTTTTTGTTCCCCAGAAAAGCACTAGATGAAATACTTTCCTCTATTTCTTTGACTCTAGAGGCTGTTGTCTCATGAAATTTGAGGTTTCAGAAACCTCCCAGTAGAATGAGAGTTGGCAAAGAAATTTCCTTTTATTGTATCATCTTCTTGTAATGGGAAAAAGTGTGGTTGCCAGCAGACAATTTCTTGGTGTCATTTATTCTAATCAAAATGTTCTATCATTGGGCTGCTTTCACAAGTAGTCTCATTTGGCTCTCTTTCTCCTCTTGGAGTAATGACAGCATCCTTTCATTCCCAAATGACACCTAGAAGTCCCCTGCTATTGAGAGTCAGACAGCAGTGTGATGCCTGTGACTTTCACACAATCTGATAAGTATTCATAACTCTCAGGTTGTTTCTGCTTAGCTGGCGCGTATGAAAAGTGGCCACTTACAGCAGTGAACTGACAAAATGTCTTTGTAACTAGAATCTCACAGTCAGTTTCTGGGAGGGGGGAGGAAACAGTGAATGTTCTTGTCAAATGGTTTAACATGATCTCTACTTCTGGGCATGCCTCGTAAAACAGAAGTCATGCGGTGAAGGGGAAGAGAGCACTTTTGATGTATGTATTATCTACTCTTCTGCCATGGGGTGAAAAACGCTTGAGCCAGCCTGTCTGTTTATCCAGCTAAAAAGCAAATCAAGGTTACCCATAATTAGAGATGGTTGAAGAAGAGGGTGTTCAGATCTGAGTCTGGATTACAGGCAGGCTGCAGTTCGTGTTTGAGGCTGAATGATCTTGTCTGGCTTCAAGGGCACTGACACTGGAGATGGGCAATTTTCAGGAGTATCTTGACCTCGAATAGCAGAAACACACGGTGTGCTGTTTATAACTTCCTTATGATGAGAAGAGAAATTTTTGACTTAGCGTTAAGCCCTGGTAGAAACCCTAGGGAATTTCATGCTCTTGCCCTCCCTGTGAAGCTTGTGTTTGATATTCAGTGCCATGATATGTGAATTCCGAGAAGGCAATGAAGTGCCCTTTATGAAAAGGAGCAGAGAGCTGTGGCATCAACCTTGATGTTTTGTTACCTGTGGGAAGATCTTGTGGGAAAAAAATTATGTGGCTTAATTGGAACTCTGTTTTGTGCCATTGGCTCTCTTCATTCTCTGCTACTGGAAGATTTATGGGAAGTGTGGGAAGTTCTTGCATTCCCAAAGAAGTGGGATTTCATCAGTAAGGAAAGCAGACATAATGATCTTTTTTTTTTTTTTTTTTTTTAAAATACATGTGTATATCAGGTCTCTACTAGATTTCCAAAAATCTAATGCTAGGATCATTAGTTATGTTTGTGAGCTACCAACATCATAGTAATAGGACAGCATATTTGTCATGAATGTGTTGTTTGGGTCTCAAGAGAAAAGGAGAACAACATGAAGACTTCCTGCCTCTCCCTCCCTCCCTTCCCTGGCCCCCTACTGCAGTTATTTGAATGATTACATCTTCACATCTAAATATGTGAGCATGGTCTTAGAATGCTAAAAGTGGATTCTTTTCAGGTTTATAGATTAATCTAACAAAGAGGGGTTAACAGTCAAATAGATTTGATGGTATCTATCTAATTGCCTTTTTACATAATTTATACTTTGCCAGCTATAAAAAGATGCTTTGGAAATGATTCGGAAAGTCCTTCAGGAATAGTCCCAATCTCTGCAGCCTTATTAAATGCATACAGGCATGTCTCCCAGTGAGAATCTCAAGCTGTGAAAGTCATTAGAATAATAAATTAAACTTCTATGTATACAGGCATTTTAAACTTCAGGTGAAAATTCCTTATATGCCATGTTCTAATTCTCAACTCAAGGGCTAAAGAAACAGGACTTTGGAAAGGATTGGTGATCTGCAATATTTTACATGCTAACAAGTCACTGGACTGCACTGGCTCCTGAAACATGCTGCAGAACTTGAGATGTTAATGCTTTGAAAAGTTCTTTTCCTTTCTTAGCTTTTAGGGCTGCTAAAATATAATTAAGCTTTTTTAGACTATTTAATGGTGGAAACTACTCTGCTAATAATGGAGTGCATGTTGCTATTTTGGATTGGTTCCTGTCAACACTTCCTATTAATATTTTAGTCAATATTATATTGTAAAACGGACTCATTGAATACATGGTGTAATCAAGATGACAAATGAACTTAATGAGGTTTTTGTAACATGGCTTAGAAGAGTAATGCTAAGAATCCGAAAGTCAAAGGGCCCATGGAAACAATTCTTTCATGGAAAAGTCTGTAAGAGTAGTGCCTGCACAAATCTGCAGAGCCAACTCTGTAAGAAAGGCTAACACTGCCTTTTAGTATCAATTCTTTGTTTCCCAAAACCATCTTGCTTGTGTTAAATTGCTTCATCTGATGAGTGTGTTTGCTTGGATGTTTCAAGGTACTTATCAGACAGTTAGTGAAGTGGGCCAGAACCAAAGAATATACTTCATGTTCTGTCAAAAACTGTCTCTTGAACCACTAGAATTACCTACTTGACCTGGAACATTTTCCCTTTAGCTGTTCTGCACTACTTAACGCATGACAGAGTACTCACTGATACCATGGATGCGAGTAAGAGGGAGGAGCACAATATGTGTGGAGGAAGACAAATACAGGAATAAAAGAGTGGCAGAGTTGGAGGCAGATTTGAAAGGGGGCTCTAATCTTTATCTTCCAATTAAGAATTTGGTATATACCTTGATTAATTGATGTGGAATGCTCCTTCATAAATTTCACTAAAGTTACTTTGACCTCACTAGAGAGAAAAAAAGCTACTTGTATTTAGGCAAAAGTTTCAATTTCTTCCATTTCCAAAATTCTGAATTTTTCAGAGTGGGAGAATTCAATTAATGAAATGGATTGTTGCAAGTTGAAAGCTGTTGCCTAAGAGCTAGGGAGTGGAAACACCAGAGTCTTGCTTGACTGTGTGGGGTTTTGTTTAAAATGTCTGGAGGTTATGATCATGGAGGATGCTGGATCCTCTAATTATAATTTTAGTTCTCAGTTGCTACCTTAGGCTGTGATTGCCTAATAAAGTAGTTTAGTCAGAAAGTATAAGAAACAAAAATTAGGAAGGGATGCATTTTTAACAGGAATTAAATTTGTCTTATTGGCTTCAACTGTAGCTAGAATTATGTTTTCACATTGTAGGTGTGGTCTCTCACTATGCTTGGGTTGGGGAACTTAATCAAGAACATTTTCTTTTCTCTTATAGAAACTGCAGAAACCATTAGAAACAAATCTATATGCAGGACAGGTTTAAGAGGAAAGAAAATTCAAATACTTTCCAAATAATAAATTGAATCCAACTATTTCTCATGCTGCCACAAAGTAGTCTGTGGCAACAGCTGCTGCTCAAACAGCTAAAAACACTGAAGCATCTATTTCAATACAAATAAAAATAGACCTAAAAATGCTTAGTCTGAACCTAGTTCAGAAACTAATCCAGAATCAGTGTATTCTGGGAATTGGCTGTATTCAACAACTGGTCATTTTTTTAGCATTTCATCAGGCTATAGTGTGAAAGAAATATCTACTATAAAAGTAGTGAAAAACCTAGTCAATCACAGCCCAGAAGTGGACAGAACAAATGGTAACAATTGTTAGTATTTCCATCTACTTTGGTGGACTCTCAATTCATCATATGGTGACTGTTTGCCCAAATTTCTGGTCTCATTTTGACCTGGGTGAGCAGTAGCATTTGTTTTCCCTGACATAGATCTTTCAGGACTTATCTACGTAGCCTTTTTTCACATCTTCCTCAAATCTGGTTGAAAACCAGCCTCCCTGGCACTCTCTTGTTCTCCCACAAAGTCCTAGGGAAACATCCCTCTTTTAGGATACCTTCTGAGAACTATAGAGACCTCTTGTACCTTGCCTGAATTTCAGATGTGTACAAATCCAGCTCCTCAGGCTTTTCAAGGTTTAAGGGAAAATTCTTCCTCCTTTTTTTCTCTGTTCCTGTGAAGAGGACATGACATCATTTCTTAAAGAATGTTTATTGAGTCTCCAATTAAGAATATACTCAAACATTTCCCATAATGGAAGTAATGCCTGTAATTGTTATGGCAGAAAAGAAACATCATCTCATCTCACATTGCTGCCCTGATTGTATCTTGGTGGCCTGACATAGAGGCAAAGGAAATATTTTTCCCAGACATGCATTTCTTCAAAGACCTCCTTTTGTTAGCCTCCTCTGAGCCAGCAGAAATACATGGATTTCTGGTCCTGAGACTGCCCAGTCTGAAATTCAAACTTGAATGGACAGTCGTGAAGCCAAGGGTTGGTGCCTGGCCCAAACCAAGTCCTGGGCAGGAGGAAGGTGTCAGAAGCACTACAGTGCCTTTAAGGGCTGGACTCGGATGCTGTGCTAAGTGCCACTCTTTCTGTGGGTGAAGGTCTTCAATCCCTTCTTGTCAGCTGCTCTGTTTGCAAGGAAGACAGAGAAGAAGAGATTTTCCTAAAGCTGTTGAACAGGATGAAATAATTTTTTCTCAAAATGACTGGAACCACTCCTTAAGCAAGAGAGAACCTGCAGGCGGAGGAAGTGCCCCTGCATTCCTTCTGTATTTCAACAAGAGGACAGAGACAGGCTTTTGACAGGTAGTAAGCAAAGTTTGATTAATTGACTTATCTATGGGAGATAGAAAGAATTGTAGCAGTCAGCATTCTGCTGGCTTACACTTCCCTAATACGGTTCTTTGCAGAACAGAACAGTCAAATAATGACCACATTTCCCCCCTGCACACGCACACTTTCTAATGAGTTTTTGCTGAGCTTGTAGTTTTACTGGGGACATAGTCCTGGTTTGATAATTGATGCACAGAGTCTAACCTTCCTTGGGACAGATTTGCAAAAAAAAGAAAAAAAAATAGTTTATGAGCAGACTTAATGTTTTTCATCATACGTAGCATCCCTTCTGAATTGCAGACTCTTTATTGTTGCTATTACAGTTGGGAGCTCTTCCCATATTTCTATTTTTTGCTTGCCTTTAGTGCACAATATGTGAATTTTAGAATTCAAGTTTTACATCTGAGTGGCCTGAAAACTTAACTGCTGTTTTATCATGAGATAAACCTAGCTCCTCTTCTCGTGTGACTAACAGATGGATGTATCCACTATGTCACGTTAAAGGAATAATTAAAAGCTTAATTTATATGCAACATGAAATATCCAGAAATAGCTGCACTCTGCTTTGAGATGTGCTGTGATATGCACTGTAACTTTGGATTGTTTTGGTTTTCTAAAAATAATAAATGACCCTCCAAATAGTGGTTGGCCGGAGGCATGCAAGAAGCAATCCATAGTATATGGATTTGCTCAATGGCATTTAAAGGACCCTGATTAAAATTCAGCCCAGGCTGGAGTGATGAGAAGACTGTTTACTGAGGGCTGTTTGAAGTCATACATTGCACTGCAGACAGACCAGAGGGATGCACAGATTGAAACGTTTTACCTTGCCTGTCTGCATCCGGCTGTCAGGAGCCCATGGCACTCTGAGAGAGAGGTATCAACATTCTTGAGAGGTCTGACTGCTGCTGCTTATGAGTCTTAATTTTCATTGTTTTCAAGGAGGCACAAGCTCAGCATCGGCGATCACGGCAATAACAACAACCTTGTTAGCTGGATCTGTGGGGTTTTTTTTTGACTACTACAGATGCTATGTTTAGATATTTGATTTTAATGTAGTATGCATTTGAAAGTTTGCACTGTAAAAAAGACATCACTTCTATTCATTTTTTCCCTTAGCCTCATCCAAGTACATCTTCATGTGACTCTGAAGAAAGATGAATATATTATATTCTCCTATTTTTCTGTCTTTTGCTCTGACTAGAGTATATAACTACCATAGGAAAAAAAAAATACCAAAAAACCCACCAGGCATTGTGTCTAACCTTTGTATTGTTTTATATTGTGGGGTTTTTTTTTGTTTTGTTTTTCTTTTCTTTTCAAATAGAGGTCTTGTTTTAAAAGGAAAAAAAAACAATAAAAAAAACCACAAAAGAATGAGTCGAACATGCAATTAAAAGTATAGATTATTTAATTTTATTTTTTCTTGGGTCTGGCATTTGACTAGGTATCAGAGTAATAACTGTGAAAGGACTTTTCTTCCTCTACTTCCATATGTATGCTTTGCCACAAGCTGTGTAACCTTGGGAAGGAGAGATGCAGGTAGTACAAAAAAGTTTTAAAAAAAAAGTAATTTAAAAAAGTTTGAAGAGTAGGGTTTTCATCCTAGAATGAATCCTAAATAAAAGGAATGTAAACAGGGTACATTATTCACTCTTAACACATGGAACATTTGCACTACCTTTAAATTACTCCCTGGAGTACCTATCCACTACTTTCTTTAAATCCATGGAAATATCTACTTGGTATATAGAGCTGGTTAACAGAAATTATGAGAGCCAAACCATCATAATTAATTAATAAAGTAGAATGCAAAGTGCCGTTCTTCAGGGTAAAAGGATAGAGAAAAAAAACATTCTAGATAACCAAGGAAATATTTTTAAAGGGTGTTGATAAAGACTGTGAAACACCTGACATTGTATTTTATCACTCAGGGTAATTCTGCTGGTCTCTGGTGCTGAGAGCTCTGTGGCTTCTGCTCGCTCTTGCTGTGGTGTGAAATGACATTCTCACTGCCGTGATCAGCTCACACGCCTCTGCTGGAAGTTTTCTGAGTTTTCCTTTTTGCAGGCTGTCAGACATTTGGATGTTTTGTCAACATTTAGAGTGTGTTATCAGGTTCTGGTTTGGCTGATCAGTTTCTGAGAGTGCCGGGACAGGTCCTGTTTCATTTGGAGTGTTTTGTGTTGTTTCCTGTCTCAGATGGATGTGTGTGCAGCTGAGCGTAGGAGCAGGGAAGCTGCACAAGTGTGGTCACGGGAATGTGCAATATACAGTTCATTAACACACGATAAATCATTATGTGATACTGATTTCTTCCATATCTCCTACAATTATGTTGGCATGCTAAGCTCAATTATAGAGAAGGGGTAGAAGTTGGTTTCAGAAAAGGTGGATTCTGAGAGCTTATTCAAACTGCTTTGTCTGCTATGCTGAACTAACCAAAATTAATCACCATTCTTGGATCCACATTATAGAGAAAAATTCATCTGATGTATCAATACTTTCAGCTTCCCTGTTACAGGCCAGGGATTTTCAATAAAAATCTAGGTGTATGTTGTGAAAAATAGCGATTCAGTAAAGTATGTGCAAAACAGCTAACACTGAAATAATTACCTAGGAAATTGGAAAAAATAAGTAAAGCTTGGTCCCAGTTTTGAGAGAAGTCATTGGTATCAGTTTAAAACTCTTAATTGCTGCTTGTAAATGGTTATCGGTAGTTATTACCTATTTAGGAGAGCAGGGCTGCTAACATCTGAAATGGAGCAAAAAGTGGCAAGTAATTGAGCCTTGAGGGACTCCCTGTCACTTAGGGAAGCACAGTTGATGTTCATATTGCAGTTTATGGGTGTGTGCCTGTAATGAATACACTTATGGTTAATTACTTTTTGTCTAACATTGGCTGAGCTATAATAAAAGCTCATGCAGAAGTATAAATGATCACAGAATGCAAGGGAGGAGCTGAAAGGGTTCATGATGCTCCTCAGCTAGTGGTGAGTTTCTGAGTTGCAGACTTGTCTGAGGTATTTCTTTACTCTGTAGTGCAGAAAGCTCCTAGACAGAGGCTTATTTTTCAGTGACCTACTGGTGCAGCTAAGTTTTGATAAATTTAGTCCAAGAAATTGGCACAAATGTGAGCAGAATTGGTTTGGTGCTTTTTAAAGAAGTTGAAGCATTAGTTTCAAACAATAGCTTAGAATTAAGTAAAGTAACCAAAAAAGACATGAGTATTACTCTGATGTATGGAGGGAAGGAGAAACACGGGTTTTTTTATTTTTTTTTTTTTTCCTCCCTCAAGGAAACAAAATTTGATGTGAATCTAGTAGTTTCGTAGAGTCCTGCCTAACATTTGAACTATGTGCTGATAAAAGGTTTTCCTGTGTTGGTGGCAAGCTTTAAAGTTTCTATAAATTTAGTGGAACACCTGCAAAATGACAGCGGAGAACTATTGGACAGTTGAACAAATGCTTTGCCCAATGTAGGTTAGGAGTTAAAAAAAGAAACAATGTTATTTATTCTGGGGGTAAAGTGGGCAACAGACCAACAAGGAGTGAGATGTGGAAGAAATTAAGGGTAGCTGGCAAACAAGAGCAGAATAAGTAGTCTGGGTGAAAACTAAAGCACCTTCACATCCCATGGTAGTAACTGTGCATTTAGCTTTGCATGGATTGTGTGACCTAACGTACTGAGGAACCATTTCCCAAAATGCTGTTGCAGACAATGAGGAGAACTGTGTCACTTGACAGCTAATTAGGAAGCAGAAAAATCTCCTCCTTCCCCTGACGCTCTACTAAGTCCTCAGCCGTACAATAGAAGCACTTATGAATAGTACAGATTCACGATGCCTTTGCATTGCAGTGTCCATGGTAGTGTCAGCTGCTTGATGCTAACAAAATAAATACAGATAGAATGTCTTCAGACCGTAGTACAAAATGTGAATTAGCTTTCTCTAAGGTCTTTGTTAGTTTTCAGCCAGGTGTGATTTGTAAGGTCTTTGCTAGTATCTTATGTCACTGAAACCTTTTAAGAACTCTGTGCTTCATTTTTTTAATGTGTGCTGTCTAAACTTGTTTTAATACACTGAAAGAATAAAACAAAGAGTTTTAAAAAAAATCTTGAAATGTTGGATTAGCATCTTTGCATTCTTAATTTTGAGTGCCTCAAGAGCGAAAGCCAGTGAAGATTCTTTCATTCTTCCTTGCCCAGTGTGTTTCATAGTCCAGATCCCCAGCAGTTTTTTGGTGCAAAATATTCCCCTTTTTTGTTCCCTTGGCTTTCCATCCCCATCTATTACATGAGAATCGATTGAGAAGTCTTTCTGTAGGTGGCGAATGCAGCAGTGCCTTTGGACAGGTATCTTTTCCCTGTTGTTGTGATTAATCCTTGTTGAAGGTCATGATGTCGTTTTGACTGATCCCAAGAGTGCATGTGGAGTGCACAGCAGTGCATAGTTCCCAACAAAGCTCCAGAGGGGGTGCTTGCAGGACAGCTGCTGCTCCCTGTGAGCTGGGACTGCCTTCCCTTTCTGTGGATCAGTCTACCCACCAGTGATGACAGTGGGAATCAAACAGCACCTAAAAATCGGTTTGAAATGCAGCTTAACTCTGTTTCACAAGGTAGAAAAAAAGATTTTCAGGGACAGTCTGAGTAGAGGACATGTAAAAGTATGCTCATTGCATTCCCCTAGAAGGCAGGTAGTTAATCATGCACGCAACATCTGGCCTGCTAGGACACAATCTGTGTGTTGGATGTGGGCTGCAATTTCACTTCCTAGGGTCTAATGCAACATGACTTACATCTCTGTGTGGGTGCTGCTAAGGTCTAGCTTAGTGTGTGGCTTTCAGTGGTGTTTGGAAATCCTGTTTGGCTTGAAGCAAGCAAAAAAATGTCATAGCCCTTTGCTAGACCAATGTATGCTAATCCTGTAAAAATTGTCCTGTATTGGAGCAAGTAATTAATCCAAGCACAATAAAAGAATTCTCTTAGAATGCACAGTTTTGGGCACAGGTATACATTATCTTCTGCTCTAGTTTTCTTACCTGTATAGATGTTCATTTTTGTCTCTGAGATCTTGTAAACTTTACCGGGATTGCTGAAGTAGTTGTGTGAAGAATGATTTGGTATTGAAATTTTGCTTGGTGAGTACGTGATCTGTGATGCTAGAGAGCAGCTGGATGAAACTGATCAGTACTGTTTGACCTAAATTGTGATCTACAGTATGGCTGACCCTTAACAAAGATACATTTAATTTTTTTAAACAATTTGTCTAAGAAATAGGAGACGCAAATGATAAACTTTTGAACGTTCATCTGTTCTATGTGCGATTTTAAAATGTAGTTTTAGAGTCTCAGATCATCCAAAGCAGGGTCCTGTGTGTTTCCAATGGCAAAGCTGATTTCACTGGGAGAGCTCCTTCTGGTCCTACAGAAGTGACTAACTAAGTGGCAGTAGATTGTTCTGTGCCTGTGATCTTAGTGACGTAATGGTCACGTAAATTTATCTGTAGAGGAGGATTTTTCTTTCTCTGTGGGCAGATCTTACAAATCAGTGCAAGCTAGGACTTAACTCTGGTTCAGCACTTCAAGTGTTATGTAGAGTGTTGGGATAGAGACTAACAGAGGCAGAAATGAGTATCAGTTTTTATAAAATGTCATATTGTCCTCAGTGAAACTACTGCATCTAAGTTGTATTGAAAATATGAGGGCAGGAAAAAACCAGCTCTGCTTACCCTTCAGAAAAAACATCAGCTTTTCACAGCACTAGGATTTACAAAAGTGAGAGTTAGGGCATGGTTTGATCTGGCACAATTTGGGCCATGGGGCAAAGCTCATACCCTTCAGTTGTTATCTTGTCTTGTCCAGAATTATTCAGCTACCAGCTGCTGTTTGTTTTTATTGTGGAGAAGCTGCATTCTTTTACAAGTTACGATGGTGTTGGTGCTATGACTGAGACTCTGGCTCTGTAATGGTCATTGGAAGGATGATGTGTGAAGGGCTGCTCCTGCTCCAGCCACACTCAGCTCTGAAACAGGTACCAAGCATTTCTTGCTGCTCCCAAGGCCGCTTTGAATGAGGCTTGTGCTCACATGTGTTGTCAGGAGTCTTCAGCACTATTAGCAAGAAAATAAAAGAATGGCCTTCTAGCTAGATCAAATTGCCTTGTTCAGAGTAAATGAAGATTAAAAAAAAGTGAAAAAGAAAAGAAAGCTGTTTCCTCCTTGTAATGACAGGTCTGGCTGTCAAAGCCTGTACTGTTGCAGTGCTGCCCTGCAAAGCAGCTGCAAAGTCACCCGAGCTGTTTGGCTGCTTTGCTAACAAAGTGTGGCGAGAGTGTTGCAACACTTGCTCAGGTAAGTAATGTTTCAGACACTCCACCAGCCAGAGAAAGCTCAGCAGCCCCAGATACTACACTAAAAAAACCCACTCCTTTCATTCTGTTTTTCGGCAGTAGTGCTGGAGGAGCGCAGGCAAGAGTGAGGGAATATAACTCTAGACAACAGCATACATAATGAATGCATAGTTGCATTTATCATTACATCTGGGGGCGTTAGGAGGGCGCCAGGCAGGGCAGGATTTGCTTCCCAGGTGAGGGAGGCCCCGTGTGTTTTGGCCATGAGAGCTGTGTTAGCATTTCTGTGCTGGGTGGCAAGGGCAAGGGATGGTGTGTGTGTGCCTGTGGGAAGGGAGTGGGTCAGTGAGTGGAAGCACATGGTGTGGCTGGCATTGCTGCTCCCTGTGTTTGCAGTAGGATAGAGTTTCTAAAGGATTAGATAACATGCCTGAGCTCCATGGTGTGCAGTTTTTAAACTGTGTTTACAGTTCAGGAGGTACTGTGAGTAGAGATGATTATGTCCTTTAAGTGCTGTTTTTGTTACAGCTTCTGTGATAAAAGGAGGCTCTAGTGAAGACATTTTTGCTGGCAGATATGTATTCTCAGAGTTGTTGCTGTGCAAACTTTTGGGGGATGGGAGCAACCTACAGAGATACCTCAGCACTTCCCTTTAATAGAGGCACATCATTAAGCCATTTCCTGCACATCTGAGAGGCTTTTGGAAGAACAAGATGCTGTTGAAATTAAATTAAAGAGCTGCTTGATTTTTTTTTTAATTTTTTCTAGATTATTATTTAATTTAATCTTTTTGGAGTATTATGGTTTCTGGGGAAAAATAATGTAATGAAGACAGCAGAATTACATTGATTCTGTGGTCTGAGTAACTAGAGGGAGAAATTCCAGTCTCTTCTTTCCTTTCCCCTTTTGAAAATATAAAATATGGGAGAGAGTATAAATAGTGAAATTGTTTTACAGGGTCAGCTATTAGTGTGAGCATTGCAATCCCTGCAATACAAGAGGCCTTTTGCTGATGTATTTTCCCTACAATGTGTATGTGTATATATTGTATACATTAGGTAGGCACAAATATACATGATCTATATTATGTGTACATTATATTCATGTATAAAGCAGCGTAAGATATCCTAATGGAAATAAAACAGAGTAGAGGGAAACCTCCTTGAGACCCAGGCTCATGATGGATAATGGGTAGTGGGAAGTAGCACATGGGCCAGGCAGGTGCTGGGTGTCTGTCAGGACCTGTCAGATGGGCAGAGCTCTTTCTGTACATCTGGGCCACAGCCACCAACTGCTGCAGTGGGGATGGGTGGGTAGAGATATTTCTGATAACCAGCACACTCCCTGGAGAAGAGCAGTATCCTCTCATTTCAGGCAAGAATGACACCTCTGTCTCTCCACTGTGTGGCAGGGATTGTGAAAAGCTCTTCAAGCTATTGTGAGCCAAACAGCTAATATGGTTTCGGTGGTAAAAATGAAACAAATAATTTAGGTTTTTGGTGATGATTCGAAATTGTTTTGGAATTGGAAGATCTTATTCACCAACACAGAATTTCTGTAGATGTATGAAGAGCCCAATATTCATAGTGGAAAGATGCATAAAAATTATAACTTGGAAGATGCAGACATGGTACTACAGCTCAGAGTATTCAACAGAGTCCTTGCATGACCTTTATTCAGCAAGGAGAGGTGGTCTTGCAGCACTTTACTGCAATAGCTCTTTGCAGCATATTGCTCAATATCATAATGGCTGCAGAAGAGCCAAAACATCATGCTCTTTCTGTTGTCTTTAATATTTTTCCAGAGTTGTGAGCCAGCTGCATCCAGATGACTTTTTTTTTTTTTTTTGTAAAGAAGCTGACAATCCCACTGACTTCTGTAACAATGAGTTGTCCTCTGTTCGTTTGTATATAAAAACTACAGAGCAAAGGCAAGTCATGTCTTTGTAAGTCAATACTGAGACAGGGATGAAATGATTATTTAGCATCCTAAGGATATGAGAAGGATTTTTTTTATTGCTAGCCTCTGAATTGAAAGGTTGAAAATATCTTTTTATATGTGAATAGGAACATGGTATATGCTGGATTTTTATCTGTCACACTGCCTTTTGATATTTCCTCAGAGAAGATGAACCTTTAAACATATTTCAGCTAACAAAAGGTATTATTTTTTCACATAAAAGCCTTAAATTTTGAATAAATATTAATGCTTCATGTTCAAAACTGTGTTAAGTCTATGCTGTGCTCTGTTTACAATTTATATATGTTTAACCTTCAAAAGGATATTTTTAAGGCTAATCGTTAAAATGCATGGCTAAGGCATATTTCTGGAAGTATAAAGTCAGAAGTAATGACTTTGGGCTCAATCCTCCAGTTCTTTGTCTCTCATATACTTGTTTGGATTACAAATCAGAGCAAACAGCTTTTTAAGATATTGATCCCAAAGAGGCTATATGCTTTCACTGGTATTGAGCTGAAAGGATGGGTCAGATTTAGCTTGACACCAATGACAGCTTTCCATCAGAGCACTGGTTTTGTTCCAGGTGCCAGATGGAGCAGACTAAAAGTTGCTGCAATTTATACCTCACTGGTGTCAGCCTGCTGCTGCTGCTCAGGGTTTGCTGTGAGGCACCTGTACTGTCTGGCTGTGGGGAACATAACCAAGAGGATTATAATGTGATTTATCAATAAATGCTGTTTGGGAAAACTGAGGGTGAAACTATTTTCAAAAATAATAAGGAACTACCAGAATACATTCAGTAGTGAGAGGGTTTGTCTTAACTTCCTTACATTACCAATGTCTCAATGAAGTCTGCATGAGAAAAATGGCCCAACCTACGATCATGTTAAATTGTATCTGTACCTATAGAGGGAAGGCTGTTGTTGCAGCACCCCATCCCATGAGAAGAATTCAGTGGAACCAAATCCCTGTTCTTTACTGGTGTACTGAATCACCTGAATTAATCTCTAGAATTTCAAGCGGTACATATTCTGATTGAAAACAAATTCCTTGGTAAATGCCAACTTGCTGGTAGATATCTTCTAAAGGAGGTTTTCAGCATACAGTGTGTTTTCCCATAGTAAAATTTAGTGTGTCAAGACCACCATTCTGTAAAAGGGTGAACTAAATTTTGAGAAGTTTCTTGTACCTGTAATCTTTCTTGGTCAAAAAAAACCCCTTTATTTTTGTTGCTCTACAGTTTAAACAATGTCAGCCAGATTTGACAAGTGGCACCAGTAAAACTCTGTGCTGAAAAGCAAACATCAAAGATATTATGGAAATCTTGTTTATAGTTGTTCAATGATTTGTAATTATTGCCGATTTTTAAATAGATTTATTGATGGACTGTCCTATAACTTCACCATTAAAAATTATGGCAAAGACTTTTTTTTCTTTTACATTGCCTTTAGTCACAGAAGTAATATTGCTGATGATGACATATGTGGTGAAAAAAGCCTTGCTCCTTTTCTGCTTTCTGGAATGGAAGAAAACAATGTTTTCTTAACTTGGAGTGAAACATTAGTTTCACAAATGCAAAATAAACAATCAACTAATGAAATAGGTTCCTTTTCTCCTTAATCCTTTTTCCTGTTGACCAAAAGAAGAGTATGGGATATGTCTAATTGTGGTTAACGTGTTTTAAAAGCAGTTCCAGTATTTGAAGTAAAAAATAATGGTTGAAACACGAAAGCATACCTGCCTGTATGTGCAAGATTTACACATAGAAAAGATGACTTGGGAGGGGAATCTTAAGAAACAAAAGTTAAGTAAAAGCAGGAAAAGTGCTTGTTTTAGGGATGACTGATCCAAAGATGCTTGTTTATGAGTTTAATAAAATGCCTAGTATATGTTCTCCAAATTTTGTGCATTTTATCTTTTACTGCTATAACTAGAATAAATATAATGGAACATATTTTTGTGATAGCACTTAATGTTTATTATTTTGTATCCCCTACTATATGATCCCTTTTTAAAAAAAGTTTTGTAGTCATTTTCTTTCTACTGGAATTAGATATAAAAAAACAAACAAAAAAAAATACAAGGAAGTGAAGATATACTCAGTGGTTCAGATACATCATAAGGACTGAACTTATTCTGTCAGTTGCCTGTTGCTGTTAATGAATGCTGATAAAACAAATGTGATAGGACCAAAAATGGATTTTAAGTCTTTTAAAAGTAGTGGGTTTTTATTGCCTCTGCCTCAAAGAAAACTGCAACACCTGAACTCCCTTCCTTCTTTGCTAAAAGTACATTCTCTTCCTTTTTCCCCTTCTCCTTATTTTTGCTTGGGGCTATGGTTACAGTAGTTAATTTTTAAAACAGGAAAATAGAGACTTAAATAGACTTAGAGAAAGGCATCTTTGTGCTAGCTACTGTACAGTATAGTGTTTAAAAATTCAAAAAATATGTTAGCAGAAAATGCCTAGACTGTAATTTAGATAACAACCCAGACAATGAGCTAGCTTGTTAATTGTAAAGGCTGGTGGAGACCTGCCAGTTAGAGAACTTGTCTTTTTGTATCCCACTGCTCCTCATAGTTCTCCTAGATGGTGAATGACAGGACATGAACTTTTCTAGTTTAGGCTTTACTTCTTTTAACTTTATTATTTTTCTCCCCTCTACTTCTAAAAAAGAAAAAAAAAAGCAAAACCAACAACAAACCCAAACCCTCCGAAGAAACCCCTCAAAGCCAAGCCCAAACAAAACCCAAAAAAGTCCTCGTATCAGAAGAACCATTAGCCTAGGTTTTACAGGAGTAAGTAATAATCAACACTGTGAGGAAGAAGGCAGATTGGGTGGTCTGAAAAGCAGAGTAAACAGAGATCTGTGGCCTGAACATTGGTGCTGTAGACATCACTGTAAGTGCTCTTTAGACCAAGTATGCAGTTTGCAAACAGTGAATCTTGCCAAATTACTCATCTGAAAACTGTTTCTGAAATAGCGGCCATGAGGTATGCAAAATTGCTTGCTAACAGCCTTCAGACACTTTTAACTTTTTTTTAATTCTTTTTTTTTTTTTTTTTTAGCTGCCTTAGAGTAACTGCAGTTGATGGAGAGGCAATCTGGGAGTGTCTCTTTGGCCAGGCTGTTCAGTGGCTGTTCAGTAGCTCTTGGGGGCAGTTTTCTGGGGGAAGATGAGCCAGGCAGCACTCCAGCCCTCCCTATTGCAGCTTTTAGAGGGCACTGGATGATGGGGAAGATGACCTAGCAGGCTGTTCCCCAACACCAATCCTCACGAAAGCCCTAGTGCTCTTTTTAAGGAGAAGAAATACTGTACCTGATGCAGAGGTAACCAAAACAGTAATTCCTGAGGTCCTAGCAAAGAATTGAACACAACTTGTCTGTAAACACCTGAGTAACTCTACCACTCCCCTGCAAAATACTAAGCGTGTGGTTAAAGTATTCTGTTGTGCAAGGGGTGGTAAGAAAAAAGCAGCAGCTCTGGTGGAGATGTGAGCTGCCCACTTCATCTCTGAAGGGTTTTGTATGATTGCTTCCTACTCACAGTTTAGGCTGGGATTTCCTAAGGAATTTTAGGGAATTAAGCACCAGAATGTCACAGCATTTCAATGGGGTTTATGTGTCTGATGCTGCAAGGGCTAAGCTTATGCAGAATGACATTAGTCCATTATGGTGTAATTTCAAACTGATGTAGTTAAACTGATGCAAAAGACTGTATGCATAAGCCTAAGTCCACATTCTGTTGGCTTTATAACAGTTTGGTTTAAATTAATTAGGACAAAGATTTAAACTAAGGTAAGGTAAGTCTCTCTTAAAGTGAACTGTGAGTATTTTTGATAAAATACCTATGCAGGTAGGTATACTGAAGATGTATAGATATGGATATACATTTCCAGGTCAAACTAACCTAAACTGCTTAATTTTTCTTTGCCAGAACACTAGTTCCACAAAATTCCTCTCTTTGGGTGTTTGCACAAGCTGTTAAATTATTCTGTAATTTCCTTTAAAGATTGATAGAAGTAAATTTTTTCTCTCATCTACTCTTCAACTTATGATGTCCAACCACTGTGCCTCTACAGACTGAGAGATAATAGGACAGCTACTCTTGTCTTTAGAGAAAATTCAACCATCAAAAGCGCTGGAGCTTTGTGTGGTTATATTTTATTCTCTTCTTGACTCTTTCTATTAACTCATCCTAAAGTTTTGTAACACTTTAAAATTTATGCTTGTGGTTTTGGAAGGTAAGTGGAAAAGTCAGGATGAGTATGGCCCCACTGCAGCAGAGATTTTGGTGGAAAGTGGGGGAAGGTGTGTGAGAGAGCCAGTGCCTGGCTGCCTACTTGTGGAATGAATTTATTTGAGAAGGGATTTCTTCAGCAGCTGGTGGTTTCCTCTTTTGACCTGTGCAACTTCCAAAGAGGGCTCTAGATGGTTTAGTGGTGATGAATTGGCAGACTTGTCACTAAGCTGTAAATCTTGAATCTGCCTTGCTGGGTTGAGGTGTGAACCCAAGATCTAGTGGAGGTCAGCATTTCGGACTGCTGCTGTTTATATAAAGCTCTTAAACCTTCTTTAGTCATGGAAGTACTGTTACTAATAATATTTTTTTCACTTTTATAGTCTCTACTATTCCAAAATTATTTGAAGGATATCTCTTATCAATTAAATGCAATTGATTTAAAAATGAACAAAAACCCCCAAAACCAAACTACTCAACCCCCTCCCCCCAACCTGAAACCAAGAAAAGGCCACCAAAGTTGAGCCCTGAATATTCTTTTTCTGACATGACTTCAGTTTTTCCTAGTTCCAGGACAGGTATAGAAGAAACAAAAATTCTCCCTTGTTTAAATGTCCCTTATGATACTGATATTTTTGAGTGTTATTCTGATGTTTCCATTAGGAAGGCAGGTTTCTACACAGGCTCTAGGTTTTTAGGTTTTTGGGTATTGTGGGGCTGCATATTTTTGCTGCATATTTGGTTTTTGAATACTCTATTCTTTTTCAAATTGTGTAAAGAACTGTCTACCTCGCATAATGCAACCTTGAATTAATTCAGCTCACTGTGAATGAGTTGCTGGGTCTGTGCTTGCTACTGCAGGGCAACCAACTTAGGTAAAAAAAGCAGACTTAGCCTTACTTTAATTAAGCCTTAGCCTTACTGCTTCTGGTTCTGTTACGCTGGCCTTTTTGCTGCTGCTCATCCAGTCTACATCTATAAAAGGTGAAATGACAAAGGGATGAAATGCTGTATTGTGTTGGTGAACATGTAAAAAAATGAACTTATTTAAATGACAACAATATTTTCACTTAATTTGTAGAAATCAAATTATTTATAGCTTCAGTAGTTAACATATTTTTAATAACATTGAAAGTCTTAAAATCAAGTGGTGTGAGAGTGTTTACAACGCGCTATCATTTGCTACTGGGTAGATACATGCATGCTTCTATGTAATTGAACTGAATGAGGAGCTTAAATTGAAATGCTTATTTGTCACACCAAGAGTGAATCCACTCTTCACAATAAAAGTCCAGCAGTGAGAGAGTTGGTCTCTGCAAGAGGGAAGATTTGAGACAGTATCAACAGAATTTTACCACAGAAGGCTTTGCTCACATGCAATCCAGTTATTTCAAGTACAATCTACTCCATCTAAAATTTGCATATATAATTGAATAGTGCCAAAGGCTGAAATAATTTACACTTAAGCTCATAGCACTTTTTGCAATGCTAAACAAACAGGGGTATACACATTACCCAAGCAGAAACACCCTCTAGGCTTTATCCCTCTCCATCCCCTTTAATTAAATGGACTTGAGAACTGGGCTTGAGATATTATGATGATTGAAGATGCTCATCTGGAAATCCTGCAGCTTTTTAACACATAAAGTGGTGACCTATGTCATAATCTAGATTTGCAGATAGCTCTTTTGTGCACTGCTGTTGGTTTTGATTTTGAATAACCATGGAAGTGGTAGAACAGTATTGCTGATAGTAATAATGTTCATTTATAAAGCTTTTCTATCTGAAGACCCCAGAAGTGCTTAAAATAAAGTTAGTGTTCTAATTTCGCTTAGAAGAAAAGGGAATCCCTAGTGATGGCTTAGTCAAAATCACGCAGCCAGCTAATGACAAAAATAAAATATAGCACTGAGGTAGCTATACTCAAAACCAGGACCTACCTTCTTGGTCCCTCCTGTGTTCTCAGGGTGGATAATCCCTCACCATGAGCAGCAGTATCATAAGCAGATCTCAAATCTGCACATGCTTCTTTGCTGAAGATCTCTAGTTTTTCATAGCATCACGTACGGGTGTATTCACTCAATGTTGAAATATTATGGCTCAACTGGGTTAAATCCTAAGCCTTTTTGGTATGGGTTTTGTTTCTGTCAAAAAATACTGTTTGACGCTTTCTGTGGTATGTTTTATGCTATGTGCAGCGTTTAGTTGCCAGAGCTGAATCTTTCCTCAGGGAAGCCTATGTTTGCATGCTTAATTTTTAATCTGATCTATACTAAATATTAAAGAATTAGTTTAAGCACTGGTAGACCCTCCATTGTGCATTATAACAAGCTGAAAGGAACAAGTCTGAAGAAGGCAAGGCAACAAAATTCAGTGCCTCTATGCAGGGGTTCTTTTTGCAGAAGTTGCAGTTCAGCCCCACTTTTCAATCATAGCTTATTGTCTGGTAGCTGAGTTATTCTAATGTGTCTGAGATCAGAATTTAGCCAGGAGGTTGTGATGACTGCCGAACAAATATGAAGTACACGTGCTTTTCCCTGGAGTGCATGAGGGTTGCAGCAACTCAGCAGGTAATTCAGCCACCCTCAGGGCTTCACCTTATATTTCACATCAAGCTATAAATTTTTGTTGCGAGTCCAATCTGAATTTTTTCATTCTTCTTCCCAATTTGTTAAGAAGCAGCCATGTGTGAGCTACTAACTTGGCCTTAGGTTTAGCTCTTGTAGAGCTGCAGCAGCCGGGCTCTTGCACCTGCATGGGTCTCTAGAGGTGATATTTTGGACTCTTTCAGGTGCAGGAATTGGTTTCACATGCTTCTCTTTGAGGGTTTGGGATCAAAATAATTGATCACTAATATAGACAGGCTTTGGGAGGCTCCAACAATGTTTAGCTTTAAAAAAAGAAAAGAAACTGGTAATTGTCTGTACAGTGCTTTTTTTTGCAAGAAAAGTGTCTTGTTGCTTCAGCCCATTCCCCAAAGCAGAAACTTCCTGCCTCAGAATTGGCTTTCAGTGAGGCTTCTTTTTCTCTTCTTTTCTTTTTTTCCTCCCCCTGGGGGTTAAAAATAGCAAGCAGTAAGAAGTGATATTGTATACAAGGCTATTACACTTTTGTCTTGGCCTGCTTAATGTCCTTGACACGTACCCATTTCACCCAGGGACAGCCACTATGCAAATTGGCTAAAAGCTCCATTAGGTTGTTCAAGGCTGGGGAAACCCATCTGTCAGTGTCTGTGACACAGCCGGGCTGGAGTCTCACGTGGGAATCTGTCCTTGAGATACCCAGGCAGCTGAGTTTCTTTTAGCCTCTAGTGTTCCCAGAATCAAAGGAAATTGTTGTACGCTCTTCTTCTTGCTGCTGTTTGTGTTCTTATCGTTCCTTTTCTACCTTGATCCTCTTTTCAGAAAAGTGCAGGCACAGACTGAGAATTAACAGGGAAAGATGTGGGGTTGTTTTATTTTTTTTTTTTTCAGTTGCTTTGCCATAAGTGAACTGTTATGCGTATTACTTGTGGAAAAATATAACAGTAGCTATTTGTTGTCCTGAATGAAGAACAGCTTTATAACCCTTTTCCGTATTTTCCTGTGTGATCTGCTGATGACAAGCATGAGGTGGGTATTTAAAATAGTCTTGCTGGGGCTCAGCTGCAGTTGATATGTTCTCTGTGAGTGGACCAGAAGTGGATGATAGTCTAACAAAATACCAAAGAATGCACCTGTGAAAAGCTTTCATTGAGAGGATTTGAATGGGGGGACTGGGAGTTGCCTCTGCAGAGACAGAGATACCCAGCTCCTGCACATAGGTTTGGAAGCAGGCTCGAGTCTTCTCTGCTTGGCATCCCCAGGGAAAAGTTCCTGCAGCAGCACTTACTGTACATCTGTTGAGGGAAGCCACTTGCTTTATCTGCTGGGTGGAGGTAAGGTGGCAGAGTGGCAATTTTGCTGTTTTCTGCTTTCTTTCTGCCAAGGACTCCATTAAAATGCCTAACCAGTGAAGCACATCAGGATGGATGGTACAGAAGTCGTTGTTACCCTGCAAGTGCTACAGTTAGCAAGTTACAGTGTTTTGTAATATGAGACAGTGGCAGCAAAATAGTTCAGTTTTTCATCCCATTAGAGCAAACAGACTTGGCATAGGACATCAAAAGTAGTGTCCTTCAAAGTGTGTAAGGTCTATATTGACAGGCCTCTCAAGCTCTTGATTATTTCCAGCTGGTGTCAAGTAAGAGCCCTGAACACAGAGTATCTGGCAAAATAGCTCGAGTAACTTCAATGCCCAGTGGTGTTCAGATGTATGAGATAATTATAGCCTTCTCTATAACAGATGCTCTGTTCACCAGTTTGGCACTTTGTTCCTTTAGCATGCAAAGAATTTTCTCTACCTAAGCTGATGGCCGTTTTGATGATACAGATACAGTTTTTGCCAATAAAAAGTAAGCAGTGTGGTTTTCATGGAAACATTTATATAGCTACATGAGTGGGATTTCTCTTTATCATTGTATTGAGGAAGAAGAAAAGCACTTTTGATAGTACTGTGTGGAGACTGACGACATGAAGAGTTAATGTGTTGGCATAGCCAGAATCAGAATAAACTTCATCTTTCCAGAAATAGAAGTCAGTGATTCAGCAGTTCTTCTTCATACTGCCAAGTGCAACTTATTCAAATCATGTCATATTCTGCTTTCTGTGTTCCAAACCCAGTCACGTAGTAAGGAGGCTTTTAGATTAGCATATTAGTTTAAATTTCAGACTTACCAATTTGGTTCTCTCTCTTAGGTTCCCAGTGCTTCTTTTTTTCTTTCTTTGTCTCTGGAAGTAACATAGACCTTGCATGTAACTCCCCCTTAAAAAAAAAAAAAAAAAGATGGTTTGTGCATTTTTTAGAAGTTAGTTGTGGCTGGCTTTACACAACCTTTGTTCTCACAGTTGAGCATATTTTCATACTGCCCCAATTCTTTCAGTGCCTGTGTGAGTAGCTCAGATTTGCCAAGGGGAGCAGAGGGCTTTCAGTCTTGCTCAAAGCCATTTCTGCATTTATGTTTTTCTGACTGTCTGGTCAGACTGCCACATCCTAATGGGCGCCAAAATGCAGTTAAATGTTGGTGAGTTGTGAAAAGGCATAAATGTTTGGCCTTGCCTGTGCAAGGGATTCCTGTGCATAGGCAAAGTAGAAGATGAAGCAGAATTTTTACATGTTTTAAGAAGTTGGATGCCCAAAGCTGTTGGGAAGAAAGAGCCTGCTTTGTCCTCACAAAAATTTTGGATTTAATACTGTAGTCCTGTTTGAGAAATGAATACTCCTTAGGGCAAACTCTTGCAGCAACTGGCCCTATGTGCAAGAGGGACGAGGATATGCCATAAGGAATATCTTCTTTGGCAGAGAGCCTTTCACACAGCAGGTTCAAGGCACAAGAGCCATTGCAAAGCATAAGCTGAAACACTTTGCAAATGAATGTAGAAAATGATGGGACTACATAAAAACCAAAACAAAACCTGAGACGTGTTAAGTTTTTGTGGCATATTTACAATCTGAGAAACAGATTTTAATTTTAGTCAATACTCACAAGCCCATCAGTGGAGCAGCACAGGGGGACACCGTTCTAAAATAGCTCTAGCAGATGCCACAATAATGCGACTTTTCCCCGCATCTCTCATTTATTTCTTGCTGCGTGTAGTTTCTTACTAAATCTGTTCCCTTGATAAATGCAAAGATGTTCTTGCCATTGGATAGAATGGCTAAGTGCAATTGTCACAAACACTAACTGTCTTAACCTTCTTGTTGCATAGCTACTGCTGCTGTTAAATATTTCCTGGGCTAACAGAGATCTTTGAAATGATTTTTAATGGGTTTTCTTTTCATATACACGGACTATGGCTGTTAAACAATGGCAGCTTGAATAAAAGCTATTAGAATAATAACAACAGTAGTGTCAGTTATTTGGATAAACTGACAGAGGGAGGCTGGCCATCAGTTGATCACTGCAAGGGAGCTTAGAAAATTGAGAAAATTACCCTGCTAATATAACCAATACTCTAGATCTTCAGAAAGGGTGATTATCCTACTACCTCACTTAGTGTGCAAGTGTTAATATTGGTACTAGATGTCAAGAGACCTTCTATCCTGCCAATTTTACCTTCCCTCCTTTCATAGCCTTGATTGCTTTAAATTCAAGATTTGGCAAGTTGATACTGATTTATGAGACATCATGGTAATCACTTCCCAGCCTTGTCACATAATTGGTATTATTTATTTTTAAATTTATTAATTGATACAAATTGTGAACAGCACTGTCCACATTCATTTCTGAGAGCTTCCACTCCATTGCAGAGTGACGATTGTGACAAAGGGGTCAAGTGCTGCTGCCAGGCAGCGGCCGTGTGCTGAGTGATGCTGCCCTGAGATCCTGAGGGTTTGCATCTCCTCCTTGGTGGGATTTCTGTGCTCTTCTGCCCAGCATCTCCCCCCCACTTAAGAAACTCGTCTGCCCTGGGGGACTTTGGTGGTCCTTGCATGTTATTGCTGTCTCTCCTTGGTGATGACAAGAGCACGACCAAACCCTTGGACCATAACCCTGTGGGAGAGGTGTCTGTCTCTCAGCCCATGTGGGATGGCAAAGGGAGCTGACCTGATGCCACCCCGTAGTTAATAAATGCAGCTAAGGCACTTTTAACCCCGTGGTTGCAGAATACAAAAATTGCAGGCTTCTGTTGGAAAAAGTGTTGAGAATTCTTTCTAGGTGGTGTTTTTTCTTTTTGGTAGGACTTTGTTTTTCTTGTTTTTCAAAAAAGCTGAGCTCATTTTAAAAATCTGTAAATGGGAATGATAATCTGGGAACAGACAGGCAGCAAAAGTAAGCTAATTTGGGTGTTTGTTTGAGTGAGACCAGCTACTGCTTATGAAGATGAAAGTGATTTGTCCTGTCCTGATTTCATTAATGACTGTTGTATGTATATTTTAAAAAGCTCTGATCAATAATGAAATATTTCAAGAACCAGTTGAAATTCAAAGTCATGAAACATAACCAGAAACAGCTGCATAATTTTGTTTGTACTTTGGTTGGTAATTCTTAAATGTAGTGAAAAAACCTAGTGCCTGGACTACTGACAAAAAAATATATTGTAAAAAAAAAATCTTAAACTCATCCTTTGACTGTGAGCATTTCTTCTTTTATACTCAACCTTCTTTATTGTTCTGTTTGTAATGAAGCTGGGCCTTATTTTTTCTTGATAGTAGTTTGATAAATGGCTCGAGAAGAATTGATGGTGATGGCCTTGTTTGCTCCTTAACAATTGTATCAGGGGAGGGGATTTTGTGTTTGTTTGTTTTTAATGCCCTTTTATTGGCACAAATTATTTTATTAAACATCAAAGTCGGTTCACAAACTTGGGATGTTAGGTGAGAACTACTAATCAAGAGGTCTGTGTTTTTAAAGATGTCTTTAAATTTGAACTCAAGTGTAAACTGACAGAAATATTGTGATCAAATGAGTAGCTGATAAATACTATTTTAGCAAGTAGGCTGCTAGCCTGTGAAACTGCCCTCTGCCAGGGCATCTTCAAGTAAAATACTGTGGCTAATTTTTAAAAGCTCAGAACATTTTAGAACCAAAATAACCATGTTTGTAATTAAGGATACTAAAATAGAAGCAGTCAGATCCCTGAGGATACAAAACAAAAATAAACAAAAAAAAAAAAAAAAGCAAAACAAAACAAAAAAAAAACAAAACAAAAACAAAACAAACAAAAAAAACCCCAAAACAAAACAACAACAACAAAAAATAAAAATCTCAGCCTCTCCCTACTTCAGGTCTGCTGGCTTGGCTGTGGCTCCAGCACATCCTGGGTGCTGCCTTGGGAATTTGTGGCCAAGCCAGAGCCTTGCTTCAGGGAGAAGCCACTTTTTCTCAGCCACAGGCACACTGCACAAGATGAGGAGTACATGAGCTGTGCTAGAACTGAGCCGGTGAGGTGATGATAAGCTTTAGAAGCAGGTTGTCAGAGCTCTGTGTAAGTTGAATCACATCAGCTCTATGCCCTCCTGTTGTATGCTATGTCATGTAGCACTGTGATATACGTCTGGGGTTTTGTATTTGTGCAAAGGACTATTTATGCTTCCCTTATGCAGGAGAAATAAAGGTCTTAAACGAGTGAATAATTTGGCTACACTTTCTTTCGCAGACTGTGATGCAACTTCAGCAGATTTAATTCTGCCCTTTGTTACGTTTGAATCTGCAAATTGACTTCAATACACCAAATTTTTTGTGAGTCTTCTGGACAAGGTTTTGAAAAAGAAGAGCTGTGGCTGCTTTGCATGGCTGTTAAGACCTGGACAGCACTGTGTAGGAAAGGGGGAAAAAAAGAAAAAATACTACCTGGTCCTTTATCTTTCAAGTCTGTCATGCTGCTTCAATTAGCTGCACCTCAGTAGTGCAGGAGGGAGGGATGCAGCCTGCAGAGGAGTTTGGGATAGTCCAGGGTGGAATGTACAACAGATGCCATTGAGATGAATCCACTGGAAGGTTGGTGTTGATCTGTGCAGAAGGGTGCAAGAATAAATAGGGATCTGATAACACAATGGTGCTTAATAAAACAATTTTTCTGTGGCATAGACATTAAGTAGTTTGATTCAGGCCAGAAATGGTTCTGAAGGAGCACATTTAGAGGTTGTCATGTTTAGCACTGTGCAGCAAGCAAATGACAGTGCAAGTAACAGATGACAAATTATTATGAGAAGCTGCTTGTATAAGTGTCCTTTACTAAACTGTTACAGAGATGAAACTATTCTGACCCCACCTTTAGGAACATATTGTATTTCCCTATTTATGTTTGCTATCATGTGATGAGGTGCAAGGGAAGGTGCTGCTTGCTAATTTTAGCCTTGCAGTCTGTCGCTGCAGAAAGCTGGCAGTGAATGCTTCGGGAGGGTGGCAGAGCTTTGAGGGAAACCGGGCTGCACTGTGCCGTCGTTCTCGATGGCACTCCTAGCAGGGAACGACAGGGCGAGTATTTCAGTCTTGTTTTCCTGGCTAGTGTTAATGTACTAATAGCTTCCTGCAGAAGAATTACTGAAGACTGTAAAAAGCATTAATGACAAAAGAAAAGCTTCTACTTTGGTGAATAACTGTAAGATGTGGGCGCACAGAAATGCAGCGAATGCATATATGCAACTTCACAGCCATTGCTGTATTTTTTCAGAGCTATGGTACTGAATTGCAGGAATCATTCTGCAGATTGACTCTCACCTGTGCTCACCCATTTTGCTATCAGAGCCTGAACAAAGCCCAAGGAGCCCTGTCTTTCCAGATGTTCTGAGTCATCTTTATGCAGCTGATGATGTTTAGAAGGGGGAAGGAAAAGAAAGGGTAGAAGATGTCAGGAGGCCACTTGTGTCTCAGAAGCCCTCAGTATACAGCCTGCAAAGGAACTTTTAAATTGTGTCCTCCTTGCCAGGCCAGTGGAACATCGCAGCTCTGCTGGCTACAGAGGCTGTTCCAGATGTATTTGGAGCAGGGTAAGGTGTCAAGGTCTGAGATGGAAGCAAGGAAATCTGGGCTCTGTTTGGCAGCCAAAAGCTGTGGCATGGTCCTTCCCAGAGGTGCCATGATGCTGTATCTATTTGTTCCTCTGCAGCAGCATTTCATCTGTTGGGGGTGGTAGGATAAGGGAATTGTAATGGTAAATGGACCTCAGTGAAATATATAATAGCCTGATAACAGGTTGTTTCTGTCATTGAAAGACTTCTTGCCTGGTAAGAACTCATTAGCCCAGGGTTCTCAAAAGGAAATTTAGTGGCAAGCCATTGCAAACAAAATATTAGGCATATGAGGGATAACACAGATATTTAACACGAGCAGAGATAAGCGCATCAATATACTCTTTGTCTAGGATTCCGTGCTTTTTTCTTTTAAGAGAAATCCCTGTGAAAAAGCATTTTTAAATATAGACATTTAAAAAGTGTGTTAAAAAATCCAGTGTTTTTAATAGTCTGTCTCTGTGTTTTGTCAAATGCATCACCATGTTAACAGTGTTTCTATTTACTTGCAAAAGATGTGATAGCAATCCCCTTGTTTGTGTGGCTGCTACCTCCTCATGTTTTTGAGGATTGTCCACATAAGACATGGGATAAAATCTTTCACATGAAATGTTCTGAATGGTAGGAAGAAGGGGGAAAAAGAACCACTGCAAATTTTTTCTTGCAAAATAAGATTGGGGACAAGCAGCATCAATTACATGTTTTTGGTAGCAGATTTAAAAAACACTTTTTTTTTTTTTTAATTTAATATAAAATCTAATTCTAAAACTGATTCCCGCTTGGAGGTTTTTAGAGGACTGAAGTCTAATGGGTCAAATCACAGAAGATGTAGGATGTTTATCTGCATACAACATCTGGTTAGGAATCCACAAAGCAAAAAGTGTTCTGGGGATATTTACTCTGCTTGCATTTCTCACGGCATTTCCTAAGATGTTCCCACCTGTTATTAGCAACACCCAAATGTAAGCCTTTTTGCTAGGTAGGCCTTTTGCTTTCCCAAATGGGTTGTTTCCTACAGAAAGTAAGTCTCAGTTCCTTTTATCACACTCAGCTAATTCTGTCAGGGGAAGTTTATATAGTTAAAGAGTCAGAATTTAGGAAATATTGGAATTCTTCATGAGCCTGAATTTGGATCCTGTGTAAGTAGTCATTGGCACGTGGTCATTTAAACACTTGATTGGATATGTTGTGCTTTCCACAAGACCCCAGGCTTTGCTGTATTTAGTGATAGTTTGGTTCATTGTAACTAGGACTCAATCCTGCAGTTGTCTTCAGACCCACCAGGAAGACCTGCAGTATTTGTTCTGCTGTCTTTCAGTGTCCCATTGCAGATGTTTTTTCAAGTTTTCTTGGACCAAATTCCCCAAACCTAAGGCTGAAGTTGAAGTTAGCCTTTTGGCTAACTTTGTGACATTTTGAGTCTGACATTGAGCGTAGATACTCTGAGTACCTGGACTGAGTATGCTCCCATTGGGACCTATGCCTTGATATAAATGAGGGAGTCAGATTCCCTTCACCATATTAAGAAGATGATTAAAAAATAAAAAAAAGAAAAAAACAAGAATTTGTTATAACTACAGATAGATGTAATTTAAAATCTTACTCAGTCTGAACTTTGATTATCTGATGGCAACTGCTACTGTCATTAATTGTGCAATTTTTAGTCTCGGAGATTTTTAAAGACTTTTCAGTTTATTTAATTTCAAATGATTGAGAACCAGACTGCCTTTAAATTAGTGCTGCTTTTTCTTAGAGGTGTTTCCTTAGTCTACACTATAGATCTTCAAAGAAGCTGAGGAATAGGATATTCACTATTTCTAATTCCTTTAATCCAGGGATATTGCATTAATGTAAATACTACTGCTGTTGAAATCTGTGTGGAACATTGTTGTTTAATATGACTTTAGCAAATGAACTAAACTTGAGGTCAAAGCATAGCAAAGGAATAAGGTTCAGATGTCTCAGTTTTAGTAAATCCTTTTTGTGCAGTTGAATTTGATTATAGGATGTACCTGCACAAATCACTTAGTAGTCATTTGTTCTGTAAGTAAACGTGGAGAGCTTTTAGCATACATAATGTGTGAGGTGAAGGAGCTTTGTGCTGAGCAGTTCTTTCTTATAGCATTTGTTAGGCTGACAACAATATTTTCAGACAGCCCTTATCTCTGGTTGGCCAACCTCTCCCCCCACCTGGGTGTTACTTGCATTTTTGGTGAGGATGCACTCCCTCCTGTCATCCAGCTTGTTGTGACACAAGGCCACATTGTAAGCCTTGCTAAAGTCAAGACAAGCAACATCATCTACTCTCCCCTGATCTGTGGAGTGCTTGTCTCAACACAGAGCAAGGTGGCCAAGTCTTGTTTGCCCTTGCTCATCCCTGCTGGATGCTCTTGTCCCTCGCATTGGACAAAGCATCTATGAGGCTTTTTTCTTTAGTTATGCTAGGCTGTGTCCAGTCTGATGACCCCCAAATCCTCCCTCTTTTGAAGTCAGATGTAATTTTTGCTTTTTTTTTTTTTTTTTTTTCCCAGACATCAGGAAGATCCTGATGGCCTCCAGTTGCTATGGCCTTTCAGATATAAGAGAGAGCAGCCTCTGGGTGACACGGTGGCCAGCTCCCTTCCAGTTTGTGTTCAGTAACCTCTCACTGGTTTCCTGGAGTAGTTTCTAACTTAATACTCCTCTTCCTCAGCAGCACTTCTCACCCCAGGCCCTACTACTAGGGGAAGACAGCCAAGAACCCTGGCAGCAGATCTTGCCAGCGGAGACTGAGGCAAAGAAAGCACCAAATGCTTTCATCTGTCCTTTGTCACTTGTCCCCTGTCCTATTGAGCAGTGGGCAAATCTTTTCTTTAGTTTTCCCTTTGCTGCCAACATGCCTGTAGACAAGCTGGTATTCCTAACCAATTTATCTTTCTGCTCCAGCTGTATATACTGTAATACTGTGTGCTATTATTACAAAAGTTGTAATACTTGTAGAAGTATTGTAGTTGCCACTCTTTCCCATTTTGATTTGGTTTTTCTAATGTAAATTATTTTTCATTTTAGACTTGAACTCTTTTTATTTTTTTAACAACATTTTCTGCATATGAGCCTATGACAGAGGCATTAAGTGGTATTAAGACTTCTAGAATATTTATATGTCTCTGATTTGAAATATAAACCTTATTGTTACATGCCGTAATTCTTCAAGCTTCTATTCTAAAGCATGGTACAACATTTATTAAGAAAATGTATTAAGGAGATTTTCTTTCTTCCTTTGCTTATCCTGATTTAACATTTGAAATTACTTCAAATACATATTCTTTGCTGAAGAAAAAATGCCGACTTGAAAAATAAATCATGCGTGAATGAAGAATATTAAAAGGTCAAAAAGCCAGAAAGCTAACAGAAGAAATTGGAGGCAATGTTGCAGTGCAGAAGGAAATTTAAGCTTTTGTTTATCAGGAAATATATCATTTGGATGAAAAACAGTAAATAGAGATGGTGGTTTGTTTCAGGAATTTAACATATGTACCCTGTTACTCTGAATTCCTATTGCTTGCAACAGGAGTACCTCATTATCCCAATTAGTGGCGCGTAGGATTTTACACAGATGCATAACGAAGCAGCTGCGTCCCCACATTGCAAAGCTCTTCACCTCTGAGCACAGAAGTTCAGGTTCTTCATATTGTTGCTTCACACGGTGTGGAAAAAGCACATGGCACAGAGCCCAAAGTGGTTTAGGCAGAGCATCTTCAGCTGAGTCTGCGTGTCTTAGCAAGACACTTGGCTCATCGTGCCACAACATTTAGCAGAAAATAGTGATGATTTTAGGGAACTGAGAAAAAGCAAGTTGTCGTGTTGAAATAAAATTTCTGCACTATGAGACATCTTAAGTGTATTAGAAAAAAGAGTAGCTTGCCTCTACCAAACTGAAAGTTGGTTTTGTTTGGATATTTAAATTGAGTCAACATTTCTGAGTGCATGAGTCAAATGACATTTGAAACTTCAGACAATCACAGTGGCACAATCTATTGTTGAAGAAATGGGAAGAGACTGAGAACTTACACTATAGTAGATGTAGATATTTAAATTTTTACTCCCCCTGCTCTGAGAACTGCTTAAAATCAGAGGCTGGGGAAACACTGAAGAAAGAAGTAGGAATTAAATGGGAAAGGACTTACTGACTAATACTGTGTTGCAATATCTTAAAGTGATAAAGTGATAAAGTTTTAAAAGTGATGGGTCTTTTGCATGTCTAAGCAGCAGGTCAGGTTTATCTATATACAGATTCACTGTTTCTGAAGGCAAATGGGCATTCTGGAGTTATTTTTACCTTTCAAAAAAAGCTTCATAGTTTTTATTTGTCTTGTAGAAAAAAAAAATCCAGAATCTCACTAGTTGCAAAAAAATAGTTGCCATCTTTCAGTGACTCAGAGTATTACAAAATTTCCATCATTCAATAGTCCTGTGGTTCCAGGACCTCAAGTCATGGCAACCAAGTTCATGCTGGGCATTAACTGCTGTGGCATCTACTTAGGCAGGTGGCCAAATACTCCTGTGATCAATTAGGACCTTTGCCTCAGCCTGCATAGGGTGTGAATATAGGATGTCTCTTGAGAGTTTAGTGCTCAGGCTTCAATTCAGCCTAAGGTACATATTACATCCTTGTAAGACTATGGATAGAAACAAAAGTATGGCAATATTTTGTTTCAAAGATCAAAAAAAGACAGCAGTGTTGGGATTTTGTACTCACTCACAGCATGCTTAAATAAGTTCATTCTCAAAACTAATAAAATGTAAAGAAAAAAAGTCTGTAAATAGAGTGTAATTCTGAAAATTCCAAAGATAAAGAATTTTTGCATTAATTATTCAGTTTATTTAGTAAATTTTGCCTCAAGTGGATTTGATTGATGTCTGGAAGATATTTTAATTGTAGGTTATATTAGATGCTTGTTAAATTAAATAAAATTAAACATCTTTTCCCATACTACCTCCCAAGTCTGCCACATGAAATCTAAAGAAAATGGAGATTTGATAAGGTATCAGAATCTGCAGTAAGAAAGTGGAGAGTGCTTATTCTTTTTCCTTAGCATATGATTTAAAGCCCATAGGTGACATCCCAGAATGTTCCTGGCATATGTTGCTCACCTTCCTATGTTCATAATGTTTTGTGTGCTCCTAGGATGCCAGTAATGTGGTGCTCAAAGCTCCCTTTGACCTGAAGAAGGTCTGGAATTCACCTCCCCACCCAGTACAGGCTTGCAGAGTCCCATTCCTTCAGTCTTTCCACGGGCCCAGTTTCTCAGGTCATGTATAACGGTGACTTCTTTAAGAAGTTCTCTCTCTTGCACAATCAACTGGTTTTAAGAATGTAGAGGAGTACCTAGAATGGGACAGAGAGGTTCTTAACGTGGGTTTTCGCCCCCAGCTGCCTGGAGTGAGCCCTGCCCCAGCTTCCCTGTCTCCCTTAGCCTGTTTTTTGGTACAGTATTCAGGGCTGTCAGAAGCATGAAGGTGACTGGCATCACCTTGGCCAACTATGTCCATAGATTGACACCTTAATTTTAACCTAGATTTAAATTCTTAACCCTACCATATCAGTTTACTCTTGGGAAGGCTTTCTAGCTCTCCTATAAATGGAATTACATACATTGGTCTCACAAGGTTGGTTGTGTCCTCTTTTTCCTAAGTGAGGAATTATGTATGAACTGTAATGACTTGTGTGGGCAATTTTTTAAAAAGCTGTTTTCTGTGATGAATGTGCTGGATGAGTTTGCACTGGAAGCAAAATTGTGGTGAGTTTGTGATGGCTCATATCTTCTGTGGGCATCCTCTGGCACCCTGCCTGGGACCAGTATGTTACTGTAGCTCAAGGGGTCTCAAAGACAACATGAACTCTGACTATTGTGAAATGCACCAAATTCTGTGGTGATGATGCCACGCTGTTGTGGAAAGGAAAAGCCTTTCCCAAACTCTGCATTCCATGGATTCTTTCAGCCACAGGATGGGAGGCACAACTCATCTTTATATATACTGGGTGGAGGAGGCAGAGCTTCCCCATGTGCATCTAAAAGATCATTGTGGTAACATGGGGAGATGATGAGCAACATTCCTGGGGAGCTCTGCCATCCCTGAATCCTCCATCCCAACAGTGCTTATGTCAACAGTGGTAGATTTCCTGCCTAATTCTTCTATAAGAAAGATAAACTGAGGAAACTCGGGTTGGATCTTGAAAAACCTTTTTTGCTTGGGTTTTCTTTCTGCAGAATGAAAGCACATCTGCTTCTGATCTCAGCTCGCCAAATTTCAAGCGGAGAGGAAAGAGATGATATCCACGTTTAGTTGTGTTCTATGCCCTAAATTCGGGGTTATGTGGGGGGCTGTTATTGTAGCCAGGTTCTCACAGCAGTGCTGATATCAGGGTATGTGTGGACTGTGTACAGAAAAGCAATGCAATGCAGCACGTGCCTGCTGCAGCTCATTTCCAAGATGCTTTTAGTCTGCCGCATGTAAACAAATACCCAGAAAGTAAATTTAGTTTCTCAGAACCAAATATGTGTTTGTTCTTGCAAACATTTGGAAAGTTAAGTATCAGTCTCTTGGTCTGCATTTTTATTCTTAACCTTCAAATAGGCCAACAGCTCATTGTAGCCCCAAAACTGGCTATGTAGAAATGTAAACATGAACAATAACTTCTTCTCAAATTTATTTTTCCCCTCTGTTTTTTTTTTCTTTTTTTACCACAGAGTTGTTGTATTGCAAACAATAATTGCTGTTATTTTTTGATCTGTGCTCTAAAATATTCTTATTAGAGGAATTGCAATGTTTTATTGTCCAGATCGCCTAGATTTAGTAATTTTAAGATCTAAAGTCTGTTCACATTTAGTCTCAGTACATCAATAAAATATGAATGGATTGGGTAATGAAGCAATAACACTAATTTATGTCAAAGGATACAGGCTATTGTTTGTGAGTTTGCCAAAGTGCCAAAATACTTTATCTATAGAAAGAATTCTTCTTCTCCCTTGCGGAGAAATAAATAATGCCTGAGGAATATTCTGTCATGGGAGCCCCCTGCCATGAAATGAATGTGAGGAGACAAGGCTGTGAAGGTTATTTTCCACTCTGGAAAATATTTATTTGATGACACAGCTCTTATTGTTAGGTTTTGGCTTTTTAATACTAGGGACTAAATTTTGCCCTCTTGGCTGGATGTAAGAAGCCCTAAATTCAGAGAAGTTACCATATTTTAGACCTGAACTACAGATAGTCTGTGGATAACAGAAAATTGCTTATGAGGGATGAGCAGCTCCATCTGTGGTATAACGATGTGTAGGCAGGAGAGGGTGAAAAGCTGAAGCTGGCAACATTCATTACATCAATTCAGTGACCAGATCCCAGGCAGGCAGTGATGGCCAGGGTGTTCTCCATCTGCAAACAATGCCTCTAATTTCTGTGCCATTCCCCTCTCTTGGACTAGTTTTTGCTGGGGCCGTTCATCATCAGGTGAGATGATCTTCAGGCTTTCCTAATGATATGTTCTCTAATCCACTTCATTATTTCGACTTCATCACACTTCAAAATAAGCTACTTTACACCCGACCAATTTGTTTTTGAAATTTCCTGTGGATAATGGTGGTAGTGTAGACTATTTCAGTCTGTCTTACTGGAAATAGGAGACACTATGATTAGTGAGAAGATTTTCAGGCTTTTAGTATATGTCACCCTGGCTAACGACTGCTAAACTCTCAGTGCTCTTGAAGATAACAAGAATTGCTGGAGCTTTTTCTTTGCTCCATTGGTTGGTTTCAATTCAGAAAACTGTATAAAATGAGACCTACTTTCCAGATAATGTCCCATAAAGAATTTCTTCCTCTTCCTGTGGATGCCTTGATTTCTCTGTATTGTCTACCTGTAAATATTTATAAAATGCTAAAGTCTTCACAATCCTGATTTGGAAGAGAAGTATTTTGGAATAGAGAAAATTGAGCCAAATTTTGCCCGTGCTTTCATTCTACAGATCTTTAATGCTTTGTGCCAGGTTCAAGGGAATTATAAGCCTCAGGAGTATTTAGCCTACTGATTTCAACAATTTTGTCTGTGCAGCAAAGATCTCAAAGTATTTTATGGATCCATCAAATCCCAATTTCAATCTGACTGTTAAATGACTACTGTGTCTGTTGGAGGACTAGGTTGGGCTTTTTTCATAATTTCCATTTTCCCCAAGTGACCTTTTTTTTTTTTCCCTGTGTGAAATTAAAGGGTAAGCAAAATACAATTACACCATTTTCCCATGTAATAAAGATATCATTTGGAATAAAATAAGTTCAATGCATACATTACAATCGCAATAGCCCTGTGAACACATAATTCTAACTTTGTTTTTAAATTAAAAATATTATTAATGACAAAACTAATCTGATTGGTATTTTATTATTTTAAATTATTTCATTCATTCAGTTTAGATACAGAATAGCAAAATCATTGCATGCAGAAATAATTTTTTATCTGCAAAAGAATTAAGTTTAGCTCTAGTTATTAAGTTAGACTTTAATAATATTTTCCCCATCTTTAGGTAATATTGCAATTCTTAGTAATGTCTTTCATCCAGTAATCACAGAGCATTATAAATGCCTTAAGAAGGTAAGGAAGAATCATTACAGATTAGTAAACTGAGATGTAAGTAACTTAAATGACTTGCTTGGAGTAGCGCAGTGATTTTGTGGTACAGAGAGTCTAACCTGTGAGCTCTGACTCACTGGGCTTCTTGTATCCAGCAAATCACTTTTAAAGGCCTTGGAAGTAATTCAGAGAAATCAAAATCCTCCTGAGGTGTGTTCTGGTTTTCTTGATTGAAAGAACTGTGAGGGAATAGACTTTGAACCTTATTGTCTGCGTTCATCTTCTGAGTTTATTCACATTTTCACGTGCCATTCTTTTACAAATTGAAAATGTTGCCAAGAGGTCAGTTGGTGCTTCTACGAAAACAGTCGAGGAAGCTTTGTTACTGTGCAGAGGGGTTAGAAAACTCAGACTCTTTTACATCTGTTTATTTTTTCTTATATGTCTAGGGAAAGACCTGACTATGTAAAGAGCCATCCAAAAGCATCTGTCTTCCAAGCCTTCATTGGCCAGATGGGAGATAGGCAATAGTCATGGCTGGATTCTGCAAGAGCACTGAATGCCCTACAGACTTGGGAAGAAAATTATAACTCAAGTTCCCTTGACTGCAGCCTTTCTAAAATACATGAAGTGTCTGTGTTGCCCGCTTCAATGTTCATCTTTTATTCACTTTTCTGTTCGACCTGTCTGTGGTTGAGAAATACAGCTTACCTTCTGGTGCTGTTCCTCACTGAGGAAGCAAACCAAAGGCAGGAGAGTTACTATTACTTTAATGTAATTTCTTTCCCCTATATTTCCCTTACTGCTCTGCTTTCTCTTCAGCTGTGATGATTGTCTTTTGCTTAATAGATTTTCTGTTCACTCAGCTCTGAAATCCCATCAACAGATGAAAGTTTGGTGGTGTCCTCTCATCCTCTCTATAACTGGCTAGTAAGAACTCTCCAGCTCTCAAAAATTACTCCTTCGTGCAGTAGGAGGTAGAGAGGACAGTGTTTTCCTAATGTGAGCTGTAAAGGGGTATTTGCACAATTTATTTGTATTTACTTGGTCTTATTTTATTTTTCTCAATTGGGAACAAAGGGAATTGTGTTGTAATTGGGCACTTAGATGAATCTAGCAGCTGGAAAACACTCCATTCAGAGGGAAATGGATAGTGTGTGTTCACAATTGCTTAAATAACACATGTTTTAATGTAGGACTGTGTGTTGTACTCATTTTTTCATATAAAATATGAACTACGATAGGAAAAGTCAACATATCACTGTTAATAGGGAATCTTTCCAAGACCTCCCTTTCAAGTGGATAAAAGAGTACAAATCTGGGATAGCCAAAGGTGACTACAAACAAATTGGCTAGTCCATTAGCATAGCTGTCCAGCTCCATCCTAGGCTCTGAGGCCACTCCAAAACCACAAGCCCGACCGCTTCAGAAGCCTGCCAAGGAGCCAGCTGCTGCTAATAAAGCAGACTCTACAACTTGGCATCTGGGACCTGTGATTCCCATCCAAAAGGAATTGTATGTGAAAAATATTTGAAATTTGTCTTTTTAAGTCGGGTTTTGCTTTGGAAGGAAAATACTTTGCTCTGAGCTTGCAACTTGTGAAAAAATACCTAAGAGTACTTGCTTTCTCTGGAAAGAAAAATACTGCTCTTGTGTAAGGAGGTTGGATGTTGGAAGGAGGAGCGTTGTTCATTTAATATCTGAGAGGCTTCTGGTTCAGCATTTCTGGGTTATTTACTTAGAAAAACCAAGGTGTGTCTCATTATTCATGCCTAGCTGTGCATAGTTTCACGGGACACTTTGTTTCAGAGAATTGAACTGTAGGGTTTAAGCAGAAGGGCGCATTCCTGAGAATGGATAAGATTAGCACATAAATTTTTTCACTTTTAAATAATGAAAAAGGAGAAATTTCATTCATTTTTCAAAGATGAAAACAAATCCTATTAGCCATTCATGCTAAATTAATAAGCTGCTTGGAATGATCTACAAACCAGTTCATTCCCCACACACTCTCCACTGAATAATGAAGCATGAGAATTGAAAAATGAGTTGGTTGCATTGGTTATGTGAAAAATTAATGGCAAAACCAGCTCTGAATTCCAGATCTCTTTTGAAATGAAACATTTTGCTTTTGCCTATTTTTTTTTTTCCTAGAGGTGTAGGTCCTATACTTGGTTGTGGTGGCAAAACCTCTTTTCCAGTTTTCTGCAGCTGGTGTCAGGGTATTTCGAACCAGTCTTGACAGTGGTGCTCCTTCTGGCTCTCAAGGCAGAGAAGTTAAATGCTTTGCCCCCAGCCATGGAGGAGTCCAACATCAGAACAAGGCACAAATGTCCTGCTACCTGGTGTGCAGGTGGTCCCCCAGACAGTGCCCCACTTTGGCATTATCCAGGATCCTGTACCAAGTCCCATATCTGGGATCATCATTAGGTTGCCAGTCATTTCTTTCACTCTTGACGATTACCAAACCAGATCCTTTGCTCATTTAGAGGCAAAGCTCATACTTCTGCCATCAGTCACACACTCAGCAGCTCAGGAAACAAGAACTGGAAGCTTTCTTCTGACCTGAAGCTTTTAGTCTGGCAAGCAGCCAGAAGATGTCATCAGTCTCAGTACAGGCAATTTGGTAATCTTTCTGCAGATGGTATTCTGGGGTACCGGGTATGCATGGAAATTACTGTGGGCTGCTGTGGCTGAGATTTATTAGTGAAGAGGGTTTGGAGTGTAGCAGTGTTTGCTGGGCTGAGAAGATCAGCATCCCCCAAAGTGGAGTGTGGCTGCCTCTCTGCCCACCCTTAAAGCATCTCCAAGGATGCTGCTGTGAACCCAGGCATCCATGTGTGCCTGTTGTCTGAGCAGCTCTTAACTGAGGGACAGCCTGTTGTATGGCCTCATTCTGTGTATACTGAGGACTTTTTTTAATAGCTCTGGCCTCAAAATAGGTGTAAATGTAATTCGTGTTCACTTCTACATCCCTTTTCAGCTGGCTGAGAGGGATAAAATGTCTTAAGCTTAAATTAGCATTAGGCCCCCAGTGTTTTCCTCTCTGTGAGAATAAAGATCTTATAATAGAATGAAAATTGCTCTTTGTATTTCAAAAGTAAATTTCCACTTATTTTTTTCTTTTTCTTGCTTATTAGTTTGGTGTGAGAATAGGACATTTATTCATTATCCCCTGCTAAGACATATATAATAATGATTAATAATTAAAGTACATAGGACTTCATTGCCTTATGGAAAGATCTTTCACTGCTTTATGTCATTTACATGCATTCGGTGTGCATGGTAATCTGGGAGGTGCAGGGTAAAGCGGCAAGAATGTAACCTCGACCTCTGTTTGTCTTTTTATTTAACCTTAGCAATGCTTAAAATGTGCAAGATTACCATGGGAGATTTCCTGAGCTCTTGATGTATTAAAGCCCAACATGTCATACACAGTCATACCTGCTTCTTCCATGGCTCTGCAGTGCACAGAGATTTAAATATGCTTTCAGACAGGATATTATAACATGTAGATGCCTACATATTTAATACAGGTTAGTGTTGCCCGCAGTGTTATCCAGCTGGGCCGTGGCCATGGCATGGAGCTGATTTCCAAGATGTGTCCCCAGTGTTGGGGCTCATTTGAGGTTGCCTGTGCTGGTACTCAAGGTTGCTGCTTCAGCTCTCTATTTCTGGGAATGACATTGAAGCTTGAGTGGGTGGGGATTACCCAGTGATAAAATGTGTGTGCAGAGAAATATGATCCGTATGCATTAAGTGCTTTTGATTGTCAGCAAAAGTATCTGTACAGAAACTTGGGAAAGAGAGCTTATTGCCCTTTCTCTTTTACTGGAAATGAGAGTGAATGTCATTACTTGCTAGCACAGTGATCACACTAAAAAGCCAGTACTTTTTCTTTTAATGGCTTCTACTTGTGTCACATTACAACCGGGTGAGATTGCAGAGGAATTGTGATGTTTTGACACTTGGTGGTATGTTCCCTCTCTCCTGGTTTAAATAGGAGTACTGGGAAGAAGGAAGGAGGAAGCCAGGAGAAAAGGCATCGGTGCAAGTGTGGCGTTTCATTGCACTGAAATGTCTGATCATCACCTGTCATTGATGCTCCCCTTATACTCCCTAACTTTTTTTTCCCTTCCTCTAATAAGGGACTAAACAAAGGGACTTGTTTGAACGAATTTAGAGCTTCTAATTTAGAAGCATCCATCTACCAAGACTGTGATTTAGTATATGCATAATTATAAGCACTAAAGTAGAGCCGCTGACATTAAAGGGGCAGTTGATTAGCATGATCAGAATTATTCACAGACTTAAATATTTTCTCTGTTCAAGGCCTAAGTGCAGAACAAGCGTATTAGAAGTCACTAAAGTGTCATTGCTGCTATAATGAAAATTGCAGATGTTTTGCTTTTATTAGTCCATTAGCATAGCATGGTTAACTTAGCATTGGTCCAACATTTACCTGCTGTTGCCACTACACATAAAGCTAGCAGAATGTGCTGATCAGGTTGTGGAAATGGGATTTTTCTCCCTCTCAGCAGGCAGTTACATTCCTGGACCTCTGGCTCCAGTTCCCTTGGCTGCCCATCTGGAGCTTGGTCCTCAGGATCTTCCAGTTCCTGGAAGTTGTTCCCTAGATTTCAGCTTTTCTGCATAGGTAATGGCAGTGACAGGATGGCCTTCTCCTTCCAATCACTCCTTTGTTCTCCTGGCAAGCACCCTGTGCTGTGAGTAAATATTCCAGTGGTCAGAGAGCCAGGGATGGTTGCAGCAATTGAAATTCCCCGTTATTGCTTCAGATCAGAGAATATTTAGGTAATTTTTCTAGCATGTGGGCGTCTTTTTTTCACAGCATGTATTTACCAGTGAGTTAGGGGAGAATACTGTTTTTCCCTGTGAGAATGCCTCCCTTCTTAAGCAATATCTCTCAGTTGCTGTGTGTGGTTTGTGGTTGTTCAGAAGTGGGTATGATTTTGAGAGCAGAAGGTCTTGGCCTGATCGTCTTTTCCAAACCCAGTTTCTCTATTGCGAAAGACATCCGTAACAACAGTGTTTTCAGGCTGCTTTGGAAATTTTTTCCTCTCTCAGACAAGCAAACCCTCTGCCACCTGACTGTGTGTGTACTGGGTGCTCCTCATGTTCAGAAAAGACTAACTCGGCTTCTGGCACCAACTTCTGTACCTTTGGCTAGATATTCTTATTTGTGTTTTAGTGTACTCCTAGAACAGAATGTGTCTAATTTCATTCTTTAATGCTGGTTACTCCTTGAGTATATTTCAGAGCTTTGTTTTGTGATCTAGGTACTTTAATTCCAAATTAAAAAGTATAGTAGAATAACACTATTTCATAGCTATGGCTGAACCCAAAATGTTGATTGGTCCTGTTTTGCATTTTCAAAGGCATTGCTGGCTGGGAGTGGGTACAGGTGCCATAGGAATGGGCAGCTGGGAGTGGTCAGGGAGGGCAGGACAGGCATAGCGTAGTTCTGGATTTACCTCGGTAAAGCACACTCTTCTGCCATGCTATTTTGCCTTTTCCAGTAACAGCCTTTTTGTTTTGCTCTCTTTCCAGCAGTCCTATGCACCAGCTCCCCACCCCATGGCTCCTCCCAGCCCCAGCACAAACAGCAGCAACAACAGCAGCAACAACAGCGGCGGAGAGCAGTTGAGTAAAACCAACCTGTACATTCGAGGCCTTCCACCCGGCACCACCGACCAGGACCTTATCAAGCTGTGCCAGCCGTAAGTGCCCCCAAAATAAATGCTCTGTGTCTGTGTCGGGGAAGGTGTCAGAGCTGGCCTTCCTGCTTGCACTTGTGTGGCCACTAAAAGGCATCAGAAACCTCCTGCACTTGAAGGCTGACTGTTTTTCCTTTAGTTTGAATGGTTAATTAATGCCTGCTCAAAACCTTCGGGTAATGAGGTTAGGGGAAGAGAGGTGAGGGCCTTCACATTGACTTCTGTTTGCTCTAATCTGGTTGATTTCTTATGTTAAAAGGAGAATTTGCATGGCAGGAAAACCTCCCTAATGACAGATTTTATAGTTATAATGATCTGTGAATCACAACCCAGTGCACAACACAACATGGGTGTTCCTCCCTCAATCATTTATCACATTTTATGATTGCTGTGTCACATTGCTGGACTCAAAGTTTGAGAAGTATGAAACCCACTGAAGGTGGCCTTGTAGCCATATAATTAACATCTAATTAGCTACAGTGCCACTGAAAAATGATGCTGTAGAAAGTGGCACCTTTTACCTCCCTATTTATCTTGAGGGTCATATTTGCAGACTGTACTGATAAAGGTTGGTTTTTATTGTGTTTTATTTGTGTTGAAACCAGAGAGGTGGCATAAAGGAGCTCTTTGCTCTTTCTGCATCATCAAAGGAATTACTTCCTAAAACACTGCATTCTTCTACCCTTCTTCTTTTGACTAAATGTAGTGGGCAATATGAAATGACAACCTGATTGAAATTCTAAAGGCTTGGTTATTACTGATGACGTGTGGGAGGGGAATAATCCAATTTGAGATACCAGCCAGAGATCACCATGGTGGAATTTAGCATAATGATGCAGAACTGCAGTGCTTTTGCCACAGAGTCATCTATTCCAAAGGACAACATCATCTCTGTATCTTGTCATCAAAAATCAGCCTTTCAAATAAGTATCAATAAATGAAATTTGGTAAAGTAAGGAACAGTCTGGGGCTGACCTACAGACCTGAATCCAAATGACTGTTGTTTTGAAACTTGCAATAGGAATTACAATTTAGTGGGTTTTTACATTTTTATGACATTCTGCCTTTCCTCGTTTTGATCAAAAATCCTGAAAGGCTTCCCTGGGTACACTTTATGTGGGCATGACTGGCCAGGACTGGAGCTAGCAGTCTTACTGAAGTGATACCTGGACTTGAGTGTGCTTGAAACTCTTCCCTGTGACTTTCTGCTATTAAAGCTTCTGTGGGTAGAACTGACTCGCTGTTCACAGGAGAATAGTGTGCTGGTGACGTTTTGTATTTCACCCAAGCTGAAATGTGAGTGTACCTTTCTGACATTTGTACAAACTACATTCATTGACACTTTCCACATGTGACAGTCACGGATAATCCCAGTTCAAGGGCCAGATCCTCAGTAGGTATAAATTGACTGTAGTCTGCTGACGTTCAAAACGCTGGTTTGTGATACATCTTCTTGCAGTCTGACCCTTCTCCAGTTCACATAAATGCTTTCAGCTGATCAGGACTGAACTAACTATTCCTACAGGAGCCTCACAGCTTTGGTATTTAAGTGCTGCCATCGTAGAGTGAGGTAGTGGTGTGAGCAGTGATACTTCAATCATGAAGTTCAGAGAGTGTTTCCCTACCCCTTGTCTGCGTATAGGAAGTGCACATCAAGTATCTAGAGCTTCCTTTTAGCACTGTGGCAAAATTTTTAATGTACTCCACTAAACTTAATCTGATATAAGATTAGAGGGCTTTGTCTTGCTGTCACAGGGTTCCTGTGTGAACAGATGCTCTTTCAGAGAAATGCTGACCCTCATTTTGCTGATTTTTCTGTCCTTTGGCTGAATGTCAGTGAGGAGAAGATAGTTCTTCTGACTTTTTTTCAGAAAATTAAAAGAATTTGCCAAAGCAGAAGACAAAGATAATGTAGGGAAACAAAAACATTTGAAAATACAAAAATTTGTACTTTGTACAGGCAGCTGTGTTGGTGCGTTCCCCTCCTCTCCTTTCCAGGCTACAGTGTGATCTGAGAAATGCTTAAATCTCACTTTTGCTCATACTCTTGTCGGTGGTTTTTTAAGCAATCTCAGACACTCTTACTCATGACAGCAGTGTGTAGATTTAAAGTAATATATTGCAAGATATTTTCTTTACCTTTGCAGGTGGTTACACAGTAAAGGTAGATAAAGGTCCAAAGCCCTTACCTCTACACCTATCTCGACTCCCAGAAAACCCCTCAAACTCAACCCTTCTCTCCAAAATACCCACTAAAACCAAACCTGTCTGCTGCTATATGAGCAAGAAGTTTTCTGCTCAGAAATGTCCTCCTGTAGCACTCTCCTGTAGCCTACATGGTTGAGGCTTCACCAGACATTAAATTCTTCATATGAACAGGTTTTTACAAATGAGCAGAAGGTGCTGGCTCCTAGGCTTCCTGCAGAGCCTAATATTAGCATCCTTTGTTGCAAGATGTGAAGTGAAAACCTTAATTCCAACCCATAAAACATATTATTATTTTGTAGTACAATATTTTTGTAGAGCTGTATTTAAGGGAAATATTCACCAAAGCTGGCTTATGTCCAGCACACTGGTTCCCATAGGCTAGCTGCCAGTGCCTAAAATGAGCCCTTCTGAACCCATTTCCTCTGCTCTAGCATGGGACAAGGCTGCTAGCAGTACAACTATCACTTATAATGTCTTACATTGGGCAGGCTGAGGAATAATGTTCTAAACCCACAATATTTCTCTTTCAGAAGTACAGGAAATGCTGGAAACACATATGTTTATGTACATTATCATATCCCATCCCATTTTCAGGTTCAGTCCCAAGGGAGGCCACCCTTCAAGTCACTTGTAAAGTTTTTCATTTAATTGCATTGTATGAGATGGGTTAAGGAAGAGAAACCCTAATGAGAATTGTTTGATAAAGTATAGGGCTGTTGTGATGAATTCTGCCTGCTTTTCTGTCTTTCTGCTGTGTATTTTTGTTGGTGTGCATTGCACACTAAATAGAAAACAGCAGACTGGAGTACCATTGATGCTTGAAGTGCTGAGTCCATTACACGTGATGTGAGACATTTCTGACAAATGTTCCGACACTATCAAACCTTTTATCAATTTGAGAGTAACCTTGTCACAGTAATCTGTCAAACTGTTCATATAACTAAAGGAAAACAAGTCATCATAGGCTGTACAGTAGCTGAGTAAATGAAAAAAAAATTGCTACTGGAAGATTTTTCTTTTTGTGTGGTTCTGATCCTCAGTAGTTGGTTTAACATGTGTCCAGCAGAATTTCATCAAATTCCCTTTTGCAGCAGGGAGCTGTTAGGTTGCACTGTATCTTTTGAGACTCCACAATAACTCTTTCAAAAGTTATATCAAGAAAGAGTAAAAGTGTTAAAACAAGCAAGAATCTGTTGTTCTTTTGTGTATGCATCATCTTCTGGATTTTCATAAACACTGAGTAAAGGAACTTCCAAAAATGGACCTTAGCCTCTCTTAAACTTTTCTGAGGTTCTTAAAAAAAAGAGGCTTTATACCTGTGATTATATTGATCATCAAAACTTATTAGTCTAAAATTTAAATACTTACATATTTCATAAAGATAATAGTAAGTATCACATAGTTATAATTTATTTCTCTGCTGGTACAGTGTTATATTCCATTTTATGTGTATCTATCCAGTCAAAATATGCTTTTCATCAAACGGGAAGATAATCAGCCTTAAAATGTAACATTGTAGACAGGAAAATTTTCATGGTGCGTCATTGTACAAGCAAAATATAAATTATTATCTTTGAAATATTCATAATCTAGCACTTTAATTTCCATGCATTGTCTTATATTTTACCCAGAAGAATTCCAAGATCTTCTTAAAAACATACACAGATGAATTAGTGCCTTATTATTATACTAGACACATGTTCTTCCTCACTGCATCCTGGTGAAGATGAGTTGAAAGAAATCTCACTCACAGGCTAAACATCCGAGCTTTATGATTTTAAAACATATTTAATTTAAAGAAGTCAGTCTGCTTCTCAAGATTTTGTTATTTCTGCTCGTTCTTACATTTTTGCACCAAAGCAGATTTAGGCCCAAAATTTCTAAAAAGATAAAATAAACTTTGAAGAAGGGAAAGAAAATTTGGAAAAGAATTATTTTCTATCTCTTCCTCCCCCCTCTACCCCAAGGCATTTTGAAAAGTTGGCTTAAAATTCTGGCATGTGGCTAAAACCTGAGCCTTCTGCATTGTACAGTTAAGACACTGACACATATTCAAAAGATAATCTCTGTCCATCTTGATTCTGAAGTCATCTTGACTTCTTTGTGTTCCAGGGCAAAATCAAAGGGCCTATTTAATTAATTAAAACAACAACAATAATAAAAATATCTAAACCTAAAGAGTGTATGTCTGTACGCTGCTCAGGCTCTTTAGGAAGATGGGACAGAATTGTCTGAGGTTTTCCAGGTATGGAAAATCCCTGATGCATAATGATTTCCATTAGTGTTTCTTTCATTAAATAACTTAAAAATTGGTACTTTTGAGCAGATTATTCAGTGTTTTGGGGTTGTTTTGGGTGAGTGGGATTGGTTGTTTTATTGGTTTTGGTTTGTTTGTAGGTTTTTTTTTTTTTTGTGGTTTTTTTTTTTTTTTTTTTTAATTTCTCTTTCATCTGAAGGTATCCTGATTCACTCCTTGACAATTCATCAAGTATGAGATTTTACCCTCTGGTTTAATTTTGAATGTCCTTGGTTTTGCCTTGTGGAATGTCTGAATAAATATTCAGTCTGTCACTGTTCAGGTTCTACTCAAGGGTTAGTCTCAAGGCTAATGTAACTGAGGTTATCAATTGAAAAGTCACACATTAATTTCGTTAAATTCTAGACTATTTTTTAAATGAACTGTGTGCATTCCTCTTGCCCTCACAGAAAAAGGCCGAGTTCATTGAGGTTTCAGAGAGGTTCAAGGTGCCTTTTAGGACAGGTTGTCTCGTTAATAGCTGCAATAAGTACAACATTTCCATTAGACCAAGCCTTAGAGCTACAGCATTTCCATTAGACCGAGCCTTAGAGCAAGTTCATGATGGTCATTCCTGCCATGTGTTAAGGCAGCAAGAGTAATACATTCCTGAATATTTTTATTTTCCTTTTATTTTGTTTAAATAACACAACATATATTATATTATATTATATTATATTATATTATATTATATTATATTATATTATATTATATTATATTATATTATATTATATTATATTATATTATATTATATTATATTATATTATATTATATTATATTATATCATATTAATCTGATGAAGTGAAGGTGTGGGGAAAGTAAATTCCCTTCCTTTCCTGTTTCTTACTGCATTAAAATGTTAATAAAAAAATTACTGTGAACTATAGATAAAATAAAGGTTAACCAAAATACAATTACCATTGTGAGCTCAGGACCAAAAAGACCAAAACAATCGCTGCACAATGAAGTCAGACAAAATTTGTACCCAGTGTAAACTGATGTTCTCATCCCAGCCCTGGTTAAAACAAAACCCCAAACTATATGAGACTTACAGAGTATTAGGCTGTGTGTGCTTCTCAATTTTTAAGAAATATCTTTTGAGTGGCAAAGGAATTTGCTGCATTCTGTAATATTCTGTATGTTAAAGCAATGTGCACTCTGTCTTCCATATTAATTCAAACAGAACTGCAACCCCCATCTCTCCTGTAATTAATATCAGCTGACACCATTGCTCTGTGGTATAGCAGAGACTGAGAGGGCATGAAGGTGAGAGCACTCATTCAGTGGGATTAGCTCATATAGGAACCATGTGGCATCACAGGGAGTAGTTCCTGCTTAAAATCTTGGTGGGTATTTTGGTTCACTGTATCCTGGGAATGACTATGAAATCTGCTGAAGAGATCAGTCTTCATGGTAGCTAAGAAATGCCCACATTTGAGGCGAAAAAAAGGAAAAAATACCAAAACTCCCCCTCTCCCCTCCCCTGGATTTTCTTTGTTATTCCAAGTAAAATCAGGAAAGCAAAGTCCTAAGAAGGGTGTACTGCTGGACCAAGCACCCACTGGACTAATGCTCTGATAGAAAACAAGGAGGGAACTACATGAGTATATTCCTCTCATTTGTTAATTTTTGTGTCTCAAGACCAGAGAAAAACACACTGATGGGTTAGATTGGAGAAATCTGTATTCTTCTCAGGTTCTTTGTATTACGGACTTTTCCAATGTTTATTGAGAGGGGCAGGATGGGGAAAGAAGGTTAATTTTTTTTAAGTCAAAATGCTTTTGATCAGAGGCCAAATGGTGAATGCTAAGGATGCATAAAGTAGGCATGAAAGCAGAGAAACCTGATGCTGTGGACATGATTTGTTAGTTTTTGCACTGGAGTCGTCTTTATAGTGATGTTGCTTATCAGTGCTATGAGAAACATTGTGGGATTACTCTCTAGGTCTGAAATGATGCGAGGCAGTGACCTTGTGTTTCCTTTGAACACCATCCTCATTTCCAAAATCAGTTGCTTTGCAGTTTTGTAGTCAGTTATGCAGTGTGTAAATATGGACATGGATGTGTACAGATTTTTTCTCCTTTACCTGATATAGTCGAAAAATTATCTGTACATTCATTCCCATTGAAAGAATCCCCAACTGTCTTCCATTGTTAGAAACAAACATTAAAGCTGCCTCAGTAGGCAATGCAGCAAATCTCTTCTTACCTTGCCTCTTTCATCAGGGAAAACAAAACTTTAGGTCAGCAAATGCCCACAGCACTACAGAGAGCTCCATCTGGGATGTGAACGTTCCCATTGTCAGGAAGAAAGGCAGAAAAATAATCTTCGTAAAGTAATAAATGAGCACCTGCACTCTCTTCTGTTTTGAATGTGCCTGTCTTTTCACTGGAGTGTGACAGAGTGTCAGTGAGAGTTTCTCATCTCCTTTCAAGTTGGATGAACCTGATTTAATGGAAGATATGGGAGGAGGCAGCATTTTCAGAGACTGCTGCTGAAAATATTTCTTCTGATGAATTTTAATTAAAGTCCTTGTGGAATAAAAAAAGAAAGAAAAAGAAAAAAAAAAAGCCTTCAACTAAAAAGCAAACTCAGAAATATTGAGTTTTCTGTTGCAGTGTGAAGGGCATGACCATAACAGCCACTTGTTTTGCTTACTATGCAGGAGGGGTGTTGAGATAGGAGTGAAACACAGTTAATGAGCTTCTTCTAACCTGTTCTGTACGTTTCCAGTCTTTCCTTGTCCTCTTTCTTTCTCCACTTCTCCAGCATATTTTTTGTGCAGCCAGTCAACTGTTGCATCATCATCCATTCGTGAGGCTACTGATGTAGCCATTTGAGTCTGAAAGTGCTGAAAGAAACTGTCCAAAGGACAGACAGGCTCTCCACCCTATAAGTCTGTGGGACATGTCTATTTTTCTACTGTGAATGTTCTCTGTGAAAGGGCTTTCATAACTACAGATCTCGACAGTGAGTTTTTCAGCCCCCTAAGGTGTCTTGTAAAATTCTGATGCTTGGTTTCTGTTTTCCAGTGAAGGGGCTGGCTGAAATGCTGTTGGTTTGATAAAGGTTGCTTCAGTGCTGTCCTTTAAGTCATAGTGGTGTTTTGTTAGATTTTTTTAGTGGCATATTGGAAGTTCTGGTTATCTTTATTTCTTCTGTTTTGAGGCTTATCCATGTGTTTTAGATTTGTCTGCATTTTTGGTGTTTGTTCTCCTAAATTCCACGGTGTCAGGTTCAGTGTGTCCTTCTGATCTCATATCCTTTGAGAGTTGATGGCAGCAGTGGGGGAGCAGAGCCAGTTGCTGTCTTACATGTGCAGAGAGTGGAGACGGAAGTTCTGTGACTGGCATGTGGTTTACACTCCTTAGGAGTCACCAGCTCTTGAGAGGAGATGGAGACATGCTGTTCACGTTCTGACATTTGTGTAGCAGAAATGTTTCTGTAACCTTTTCCTTGAAGGTATGACGCAGATGATGTTCTGGTCGGTTTGAGAACTACATTGTCCTAAAGCTTTTTGCTGAAAGAAAACAATACCAGCTATGCTTAACAACCCCCCTCCCCAAACCAAGAATAACCTGGGCACTGCTTCCAGCTAATGGCTAAAGCCTTAGTGCATGCCTGCAATTTCTATGCAAAGGGAAGTGGCAGGCCAGCTTTGGTGGCAAAGCTATTGAATATTATCAGCACGAGAACAAAAATGTCATTGTGTTCAGCCACTAGACTTTCTCATACCATTCCAAACAAGCATCGACAAGAGCTCTGTGCTATGTAGCATGCGATGCCCTTCATTCCAAATATTTGGTAACTTCCCAGAATTATTTGTGTGACAAGTGTTGCTGCTAGATCTGTGTTAAGAACTGCAAAGCCTTTTATTTTTTTTTTTTTAAAGATGTTCACTATAGAAGGAATTTCTTAGAATCGTTGCAACTACGTCAGAGGTTTTTCTGTTTGCCTCGTTATAAACAGAGACGGGAATGATGGAATGTTTTCAGCCTAATTTTTAAAAGATGTTGAACTGACAGAGATCTAAAAAGGTTTTCTCTGTCTTGGGCATGTATTTTCTGTGTCCCCATCATGAGCTCTAAGGAATGTGGAGACCTCTACATTCTGGTTCTCTTGGAAGATATCTAGCCACAGCTCTGGGGCAACCCTAAATAAAACAATGAAGGCAATAGCAATGTGGAATTATAGGACCTAGCCTGAAATAAGATTTTTGCCACCAGACACCCAAGTCCATGGAAGCTTCATGGAGGCACAGCAGTCTGTTCAAATAGCAGTTATTGCAGGATCACAGGCATGTTATTGTTTCAGTGTAATACAGGTAATATGTGAAGCATTTATGGCTATTACTGCCTGGTGATCACATAAAAAAAAAAAAAAAGAAAACAGACATGCTTTCCTTACTTCAGCTTCCCAGTTCACCATTTCCATATTCTCCTGGGGTTATAATCCAATTATGAAACTTCAATTATTTTCTGTAATTCATTGATTCAAGAAGAACATTAACTTTTTAGCTTCTTTGTAGTAGGGAACTAATAATTAAAAGGGATAAAATTATTCACAAAGTCATAGAATTTAAGATCCAGAAGAGACTAAGGGACAGGCTACCATAATTTTCTGGTTGATTCATATCTTTAAATTTCCCTTTTTCATTCCTGGACTAAACATAGAAATTTATTTTGATGTAAAGAATGTGTTCCAGAAAAGCACCCACTCTGGATCTGGAAGATAAGAAAACAACAGCAAACCTACCACTGTTGCTAAGAGTTTGTTCCTGTTAACCACGTTCCCTGGTCAGAATTTCTAACCCACTTGCAAATCAGGTTTCTGGTCCTAATTTTTCGCTGTTTGTTCTTGTTGTAATGAGATTAAGGATCTCTCTGATTCTCTTGCTCCATTCTTCTCCCAGATGCACTTATGCAGTCACTTCTCAGATTTTTTTCTTTAAGAATCCAAATAGATGGAGCAGTTAAAGTATCTGATTGTAAGACAGTTTTCTCTAGCCTTCAGATAATTTCATCAAGTACTGCAGGCATCATTTAAATGTTTCTAAAACTAATTATTTAATGTTTATGGACATTTGTTATTATATTTAGTTTACGTATGTTTGTATGTGTCCTTAAGTGGATGAAATGTATTACTGGACATCTGTGTTCCTAAGCAGGAGAAATGATACTCAAAAGCTGCTGTAGTGTCTTAGTGAGAGTGTCAGGAGGTGCCACATGCACTCTGTGAGATCACAGAACACTGGTACTGGCATTATGTCAGAAGCAGAAGCTTATCTCTAAACCTTTGAGGTTTTAATTACCTGTAATTTTAAGTCACGTGTCTGTTCATCCTTGGCTGTGAGCAACAAAATCCCATAAAATAAGAAAATTGCAGCACCCTTAAAGGTTTATTTTTAAACTAAGGAATTTGGATGTAAGCCATACCTAACAATTTCTCTACTCACCTTTAATGTAACTCCTCTGCTTTACTTAAATCAACATCAAATTTAGAATTGCCAATTAAATTGAGTATGGCTAGGCAGTTTTTAAAATTATAATAATTTAGCACAAATATTTCAATAGAAAGATTATTAAGTGCCTTAGGAACAAATGAAGTGCCTTATAAAAAATGAATTCCTATCACATGTATGAACATACAGCCAGTTCAAGGACCTGAAAGATTCATATAGGACACTCAATAAAGTGAAGTCAAGGCAAGTGCTTCTAGATGGAAAGAAAAATTATGCCTGTGGTGGAAAAAATGGAAAATAACCAAGTCCTTGGTGGGGTTTAAATGAGAGCAGGGCACTATATTCATGTCATGATTTTGGTAATTGCCTAACATAAGAATTGGACAACAGACATAGTTGTTAGCAGGTCTTATAGACGTAGGAGGCAGGTTGTAATGGTGTAGCTGTTAAATGCTATCAGCACTTTTGGGAACTGTAGTTTTTCCATCTCTATTTTCATGGAGTGGCAAGAAAAAACTCTCTTTTATAACATGAGATTTGCAAGTGTTAGTTCTTACCAGATTCACGTGTTTGTTTGGTTCTTAGTGAACTTAGATATAGAAAAACAAGAATTTCTCTCAATCACAAGACCACATTCCTAGTGCCTCCTGTGTCCCTGCCATGCTGTTCCCATGATCCATTGAGGACATGGGGCTGCTGTTAGTTCAGTGCTTGCAGCTGAATCTCCCACTGCTTCTGGTCAAGCATAGCTCTATAGGCAGCATACAGGCATTTTGTGGTGAGGAAGAGGTGCAACTACAGCTCATTGTAACTATTTGGATGCTGTTGTCTGTCAGTGTGTAGTGAGCCAGCTATGTGGAACAGCTGTAAACTCCTCAGTCTCCTTCATTCTTTTTTCCATTGCTCCTCATCTCCGCCTTTCTCCTCTAACACAATCCTCCTCTAAAGAGAGCTGTGTCTGCAGAGTAGTCAGGCTCATAATTTGCTTAGTAGGTGCTGGTTAGCAGTGCAAAGGTATTGATGAGAAACTCATGTTAAATCTCCCTTTGGATTCTGCCGTGGAGTTTTTACAATTCATGTACGTGTGGCATTTTAATCTCTCCACAAAGACTTTGGAAAGGGATTTTTAAAGCACTGTGCCACTAGTTAGTAGCTGTCACCAGTGTGTGAGGCGTGCTCTCAGTGGACAGTTTAGCAGCCCTCTGTTGCACCTGGAGCCGAAAGGTCGCCAAGTAAATACATCCCGATCTTTTCAAGCTGCCAAGTCACGGCAGCATCATGTAGGACTCGGGATGTTGAGCCTGTGAGAGAGATCTCTGCATCTCAGCAGACTCGCAGGCCTGGGGACCTTTTTTGGCTGAGGGATGTGCTGTGGCAGGCTGCCTGGTGGGGACATGGAGGCAATTTGGACATGCTGAGGGCTCTTGGGATTCAGGCTGAGTGCCAGCAGTAAAGTGCTTGTCCCCTCCTAACAAGGTAGCCCTCCAGTCCTGCTATCAGGAAGGCTGCAGCTGCCCTGCTTAATGGTATTTAGTAACAGTTTGAGCAGTAAAGCGTGTTCTCCTCTTACACAGAAATCCACTAATGCTGGCATCAGGAGTGGCGGGTAATTCAATCACACCCGCAGAAATGATATTAGCGTTAACATTAAAGGGCTGCGTAGACCAGCAAAAGACAGGAAATTATGGAGTTCAGGCTTGAAACTTTATCCTTAACTCACCCGTATTGTATTGAGGTATTTGGAAATTTCCACAGAGCATGTGATTTTTTGGGACCTACAGTGGGGTGGATTGTCCTGTTTGTGTGCACAGGATTTCCTTGGTTAATATCAGCTAGAATTATTGAGAGTTATATAAAGAAATCATGGCGCAATATACAAAGCATAGCTGGACAATGTGAAATTTAAATATGAATGTCTTGGTTTGGGCACTTCCCCACCCCAGCTTTTCTGAAGTGCTGCATCAGGCATACACTGTGTTGATATTTTTCAGATCAAGTTGCAGCTCAGTAGCTAAGGCCCCCTTCCAGTTTCAAAACTATTTTTTAGAGTTGTCTTTTTTTTTTTTTCCTGACCACAGTCACTAAAAAGGTTTTCTTTTGTTTAAAATTTACCGTTTGATTTAAAGACACCGCTCCTGTTTATTTAATGTAAATTCACTGGAACCAAGCTGAATACCAAACAAAACCCACAAAAGCCAACTCTGTATCTATTTTTAGGCTTTATGAATATTTTTCCTTATTTTTGGTCCTGCTGAAACTAGTAATGTAGCTTGTAATGTAGTAATGTAGCTTGTGACTTCGAGTCCTCCAGTATACCTCCCTGTAGCAGAGACAAAGGGAAGTTCTTATGGATCCCCATGGATCAAGAAGGAGATAGGGAGTCAATTTAGCGTCTATCCACAAGATGTTTATAGAGAAGGCTTAAGCAGTTTTGTGAGTAGTCATTTTGTTTTACCCATTGGCATCAGAGACACCAAGAGTTAAGGGGAGAATTGTCTGTCACTCCAAGGATGGGATGTCACTGCAGTCAGATGTGAGATCTCCCAGGAACAGTGAAGCCAGCAGGTACACGTTTTACCTGCAAAGCAGCTAAAATGGCAAGAAGTGCAGCACCCAGGTATTTTCTCACAGCTTAGGTAGGTTGTGCAATCTGTGCTGAAATGCATTCTGCCCTCGGATAGCCTGATGCCAGTCCCCAGGTAAAACGTGTATGAGTCCAAGTAACATCTGATTAGGGTTTGTTCCCATGTGGGAGAAGAAGAGAACTGTCTCCTCTGGGAGAGAGGATAATACATAATGGTTGTTACCTGTGAGAGATTAAAAAAAATCAATCTAAAGCAGTGGAAGAAAGAGTGACAGAAACCAGCAAGAATAATTTTATTCTTGTAATAGCTCGTTTGGAGATTTTGTATGGTGTTTTCTTGGGATGATGAACTCTTGATATGGTTGAGCTCTGAGGCTGTTACAGTTTTTCCCTGTGTGCTTTCTGTGCTATGGAGCCAGGGAGGAGTTCCACCGTGTCTGTCTGTCTCTGTGGTGAACAGGATGGTCATTAATGACCATGCATAGAACAGTAGGATGGCTGTATCCTAGGGGAAATCAATTTTCTGCAGAGAGCCAGGCTTGTAAAGAGTAGAAAATTTCCACTGAAGGGGAGGAGGGGAAAGGGAGACAAAATTGGCAGAGCAGGGATTAAAAAATACAAAGGCTTCAAAAGTAAGGGAAGACTCAAAAGACTTTCTGTTCAAGGTGGCTTTTTTCTTTCCCCCCGTCAAAACTGAGCAGGTCTTGAACATACTAATCTTAGAGGTGGGTGAGAAATCCTTTGGGAGAAGGTCAGGGATGGGGGACGTAGGAGGTTGGGGAGAACACTGCCTGGGGTTTAAACAAATGATGATTTTTTAATATTTTTTTTTAATTTTTAAAGTGCATTTTTCTTTTAGATGTGGAACAAACATGCAGAACTGAGTCAGTAGTGTGCATTTCACATTCACAGTGTGCAGTTCCTGAAGGAGCCTCTATTGGTGATGCTTCCGGGTTTTAGAGCCACACAGTGAAACCTGGGACCAGGTCAAAGCCAGCTGAGGTAGCTCCATGTTCTCCTACAAAACTGGCATGACTGTGGTGTGGACAGGTCCTTGTGTTCCTCACCTCAGACAAGGGCCTGAATTTTCCTGCCACTCTCCACTCTTATACTTTGTCTCTCTTCTCTGAATCAGTTTCACTGTGACATCAAGTGCCTCTCTCAACTTTGGGTGGCCTCGAGGTATGAAAGTTCTCCCACCTCCACACACACTGTAATAGTTTGCTTCACTCTCACTCAGGCAAATTTCCTTCTAATCCAACCTTGCTGTTCCCTTTGCAAAGCTGGAGAAAGTTTGTTCAAGCTCTGATATGAGACTAGAATGACAGCATCCTAGAGGAAAAAAAGGCTATTTCACAGGGGAAATAAGGGAACTAAGCTGCAACTGGTGTTAAATATCATCATTCAGATAACAGCGTTAATAAGAGTGTATTTTCTTAGATTTTTAAAAGTATGTTTGTGTATCTTAAAAATGTAAGCAGACATAAACCTTTGCATCTCAAACAAGAGGATGATTCTTTCCTGACTGCTCAATATTAAAGGCTAAACCAGAGATAAGATAACTTATCATAAACATGGAAGCTTGAACAAAGAAACTGTTGTCCTAGGAATGTGGGAATCAAAAAGAGACTGAAGTCTGAACATAGGAAATTGTCTTACAAAATGGAATGTTGCATGTAGAGTAGCATTTAATGGCTCTCCGAAACTGCAAAACAGGGCAAATCCATAGGTTTTTCTCTTGATCTCTGTGGTCTCTGGAGCAAGCCCAAGTAAAGCGAAAGGAAAAGGCATATGGGAAATGAGTAGCTAGAGCAGACCTTTTCTTTTGCCTTGGCTTCTTACTCAAGATGTTGGTCTTTTGAGAACTTCCTTTCTTGAACAGCAGAAGGGGAAAGGGTCAGAAACTCTCGAAGTCTGAGTAAGTGGGAGGAGAGAGTGCAAATTTTGTTGATGAATAAGATGTTTCAGGAATGCATAAATATACGGTCTGATACTGCAAGTGCTAGGTTGATGAAAGTTGGCCATTGGGTGCATTCAAGATTGTCCAGGACATGAATTCTGTCATTCACGGTTGTAAATATTTTCAGAATATTTGCCTTTGTTTCTTGTAGAATGTGTTTTGGACTCCATGAAGAATGACTGTGACCTTTTTACATAGGTTTTGTGCTTTTGCTACTTCCGATGGGATGTTCAAAAAGCAGGCAGCTTGCTGCTATAGGTGATCATTGTAAATTTTTTGTTACTAATTTTTTAACCCAGCACCTTTGGGAGATTATATTTGGCAGAATAGATATGCTGGAATATCATTTATCTGTATAGATATCTATATAAACATATATATGTATATGCATATTATATATGTACATAATATTTATGTGTGTGATAGCATTAAGTGAGGGATGTCAGCACCAGGGTTTTGATCTATCTTTAAATCCAGCTCTTTTTATAAAGTGAGGAGAAGATCACAGGCTGGATTTGTTTCTTGTTATATATTGTTTTTTCCTTGAGATTGTTTTCTGGGACCCAAACCATGCAACTGTCAAGCAGTGTTCTTACCCTAGCTGAGGTTGTTCACTAATATTTGATGAAGATGTAGCCTTTGGTGTTGCCATGCCTCAAAATTTTATTGCTAGGTTCACAGTATTTGTTTCTTAAACCCTTAGTTCCTTAGGCATGTGATAAGGTAGAGCACTCAGCTTTCAATTCTTATAAAAATGTAGGTTTCTTTCCCCCATGGCTCTAAAGAGAAGCATGAAAATACAACCTGAGTCGATAACAAAGGCTTGAAATATATAAGCCAAAGAAAAGGATGTCTCATATTTATTTGCAAGTTTTTAATATCAAAATTAACTTCATAACCTTTTCGTATGCATTAAAGAGCAAATGACAGTGCTATGCTCCTTGACCAGTTTCAGGGAGATGCGGATTTATCCCAGTGAATCACAGCTCTCTCTCTCTCTCTCAAAGTATGCCCAGTACTCAGAATGAGGTCTCAGATTTTCCATGTGTATCTTTATATGGTTTGAGGATTGCATCTTATTTAATTAGTTTATTTGAAGATGCCTAAAGCCAGTAATATAAAAAAGTCTTTTCTTGAGGGTTCCCAAGCAACTAAAGCTAAATTGCTTCTAAATTCAGAATTACTGGTCAGATTTCAAAATGGGCTCACTATGTTTTTTCAGTGAGTCTTTTGTTCCAGGGGTAAAAATTTTCAGCAGAAACATAAAATATTTAAATTCATGTGCCTTTCTGTAGATCTGCCCATGGATATTTCAGAAAGGATAGGCTACAATGCATCTCTTTATTGCTTTCCATCTAGGGTTCTGCCTGGCAGGACCAACCAAGTGTCCTTTTAAGGACAGAAGACACTATGGATATAAAGAGTTTATTTCTTTAGTGAATCTCGTGGCTTGTCTCATCTCTTCCTGGTCCTTGTTGGCTGTTTTTGGGCACAAACTGAACCACAGCAGAGCACATCAATTGCCAGTGCTGGCTTTTCTTCTGTAGAATACTCGTAGCTAAGTGGGAGCAGCTGGCACAAAGTCTGAGATTTTGGTTAAGTAAAATTTTGTTTTTCTTAGGCTCAGAATTGTTGACTGATAAGCAGAAAGCTACAGGACATGCTGGTCATGCTGCACGACCTGCCCCTTAATGTTTTCTTGAAGTAGAACTTCAATACTTAAAGACATGAGGCAGTTGCTTTATCAGTGTAAATTAGGGCAGCCCTTGGAGCCAGGGTAGGGTACTACATTTCTGGAAAGCAAGAGTGTCATCCAAAGTGAAGTTTTTAATAAACTTATCCCCTCCAAAAATATTTATCCACCTGACATAGTGAGCCTAATATGTTCAAATATGTCCATCTGTCTGTGGATAATAAAGAGTGAAGAATTATTTATACAGTAGACAGTCTAAACTAAATATCTTTTTAAACCTGTAAACGTATTTTTGTATAAGGTGACTCTTCATTTAATCCCACATTCACTTGCAAGTTTTTAATGGATTTGAAAACATAATATTATTACATGATTCATAAATTTTGTTATCTATATTGCATGTGGGGCAGCTTCACCTAGTTTGAATTTAATTGTTGACGTAACTATCACCCAAAAGAAGGTTTTGGTGAATACCTGGGAACTGTGGTGAGTTACCACCCAGAGCAGATTTGTCTTCTTCAGACAAATTACTGTGGTGGTTATAGGCTTGCACTGAGGAAAGCAAAGGCTTGGCTGACTGGGAGATGTACATCCTGTGTGCATCTGTTTGCTGTGTCGAGGCTGTAGGGAGGACTTTCCACACCAAACAAGCACATTAATTTATGAGCCTGCAAACATAATTTAACCCTGAGAAATGTCGTTCATCCTGTTTAAATTCAACATGCCTGAAATTGTACATGTGCACGAGTATTTAAAAATATCACAAACAAATAGGTTATCGAATCTGTTTTCACACACTCTGCCGAGCCTGTCGCTATGTTGGAGTTGTACAAATAAATGGACTAAAAAATCTTTGCTTTTATAAATATACTAGATGGAATTAAAATTCAAAGGAACTCAAACCCAGAGGTATTCTGTCCCAGCTGTGGGTAAGCAGTGTGAACTTTTGCCTGCATAATTGTAAAAATCCAAATCCAAGCTCTTGTTGTTTCTTCTTGAAAATTTCAGGCAGAAAAAAATGTGTCTCTGTTCCACTTTTTTCAAAGTTCAGCCTTTGGAAAATGAATACAACTGTGACATTACAACCCTGGAAATAAAAGGATTAAAATAAATATATTGAAGAAAAAGAATATTTTCTGTGGTGCAGTTCCTGAATGATGTATTTTGCAATGTAAAATACTGAAGAAACAGTTCCTCTCAAAACTGTGTTGTTTCTAAAGACAGCGCGAGTACCTGGGTTTTTTTCTAACTTGAAAATAATGAAATGGGAGCTGTGTGAACTCAAGAAGTCTCACTCACACCTTTGACTCAAGTGGCCTCTGTGTGAACCCTATAAAATGCTTTAGCTTTAAATTATCAGTTTGAGTTCACAGTCCCTGGTGGTAGTTGGAGTTCTTGCTTTTATCTGTAATTCCTTTTCTTTTCAATTCCTCTTCTTTTTCTTGTCTATTATTAGAGAGGAGCCATCTGATTGAGGCATGTGTGTATATATATATAAATATATATGTATGACAATATATTGCAGTCATTGAATTCTTTTAAGAGTAAATTGTTTTTGTGAAATGTCAGAAAATCTTCACAAACTGAATGCTTAGAGTTCCCTTGAATAATGAGGCTATTGTTAAATGATTGAACACTTCAGAGATTAATATCATGGTATGCTGGCATGCTGGTTCATACCAACTGTAATTTAACAATGAATCTTCCAAAAGTAAGCAAGACTGTGAATGAGAAATCGGATTCAAGACATCACAGCATGCTAGAACATACAAAGCAAATAAATTCTACACTTTGGAATGATATGTTGGGGAGGAGGGGGGGTATTTCCTCAATATCTAAAATAATTGAATTGTTGGATAGGGGAAATTCTTCAAGTTTGAAGAACTGTTTCATTTTTTAAAATATTTTTAATGCTGACAAGCAGTGTCTTTATAGTAGAAAAAATTTGGACTTTTTATAATTCCACTGCCCTTTGAAAATTAGTGTATGCCTGGCATTATCATTGGTGACAGGCTACAGTAAACCATATCTCATTTTGTGAAGGCTTTCAGATCCCTAAACTGTCTTCCTTATAGTGCCTTCTATCATACAGAAAATATAGAGGCACTGATAAGTGTCTGCAAACAAAAGTTGCATTTTATTTTTTAAGACATCTGAATTCTTGAAAATGTGGAATAATTAGTAATTGAAGATTTAATGATGGCCCAGAAAAAGAACTGAACTGTACTGCATGAAATCATAGTTATTAATTTGTGCATGAATTTCGTTTTCCATACTTAATTTAGCAACTGTAGAATATTTTGCTAATTAATTATTAACACTGGTTATTTGTCATGGCAGAACTGTGAGGGAAAAACATAGCTTTCTATCAAAGTAAAAACATAAATGTCATAATTTTAATATGATATACAATAATGTAATCAATTTTTAAATAGCCTTAAATAGTCTCAATATTTAAATATACAGATTTAATATGAATATAATACATTGCACTAATTAAGAATAAACAGCATTTAGAATAGAAACTGCAGCTAATAGCTAAGTGTCTTACTTGCAACAAGCTGAGGAAAAACTCTGTAAAATGTCAGGCTGTCGTGGGGAGTGCCACATTAGTAAGTGGTATTCTATTCTGTCCTGGGTAACAGGAGTGTGATAGCCTTACTATAAACTCTGCCAATAGGATTTGAGGTTGTACCCACTGAATGCAACAAAAAAAAAACTATCTTCGATTTCTGCAAGTGTTGGATTAAATCACTTAATTTCATTTACATGCTGAAAAAAAATTCTTAATCTGATTTTGCAAAGGAAGGGACAAGGCTACACGAAAAGTTACCTGTGAACTACTAAAATTATATACGTCTTGCAGGTCTGAAAGTTCAAGATCTTACTATTTCAACAAATGTCTGCTTAAATTTCATTTACTTTAACTTCTGTTTTATCTGGTTTAATTTCCCAAGTACTTAAAACAATTGCAATAAGCCTTCAAGCCTGCACACATTCATATAAAACTGTTTTTCCAGAGGTGAAGGGTCATATAGAAATATATAAATGCAGATTAGTTTGAATATGAAGTATGACTCTCTCTTTCTTGGTAAATATGTGTTGTCTTGTAAATTGATTTCTAACTTTAATGTGAGACGTATCTTTCATTTTAGTGAGGGTGAAGGCGAGACACATTCCTGGGCTTTAATAGCAGTAGATTTTCCTTTGGAAAGGAAAGCTAGAATTTTAACAGCAGAGGAATTTTTTAGTTATAGGTGTTTCTTTACATGCCTGCTTATTTACAGGATTATCTTTCTGAGGTTGTTGAAATTTTACAAGAAGTCAACTTCACTAAAACTACTAAGTTTTCTCTCTTCTTCAATAAAAGAGCACCAAAGGTCCTAACACAGCCTTACAGGGCTGTATTAGAGCCCTGTGATTTGAGATAGGTGGTGCTTGCATCTTCTGAAAAGTGGGATTTATGAATATGATCTGTAAATGCAGTGTTAAAATAAATTGCATAAAGAAAATAAATTCCATAATCTGAAATAGCTTTTTAGGTTCTTTCTTCCTAACGTGGTACTGCTCTTCAATAGAATGGTAAGATCTTGGATTTTGTCTACAGTAATAACAGTATTTATAGACGTGTTATATAAAATAGTTATTCTATGGATTTCATAGCTTTTATTCTCTCCTAGTTCTGAAAAATATATTTTCAGTGGATGTGGGATTAGTGGTGACTAATAGGCTCATGTATGAGTGAAATCACTACACCCTTAGTAGTAAATAGCTGTACCAGAAAATACTATTGACTATGAATATGTTTTAGTGATTCATCGTCTTGCATTCTCTTGAAAATTCCCTCTTCTCACATGCTACAATGTTCATTACTGTCTGTTTCTAATTGTGCTGTTAGGAGCAGAAATAGAAGGTCTCAGTTTCAAAATTGCTGATCTGCCCTTTCAGAATTTGGTGCTAATGACTCAAGATCCCTTCCGAAAGTCCCGGGCTGGTTTAGATGTACAAACAAAAGATTTAATACGCCCCTCTCCTTTTTTTTTGTGATGTTTCTGAAACTCTTGGACAAGTTGTTAGTCCAAATTGCTTACTAATTTCACAGACTAGTCTGTGAAAAATTAGAAGAGACCCACTAGGACCATCTTCTCTGGGTGAAGAACCTTTGCTTAAACCTCCCCTGACACTTCAGGCTATTCTCTCCCACCTGTCACTGATCTCCACAGGGAAGAGATCAGTGCCTGCCCCTCCTCTTCCTCACGAGAAAGTTGTAATTGAAATGAGGTCTCCCCTCAGTCTCCTCCAGGCTGAACAGCCCAAGTGACCTCAGCTACTCCTCACATGGCTTGCCCTCTAGACCCCTCACCATCTTCACAGCCCTCCTTTGGACACTCTCTGTTAGCTTTATACCTCTCTTAGATTGTGGTGCCCAAAACTGCCCCCAGCACTTGAGGTGAGGCCGCCCCAGCTCAGAGCAGAGCAGGACAATCCCCTCCCTTGCCCAGCTGGTGATGCTGTCCCTGGTGCCCCCCAGGACAGGATTGACCCTCCTGGCTGCCAGGGCACTGCTGGCTCATGTTCAACTTGCCATCAATCAGAACCCCCAGGTCCCTTTGTGCAGTGCTGCTCTCCAGCCTCTTGTTACTCAGTCTGTCCATACATCCAGGGTTCCCTGTCCCAAGCACAGAATCTGTCACTTTCCCTCGTTAGACTTCATACTGTTGGTGATTACAAAGTCCTCTGATTTGTTGAGGTCTCTCTGCCCTTGAGAGACACAGCAGTTCCTCCCAGTTTTGTATCCTCTGAAAACTTAGTATCCCCTGCAGTCCTGTGTCCTAGCCATTGATGAAGATTTTGAGCACTGGGCTGAGGATGGAGCCCTGTGGAGCCCCACTGGTGACCATGCCCAGCCAAATGTCCCCTCATTCACTGTAACCCTTTGTGCCCAGCCCATGAGCCAGTTGCTCACCCATTCCATGATGTCTTTATCCAGCTGTGTGCTGGACATTTTGTCCAGCAGGATACAGTGTGAGATAGTGTCAAAAGTTTGTACTTTACTGAGTGAAGGAATTATTTTCATAAACATGGCAGCCAGACCAATGCAATTAGAGAATACAGAGTATCTAAATATTAAACACTTACAGAATTGTAGTATTATCAGTACACCATCAGTTCCCTGCAAGTAACTCCTGTTTGTTCCCCAAGCCATGCACTGGTCTGTGTGAGATGCTCTGAGTGGTATGTATTTTGTTGTTGTATTTTTGTGTGAATATGAGAATTTGGTCTTAAATTTTCAGGGTTTTGTTTTGTTTTTGACTAAAAATAATATACAGAGTAAGGACAACAAAACAAATCAGTCTTTAAGGGACAGAATAGTAATGTCTTATATTTTGGGGAAAAATGCAAGCATTTAAAATGCCATGCAGTGGATGAAATGCCCAGAAATTATAATTCAAATATAAAAAATTTTTTTTTGGAATGAATTTCCCCTTTGTGTGTATTTGGATGTTGTAAGTTAATGTCACAGTGTATTATAGGAAAAATGTCTCTCCAAGAAATTCAACAGCAGTTCTTTCCGTACTTTAGGTCTTCATAATGTGGGCTTTATTTTCTCCCAAAACCCGTGATTTGCCTAATGGAGTCTGCTTTAAACAAAATAAACTTGGTTATGCTATTTAGATATTAATTCACAAGAATGAAAGAGCCTCAGACTTGCTTATCTAAATCCAATTACTGCTGGTCAAATTCATCCCAGTGCAAAAGTTCCCAAGATAAAAGCATACATTACCTAAATGCCCAGAAACGCAGACTGTTTTCAGTTGGGTGGATTGTGCTTGGAGCAATGCTTGAGGCCCTGAGTGAACTCAAATGCTGGGGATATAATTATTAAGCTCTGAACTTGGAAATTGCATGATAACTCCACTGGTTTTTACTAAGCAAGGAAGAGTTCTGTACTCTGGTTACTTGAGTTTCAAGTCCAGGCTTCATTCTTTTTTTAAAGCATACAAGCAGTGGTTGGAATTGGATAAAAGCTGTGTTTTATACATGCCTGTGCACCCATTGCCTTGTAGACAAGGATAGCAGCACATGTGCAGCACAGAGTCGGGTGAGTGGTGAGAGATTTATCCTGTCTGGTCCCACAGACTTCTTGTGTTACAGGACTAGCTGTGGCCAACCTGAAGGTTGGCTTGGAAGACAGAAAATGCTGTGCCCATCCCAGAGGTTTTGTTTCCTATAATGACATGGAAAAGTTGAAAAGTTTGAGTGGCCCCCAGTTGCCTGGCCTCCTAGGAAACCCATTCTTTGATGCAGCAATTCCTGGTCACAGCTGTAGCTCAGCCAGCTTCCTCTCTTGGCATGTTGCCTGCCAGCAGTGGGGTGAGTGGCACCTGGCTCCTCTGCCTTGAGCTGGTCCTTAGCTGAATCTCAGTTGTCTCCTAACCCTAGCTGTCCACTTACCTACCCTGCACCCACAGGCAGGAGGAGAAATGGCTCAAATTCTTTGTGTGCTTTGAGACAGCAAATTCTTCTCTGTTTGGGCATAGCTGTGGTTAAGGTTCATGCATCTTACAAGGGGTATCACTCACAGCTGAATGGTTTCCTTCAGGAACTATCTCCATTTTAACAGCAGTTATCAAATAACTTCCTGGAAATGATTGTGTTGAGCTTTGTCTGCAGTGTAAGTGCTGATCGACCGTCTGCCTGAAAGCTCTTAAAGTGATCTGCTTTGATGTACATACATTAAGGACTTATTTTGCATTGCTTGCATCTTTTCTGAGTCTGCTGAGTGGTCTGAAAATGTGGGGTGCAATGGGATGAGGCTCTCCAGAGTGATTTTTGACATAGCTGTATAGCCAGGAGTGAACAGGGAGATTGTTTCTCTGTGCAGAGCTCTGTGGGCTCTTCTCTTTGTTCTAGCTTTTGTGTGCCATGGTATCAGTTACTGCTGTTAGTAAGTGAAGAGTTTTTAAGTGACCTTTATAATTTTAATAGTGTATGTCAGATGACTTCAACAGTTTCACTGTTATATATAAGATAAAGTAAAATTGGTTATGTTTTTAAGAAGGTATTTCCACCTCCATCTGAATGTTTCCTTGGAATGTGAGAGTGGCTGGGCTGGGCGAGACAGGAATTTGTTTCAGCAGCTGCGGAGGTGCCTGATGTTAAAACAGGGACAGCATGTGATGATGCTACTCTGGTATCCTCTCACAGTTTCTGGTGGTATGTGACTTCCAGGGCACAAATATGTCTTTTCTTTTAATTTCATGACAGATTTCCCCTCATAGAAGCTGTCCAATAGATTTTTGTAGTGATGTCTCTGTTGGGGCATCAGTGTGGTCTGTGGCAATGAGTTCCTTAAGAAGCTCTCTATTCTGGAACCTGCAGATTTTAAACTTTATAATTTTCTGGGCAGTCCTTATATGTCATGAGAAACAATTAGGACAACTAGTCACTATTTCACTGCATGGGTTCTTCATTAATGTGCTGAAGTCCTAATCTGTGCAGTTGTTCCTGACATGAAAGCTCTTTCAAAATCTGACCACCTGTTTTTCTGTGAAAATTATTACATAAAAAAGAATTAAAAGAATAATTGAATATAAACAATTACAACGATTTTTAAATGCACTTGAAGAAATTTTGTTAGTGGTCACTATGCATTTAGATAACACTTCAGGAAGAGTGTCTGGAAATGTTTTGAACAGCAATTTCAATTCAGATGCTCAGTGGACACCTTCTTGACGTAGCCATCTCGGATTCATTACATCTATTTCCTTGGCTAGCATGATGCACTTGGTTATCACTAATGATGTAGCCATTATTTTGAAGGCTTGGTAATATGGCATTGAGGTGAACTCAATTCTACAGTCATGCTTTTATGACCAGAATTTTTGATTCAATATCTTTGAAAGAGTACTTCCACGAACTGTACTCAAAAGAAAATTAAATAGTGCTCACATTTTCTCACAACAAGGAGACCATAGCTGTTATTACTTTATATTAATGATATCAGTAGTTTGTAGAACACAGGTGTTTAGGCTGTTGAATTTTGTAATAATTTCTATTTAAATATAAGAAAACAAGAGATAAACTCTGGTGATGTATTTTATCCTTATTTTTGTGAACATTCCCATTGAATACATTTTTTTGTACTTCTGGGTGAATCAAATCATGATTAAAGGTAAAACAAGCAGAAAGCCAAACGAGTTTGGAGGTGAGCTATAGCTTAATACCACACTTCACACATGAGAGAAAGAAATATGACTGCATTTATAGGAACAAAATACTTTCCTCATTTCACGCAGCACACAAACTAACATTCTTCATCAGAACTGATGTTCTGATTACTGTAGAATAATTGCTTCAAATATTTAGTAAAACGGTGTCCAAATTAATTCCAATTACTTTCTTGTGGTAGCACTCAGGGTTTATGGCAGTAGATTAAATCGCCAACATATGGCTAATTGCCTATAACAGTGTTTGTTATTGTGGTGCCTCTTACCACTCTGATGTCTGTTTTTGCAAACGTGAAGGTGTGCACATAACTTTGAAGGTGGGGAGAAGCATTTCCTGAATGGAATAGAATTCTGTGAGTGAAATCTCTAGTGTAACTAAGTGTTTGCAGGATCGTAGTACGTAGCAGATAACTCTATGAAATCTGTAATAAAAGCAGTGGAACCACAAATGCCTGTCTCTGCTGGCAAGGCATGTAAACTTCTAGCTCTCATGTGACTTGGATGAAACAACATATAAATTCATTAGGAGTGGCTGGGCTGAAATGCAGACTAGGTGTTGGTTTTTGTTGGTGGAAGTTTAGGTAGGGGTCATGTTTTATTTGAGGTTGTGAGTTAGCCACTGATTTTTGTTAGATTCTTTTTCCATATATCTGTCAGAGGCACATTACTGTGCAAGATAGGCGTGCTTTTGCATTTTTTTCATGTATTTGATATTAAATCTAAGAAAATCAAATAAATGAAGATGCACCTTGTAGGCCAAATTTCCTGTTGGGTAGGTTGACCCACACAACAGTCATAAAGCACTGAATTGAATTTTTTTTTTCCTTCTTAAGACGTGCTCTAGTATCTTAGAGGCCAAAGTCAACTTCAGGTACTACCATGAAGAATTATAAAATTAAGTGGAACATGAGTGAGTATAAAGGCCCCAGTTCTGGAAACATCTGAGGTTAGAAAAGCATGCGATCATATGGTTAAAATTAAATCTGTTATGTATTTGATTGGAGTGGAGCCAGCTGTGGCAAAATAGATTCTCAACTACCTACTTGTGTACCCATCATAGTGCAGTGAACAATAGATTGTGCCTGCCTTCATAGCCCAAAATCCTTCTGGTCTACAGAGTCAGCAAAAAAAAAGGGGGTGGAGAGAGGTGAAGGGGAGGAAGACTTGTATGACTTTTTTTTTGGTTCCTAAAAGATAGCTGAGTTGAGGCTTGATTTAGTTTACACAAATTGTTAATACCCTTAGGTCAGTTTTCCCTCCTCCTCCTGACTGGTTTCAGACTGAAACAAAATGAAGAAAACATGCTTTTCCTCCTCAAATGGAAGTCAAATGAAAACAAATGCTTTTGCAGGTTCTTAGGGAAAGGAAAAATAGTGAAATGGAAAGTCTCACTTTGTATCATTCAGGAAAGCAGAGTAAAGAGAGAGGGAGAGACAGTGACCTTTATCACAAGCTGAGTGGCTACATGTCACCTGCAGTATGGAAACTTCAGCTGAGAACTTTGTCTCAAACTTTTGCTGGTATCAAAGAGTATGTTTAGTTAGTACTATTCCCAGTCTTTCCCATACGTGCTATTCTCCTTCATGAGGTATTTAAGTGTTTTTTTGCTCCCAGGCTGAAACTCAAGGGTCTGTTTTACACTCTGAGTTATGGTACCATTCCTTTTTTTTTTTTTTTTTTTGGGGGGAGGGGGTAACTAAGAAGACTGTGTCCATGAATATGTGGCACAGTGCTCTAATTGCCCGTAGAGTTCTTAAGTTCTTTTCTGTGTAGTGAGAGACATGGATTTCCTCCTGAGGCAGAGAAGAGAATAGCAGCAAGGTTTTTCACATTCTGGTTTCTGGATTTCAAGTAGAAGTCACACCAAATCTATATTGCTTTCAATAAAAATTAACCAAATAAGCATTTGTCTACCATGTTTCAATGGTTTATAATTGATTTTTGTTATTTTCCATGGGTGTTGCTTTGCCATTAGAATATATTATTTTCTTAAATCTTTTGTGGTGATATGTCCTTTGTGGATGTAGAAATTTGTGTTTCATGGTAAAGTCCTCCAAATGAAAGCCCAATATATCAGAGTATCAATAATGCTTTTTAAAAAAATGTGGGAGAGAGCATTTTAAGGGAAATTCTCTTCAATGAAGACCAAGATGTATCAGTGATTTGAGAAATAAAATTATTTTACTTATTTTTCTGATGTCTTATGTTCATCCATAACTATCATCTTCTGTGATCTTTTACCAGGATTTTGTGATACTTACTATTAAGTCTGCATTTTTAGTCTTAATCTCTGTGAGGTAAACACAGATACCTATTTTATGGTCTAGTTGCTTTATATAACAAGTTGTAGCTGCCTGAATTCCCCCTTCACCATGCTAAGTCTATCAAATTGCAGTGCAGAGCCATGCTATCTAGTAAGGTGATATAAATTCAAATGAGTATTAACATTCATCTTGGAAAGAGCTGGGAGATGCACACCAACCTCAAAGGTTCTGTTTATCCAAACTGGATAGAGTGTATATACATAGACATGGATGCACAGCTGTGCATGCCTGTGTATAAAAAGTGACCATAATTCCTTAATTTTCGTTCATCCTGACGGAATGTAGTCCATCTGTATTGAAACTAAAAAAACTTAAAATAATTTAGTCAAAAAAGCCTCTTTACTAGTGTCAGTGTTCTAAAATCCTTACTGTGATTGGCATTTATGCTGGCAGTGCCTGGACCAGAGCTGGACAGGTTGTGGCAAGTGCTCTTGAGGGGAACTCTAAACTAGTGGCATAAGGGATCTCTCCAGGATTATCAGATGAACATTTCTCAAGGGCTCTAGACCTCTTCCTAGGATATGTATTATATATGCATGCAAAAATCACTGTGTACTTTACTAAAATATAGTAACTTTTGCCTCTGATTTTTGTTTTCTCCCTAGGTATGGGAAAATTGTATCCACAAAGGCAATTCTTGACAAAAACACAAATCAGTGCAAAGGTACGTGCAATGTGTCCACCCTGTGAGTTCATTATCAGTTTGAATGATTGACTGGTGGCTTGACTGCCAAAGCTCTGGCTCCAACTGTGCAATCAACATAATGCACAGTATATTACAAACATATTTAATAATGCCAAAGCTTTGAGTTGTGCTTCCAGTAACATTGCTCATTAATTTTTTTCATTAACAAACAAAATGAAAATCACAAATCAGAACAAGTATCAAATTGCTTCGGCAGAAGAGTAAATTACCTTCTAACCACATAGTGCTGTCTGATTTGAATGATATCATCAGTGATGCAAATTGATTTCCTATATAAAGCTGAGAAACCTTTGGGAAAAGTTTCCCAAGGAAAAACTGGTCTAATTTTTATATTTTTGTGAAGTCTTGGCGTATGCTAATGGAAGAAGAAAATATTTTTTATGACACAAATAGACCTACAAGTTACAATACCAAGATATAGAAATAATTCCTCTTCCAGTTTTACGTTCCTAATTTTTCTGCTAATGTATGAAAATATTTTTAAATTAAATATAGCATATGTGTGTGTGTAGCTGTGTTTGCTGAGGAAAATATTGACTAAAGTGTGTAATAGTATCTCAGGACTAGAATTGTTACTCATTTATGAGTCTGCAGTGTCACTGGGTCCTTGGGGGAGAAACTGTGCCTTAAAATGATTCTGTAGCTTTCCACTAGTGGTGTACAGAATACTTTTGGAGTAATAAGATCTACTACAGTGGCTTCTCCTGAAAAGAAGCACATCCTGGACAGCATGTGTGTTAGTAAAAAGGCATTGCAGTTTAAGACTATCTTGTGAGTGGACAGATATGGGATGAAGAGAAGCAGTAGAGAAACATTCTGGGAAAATATGAGACAGGAGAAAAATCCTGCCATCCGTGCCAAAGATGTTTTTGAATTTGTAGAATTGTGTGGATTTTATCTATTGCCTGGAAGAAACAGCATTCATTATCTACTCAGGAGAAAAGCAAGTTGGAATACTGCAGTTCTAGTCTTAGAAAATTCCACCAACCAATTTGTCATGGGCTATTGTCATAAGTTGCACTGCTGTGCATTTGCTTTTGCCTGAACGTGCGTTTGATTTCCTTGGGGCACTCTTCTGGCAGAATTCTGATAACATCACTCTGTATTCCTTTGAATATCATATCAGGAACAGGACCTCATTGTGTTTGGGGTTTGGTGGTTTCTTTGCTTTTTTTTGGATTGTTTTATAAAGGAATATTCTTGTGAGCAGAACTTCCTTTGCTCCCATTGCCAGTGGTAAACAAGGAAAGGAGTGGATCTGTTTGTGAAACACAAAATGTGAAGTGAAAATACTGTAAAGAATATGAATTGTAGAATTTTGAGAAAGAAAAATGTCTGGGTTTAGTGTTCTTTATATTATAGTTAGCTTTAAGATTATTTTAATAGGAGCCATATAACAATGAGTTGGTATTTTAGTTTGCTTTCATGCTGTTGTATTACACTGTAGGGCAGAGATATCTATTTTTATTTTCAAGGATGGATCTTTATGACATAAGTAGGGCCATTAAAAGATCATAAACATAATTGGATTTATTAACAGTATGCTTTATGACATAAAAAGAATAGATGTTTTACTGCTTTAAATGCTGGATAGAGTTTCCTTTCTCTTCAGTAAGGCTGCCAAAAAAAAAAAAAAAAAAAAGAAAAAGCTTCCCAGGAATCAGAAGTGGAAGGACCTGCCTTGGGGCAGGATCAACTCTAACCCACTGCTGAGGGGTATTTCTGTAACCTTCACTCAAAGGCCTCCAGTGGTGGAGATTCCTCGAGCTCCTCAGGCAATCTGTGATAACACTCCCTCTCCTCACTATAATGAAGCATTTCCTAATGTCTAACCCAAATCTCTCTTGATGCAATTTAAGTCTATTGCTTCTTTTCTTATCCTCAGTGGACACGTAGAACAGTTTATTCCTTTCCTTTGTGCAGAAAACATATATATTTGAGGCCTGATCTGCATCTGCTCTATCTTTTCCTTAGACTAAACACTAGTTGTTTAACTTTCTCCTTCAAGGCAATTTTTGTTTTAAATTTCTCAATGTATTGCACTTTGCTCGTCTCTCTAATCAGCTCACTCCTTACCTGAAGAACTTAGAGCTGGGCATAGGATTTTAGATGGCCTAGATATGATAATTTAAAATTGTACAGAGAGGTTTCATTTGTCTTCTCTGTGCTCACACATCTCTCCACCTTGTTGATGTATACATATAAATAATTTTATATGTATTGAAAATATAGATGCATCTCTGAGGCATAAGGTGTTGTATGAGAAGAATGGTGCTGGTTTATGCTGAGAGATTCTGTGCAGCCCTTGGTTTTGTTAGTCTCTTCCAATGCTGCTGCCAGCCAGGCATTCCTTATTATGTCCCCTGCTCTAGGTTGTTGATTATTCCCTCCTAGAGCGAGAACTTTTCATTTGTCTGTATTAAATTTTTATCCTATTTTTTTCCTTTGGTCTCCTTAATTTACTAAGATTTGAGTATAATCTTAAGCCTCCAGAGTGCTTGCAGCACTTACCTCTTTAGTATCCTCTTCACAGTTAATAAATGGTTTCTCTAATCCACTGGACAAGATAATGTGGAAAAGAGTGAATAATAACAGACCTGAGGAAGACTTTTGAGGAAACCCTCTCAGTGCACCAGGTAGTGCAATACTCAGCCATTGAGAATTTATTTTTTAAACTGCATCTGCTAATCAGTTTGACACCTACTTCACAGCATTTTCAGCTAGAGCTTTTTTCTCCTATCTGCTCAAGTTATGAAAGAAAAGCAAGGTTTAACTAAAATTTATAATACTGAGCTATTCAAAAACTGGTTGCATAGTTTTAGATAAAGTTGCAATATGGTATCCTTTACTCTTTCTGAATCTGTGCTGCATAGGACTAATCACCACCTTTCAGGGTCTGTGAATGGATTCATACAACTATTTGCTCCAAGATTTTTCCAGGAGTTGAAACTGTCTCTAAAACAGTAGAGTCTACAACTATTCCCTAGAAAAACCCAGCAAAAAACAACGAACAACCACCGACTGCCCTCCCCAACACAATCCTGCTTTCCCCCCAACCCAAGAAACCCCCGGACAAAACCCAGTATTCAAACAATAAAAAAGGAAAATCCCCACACTATTTGTTTGCTGCTTTCCAGTCTTTTGGGTCTCGCTCATTTTCTGCTTTTCTTGGGTCTCACTTTCTACGAGATTATCTTGTTAAATGAGCACATCATCCTGTGATGTGTATCCAATGAAGTAGGGTGGATTAAATTCAAGGAAATGATAGAAATTATCACATGATTAGTGATTTTAGAAGTTGTTTCGGTGTCATTTGTGTGTTTACCAAGGTATAGAGTAAAGCCGAAAGTAGAAATATTTAATTTAGCAAGGAAATTATTTCAAAACCTCCATGTAACAACAGATCTGTTAAAACAGGTTGCTGCTTAGCAAGAAGTGTTAGCTTTCTTCTTGGAGAAATGAGGAAGACATTCAGTGATGTACTTTAAGTCATTTTCCATTATTCCTCAGATTTTAAAAAAATACCCACAGCATTCCTGTCATGATAAGAAACACTATTATAAGAAACACTGTTATCTAAGGATTTCTCTCCCTGGTCTGAATTAAGCAGTCAGATCTAAAGTAATCATATAGGCTGCAGGAGAGTTCGCTAGGGACACCTTTTGACATAACCTCTCATTTTCAGATTGCTCTTTGTTGGTGGCGTAACTGTTAAGTGAGGCAGAGGAGAAGTAACAATCACCCTGTAACAGAACAATATATAAAACAAAATAAGCACAGTCATGACAACATGGCCAGAAATCTCTGAACAAAGCAAAGAGCAAATACATATGGAGAATAATTAAAAACAGACACATGATTCATTCAGATGTTCGAACACAAAACCCCTAATGAACAAGTTGGAGAGTTTTGGCTGCTTTTGCTTTTTCCCTTTCCCTCCCCTTTCTCACTCTTCCCCTCACACATTTCCCCTTCTGGGCCTACTGTATTTGCTCATTTAAAAAGCGGGGGAAACGAAATAAAAGAAAGCATTCAAGAGAAGCGTTAATCTGAAACGTGTAGACTCTTCTCTTCCCAGCCCTCGCCCCCACCCTCTGCAGCCTGGCTTGCCTTTGACAGACCTACGTGCTCAGAGCTGAGGGAATGAGTAATGGCTGTTTCACAGTACAGTTTCCATACCTCATAGCAATGGAATACAGAACAGTTAATCTGCCAAATACACAAGCCCATTTCTTAGAGTATGAATTACTGTCATCTGCGTCTGCCCTTGCAGACACTGTAATTGCATGCATGCATATTTGCTTCCTGGTTTAATCAGGGGCTTGCATGATTTTGAGTATTTTGCTAATACCTTAGAAGATGAGCACAGAAGAATGACTAAAAGTCTGAAATTTCACCTGTGAGAATTTTTTATTTATTTATTTTAATAAATAAATCCTGTGAATCACAATAATTTGTAGGAGATAAACACTCCAATGGTATAGTCTTCATTTTATGTATATTTTTTCAAACCCTGGGTGACTTGATATGTTAAATAGCAGTGTTTGTCTTAGGAGAGAAATGTGCCTAATATGACAAGGGGACACAGTGACTGTTTATAATTTTAGTATTTCATTATGACATTTTTCTAGTTGAGAAATGTAATCAATGATCTATTTCTTTTTAAAATATTAAAACTGGATGGATGCAGATATGCACTCATTAGGATTGTGGTAGGTTTATTGCAAACAAAAATGCCATGAGGTCATCTGTGTTAACCCACCATGTATCACATACAATTTTATTTCTCCAGTTGCCTTGCTATTTTTAGACCAGGACGTAAAATTTACCATGACCTATTTTATAAATTGAGAGTTTATTTGTGTAACAAAAATGGAATAACTGGAGGCTTACTATAAGTGCTGAAGATAATTGGAATGGCATGATAAAGTGATGTTTCATATCTCCCAGAAGGAATCTGTCCTGCCTTGTGTCAGTGTTGCTTCTCATATGCTTAAGCTCACCAGCATCCCTAAATACTCCAATGCATGGGAGCTTAATGAACTGGAGGTTTCTGCTCTGGTGTTCTGACAAATAAAACTTATATTCATATAAGTATGAATATAAACTTATAAATATAAACTTATAAGTATGCATAAAACTTATACTCGTATATAGTAGATATACCTTGGTATGTGTGTTAGATAAAATACTTTCAAAACTTCAAATTTTACGAAGTATTCTCTGGTCATATTATAGGAAGAGTGAAGTTTATTTGTGATTATATGAAATTATGCATTTTTACTTTATATTTTTTAATTCATATTCTTATACTTAAGATGGCACAATTTGGTTGTGACTAGCAATGTGAAGCAAGTCCACGTAAAATAATAAGCTGGTTGGAAAGAGCTAAGCTGCATAGAAAGCTATTTAGTTAATAAATTTTATTTATTAGGAATAAGCTCGAATTACAATAACTGTGCTGTGTAATTTATGATTCTCAGAATTGCCATTTTGAAAGGGGAAAAAAATCCAGAGAAGTAGGTCTGTGCCTGATCACAGACTGTAAACTGTTCACACTAGGAGGGCGTGCACAGTGTGCTTCAAGGGGAAATGGATCTTGTAGAAAGTAAATAATTCGTAAAACAGACTTATTTAATTTTGAAACTCTAGACTTGTGTACCTAATAAATCAGCCCTATTTTTGATGCCAGAGTAGCAATAGGTGTGCTGGGTTTTTTTGTGCATTAATTTTGTTTGTTTGCATTTTTTTTTTCCTTTTTGATCCCCTCCGAAGCATTATGTAATGATTGGCATAATAGGTATCAAGTTATTAAAAGTGTAGCAATATGGAATATTTTAATTCATCAGGTTTTCTGACAGTGAGCCGTTTGTGAAAGCTGGGCATGTGCTGAGTGTGGGGCAGGAGCTCAGCAAGTTTTATCTGTGGCTCTGCTGATCCATCTCACCCCTGCAGCAGCCACAACTATCTGATCCTTCTGTTCCTGGCTCTCCTGAACAGAGTGCACAAACTTTGCTGAGTTGCACCACTTTTGGTTAGCAAGCCAGCTGATAAAACCAAATCTCCAGAGACAGAAGGACAAAGTCTTCAACAGTGTCACTGAGTCCCCATTTTGAAACAGTTGAAAGGAAAAAAGCAATCTTGCAGTGCTGTGTCTTTTGATAAGATACATTAAACAACGTGAGGCTAGTTGTTTGAAATTTGCGAATATTTGGAGGATTTTTAGACTGTTTTCTGGGAGTTTTTTTAAACTTCAGTAGTTTTTTACTTTTCCTCCTGTGGTTTTTATAAGTAAAGGTTGAGATAATATTTTTGCTGTTTAAATTAAAAAGTAATGTTACTATGGAACCGCATGAGACCAAGCATCCAGTCTTAAGAAAAAATACCTAAAGGAGACATCTAAACACCTTGATGGCAGGCATACATCAAAATGAAGTGAAAGGAATTGCCACTAAAAAAACATGAGGTTGTTCCCTCACGAATGAAGTGTAAATTCACACCCTAGCTTAGCAAATAAAAGCTTGTTTGATCTCCAGGCTCATAAGCTATGATGCTCTGTAAATCTGGCCACTTTAAGAAGTTACCAGAAACTATATGTGGGGTGGGAATGCTGCTATATATATATATATATATATATATATATATATATATAAAATAACTACATAGTTGTCTCCTTGAATTTACAGATGATGTGTTCACGGGTGTTTAGGTATCATAACAAAGCAATTTTCCTGGCACCTGTTGTGTTGGCCAGCAGGCATTATTATGTCTTGGCAAATGTGCAAGTGTTTTGCAAAATCTCATTTTAGCTTGGAGGTATGAGATTCTCCTGTCTGTATATTTTTTAATGCTTTTTACGTCTGCTGAAGTGAAATAGGAAAAGATCCAATGAGTTGTGCCCAGCAAGTCATCCTAGCTGGAGCATGCCAGCCCTGGCCAGTGTGTCACTGTGGTGAGGACTCAGAGACATCCCCATCCCAAAGCCTGCAGAATGCAGCTGCGCCTCAGCAAACATTCCTGACCGCTGCTAAACAGCGCTCTGTCTCAAGCAAGACCTCTAAAAGTTGTTTATTGAGTTTAAAGCCAGGTCCTCTACAGAGGAAACTCCTTCCTAATTAGTTCCCCAGACGCTTTCTTAAATGGCTTCTTTGCAGTTAAGGAAAAAATTTCCTGGGTCATTATCTTTTCATAAATGAACTCGTGGCCTAGCAAATATTTTCTGTAAGGAGACCCAAGACGCTTAAGTATTCTGTGACATATCTAATCTGTGATTATTCTTAATTTACTGCTTCCAAAATCTGCAGGCCCATATCGCTGACAAATAATTGGTTTAACTTTGTTTCCTTCCAGAAAAATAAAAAAAGTAAAATTTCTGTTTGTACACAATGATTAATGTTTTGATTCATTGATCTGTATAAAACTTTGCCAATAGCTTGGCATGCACTTGAAGTGCATTTTGGGACTGGGTAATGCTAGTAGGCTCTTAGTGGTCTCAGCAGACTTGGAAATATCTATTTCATATCACAAAAAATGAACAGAAGAGAATATTTTTTTATCTGAACAATGGCTCATAATCAGCTTTGTTGAAAGCTTCCTTACAATGCCTTGGCTTTTTCAAATGTCTTGAAGAATTACTTTGCTTAAGCTTTTTTTTCTGATGCTGTGGTATGGCATCTTATACACCAGAAAATCTGTTTGGCCTCTGGCTGCTTGAAGGCAAGTCATCTCTTCTAAAAGTGATGGTACTCTTTTCAGAAGTTACTTTCTCAAAAGTCTCAAGACCTTCAGCAGCCAACCTGGAGAAACCCAGGGCAGAGGCAGGAGGAGGACAGTGCCCAGGTCCTGAGTTTTGGTAGAGCCCACTGGGTTAGGCTCTCTCAGAGCATACAGCAAACACATGCTGCCTTGATACAGTGAGAGTTTGATAATGAATCCAATTGACAGGCTCTTATTGAACGTGGGTACTCAACAGGAACCATTCTGGATCAGATCTGTGAGTTACAATGCGACTTCACTTCTGTGGTTTGCCAGCAGAGATGTCAGTGCTTGCTCTTCTCCGATTACTGCACACCCCCTGCTTTTGTTTTGAAGAGTAGAATTCGCTTACGCAAGTGAATTAAATAAATGTTCCCTTTCTTGGTAGAGGGTATGCTGTGAAACACTAAGAGACTGTGCCATCACTTTTATTACATCTGTCTTTCTGGGTGTCTGAGGGCTGCCTGTCTGGAGATGGTGTAGGATTGCTTGAACAGGAATAGATGTGCAACACAGGAGAAAAAATCATCACTGCTGGCAATAAAGATGTAGCTCACTCACTGCTCACTCACTCACTCACTCAAAAAACCCGCCCACACCACTTCTGGGAAAGGAACTGCTGGGCATTAATAATACTGCTCCATCTATTTAGGCTATTGTAGCCATATATGTGAGCACTAAAGCTCTAGGTGCTAATCAACAGTGAAGAAAACAATTGTACTCTACAAAGAAATAACTAAAAGGCAACCTTGCCCTATGGACTTCACAGTCTAGGTCTTTGAAAAAGAACAAGATTCACAGTCAATTTAGGTACCATAAGTAATATTAGGATTTTGAATGGAGTTAAATTATGTTTCTTTAAATTAATGAATTCTTCACCAAAAAAAGCCCCCAAAACCAAACCAAACCAGTCTTTCAGCTCTCCTGAGAATAATAATGCATTTGGATAGCACTTAGTGTGTTTTGTCAACCCAGAATGTTTTGAGGAGAGCTAAATTTATAGATGAGAAAAGGAGGAGGCCATGTTAGGGGTGCTAGAAATGATTCTCCTACTTGATGAAATAGTTTTTTTCTGACTGGGTCTTCCCCAGGACCAAAATTGGCTGATGTTTTCTTCCATTAGATGGCAGTGGTGTGATATGTGGTTTCTCTGGACCCCCCAAACTACAAGTTTTAATAAAAAATTACAAACGGTTAAATTTTCTTACTTTGGTTTCCAATTTCAGAGTCTTCAAGCTGTCAATTTTTTATTCACATAGAAGTTTACAACTTATTGTCCAATTTAAAGCAAAAAAGGGCTGGGACTTGCAAATAGAACCAAGTTAAATATTTTCAGAAATTGGGCAGTTATGTAGAATGGACACTCAGTTGTCTTGCTACAAGAAACGTGGGATGAATTTAGTTTTGGTCTAGCTGAAGTAACTATAGTTACTCACTAGTTGCTCCTCTATGGTGGAACCAGAGCTTGTGCTGGTTTTGCCCAACAAGGAGTTTGGGAGGGAGGTGTAGGTATGAGAGCAGAGGGTAGAAACAGTAGGGAATGCTTGAAGAGAGGGATGGGAGTCACTGCAGCAAGTTGTAGCATCACACTTTGGATAGGACATGGGCAGAGGCAAGAAAGAAGGGGCTCAAATGTATAAAACTACAGGCTTTCTTTATTTCATTGCATATAGAATGCATATAGTTCTGTTTTATTCTAAACAAAGGAGAAAAAGAGTTGCCTATTTTTATATGATCTTTCAGGCACTTTCCTTTGCTGCTTGTGATATTAGTTGTGCTGTTGTTTTTTATTAACTTATTAAATATGGAGCAGTAAACACTATTTATTTTTAAATTAATTGAAATGGAGTTGTTGCCCTTCATGGCTTTTTATTAATTGAATATTTTTGCTAAGCTGTCTTCGTTCAGAGCAAAGGTTGCAGTCAGGAGATGGGGGTCAATGGGACCTCCATTTAAATGCATGTTATCTCTATGCTAATTGCCTGCATATTTAACCAACCAAGCATGTCATTCTGCAGAACGTAAAGGTTTTTGTGGTCAGCCTTTAATCACAAAACAGCAAGAAAAAGTCTGAGTGACCTGGTTTGCCTGAGGTATCTTGGTAGCTCTTGTCAGTCACTTCAGCTCACAGTAAATTGTAGGGTAAATTCCACAAAATTGATGGAAGGTATCTTTAAAAAAAGCCCCAAAACTAAGGGGGGAACAAAAAATCTGTGCTCCATAGTTTACTATTAAATTTTTTATTTATTTGTTGCACATTGTTTTTAGTAATTTCCTTTTTAAATAGAAACAGGTTTTATTGCTAGTATAGATAGTTATTAGAGAAGAAAGTAATGAAACAGACATTAAGTATGCTTCGAGTTTTGGAGATACATACATATTTATCAAGTTGGGTGAATTTGAGTTCTTACATCAGAAAGAATTGCATAGCTCTCCCTGCCATGCTCTATTTTCTTGGGTTTTTACTGCAGAATTGGTAAAATTGTTACACTTAAAGGAGGGGGTTGTATGCTGTGCAACAAATTCTTCTGAGGCTGCTGGGATTTAACTTCTGATGTGTTTTCACCAGTGTCTAGCAATGAGATTGAGCTTCTTTTTTTCTGTCAAATTTGCTTGAATGGGGTCAGTCAGTTCAAAAGTTATGGGAAAGGAGGGCCTGACAGGGAAATATATGTAGATATTTCTGCTGGATGTTCTTTGCCTTGCTTACTGCTTCTTTTGTAATAATTCCTGGAATTCAGTTTGCCTTTCTGAGCAAATAGGAAGCTGACACTTTTATAGACGTTTCAAAGGGCATCATAACGTAAAGCCAGAATTTTCTTCCGTGTGCACCACTACATTTATCTCCATTTAATTTCTTCTTCTGGTTTGTTACCCAGTTGCTTACGTTAATAAGGTTCTTCTGCAGCTCTTCACAGATGCTTCTCCTGTTTTGTCTCCTAAATAATCTTGTCACCTCACTGCTTAGCCTCTTCTTGTCATTTAGAAGTGTGTTCTGCAGTATGGGTCCTGGCAAAGTTACTTGTGGAAGTCCACTGATTCTGCTTCCCCCTTGTAAGAAAGACCATGCCCTCTACCCTCTGTTTTTATCTCTTAACCAATTGTTTACCCAAGAACTTTCCCTCTTAAGCTGTGGCTGCTTAGTTTCCTAAGAAGTCTTTTGTGAGGGCCTTGTCAAATGTCTTTTGGAGATCCAAGCAGACTATATTAGCCAGATCACCCTTATCCACAGGCTTGTTGACCTTTTCAAAGTACTCCAATAGGTCTGTGAGACAAACCTACAAAAGCCAAGTTAACTCTTTCAACGTATTTGATTTTGCTCTGTTTCTGTAATTTCTCATGGTATAATATCAAGTTTACAGATCTTTACGTACCTGGATCTTACCTGGGGTGTTTTCAGAACATTGGGACCATGTGTACCACCTCCCAGTCCTCAGGTACAAGGCCAGTTTTAGGGAAAAAAAAAAACCTGCACACCACTTCTTAGTGTGTGTAGTCAGTTATTGCTTCCTGGAGCTCTTTTCAAACTGGGAGGGTGAATACCATCTGTTGTTGCAATTTGTTAGTGTTCACTTTTGTCAATTTGTCCTATAACCTTCTCTGTGGTCATTTAAAATTAAGAGTTGCATCTGTTCTGGGCTTCCTAAGCAGCTGCTCTCTGAAATAGCACCTAAAAATGTGATCTTTGCATTGCATCCCATTTTGCCCAATCTGTGTAGGGATGATAAAAGTTCTCTATGAGCACTCTAGTCACTGCTTTTCTGCATAGTTCTGCATTTCAGCTCTTGCAGGTTATGTGTTACTCTCTGCCATACTTTGTCTGATCATTTCTACCCCGCCAGCAAAGCCTGCTCTGTGTTTGCCGTGCATGTTAGATCTCGGTGTTAAGATGATCTGCTCATTGCCTTGCTTTCACAGTTTTTCTGTGACTGTTTTCTGACTGTAGTATGTATTTACGTTCACCCATCTAATTTCTTAAGGCTTAAAACACTTAGGGAGCCACTGATGTTTTAGTTGTTTTGCCAGCACTGCGTTTGAGTGACTCCATGGTTACTTTGCATTATAGTATGCCCACTTAGTTTCTCTGGCCTGGTGTTTTATTTGCAAGAGGGATAGATCTAGAGATCACTTTCTGATTTTCTCAAAGGTTACCAATTCCCCCATCTGCTTGGAGGGAGCGGTTGTCATCACTCCAACCTGTTTCTTCCTTCTAGTTAGCTCCAAGTTCTAGACGGACACTTTCAGTGCAAGAAGATGCAACCTCAGCAGCTCTCAGTGGGAAAGATCCAGCACTGGATTACATCCTGCTTTACCACCTGAGTCCTGCCTTGAACTGGCAGCTGCCCTAAGAGACCTGGACCTGCTGCCCCTGTGTGCAGCTCTCCCATGGGCAAAACATGGAAATAATAGTTGGCATATTAAATTGGTTAATTCCCACTTTAATTTCTTCTCCCAAACTATTTGATAGGGTTGTTCCTACCACTTCTTTCTATCCAGGTGAGCTATTTGAGCTCCCCCTTCTCTTGCTGCCCTAAAGACAAAAGCTAGAGTTTGCTCCTTCTTTCATGCAGTCAAACTCATGCTCCTATGGTCTCAGTTTAGTTCTTGGAGATGCTGAGGCTCTTCTTACTCGAAAGTGTATAGAGAAGGATTGGTGAGGAATGGAAGACACAGCATTTAAAAGAACATTCACAAAACCAGGGCAAAATAGAAGTGTCTGTGAAGAAATCTGTGTCTTGTATTAGGCAAGGTAAAAAAACATGTGCACAATACTGGCAGCAAGGCTAAGTGAGAGTAAACAGGTCGTGATTAAATATGGGTGAGAGTTTCTGACCACCGGGGCAGCCAAGTTTTGGTAGGGAGGCTGGAGCAACTTGGTTTTTATGACAGCAGGAGTTGTGGCACTAGCCTGCTTGAGAGTGGGGTCAGGATTCTTGCCCCAGTGCATGCACTTATTTCAAAGAGTTCCTCCACTCTTCTGAGTCTTGAGCCAGGCAAATATTGTAACATGTTTTTTCATACAACTGCTTGAATAGTCTCAGTAGCTGCACCCCAGAAGGAGCTCTGGGGAGGCAGCTGGGATGCATGTTCCCTTTAGGGAAGCCCTCCTTGGGGCTGTTGTGGCTGGATGCTGGCTCAGGGCTCTTGGAACTGTGACACTCCACCACACTATCTACAGCCCTTCTGAGCAAATCTTTACCTGCAAGACAGCTTCTAGGGCAGCCTATTGAAGAAAAAGCCTGGCTCTTGAGTTAAAATAGAGGGCAACTGTGCCACTCATCCTGAGCCAGCCCGACTGGCTGTACTGGGGTGCCTGAGAGTGCGTGGGGGAAGCTGTGATGGTTGTCTGAAATGCTTGGGAGCAGGAGCTGGAGGAGTGAAGTGTGGCTCTGTTACAGTTCATCTCCTTGCAAATTACCTGTGTGTTTGCCAGTGTGAGGCCTAGGAAATGTCTGCAGGTTTGCACATTAAAGAATTTAAAAAACCAACTCCAAGTGGATTTTGTCAAATTAACCTTCAAAATCCCGGCAAGGTGAGCTTTTCAGTTTGGAAGTGAGGATAAGGCAGAGGACTGGCTATGAAATGTTCTTCTATTATTTTAAATGGAAGTTCTGACTGTCACTGAGTCATTTCATATTAATAAGGCTTGTAAGAAAATAGGATTTTCAAATTACACTTTTAAAACTCCTTGTTCCCACTGTGTTTTAGGGAAGAGTAGAAGCACATGTTACCCATAGGACTAAGTGAAACCAGAAATTTTGTTTTAATTTGGGCAGTCTTTACTGACACTCAGCTCCTGTGTTTGGCATTCCTGAAAGGGAGAAGAAGAGTGGAATGTAAAAGGGGAAAAAATTTCCAGTCAACATTTGGTTTGAATTTACATACAGCTTTAGAAAAGAATGGGAAAAAGCAAAAAGGTACCATTACAATTACAGTGTAGGTCCACTTTATCCTCAGAAAAATCTGTTCTGTAAATCTCCCCTATGCCTTTCTTTCTATATGCTTCATGACTATCTCTGCACTGTTATTTTATCCTGGTAAACAATGTTTTAAATAGAGGGAACTTTACAATACAGAAATGTTTAGATTGGCACATAGAAGATTGTGCTTCATTATTTATTTTATTTTTAAATTTATTTAATAACACCCCCCATCCCTCCAGATCCCACATTCCTTCAGAAAACAGAAATAAGATCTAATATTATAGGTTATCTCCTCTCTGGTACAGATCCACAGATTGAAGATCTTGTCTGTGCTGTTCAAGACATTGTAAGAAAATATCTGAATTAACCTAAAGAAGGCCTGTAGTTCTAAGGCCTCAGTTACCCTTTGCAGAGCAGTGCTATCAAGGAGCTTGTGATATACATGGAGATATATGTAAATATGAATGTATCTGTGTTTATGAGGACTTAATGTCTCAGTCTATCTCATATAACACTTTGAATCATAATGCAGGAAGAAACAATTCTGAGCAGTTAAGTATAAGTTAAACAAGGCCCAATTAATAAATAAGTAAAACTGTAATTTTGATCTGGTGGTGAACTTTCCTAGAAAGAGTACTTTAATTATCAAGATCAGCACTGACATTTGAAGTTGACAGTAGGGTTCAACTCATTAATGTTTCCATTTTGCATGTGTCATTTACTCTGCTCTCTGAATTTTCTGAACATAAGATGGGGCCACCTCAGGATGTGTATACTTAATATTAGATGCATGCTGATGCACAGTACTGAAGAAGGCTTTGAGTTTCACTAAAATCAATCTTCTTGATGAAACCTGTGTCAACTCCTAGGCATCCTGGTGCTTCAAAGTTCATTTCAGGACAAAGGATGCATAAGCTTACTATTACAGAACCCACAAATGCTGCCATTTATCCCGAGCCCTGCACCTCAGTATTTTGTTTTGTAGGACTCCTAGAAATACCACAGGCCTGAGGATATATTTGAAAAGCTTCCTCTTCCTTTCATGATGATGTAAAGGTAGTGTTCACGGGTCTGGCGTGCTTGGAATGAATTTGATCATTACAGTTAGATTGTATGTCAAAAATGTTATCTCCATTATTTCAGTGAAACCCTGACTACGTGCTTAAGATGGTGGCAGCCTCAAGGAGTATGCATCCCACTCACTTGGAGAGGACATTATACTCCTGGTATTTATGTTGGCTGTCCTGCATGCTTGTTTTAAACATATCCTGTTTGGATCTTTTGGATCACTTTTCAGAGTCGGGGCTGAATCTTCAAATGTTTGTCAGCTACTCTCAAAAGCGAAATACCGAGGTTTACAATGTCTCGAAGTCTATGATACTTTTGGGAAATACATTGCTGCACTTGATAAGTGCTTGCTTGTTCTGCTTGCACTACTACTTTTGAAGCTGCACGTGCATCAATCCCTGTGATTAAAATGCATTTAGTGGATTATTTTGATGCACAGTTCTGTAAACTCATCCGTGTGCATGAGTGTGAACATCTCCTTTAAATATTAAATGGCGACTGCTAGAGTAAAAACTTCTGGAAAGCTCAGAGTTAATGTAGAAGGGAAGAGGACATTTTTCTTTGCAAACTTCTGTGAGCAAAGAAGGTATTTTACACCAACTGGCAAAGAGCTTACAGGGCACACTTCCAAACCTTCAGAAAAAGTTTCCCACAAAGACTTTTTTTTTTCTTTTTTTTTAAAGTCATGCTGCAGGAATTAAGTTGGAGATATCACTGACCGAAAGGACATTTTTTCTGAATGAGCCGAGAACCAAAGGAAATGACTCCGGGGTTTGAAATCCTTTTATTTCCTCTGTGGAAGATATCTGTGCAGCTGAAACGAACCATTCTGACTGGCTCCAAGCCAAACTTTATGGGAACTGAGATTAGGAAGTTCTATGGTCAAAATAGCCATTGAACAAATTGCTTCCAGTGTAAAGCCTCAAATTTCCTGATAAAGCTAGTGTTTAACCCTTCTTTTTCACTTGGGTGAACAGCCTGCCTGTTATTAGGCACAAACTGTTTATCCAGTTGTGGTCCCAGCAGTGCTCTCAGAATTGCCTGCAAGGGTTTTGCTATTTTTTTACTTTTATGTGAGTTAGGCAAAGCAAACACCAGGGAAAAAATGTTAGAACAGTTTTGGGTGATGTTTCCCACTTAAGATAGCAGGGAAAGTGCTATAAACAAGACATCAGATTGCCAACTGCAGTGTATGGCATTTTTGTCTTGCAGCCCTTTCTGAAGGGATGCTTTATTTTGTTTTATGATGGTGTTAGCTGGCTTGCTTGGCCTTCATGAACTAAATGAAGAGGCAGGAGCAATAGCAGCTGTTCCTCTGAACTGCACAATTGACTCCAGAAAGTGCTCAAAAGCAGAGTGATGTGACTGGAGCACCAAGCCTCGCCTCTGAATGGTGTGGCATGGGCTCACTAATCTCCAAACAAAATTACCTGATTTAGAACAGCAAAATGATACAATTTGGGTTATGGATTTCTTTTGCTGTTGCCATCACACTGGAAGGCCTGGAAGGGTGGCAGAGAGAGCTGATGCTGGAACTGGGAGCAAAGACCAGCTGTGCTGATGTGTCCTTACCCTGCTGTGCTTGGAGCCACATTGGGCCAGGCACTCCTGCCACACCCACTTGTGCACATGCCCATCTCTTTTCCACGTGGGCAGTGCTTCCAAAGCAGAGCCTGTGCCACTTGTGTGCAGGCTGTGTTTTGGGCAGCTCTTGAAGAGGATCCTGTTGGTAACTGTGCTGTAGCCATGGAGCTGAGGCAGGACGTGGTGGCATCCACTTGCTCCGTCTGTGCTTTGTTCCCCAAAGCTCGCCTGCCTTTGTGCATACTTTGTGTTTCGTGCATTAACGCCTTTGAGCAACCTAAATTTAAAAGTCCTAAATCTTAGGCAGGTGTTTCCATCAGTTCACCTGAGAGAATAATTCCCGAAATAATAAAACTCATTATTAGTAAGTTTTTTTTTTCTTTATACTCAGCCTAAATTTTGCTTTTCCTAATTTAATCCCACTACTCTTCATTATCCTTCCTCCCCTACCTCTGGGCACCATACTAATTAATTCATCTCCCTCTTTGGTTTTTGCTTCTTACCCTTCAATCCTATAGTTCAATGTTAAAATGCACTCCTTTTTTCTTGTATTTACTCAGCTCAACATATAAATTTGAGCTCCAGCACTCTTTCCTTGTAAAACTTTCTGCTGACCTCTATTCAGTGTTATTGTTCATCAGTGAACAAACCCTCTGGTTTGTTTACAAATTGCTGGTATGAAACTGATCAGAACAAGATGCACTACCCCAGGTAAGTGTGTGAGTGACATTGTAAACTGGGATTTTATATATCAGTGCCTTTAAATTATTTTTGTTTTCCTTTCTCTTGGGCTTTTATTGGTTGTAGCTGTTTTTTTTTTTTTTTTCTGGTTTGTTTTGTTTTGTTTTGTTCTGTTTTTAATTTTTTAATTTTTTTTTATTTAAAGGCAGATTGATTGTAGTTTTTATGATCTGATATGGAATCAAACCAGTCTGACACATCTTAGATGTACTTTGGAAGTCCTATTTAATAAGTATTTAGGGCATAGGTGATTTTAATAATTTGATGATTTTTGCCATTTAATATATATGTGGGTATCCTGGCATGAACCTTTCATAAGTCTTAGCTTGCATGTCTCTCCTTTTCCATCAGTGCTATTTCTGGAATGATTTCTTAATTTTTTGAGGCCCCTTCTTTACTGTTCTACCCTTTGCTGGTTAAAAAAGTAATTAGACTCACTGTTCCTTAATGACATTCTATCTTATATTTCTACACAGCTATCACATCTGCCCTCCCTCTTTATTTTTTTTTCCTTGCTATTATCATCTGTTTTCTAGATATTACATGTCAGTTGTAGGTAAACTTTAACAACTCAGTAATTAAGCAAATGCTTAGTCTGTCATTTAGTCATTTGAACCTTGATGAAACCATCATTTCTTCTCTTCCTTCTGTATTAATAAGCAGTCTTGGACCCTACAAATTAATCTTTTGGCCTTAAAAATAGGACTTTACACCCTAAAAATATGTCTTTGGATGCTCCAACTGAGGTATTAAAATGAAGAACATGAGGCTTTGAACTGTGAGGAGATTTTACCCTGAAATGAGGATTTGTCCATACACAGGAGGCTTTCAAGGTGAGGAGCAAAGCTTTGGGCTCTAAAAATTAGGATCTTGGCTGTAACAGAGAGCCTTTGAAGCTCGGAGGGGAGCCTTATAACTCTCAAAAACTACTTGGGAAGAAGGTTGTAGCAAGGTAGAGTCAAGTGTTTCCTCCCAAGTAACAAGCAACAGGATGAGAAGAAACCACTTCAAATTGTGACAAGGGAGGTTCAGATTGAATATTTGGAAAAAAATTCTTCGTTGTAAGAATGTTCGGGTATTGGAACAGGCTGCCCAGGGCAGTGGCTGAGTCACCATCTCTCAAGTTGTTAAAAAAACTGAGTGGATGTGGCGCCTGGGGACATGATCTAGCAGTGAACATTATGGTGCTGGCTTAGTGATGATCTCAGAGAACTTTTTCAACCTTAATGGTTCTATGAAAAAGGGCACTTTGGATAATTTTTACATTTAATAGTCTGCACTCTTGTTTCAAAGGGAGCACAGTACCATCACATATTACCAGTCACCTTAAAAATAAGAAAAAAAGGCCCAACCAACCCCAAGTAGGAGAAGCATTCAAACAAAACCATGCCCCAGCTAATGAGCAAATAAAGGCTGGAGGGACAAATAAAGCATGTCCTTGTCAGTTGGTAAACATGGTACATTCTGCTACAAAAAGAAGAAATGATATGAGCTTTTCCTGAAACAAATAAATCCTTTAATAGTGATTATGTCTGTTAGGATATGTTGACCAACTCCTTCTGCAAAAAGTCCTCTAAATTATCATTTGAAAGTCATCCAGGACCTAGTATTTTGATAGAATGAATAACAGAAAAAGAATCTGATTTTCTGCCATTTGACAAAGAGGAGATCCTTTCTGGACCATGTCTCTGTGATTGTGATTGATTAGGAAGCACTGATGATAGTACTTGGCCTGAGGAAAATTGCTGTAGGCCACTAATAGATGCTAAAAAGAAAAAAGGAAAAGTAATAAGGAGGACTCTGAAAAAATGCTCTGCATTAATGCATTTTAAGTCTTTACCTTAGAGATTATAGAAGAGTCCTAATGGATGTAACAGGAAGATTGAGTAAGCTCAAACTGGAGAACTGTCACAAATAATGGGCTTCTGGTCACTTCAGAGTTAATAGACATGTGAAATGGTTTTGCAGTGTTTCTATTTAAATGGAGCAGCAATAGGAATAAATTATTAATAGTGAGAAATTTTATTCCTTATAAGAGTTTAAAGAATTTAAGGTCTCCTCAAAGGTGGTCTATTAGTCTATTTTGAGATCCTTTCAAGGAAACTGAAGCTACTGGAGGAGAGAGGGTGAGGTTGTCTTTTATCCACAGTCTCAGGGGAAAGTGTTGGCAAAGCTAGGATTAAACCTTCTGAGTTTTCTTTGCTGTCTCATGTGCATCTCATAAAACTCTTTACAACTGTCTCCAGGAGGTAAAGAATTCATAAAACCCATATAAGCCAGAAAAGGTCTGCATTAATTGGTGTAGTTAGGAAAACTAAAACAGGGAGTCCTGGCAAGTAAAATAAAATTATTGAATGATAAAAATGAAGTCTGCATTTTAAAATGCTGTGTAGTAAACTTGAGTTTCAAAAAGGAGATTCTCCCTTTTTCGTGTTGCACAGTTCTAGGGAAACATAATGATTTCTGGCCATGCATGCTACTAGAAGTGCTGTGAAAATTCCAAATGTATCTACTAAAAACAGGTAGTAATACACCTCCTGCAAATTATAGCTACAGTGACTCATGAAAATAAAAATGTAGCAGTAGTGATGGATAAGCAGTTGCAGATATGTTCCCATGCATATGCTCTTGAATTGATAATGAGTTTATTGTGGCTATACATCCTTGTGGTCCTTCTCCATTACTATTTGAATGCAGTGAGCTTCACACTTGTAATTGTTTATGGAAAGTACTATTTACATTAGTGTGACACACATTGTAGTCTTGGAGGTAGGACAGTATTCCATCAGCATTTCCCATCAGAAAGCAGGAGTGTGTCAAGGTACTTTGCTCAGCACATTTTTTTTTTTAGAGATAATCAAGAGAACTGCTGAATGTAGTGCTGCACAATGAAAGGCTTTTGATAACTAAATAAAAATCAGACACCTGTATTTCCTTTTAAATGATTGACTGGAATGTCAATGTTGTTTCTGGAAAAGCTTAAATGCGTATGTGATGTAAGGACAGGCATAAAATTTCATATTTAAGTAAGCTGCTTTCTTGTGTAATTGTATCTTTGAATTCTGAAGTAGTGTTGCCCTAGCAAATTGCTATACATTCTTTGCTAATATTATAAATATGTTTTTTATAGCTCAAATCATTCTAAAAAGACGCGTTGTTTTAAACTGGACATTTCTGGAGGGCTGGCTGAGCTTGACAAAATTTGTACTAAAATATCTGGTGAAATATTGGTGCTGATTCTTTTAAAGACATGGCAGTACATTTTTCTGACTTGTAAACACTTTTGAAAAACATTGAGTTTTCATTTGAACATTTGTTAGTAAAACAGTAGTTCTTTAAAATGTTGATTTCATGGGTAGTTTAAATTCCTACATATGACTATTTTACACATGGAAAATACAGTAGGTATATAACTGTTTTGAATAAACATATGGGAAGTGTAAGCTCTCTGGATCTGTGAATATCTTCTTATTACACCTGTGTTTCAAAAGTGCAGGATTTGCAGTAATTCTTACCAGTCCATCTTTAGTTTCTTGCCCTTTTTTTTTTTTTTTTTTGTAACTCTCGATCTGTTTTTCTAATCTATTGTTGCAAGCAAAGTTAACACTCACTGTCCCCACATTTATGGCTTCTAAATTGCTGTTCCTTAACTGATAACTCTTTTAAAGAAAAGAACCACCCAGGCAGAGGTAATGCCAGTGGAAATCAAGAGTCATTCTTCCAATGTCATTAGTTAGTACATTGCCATGAAACTTCTTTGGTAGTAGAAAGCCCTCAGTGCTCAGAGGTGTAAGATCCTGCAGAGGGATTGAGGCAGAGCTGGTGCTGCCACCTTTCAAACCAAAGGATTAGAAGTGACAGCCAGCTCTTCTCTTGACTGACTTAAACAATCGCTATCAAAATGATTATAGTCGTGCTGCATTCAGTCATTTTGTGCTCTATATGCTAATGCCAGTGATGGGATAGAGGAGAGGGCATTTTATATGCACTGGGCTATGTAGTTGGCAGTCTGCTAGTCACTTGTCTCCCGTGCTGTTATTTCCAGTAATATTCTTCATCTTGAAGCTTGTTCCAAATGTCTGAAGTTCTGGAAAGAGGGGATGAAATTCTCCTTAAGGCACACGCCACGTATATTTTTTGAATGATAGGTTGCTTAACTTCTCTCTGCTTCAGTGTTTCCCCATATGGTATAAATGAGGATTATCTGTCTATCTTGAATTCTTCCATAGCTTGTATCACTGAAGTATCTGGGTGCCTCCCAGTCTTGGATGCATTTGATCTCCCAGCACTCCAGGACGTGGGAGATGTACTGTTAATACTCTTATACAGAGTTTTAAAGAAAGTGTGTGGTAGAGCAGATTTTGCAGGTCAGTGGTTGTTATGAGACATTTTTCCCTCTAGCCATATATAATACCCAGAGAACGTGGAGGATCCTGAGAGTAACATTTACTTTTTTTGTTATCCTCCTGGGTGAAGGTGTCATTTGGTTAGTTGAATTAGCCAAATAACTATTGCCTCTCTTAGCCAAAATAGGCCCTGCTTACATTATAACCAGAACAGTCTTTCAGGAAATATGCTGTGACACTGATTGCACCATTGGTATTTCTCAGTAAAATTTAGGTATTCTTAATCGGATTAGAGCCAAAACTGCTGTTCACAGAATCACAGAATGGGTCAGGCTGGGAGGGACCACAGTGGGGTCCAATCTCCCTGCTCGAGCAGGGCCACCCTAGAGCACATGGCACAGGATTGTGTCCAGAGGGCTCTTGAATATCTTCCATGAGAGAGAATACACAGCCCCTCGGGACAGTCTGTTCTTTACTTGCACGGTAGAGAAGTTCTTTCTCATGTTCAGGTGGAACTTCCTGTGCATCAGATTCTGCTCATTGTCTCTTGTCCTATTGCTTGGTACCAATGAGGAGAGCCTGGCTCCATCCTCTGGGCACATACCCTTTAGATATTTATATACGTTGGTGAGGTTCTCTCTGAGTCATCAGTTCTCAAAACTGAACAGACCCAGCTCCTTCAGACCATTTTCATAAGACAAATGTTGCAAGTAGCTCTAGTAATGTAGCCACTGTATTTCCTGGGCTAAAGTAGACCAAGACCAGAGTATGAACATAACCTTTCTTTCTATCTGGGAAATAGTGCCCAGTGTAAGGATGGGAACATGCCTAGGCTTTTGGTAAAATTTAAAACATACTCGGTCTTGTGTTCAACATGAATTTAATAATAATATATACCACTAATAGAATAAAGTAAGTATCTTGAATTTCTTATGCAATACTGACATGTTCTGCTGCACCAGAGGGTGTTACAAACTTACAGGAAAGATTGCTGTCTTTGTGGTTGAAGCTGATGCCTCTCTTTCCCAAACAAATTATCTCGGGTATGTTTACATGGGAATGAGCTTGCCCTGATTCCCATAGCAAGCTGTGAAGCAGCTGGGGGGAAGAAGCCCCTAGGAAAGCAAGGACCGTCCTGAGAACTGTTGGAGATGCTCCCAGTTTTGTGGGGAAACAGGATCCAACTGGAGCTCAGCCTTGCAGCCCTATTTTTTTCCTTTAATCAGCGGATTACCAGGGTAAACACATTTGTTTCAGGGACATTGCAAGACAGGACAAAGTTCCAGTGCTAGTTTTGATCAAATGGCTTCCCAAATGCTATGTACAAAACTGTCACTGAGAAGCAAAGATCTTAATTCAGTATCACCAATGCCTTTTATTTCCTTAAATCGTGGAAATATTTCAGAACAACAGCCCTCTGCATTTGTTCCTGTTCTCTCCAGCTCTCTCCTCTGGCAGCTGTCTCATCAGGCAACAGGTACTACCACTTGCTCTTTTTAGGACATGTGTGCTTTTTGAAGATATCTGTACTTTCTTTCCATGGTTCATATTTACCCACAAAATTGAAACTGAACACATTATTTGGATGCTTAGGGTATGCTTACATTTGCAGGGGCTATTTGCTTTGTGTTAGTGCAGAACATTCTGGTATATGTGTTTGTATAAACATACTTCTTTTGGGTTTTTTTTTAAAGCCTAGAGGAGATTTGGAATTGCCCAGTATATAGTACCTGAGGCTTATGTGTATTCCTGTTGCATTGCCCAAAGCACATCCAAAAAAAAGTTCAGGGATTGCTATTTTTGTCCTTGCTCAGGGTGACACACACACACGTCTGCGGCTCCTGTGGTGTCTGTGCCGGGTGATCCCAGGGCATGGAAGGATGAGCTTTTTCAAGGCCCCAGTTTAGTCCAGAGGCTTTTCAGTATGTGAGCTGTGAGCTGGTGCTCAGCCCTCATTTCCTCCCTCCTGCTAGAGCCAAGGACAAACTCCTATCTCTCAATACATTAAACCTGTCAATGTTTGACGTGAGCAACCAAAAGATTGATGAATGGAATGTGAAGCAGCTGGTTTTGAGGGTGTGTTATTTTGTTATTGATAGGCCAACACTTTTTTAACAATGAAACCTGTTTCAAAGGTGTCTGATCCGTGGTTATTTAAGGTGTTTTAAAAAAGAAAAACAAGTTCTGTCATGAACACCCATAGTGACTTGTCCTGCAAGTGACTAGTTCTGTGCAAACCCATAAATTCCCATCATTAATTACTTCTGATGGAGATATTAGAAGGAGATTTGATAGATGCATTTCCAGTAGCATTATAAAAGCATTTTTCGGCAGCACTAGAGCATTTGAAGGTCAGGTATGCAGTGTTCTGCTCTGAACAGCACACTCGTCAGTATTTACCTGGGATTATAGCCAGAGTTCTGGGCATGGAAGGATCATTCTTAGATACCATAGAGTCTCTGTGTTGGTCTGGATCCTACTCCCTACTCTGCAGAAATAAATACTCAGACACTTCCTAGGTATGTGCAACTGGTTCCCCTCTTTCTAACACCTACTCTAGTGAAATTCACAGCCTAGGGTTTGGGTTTTTTTGTTTGGTTGGGGTTTTTTTTGGTTTTATTTTTTGTTTGTTTGTTTTTGGTTTTTTTTCGTACCTGAAATGATGTTTTCAGCCATCTGCCTTTGTATAAGCCTTATATTTTCTAATCGTTTTATGTTCTGTTTTTATCTGAAACAGTGCAAAGGGCTGAAATTGTGGGACTGCTGATGAACATATCAGAGGAGGCTGTTCTTGACTATCAAGTCTCTTTAAATATCTTCTCTTACAAGCAGCAATAATTAATAATTAGGAAGGGGAAAATCTATTTTCTAATTATTTATTTGGCAGGAAGCTTTTTCTAGGAAGATAAGTAAATACCAAAGGAACAGTGGGTTGAAAAATATTGTGCAAAGTTTATGTAAACAAATTATGTTAAGATAAACAAAAAAATCCAGAATGTGGGCTTTTGGATCTTGATTAATGTGCTTTTCCGGTGTTTTGCTGGACAGGATCACTCAGTTACACCATGCTGAGTATAAAACCCTTCTAAGGCTTTGTACATCTGTTTCTGGGACTCTCTCACCCAAGATATGTTTTTATTTTAAAATCCTGATGTGTATCAGTAAGTGCAATGGGCAAAGAGGTCTTGATGTAACCTTGAGGTCACTGGAAATGTACCAGAGAAGACTTTGGTCCCAGCATCTCTTCTCTTGCACGTGGCCACCCAAGTGCAGTAGCAGTGTATTCATAAGCATGGATCTTTGTTTTCATCTATTTTTTAGGGTGAGCTTAACACTTGTTGAACTCATATATCTATGGTGTGACAGACAGGCCAAAAGCTCTGTGTTCAAAGGTTGTGTAGGAAATTAAGAAGGATCACATCCTGGTTCATAGCATAGGGAAAACCAATTCCTGCTTTCTTTAACATTTAAAGAGAAAGGGAGCTGTTTTTTTAAAGCTTTAGGACTATTATTTGAAACTTACACATTGTTGTGGCCCTTAGAATCACCACACATGGAGTTCATATGGAAGGATTTCTGTATAATTTTGTTTTAATCCACAGATTTATATTTTGTCTCTAGATTCTAGAGTGCAACAAGAACCCACATTGTGTCAAAAATAAACAGTATTAAACCTCAGGGAAGGAAGAGATTCCAGTGACTAAATCAGGATGCTGTAATTACATGTGGCAAATATATATGTTTAGTAGGTTTTTGGTTTTGGGATCCAAAATCTGGAGGCAAGGATAACACAGTGGTTATTTATCAGTGCTAGCCCCAAATACTGTATTAGACTTACATCCCATTTTAAAGTAACTTGTGGATTTGCATTTTCAGCATGTTTTGAGTGTTTGTTTCAGTTCTTTAACAGTGCAGTGTTTCAGCTATCCTGAAATAACACATGGATAACAGCTGTAGGAAATCATGCAAAAATTTTATTAAGCACTAGACTCTGAAATTGCCTTTTTCCACTACAAATGCACTGACATCTGGGTCATATCTTCTGCTTAATTCCAACGTGTCTGACAGTGTAACACACGAACAAATAAGGAAAACAACACAGAATGCACAAAAGAAGGAAATAGCAAATCAATGTTCCTTGTGTTTCTGATAGTGTACTCCAGAACATCTTTCAGATTTTCCCAATAAATCAATCTGAAGTTCTGAATTCTAGAGGGGATAACTATGGAAAATCACTATGACAGAGCTGGCTACTGCTATAACGGAGTTTTGAGGTACTACCAGTCAAGATTGCAGAATGTTACGTCCAGAAGGTAGAAGCAGGTGTCCTCCACAGGTCTTGTTACTGAGCAGTGAAAATAAAAAAAGGGATCAGAAACCATTGTCAAGTTTTCTGCAAGCTTTTACAGTGAGAGATGGTTGTGATTTCAAACAGACTGTAACAGACAGCAGCAGAAGTGCCAGCTGTGTAGTAATTGACTGTCTGGATAGCCTAAAATGTATATCTATGCAATTTTTTTTCTTTGTAAAACTGAGATTTGTATATCCACATAAGCTTTTGAACACTAGTCTGTCTTTTAATACACAGTGGTTAACATGAAAAAAATGTTGGTATCCTTAGAAGTGGAAAAGATACTGCAATGAAATATGTATTCTTTCTTCAGCTGGTAGTTTAATACATATAACTTTTCATTAGTTACAAAACATATTTATTACAGGCTTCAAATTATCAATGACTGCTCAGTAGTAGAAACCTGTTGTGAGACATATTCCTTGTAATATTAGCATAAATTCTGCAGTTCCAAGTGAGATTAATATGAGGCTAGATAAAAATAATACTTATAGAAGATAGGGCTGGGAAGAATTTATCTAGTCCAGACACCTGATCTTAAACAGGCTGATTTGTTTTCTACAGTTATTCCTACATCCTGTCCCCAGAAAGTTCCATAATACAGTGCATACTATGCTTACCCACAGGGTTTGTGGGGGGGGGACTGACACCCAATCTATTTTCATTGCTGTGTTTTAGGCTACTGTTCCTTGTCCAATGAACAAGGAAAAATAGTTTTACCTTTATACATTGCAGCAACTGTTAATTTGCTGGATTACTGTCATCCTATCTCTGCTCTGCCTTGTCCAGCAACTGGACCCTGAGTTTTTTCAGTCTTTCCTCTTAGCTCTATGATATCTAACTTTGCAATTATTTTTTTGTTCTGCTCTGGACTTTACCAGTTGGTCATGAAATGTGGTTTTCAGAAAAGGGCATAAACCTTCAAACTAAACAGTGGATTATTGTAGTTGGTGTTTGCACCACTTTCCTGTTCACTGCTTGCAGTAAAATCTGCCCTTCGATGCTCTGATGGCATTGGACACTTTGCTAGCACAATTAACTCCAGCATACATTTTTCAAAGCTGTTGCCAGGTTCCCCTGCTTAGTTCAAACTATGTCCCTAGTATGACCTAAGCATAGTATTAGATTACTTTTGTTGCAAAATCTCTTCTTGCCACTTTTTTTTTGTTCTTGCTATTTATATGGTGAAGTCGACAAAGGAGAGAGGGAGTGACTGAAGACTCATATGTGCAGGTTACTGTGAAGCAGCAAGTTTTTGCATGCTCCTCAGGGATTGTTCAGGTCCACACACATCTCAGGACATTGGGGTAAAAGCACATTATTTACCAGGAGGATTACTTTCAGCAAAAGAGCAACAAGCTGCTTTGCATTTTTTATGGAGTGAGAACTTGCAAAAGGGTGTAGCAAAACAGATGATGGATAGTAATTAGTTCCTGTATTGCTACTTTGGTTTCATACTGAACTAAGAAGAAAAAATAATTAAATACATTTTAAATATGAAGGCCTTTATAAGCATAACTTAGAACGTAGTGGAAAAGTCTCCTAATTGAAACTAGAAATTGTATTGCTGAATTCAAAATGGTGAATTATTTTTATTCTTTCTATTTATTAGTGATACTTTTTGAGCCAATCGACTTCATAGCACTCAGAAATTTTCTGGCAGCAAGGAAATAGAATCTTTCTATTTTTAAATAATTCAGTTAAAATTTTTAGTCATCCAGTTAAAATTACTTGGAGAGGAATACATAGCCCTGTTCTAAAAAGTCATATTTGAGCTAAATCTCATTTTAAGGATATTTTTTCCTTACGTGCAAAAGAAATTCATAACATTTTTTAAAAAGGGTGAGAGGGGAGAGGAAGAAGAGAAATCCACTTGATTTCCCCAAAGCTGCATACAGTAAAATTGCAGGGATGGCTATAGACAGATCTTCCCACACAAGACACATTTACATGTTCTTTGTATGCACAAAGGCCGTTTCAAGTGAGGAAGGGGATTTGGTTTTGAGCGCTTGATGTGATCTCTAAAAAGCCTTTGTATCTCTGCTCAGAGCCTCACTTTGGAGATTTTTCAGTGAAAAAAAATCTTCTGGTACTTGCAATGCCACCAGGTTCGGCTGCCTGCAAGCTTCTCCTCACAACAGCTAACTCAGAAGTGCTCATGGAACTCATCGGTTCTACTCATACTTAGTATTTCATGGTGTCAGTGCACATATACAGACATTCTGGAAATGCCATTATTTTCTATCCATGTGTGGGTTTAATGGGATTTCTGAATAGTTCAAGAGCTCATTTTTCCAGGATGCTGAGAGAAACATGAACTCGTTCACACAGTGGCTCTGGATTGCTTTACCTGAGCTTTTTGCATTGGTTCATCATCTATTGATGTGCAGTATGAAGCAGTGGACAGTATCTAAGGAGAGAATAAGAATATCCTTTAATAGAATAAAAAGTCAATAAAACACATTTTTAAAATGAGCCTGAAGGCATGAGCTATTTTTCATAAGCTTGGCTCTTTCCTTTTCAGTTCTCTTTTCTCTCCAGTCAGGTTTTGTTATTAAGCACTGTGGCTTTTTAATCAAAGCCCACAGTTACCCAGAGTACATTTTTATGCTGGCTCTGCCCCAAGTGCAGGCTGCCGAGGCTGCACATCGACAGAGAGCCCAGAGAAGCGTTCCTCAACTTGGACCTTTTGTCCCAGCTTACTTCCTGTTGACCGGCGAGTGGCCCTTTGCCTGGCTTCTTGTCAGGTTGTTCACACAGAAGAGAGTTCAGTGTTTCTAAGGGCAGCAAAATCTTGAAGCAGATTAAAACTCATATGTGATGCTCTTGGAGCAGGAATACCAGCTTTTCCCTCTGTGGGTTTGCTAAAGGACAAAGGTCACAGGGACGAGATAGAGCGGTTTGGTATGCTGGGATGTAATTACACTCCTGCTAGGGAAGAACAGCACAAGATATTTACTGGCTGACTGTTCTCCTTAATGGCAGCGTTGAATCTCTGACCATGTGTAAAGCCTCGTGAAAATGTGCTATTAGTTGTCAGAAAACAATTTTAATACAGTTGCTGCAGCTCTGTTGCAATATGTCCAGCCTAAGCATGACCTTCAGGAGCTGGAGGAAAGAACTGTATTTGGACATGTCCTTTAATGCAAAGCCTGGAGTAGGATGTGTTTGTCATATTACCTGTATTATCTCATTGTCTAGCTCCTTTCCTCTGCTACATGCATGTGTCAATATATGCTTATGTGCACACATATATATCTATATCTATATATATATAAAATAACTTTAGTGTTTGTCACAGGAATACATAGATAGCTGCAGCAGTGCAGTGATCAAAAAGGGAGCTCTGAAAAAGTCACTGGTGCCCCAAAGCTTTTCAGCTATCCGAGCTGGACTACAGAAAGTCGCTGCTACTGCCTGTGAGCATTGTAGAATTTGCCTTCCTTTTTAAGTGCTTGTGGCAGGGAGGAAAAATATTGTAGGGAAAACCACTCTGCTCAGGTAATCCTCCTGGCCCACCAGCATTTTACTGCTGTCCTGAGCTACAAGGGATTGCTATAAATAAGAGATTCCTTAACTACCTGGCCTGAAGGATGATTGAAGAGAATAAGATGAAGGCTTACAGAATTAAATAAAGAAAAGAAAGAGGAGGCTGAACATCCAAACCCCACTTTTGGAGAGCAGGCTTGTGTCACAGGCTGCTGAGGGCAGTGGCTGGGCATTGCTGTGAGTCACCTCACTGAACATGACAGGGCAGGGGACACAAATACCTGCTTATACAGGCAGGGATGGAAGAATTAAGCCTGCATTTTCCATGCCAAGAGCTCAGTGTGCTGTATAAAGATCAGTCTAAGTCCAAACCATGTTGAAGAGCTTTTTGTGTATCTGTATGTGGTTTTGAAGATTGAAAGCTTAGCTTTTTCAGTGATTTTTAAGGATACATCCAGGTTAAATTTGGTAGGAAGGAGTTTGCTTGTGTGAGGTTTTAATAGGAAGCTGGCTCAGAGCAATAGAGAAGTAGGTTATGAGTCCTAGTGTGTGTCTCTCTCTCATTCCTCATTTCTGTGTCTGTGCTCCTGAGGGACTCCTTCGTATCAAGAAGCCCATTTGACTTATGACCTAAGACAGATTTCTTTTCCCAGCTCAACAGAGGTGAAAGGCTAGGGCAGTGTCCCACAACCAACCTAGCTTCCACATTGTTTTCCAATCTGAAATATTTCAGTACTTGCAGATAATTTTTGAGTGCCAGCACACTGCTTCCAATGGCTGGAGGATAAGGGAAAATTGTGAGGTTAATTAAACATTAAAAAAAAAAAAAAAAGCTTTAACAAAAACCATAAATAATTACTAATACTAAACATTTTAGAAAATTAAGGGGAAAAAATCTGGTTATATTTCTAATTGTAGAATGCCATTATTTGTTCCTATCATTCATCAATGCAATTTAATTTATTGCTGGCATTTTTCCCTTCTATACATTTCTGGTATTGTTGTACTCTTAATAGCATGCCTTTTAAATTATCATAAAGTAGAAGTAATGCTTTATACTTATGGGAACAAACATTGTTAAATATGGAAAATTAAAATTTCCTAATTTTTTTTCTTTTGCTCTTTTCCTTTTGTTCTGTGTGTTTTTCCAGAAAAACTTTACCCTTGGTAAAATGCTTTTATGTTAATAGCTGAGCTTATTACATGTGGAAAATGATCCCACTCCCATATGTTAGGACTCAAGAACCATCTTTTTTTGGAGCCAGACCACCTATCCATACATTTATGTCTCTGATTTTCATGACATTTTTATGGTTTTGGCATGGTAAGCCAGACAAATTAGCCTCCTTTAATCCATTTTTTCCCTTAGCTTCCAAGGTTTTAGGTGCCTGTAAAGTTATGCAGCTAATGGATCACATATAGTAAAATGGACAAATCTTCCCTAGAAATACACAGAAGTTAAAAAAAGAGAGGGGATTGGATTGTGAAATGGAAGACAAAAGAAGGCAACGTGTGTGTTCACTGGAGAATTTTTGTGTCTTTGGGCAAGACCAGTGGGCACCAGTGCTGGCTGCAAACTGAGAATGTGGAGGGACTGTTCAGAGTTTGATTATTAGAGGGCTTCTTTGACATTTGTCCTTTTTTGAAGGACTGCAGAGGAAACACAATGATATCATAAGTGCATGCAGCTAAGAGGCAGCCTTTAGCTCGGCCCCAGTGTCACAGGATTGAAAGGCTGGTAGGAAATGGATGAGCAAAGCATACTCAGGCTGCTGGCATGAGGGGCACCAGGAGCACAAAGCCACTGGCTCCCAAGTGGCTGAAAGGATAAACACTCAATTTGCACACACAAAGAGAACGTTTCCTTGACAAGGCAAGCTGAATTACACCCAGGGAAAATTCCACATGCCCTTAGAAAAGAAATAAAAATCAATATACTGTTTCAAAATACATTTTTATTCCCTGCTTTCAGTGACTTCTGTAAGCTGTTTGTCTGCTGCCTGGCTTCCAAGTCTGAGAAGCAATGATACATTAAATAGCTGTGTTTTTTAAAAAACAATCTGTTTTCTTTTTGACTTCAGTGAAATATTGAAGAATCCACTGGCAATCGTGTTAGATGACTTGTTTTTTTATTGCATGTCATTGGTGAAAGAAGAAATATGCAGTACAGATGTGTAATTGAGTGCTCAGGGAGACAACTTTAGGTGATGGGATGTTGATCACATTGCTTGGCCTTTTGGGCCAGTTCAAAACATCTGTGCAGCTCAGCTGAGCTGTGTTTTTTACTGTTTGGATAGCAAAGCCCATGTGTCAATACAGAGGACTATTTTCTTGGCTATTCTGAAAAAACCAAGAATGTGGACCATTCCCAAGCATAAATGTTCTTGCCTGTAAATATTTTAGTTACAAGTAGGTGTAGTTACAGATAGCCATCACAAAGATAAGCCCCCAAATCTCTGCAACTTGTTTTTAAATCCAAATAATCACCTTTTTTTGCCAGATGCTGTATTAGTAGGCAGTGTCAGCTGGAACAACATTTCATTATTTTTTTTAAAGTTAGAAATAAGTTTTTGCCTAGAACTTTCCTATGTCCTTTTGGAGTGCTGTTTCAGTAGGCTTTTTCTTCCTTCAAGATCTGACTTTTCTGTCAGCTGCAGTCAGCAGTGAATTAATACTCTTGGATGAAACAGGGGTTTCCCATCTGTTCAATCTTTTTGAGGATTTCTTCATCTACTCTGGATTGAGGTGAACTCAAGATTTTTAAAAAAATGGAGGCAGGGGAGAAGAGAGTGGGGGAAGAAACAGAAGCTTTTTCAAATCTGAAAGAAAGCTTATATGTGCAAAACTATGTTTTCCAACTGTCTGTTGGTCTGGTAAAATGTGTTTTGTCTGTACCTGCATTTCTCCTGTTCTTAGCTTGGCACTGTTAATAGTAACCACAGAAAGAAACACCCCATCCAGACAGCTGGCTGAGAGGTGAAAAGCTCAGGCTGGAGCTCTGGGTCTGAATCAGCACCCAGCCTGACCCCTTCCACCCTCATTGAGGGTGTCCTGACCCTCAGGCTGCTCTGCCTCCCTTAGCTCTGTCACAACTTCTACTAGAAATTATCATGTCGAGGTGAAAGGTCTGTGGAAACCACAATATTGTTTTCTGTTAATTTAAATAGATTGGGGTATTTTTCAGAGGAGAACTATTTGTTTGGCAACTTCACAGCCCATTCTGCTGTTGAGCCTGAAGTATTTGTATCTGCCTTAAGAACAAGCTGCAGAGAAAAGTATTAATGACTTGGAGAGTCAAAGTGTTGGGTTATGTTGCCCAGGAGAGTGAACACTCCTGTGTCCAGGACTGCTTGCAGACTCCACTTGGTCAGAGGAAAGCCTGAAGCAGTTTGGCATAGCTTGTACTGGCACTAAGGCTGTAAGACTAGAAATAATCAGAGCAGTGAGGAGTACACTAGTCTGGCCTAGAAGCCTAGAAGTTAAATTTAATCAAAAGAAGTAAGTATCCAACTTTCAGACATGAATTGACCACCAGCACACAGCTGTAAATATGTGGGGCATTACAAGATATTGACTTGTATATGGGAAGTAGAAGTGAAAACCTTGCAGGCAGGAGCATGTAGGAAGACATCATAGTAAGATGTGGGAAAGCCTTTGATTTAGAAATTAAATAGCTACAGTAAGTAGTATAAACACTATAAGACGTAAGGCTTATGACTGATAAGAGGATTAAAACATTACTCTGACATTAGATGTTATGCACCTCCCATCCTCTTCCCTCAGATGAAAGTCCCTCTTTAAACTGAGACATTCTGGTGGTTACCAGATGAACATTAAGAGGAACATGCTGCCAAATGTTAACTCTAAATTAAGATGTTTGTATATTAAGTGATTATCTCTTTAGGCGTTTGCCCCCCAAATGAATATCTATAGAGAATCTTTTATAAATAATTCTTTCAGAAAATTGCAATGATAATGTGACTTGTAAGGAAGAGAGGACAAGGACTCACTCCCTGTTGTGATGCCTTATTTATTCTGAAGTGTATAAACAAATGGTGTTATAATTAATTCTCTGGCATACCAACATACAACATACAGATTCTACCTTTAACATAGAGATTTGATCAAGATTTTCTTTCTTTCTATTTTTGCTAAGTCTATATAAAAAAGCCTGCTAATTCTTCCTGATTATCTAGAAAAGATATCACAGGATCATAGTTAAAACTGTATATAAATGGATCATTAACTGAGGTTTCTAGAGACTGGCTTTTTAAATGTTTATTCTAAGTTGTCTTTCACATCCTTCTGTGCAAAGCAGAATGCCATGTTGTGATTTATCAGTCTCTATAAACCACTGCATATTGTGCAATATTTCTGCTTTCTTTGGTTCGAAGTCATTAGGCTTTCTGAGAATACCTTGGATGAAATGTTGAAGTGAAGCATTCACACAGTCTGTATGAGTGCTACATGTTTTCCTGGGATGCAGGTATGTTAGGGTAGCAGTTGTTATCCTCTCCATCAGTCCTCTCAAAACTGATTCAGTTCTTTTGCAGTACCTCATGACGATGCTGTCAGAGACACCTCCCTTCTGATACAAAAGAGCTATCAAAGGTCTCCTGTCTGACTTCTAGCCTGGCAGGACATAGCCACAAGATTCTGTGATGTGCCATTGCTCTATTTTAATTATCTATAAATTAGTGGGAACATAAAAATATTCTTAAGATTGAGATAAAACTACTTTTTCTAACAATATCTTAGATTTGCATTTTTAAAAGACCTGATTTCTAGAGCTGAAGACACAAACCCTCAGAATCCAATTCTAGCTGCATCACTCTAAATTGGAATAATCTCTCATACCCTCAGTGTTCTCCAGGTTATATTGAGACCAGAATTTGGTCAGGAGATTTCAATTTGAAATCTTTAGCCTGGTGACAATTTAATTGCAAGTAGATAAGCTCTGATTACCCATCAAGCTTCAAGCAGAGATCTACAGTTTTCATCACTTTTGCTAAGATATCTGCTGACACTCCATGTCATTGTCTAGACTCTGTGAACAATTATAATACAAATAACATGTTAATTAATCTTGTTAAAAAAAAGAAGGGATGACAAATTTGCTGCAACAAATGAAAATAATTTAAAGGGCATAAGAGCACAAACTGTCATCAAACCTAAATGCATAGATAACCGTAATGGTGGTGTATAGATGACCATAGTTATGAAATTTCAAAGCTAAACGTAGCAGGTTAATGCAGTCTACTTAAATGGTAAAATAACGTCATATTTTGCATATATAGTTGATGCTAATGCATAAATTTTGGCAATTTCCAGAATGCTTTTTATGATTAGAAAATGTGTTTTGCCTGTTTCACTAGTTGCACAAGATGACTTTAAAGTGCTTCAAGTCTGGTGCAATAACATTAGTCCTTTGTGTAGCACAATGTCCTACAGTGAGCGTAATGACAGTGCAGTTATCATAGCTGTTAACAAATGGGCCTTAATGGTTGCTTCAGTCTTTATGATTCAGGCGAGACCCTTTAAAAATTGTACTGTAAACTCATTAGATGTAATTTGAATTTGGAACTTCCAGAAATAGATGCTAGCAGATAGACTTTGTTGATGGTCATAGAGCAAAACAATTAATCCCTAGTTTATATATCCCAGTTGATTAGTTTTTGTTTGTTCATACCTAGCTTGTTCTTATCTTTTTCTCTGTAGACTGGTTATGGTGTTGTGGGTTTGTTTTGTTGTTTTGTTTGTTTGACTTTTTTTTTTTTTTTAAGGGAGGCACTAAAAAAATTACTTTTTTGTTCAGTTCAGGTTTGTGGAGTTTGAAACCTGGTTTTCAGTACTGCTCCCTATGTCCCTCAGCTGCCCTGATAAGTTGTGCTCTTTCACAGATGTGAGGCAGACTGGTATAAACAGCTATCCTCCTAGTGAAAATGGAAGCATTAGATCAGTGTTGATGTCATTTTTATTTGTTTTTTTCTCTTGAATGCTAGTAAATAGTGGTTGAAGTTCATGTGAACAAGGATGTTTACAACAGTATGTCTTAACTGACTCTCAACATGAGGCAATGTGTAATTCACATAAACCTTCTGCAGAAGTTTCTGGATTGCATACCAAATGAAGTGGTGGCCTTGTAGCACAGAAACCCTGATTGAAGTCTAGCTTGCAGTTCTACACAGACTCCCTTTTTTTTTTTTCTAGGGTAGAGCTCTTTCCAAAATCACAAGTGAGTAGTTAGATGATGTTTGACTCATCAGCTGTTCAGTCTTATGATAGAAAAAGTTCCTTCCCAGCATTCTCTGTTCTTCTGAATGGAATGGCTCAGCAGAGTCATCCTGCTTTGATCTCAACCAGAAGCATCCCTTGGCCAAGGCCATTAGAATGTTCTTTGTGTCGTATGCGGGGTATGGCCGGGATGAGCCGGGTACAGGCACATGAGCCAAGGGCTGGGCGTGAGCTACTAACTAGGCAAAACAAAATCAAATTCAGATTTAGAGCACTGAATGGGTGAAAGCCAGCAATGCCTCCTGCTCCAGCAGTGATTTATGACACTTCCTCAAATGTGAAACATCTGGGAAGAGAGATCGATAAAGTCCCTTTGAGAAAGCGCATGCAACAGGATGGCAGAGAAAGGCAGTCCATATGAAAACTGCCAAAATCTTAGATGAGTTCATTTCAGCTCTAAAAAGGCAAGCAAATAAATAAATGTTGCTTCCTCTCTTCTTAGCCAAGCATAGGGTAATGCTCCTGATGGATAAGTTAATCATTTTATTTTTCCGAGATAATGAGTCTCATTTCAGTTAATCCTATGGCAAAGCAACATGTCAAATTAAAGCCCCAGCTCCTGCCTATTCTGTTATGTCATTATTTCTTCACACCCATTGTTTTACCACATAGTACATTTTATTTGGTGTAGTGAGCCTTTCTGTTATGATACTTGCTGATATGGAACATATGATATTGTGACTAATCCACGTTTTCTGTCATATTTTGCTAGCATAACCTTGCAAGTGGTATGAAAGGCTTTTACACCTGTCAGAAAGGCTTACTTAACTCATATGTTAGAGCTACAGCAAAAACGTCTTGCAGAAATGAGCTGCAAATTCAAAGCAGCATGTTGAATTTTTTAATTTATTTATTCACAGCACAGGTCAATTAATTTATTTCATAGTGATGTAATATTTAGCGTTTGAAAAAAATAGATAAAGCATGGGTGAGAAGCTGTTCTCTGTGCAGCTGAGCAAAACAGCAAATGTTTTTCCTGTTTGCAGCAAATACAATGCATGTCATATGCATAATACTATCCAGTGAATAATAGGCATTCTTGCTGAAATGGTTTGGACTGTATTGTTTTTCCTGTCAACAGAAGATTTCTTAACATTCCTTATTAAAAGGCACAGTACAATTAAACAAACAAATAACTCTTTCCCAGACAGGAAAAGTAAATAACCTTTCTGGGCCTCCCAAGCTGAAATTGTCATGCATATTTTATCCATAGTTGATTGAGACATGAAATATATCTCCTGTTTTGCTCTACAAGGCTTTGCAATGAGGGACCCAAGTAGTGCAAGCCTTTCTTCTACAATATAATGCAAATAATCAATGATTATCAAAGTGTCATATTTTTTATCATCTTTTAAAATAGCCCAGAAAGTGGTAGCATTATGTGCTTAGTCAGGTTTGTTTATTCCTGTTCCTCAAGTCTCATCTTTTGCCAAACCCAAATACTTAAAAAGAAAACCACCAACAAATCAAAAATTATTAAGAAAATAAACTCTTGAGTTTGACTTTGAGATGAGTCACCAATACCAAGGAATCTCAGATGAAAGAACTACCAACAGCAGAAACCCAGGGTTTGTTTTTATAGCAAGAAAACCCCAGAAATGCTTGTAGGTCCATTGATATATCCTGTGGAGTATAGACAATAATGGAGTAAGGGCTAATGTATGTAGATGATATATTTTAACTGGAATACATCCTGTGATCTCAAATACTAACTCACTCTTGGACACCCCTGGCCTGGCATTTTCTCTATCAGGACCCATAGATTATCTTTTCCTGAACAAAAGAAATGCCAAAGAAGAGATATCCTTATATGATCCCCAGCTGCATGGTGGTTGATGGTAAGGCTTTCTTCTTAGCAAATGAACTAGATATTTTCATCCTGTTTTTAAGACAAATTGCAGGGACTGTTACTATAAATCTATCTTTCAAGGTTATTGTTCTATGTCAATTTGTAAAGGGGAAGAGGACATGTGTTACAGTATTAAGTGTTGAATTTGACAGCCAGATTTTGAGTTTGTTTGAGTTTGTTTGTAAGTGCTAAACACCTTGCTGATAGGTCTTTGTGAAGAACCCTCTTAACGTACATGCCAGTGCCAATATCAATTCTGCTGTGTTTTCTGCTTTACAAATTCATTTGCGATCTGTGATTTTTGTTAACTTATCATTTGCAGCATCTTGTCTGTGTTACTGTTACTGGGTATAAAGTTTTGAGGCAGGTATGTGATAGTTGAACTGTGACTTTTCTATTTTGGCATTGAATACCAAACTTTGGCCTCATGCTAAAAGGGTATGCTGATTTTAGACAGTATCCATTTATCCATTCCTCATGTCAAAATCTGTGGCAGTGTCTTGCAGAAGACAAACAATGTATTTTGCTCCCTGCCTTTATTGTTTCACTGTGATAGCTCGTGTTATGGCTTGTCATTATTTTTAAAGGAATCCATGACATGTAAAGATGCAGAGGTGCTACAAATAAGCAAATTTAACATCAGCTTGGATGATAACAGCAGTGGCCCCAATGTCTATGTCACTCGTGGCAGAGTCCTGGGAGCCTACATCCTATGGCAAACAAGGTGTTGGGATGGGCTGGAAGGTGGCTACTACTGAGGTAGGGCAAAGTGTAAGGGGACTCTTTTCACATTGTCTTTCAAGACCTGAAAAACAAATTGTTTATGCTGTTCTTCTAACAGTCCAGCCACGGCCTCCTGTGTCTGCCACAACAAAGGTCTGTTTTGCTTCTGATCAACCTTCAGATGCCTCTGTTAGTGTTTAAGTGAGCAGTGATGGAGGCTGTCAGATGCTATCAAAAACTGATTAAGTTAATGAGCTTGTTTTGCCACTTGATGTGCTTCTCAGTAACTGTTCTGAAGGTGAAAATGCGGTAGGCACATGGTCTTGTGGACTCTTAAATCCAGTCTGCTCTTCTCTTACATATGCTAATATGGGTCATTTATTTTTCCTGTCACCATTAATCAGACTCATTTAGATCACCTTTTATTTACACACTGTGTTTCCCTGCCTTTTTCTTTGAGGGCATATTTTGGAGAAATTAACATTTGGTTTGACTTGTTTTCTTTCTCGTGCTGGTATCCCTGCTTGTGCAGGCTTTCAGACGAGCCTCCCTGGAGCTATTTGCAGCTGTAGCTGCTGCACAGCCTTTCAGTTGTCCTATAGACAAAACCAAGGTGTGTCAGTTCCTGAGATCTGATCTAAGAACCCTGAACCCTGTTCTTCTGGTCAGCTGAGATCTCTCTAGTGGTATCAAATCTTCTGTTGGACTCTCCAGATGTCTATTGCTAGCTATTGCTTTTCCTAAAAGAGTGAGAGCATCAGGTTTTTCTAAGCTAGATTTTTAGTTTTACCTGTCAGGAATTACATTGCCCATGATTTTAGTTTCTGTAACATCCTGGTGAGATAGTCTAATACATGGATACATTTTAGGACATATGGTGGCACAGATTTGGGGAAACAGCTCTCTGGTGATCAACTTGGTTTTCTGCTGAGTAGACAATAGTTATTAGTGTCTGACTTGCCTGTAGTTTTCTCTACTCAGTTGTCAATACCTACATTATGCTGAAGTTTCCCATTTTCCCATTCTATTTTGTGGGAATTTGCCAATAAAAAACCTGAAGATTTAATCTTTGATCTCATCATCTTAGTCATCTTCTAGCTAGTAACATTCTATAATTGTTATTTTCACATGTTTTGAAACCTTGGAGCAATCAGTTGCTAATAAGTTCCTCCAAGATGAGAAATCTTCTTTTAGAAGTCTTAATTAATGATGCTTCCTGTGTGTGGTAACCATCTTCTCTCTTCGACTAAATTGTGTTTTTATTTTCATTTTTCAGTGGCTGTCTGCTTCTCATTATTAACTATTGCTTATTCCAGGAAGAGAATGACTTCAGGAAGAGATTCTGTTTGTTAACTCTTCTCACAACCCTTTTTTATTACCTTTTTGCTGATGCAGCCATGCTCCAAATGTTCCAAACTTCTATTTGAAAATCCTCCCAGGTTTTGTTACTGTTCAGCTTTCAACAAGAGTCCATGCTTGCCAGTCTAGTCTGTTACCTTGGTGTGTTCTGTGCCACGCATCCATCTTCCTGTGTCCCTGACCACATAACTTTTCTTAGACAGCCAGAAAGGCCCTTTTAAATTGGAATATATCCCTTAGACCTGGGTAATTCAGATATCTTGAATAGTAGTGAAAGCCTGGTAGAGTCTTACAGTCTTTCTGCAACACCAAGACCCAAGCCCGAGGGAAAAGATTTATTTAAAAGAAATATGTATGATACGTGTTATGTATGTTTGTATGTATATATATGCATATACTTAGCTGAAGCAAACTCTATGCAAATGCAAGGTTTGGAGATGAGTTTTATTAAGAGAAATTTTGGCCACGGATACTCTAATGTGTGTATTTTTTTGAGAAAAGAAATTATTTTCTTACGTTGAGCATGTTTTTTATTGTGAGTCTTATTAACTAGAGCACCTAAATGCTGGTTTTGCATTAAGCATGTGCTTAAGGACTTCTGCTTTTGGGAATCCTGGATCCATGAAAAGAAGCTGATCAGAGATTATTTTGAGCCACAAGGAGCTTTCTGTGAAATAAGCTGACAACAGCTCCTTAACCAGTTGACGACTGGAAGTACAAGTTTGCATAATCAGCAATGGTCCTGCTGCCAATAAGTGAGACTGGATATTCAATCTGCCAGCTGGCATCTTCCCTTTCTCTCTGAATTTTGATTATTTTTACAACAATAACGATAAAACTTTGTGTTACTGTAATGCTTTGCTTCTGAGGAGCCTACAGTTCTTTGCAGATGTGATAACTGGTTAATTGGATTAGTTAATCTAGTTGCCAAAAGGTGAATATAAATCTATTACTCCCACTTTACAGAAGAAGAAATTGAGGCAAGAAGCTAAGTTACAGGAAGGTCTGCAGACCTTAGCATTGGTGTTGTAAAGGAAATAAGAAGGATAAACTCAACTGAGAAACAGAAAGGGAGATAAAGTAAAGTAGCATTCCCTCTTTGGTAATCTAGGACAGTCAGTGAGATCTCTGTCCTTCATTTCACCTTTTAGTTGTATCTCTGTGAGCTGGACCAACTCATCCTTCCTTTCTGAGAGGAGAGAATAACCCCTGCAAAGACAAACTGAGATACAACTATAGAATAATTTAGTTTGGAAAAAACCTTTAAGATTATTGAGTCCAACCATTAACCCAGCACTTTAAGTCCATCATTAAACTGTATCCTCAAGTGCCACACCTACGCATCTTTTTAATGCCTCCAGGGGTGGAGACTCAACCACTTCCCTGGGAAGTCTGTTACAATGCCTGACAACCCTTTCAGTGAAGAAAATTTTTCTAATATCCAATCTAAACTTCCTGTGGCACAACTTGAGGCCATTTCCTCTTGTCCAATCTCTTGTTATTTGGGTAAAGAAACCAACATTCACCTTCCTTTCAGTTAGTTGCAGAGAGTGAAGATCTTCCCTAAGCTTCCCCCTTTTTCTCCAGGCTAAACAACCCCAGATTTCTCAGCTGCTCCTCATAAGATTTGGGCTTTAAATTTTTTTAGCATTATTATTTTTGTTAGGGAGATGGATGTAGCCAGTAAAGCTGTGATGTGTGAGGCCCAAAGAGTTAAAAGTAGTCCTACTTGAGCTGTGGAAGAAGTGAAGATATTTGCGAGGCACTTGCTGTGCTAACCTGGGTCTGCACTGATCATTTTCCCTGGGTCCTGCAGCTCTATTTCTTGCAGCAACCAGGCTGGCCTGTTTGGAGCTCTTTCAGGGATCTCTGCATCTCTCTACTCTGGGCATGTGCCCCATCAGGCTCAGTTGCACCAAGGGCAGCAGTGACCTCCAGCAGCAAAACAGCAAAGCTGCTGTTGGTTCCTCTGACTGTAATGCACTCAGCTGTTATTGATCCCCTGCTAGGAAACAGCCTTTGCACACCCAAAGTTACTGTCCTCGTCCTTTTCTCAATTTACTGCCCTTGCCTGTCACAGGGAGATTTGGAAATTTATGTGTGTTGTGTATGACGCAGGTTATTGTATTTTAGATTAAAAACAGTGGAACTGTCCTTGAAAGGTACAGCCTGGGGAAGTAACAATGAAAATGGGCTTAAATTGTTTTAGTTAAGAAGAGATTAAGAAAAATGCTTTGATCTCCCGTGGTAATGATGAACTTCAGCAGATGTACCTGAAATCTGTAATGCCTTTTTCCACTTTCAGTTAAGCAAAACCCCACAACAATCTTGGTTTTTTTTCGTTTTTATTTCAAAGAGGATCTTAGTGAGGGTGAATTAAATGCTCATTAAATTGAGCCAGCCTGGTAGATAGCTGTCTCCATTAGCTGGCTAATCTTTTGGGCATCAGCCATAATCAGAATTATTATTGTAGTCTGTGCCTATGCAGTGAGTTGTTTGTTCCTTGAGATGTCTGTATCAATCCACATTTGAGTGTAGTGCATACTTATTATGCAAATTTAAGGGAGCACTTCAGGATTTATTAAGGTGCTGTATATTTGGTGGGGGTATGTAGTCAGTATAGTAAATCACACTGAATTTGACCTCTTATTTTTATTTCAAAGTTATGCATACATATAATAATATGGATGCTTGTATGCTTTGCCTACTTTGTAAGGAAAAAAGAATTCAAGAAGAAAGGATTCGTTGGTTTAATTTAGTCAGCTCCTTAAAAATACACATAGTGGCACATTGCTTCAAAATTACATGAGAGCAGTACGAGGCAAAGGAAAAAAAAATAATGCTTTCCAGTTAAACTTGCTTTTCATTGTATCAGCTCGCTGTGGTTTGTCTGCATGACCCAGCTGCAATGAATGGAATCGAGCAAGAGCCTTTTGCCTGAGTCTTTCCTCTGTGCTAACAGGAAGAAGTAGTGGTGACAGTCGTACCCTTCATCATCACTGGGAGAGAACAGAGAGGGGAGGGAAAGAGAGACCAAGAGCAAATGAGAACAATATTTGGCCCAAATTACTTTTCCTGACCAAACACTTGGTATTTTTGTTCCAAAGGCCTCTGGCTCACAATGAAAATGAGCTAATCCCTATTAGGAAGTCTTTCTGGATTTTGACTGGGAAGTGTTTGGTGCTGAATGAAAAAGCTGTCAGAGAAGCTTTTGTCCATGTTGTGTTCTCATTAGCAGTGTTCTCATTAGTGAAGCCTTGTGATAAAAATGGGTGCATTGCCCTAGTTTTTATTTATTACAACTAAAATTCAGTGTGCAAGTATCTGATTTTTATTTTTTTTTTGTTTCCTTATCCACCTATGCTGTGCCTTGCATGAGTGCCTCGCTACCCTGTCCCTTCCTCTGTGTACAATCCCAGCGTGAGAGTCTCACCCTCCTTTTGCCTTCCTTTCTTCTCCCTTTGGCACATGCAATGGCCAGGAAAGATCTTGCCCCACACTGTAAGCTTGATAAAGGCTGAATAGTGACACATGCAGAGAGAAATGTCTGCTCTGCCCAGTTTTAGATAGGAACACAAAACTCTCAGTTAAAACACTGGTTTTCCTAGAATCTGTGTGAACCCTGCAGAGAGAAGCTCCTTCAGAGGTAGTTCAGAAAATGAATTTACCTTTAGGGCTCTGAAGTGCCCTACAAAGGAGCTGCTCTCTGACAGATGTGGTGCTCCTGTCTCCTAAATTATTCGATATTACCTGAAGCTGGGCAAAACTGATGTTGAGAAGCTGAGCTATCTTCTGAGTTGTCCTTCAGTGAACAAGTTTTCTCCTGTAGCAACCATACTTTGAGAAGCAAAATAATAATCTTCTAATACATGTTCCTCCCATAAAAGGATAGTTCTATTAAGTGTGTTCAGAAACTTTCTAAGGCCCCAAGTTCATCTTGAATGTGTTCTGGCTGTGTTTATAGGACAGGACCAAGTGTTGCAGAGAGGAATCCGTGCAGCAGGCAAGCAAAAGCTGTGGCAGCACCAGAGTGCTGGCTTTCTCAAACCCCACTGGAAATGTCTTGCAACCTCAAACTGCAGCATCCATCAAGAGGTTTTGGGTTCTCTGTTCTGTGCCCTTTGCCTTGCAGCTAGGACCAAACTGTCCCGTGTATTGTAGGGTGTGGTTAACAAAGCCTCTCCTGAGGCAGCTAAACTGAATCTTAGAAAGTTGATTAATAGAGCAGACTTTTAAAAATATCAGTACAGCAATTTGTGGGCCTGGTTTTGTTTGAGATACGGGGCTGCACTCCTTCATGAGAGAAATTTTCCATTTAAATAATTAGTACTTTCTGTTTCTGATTTATCTAGAAACTCTGGCATTTTCTCTGTCTAAAAGTCTCATTACTAGTAAGACTTTCATGATATTCTGGCAAGTCTATTCCCCATTATGGATAAAATCAGTGAGTACAGAAACATATTGGACAAGAACTTTATTTTTTAACTGAAAGAAAACTTGAATTCCATGTGAAAACTTGGGTTAGTTTTTCACTTTACTTTTTTCCCTAATTGCTTCCTTTGTTACACTGTCATTTTAAAACAGATCTTTGTGCTGACTTTTCACCTTTTCTCAAAGTCCAGTTTTCTTGTTTCCACTTTAAAAGCTGAGATGTCTTTTTTCTTTTGTTTTGTTTTATTTTGTTTGTTTTTTTTTTTTTGAGAACTACTGTTTCCATTTAATTGCTGAAATTAGCAGACAAAGGAAATTGGAGGTGATGATGGAAGAAAATTACAGAAATACATAAAACGCAGCAAAGGAAAGATAAAAACATGGGAAGTATGGGGAAAACAGAAAGTATGGGGAGAAAAAGCAAGCAGAAAAGGAAAATAATTGCATTGCTAGAGAATGAGGTCTTCACTCTCTCCTTGCCTGCATTGGAATACCTATGTGTTTGCAGGAAGCATACTGGAGTTTATGGAAATATCTTCCCTGTTGTCATCCCTGGATAGAATTATTCCTTTGAAATTACTTACAGGAGTGAAAAAGTCATTAATCAAGTCGTCTTCCTAGCCTATGCGTGAGTCTTTCTCTTTTTAAGTCACCTTAGAGGAGCAGGGAGAGGAGGAAAATGAAGAATAGGCGTGATCATCTCAGGACTGGAAAGAAATGGACAAGGCTGTCTGGAAAAAAAGAAACAAAAAAAGAGTCTACAACAGAGCTTCCTACTACCAGTGTATCTCTGAAACAGGGGAGAATGTGGTTGGATGTGATTTACTAGAGGAAGTAGAGGAAGGTCAATAAAAAAAAAGCTAGCAACTTTTAAAAATATTATTTTCTGCTTTATATATTAAAAAATAAAGGGAAAGCTTAAATGAAACACCTAATTTTATTTGTGCTTCTTTGGATGGTATGATGGCCAGGAATTGTTTGTTTCAAGGGGGTCTGCTTCACCTCTTTGTTCCACTATGGGAACGAGGCTCTCATACTGTTTATGTCTCAAGACCCATGCCAGAAGTCTGCAGTTCTTGTCTTCCTGTGCAGAACCGTTTTGCTTGGCTGTGAGCATAAAAGCTCTAGGGAGGCACTGTCTATTAAGGCTAAATCTGTTTCAGCCTTATCCAATACTTTTGTCTTTTGTGTGGCTCTCTCACACTGTGTAGTTTGGCTATAGTTATAATCTGTGTGCCTCTGGCCTATGAAATGTTGTGCTGGTTCAATTGCTTTCCAGTGGCTGTGTTCCACACACTCTTTCTCAGACGTTTGCAGAGCTTAAATGTATCCACTGATCAGTCTGACCTGCACAGAACCAGCTACAGAACTTTGTGCAGCAGTCCCAGTAAATCCAGGCTGCATCTCAGCACAGCTGAAAGACGAGACCTGTGGAGGTCTCAAAACAAGTTGTTCAGGAACTGAGGTTTTCAAAAACACAGTGCTGTACTGAGTAGACCTGTCCAATCTAGAACTGAAAGCAGTGACACTGTGGTGCTTATACTTGATCAGAAACAGTCCTAAATAATCTGGGAGGACCACAATGTTCAGGCACTGCTCTTTGCCATGTAGGCAATACTGCTTTGTTTAGGGCGGGTGGAGAGGTCTCTAGTGGATGCTGGTGAGATGCACTGTGGATGTGCCTGTTGCATTTCAGGAGCAAGAAATCCCACTGACCTCCAGTGCCAGTTCTGGAAACACTGCTGATTTATCAGAGTGTTTCTGATAATCCCTCTCTAACTGGCTTTTGTGGTCCACACGGGTGGTTGATGTTGCTACTGCTGCTGATAGGTGATTAGCATTATGTGAAGTCCAGGAGAACCCAAAGAAAGCTGAAGGGCTGTGGCTCTGAGATCTTATTGCAACATGCATGTTTTTGTGATGTTCTGCAGAGAAGCAACATATACTGGGGGAATGATCTTACTCAAATTCTTAAGTGGATATCATGATGAAGAGTTTTGGTGCTACACGCAGCATCTGGGATAATATCCAAAAAGCCCAGATGTTTTGTCTTCAGTGGCTTCATTTTAAGCTATTAAATGTGGAGTTTATTTTTTGGTTGGAAGATTACTTTTTTCTTAATTTTCCTAGCGTACACTAAAATGTTGAGTTTCCTGAGGGAAGCTTGATTCTGTTGGTTGCCCATTAAACAAGTGCAATGCATTTGTGCCACATATGTGAATTAGGATTGGAATAATGTGATTTGCTGGACTTTTTTTGTTGTTGCTCTTTGTTTGTTTGTTTGTTTTGTTTTTAAAGATCTTGTGTTTTGTTATCTGGGACAACAATGCCTTGATGTAATAAATGCAGACTTCCTAAGTGACAAAATCCTTGATAGGAAGGTGAAATGAGCATCCTAATTAGATGTAGTGTAGACTAAGGGAGGGAAAGGTTACTCTCTAACACTGTAGTCTGTCTTCCATCATGTCACACCATCACGCTTTGCATGAGATCCTTCATCCTCTCATCTGCTTGTTTCTATATGCAGGCAAGGAAAGTCTACTTCTTTTTCATGTGCAATGTTTATCCCAACCATATGGGAAGAAAAAAGAAAAAAATAAAATAAAATGAAATGACAGAATGGTATGATTTCTGGAAGACTTGGGAGGTTTTCTCTTTCCAAATGTCTTCTCTGTCTGTTGCTGGAATCTCATATTGTCTTCTAGTGCAGGAGAGAGCACTAAGGAGAGTGAAGTTGTTGCCCTCCATGAATAGATGAGAGTGGCAATCTCCATTTCTGTCAAAGGTTCCAAGCCTGGCATGTGAGGGAATTTACACCTCAGCTTCATGTTACCCCTTACCCTTGTCCTTAAGAAGTGAAAAATAAACCTACTCTCAGGGTCATATAATGCAATATTACTCAATGTAACAGAAATACCCATTATATACAGAAATACACGGACATGCCATCTTCTGTTTGATGCACCACCTCTCTGTGCCACCTCTGGAAGAAAGAGTCCCAGGTCTGCCCCAGAAATATGAAGTGGTGCCTAGGAAGGTACAGTAGCACGTTGTTGCCAAGGCTGCCATCTCTGTGTAATGGAAAAGAGATGGGTTTCCTTTTGTGGGCATCTTTTTGGTTGTGGGCCTTGAGTAACTCTGTGTTCGTTTTTTTCAGCCAGCTAGTACCTCATCATCTTCCTCCATACACACCCCTCGCTGCTTTCAGGGTGTGGGATGGTGTGGGAAGGTGTTTTCTTTGCATTTGGTCCCAAAAGCGGCTTTGAGAGCTAAAGGCCAGCAATAAAGCAAGCAGCAAATTTGGTAGTACAACATTTATACTCTTAAGAAAGCACAGCCGTGCCTGCCGGATATTTGTCTGGCTAATTCTTGCTGTTGACAGGAAGCAGACATTCAGGCTCAAAACATTTACATATCTCTGCATTGACAACACCAACATGTATTTGGCATCTGCGTGAGAGATGCGCTGCAGTGCCTGTGTCTATTCTCTGTCTCGCCTGCTGCAGCAAATGTAGGCTGAGTGACTGACCAAGAGCACACACACACAAAACTCTGGGGAGATTTCACACTCTTCCTTGAAAGACCAAAAAATAATTTTTCGTTGCTGTTTCTTTATTTCTTTGATGTGGTGTATGAGGATCCTGCTGGGCATTTCAAACGTCTTTTTCTCTTTTTGTGCATTTTTGCTTCCTAGGCAAAATATGTTCCCTGGGTTTATGTGTCCCAGCAAAATTCCTTGCTGCTTATTTTTTCATTTTTATTTATTTGTTGTACTACACTGATGCACAAGCACTCCCTGCAAACTGTTACAGACCTGGGCATCTCAGTAATTCTCTGTATATTTATAAGAGCGGTGATATTTTTAATAATAAAAAAATCTCTCATTAATAACAGAATATTATTATACCTGACTTGTCCTCACTTTCATTTTTAAAAAGGACATTTTAGCATATCTCTCATCCTCACATTTACCTTTTATTTTTAAGCCTTGAAATTCATGCCTTAAACTAGCTTAATGTGGTGAAAGCTGTTTTCCATTGTATATTTGGCCTTTTACTGGCAGTATATATCAATGAGTTTGCTTCTTAATTAAATCCTTAAGGGTCTCCGGAGACCCTAAACTTTACAGCTTTATGTTCAGAGGATGCCTGAGCATTTAGGAAAAGCTACTGAACATAGTCCTTGCTGATATTCTTATGATCTGAATCCAGGATAGGACACGGCAATCACCAGCATCAGCAAGGCCTGCCCACCCCCTCTTTCTAAGGCATGTATCAGATTTCTCATTTTATTCTTCAATGATATTGCTGCCAAAGCTCCCTCAATACCTGCTTGTTGGGAAACATTAGCCAATTACATGGAAAGGTAATTAGATGATCCTGAGGACTGGATTTTGAGAAACAGAGAAAAAATCCAATAGTAAAATCATTTACTTAGCAAGTAATAGAAGAAATTCTGAATGGAAAGTTGGAAGATTATTTCTAGGGAAAGTATCAGATGATTTTTTATCAATGCCAAAAATGGCCCCGAGCCAAAAATGGGCAGGCAATATATATGGTACAAGGTGAGATGCTTCCAGTAAGTAAAGGGTAATATTAAAAGAATTATGTAAGCCACTGATGTAACCCCATGAGGTCATCTAATGCTGGGTTTTCATCATCCACATTCCAGAAAGACTCAGGATGTCTCTTCCAGTCCCATATTTGTGAAGCTCTGTGAAGGCTATTTGTGGCCGTGGATTTCAGTATGCAAGAAGCTTCCTACATATTTGGCCTTTGTACACAGGGGATTGTCCTCCTGCTGGTTTGACCTCCTGATGCCTCACAGTCATCATCCAGGTGGCTTCAGCACAGGCTTCAGTGAGCACCTTCATCAGAACTTTGTGGTGTGTGACCCTCATGTTCTGTACCAGCAGGAAATGTTACATGCAAGCTGACACTGCAGAGCTATGTTAAATTCGAGACAGGAAGGAAGGTGTTTGCTTCAGACTCAAATGTTATATTATTCACCTGATTCTTTTTCATGTATTAGAGATACGTGATTTATAGTGATAGGAAACTTCTACTAGTTCAAAATTCAGATTTGATTAAAAGCCTGCACTTTACCCACTTTATCTGTGTCTTCCACTTACCTACATGGCAGAACTATCTCAAATCTGAAGAAAATGGATTAGAGATCTTGAAAAGAGGTTTTCTGATGTGATTTCTTCTCCATTATTTTTTTGTTTTGGTTTGGTTTTTTTTTTGTTTGTTTTTTGTTTTGTTTGTTTTTAATTTTGTCTCGACATGGAAAACTAATAGCCATTTCTGGATACTATAATAATAGCATTTTTGGACTTCAGGCTACAGATAAAGTGTGGTAGATATGTGAAAAAAGGCTCAGAAGGTGCAACTAGTATTTAACTACAAAAGGAAAAGGACACCCTGGGCGATATAGCTATAAAACTATAAGGATACTGAAATTCTGATTGTCTGAAATACTAAGTCCAAAATCATTGGGCAATAAATGTACATTGTGTCTTTAACATGGATTTTGTTCTTGCCTGTGTGTTGTGGCTTATTGTGCTCTCTACTGCCCATCTCTGCTGTGTATCTCCTCCATAGCACAGGTGGAATGCTGGTTGTTACCACCAGTCATTTCTTAAAAGCACATTGACCTCTTGCTCAAAGGTCATTGGTATTTTAGCATGATGGTGATGGTGGTATCAGGATCTTTTTCTTAGAAATATTCAGAAGGTATTGCTCAACTCTGTCTAAAGCTCCAAGGCGTCATGAGTGTTGATGGGTTGGAATAGGAGCTCTTTGCATGTTATCCAAAATGTTTATCACAGCAAAGGTTGGCATGCCAGAATTGGCCAACTGGCATGAAAAAAACATTTCACTTTCTTGGGAAAGTGTTATCACTTTGCTGCCTTTTAGAAACTATAGTTGTTTTCTGAATTACAAGTCGTTTGCATAAAGAACATAAATTGCTGTGCTCTTTATCACTGCTTACTGTATGACAAATATACAGTCCAATTTTTCAAGTGCTGTGTCTTGAAAATGAATGTGTATTTGAAATGAAAACTATTTCAGTACTTGAGCACCCTCCCTCTGGAACAGACTGGATAATAACATGTTCATCACCTTGAGTTATTTTAATATTTCCTGAAGCCTGCACAAGATGCTTTCTATTTTCTTGTCAAAACATACTGAAAAGAAAATTATTTTTAATAAAGTACAGTAATCACAGTGTGATCACCAAGTGCATCTTCTCTTGTCAGATTGTTTCTTCCTACTTGCAAGGATTTGCAGTTACTTAATGTTAAGATTGCTGAGCAATCCAATGTTGGGAGGAAGAGAATGGAATATTTCATTTCTGACTAAGAGCCCTGGGTGATACACAACATCCTCCTAGAATAGTAACGCTGTTTAAAATGAGTGCTGGAAGAGTTGGCTGCTGAGAGATTTCATTTCCCCCCTCCCAGTATTTCACTGCTGTCTTCCATAGGTGTGATGCACTGAAAGTAAACCACCCAGAGATTCGGTTTCGTCTGTCCATAAATGCCTGCTGGAATGCCAAGCCAGATACCAGCCCTGAGAGATGCAGGACAATATTAATGTTCATTTCTAACTAGTCCCTGGGAGCTAGAATTAGTCTCATAGTTTCTTAGGTTTTGTGCTTTTTTGGTGAACAGAAGGTGGAAAACTTGCTTAGCTTTGGGTAAACTGAGGTCCAGTATTTAGGAGAGAAAATCAATTGTCTTACATAGGCACTGGGAGCTTTCAGAAGTAATAGCTGAATGTTTTTTTCCTAAACTGTTTCTCTACACCAGGTTTTTTACTCAAGTCGCTCAGGTCTAAAATAAGTGATGGACAAATCTCAAGAGGTTTGGTTTCATATCTTACCCAAACATTATCCAAGCTAAGTAAAGCTCTGGAGTCTGCATAGCTGAGCATGAAACCTCAGAAGAACAGACTTTCTCATGAGAGTGTCAGTGTTTCCTGCTGTCTGGAAATACTGAGAAAATAGTCTTTCTTGTGGTATTTTGAAACTTCAGCATCTGGACGTTGCTGTAATCAGAGGAAAGTGAATATGAGAAATAGAGGTTTAAAAGCGAACCCTTTTTCAGTCTTGGGTATAAGGGTTCCTTTCAAGTTTTTCAGGAAAGCTATTAATTGGTACCGTAACTCTGGATCTCAAAGCGGGTGATCAAAATCTGAAACTGCAAATTCTGGTTATTTTGTTCTCGGTATTGCAAAATATTAACACTTGTGAAGCGCTGAGTGTTTGCCCAGTCAAGGAAAGAAACAGTTATTGTATCCTTCCCCCCTTTTTTTTTTTTTAAATACGTAACTAAGCACTCCTCTTGCAATACTTGTGTTTGGGAGAACATTCTGCTTTCTTCAATCACTGCTTCAAGTGAAATTCAGCTCAGCTGCAGAGCCACAATGACTGTCTCATGATACAGAAATCCAGTGAAAATAATCTCAATGATTATATTATACAACTAATATATTGATAAAAATGTTATGGTAGTAAATGACTGCAATGTTGAATCATAAATATGGCAATTGTAGACGTGAACTATCCCTGTATTTAAAAATAGAGTTAATCTTCATTTTGGATTTTGACAGTAAATCAATGGGACTTGCAGAGAGATTTACTTCAAAAGTTAAAGATGGACTCCTTCTGCCACTGCAAGATTTACAATTTTTTATTATTATTATTCAGTCCATATTTAGCAACTTGAGCAACGAATTTTCCATCGTTGGTTTTGTGTGATTAATCCAAGTTTGCGCTGTTAGCAAATACCAGGAAATATTTCTCAACTTCCTTCTCAGTTTATTTTCACCAAGATTTTCTTTCTTTGACAGGTCCTCACAAAGCCTTAGGTCTCTCTGTTTGTGCTGCAATTAGGGTTACCCATAAGTATTCACTCACATGTAGGTTTACTTTTAAGGCCCCAAACATTTGTCATATTGTTAGGGATAAAAAAAAAAAAATATGTTCTGCCATTTGCAAAATCTAGATTTTTATTTGTGCTCTTCCTAGAATTTTCTTCCATTTGAAGCACCCTCCCTCTGGAACAGACTGGATAATAACATGTTCATCACCTTGGGCTATTTTAATATTTCCTGAAGCCTGCACAAGATGCTATTTTCTTGTCAAAACATACTGAAAAGAAAATTATTTTTAATAAAGTACAGTAATCACAGTGTGATCACCAAGTGCATCTTCTCTTGGGGTCAGTCTTGGTCAGTCTCTTGGTCTTCTCTTCTTGGTCTTCTCTTGGTCAGTCTTTGGGGTTGTGAATTGCCAGGAATGCAGCGTAAATTGAGAGAGGGTACTCAAATGCAATATTGTTTTCTTGATAGCTATATTTGCTAAATTCGTGACTTCTTATGCCTCTCCCACTCACAGTTGTTATTGCAACCACCTTTCACAAAGAGCTTTTGTCAGTTTTGAGACCTCCTTCTGATTCTTCAGGGACTAAGGTTTTGGAAGCATGCAGTTCCAGAGAAATAGACATGAATATGCATATACATATAGTTACTTACTTATTGAATAAGTACTTCTTTCCCACATAACAAAATTTTGTAGGTTTCTTTGTACTGTATCTTTTACTTATAGGAGATTGACAAATAATAATTTAGAAACAGTTTAAAATACGTTAAAAGATCATCATGAGTTCCATACTTCAATTTTGAATTAAAATATTATCATTAATTACTCAATGCAATTAATAATAACCTGTATTCATATGTGCTCTGCTTAAAGTAACTGAATGTTCAAATTAAGAATGTGTTTGCAAAGAGATCTCTAAAAATTCCGTTGTTAGTACTGGTTTTCTCCAGTTCTCTTATTATTAAGGGGATTCAAATAATGCAAGAGGCAAAGAAATCACTGCAGAAACATAATCAAAGTGACAGTTTTGTGCTGTATTTCCATATCAAGCTAAAGCAAACAAAAAAAATCAGCTATATATGCATACTTAACAATGCAGGTGCATCTCTGGGGAGTGATCTGAAATGAAGGGACTATTTTTTCTTTCTTGCATTTAAGAGTCTCCACTTTCAATTATTTTTCTAACTATATATTAGCTGTTTTAATTAAAAGGTGATGATTCACCACTTTCTAGCCACTGAGAACATTTTTGTAAAGTAGAGACTTTAAAAGAGTAATGATGTAGACTATTTTACTATTACTCTGAGCATTTGGAGCTGTAGGAATATTTTGGCACCATTTGAACAATGAAAGAAAAAGCTGTTTTTTGTAATTTTGTCTTCAAAGGTGATTCAACCTCTTTGCTTGCTAACTCTAATTTTCCAAGTCTTATAAAACTTTAGTTTGATTCTTGATCTGAGCATAAAACAATGTCTGAAAATGGCATAGTAAATTACTAGATAATCACCTTTCTTGCAGATTACTTGATTGTCAGATTGAATACTGCCTTTTAAGAGACACTCTCTATAAGTGCTGGGCAAAAGGGAGCTTTACAACTCAAGTTAGGTTTTTGTGAAATCCTAGTGGTTTCTTCTAAATGTGAAGGAGAAACATCCCTTTGATTATTATGTATTTGCTTAGCTATGTATTTATACTAGTGTTTGTGTCAAAACTTCATGCTTGTATTTTCAAATTTATGCATATATATATGTTCAGATATTTGGAGGTGATATCATAAAGTTAAAATACGGTATTTGTGATAAATATATTCTGTTTCGTGGTTTCCTAGTTCATCAAGAAATTTGAACTTACTGCCTCTTCCCTAGGCTGGTATTCCTCTCTCTCTTCACATCTCCTTTTGGGGGTGGTTTTAAATTTCCAGTCTCTATGTAATGTTAGCAGAAACATTGATGAAAAAAGCAAGCATTCTCTTAACATTATTTTCTCCTCCTTTTTGTCCAGACAGCCTCTATACCCCTTGAAGACCCAACCTCTATGATATGCTAAGTTTCCTCTGTTCTGGATATCAGATGTAATATATTGAATTCTATATGGTCAGAAGCAAGAACTGGGAACTCTTTTTACATTAAAAAAGCATTGTATGCTGGGAAGCACAGTTCCAAATGGTCTGGTACATCAGACCTAGAAAAAAGGTCTGTGACCACGTCAAGCTCTCCAAGGTGGGAAGATGTCAGAGCTGGAGTTCCTGCTTTGCCACAGCTTCCCTTGAACAGCCACATCAGCCCCTAGTGCAGAGGGCCTGGCAGGAGTGGGGATGACAGTCAGCCTTTTCCATCTATTGGAAGGAAGCAAAGATGCTGACATACAGAAACCAACATTAACTCTTGATGAAGTGAGTTTGTTGGCATCAGTGGAACCAGAGGAGCTCCTTAGTGTGTGTGAGCTCCCCATGAGTGTATTTAGGTGCTTTCAAGATTAGTGACCCGGGAACACTGGCTGAATTAGTGCCTAGACTCCATGCCAGTCTCCTGGCTGGATGGGCCAGGTCTCCTGTCTCTTGTCTGTGTTTGTGTGGATGTGTGGGAGCCAGAAAAGAGTAAGTACTGGTTGACTTGAATTCAAGTGATTTAAAGCAGCACCTGGTCAGAGGTCAGATGTGGTGTTTGGCCTTGTGTCAGGCTCAGAGCTCACCGTGCCCAACTTATCTTCCCTCGTTTGTCATGGCTTCTCCTTTCTCAGCCCCCTGCCAGAGGTTCCTGTCTCTGCAGAGCTGCAGCTCGTGCCAGGGCTCTCCACTCCTCACTTCTAGAAAACCCCACTTCTTCTGTTCTTTGGCATTTTTTTCTATTTTATCGTGACCCTGGGTGATCAGGTGGCTGCTGTGCTGTGGCTTGGCTGCATGCTGCCCTTTCAAACCCACTGGTGGTTGTGGTCCCATGGGTGAGCCAGTTCTGGGGGCAGTGCCAGCAGGAAGGATGGAGTGCTGTGAGCACCCCAGGGTGTGCAGTCAGGACAGGAGGGAGGGCAGAGCAGGCTGGTGTGCTGCAGATTAGTTCAGCAGCCGTGACAGCTCCCTTTCCCATGGCATCAGCAATGACAACTGCCAATGGAGCGTCTTCCTCGCAAAAAAGCACCTTGATGTGCTGGCTGTAAGCTCTAGTTGGAGACCAAGCTGCTAGGATACCCTGGAACTTCTGTTCCCGTGCACTTTGAGTGACTAATGCTGCTTTCAGCAGTGACTGAGGAGCTGCCTCAATGCTCCAAAAAGGCAGCAAGGTTCTCATTCCTGTCACTACACCAGTGGAGCTCCCCAGAGATGAAGTGTAAACCCATGTGTGCCAGAGGAAGCTCACCTTTGCTCTGTGCCACCATCCAGCACTTCACAAGAATTACAGGAACCTCAAGTGGCAGGCAGTCCCTTAAATTATTTGGCATTACCCCCAAGTACCCGATCCATCAGGGCAATTCAGAGTTTGATGGCTAAGAGCTCTACACACCTGCAATTACTTAAATCCACAAAATTGCACCCATAGGTATTAGCAGGCACAAAAATGTTGGCATAAAATTAGAGGCCATTTCCTAAAACCTGTGCCGAAATTTTGATGATATACTATATGAGGGGTTGTTATTTTGAAGTGCATTTGTGGAAAGCAATTGAAAATCTCCAGGCATCCCATCTGTGTTTAAAGTAACAACAATAACAAAACTTTAAATTAGCATAGGAGATTTAAGACATTTCAGGAAAACATTGATTAAATCTGCCAATGAAATGAACGTGTTTGGCGAGTGACCTAATTAGTGTATACTTGGTTCTTTTTCACTGCACTGCTTACCACTAATTGCTGTTCTGCTGGTCTTCTCCTGACAAGTAAGAAAAAACAAGGATGAGGGATTTGTTGAGGAAATAGTGACATTCAGTTTTAATTCATTTGAACCTGCTGCCAAGCTTAATTATGGAACTGAGAAACTGAGACCAGGAGGCCCCCAGCCATTTAGGTTATAGGAGACGGAGATGTTTAGTGTCTGCCAGTGTATTTGGGTAGCACTTATTGCAGCTAGCTATAAACTTCAGTTTGCTGATGCTTAGCTGTTTTCTTTCCCCCACAGGTAAGAAAAAAAAAAAAAAAATACTGGTTTTATTTTTAAAATGCAGTTATTTATCCCTAATGGCATCAGGCCAATACAAAATTACAGGAATTGTCTTTCTAAAAAGAAAGGTTTAACAATTATTCCAGACAGTCTTGTCCGGGGTTGCTTTGTGGGTGTGCTTGCATGTAGGAACTTGCAATATGTTATTCTACAAAAAAAACCCTCGAGATCCAAGAGGACTTGTAGCATTGGAGTACCAAAATCACCCTCAGTGTAAGTATGCTTGAGGTGAGGGGCTCATGTTAGTGATAAGTTCAATTCCCATCTCTCAAAGCAGCAGGGGACAACACAGCTTTCCTTCTTTGTATTTGGAGTTCTTAAAGGAAAATGTCAGGATGCTTCAGGAAAAAAGGGGAAATACTTTTGGTTTTGGTTTCCTGTGGTGATGATGGATTCTTGTGAGCACAGTCTGAAGGTCCTGGTTTAGAATCTGAGTTCATTTTTCATGATGTTCTGCATGAAAACTGGGGGGGAAAAATGTATAATCCATTGACCAGAATGTTTACAAGACAGTGAACACACAATACAAATGCAGGGGCAAGAAAGGAAAAAAAAGCTGTGGAATTTGAGTCTAGCAGAGGGACAGTCTGGTGGGGCTTGCACTTATTTTTAAAGGAGGGAAAAGAAATGTAGATGTTTTCTTAGAGCAGCGTCTGATTGGCAGACCCTGATCTGAATTTCACCCTGGGGGATGATTCCAACCATTTTCCTACCTTTTCCCAGGAGGAGCCAGGGAACAGATAGATGCTGGAGCAGCCAAACCCAGCCACAGTGCACCTGCCAGGGGCAACCACGGCAGCCCAGTGCTGCTGGTGGGGAGCACAACCCACTTCAGCCACAGCCTGGACAAGAGGGAAGGACTCTCAGCTCAGGGAGCTTGGGGCTTAGTTAGCACTTTGGAGAACACTGGAGAGAATGTTCCAAGACTCAGTTTTAGCTTTCGTGGGGGCTAAACTTCATCCACCCAGACAAGCAAATAAAAAAACCAACAAAAAATCCCCAACGCAGAAAAACCCAAAACCCAAACAGAAAAACCAACACTATTTAGTTAGTGCCCGAGACACAAAAAATGAAGTGAGATTATAAACAAATGAAATATGTTAGTGTAGGTCACTACCATAGACTATAAACATCTACGTGGAAGAACGGAAACTGTACAAAAAGGCAATGTGCCTGGTTTTCTGTTATACAGCATTGCAGGGTTCTTGTAAGGATACTTGAATGCTGAAACAGCCTGGGAACTTGGCTTCCCTTGCGGCAGATTGATGTTCTTTGGACGGGTTTTCAGACATGGAGTGATTTTGTCCTGATGTTCTGTGTGTGGTGGAGAGATGTGTCAGGAGGGGGAGGGCTACAAAAAGATACTTGGAATGGAAATGAGCTTGAGGGAAGGAAAAAGAACAGCTTTACAGTGAGACTGGGAGTAGTAATACTAGAATGCATAATGGGCAGCTAAAAATGTGGGGTTTTTTGTCTCAAGGCTCCACTGGATCTGGATCTCTGATATGGTCATATCGACTCTTATGTCCACTGAAAAATGCTTAGAAGATATTAATGGTTTTAGATATTATGGACTGATGTTACTCTTCAATTATTTATTATACAAGATATACCTGACATCTGTGATACATCACTTGAATATTCTTACACATTCTGGTTTTTATTTACGAGCAAAACTAACTTAGATGTGAATAATTACTGTGCTGTCTAGAAATTCATACTAAAAATAATTTCCTTTCTATTCCTTCATACATGAAGCCTGTACTCTACACTGATGCTAGATATAAAAGTCTAACTCCATTATCTCTTTTTAATGACAATGTTAAAATTACTTTTGCACTTTTACCTCCTAATTGTTGGGCAGGGAAATGGTGAGAAATAAAAAACAATTTCGTTTTCTGAGAAGACCACCTCACTGTCCTAAAAAGTAATTTTCTTAGTGTTTGATCCAAGCCATCCCATCACTTCCCAAGGCATTTCAGATTTCCCATTTGACAGCTCTGGCTTCTTGTCTGGATCTCTCATATAGGAAAATAGAAGTTGCATCTAATTGTATCTCCTTCTTCCTCCCAGAAGTTTCTCTCCCAGAGGGCAAAGGCATTGGAGAAATCCAGGGAGAACTCTTGCTCTCTTGTAGCATGTTTTTTAGTTCAAAGCAACATCAGCTTTATTGCTGCTCTGCAGTGAGAAGAGAGCTTGGATAGCACTGCAAAGGAAAATGCAATGTAGGACAAGCTGGTTTAAAAATGGCTTACAGTAAAAAGGAAAAATCAAATGAGGGAATCAGAGAAGGTCAAACACTCCTCACATCCCTAAGATGATCAAACTAGTGTTTATTAGATTTGTTATCACAGTGTCCCTCAATCTGTAGTAATGCTCTATCAAAAAAAACTCCCCAATCCTCCCCACAACAAGAATCCCTCCACCAAACAAACCAAAACAGAAAACAGAACAAAGAAAAGGAAGGTTTAGATCTTGACTTTGCTACAGAATAGTGCTTTTCACGCTCCTTAAGTCAACAGTTTCTTTAATAATTTTGTCTATTTTTTCTTATTTCTTTTAATTTTCCTTAAACTTTGTGAATGAGATTTAAGCCAAGAAACAAAAACATCCATGCATACAAAATTCTTTCATGATTGGACTAACCTCTGCATTGAGTAATGTATGCATACCAAAATAATAAGATATGTTTGTAATTTGAGGGGCAAGGTGGTCATGAAGCACACACTCTTACATCTAGATTTGGTGCAGAGACAATGGCAATGAAGTCTCCCAGGAGTAGGAAGAAAGACTGGGAAAAGAAATACAAATGGCTACAGCAGGAAATCATATCTGTGTCTGCCTCCTGTAGGATGTGGATTGACCTAGTAAATGGAGATGCCTGCAAAGAAGCTGTAAATATGTTTGTGCTAATATTATTAAAGCTTTCAGGTGGTTCAGTTTCATCCATATGGCTTTCCAGGGAGATGCCAAAGATGTGGCCCCTGGCCACAACTTGTCTGAGCAGCACATGCCTACCTGCACTGTAATTGCTTAATAAGATGTAGGGATTTTCCCTGGATGGATTGTGAAATATATTAAGATGCCTAAATAGGTGCTTGGTGAGATTTTTGTATCTTCCTAATTCAGTTGAAATCTTGGTAAGCAAGACTGTTGAATGCTGTTGAAGATCAGAGAGAGCTCAGTGCTTTAAAAGTTGTGAAAATTCCTTGCCCTCTAAACCCTCCTTTATGTCTTTAGGAAAGTAAAAATACTTTCAGCGTTGTTGCTCTCCAGTACTGGCTTAACAGCACTGGGCTTGCTTGAATACACCAGTGTTGCCAACTAAAGGAAGGAAAAAATGGAGAGGGAGGAAGACAAGATAGGAAGTGACTGGCTGATTAATGTACTAACTAAATGCAAATACTGGGAGTAAGAAAGCCACTTAAAAGCAGATGATTATCCCTTGCCAGTCCCTAAGATCTAACCTCTAAGCTGTTGTTCAGATGATACACCAAAGCAATTCCTGGCAGAAATCTGTCCATTGTTCCAGCAGAGAGAGCAGTGAGATGAAAGGGATGTGGTTTAACCAAAGCTGAGACTTTGCTATCTCACCATCTTCTAGAGCTATCTGGCAGTGTGTGCCTGTAGAGCACACATTGGCATTTCTCCCTGAATTGGTCCCACCTGCTGGAAGGCTGCTCTCCCTGCCCCTGCACACATGGCCCCAGCCTGCCACAGAGACTTGTTGCCCTCCTGTTCTGAAGTTTAATCCTTGTATAGGTTTACAGGACAGGAGAAGGGGTGTTTTCTGATGAAACCAGCCATTGCAAGCTGCACATTTGTATCTCAGGAAGGTCCGTAATGTTACCTCCTCTTATGGAAGAGATGGGGCAGGACTCCAGAGCACTGGAGTCTCATGAGCATGTGTGCCCTTCTGCTGCCAGGGACCTTTAATGTTTTAGGACAAAGACCTGCCTACACTCCTACTTCTGCTGCATATCTTCTGGCATTTTGATGCTTTAGGTCACTGCATTCCCTTAAACCCCACTAGGTTCAGGAGAAAATATGTGACAAATAGAGGTGTGGTGGCAGTGCCATTGGAAGATTATGAGACAGTGTGAGAAAATGGAAAGATTTTCCTTCTTTTTGAAAATAAAATCTTTATCTGTGCTCATACACATGGATAATACTGAAAATCTGTATTTATCTGTTTATTTTTCAGGTTATGGTTTTGTAGATTTTGACAGTCCTGCAGCAGCACAGAAAGCAGTAGCATCTCTCAAAGCAAATGGCGTGCAGGCGCAGATGGCAAAGGTAAGAAGAACTATGTCATTGCAGGATTATTTCAGCTGTTGGGTTAAATTTCCAAGGATTTGGAAATAGGAGCAAACTCCTATTTTTCTTAAGGTTTTGGATTGCTTATTCCAAGGATTCTTTCCTCCTTTGGCTCCAGTGCCTTGTTCATCCCGTGGTTTGTCTGTGTTCTTGAGAGCTGTGTTTCATGCAATGGGCTCTGCTCTGACTCTCTGTGTCCCTCTGTCTGGAGAGGGTTGTAAGACACAGCACCAAAGTGGAAGAGCATTGGAAATGCCTTTTGCTGAGTACTGGCTGAAAGAGTTGCCTTTTCTTCACCTTTAAGTTGTCTTCATTTGGTTCCTTTGCTTTGGAAAAGTTACACTTTTCTGGCATGGCTAGTGGGCATCTCTGAAGGAGTGATTGACTGAACATAAGGAAAATCTGGTTGATCTGCCTAGGTTTGGCTTCTCCTGCTTGTTGAGTTGTTGTTTTTTTTTTTTTTTTTTTGGGGGGGGGTTTTTTGGTTTTTGTTTGGGTTTTTTTGTTGTTTTTTATGAGGGCATAAATGAAAGTGTAGAAGGTTGATGAAAGAATAGTTGCTAAAAGTTGTCTGGAGGTAACTGGCATCTGTTCACAGAGGCTGCAGGAGCCGTAGCAAGTGCAGTGAGCTCAGTCACTCTGGTCTTGGAATTGTCCTTTGTCCCCAGGCAGAGGGGCTGATGGTGAGACAGAGGTTATAGTAATGACCAAGGTGTGGTCCAGCTGTTGCCTTTCTGAAGGTAGAATGATGTGTCTTTGGGCTCTAGACTGTCAGCCAGCAAAAATATCTGTTGCTTTGTATTTTAAAAATGCTTTGCCTGAGAAGCACAAAAAGCACTTAATATTGCCTGATTTAGTCTCTCTAGATATGATGCTGTCCTAGAATCTAAAGCAGTGAAAGCAAACAGGTAATTACAGGAAAAAAAAAAAAAAGAGGGAAATCAACTAATAAACAATGATCAGGTTTGAAGATATCCACTTAAAGGAATGTTGCTGGTTTAAGCCTTTATTTTTCAATGATGTCTTAGTAAAAGTACAGTTTTGTTTTGGTTTGTGTTTTTTTTAGTTATTATTTTATTTTATGAGAAAAGTAATTGCTGGTAAATGAGTGTCTTTTGACTTCTACTGAATTACACTCACTGTACCTGAAAGAAACTGGATGTCATCGATGTATTTCTGTTTAACAGCGCCCTACAATGCAAGCTAGGTTTTATTGGCCCTTAGTTTTTATTGACACATGGTGATAAAAAATATTTGCTTCAAATGGGTAAAAGATGGCAAGCTGAAGAATGTGAACCTCTGCTAAGGGCTCTAGTATTTTATTTCTCAGATATATGGCATCTCCTTGTTAAAATATAGGCAATTTGATGCATTAGTCAAGCTGTAGAAAAGAAACCAAAGACAGGAGATATGTTTTGTCCTAATGATTGATATCAAATAGCCATTTCTAGAAAGGAGTAAATCTATATAAATGTATAAAAAATCTAAATCCATATAAAACTGTACAGTTATAGATTTAAAATTATAGATTTAAAGATAGGATTGAAAGATAAATCTATGCTTGGGGTTGTCAAGATTCAGAACAATGAACAATTGCAGTACTTATAGTCACGGAAACACCAGAAAAGACGCTGACTTAAAACACTGTGGTTTGGATTGTCCAATATTTGGGGACTAAAAGCAAAGCCTGATGTTTTCAGACAGGGAAGGGCTGTACCAACCCTTGGTTGGTTTGTTTTCTGGGGAACCTGTGGCAGGAATAGTTTTTTGCCCTATGAGATTTTGAAGCAGCTGGTGTGTACACATTTGTTTGCATAAGGCTGACTGTATTTTTATTATTTAGCCATGGTGCCTGGAATCTCAGATAGATTCTTTTTAGTGTGTTTGATAGCTCAAGATAAATATACAACTGACTTTTCTTATCTCTGAAAAAATCTAAGTATTTAGAAAAATGGGGTTTCAAAGGAAATTGAGATTACTCCACACAAAGTACCTCACATTTCTGAGAAGGCAGGAGCCTGGGAAAGCAAATCTATCTGGAGAAACATGTTAGTTCTTGCACATGTTGGAAGCCAAGTTGCATAACAGGACTGAAAGACAGCATTACCTGCCAGTGTCTGAATTAACAGTGAGGGCTCAGAAGAGGTTTCAGGAAAAGGGCAGAACAATAATTTAACCTGCATTTCTATAAGTTTATCCAGAGCAGTTTTATTGCGAGAGCTGCTTTAATTAGTGGTGAATGGTGGCTCTCAAATGAAATCAAAATAAAAAGTGTTAAGTCTGAAGAAATTCCCTAAACCTTTTGTGTGCCACGCTTTCATAGTATCAGTGTCCTCTATCTTTTACTCTGCTTTGTAAAGCAGTGAAACTGCCCAGTGTAGAGGCCAGAGAGGAGACAGGCTGTAACCTGTGTTCAGAAAATATCAAAAATCTCACTCCAGCTGTGTATGCTTTTGAGTAAAGGTGAAAGAGACATTGGCCAATTTTTCTATGTGCTGGCCTTCTTAGTAGTGAGAGAAAGTATGCTGAAGTGTTGGTATTGTCTGTGATGTTTTCCTGGAGAGAACTCTTGCTCGGAAAGAGTGGTTCTTTCTCAGTTTTAACACAATATAATTTTTCTCATAGAAATCCAGGAATCTTCTTTGAAAAACAAAAAGCAGAACTGAGCCCCCGCCCATGTTGGCTAGCAGAAGTATCTTGTGGATACTTGAGTAAAATATACTCATTTTATCGATGCTAAAATACAGCTGCCTCCCTCTTTTTTTATAGCATTTGGACACCATTTTGGCTGATTTTATTTCAGAGTGCTGCCTCTGGAAGAAGGTTAAACTCTGGTGGATTGATGCTCCAAGTCCCATCAGTGTTGGAAAACTTGTTCTCTCGAGGCTAATACACCCCATAAACCCACAAAGAGAAAAAAACCCAATTGTTAAACATGTCTGAATTTCTCTTTTTGCTCTGGTTGGATTTGGCTGAGGCAAAGGAACAGCAGTAGTATGCCTGCAGAGAGAGTGGTGGCAGCTGAGGAGATGAGGTCTCACGTCCCACTTGGTGGGACAGGGACACACAAAACTTCCCACCCACGGGAGAGTTGTGTGAGGCTCCTGCACTCACTCACTCACATGTTGTCATGTGGCTTCATTAGATTTCTCTCTCAGAGGTACATGAACCAGGAGTTCTGGCCACTACTGCTTGCCTATGTTCATCTAAGTTGTCCATCTTTTTCAAAAGGGCTCATTAAGAACTTCATTTTTTGAGAAGAATTAATGCTATGGAGTTGCTGAGGGATGTTTTCCTAGCTGGCCTGGCTTGTTTTGCTATGTGCTTCCTGCATGCCTTTGGAAATGCAGATTAATTTGTGTGTGTGTAGTGCCTGCTTGTTCAGGCTTGTGGTGTCCAGGTGTTTTTTTGGGTTTCTCTTCCTACTAAAAGTAGCATGACTGATATGCCTCTGGATAATCTTACAGGAATTATTGATTTGGTTGTCTCTTTATACTAGGGACTACAGACACATGACAGGAAAAACTTGCTTATGTGCATGATTTATATATCAGTTTAGGGTTTTTTTTCAGATGCTCCTTTCCTGCATTTCCTAGAAAAATATTATAGACAGAATATGGAAAATTAATAAGGAGAATCTTAGTAATATGGGAGTTGGCTCAAACAAGTAGGCAAGGAAGCCTAGTACACATGAAAAATGTATTAGTGTTCTAATAAAATCTGGAGCCACATCTATTCTTGGGATTTGCAATAGTCCTTCACCCAGAATTACACATTCATGAGGACACTTCTTAATCTACTTTATATGTAGGTTTTAATGATGCCAAGGAGTCTAAATCACCTGAAAAATCAATAGAAGTCTGCTGTCTAAATAAATTTGAGCATCTGAGCTTGTATCAGCCTACCGATGAACTGTGCAATCTGTTTATCCCTTCACAGACATTGGGGTCCTCTCTACCATTTTTTATTTCCAATTCTATTCTGCTGTAAGATTGCATAATGTGGAAGTTCAGGCGAAGGTAGGTTTTTGCAGAGTATTTAATAGCTTCTTTAATACCTAGCAGCCCATCAAGAGTGTTGAAACAAATGCATTCACAAAGGAAGTGTTTTCAGTCCTGCTTTTATAAGGATTAAAAATGTATTTGATGTTGTGTATCTTCTTTGGGTTTTCCTTTTGTACCTATAATGCATTTAGACATCCTCAAGACCTGCGTGAAAAATGTGGATATTGAAGGAATATTTAATTAGTGCTGGCAGTTGTCTAAGTCCAAGGAATCATTTCTTGACTACTCTGCTGCAGTAATTGCCATCCAGAGAGTACACTGCAGGAACTGGATCTGAAAAAAGGGCTGTGCCAGTAGGCTCTGATGTGTTTTCCTTCACAAGGGAATTGCAGAAAGTGATTTTGCTTCTCGTGTGATATTTTTCTCATCTTTCCATCATGCAGAAGCTTAAATACAGGGAGTAATCACCATATAGGTGAAAGATAAAAGGGAGCTGTTTCCCACTGAACAGAGCCAAGCACAAGAGCTTCTAAAGAGGAACAGAGAGCTGCTTGCTGTATAGTTAAATAGACAGATTTTCTCCAAGGACCAAGGAAAAAGAAATCCCACAGAAAAATTTTATTTATTTTCCAGACCTTAGCGTAGGTTTTAAGCATTGCTCTGGTATGAATCAGCTGACCAAATAAGTTCATTCTGTCTGCTTATTTTTCAGCTTCATATTCTCTTCTTTTTACATTACTTTCCTTTTTTTCTCTGTCGGATACCAATACTCCAAAGGGCTGATCCTTAAAGTGGAAAACCTCTGGAGAAAATCCTTCTTTCCAATATTTTTTTAACCTAGATTTTTAATGAAATGTTTTATTTGTTTTTTACAGTTTAAAAATTCATGAAAATAATAAGAATGCTGTCCCTACAAAATACAAAATATGGCCTATAGACATGATGCACTGGTTTCCTAACTCATGATTGAAATGTCTGCAAGTTTTAGCTAGCGAAACTTCAAGATACTGGTTGGTTGAGTTTTTTGATAATATTTTTGTTAACAGCCCTACTGACTGAGCTAACCTTCCTTTTGAAACCAAAGTGGGATTCTAGGGGTTTTAGAGCTCAATATTGAAATTGTCAGGCTTTGTTTTACTCCTGTGCTTTAATTATCAGATACCCCATCCCCAGCGAACTATGAAGTCTAATATTTGTATCGGTGATTTATAAAACACTGGTTTTTTTGCTGCTAGAGCAGGAGCTGGTGGAAACCTCGCCATGCTCAGCAGTGTAGGAGAAGCTGAGAACATGGCTGTGCTGGCCACCTTCCACATCATTTCTGAATGAATTGCACAGCCAGGCGTAGGCTGCTGCTGCTGCAGCTGTTGTCAGAGGTATTTGGCACAACTCTTGTATGTGTGTGGAGCACTCCCAGTGAGCTCTCCTCTTACCTTCCTGAAGTGTGCACCCTCTCCCCCCGTGCTTTTGCACAGCACATACTGGCTGAGCAATACTGACCTGAATTGATGACAGTCCTGGGTTTGATGAAAATGAAAAGTTATAGCTGGAAAGAAATGAGAGGTAGTTCAGTTTAGATTTGGAAATTACACATGCAATTGTCTCCCTCCTTTCATTTCTTTTACCAAGTCAACCATACCAAAAGTGTCCTACAGAAGCACTAACTGGAAGTTCCAAGTTACATGTACTGCTACTTACCAAAGTCACGCTGTCCTCATCCTCCCTTGTCTCCTTACCTCTGTTTTTCATAAACATAAAGAGTATCTTTTACTCTTGGAATGGGGAATCATAGTTTCCTAAATGGAGCTGGCCTTTAAGTGCAAGTTTTGTAAATATAGGATATTTTTCCATTTCTTCAAGGTTAATAACTGAAAAAGCAAGATGCTAAATTATTTTTGTATTAGGTTTTATCTCAAAATTTCTTAGGAAGATATACCTTTCAAAACCTGGAAGCTTGTTGGGGTTTTTCTGTGGTGGTTTTTTGTTGTTGCTGTTGTTTTTTGTTGTTGTTGTTGTTTTTTCCCAGATGAAACACTGTCTAAATTCAGGATTCAAATCACAAAAGTGCTAGCAAAGGGCTAACTTTAAATTTCAGAAAATCTGCAGTAGCAGATGACAGTGTCCTATGAGTGTCCTAGACGATCAAGACTAAAGCAATGAGCAGCTTTTCAGAAGCAATGATAGATTGGGGTAATAGCAAAGATACATGACGTTAATGGAAGGACTTCCTAGTCCTATTCTGCCTTGAAAATTTCATGCTTCTGTACATGGCAACTCTATGGTAGCCAATATGAAATGATCTTAGGATCCTTTTCCTGCTTTTATATGTGCATTCACAAGCCAGTATAGAAGGCATTAGCTTGAGCCATTCTTGAAAGAACATCAAGTTATCCTCAGGGTACTAAAATCCAGCAATCCTTTCACACTTGCATGTGTTGCTCCTAAATCATACAGATCATCATGAAGGAGAGTATGCACATGGACAGCATTTGAACCACACCTGCCAAATTTATAAACAAAAATTTCTTTGGGGGTTTTCAGAAGTGCTTAAGCTGACATAATTCTACTCTCTGAAAGTGCATGGAACTTTTCTGGTGGCTAATTGAGAGGAATTAGGTCAGTACTGTGTTCCTTTGTTCCCAAAATATTGTAGCTCAGCATCTTTGTTAACCGCTAAGCTTGCTTAGAAAAATCTTACAGCACATACAGTCATGTTTATTCTCTAGCTATCACCTCAGCTAGACCTGGCCATCGTATTTTTCTTCCCTTTTCAAGTGCTGCTTTAGTTTCTAGATTTACTTGATTTTTTTTTTCATACTGTAACTTCATCTAACATTAAAACATTCCTGTGCCTTTGAAAATTAAAATACAAACAATCAGTAAATATATCCACCTCCATGCTATTAATGCCTTGCACCACAGAACAGATGCTGAAAGTGAAAAATGTAGCCAACTTTTAGGCTGAAGAATAGTGGAATTACTGGGTTCTTTTCGGGTTATGAACTTCAGCCAAACAAGAGTTGGCCTTTTTTCATAAATACACATTGTTCTTGACTTTCCTCTGACTTGGAACACATTTGAATTGGTAATAATACAGCTGAAATCCACAGAGCTTTGGCAATCTAAGCCGGGGAGAAGAATGGGGCTCCCTATCTTTAGCACTCACATAGCTATACATCTTGGAAGCTCTTATACACTCTTTGCAAACCCTTTATGTTTGCAGAACAGGAAATCTGAGTCCTGCAAATGAGTTAAACACTGGAGTCAGATTAATTCTTTTTTGCCTACACACTCAGGAAACTCCAAACGCCCCACAGAGGAGTTATCCGACCACAACTATGCAGCTTGGGAATCTGCAGCTCAGACTGAGCAAAACTATGTTCTAAATTCAGTAAGCACAGCTTTACTCACCAGGAAAAACCCAGTGTACTCTGAAATGATCAAAAAACTGTGGTTTTAGAAAATATTACTGTGGCAGAAAATGGACATAGCCTTTCTTTCAGCGATGTATCATTTAATGATGTTATTCTGTAGATCAGCCTGAGGACAATGCTTTTGTAAGGTGAGAAACAAAAATTCATTGTTCCTAGCATGATGATTCATGTGACCACCAGCAGGAGGATATGTGCTTGCTTTTTGGGGCACCACTTAGTCTGGACTGAGACCCAGCTTCAGCAAAGCAATGCAATTTGTGTGAAAACCAGGACACATTCAGATTATTTGGTTTGATTTGGAAAGCAGGTGTGCAAACTTCAGTGGCATTTCTTCTGAGTTGATGTGAGTGCCTGTATAACAGCTCATCAGCCTGGAACTACACAGGTGCACACTCTACTAGTAAACAGAAATCTACCAATAATATGCATAGCTATTCCCTGTGCACCTAGGCATCCCCCTCTGAATATCTAAATGTTACTGTATTAGTGAAACTCTGTTATTCCTTTATTAATTACTGTCTCCCATTCAACTGACATGTCTGAGTGGTTTGGCTGTAATCTGCATAAATTTAGGTTTAGATGCAGTTTTGTTCAGTGATGAATGATAATTTTTGTCACTATCAAAAGAACCTCTATTTTTCCTTTGTATAAAAATATGAAATTAGACTGTGGTCATGCTACATGCAACATACTGAGTCATAATGGCAGCTCACTGAATTTTTAGTCCTTTCCCTTTACGTATTTGTGGTCAGAAAGGGAGATAACGATGACATGAACAGTAGAATTGCATTTGTAGTCATGATAAATTAGCTTTGATGTGATCGAAATAAACGTAAGAGATATAAGAATGTAAAACTGGCCGTATCAGACTAAAAGCCAGACTAAAATAAAGTTCCTTCTGATATCAGATTCTCTTTCTGATAATGCCCTATAGCACGTGCCAACAGAGGAATACAAGAACCAGACAAGTATCTGAGGATACTTCCCCAGAGCAGTCTCTTAGCCTCTAGCAATTTGCAATTTGGGATTTCTTCAGCTTCTATTGAATAGTCATTTGTAGAACTGTCTCCCCATCCCCAAATAAACAATTTATGCTGCCTGTTTTGCATTCAAAGTTTTGGCAGCACAACATCCAGCCATAAGAAATTCTTCAGTTTAATTTCATGTTCTTCAAAAATCCATCTCCTTTGCTTGCTCTAGACCTGCAATGTTGATTTCATTGATTGCTTGCTAATTCTTGTATCAGAAGAGACAGAAAGCTCTTGTTCCCTATGAATCCTTTTCATGGCACTTACGATTTTATAAAATGCAATCAGAACTTCCTTTAATCCCTGTTCTGTTTCCAGTTTTAAGAAAGATGTGCTAGGATGTGTATGCGTCAATAAGGATGAGGTTCTTAGAAGCAAGGAGCAGTTGCTAAGTAATGAACGTGAAGCATGTTCAAGTGGCTTCATTATACAAGAGCAGAGCTGACAGGAAGCTTAGAGGATCATTTTATATCAATATGCTGGACATGAGGCAGGTATTGCTAATGCTGTGTAGTGCTGCAGCCTGGGAAATGGGAAAATGGACACAGAGAGGAAAGGTACATTTGGCTGGTATTGGGTAATTTGTAAGGCTGTCCTCATTTTGCACAAGGATAAATGCATATACTTGGTAAAACCTAGGAAGATTAATTTTTTAAATAAGAACTCTCAGCTTTAGAAAAATGTACCCCAGAAATAATTTAAGTGTTAAAAAAAATAACAGAGCTATTCCTTTAAAGCAGCAAGTGAAGACAAGTACAACTCCAAGTATGAGGACATGTGTTAAATGTGTCAGAAGGAAATATATACCCAACTCCCCCAATCTGTGTATAAATAAGGCATTATAAATGCTAGCCTTAAAATCTGGGACTGTTGGTCATTGCTTTCCTTAATTATCAAATTAGATCCTCAATAAGATCAAATTAGTATCTGTCATATTGATGAACAATACCTGAAACTGATGCCACCAATGGATCAATACCTGGCCAATTCTCTCAGCAGGCTTGAGGGCTTTATCTTTGCCAGGGGCTACTGAAGCACCCCAGCACATTTTGTCTTGCATCCACTGCTTGGGCATGATGTGACCAGCAATGCTGCAGCCCGTGCCTTCATATCTAAACCAAGGAAAGGACTGCAGCAGATGTCATGCTGTGCAATGAATCCTTATTTAGGAGAGATTTATATTAATATTCTGCTTTCTCTCGAGCTCATGGTAGAAAATGACCCTTTTCTTAGTCATAGTTCAAAATGGTGGACATAGAAGAATGCAGGGACCCTAAATTGCCAGTTGCTCTACTGTGTAGGCAGATGGAGTCTTTCTGTGATTCCCAAAGATACGTACTGAGTACGTCTGGGAGGTTTACATCTGCCAAAGATACCCCTTACACTGCATTAATGGAGGTGCAATGGTTATTTCCTCTTCTGCACCTCACAACTTTGTGCCCTCAAAAACCACAGAGAGCAACAAAAACTTTGATGAAAGGCATTTTTTGTAGTTGGAAAAATTGGACCTCCCCTGTGTGAACGCACAGCTAGAATACGGATATGGTATTTGGTAGGAGGTATATTTTTCCCTTGTTAAAATGGATACAGCTTTGTTTATCTGGGTGCCAGTAAGTAACAAAGTGGGGTGTGTTCAATGATTACCAGTCATCCTCTGTCCTAATAGTCTTACCACAATTCAAAAAGGAAAAGAGGTAGTGAAAAAAGATGTTAGTTTCTAGTCAAAAACTTTGGAGTTGGGATAATTAAGGCTCGGTGCTGGAAAGCTTGGCTTTGAATTCCTCAGAAAAAATGAACATACCTTTCTAGTAGTTGAGACTGAAGTCTGTGTCTCAGACGTCACTTCTTCATGCAATTGAATCATTTTTTGTCTTTAAATTCAGTTGGTAGACAGGTAAAGAAAGAGAAGACAACTTGAAGAAAGGCTTCCCCATCTTCAAAGGTATCTTTGCCACTTCACTACCCCACTTAGTTGATAGATGATGCTGTTCCAGTTCCATCACAGTTCTTTCTCTCTGTGTATGAACGTATGGGGTTTTTCTCTGTGCATGCCTAGTTGATAAGTATTCAAGAAACTATATTTATATCAATGTATGCCCACATTTATAGATGATAATTGAGAAATATTCGTGAAAAAAATTTATAATGAGATTCTCATAAGTAGCGAAAAGTATTATGGTGGTATTTTCATAATATGTGCTGTTGGAGTATGACTATTTGCTAGTAATACCTGTAAGCCCTGAGAATAAAATAGTATGTGTTTTTTTAGGAATGTGCTGTAGAAATAGGAAGGAAATTGGAGGTAAATTAAATCTTGGTCATAATCAGCCAGTATTTTTCCATCTGTCAGCAAAACCTGGAAAAAAACTCCAAAACAACAACAAAATTGTAAACTCTGAGATGAGATTTAGTGATTTACTGTCTGCTTTAACTGTGCCTATGGCTTGTGGTAGAGCTACACAGCCTCAGGGTTTCCCAGATATTTCCATAACTTATTGTCCATTTTGCATAAAAGGTTACGATCCCACCATTTATCTAAACATTTTCCTAGTCACCTATTCCAATTATAGCTTGTTATAGAAAGCCAGGACTATCATTTATATGTCTGTGTTGCTTTATTATAGGGAGGCAGCATAAAGCAGCACGTGGAGTCAGTGAAGTGAGAGTTTCTGCAATGTCTTAGCTTCCAAAAAAATCTTTTCCCTTGCTTAAAAACTGTTCATCAGTGAAAGGTCACCAGTCCTAATAGCATGACCTGATTCACTTCAGCCTGCCTTCCTTCTGCATGGCACATTGCACATGGTAAAATCACGAGTTTGGTAAAGGAGCCAGAACTGATCCAAACCAGGTTGAGGTCTGGCTGTAATGGGGTCGCAGTGGTCTTGCTGCCTTGCCCTCTCTGCTGGGGCTGCTGAGCCTAGAGTAGTGGAAATGCTTCCCTTTCAGAATAAAATTTAAGTAGCTAAAATACATAATGGCTCTCTTTTGTATGATCAGTCTTCTGAGTCTGCTCGAACTTAGGCTCTCTGTGTTAAAAAGGAGTGTTGGATGTGGACTCTGCTTTGCTTTGCTTGAAGTTCAAATAAACAGTTTCATCTTGCATGATTATATTGTTGCATACTATTTACTTCTCTCAAGTATATAAGTGATTTCCAGATTAGTTTACAAGGGTACCTTGAAGAGGCTCAACATTTTATGTCATGAGCAATTAGATTAGTTACAGGGGCACCTCTCTGCACCCCTCTAAGTGACTATTGTGCTGGCTCTCTTTGATCCCAAGACATCTGGGAAGCCTGGTGCAGACTTATCTAAAGGACATGGTCTGAAAAAGTAGCAACTTAGGCACTTTCCTCCTGGGAGTATCATCCCAGGTACTAGTTCTCTAGTACATCCTAGTACTCTATCCTTTATACTGGGTTTTACTAAAGGTTTCTCCATTTCTTTGTTGAGAGGGCCTTTGAACTTGTAGTAGCTGAGACCTGAAACATTTTTATACTGTGATGGAAACTTCTCACAAAACACAGCACTCTCAAATCACCTGGTCTTAACGGTCTACAGATCAGAACAGGCATTGAATAATAGCTGTAAATACTATTTATTGCCTGTTTTCTGGCATTTCTTTGATAGCCCATTGGTCTTTAATTTAATATTTTAGAAAATTTTAATAGTGGTATTTGACTTCACAATGATTTTCCTTCCATAATGTCCCCCTTTGTTCCCATGTAAGTGGAGTCCTTTCACTTTAGTCTTTTCCACTCTAGTCAATCCACACAAAGCATTGGGAAAGCAGAATGATGCCACGTTCACATCCTTCATTTTGCTATTGTGAATATAACACATTCTTTTTAGGGTGTTCCTACACAATTACTACAATCCTTTTGCAGTTTTGTATCTGAGCTGGGTGGATGTTGCAATAGGCATATAAACTCCCTCTTCTAGGATATTCACAGTTCTTCCTGTGATATTCCACTGGCTGATAGTGTTTTTCTATACTTTTTCTATTTACAATCCATCTTTTTTAAATCTGGTTGAGTGGAGCTCTATGCTATTTTTCAGAGAGTCTGCAATATGTATATTATGTATACAGAGAGTGCTGTAATATGTATATTTTACTGCCTTTTAGTCAATTGATGAGTACTGTAGAGTTTGCATTCGAGATTCTTATTTTTAGCAGGTGTATAAGCTACATTATTTTGCATGTTCTATTGTTAAATTTCATTTGCTCAATTAAATCTCTGAATGCCTTTCCAGGCCTAGATACAAATGCAGATGTTACATTTTATAAGTGCAAGTTTTAAAATTATGCCACAAGTGTTTGCAAACGTTCACAGCTAAAGATCTGTTCTTCAGCTTGTCTTTAGTGAGCACATCAACTGGTTGGCTGTTTAACACCATAAATGTGACACCTCAAGTATCTTGAATTGTGCTGGGAGAGACTTAGTGTCCCAGAGCTTAATTTCTAGTCATGTATAATTCCAAAAATATAGTAAACCAAATAGGAGATATAGAAAGTAAGTTATATTTATGTGTTTCTAAATTCTAAATGCTTTCTGAAATGCTGCATTTCACAGAGAAAAATGGATGTGAGAAAATAGCAATAGGGGATAGATGGGTTTCTAACATATTAAATCTTGGAATTTTTGCCCAACGGGAACATTTGCTTCAATGATGATAAAATCTCACATTCTAAGAAGTGAGCATTAGGTTCCATGAAGTTGGCAGGTTTTTATTACCTTTAAGATTACTTAAAAAAAAAAAAAAAAAGCATCCACCACAAACTCTATTATTTATGCAGATACTTTACTGCTAAAAGGTTTAACATGAAGAACATGAAGATAGAATGGTGAGAAATATAGGCCTAAGTTAGAGAGTTATAAGAAGCAAATGAGTATTTTACTAGCTCTCCTTTCATGTTTTTGGTTGTTTGTGCTGTGGATTTTGTTGGGGTTTTTTTTGGTCAGAATTACTGTTCACATAAATATTATGTAGAGGAAAACTTTAGGATGTGCAAAATGTTAGCTAAGAGAATGATCAACTCTGTTCAAATTGATACTCTTGAGAGATGCACTCTTGAGATATATGTCTCTAATATTTGTTTTAGACAACTTTGAAATCTTGCTGTCCCAATATAATTATCCCGATGACAAATACATGTACAAATATTTTTCAGGAAATCAAGTTCAGTTGTTTTAAGGTAGAACTTGATTTTTGTGAGTATGACCTTAAACCTGGAACTTTGGATGAAGATGACCCTCAGCTTTCTTGTATTGCCACTTCTACTCATGTTTAAAAACAAGATTGCTCATAGTCACATAGCAGTCATTTGTGGTTCTGAAGTTATCTGCTTTGAAATATAGACCTATATTTTGGACCCAAAGTTAACAAGTATATTCAGCTGGCAATAATGAGCGTTAAGTCTTTTGTTAGAAAGATTTGCTGAATTGTTTCAAGATTTTGACAATCTGGGTCCCTAGCTAATATTCCACCTCTGTAAAATACTTTGCTGAGTCATCTCTGCTTATTATTTTATATAGAATATACTGAAGGGTTTTGTTCACCAAATGATCTCTGTTGATCTTTTAATTTTAATTCTATTCACACTTTTTCTTAGTTTTTGTTTTAGAAAAAAAATAATTTAAGGTAGTACGTATTTGGCAAAAACCCCTCAAATATTTGATATTGTTCTTTTTGGTCATCAGTAATGTAACTGCCCGTCCTTAACATACTAGTAAGAACAAAAATAACCAAAAACTATTTTGTTTGAAAATAAGCAACAAACTTTGGTTTTCACCCTTAGTGATGTGGTGCAAGATTTTTATTCTGGAATAATTTTGAATGGGGGTCAGGTTTGCCTTTAAAACTCAAGTCCCAAATAGAGAAAAATATCCATATTAAATAATTCCACAAAACTCTCGTGTCTCTCAGTGTAGGCCCTCTGTGCCTGCTGTGGATAGTCTGAAGCCTGAAGGCAAAGCTGAGATAACAGAATTTTTCTCTGAGGCCAGCTTGGTCCATCAAGCTAAAACCAAAATCTAAGCACCTGGCCTTCTGAGCAACTCTGTCTTTATCAGCCACAGTCAGTGATGTGCACTTTGACCTGCTGAATCCATGAACCTGAAGAGCTGAAAGGAGGTGCAACTGAGGCATGTAGGGTCCTAAATAATAGGTGAGATTCCAGCAGTTTCTTCAAAAACTCCTTCCAAAAGAGGATCACAACTGATTTGTATAAACAGTGTATATTAAGGCAAATATTTTAGCTGTTTTAAGACAGCTTAGAATCTTCAAAACCAGTCCTAACAAAATAAAAAGCCACAATTAATGTGCTTGCTTAAAATTAGAAGTCAATAACTTCTCACATTCTGCAGAATGTAAGAAAGAAACCTTTTTATCTGATGCTTTCCTTCCAGTCCCCTGTTCTACCATTACAGTTCACCCTGTTATACCAATACAGTTTTCTATGTCCTTAACAAAGATTAAACTGTAGTATCAAAAGTGTTATTAATTTCTGCTGTTCGCTGTATGTGTAAAGGTTTTATTTCTAGATGCTGAATAACAGATTGGATCAAGTCCAACTGTGTAAAACTCGCAAAGTTCTGACACGTAAACAAATTACATCATAGTAATACATTGCTGATTTATCCTTCTTTTACTGAAGGATAAGCTAAGCTGAAATTGTTGCATGTATTTTCAGAGAAAAATATTCACGTGGTTGGATTCTGAAAAGTGGTTGATGTGTAATAACCTGGTTTTGGACCAAAGTCCTGCAATATGCACAGGTCTGTGATGAGCAGGTCATGAACCTGGCTGAATACCATGAATTAGAAAATAAGTAATTTACTAAATATGTGGTTTCAGTTAAAGGTAATGCACTTATTTAATAAATGCGAGTTTTTTATTTATTGCCTTCTTCCAATTCCATTCAATGCTCCTTACCTGAGCACCAACACTGTGCATAGCTCTATAGATGCTACAAATTAAAATCCAGTGCTTGAAGTGAATAAACTACTTACCCTAGGAGAAGCTATCAGGATGCCTTGGGCAGAAGTTGATTTCAGGCATTATCTCTCGTTTCTGCTGGCGTGCATGTGCACGCCTGCCTGCCTCACGTGTGCACTCAGGGAGAGAGCGATGGAAAGGTCAGATGCGGGCTATGGATATCATCTCTGTTCATCTTGCTGTGCTGATGAAGTTTTGTTGATTGAATGTAAATATGCCTTAACTCTTCCACAGCATGTGCATCAAAGAGAACATTATTAGAGTGAAGACAGGCATTTGTTGGTACAATGAAAGCAATAGTGTCAGTGCAATACTGTTTAGAGGTGGCGTGCAGTGGCATCCGGATATATTTGCATCTAAATGAGATGAGCGTTTCTTTTCATTTGGCTTTGATTTACCTTGATCGCTACAGGTTTTTATTCCTTCTGGGATTTGGGGAACCGTATTCCCATTATGCACTCATCTTCCCTTCACATACTGTCTGCCACCTTCAGTCAGTGCCATCAGATAAGTATATATAATAAAGATATTTTACATCAGATCTGGTTACCATGCTGTCAGGCCAGTTACTGGAGTCTGAAACTCAGGAGGAGCAATGAGTGATGGCTATAGCATTTATTTAAGTACTGCTTCCTTTTTTTTTTTTTCTTTTCTTTCTTTTCCCCCCCTTGTTTTTATGTTTAGTATTGACTGTATCTCAACCTACTTCAGCATTATTAATGTTTCTGAGAATAATTGGATAATAATACATAGTTCCAAATTTTTTGTTTTGAAATTGTTTTAAAATCATTGATTTTCCTTTTTTATTATTTTTTTTGCCTCTGAAGAGCCTCAGTATTTCATTAACCAGCATCCTAAAAGTCTGTGTCTGACTCCCTTGCTCAGTGAGTTTGTAGATTGCTGTTGGATATGTCAAGATGCTCTATTTGTTCTATGTGTCACTTAGTGTGGGTTAGCTTAGCAAAAGCATTTCTTGGCCCAGCTCTTCTCTTGGTTGCACCGAGTTGCATTTTAAATCGAAGTCATAATAAATCAATTTAAATCTCGGTATCGTGCTGATGTGTCTTGCAGGGGAGCCAGAGCTATGACACTTAAGGATAATAACGTAGAAAAACTACTTGGGAAGTAAAATTTGTAAATCAGCGCACATGGGTGTGCCTCTTGTGTTGCACATTATAAACTTTTGCTTTGAATTAATGCAAGGTTTCAAATCCTCCTTTGCATGATACAATCATTTCACTGAAGTTCTCTTTCCTATATTCTGCAAATTCTAAAAAGATTTCAGAACTATTCTAGCGTTGGAAAAGGGGAAACTATCATTTGTCAGTCATTGTTATTTGGATTGCAGCACCTTCCAAGGAGCACTGGGCACTTACCAAAGGCAGAGGAAGGTCCATCCCATAGCCTTTAAAAAGGCAAAGGCAATTACATAAGGTCGTGACAGAATAGTGTGTGTACTCTTCTAATAAGAGAATTATCCCATCATTAACAAGACTTATCCTCACTGTCTTCACTTTTTCTGTCCCTTTTCTCATTTCAGTGATTTCTGATTTCTTACCTATTTACCCAGGTTTCATATGTTTGTGTCTTTTGATGTTAAGTACATTTCCCTTCAGTGGAGCATCTTCAATATTTCCCTTTTCATTCCCTCTCCAAGTCACTGGGGCAATTCTGTCCTTCTGACATACTTAATGGGATTTGTCAAGTCCTTGGTGTAACCATGTTTTATTTCCATGAGTAATGAGATAGTGTGATAGGGCATCTTGTCCTGCCCTAAACGAGACATGCCAAGCCAAACATGAAATGGAATGCCAAACGCTATGTCCTATATGTTTGTCAAGTGTGTGATCTATTTTTTAGAGACCCAACTCAGTACACTGAAATATTTTACTACTTGTGAACTTTAGCTTCTGTTAATATGATTGAAGCAAGTGGAAATGGAAATTGTCAGGGCAATTTAACAAAGCGAGTCTGTAAAACTCATTACATCCCAGGTAGTAAAATCACTTTAGAAGGCACATTCTTCAAACTTGAGCTTTATTCAGTAAACTGCATTGGTGCCTGACCTTTTAAGAGCTTTCCCTTGCTTGGGAGGGAGGAGGGGGAAAGGCCCTGTTGTTCAGAGCTACCTATCTTAAATTACAAACAGCAGCCAGACTTGACTCTGTGCTTTAGATCACACAGAATGACAGAGTGTGCAACTGCTTCAAACAGACAGTTAAATGGCCAGCTATTTAGATGAGTTTGATGTGTATTTCATGTAATTGTATACTCCATAAAGCAGTAAAAAACCAATGTTGTGTGCTGGCTGTATTTTAGCACAAAGTAAATCAAAGTACCAATCTCAGGTTTGTAATTCAACCTAATCTTATCAAGATCTGATGCTTTGAAGAAGCTTTAGATTGATACTAGGTAGTGGGTATGAGAGGGTTAAAGATGCTTTGGAGAAAATAATTCCTGTTAGGTCTATATCTAATTTGCATAGCAAGATAAATTAGCTTGTTGAGAACTCTCTAAGACCATGACTGGGTTTCTCCTGCACTGCAGTGTAAACATGCCCCTAAGTATGCCTCTCTCTGCACTGTCTCCATGCATGTCACCAAATAGATGACAGGCTTTTCCTGCCAAAGTTACGAATGAGCTGTCAATCCACCCTAGATAACAAATTTAGCCTCTATTTTTTTTTCTTTTTTTTTTAATACTTTTTTCTTCCACTCATACACCAAAAATTTTGATTAGTGGCATACATAAAAAGCAAATGTGTCATGGGTTGTGTCTCTACCAGTTCATTATTTTCATTTTCCAGTATCTAAACAATTATGAGCTGTAGAGATTGCATTTTCTTGGAGCTATCCTTTGCCAGGCTCATGAGCACAAGTCAGGTTGCTCATTAGTGAGCCCACACAGAGTTTAGTCCAGTAACCTTTGAAGTAAATGGAAAGCCTCCCACATATTTATTGGGTGTCAGATAGACATTTGGTGCACATTGTGGCATTAAAAGATTTTGTCTAATTACATAATGAGGCTTTTGCCTTATCTATGTGGTTTGTGAAGTTATGGGAAGTATGTTAGAGCTGATTGTGGAAAATTTTGAAAAGAGAAAGTGTTATCCTGTTTTGCAATTTTTTCATGTAGTTTCATTTTTTTCTTTTTTTTTTTTTTCCCATTGATGTAATGCAATTTTTTTCCCTCCTGGATCTGTTACCATCTTATCTAGAGGTTTCCTGAACATCTCTAAACATAGTTGGTAAAAAAACCTAAGTGAAAATAAAAGATGGTTAAGAAAGGATTGGCAGTGGGGAATAGAAACTTTAAAAAGATGAGGTTTTGCAAGAAGAATTGGTATAAAAGAAAAAAAAATACATTTCTTTTTGATTTTCTATGGGCAGAAGGATTTGCAAATGCATGAATGGTACTGAGTCCTACATGCAGTGAGACTAGTCAGGTCCATAGGTGACAGATAAAAAGCTATGTAAATCCATAGCACTCCTAGTAAGAATCCTCCTTGTGAATGTAATACACAAAAAGTTTGCCAGCATAAAGAAATGATGGGAGATGATTATATATATAGGTAATGGAACTCTGCAGTAGCTGTTTTTTTACCACAGAGAAGTACTGATCTTTGTGTATAAATTGTTTTACTTCAAGGAGAACTTGGTGCTAAGCCAGGTGTAAAGCCTAGGATGATGCCCCTTTAAAAAATTGGCCTTCTCCCATGCAGAAAAGAAATGCCCCTTGCTTTCCAACAGGTGAAATTTATTCCATTATTTTTATACATTGGTAGCATTTCTTCTTCCCTGTTTAAATTCCCTTTTCCAGTGTGTGACAATGCCTTGGATTGGAAGCATTGAAAGGGGAGCAATTATAGGAAAAAGTTATGTTTCAGGAGGTGTTAGAATGTGAATAATCCACCATCCCGAGTAACAGGAATGCAGATGAACCTTTGATTGTTGATATATGTGGCATGCTTTATGGTTTTCTTTCATAAATACTCTCCTTTGCAGAAAAACAGAAATAGGGATAGTTGAGACCATGCTGTGTTCTACTAATCAACCTTCAAACTGTGTGCTGTAGTGGCACTGGGATAATACCTTTTTTTAAAGCCTAGTTGCTATTCCTGGCATTTGAAAAAACATACTTTAAATACAGTGTATGTATACAAATACAAAGAATGTTTTAAAAAACCCATACTTTAAACAGTGTGTTATTATCCATAGCCAGGTAATCTATAGCTGTTGTTGAGGTAGGAAGCAGTTTTGAAGGTTTGTATTTCTGGAAGGAAGGTTGACTTTTGTTGAAGGTATTTGATTTGATGGTGAAAGAGTTTGTTTAAATACTCAGCTAGCCTTCATTTATTAGAGTTATTTATTTCATCTAAAGCAGAGTTTTCCAAATGTCTTTCTCTAGAACCAATTACAAAATCCCTTTCTGCAGATTCCACTCTGGGGCTCATAGAAATAATCATGAATTGCCTTGCCTTAGTCAAACATTTTTAACCATTAGTATTTTCCCTTTATTCCTGAAATTTCAGATTTTAAGGCAAATTATTCGTCTTCGAATATAACAATAATGCAGCAATCACTCTCTCCCTGTATGCTCCTCTACTTTGAAATTCAAGTCAAATTTTGATGAAAAAAGGAAAAGAAAAGAAAGAAGAAAATATTGGATTTTGCAAATAGCACTGTGATTAATAAACCTCATTCTTTATTTATGTATCTTGTCACTATTTTCTCAGCTTTTGCAATGCTATGGTTACTTTTCAATTTTTGGCCTTTTTTTCTCCATTTGCATTATTTTACATGTGCATCCTTTAGTGTCATCAGATTTTTAAGTACTTTATTGTTGGTAGCAACTGAATTACAAATCATTTACATTAACACATCTGCACAGCCTTAGCAGGAAAAGCCTTCCCTCTTTTCCCAAATTCTATGAGATACTGCAACCCGGCCTTAGTTCAGAAAAATATTTTAAAATATAATGCAATTCTACTATTGTAATTGATCATATTAGTTTCTATTCAGAAGATGAGCTTAACTATAACTGAACTGCTCAGCCAGTTTTTCTGTCCATAGCTCAGCTCTCTTCTAACCTCAGCTCTCTGATTTTCATTTCGTTCATAACATGGATAGAATGAGTTCCTAGATAGAATAGGAAGTCCCCACAGAATTATCCTACAAACACAGCCTCCTTGCTGGGGAAAAGAACTGACACTGCCCTTGGAACACAGGGTCATTTTCAGCGAGCTTAGTCAGAGGTTTCCCATAAACTGTCTTAGCTTGAATTGCAGTTTTGGTTGGTGACTTTGATATCCCTGTGTGCAAGCAAGAGATGATCACAGCCATGCATGTGCTTAGGCTGACTGTGATTCCTCCACAACTTGTGTGAGGAAAAATGTGTTGGACTGCATTTAGTTTAACTACCTGGAGTAAAAGGAAAATATATATTTTTACAAGGACAATGAGAAAATCACATTTAACCAGGGCTTTTAGTACCCAACATAAAGTAGCCCTAATCCTACTTATTGGAACATTTTTTTCCCAGGAATATGGTAGCAATGTTTGAAGGCATAAGATTCAGACCTGTTTGTCTTCTTAAAAAGTGTTCGTGTTGGAAAACAGATGCAGCTGTTTGGTGTATACACCATTTTCCTGGTAATCTGAATCTATCAGTAGCAAAATGAAATTATGCAGAAATTTATTGTTGAAATGATGAGAACTCACAAGGAGAATACCTACAGTGACACCTTGTTTGTCATAATTTCCACCCCCCAAAAAGAGATATAGGCAGAAAGCATGATCCCCTGTTAAACCACTGGGGTTTAGTAACAAATTGCTCATATTTTTGTTACTCACCGCAATTATTTATTTTGTCCTAGTGTTTATTCTTCCAAGTCATAGAATAATTCCAGAATACAATTATTTTCCAGCAATTATCACCAATTTTAGTGGGATTTGTAAGCTATCATTTCTTTTCCAGATGTGCAGAGTGAAAAATATTTATACTCTGTATGTATATGTGTATATGAGAGGCTGGAGCTGTATTAGATAGTAAACATTATTGAGCATATTATGTACAATCTATTGAATATAAATCTGTTTTCTGCACCACCATTCCTATTTTGAATAACTTCTTTCTTTTTCTCAGTATTGCTCATATTCTTTTCCTGTAATTAAGCAAAAAGGCAAGCAGCAGGACAGGCATATTAAGAAAATATAATATCTAGGTGCATTTTTGTAGGCCTCTGTCTTTTTTTTTCATGCAGTGATATATAAATGATTTGTTTAAATTTTAAGCTACACAAAGATAAATAATTCAACACAGAGAAAGGACATTTAGGAGTCCTCATAGGAAACGCAGTGACACCAAGAAAAAATACTAGTGCTTTCTACAGACTTGGAGAAAAGAAATTTCAAATCATTGTAATAGCAAGCCGTGATTGCCTTCTCATTTCCTACAATAAATGCCAAAATTTTCAAAAAATATTATCAATAACAGAGAGAAGGTATGTAAAAAGTTATCTTTGCTAGATTTTAGAATTAATTGATCCACTAACTCTATCTGAAGTAGCAGTATTTTGAAAAAAATCGGATCGGTATTAAGGCAGCTTAACTGGCTGGGTGTCTGCATTGTGGTTGGTGCTTTCTCTTGGAGATTTCCCTCTCTACAGCATTGCTGTGCAAGGGTTTGAGTAAGCTACAGGAGTTTCTCCCTGGTAGAGTGTACTTAATACAAACATGCACTGTGCAAAGCAGGCCTTACAGTACCTCTGGCTTAAAATATTCAACCTGGAGTATTCTGGGGAAAAGTTCCAGTCTGCTAACTGTGTCATATTTTCTCTCAAAACACTATTTGTTTTCTATAGACAAAGAGCAGCTTTTGTATAGGTAGTTGAAAGTACAAAGAGGTCTCTTGGCAAATCATTAATCTTGCTTATAATTGCTAGTCAGCACTGTAGCTCTTTTCCATAAATTAAGAGGAGATTTAGCCAAACATCTTGTGTTTCCTGAGGCAGGGAGCAAGAAGAGCTGATTGTCGGGGGCAAGGATCCCATTTGAAACTTGTATTAATGTGTAATACCATTCAATGGGGGAGAAGGGAGGGAAGGAAAAGATAGGTAAAGAAGAATTAACTTAGTTTGTTCACTTCATTAGAAAGATGGAAGGCATTCTTAACTCATCCTTGGCTTCCATTGTTTATGTGGTTTTTATTTTGCTCGTGAGTAAATGACTTAACTGTCCATGTTTACCTCTTGTTTTGTTTCTTGTGAACATGTTTACACACGTGTGTCGGGTGAAAAGTGAGTGGCCCTGGTCTCACATCCCAGACTGGACATTCTCACTGGGGGCTGGCAGGATGAGAACTATGAGGGGCAATGATTTAGCCAGATCCAGAGGGCATTTTCTATAAACATCTCCACTGAAAAATGCAGCTGAGCTGCTCTTCCTCCATGATGATGTTCATCTACTTATTATTTTCTCAGGGGGATAGTTGCATCACCAAACTGCAGTTTATGGTATGAGGTGAAAGCTGAGGGACCTTCTGAGAGTGGATTCTTCTTGTTCCTCCCTACGTCTGCTATTGTATTCGTTCAGGGGGAGTGTCTGAGTTTTCCCAGTGTGACAGTCTAGACAGGGAAGGAGTAGGCTGTCACCCTTCTGAGGGGTAGGCTGCTTGCTCATGGGATCAGAGCAGCTACAGAGGGACTGCTGGGGACCCTACGCCCTGCTGTCCTACAAAGGTCATGCAGGTGGAGGGCTGGGCCTTTCACGTCCTTCTAACCTCCCTTGTTGTACTTCTGTAATTTCCTCCTGACTTTTCACAACAGAGAGCTCTTAATTAGCCTTTTTTAAGTTGGACTCCGAGTCCGACTTGGCTGCTTGTGAAGAGCTCTTTAGGTAAGTCAAGTGTGGGGTGCTCTTCTGTTCTGTGTTATAATACAGCTTGTCACTTCAGAGATTTCACACGCTGGTATGGCAAGCACTTTTCTTTGTATGACTATTACTCTTACAAAGTGCTTTAAATGTATTAAAAAAAACCCAAAACCACAAGGCAAAATGCTTGTCTGGAAGAGCTTGCACAGTGCTGGTGCTTGTGGATTAAATATGTACAGCATGCAACTCTACTGCACTAGCAGCTTTTAGTACTGAGCTTCCTCTGATAAAGGCTGGCATACTGCCCACTTCTTTATAAGTTTCTGGATACAGCATAATGATATTGAGGATGTGACCAAGAAAGCATGCAGCTCCAAACAATCATGCTAGTGCTTTGCATGCCAGGCAATATGGTGCTCTTGACATGGGGTCTTTCCCTTTCCCAACATTTATCTGCCTTGTTTAGATTGAAACCTATTCTGGGAGTTTCCTTATGTTTTATTTTTAAACTGTCTGTCAAATCCCAATGCTTAACTACCATAATAGAAGAAAACAAACATCAATTACTCTCAAAAAATAATGGACGTTACACTGAAAGTTGCACGTGCATATTTATAGTATTACTCGGACTTTTTAAAACATTATACAAAATTCCTCTTTAGCAAAAAAAGGCAAAAAGCACTGCTGCCTTCTGGGCAGTAGCACTATGGGATTCCTGTTCAGTAAATTTTCCCAACCTCCTAACTCTGTTTAAATGCCTGTACAAAGATGCATGCCCCATGGGGACTGCAAAACAGTATCACAAAATGCCTAAAAGCATGGGAGGCAACATTTTGTATAGGAGTAGAAATGCTAATCATCTTGTCCCCTTGATAACCTCTCAAGGGCCATTGAAATGGCAATGCTCTATCTCCAGTTTGAAAACTGCTGCCCTCCAGGCGAGGGATTAACTCAAGCTTCCTGGTACACAAAGTAAAGGTACTATTCATATTGACTTCTTAGGCAATATAGAAACCTGATTGCATGAAGGTAAGTGCAAAGACAATGTTTGTTGGCAGAGAAGTTAGTTCTCTGCCAAGAAACAGTAAATGAGATAATTAGAAAATTCAGAAAAGCATTAACATGGAATGGAGGAGAAGTCAGCTTGAAGAACAGTATTTGCATACTGCTAAGATCACTGGTGATTTCCCTGTTCATGTAAATTGCCTGTTCTGTTTTATACTGTTTAGTTCTTTGGTTAGTTTTCTGTTTAAATTTCAATTTGAAGTATGTGAAGAAGGACCAGATGGTTATACAGTTGGGACTGGTGGCAGAGAGGTAGCAAATGATTTTATAATATGAACAAAACAGGTTCTAGCTGTTTGATCTCAGCAATTTCTTCCTAGTTTGGAAAGCCATCTATTAAATTTCTGTTTCCCATATGGTCACTCATAGGTTGAGATCAAGTCACCTCTAAACCATCTCTTTGATGAGTTAAATAAATTGATCATCTTGCGTCTCACACTGTGAAGCAAATGCTTTGATCCTTTCATCATTCTTACAGCTTTTCCCCCTGCAACTGCTCTAGTTTTTCCAAGTCTTTACTGTGAAAGTGAGAACTTAGACCTCACAGTTCCTGGATTGCAAGCACTAGAGCCAAGGTGTTGTACTTAGTCATCCTGTATCCCATTTTCATCAAATTATAGCCTCTTGAAACAGTGCTACTCTAAGAATGCATGCTCATCTCATTCAGCTTGGCCTCAAGACTTTATCAGAGGTGCAGCTCAGGGCTGAGCTCACCACCTAGAAAAATGCTATTTCTTATTCCTAGATGAAAGCTTGTATGCTTTTAAACAGTGTTAAACAGTGTTTGGTTATGTTGATGCATGAGAGGGCACACTAATGTCAACTTTTGAATCAGTGTGATCTGGAGCTCTAGTGAGAATAAATGGTTTTGCTATTTTCATTGAAAATAGCATGATTGTAAAATGAATGATTGTATATTTGGAAAAAAAAATACTTCAAGATGCAGGCAAAATGGGAAAAGGATAGTGCATAAGATTGGTTTGGTTTTGTGTGGGGTATTTTAAACCAATCCAGTAATTTTATTAGCCTAATTTGACATCTTAGTTTCAAAAGTCAGAATCTAGGCATTATTTAAGATGGTTGTTTTGCATTCCCATGTTTATATAAAAGACCTCATGTAGCTGAGTATAGAGGGGGGAAGAAAATCCTTTGATCCCTCAGCAAAATGTTTTTATGTAAGTAGCCTTCTCGTGGTGAGCTCTGGAAGTCTGGACAGATCATTGTCCATCTGTTTTTACAACTTTCTGTGATCACCGTCCAGCAAATGCTGTTTAATCTACAGAGAATAAACACTTCCAGAGCTGACAATGTGCTTCCCAGGTGCTGAGGGGGAGGGTCACGCAGCCAGGCCATTTGCTGAAATGTAGGAAAACAGTCATCCAGAGAAAACAAATATCCCTGCAGACTTTAGGGAAGAATCCCATCTCTTTCATTTTTCTTTTCTTTTAGAAACCAGAGACTCTTTTGGAAAGAAGTATAAAGGTACTGGTAACTTGTCTCGTGCTGGATGGGGTAGTGCACAAGAAGGAAGAGATGCCAAGATCTTTAGAATCAGTAGCTCTTTTTTAAAGATTAAAGGAGTGCGAAGGAAACATGTAATGTTTGTGCAGAAGGCTAATGAAACAAATTCCCATAACTGTGTTTCCATTTGGACCACTGTTGATTGCTGGAAGAGGGATTGGGGGCCCAGATCTGCAGTGTGGAAACGAGCTGCTGTGTCTGGATCATGTCATGGCAAGGAGGTTTAGTAGCTCTGAGGCACTGCCCTCATTCGTGCTGGAACTTAACATCCCCTCCAAAACTTTATACAGCAGGCAGACAACCATCCCTCGTTGCTGTTCATCCCAAGGACTGTGTTGTCAAGGCTGCATTCAGATCAGAAATTCTGGTTTTCTCACCCCAAGAGAAGGTTGCAGGGCTTAGGCTCCTTGGCACAGAATATAAGTATTTTATATACTTTTTCATGTTATGGTAACAAAAAGGCATATGCCACTGTCACTGGTGCTGCTCTAACTACAGCACTGCTAGCTTCTTTTTATCTTGAGCTCAGTTTTGTGTGTCTTTGTGAATGCTTGTATTTCTATTTAACAGATATTCCTTAATGGAAATCCAAAAGGCATTACAGAAGCGATACACAAACTTCCTGTGCTGTAAAATCTGGCTTCAAGTACCCTGTGCTTCTGAAATACCCAGAATATTCAGGGTTCTTTCCTTATCTTTCTTAACAGTTCTTCACTCTAAAGTTTACAAGACCCTGTAGTCCTGGATAGTTTATTCCCCAAAATGCTCAGGGTACCTCAGCTCCAGGCCTCTTTTGTGACTTTTGTTTGTTTGTTTGGGTCTCTCTCTTTTAGTAGGTGATTAGTCAGATAGGTGGTATGAGTATGAACCTAAGTTTGGGGCCTAACTAACTTTCCTTGCATCCTTCTATCAGGTGCATCACCTGTGTGTGGCAGGGTTTCAGAAGGGGGAACAGGAGAGGGAATGAAGCAATTTGGCTTTTGACTACTTCTTCATGAGCTGTTTGGAAGGCATATGATGGGGCTTTACTCTTGATCGGTCCTCAAATACATAACAATAAATCTTGTCCAAACACATGCCTTTCTCTAGCTGCAGTGGTTTTAAAAGCAAGTTGCCTTCTGAGTTGGGATTCCTTCTGCATTTTCCCATCCCAAATTTAAGGCTTGGTGGTTTTAAAATGTAAGTAAGTGTTTCCAATCTTTGCCTCTAATCCATTAATATCACATATCATCTAAGCTGCCGAAATTAATAAATGTAGTGAAGAAACCACATCCACACCCCAACTGGCCTTCTTGTGTGTCTGGACTAGGCTGACAGCCCTGCCTGCCAGCAGTATCCATCACTGCCAAATGTGAGTCTGCTGGATGTGCAGCAGTAGGTTCATGAAGTATTTTGCCACTACAGGTCAAGCAATTGAATATGAATATTGGCAGGATCACATTGAGAGTGTTATTTAATAGAGCTATTCCTTCTTAGAAAATGGGTTTTTAAATGGACTGTGGAGCTAGCTCAGGACTGAAAGGTTTTGTGTCTAACTGAAAGGCTATATAAACTAACAGCAGCCGACACAAGGTGTAAAAACTGGGAAAACTCCATGCTCTGAACGTGGCTGAGTCAAGTTGAGGGTCAGCACACTTCTATTCTGGACAAAAAAAAGTCACACCCATTCCTTGTCACCCAGAAACACCAGACAACTGAGGTTATTGGGAGTTTGTTTGCTAATCAAAGTGGGACTTTTTTGTTTGTCATGACTCAGGCTACTTCAAATAGCATCAACTATGGTAATAATAATAATAGCATCTTGCTAATTACTGGTAGTAAGGAAGGCTAATGAAAATTTAAGAATAATTTCTGCTCTCATTTTGTTACCTGTATTTTTCTAGCCTGTCACAATTTTCTATTAATCTACTCACCACTGTGAAGTTTAAAAACAGTAATGAAGAAAAATAATTTGTGGATTACATCATTTCAGAACGAGCCTTTGAGGTTTAACTGCAAGGTCAAAGTCACAAGGCAGGCACTGGTTTTGACACAAGGTGCTTTATCATCTGCAGTGCTTAAGTTCAGTCATTCTTTGAAAGCTGGGAGATGCCTGCTGAGAACTGCTTCGTGTCAGGTTGACCTTACCAGCAACAGACACTGTGAGCAAAGATCTTAAAAAGGGATGACACATTTGTTTATTTACCTATTGTTTATTTACCACTGATGGTACTTTGACATAACGGCCTTGCAGAGTCTCATTAGGTTCATGTAAAGGAAAGTATAGGGGAAACTACTTTGTCTTGTCAGTACATTGCATATGTGTGTATATATACACAACCAGAGCTCTAAAAAGAGGGAGAAGTATTTAACCATTTTTTATTAGATAATTTAGGATGGCAAAATACTTGCTAGGATTCAGGGCTTTGGCACAGAATATGTTGTCCCTGAAGTACTCTAAACATGGCACATAGTACTGATTATATATTAAAAAAAAATCTGCATCTTCTACTTCAGATTTTAATCCTTCATTCTAGGCTGCCAGAGCATGGATGACAGAGCAGATAGTACCGACCCTCAAGATTAAGAGGCAACAAATTCAGGATAGAGTGTGTACTCTTCCATGCTCTGTGGGTGGTTTACTGTGTGACACTGGTCAATTCATTTTTTTTCTCACCATCTTTGCACTCCCTCTAGCTTTTTCTTTTTGATACCTGTTGCTCTTGGACACTGTCTTACTTTCTATCTGTGCAGAACATAGCACAGTGCAGCCCTGTTCTTGTCACTGCAGCATAAATATTAGAGAAAAGAAAGAGAGAAGCATTTTTCTCTGGTTGTTCAGTGTTTCCATTGCACTCTAGGGAATACTGTGGCCAGGTTGACACGAAATTTGGAAACGCATAGTAGGAAAAAGGGCTTTTCTCAAAATGATTTCCCCCGCTCCCTCAGGATGGTGTGGATCCTGTTAGTGGAAAACTGGATGTTTGCTTCCTGTGTGTGATGGAGCTGGTGGCTCTGCTGGTAATACACCTGCTTAAGTTGTTTTTTTGCTGGATCGTGGCCCAAACAATTCGCGAATTCCTTATCCTCTCGTATCTCCATTACTGCACACTCCAGAGCTGTAGCGAGGCATTTTAGTGTCCGGGGTAACACCTTGTACTTGGCAGCTCTGCTGCTCCCCCCTCCCTGGTCTCCCGAGTGTCAGCACCTGGGCCGGGGCAGGCTCAGCAAGCGAGTCCCAGGCGCAAGGCGAGCGGCTGCAGCCCGCCTGCATGGCTGCCATCACCACGGCACTGCCCTCCCTTCCCTCTTCATTTGGAAATAGTGCTGAGGGAGGGAGGGAGGGCACTGCTTTTGACCTTGACAAGGCACTACTCTTGCTCCCTATGTAAAAAGCTTTGGGCAGTGGCCAGAGGCAGGCTGCTAGGTTATTCCCACCGTCCAGTTTGGATGCTTCTTCTGTCCCTGGCCTTATCTTCTGCCTGAAGGTTTCCCTGCCCTTCCCCTATCCATGCTTCTGTCGACATTAAAAACTCTCAATCTGCTTGTACTCACTCCCTACTTCTGTAGTTTTACATGGTGTGATCTTATTTATTTAGACTGGTCCCAAATCCACCGTTACAGCTGATCCATTTATGCAGCAGCTCCATAACTCCTATAGTTTTGACAGTAAGCCCTTGTAGGTAGGTCTACCTCCAGGAAAGCCTTTGAGATGACCGAAATGTAATTAAAAAGTGAAGACCAGATGTTTCTTCCCAGATTATGTTTTCAAGATCACAACAGCCCTTTCAAAAGGGAGGAGAGAAAAGGGAAACTAGAGAAAACTTCTACTGTTCTGCTTTAGCAAGGGAATTTCCTGAAGTATATACAAGAAAAATCTGGATTTTGTTAATTCTTTCTTTTTTTTTTTTTTCATTCCACACTGAAGTCTGTAAGCAGCTTGAAATGGTAATAAAACAAAGTGGACTTTCCATTCCATTGTGCAAAGCCAGCAGATTTGTTTTTCCCTAGTGCACCTGCTTTGTTGCTCAACCTTTCCAAAGGAAAAAAAAAAAAAGAAGAAAAAGCCTACTTTTTTTCTGGAACAGTGGTTTACTAGTATTTTTTTTTTCAGCAATTTGCCACAATAAAAATGTTTTCTTGGATATACTTTTGAAAATCCTTCATTCCATTCTGTGAAGTCAAATAAAGATGTGGAGGCGTTGGGGGAGAAAATCCACATTCATCAAAAGCAAAAGAGAATGTTTGAATAGGTGTAAATCTTTATAGTAAAACTGCCAGGAGACACACAACATTAATGTAATTATAGCATTGAACTGGCAAATTAGAGGAGATATATTCCTGCCATTTTTAAACAAGACACTTTTTATACAGACAGAATGATTATTTGATAGGTTGAGGTTACTTCTAAGCATTTAATTTTATTCTGTGGTCTGTGTATTATATTGTCTTTGTGCTGTCCTTGACAAGAAAAAGTTCTGTCAAATAAAGAGGGTTTTTCCCCAGGAGAGTATGATGATGCTTTTTTGTCTTGTAGACAGCAAATATGTGGGTAAACTTTACAGGTATTTGCTTATTATTATTAAATATGGATATGTTATTTAACTTACCAATTTAAACTGACTTTTAAAATTCAAGTACTAGTAAATGTCCTACAAACCTCTTTAGGACATACTAAATCTATTTTATGTCCAGGAAATATATTTTTTCTTGTCCTAGGTAGCATACACATTTACCATGACCATGAAAGGAGATCTTGTTTAATGGTCACTAGGACTACATTTCTGTAAGTTCTGTTTTAAAGTGAGGACATTTTTTTTTTTTTTTCTCCCCACTTGTTTTGGTACTTTTCAGGACATGATCATTGTAAAAATTATGTCCTTATTAATAAAGCAAATTTTGGTAATTCCATTTATATATATATATATATATGTATATATATATATATGTATATAAATGAACAACCATTTCAGTTTGACACTACCAGAAGAGTATAAATACTTGAGAATACTTGAGTAATATTTATATAAAAGTAGCCCTATTACTTTCACAGAAATCATGAAGGAGTTTTTAGGTGTTTTCTTAAATTGATGCTCCCAAGAATTCATCATTTCTCTGTAGACTTGGGGACAGTAGTGAGCAGTCAACCTTCTTATCCCTAACTAGAATCAGTGAAGACTGAAAGGTGTTACTGTATGTTACCTTCTTGGGCACTGCTACTAAGGACAATGCTGGAGTGACACAAGGGGACCATAATGATTCCTGATTTTGAACTCCTCACTCACTTGCTTTATCTTTAGATCAGCATAATCCGGGTGTATTATTTAACAGAGAGCAAAGTGTGTTTGTGGTTTCCAGCTGGGCAGTTTGCTGAGCTAAGCTGAGAGCTGTAGGTCTTTGCCCAAGTCCATCATTCAGGTTGTGCCTACGGTAAGGAGCAACTTGGACTAATGGGAGCAGATCTGGGGAGACAAACAAGGCTGCAGAGCTGGCATCCTCCCACACTGCATTTCACTGAGCTTTTATCACACACAAGTTCTCATCAGGCCCTGGAGGGAGCAGGACTGGTCGTGTTGGAAATACATCAAATGGAATCCTGAACTGAACTTCTGGATAAATTTAATCTGAAAGTACCTGAGTTCCCTGTGCTCCACAGCAGCTCTGTGATATGCACCAGCACATATCAAGTGGGAATAATTAGGAAATTTGCATAAAAGATACATTCCTGATTCACACTGAAATGCAAATGTAGATGCAACCTCAGTGAGCTTCCTGTTCATATTCAAGCTACTTTGTACCTCTTGGAAAATGTGAAGGAAACAAGCGAGAGCAGATTAGGATATGGGGATAATTGTAGACTGGGTAAGTGGGAATCAAGGCTAGAAATTGCCTTAATTTATGTTGTAAATAACTTTGTACAGCCATTATTGGAAAAAGAGCCTAATAGAGCAAGTAGATTGCTTTATAAGGTTAAAAAGATATACTGGATTGTCTTTTGCCCATACTGTTATCTGTTCATAACAGTGCAGACTCTGTTTTTCAATTACAAATTTAGTCCCTTGAGCCTTTGTAACGAAATTTCTGCTCGGTATAGAATATTGCAACATGTACTGTCAAGAATAAGAGTTATCTAAAAGCATAGAGAAGAAAAAATGCAATGCCTGCTATCATGTTTCTTCAGATAGAGTCTGTGCTGAGGAGCCAGAGTTCAAAAGCATATTGTGGTACAGCCTGAGCTAAGGCACTGAGTGCTCACATTGAAGAGGATTGCAGGCTTGGGGACTCAGGCATGCAGGGGATTTAATATACATTTACCAGAGGATTGCTGTAAGGGTTTTGTACCTTAGGTTTTAAGGATTTGGGGAGTTTTGTAAAGATGAGTATGTCCAGGTACTCAAAGGCTAGATCATGAAGTGCAGTGATGTGATCTGTGCAGTGGTAGAGAAGTAGGTAAAGATGCCCTTTTCCTCTGGCCTCTTTTCTTAAGTAGAATAAGTTCTGTTTCAAATTGTAGCTATTTATAAAAGATTTTCATCAGAACTGTCTCTCCTTAGATTTTTATCATGGCAGTCCCCTGGCTCCTAAAAACCTTACTCTAATCAACCTCATTGACACCTCTATAATTAAATGGAGAGACAGGAGGCTGAAGAAGTGGAAAATAGATGATAAAATAAAAAGGCCTTCAAAACTGTGCTCAGAAGTCTCTGGAGCCACTCCTGACAGAAGACTGGCAATTCTTGAATTTTCAGAACTTAAAAATGAGGCAGAAAAAAGAAAGAAAAGACTGGCTGTTTGTTTTATAATGTTTGGCTGTTACATCTGTTCTTCCCCTGTATTTTATATCAGTGCTGTAGATTACTGTAGTGGAGAATATCTGTAAACCTCTGTGTCATCTGGAGCTTCACAGTCCTATCTTTAAATGTAAAATATTTTGAAATGTGCAAAACCAATCTCAACCTCCTCCCTCTCAACTCCAGTTATTTCTGCTCTACCTCCTTATCTCTCTCAGCTTGTTCCTTCCTCCGCAGCTTCTTTGAATGCTAGATGCTAAAATAGCTGCTGAATAAATTTTGATTATGGTTTGGAAAAAAAAATATTTTGCAAAGAGTTGAGGGAGGGGAGAAGAGGTTCCCTCTGTTAATTTTTTGGATGTTTTGAGAAATAACTAGTCCCAAATGCTTAATGAAAAAAAGCTGAGAGCTTCAAAATATCCCCAAAGCCACTGGTTCTACTGTACATGACAATGCTGGTGTTGCATGCATTTCCAGTCATCTAGATGCCTTAACTCTACAGCAAGAAACAGAGAAGAAATCAGAGTTGTAAGAAGAGCCTTAGCAGTAATACCTTATTTATTTGTAGTAGATCTCTCAGAGGCAGGCTCTGGCATCCTCTTTGTACAGAACATGTTGGGAGATAAGGAGCAGAGGGTGCCATGGGAGGGCTGGTGGGACTGGAAAAGCAGAATCTCCTTTTCCTACATCACTGCACAGGGGATGTGTCTCCAGTGGACCTGCCCATGGGCCAGCAGCTCTGCTTCATAACAGCATCAAAATACTTTGCTGGTACTATATGGAAAACCAGGATTGTTACTGACTTTCTGATCTGATTTGTTTGTTGAACTTTTTTTTTTTTCTTTTTTTAATGCTTTTTCTGCAAATTGGGGAAGTCTTCAGCAGCTCTCCTATGAGAGCTTACCAGAAAAGGGCACAGGTGCATGGATGTGGAAGATGCTGCAGAGACCTCCTGGCTTTCCCACTCTGCTCCTGAGGGATTTTTAGGTGCAACTCCAGCTATTTTTAACTGTGTAGTTGCATAGCCTATCCTCCTGGGATGTGATGCTGACTTGAGTCTGCCCAGGCTGGGCATGTTTGTCACTTTCACCAAAAGCTTGCTGAAACTTTGTTTTCATGGATGTATAGGCACTATCTTACTATTATTACATGAAAATTGATAGAGGTTATTTAGGACAAGAGTATTTGTTCCCTAATTTTAAAATCAGAATTTTAATAGTCCGTGCTACAGGTTGACTTTTGTCACTTCCTGATTTTTCCCAGAGTCCTTTCCAGCCTTCAGCACCCTTGTTACTGCAAGTCTTGGGACAGGGTTGTGCAATTTTTCTGTATTCTATTTGAATACCCTGAGCAGGAATGCATGTTGATGATTATCTCAGCAGGTCTAGTTTTAACTCAGCACATGCAGCTAGTTCTCTGCCCTCTGTGAGCACCATCAATACTGACCATCACAAAAGGCAAACCCCTTGCTTATACCCAAGTAATATTGTCTGACTTCCAAAACACAGGAGAAAGTACAGATCTAAACAAAAAGTGCATGCACATGGCTTCACCTTTATTTTTTAGCAGAAGGCCAGATTCCTTCAGACCTTCTGTTGTCTCTGCCATGCATAGTCTTGAATAACACCTGAAAATGGCTTCCTGCTTGCTCTCTCCATTCTACCGAAACTTTTAAAATGCTTTTCTCCCTCTTGGTCTCTAAACTTTCAGTATTCACTTTTGTGAATTTGTGCTTGCCCTGGGGATGAGATACAGTCCCACAGAGCTGGTCTCTCTCCACCATGTATCTCATGTTTGAGCCCTGCCTTGTGTTTTGCTTAATCAAGGCAGTCAGCAGGTAATTCTCAATCATTTACTCTGGTTTTATAGTTGTCACTGCCCATGTTTTGTGTGCTGTTCTCAGCCTTATTCCCCTATGTCTCTGTGCTCATCATGGACCCAAACTTTGCCTCTCAGAGCTGTGTACTAATTAGCAGATTTTTTTTTTCTGATAAACTCACACAGTGTTGTTTTGGGATAAACCAGTGACGAGGTTTTTGACTGCCATCCTGATAGCTGATAAAGGAAGTTTTTAAAATGAGCATGACCTAATGAATGTACAGCTCTTCTGCATGGTCGGATTTTCGGTGTGCTGAAACACAGAACATTTGTTGTTTTTCTTCATATGCTGTATTCATTACCTGTGTAGTATTGATCACAAAGCACTTCCCAGAGCTTTCAGAGAAGTAAATTTTGCCAGAACAATGACTCAAAGCTTTAGTCTGCTAAGAAATTTTAATGAGTGGATATTTGTTTACTGTGTTAAATTATTATTCGGTAATGGAAGAAAATAGGAAATTACTCAGACTGTAATAAAAAGTATTTTTTTCCCAATCACAGCAAATGCATTGCATAGCAGTTTGTGGTTTATAGTAAATAAATAATGAAAGATGCTATTCCAGACAGACCTGCTTTATTTCATGTTGTTTTCAAATGTCAATGGTTATGCATTAATAGGTAGAAGTTCATGCAGGTACCTTACAGAGGTGAAACACAGGCAAATTTTGACAGCCTCAAATTTTGTTTCTGATCTTTTTCTTCCTATGCTTTGCAATTTTCCCTTTTCAGAGTTCTTATCCATTCTACTTGTTTAAGAGGGGATTTTTTTTGTTTGATTCACTTGCATTTGCCTGCAAAACATTACCAGTAAGCAGAAACTAATTGTCTGCACTGTACAGCTCTCCAGGGATTTTGAGCTCCATGAGTTCACTTGGTTACATTGCTGGATTTCTTTCCATTTTCAGAAAATTTGACTGTGATTGCAAAGGATTTGTGTAGTAGGCACAATGCATTTTGTATGACAATGAGAATACTAAGGTCTCAAAGCAATGGAAAAGACTAAATGGTTACAAAAGACAATGAGTGGCTAGTTTCTGAGGTGAAAGATATGAGTGTTATGATGAATAGCATGAGCTGATGTGTCAGCAATTATGTCTGACTTCAGTATAACTGAAGATAATCAGCCTGCTTGATTTATTTTGCAGTGTGTTGTGTGAACAAATTATCTTTATCCTGATTGTATATATTAAATATCTCTGGTATCACCTGAGTAGTTGCTGTTTGTTGAACTATGTTAAGTGACTATTTTTCATGGAGAAATTCTGTTTATCATGACCCCAAAGATTCTGATTCTTTGATGCACTCTTAAAGTCCTTCCAAGTGCAATTTTCTGAAGGCAGTGTCAATGAAACTTCAATTTGCGTAGGTTGTTTATGAATTTTCAATATTTCTACCTTCTTCCTTCTGGACTTAAATACTTGTACATCTCTCTTATTTTCATGTAGAACCTTTCATCATGAGTCTCAGTGGACCACTTAACCTCACTTTGCCACTTACAGCAGTAGAAAATATGATGGTGAGAAAGGCAAGGTCTTGTTTGACCTTACCCCCCCCAAAAGAAGAAAAAGCAAAGAGCTGCAGAAGTTTAATGGTGAAATAATCTCTTTTCTTTGGAACAGTTAATAATTCAGAGCTCAGGGAGCTCACTTAGGTTTTGGTGGCTTGGCCTCAGTCCTGAGTCAGTCTAATTTGCAGCAGGGTCTCTAGGGAGGGTCTCTTATGGCTCTGAGCAGGGTCTCTTACACACCAGGTGATTGTACACCTCCGTCAGATTATTGGCAGTCTCGAAAGAAGACATTCTCATTCTTTCTCGCCTTGTATGAATAATTGAATAAGCACTGGGGCAGGGCAAGAGACAAAAGCTATAGCCTGCTAGGTATCAGGGATGTAGGTCCTTGAGCACAGAGCTCTCACATCCTGCTGGAGAGGCTTGGAATCCCTGGGAGACCTCGTGCTGTCAGATTGTGCACAGCACTTTAATGTTCTTTTCTGATTTGGGCAAAGGCAGGATAATCCATCAGCTATTCTTCCTGACCTGCATTCTCCTCATTCCCTCAAAGCCCAGCAATGGGCTGCGTGTCCATCTCTGTATAGGTTTTCCTACTAATATTTTGTGTGCTATAAGATGTATTTCTTAATCCGTGGAGATACCCTGTTGCTCACCCAGCTCTCAGGTGTCCTTCTTTTGTACAAAGCAAAAAATAGTATATTCCCATGGTAAGCCATGCTTGTTGCTTATCAATAGCTTTGATTGTGTAAGACTTCTGCAAAAGCCTACCATCAAGCCCATTTTGTTTATAATTAAACCTGAGCTTGTTTGTTGGTCAGGGAGTCTGAAGTTTTGGGTTTTTTCCTTTCTTTGTACCAACTTAGTGATAATGATAGTAATAGTAATAATGAGAATTAATCTGTGCCATCCTCCCTGAAATTCAGTTAGCCAGTGTAGAATGCAGACATAGAGCTTTGAGTGATAAAAAGCAGAAATGCTAGGAAGGGGAAATCTGTGCTCTCATAATGAAAGGCAGATGTCAGAGGCCCAGTCCAGACTTCTTGCTACTCACCACATCAGTTGTGGACCTTCTGGGTTAGGTGGTCACTTCACTAAAGGTAATGGCAAAACTCCCCTAAGTTTTGTTGCTATTTTCAGAAAAACTGGCTCTTCACTAGCTTGTGTCATTTGGTCCTGATCATAACATGGACACCATGGAGACTTAGAGTCATAATGGATCAGGCCCATGACTCTACTAGGTCCTGAGCAAATCAAAAGACAAGAGCAGTCCTTGACCCACGAGTGGAAGAGATTCAGGTGGAAGACAGTAGGTGATGAAAGATGCAGGATAATACAGTGCATTAGAGGGTGGCCATGCACCTGCATGTCGTGGCATCCTAGAGAGATAGCATTAGACAAACCTTAGGCCATGCAAGGTTTAGGTAGGATTTTTTTTTTTTCCCCACCACTTGAGGAAATGTTTTGCCTGGAGGTAATTGCATTCTAAGAAACGAAGCTACTGGAATAGTTTAGTAGGAAGAGAAAATCCTGAGTTTTAGGATTTGTTGACTAGTGCTTTCACATGGCTGTGGCAAATTACTCAGCACGAAGGCACAGAGGGAAAATGTCAGTAGTTTGATGCTTGTTTACACAGCATGTCCCTGCCAACTCTATTCCTTCCTATACATCCATTAATAAATAAATGCCCCTCAAAGCTGAGACATAATAGAGATCAAACCTGTAAAGCAAAACCTGCTGATCTCAGCCCATTTTGATTCCACTCTGACATCTCTGTCCCGTAGCTGGCAAGTTACAACCCGAAATGTAAAATGAAAAAGTAAAGGGGGCTATAAAAGAGACACTGTGAGATCATACTTACTGCCACACTCTAGCTTGGACAGGCACCTAAGTTCATTGCATGGCAAGATTCAGGTTCCAGTTGGAGGTGGGTCTGAGTGTGGGTGGCTCAGGCTGCCCTGCAGCACTTCCCTGAGCTCAGCCTAGGCTGGTCCTCCTGTTTTCACATCAGGACAGCCTCACTACACTCATTTGTTCTTACATTATGGAAAGGGCTATTTATTACCATCAGCTCAGGAAATGACCTAATGTGGCCTTGTAAGGCAGAATTAATTTGCAATGACTCCGGCTGAAAGTTGGCCATCTTTTAACTTAATAACTGCAGAACTGTCATTTTCCTTTGAACTTAATAGCAGTTGTGATGTTGAAATAGGAATTTTCATACAGGAAAGCAAACTTGACTTGATTTGAATTGTAGTATGTAGTGTTTTCCTCAGTGGAATAAAGGGAGAGGAGCGTTTAGCTGTGAAACAAAAAGCATTCCTTTTGCATTTAAAGAGAACTCTTACTATGCTGTGTCTTTTGAATGCAAACTTAGCAATGATGTTTTGCAGAGAATACTCAAGCTGGAGCTATTTAAAATATGAGTGATTAGTGTAAGTTTTGTGTTTTTTCACAGCAGGGACCACACACTGCAAATAAATACTTTGACTCTACCACATTTCACCCTGGGATGCAATTTCTGCAAAGGTGTATGAACCCCTATTTTAATTAGTTTTTCCTTAATGGTCAGAGGAGCAGCTCAGATGTAGGATGAATAAAGAATTTATTACTCTAAATGCAGAGGTTGCTGATTATTATTTTTCATCTCTAAGTTATTTAAACTTTAATAAATCGGTCGTTTTGGGCTATCAACAAACAGATCATGTATACATATGTGAATGTGCAAAATGTATCTGTTTCTAATTTACATTAGAGTTTATTACTGCCACTGGATCTGCTTCATTGCTGCTAATGAGATTTTAGAGGTTCTCATAATGTAACAGCATGAATAACCTTTTGTTAAGAAAGGCCACCCAAAGTATGTGAAGTGGTGGATACTATTCACTTTATTGGTTTACTGCATTTTGTTCTCAAAAAGGACTGGATGATAGACTTTCAAAATGGAGAGCACTCCCTCCCCAGTGAACGTAAGAATGTGATTAAAACCCTCCTACTCCTACAATGCTGGCTTTAATCATAATCCCACTCGTTAATAGCCAAAATGTATTAACATCTGATAGTTGTTAGACACCGTGAAGGGTGGCAGGGGTTTCTGTTCAACTCGTTGGACAGGTGTCCAGGGAAGACCTCCATCATAGTGAGCATAAACACACCTGCTCCTGAGCCAGCCTGAGGATGAAAACCCAGGAAAATGGAGTTCCTTTGTTGCAACTGCATGGGAGGGCAAGCATTATTAAAGCAGCCTCAAAGCATGAAGAACTATAGTTAATATACATATATATATATAATTAAGCAAAATCAAAGTATTTAAAATATTAGGCAAGGTTTTATGAGTGCATGACTGCATGGACATGTATCTATCCATCTCATAAACAGCAGACAGGTGAATAATGTATTTGTACTTATGGCAGGATTAACTTTATATTAATCCATCTCTCACAGGTCATTTTCTACCATTCTAAGTCCCCAAGCAACCTTAAACAAGTGCCATTTTACTTCTATCAAGTAGTCAAAGACATTTTTCTTTCCCCTGCTCAGACAAAGAATTCTTTATTAAAAAATGACTCTAAACTCTTTTCTGTATTGATTTTAATCCCAGCCCTCTGAGTAGTGATCAGAACACGTTTATATCCAGTAGCACAAAATTATCAGCTCAAGGCTCTGACTCATCAGCAATTTTCTTATGCATAGTTTTTTAAGAAACGTCACAGATCTAGGTTTAAAATGGGTGAGGGTATGTGATAAATCATGGATAAAAATCAGCCTGACTCCATTGAAGCAAATTGAGTTTTGAAGTTTTACACCAGTTCTCCGTTAGGCACACAAAGGCCCTAATTGTTTGGAACGTCAGTTTTCTGTGGGAACTTAGTTTTTTAAAGCATTCAGAAGACATATGCAAATGTCAAGATTTCTTCAAGGCACTCTGTTGCTAATCTCATTTCTCAAGATAACTATTTAGCATGTATTCACAAATAGAGTTTGTTAATATAAATATCTGAGCATTCCCTTTTTATTGTGCTCTGGTGGAGAGGATCTCACAATATTTACTGTTCATCTCAATTTATGAGAGTGGAAAGAGTTAATTTGAACGGTTTCGTCAAATTCTAGTTCAAGAAATTCATTGTAATCCCTTTTCTATTTTCCTTAGGTAAAGCGTCAGTCACTTCTAATCCAAACTTGCTATTTGACGTTGCTGGGCACTGTAGATCAGCCAGTTAATTTTCCTTCCAAGGTGGTCCTGTTTCAGCCATAAGTGAATAAGACAAATTATTCTAATCTATTTTTATAAAAAACAGAACCTGTGGTGGAAAAAAAAGGTTCTCTAGATAAGTATCTCCATATAGTTAACGTGATTAATTTTGTTATTCAAACTCTTGTTGCGAGTCCTTGGAACTATTATTCATATCGAATATGATAAACATATATTAGTGTTGTAAATGCAAGCCATATAACAGTGACATATTTTTAAATGCTATCTTATGCTCTTTACATTTATAGTTTACTGTTTTAGCTGCTTATCTACCCTCTACTTTATTGCCATTGTTGTTTATAACTCTACCCCTTCCCCATGTCATTGCAGATAATCTCATACAAAAGTGTAAACAACTTTAGCAGTTTAAAATAAACAAAAAACCCAAAAGCCTTTGGAAGGCAGGGAAATAATAAAAAAAGAAATGCGGGTATAGATTTGCACTTTCTAATGTTTTTGATATTCTGGCGTACATTATCAGAGATGTTTCACCTTTTCTTTGGCTTCAATCTCCTGTTTCTTGTGCAAACTTCAAAAGATACATTTTTCATCACATTGCATAAATTTGCCAGTGCAACCAGGCAAAGAGAAAACTTTGCCCTTAATAATTAGCTGTGGCAATACTTCAAATAAGGCACTATTATGTAATTTAAAACAAGAAGAAAAAATACTGGAATATCAAGCTTTGTGCCTTGTTCCGAATAGCAGCCTTCTTGAAATCTGCAGGAACAAGACAGCAGTGGTGCTGTGATAGCTTGTGGGTGCCTCAGTGGGGAGTTGATTTGGTTTTGGGGTAGGGTTACAATGGAGCAGTAAAATTCCCTGTGTTAGGAACCCTTTTTTCCAAGGGCTGTTACTCTGTGCTCCTCAGGACGATGGGAACCTCAGCACAGTTTTCAGCTGAGTTAAGATACTGGCTCAGGTTTGGTGTGTGTCTGTTCTTATCTTTCAGAAAACTTTCCCCACCTGCTGATTACTTCAGGAACATCAAACTTATTGATCCTCATGAGATTTAAACTTGTGGGTTTGAGAATGGTAGCGTTATTTGTGCATTTTGGGAACTGATAATTGAACTTTCTATTCTGATCAAATCACTAAGTTCATATCAAGCTCTGTCAAGGTCTTCACGGAAGGAAGAGAGGAGCCAAATACCATAAAAATATACTGATTATTGTTTTAACAGCATGTGGTGCAGTACCAGTTGCAGGAATTGAGGAATACAAAAACCTTTCACTTCTCACATAAAGCAGATGTGGAAGATCCAAACATACCTGCCAGCTCCTTTCTTAGACTGAACAAATCCCCATTAGGAGCATATGAACAAGAGACTTGTTTCTCTGTAAGCAGAACTTTGAAATGTTCCTTCTTTATCCCTATTAAAGCATAATTTGATTTTACCCTTCCATTAAGTAATCTGCCAGATGAGTATTCAAAGTCCTGTGATTCCCATTTATCAAGTCAAATTAAATGTTTCTGACCAGGTTCATCAACTAGGTATGTTTTAATCAAATTTAATGACATTTTCAATGAAATAGTAAGTGCATTGAGCATTTTTGTGTTTGGATGTGTGGGAGTAGAAAGAAGCATTTGCTTCCTTTGAACACGAAGAGACTTGGTATCAGTCCCTGTTTATTATTGTGAAACATGACAGTTATCTGAAGAAAACCAGCAGGATTTAATCTGACAGCCCAGTAAGGGAAGAGTGCCACCAATCTAATTATCCAGTAATCTAGTCAGAATGGGAGTAGTTCTGGGCCTTTCTCAAGTCAGTTAATCACATTTCCCGTGCATTAGCAGCTGCACATGCAGAGCTTTTAGGGATGAGCTCTTAGCCCAGTGTAGCCCATGGAAGACACGAGAGAGGCATCATGTTGTTGTCTTTCTTTGTTGTCAGGTTGTTTTTTCTAAATGATGATAAAGCATTTCTGCTCAGACTTGCTTTCACTCTTTGAGATAAGCTCTTTTGATGCTTTCTCAGTTCACCATCAATAATTAACTGTGAAAAATACTTATTAATTTTGGATGTCCCAAGATGTAGGAAAAGGGGTGTCACCCAAAGGGTAACATTGATAACATTGTCAAAAGTCATCATTCCTCTTTCCTTTCTTCCTTTTTTTCTAATGTCCTATGGCAAACTGAGGAACATAACAACAGACTAAAACCAAACAAAACCTTAATGTTTAGCCAACAGTTGTCAAGTTATCTTCAGGCCAGGTGTCAAACAACATGACGTATCTATGGTATAGAAGGTGGGTTGGGGGGATTTTTCATGGAGAAAAATTAATTCAGTTTGTGGCAAAAGTTCAGATGTTTGAGTTTTCTGCTTTTATTCTTTTTTATTTATTTATTTAAGAGTGCTTAAGGCTTGATTCTCCTATTTGCTAGTTATATGACAGGCACATTTATCCTGCCTGTCATTTCTTCCCCCCCATTTTATTGTCAAGCCAGGGGAGAAATTATTTCATAACTCTGTCCTCAGAGGTATAACTTGCCAGCCTGAAATATCTACTTTGGATTGTAAGTGGTTGGGGCGAAAAATGCTGATCCCTGAATGTTTCATCATTTTTTGCAAGGGCAGCAGACCTAGTGCTGTCATATATTTATTTCTGCAGTCCAACACACTGTTCTTATAAGTGGGCAAGATATGTCTTGCTCTTACTTCAGGAAAGAAGAAAGATATGTTCTAAATGTGGGCCTTTCCTACAGTTGCACTTAAAAGAGAATTCTTTTGGGCTGCCAGAAGATATTTAAATGCTTACTTCTTCTTTTTCAAATGCTTGCTTGCTCCTTCTTTTTCAAATGCTTGCTTGCTCCTTTTTCAAATGCTTGCTTGCTCTGCTTCCCATGAAAGCTGAGGGCTTGAACTTGCTGAAGGTTTAGATATCATCAGGTACCTTTTGTCTTGGTTAACTCCCTGCAATGGGACTGCAATTTTGTCTCTGGACATCATTGTACATGAAGAAGTTACCCCTACATAAAGCAAAAATAAATTTCAAATAGAATAATTAAAAAAGAGAAGAAAAATGCTCATTCAGTTCCCCTTTCTTAGCCTTGCTTAATGGAAAGAACACTAAAGCAGCTGGCCTGCCTAAAAGACTGCTTGTTCTTACATCAGGCCACAACATCAACTCTGCCTGGAAAGACAGGTATGGAGTTTTCTCCTATCTCTAGAAAACAACTGATTAACAAAATATTTGAAATTTGGTGGTCTTCCTATTCAGTGTGCTTTAAATTGCATCTTTGCTCCATCCTGAAAGTCCTTGTCTCTCCTTCCTACAGTCACATCGGAATTACACTTTGGATCCAGATGTTGCAGTTTAATTTGATTTTTATTATATCTAAATTTCTTTCATCTTTCTCACTTTGCTCAGATTAAGGGAGTTGAACTGAGTGAAGACAGCTTGTGCAGCAGCAGTAGAGATTGGTTGTGCATTTTTTCAGCTTTAACTTGTGTAACTCTGGGTGTTGTCAGTGACAGAAGGAGCTGATTTAAATGGAAGAGCTGGTTGTTTTCCATTCCAGTTTGACAGGGAGGTGGTGGAGGTCAGAAACAGAAGAGCTGCCATCAGTGCTGTGGATTTCTCAGAAGGGCAAATGGCTCCAATTAAAAATAACAATAATTCCTTAAGAAGATATACCAATGTCTCCTGTGAGACTCTAGTGACTAAATAGAACTCAACAAGGAGGCATTACACAGCAAAAGAGAGAATGGGAAGAAGTGACCCTGTGAGAAGAATTGAGCTAAACTTCATGCCAAGTTCAGCATTTTACTTGCAAATGAGTACCAGATCTGAGCTGATCTTCAAAAATGCATTTGTAAAGTTTGACAGAAAAAGTCTGCAAGAGCCAGTGTTGCAAAAGCATGGTTCATTTTTAAATTTTGACTTAGTGGAAACAGCAGTTAAAGAGCATTTCTAAGAACTAAAGGTGTTCCCATTCCATACCAGGGTCTAGTAGAGTCATGTAAGCAATTGTTAGTATGCCCAATGTAGTTACATTTTTATATCAAGTAGCAATGAACAGCAATGCATTTAATATGTAAATATAATTATTCTAAACACTGTTTTATATTCAGGAGCTTCAGATCCCCCCTTTCTAGTTTATTTTTTTTCTTGGCCAGTAGTCATCTATAACTTTTGGAAATATTTGTGAGATTCTCCTGAAATTCTTCAGGAATCCTCTTTCATTGTTATTCCTTAACAAAGTACAAATAAATTAAATTTCTATTCTTGGATGTGCTACCTATGTGCACAATTTACTTATGTGATTGAGTATTTGAGACCGTGAAACCAGTGTCTTGAAATAAGCAGGACTTGTTATTGTGTTTAGAGATTTGTGCTTTGAGTATTTCTTATGTGGCTAAACATGACACACGTGCTTTGCTTGGCTTTTCTTCTTAAAATAACTTTTTAAGTAAAATTAACTCAATCTGCAGATAGGGGCCTGAGGAACCAACTTCATTAAGCAGAAAAAAAACATCATCAAACTTCTGCTCCAAAAGACATAGGATAGCTGAAAGGGTTCCTTGTCTTTTGAGGTCCATTTTAATTCATTATTTAAATTGTGATTAATGAGTGAGATGTTGAGACTCAGAGCATGAGTTTAAAAACTCCTGCTGAGCGAGGCAGCAGCAATGCATAGGTATGTACAAATCTGAAGGCCCTTTCACAGCTTTATGTCGTGGTTCTTGCATTTCTCCAGTGATGTTGAGCTGTTTGTCAGCAGACACTTTGACTTCAGTGTTCAAATTAATATCTGCTGAATGAGCAGTGCTTTGCAGAAGTTGAGCTTTGTGTCTTGTTCATTCTTAACAAGACAGCCTGCTGCTGTCTAAGGAATTTTCCAGTGACAAGAAGGGCTTTGTGTAAGGAGTGAGGGGGGAAAAAAGACCTAAACTGACGTAAGGGAATTATCAGTCTGCCTTTCTGTACAAGGAAATAACTGTGGACTTTGAACTCTGGATAATGATGACGGAGTTATCATTTCAAATCTTGATGTAATATATAGGACCTTCAATTTTTATCCAATTTTTCCCTTGTTTGTTTCGCTTCACTTTTTTTTCGTATTAATAAACTGTGGTCAGGTTCCTGACTGATTTTATCAATGTTCTTGCTATAGTCTTTCAATCTCTTTATACCATTGAATGAAATACTCTGGACTGGAAGAACAGCATTTGTATTTAACCAGACCATGAATTCTAGCCTCATTTGAGTTTAGGTTTTGTCAGTCTTACTTAATCCTACTGCCAGACCAGAAATACCATTGCTGATATGTGAAAAATGGTATCATGCTATTGATACCATTGCTGTGTGTGAAAAATTCACTTTCCCTTCTTCTTCAACACCAACATTGGACCACTATTTGGCCGCCTGTGTTTCCCTGAAGTGGAACAGTGTGAGCAGGCAATGTTGAGAGACAAAAGTCTTTGTGGTCTGTGTAGTATTTATAAGACTGTAGGAGGGGAAAGAAGCCCGAAGAGCTTAAATCACTTGGTTGAGGCCGTTATGTCAGAGCTTGGCATTATAACCCATCGTTTTGCTCCCAGCGTAGTACTCAGGTGCCACATCAGTCACAGGCTCACACTTTGCTACATCAATCCTTAAGCTTTTAGTGTCCTAAGAGATGCTGCACATAAAAGTGTTTGTGCCAGACCGCTTTTCCACACAACACTGAAGCAACCCCAGTAAAGCTCACAGGTTAGCCCTGAGAAGGAGGTCTTACACCCTTATCCAGAGCCAAAGCTGGAAATGTTCTGAGGGGTTATTTTTCATGGGATTTCTTTTTATTCTGTGTAGGGGTTTATTTTTACTAGTGCTCTACCTAACAATACATTAAATCATTGATTCAAAACATTTGAAGAAAAAGTATTGAAGTACAAGAAAATACTGCAGTAGACAAACCTAAAAGGTCAGCACATACCACAGAAAATGCTGTGAGTATTGGAAATGTATGGCAAAGTCAAACTTATGCAATGAATAGAATGAATGACCTTTTAAGGGTACCATTCCTCTGTGCTTCGTGTTCTTCATTTTGACATCTTCTCATCTTGAGGCTGTCCCCTGCCTATGTTTTCCTCTGATATTTGTATTATTTTTCATTCTTTTAAAAGTAGGTTAACTTTCTTTCTGTCCTGTTTAATATGGAAGTTTTAATCAGTACTCCATTAATTTTGGGGTTTTCTCCCTTTTTCTTTTCCAGTTTTTAATAAATTTCTTTCTCCCTGGTGTTGCTTAGTTTCCAAATCTGTAATTAACTTTTATCCTTTCCTTCATTTCACTCTACTTCTACCATCTATAAGAATGTTTTTTTCTTTTGTTCTTGTCCTATCTTAACTCATTCTGAATCTGGAATGAAGGTCGTGCTTGAATTAAAATGCAAATAATGAAAATTTATGAAGTTGAGAGATTGAGAAAATGAATTGGTGTCTAAACCTTCCAAGAATGAATGAATAAAAACTTAAGAATTTAGAAATTTAATACTCATAGGCTGGTGGAAAATGACTTTGCTAAATGTACCCATCTGTGCAGTCCTCCTTTATAAGCCTACATATTTTAGTTTGTCAGGTTTCCATTGGTTGTCTACCATTGCATTATTTTAAACGTGACAAATATGTAGAGTGCAGAGCTGTCACATTGTGTTTGTGAGGGAAAATATTTTATCCTGGTCAAAAACTCTGTAAAAGAAGTTGGAGAATCAGTCTAAAGAAATTGGATCTCTCAGTGATGTGATATCCATGGCTTCAAAACTTGACAAATGAACAGACCACAGTAAGAATGCAGTGATGTGAAAATATATGGTTTTCTGTGAATAATAAATAGAATAACTTATTTATAAAGGAGAAATAAGTATTTCTTTTCCTTAAATATATTATATTCGTTATTATCCTAATGTGAATCACTTAAATATGTTAAAAATTTAATGTGAACACAATTAATAATCCCAGTGATTATCACCCCAGGTTAGCTGCATTATGTAAATGCCATTTTCAATACAAATCAAGGTGGAGGAACAATATCCTGCAGTCCGTATTTTGGGGGAAATGCTGTTGATGTCAGCCAAGCTTTGCTGGAATCTCGCTGTGATCATGTAACCAAAACCCATGTATTTGGTGGATATGCTTCTTGGGGTGGGGGAAGAGTTCTGCCCTGGCTCTCCCTCACTTTCCTCTCAGTGAGCTTCTTCAGAAAATTGCAAGAAACTGATGTGATAAGCTGAAGTCTGATTTTCCCATGGGACAGTAATAATAATGTAGCTTGGGAAGAAGAAAGATGGAAACTGTGTTGACCCTTGAGACTGTCCTGAATACATCAATGGTCAAAATAAATGGACCATTTCCTATTAAGGATTAAGTGTTGTAAATGTGATGAAAGACTAGATGTGGGTCATAAAGGCAAACAATGACTCTGATCTGACTTAATCATCCTTATTTTACTAGACAGTCAGTCGCCCGTGCTGCTCTTTGAGCTCCTGGGGCGTATGAAACTCCTGGCAATCCAGGCAAGAGGGGAGGGTGGGGGCTATTATTGTGGCTTTTCAGCCATTTATTCATCTGGCAATCCCCAGTAGATTGCTGAAATATCAGAGATCTTCGGGCATCTGTGAATTACGGGGGGGGCGGGAATAAAAGGAAGGAAGAAAGAAGAAAGAAATGTCATGGGTTTGGAAGTCCGTAAGAGACTTATTTGGCATCTTGCACATGGCAGCCTCAGAGATCAGCTTTGATCCCTTATTGCTCATCACAAGAGAGCTGGTGCACTGCAGCCCTACATATATTTATGGCAAGCAGTTCTCTTCATCTCTGTTCAGAGGCCTGCCAAATGGGGAGACATCCAGCTTGCATAGTAATGCTCCCTCAAACCATCTCCTTAACCTTGTTTTCTCCTCCCCCTCATCCATGTTGCTTAACCAGCACTTGGAATCGATCTTGTGCCCTATAAAGGACAGTGAGTAAATGTATCTAGCTTTGTGTCGGGTTGGTAGCTGGGAGACCTCTTGAAGACATTGCTGTACCTCTTTTAGCCTTCCTGCCACTGTTTTCACATGCTGGCTCATTACTGGGCATCTCTGTGCTAGCTACAGGGTAAAGGGGTAAAAGCTATCCTTCCACAGCATTCTTAATTATAGTACTTGAAAAAAAAAAATAAAAATACAAGTATTCATTACCAAGCTGGTTTTAATTCAATATATGCATGGAATATTGAATTGAATATACTGGACCTCTCCAGATCCTTGTTTAAAATAGAAAAGAGGAATCTTGATTTCTGCTTGCAAATGTTTATTACTGCATCAAAAGAAAGTGTTATCAATCTGTCAAACTCACTCAGTAACAACTTCTTTGGACCAGCTACAAATGTTTCTTTTGCCACAGATTTATATCCAAAGACAGACTAGGAAAAGAGAGAGACTTTTAAAATTTTTTTCTGCTATCATTAGCACAGGCTCCTTCAGGACAAATTGATTTAATATGTGGAGCAGTAGGGTTGTTCTCATTTTGGAGCTATTTATCTGCCTTCTGAGAGCACAGGGCTGCCCGGAAACAGGCACAATGGATCAGCACCTACACACACGTCCTGTGCCCCCCTGCACTGCAAGGCAAGCCATGCCTTCCACAGGCAAATTTTTTCATTGCTTGCATGCTTTTCCTAGGGAGGCACCTCTTGGAACACATTAGTGCAATGTGTTAGACTACACCATAAGTAGAGTTATAGCATACAATCACACCCAATTAATAGTTTTCTTAGGACTGAAGAGAGAGATCTGTATTTTCAGGCAGAGCACATGAAAATATTCTTATTTCAAACCTTGTCAACTCTCCCATCTAATTAAAAAACATACCTCTCTAGGTTTAGGAATTTAAATGCCTTTAGTTCTTTCTCTTTTTTATTTTTTTCAGTGCCATCAGCATTCAAATAGTAATTTACAGCCCAGTTCTTCCAGCAGATGTCTTTTTCCTGCAGATCTCATTTAAGAAGATGTTCTTCTGGAGTAGATCTAATGGGACCCAGTTCTAATACAAGGATTTAATTACTCTTGCTTTCAAAGTGATGAGTTGGCTGATTAAGTTATGGAGGCTAGATGGGAAAAAATGGGACACTGTTGGCCAGAATTTTAAATTCATTTTAGGTGTCTAAAGATGCACTTATGCTTGAAGGCAGATTTTTAAAAGCAGATAGATACTTAATGCCTAAACAAGGAAATTCCATCAGAAAAAAAAAACCCACAAACTAACCCAGAGTGCTTTTTTGGAAAGTCTTAGGCTAATGGTATGCTTTGAATATCTTTCTCAGACAATTCAGCCTCTCGTGGGAGGAAAAGGTGTCCAAAACTACAAGTTTTAGTTGTCTTTCTTGGCTCTGTTCATGAGAGCTGTGGGTGTTTTGTTAGGTTCTTAACACCCTTAAGAACAGTATCTAATCTTGTGTAAGATTTATAATGTACATATGTACACTTTCAGGGTCTGTCCAGCCTATCTTCACTGTTGTGGCTTTACAGAGGAATTAATAGCCTGTAATCCAGCCCCAAACTATTAAAAAACAGTTTTTATCTAAGCCTACTGTTATCTGCACCTGTGCTTAAAATAATTTTCCCAAGAGGAGTCTAAAAGCAAAATTGAAATCCACAGGAGGTATTTTTATACTAAGAGTTTAATATTCATTTTTACATGTGTTTCAGACACTTTGTCTCAAGGTAGTTGTTCATTTAAGAGGTAAGCAAGTTGAATCAAAAATGGTTTTAATTCATTTTTGTTCTTTTTTAATTAAAAAAGTTAAAATAGGAGTTTAATTTTTTCAAAGCTAGGTTTGCAAGAAGGCTCAGAAACATGATGGCAGAGCAGTGTTTTTGGGTTTTGTTCTTTTTGGAGCCTTTGGGTTTTGTTTTGTTCATCAGTAGTACCTCAGTGGCACTGAGTTGTAGAAGAGGAATATCAGACTAACAGTTTTCAAAGCCTTCTTAACATCTGTGGGGGCATTTCACTATATAACTTCTGGCACAGATAAGATTTGGGCTGTAAGATGCTAAAACCCCTGTCTGAACAATTTAACAAAATTGCCTAGTGATTCAGAGAAAGAAGGGTAAGCTATGATTTACAATTTCATTTTATTATTAATTTAATTTTATTTTATGCTTCAGTCATGCAGAAAGAATACTGGAAGGCTCTGAAGGCAGCACTTGGAAAGGGTCTGGGATGTTCAACCTCAGAGTAGCGCTGTGGAGTGCAAAACTAAAGCCTTATTGTTTGCATTTCCTCCCTTTCAGCCCCAGTGGGCTTCCACACTTGGCACAATCTAAGCAATGCATTATTTTTCCTGACATGAAGGCACATTGCTCAGCCTCTTTGCCTTTGGTCAGATATCAGAGACACAAAATGATGTCTTTGTGTAGCAGTTTTGTGAGGAGTAGCAGCTCTGGTCAGTATTTCATAGATTCATTTTATTAGTCAAGATCTAAAACCTTCCCTTTTCTCTCCCCATATGAGGGAGGGACACTTGTTCCACAAAAAACTGGTTCTTGCAAGACAGTGGGACATTTATTTTAAAGCCAGATTTGAATCTCTGAGAACTTTTCTTCCTTCCTTGTTTTGTCTGAGACTGGAAACAAAAGGAGCAAAATTCCACCAAACCCTCCCCCCCCCCAAAAAAAAAATAGAGAGACTTGGTGGCCATAACTCTCTTAAAAGCTTTTTGCTTCAAACTGCATCTTGGATTTTCCTTGCATCTTTGGAAACCTTACTGTCTTTTCATGGAAATAAATGAATGTCGTTCAGAAAGAATTGGCTCAGTGCTGATGCCTACAGAGCCTTTGCACTGGCACAGTGACTTCTTCAGCAGTTCACCTTTTTGGTGAGATTGTTTCACATGTTTTGTATGATCTTCCCATCTGAAACATTTCAGAATTGCCCCTGGGCTGGCTGCTGACCCACCCAATCCAAAGCAGAGTGTCAGACAACTTCAGCAAAGTAGTCTCTTCTCAGCATTTCTCCAATCCACTTCCAAAAAAATGTGCAATTGTTGTTGGATTTTAAATTCTCTTTTCAGGCTTGTGTGTCTAAATAAATTCCCACCTTGGCAAAATGGTTTTAAAATATTTGTCTAAACCAGATGTGACTGCAGTAGATAGCATTGGATAGTTATTTGAAGCTAAAAGAATGCTGTGTAAAAATGTGAGGGTCTCTCTTAAAATTTGGAGGGAATATCAGTTGGTCATCAGCAGGCCTTTCTCTGGAGCTTTGTTTTCATATCCCAAGTTAAAATAAATGTATCTTCTGAGCTGGTCACAGCAGATTTGTAGGAATTCTGCAAGTTTTGGCCCAAAGTCATGTAAGAGTTTTCAGAGGTAAACCTCAGGCTCTTACAGGATTAGTTTCTCCCACACTGAAGCCAAGGGAAGTTTCACCACTAGTGTCAAATATGCTTGGGCCACTGGTCTTTGTGGATTCATTTAGTGGAATCTATTCTGCTAGCACAGTCTTTATAGAGCAAAGGAGAAGAGAGAAGAGTTGAAAGAGGTTACCAGTTATCAGCAATGAAACGACACTAGGAAGAAAGCTGCGGCTTTTTTCTTGCCTTTGGGACTTATTTGCAGCATACCTAAAAATCCACCTGTGTGTGTGGCTGAGAGAATTGCTGCCCATCTGTCCTCTGGCTGCCAGCCTCTGTAATACCCTGGGGCTCCAAAGTAGATCCACATGGTAGCCAGCTTTCTGTGTAATCTCTCTTGTGCTCATGTAATCAGAGTCCTGCTGAGGTAATTACATGATTGACCATTGATTTCTGTTGCCAACATTTTGACCCTTTAGAGACATAGTAGGATTAATCATCAGCTGATCTGACTTCATGTGTATTCACTTTAAAGGAGATGAGGGTTCCTGAGGGACATGCTGATCAACTTGAGAATGGGTAAAGGAAAGTGTGTTTGGAAAATAAAAGTGGGGAGGCTGCTTAAGTGGAAGAAAATGATCAATAATATGATAAAGCTCTGAAAGTATACTTTTTACAAGCTTCCTTTAATGCTTCAGACCACTCTCTGTCTGGTTTGACATGGATCTCTGCATGGGTGACATGCATCTATCTTTGTACAGGTGCACCACACGGTTTTCATGGCACAGCAGTACCACTCAGTGCTTTCAGCAGGTTGAAAAACAGTACTCAAATGTAAGGTGTGCAGGGATCCAAACTATGAAAACTCAAATTTAGCCATGAGATCAGTCTAGATATATGTCTGCTTCTCAGAAAGTTATCTTTGGAATATCAGTGGCACAGTATAAACTTGGCTCTACGAGTCTCAATGTTGCACTTGAATCTTCCCGATACAGGGAACGATAAGACAAAATCACAGCCTGGGGCACTCAAAGTTATGTTGTTGGGGTTTTTTCCAAGGTAGACAAGGAACTCAACCTCCCAAGCAACAATAGAGTAGTGATTACAGAAAACAAAACCCGAAAAGAGTAAGGCACTCCGACATGTGAGCAGGAAAGAGGAACAGTGCTGAGAGTGTGCTGGCAGCGGGCTCGGTGTGCTGGGGCTGTGCTTAATGCGAGTTGCCTTCCTGGTGGGAATGGTGTGCAGGGACAATGGGAGCCATGGGTTAGTAGAACAGAGATGGAAATGAGAAGGAAATTCCTTTTTAGCACATTTTGCATGCTCAGCTGCCTTGCAAGGTAGGACTGCTGGAGACAGTAGCTGGATATTAATAGGTGACATTAAATAATTGTGAAATGTAAATGCAATTGAATGCTTCTCTCTGCAGCTAAGTGTTCATTATGCCATAAAAAGTAGTTGGTTTTCCACCCCTGTGTGTACAGAAAGAACTCACAGTAGCAAAATTCAATTTACATGAAAGATGAGAAAAGATGAAATAATCTTTAAGTCATTTTTATTCTGTGTAATTTTATTGTGAACAGATAAATTGTGTATATCTCATTGGTTTTGTCCAAGTTTACACTAGCTGTTAAATTATTTCAGAAGATGAAAGAGCCAAGGGTAATAATGCAAGTCCCTGGTTATAAATCTGTTTTGTTGAAGCCTCTGACATAAATACATGAAAGTGAAAAATCAGAAAATGAAGAAAACAGCACAGACATTCTCATAATAATTGTGGTTCACATAAAAATTAATCACTGAGGCTTGGTCACTGACTGCATCCAAAGTTAAGCATAGCCTGTAGCTTGTCTGTAAAAATCAAATACTCTTTTTCAGAGTGTTAATGGAAATCTGTTACTCATGGCTGCAAGTGCAAAAGTGATGCTTGTAAATAAGCTTCAGGTTTTCTTCTTTGAGTTGTTTGGGATTTTGAGAAAGCAAAGCAGTCATTCCTGTTTGATAATATTCTGCCTCAGTGAGACGCATCCTTGGGGCCTCAGCAGCAAATTTATTCTGAAAAGCAAAGTTAGTGCATAAATTATCCTGTACCTAAAAAACGTTTTGATTTTCTGACTCCTGTAGGAGATGTGATTTCTGGCTTTACCCAATTCTTCCTTCATGGCAGGCTTTTTTCTCCCCACCAGCCTATGCCATTAGCTCATCAAAAAAACTGAGGAGATGTTAGGGGTATTAGCAAAGAATAATGGATACCTTTTGAAGTAACTTTTTATTTCTCTAATGTAGTTTGGTGTGTCCATAGTTAATGTTGACAGCTTCTGGGTTTCCAGTGGCATAGTTAATTTGGATCACTGCGTTGCAGCATTTTGTTTCTCCTGTGTCCTAATGCCTGGAAATTTCTGGAGTCTTTGGCATGCATTGCTTCATGTATGCTTGTACTTTAAATCAGATGTCAAGGTTTTTAATAGATCCTGAACTTAGTTATCCATCCTCGTCTAAAGTGAATTTAATGTATGTCCTGTCTGAAACGGGAGAAGTGGTTTCAGGTGCTTTAGTCTACAGGCTGATATATGGAGAAAGATTCAGTGCAAATGGCTATGTTTGCTTATTTTCCAACAACATAGTAGCTCTGACTACTTTCTACTTCGTACAAATTGTATTAGGGCTCCATTCATTCTTGGTTCTTTTTTAATTTATTAAAGTGAGTAAAACTCTTGTAGAAATTTAGTGGGTTCCCCTGGCAGGTGATAGGGAAAAACAAGAGACAGCTGGACAAAATGGAAGGAAGTACTCAGAGTTAATAATCTCTGATCAGCAATTTCATGAGACTGGGTGAATTTGAGAGTAGAATAGGCAGAGACAAAGGTGAATATCTCTGCTGTTGGGTACACTGGTTATGTGCATCTCCATTTGCCAGTGTAAATTGTTTTAGTCTGTGTGCGGGTGTGGAGCTGAAGATCATGAGGAGGAAGCTGTTAGTGCAGCAGTGGAGTAGGTGGGCTTGGCATAGGGGACAATACCTGCTGAGAGCAGGGCTGGGCCATGCCTCCCCACAGGGCTCAGCAGCCTTCCTTCCTGCACCAGGGTCTTCCTGCAGAATAGGACTTAAACTGTTAAAAGACTCTTCTGGAGAAAGGAAGAAGCAGGAAATTGCCACACAGAGAGATGGGGGCTGCATGAGAGGGTCAAAGGTGGCAGGCATTTGCCTCACCACCCTTGCAAGCAAAGCTGGAGCATATGGCTCAGGTTTGCATCCTTTGGGTGCTTTTGAGTCAGCAGCAGTGGGTTTGATGTGAGCTGCTCTCTGTGGAGCACTGAGTCCTCAGAGCTGTGTAAACTTCCTCACAGACGGGGTCTGTAGGAGGGTAAGGGGGCTCAGAACTGGAGGCTCGCTCCCTGCTTGGGTCTGAGCTGCACTCGAGAACTTGCTGCAGTTTCCCCAGACAAATATTAATATAGCCAAGATGGAGAGTCCAAAAATACAGAGTTTGCATTTGACACATGTTTATTTTGTTGGGTGAGATGATTATCAGGAAAACTTCCATAAACATATTTAAATTATTTAATACCTTAACCTCTGAAAGAAAGTTTCTCAAGGTTTCTCAGAAATTGCTGTGTGGTTCTTGAGGCACTGGCACCTGACTGTATTGCTATCATTTTGGCCTAGTTTTAGAGATGGTGAAGGGCACATAGCAATCAAGTGGCCCATACATTTCCATCACATTGGTCATATTCTTGTTGATAAGTGGAATCCTAAAATAAAAGATTGAGGAAAGTTGGATCCTTTCCAGGAAGGCATTTTTCAAGGTCAAGTTCGAAGGGCAGTTCAGAACTGATGGGTGATTTTGATCTATCTCTATCTGTATTACAGATGTTCTGCAGTGTGATTAGGTTTGTTCTGGAAGCCTTTACCTGAGCTGCTGGCCTTGTATGTCACCCATCTCCACAGGTGCCATGGACAGGCCAAGTCTTCTGGGGGAAATTTGCTACCTCATCTCTGCTATCCACTGAGGTTTTGTGTTTCTTTGGGGAAAAGCCTAAACTTGATCAGCAGGTTAAATTTTAAACTCTTGATGGAGGTGCCATAAGAGATGTCACAGCAGGTCTGATTTGTAAACCAGCGCATGGGGACCAGTGACATGACAGGCAGATCCTCACTAAATTCTCTGCCTAATGGCCTCACAGCATGGTTCTGGGTCCAAAATATGAACTACTGACTTCACATGCCTTTAGGCTTTGTGCAAGATCCTGGAAGAAGCTCCCCATCCTTCTTCTGGTCTCTGAGGTGGGTGAGGAGGAGGAGGAGAACTGTTTCACTCCCTCCGTCCTTTTTGGCAGAGGGACACAGCGGAGCTGCAGGCACATGCTGTGCCTTATAACGCTAGCAGGAAGCCTTTTCTGGGCTGTGCTGTCCCCTCTGCCCCATGCAGAAGGAACAGTGCCTGCTGCAGAGGCTCCCCTGCTGCCCTGTGCTCCCTGTGCCTCAGTGCTGCAGCACCGAACTCAGGCTTCCCTTTACCTGCCTCTTTATTATCCAGTTTTCCTTTTATTATCCGGCTTTCTCTTATTTATGTCCCTTGTTAAAAGTCGATTTATTCATTTTAGAGTCCCTCTCTTTTCTTTGTCCTGGCGTTCATTTATTAGTGAGCCTCTTCCATCTCTTTCCTGCCTGACATGAAGTATTTGTAAAATCCTCTCTTACTCCCCTTAATCCCTTTGGCTAGCGTGAACTCCCCTTGCTTTTCTGTTACCCTTACTTTCCCTGCAAGTCTTTCCTGATCCTCTGTAGTCTTGTGTGGATCCTCTCTATTTCCAGAATGCCTGCTTTTTTTCTTTAAACCCTCAGAGTAGTCCCTTGTGAAGCCCCACTGGCTGCTTCTTCCTTTTCTTTGAATTTTTCTCTATCACAGGGACTACAACAGGCTGCGTTTTCATTAGAGTGCCTGTCAGGATTTTTTTGCTGCCTTTTGCACTCATGGAGGCTCAGAAAAGGGGTTGGATTTTAAGCACCCCTTTGGGAGGAACAAGCTACATCCCTCCTGCCCACGGCTCCCCCTTTCAATTTGCAAATGAAAAGTAGTAATAAGGGACAGATTAAACAGCATCATGCCTGGGTGCACTGCTGAGAGAGGCTTTCAATGTGCTTGTGTTCTGCTTGAGGCATGTAGGTGTACTGTATGCAAATACAGACATATTTGGGTTGGATGTCCATGACATCCCTGGGTTGGATTGCTTCACACAGATGGGATCTTTTTTTCTGTACTTACCACTTTGTGAATGCATACACATCTAAAACATCCTGTGCCAGCGAGTTTTACACTTTTATTAATCCTGTGTATCTGTTTTAGACCTCTGACGGTTTCATATGATGTTTTCTACTTCTTTAGAAAGAAACAGAACACTAACCTTCTGTAATCATTCTCTCCATGCTGTTTAAGATTGAATTGAATTTTATCCTAGAGGCCATTTGGTCTGACTACTTTAAATAAATAATGTCTTTCAAAAAACCCAGCATGGGGTAGTTTGGTGTACACACATTTTACCTAAGCATTTTTTAAGGTGGGCTGGCAACATTCCTGCCTTTAATTGATTTCATACAGATCTGTGTGACATATATGGAAAGATGCATAGACATCTTCTCCTTCTGATAGCAACAGGTATTTCAGAAAAAAAAAAGGACATCATCTGTCTAAAGCTGCAAGTAAAAAACATATTCAGCATTAACTTGGCTAGCATCCACACAAATATCTACTGCAAATGAAGTAATAGGTGAATATTTCAGTGACCCTTGGTGATGACTAATTCAGTATCCACCCAGTAATGTAGCAATATAGAGGTATGTGAATAAGGCATGAGGTTGTGGCCGTCGCTGGTGTCTGTAAGCCCTAGAGCAATGCAGAACAACAGTTGGGAAACCAGAAACACCTTCCAAAAAGAACATGTGTCAAGTCCAGGGTCCCAGCCCCAGAGAATGATTCCAGATGACTTTCAGAAATGAGGTTATTGCATAAGTGCATAAAATGAGATGCCTGTGAATTCATGTGATCACCAGAGCTGTGTGACCAGTCGTTTTGAATCCATCTCCTGCTAGAGGCAGAGCACCACTTCTAAAATCGTTTTGCCTCACTGTAATTTTAAGTGGTAGGTAGGCAGAGTCAAGTCACGATCTGGATTCTAGTAATAAGGAAGAAAAGTGTCACAACCCGTGTTCCCTTTTTATCCCCTCTGGTTCTGAAAACCCCCTGAGTTTATTAGTGGTGCTGTTTTGAAGGGAAAGTGAACACTGGGATCAAAACTGCCTTGTCATGTCCTTGTACCTGGTGGGAGCTGAGCTGTGCTGTGGGCTTGACAGCGAGACCTGCTGAGCTGCACTGGTGCCTGTTAGGCTGCTTGTGTGTTAAGACATTGGTAGCATCAAGTGCCTTGTTGAAATTCATCCTTTGCTCCACATGAGGTACTCTCATAGGGCATGAAGGAATAATTCATGCTCAAGACTTTTTGGCATAGGTATTACTGTCATGATATTAAGTAAGAGTGAACATGTAGGTGGAGGTACTGGGGTAATAAAAGAGTTTTGCTAAAAAAAATGAGGAGAAACAGGAATCCTTACATGGATGTAATTTGTTAAAAGCCCAGAAATACTGTACGTGAGAGAGCAATATTAGTGGCATGCAGGGGAGCTGGCTCAAGTGCAAGCAGTGCAGCTACAGTCCTGGTACTATCTGGAAAGGAGGAGATCATTCTTGCTGAAAAGAAAGTGGCTGAATAAGAATCCACAAACAAAACTGGGAGTACTACGGTGGTCTAACCTTGTGAAAGCCCTTCTGGCTGCAAACAGAGTTGAAAATGCTTAGTGGGTAAAAATTTTAAGCATAAATAAAAATAGGCTTACGTTTGGACTTTTAGTAATAATTATATTAAAATGACACAATTCATTAAATAATGCAATACATTCACATCTCTAAATACACAGCAGCTGTTCGCTTCTGTCAAACATGATTCCTTTAGGGACTGAATAGAGAAGAGTAACATGCTGGCTTGCATGGTAATGTCCTGATGAGTGCTGGGCTGCAGCCTGCCCCCAGCACTGATTAACAAAGGGTGTCACTCTGCCAGAGCCAGATCCTGAAGGTGCCCCTCGGGCTGGGCAGGAGGTGCCAGCTGGGCAGAGTAGAGTAGAGAAAGGAGTGGATACAACCAAGGCCTTGGAATTGTCCTTCTCAGTTTGTAGAAACTGAGCATTAAAAGATGTTTCAGCCTAGGGCTATAAGCAGATGAATTTGGCAGGCTGTGATGTGCTGGAATTGAAACTCATAAAAAGGTTTTTATTTTAAAATTTAAAAAAAAATCATTAAAAAAATAGAGCTGTGAGAAAAGCCTGGCACTTGATGGATGGCTAGTTGAGAGAGGGAATTGTCTGAACATAGTATCGTTCTTGCCAGACCTTGGTTATGGAAGTCCTTGGTCAAGCTTCTAATACATAACAATTGATATAAAAGTACATTGATGCACCAGTTAATCAGCCAGTATTTATATGTTCATTGCTTTCAAAGCAAAGGGTCTTATCCTTCACACCTAAACTGAGGTAAAGTTCCGAAGGTGTAGAAAATAGAAAAGTCACCTGTGAAGAGCCCAGCTTGGAGCAGGATCTGAGTTCTTGTCATTGTTGACATCATATGGTTCCTTATCAAAGGCAGTGAGCTGTATGTCTCCCGTACACTCCCATGATTCATTTGGGGAAATCCCTGGGCATCCAGAAGGATAATTTGGACCTTGATTTCTAATCACAGTGAGAAAGTCTTTGCATCTTCTACCACTCTTTACTAAATTAAGGGATTCTACATCCATTTGCAATAGAATGCTTATCCTGAAGATATTGTCTGTGACTTCTATGTGTTACCCTTTCAACAGATTTATACACAACATTTTACTTTTACTTCTGCCAAATTTAATTTTCATGTTATATTGAATCCAGTATCAGGAGGCTTGTAGTCCCTCATTTATGCAAGAAGAGAATTCGGGGTTAAAGTTGTCTCTCTGTGCCAACATCTGCAGAGAAAATGACAATAATCTACAAAATTAGAAGCTCAGAGCTTGTAATTTCCTCCTGAATTATTCTTTCCTTGTTCCTTTCATATCACCATACTTGTATAAATAGATCATAGTTTATTTTTCTTTCCTGGTGATGGATTTGGAGTGTTTGTCACCTGTGCTCTAATATGATTTGTTGTGATATATTGAAGGTTTTTATCTTGGTAAGGATTTTTCTCTCTTGTGCTCCGTTTGGGATTTTTCCCCCCCTTTTCACTGTAGTATTTTTCAGGCACTAGATTTTTATTCAAAATCATAACAAAAGTTTGATAAGAACACTCCAGAGAATGAAATTCTGTCATGAAAAGAGGCTTTTAAAAGAAACCCCCGATTTTATTAACTGGTACACTAAATTGTGTGGCCCAACATTTGAAGTTTAAAAAGGCTCTATGTACTATTGGTGAAAATGAGCATAAGCATAATGATATGGCATTGACAGACTAATCATTTAGAAACTACATCTTTATCCACTGCTGCTTTATACCAAACAGATGTGCTCACCCACTCTGCATCCCTTGCATGCTAGCAAAGGTATATGCAGAACCTTCACCTTTCAGCTTAAATCCCCAAGAGTTCAGTCCCTTGACTTTAGGGACAAGAAGAGGCAGATACAACATTAATTCAGCTTGCCAAGAGTTAGCCTCTCCCCTCTTTTAATTCTTGATATAATCTAGGTATTCTTTGTTGGTCTTCTATTTATTTGTTTTCTTCGTGCCTTAACCTCACACTGAGCCCACAATGTAATGTGATGGTGAAATTGCAATTAAGTGCACCTAAATCAATGTACAGCTTTTAAATTTTTCTCCTTTATGAACTGCATAAATTCAAGCCTCTGGAATGCAGTGGGAAAAAGCAGCAAAATCTATCTACAGGTGACTTCTGGCTTAAAGGAAAGGAGGAAAAAACAGGGCATGTGCATTCTCTTTGTTTATCCTCTCAGGATCACAGAGGTTATCTTTTCTGTTTTGGTGAGATTAGTGATTGCAGAGGTTATAGGAATAGGGATACTCTGGGTTAGATATTAGCATATTTCCTGTCCAGTAGAGAGTTGGCCTTGCAGAAAGACTTTAACTCTTTCTTTTCTAGGGCCACTGATAAACACTGTATGCATTTATCTGTATTTATCAATATTTTCTAAATATTTTAGCAGCAGGAAACAAGTAGTACAATAATTAAAAATAAATGGTTAACATTTTATTGTTTCCACACAGTTTTGTTTTTCCTGTAGGGTTTCTTTTAATTTCTGTTCTCTCCTGACTCTTTGTGCTCATGAAGTTGCCGTTGCTTTTCCTCACTCGGTTTTTGCACAGAGAGCGGCACGGTGCTGCTCTGCCTGCTCACACAGTTCCTCTCTGACTAAGGAGCTACTTTACCTCCTGCTGTCTCATGTCTGTCTTCGCAGATGAAAAAAATCCACCCAAAGCCTCCAGAGAAGAGCTCAGGTTCTGTGATACTTTTCCAATAGGTAATACAATCCTGTGTAGTAAAGGCTAAGCAGCTAAATTCAAGCACCTTTGCTGAAAATGTCCATCTAGCATCTTTCCTGCTGCAAGAGTGACAGCCCTTCACATTTTCCTCTTAATTTGTACCCTTTGGTTGACTACAGTATTGATTTGTGCATTAAGGATGATTTAATCTTTCTTCCACCCTCTTATTAAGAGGGTTTGAAACCCTACCTGGAGTCTTTATTAGCTTTTGACATCACAAAGGGAAATGTCAACACATAATGAGATAAATTTCAACATCACAGAAGACTGGAATACAACTTTCATGAAAGACGGATACAGGCAACACTTACCAAGAAAAAAAAAAGCCCAAAAGACAGAACCCTTCCTTTTCAGCATCCATCCATCTTTCTGTTTGTCTGTTGCAGCATTATAGTATTTATTAGAGTTTGTCTTGCTATACAATGGATTGCCAGAATCATGATTAAGAAGCTTATTCAAATGAATTAAAAATGTTTAAATGAAAAAGACCCAGAGAAGTAATTGCCAAAATTTAATCAAGGATTTAATTTGTAGCACAGACCAGCCAAATGGATTTTGCCGTTTTTTACTGCACTGTTTGTACAAGGAAATTAAAAAGTATAAAGAGTCAAAGACTCAGCAGCGTAACCCTTTAAGAATATTGCAGTATGCTCACTTATTCTCATTAGCTGCATTATATCAAACTTGCTCCTGAGGGCTTGTAGTTTGGAAAGCCAGACCACAGACGGGGGAAAAAAGATGATAGCATTTTTTCCAATGTCATAAATTACTGCCAGCACACATTAGATGATTTCTCCATGCATTGCTGTAAGCAATGGTAGGTTAAATATCCCCCTTCTTAATGCCACTTAGTAATAAATGCCCTCATTTTAGCATGTCATCTTTAGCTGAACTGAAATAACTGAGACTAAAGAGCTGCCGGGGTTTGAAACAGAAACATTTCCCTTGCATTTACTGCTGAGAAATACATACATGGCACCATTATGCTGTCTCTGTTTCATTGATGATAATAAGGTATCATCAAGCCTGGCATATCTGTTTGAACATGTTTTGCAGAAGTCTAATCATTAAGTAATACGTATCCCATTTCATCCATCATTTCCACACAAAGAGCCATACAGTGCAATTGAGAGAACAATACTTTATGAGCCATGAATAGCTGGAGCAATGATAACTTCCAAGTAGCATATAACAGACCCAGAACTGTGCTCTAAATTACAGCACTGAAGAGGTAGGAGGAGAGATAAGAAGCCCCTACTTGTGAGGGGAGGCTGAGATCAAGTGTGTGTTTCTTTCCCATTTGTTGTGGTTAAAAAAAACATTCAGCAGAGTGCTAAATGCTCAGTCTCTCTCACAGGCAGAGAGGGAAGCTGGTGCTGCAGTACTGCACTGCCTTGCAGAGCCTGAGGCAGCTGGCAGGATGGGGTGAAAGGGTTCTGGGTCTTTCAGGAGCTCTGAAGTCTTTTTCTTCTAAAACTGCTGACAAGGATGTCTAGAGAAGCCAAAAGAAAAAAAAAAACACGTAAACCACAAATAATGAATGGCTTCTAGGTAGCCTAGAAGAGTTTACAGATTCTCTCCTAAGCCTAAAATTATATTAATTATTTTAAAAATGAGAAGAAATAAAATAGCTTCACGTTTAGTACATACCTGAGGTGAATCATTCCGACTGTAACAGCACAGAATGGCAGATCAGTGTGTAGCACTGGGGCAGGGTGCAGTGCACTAAGGCTGTTCCCTTACTGCAGGAGGAAGGGTTTTGGTGTTTGCAAGTTTAAAGGAAATGGTGTAAAATCAGTGATTCCCACCTCTACGTCTGTCAGAGAGACAAAGATGTTTACTATTTCTTCTTTATATTACTGCTGTAGCATGTGGTGAGTATTAGTTATATAGCAGTGAGGCAGGCTTAGTCTCTCCCAGCAAGAGGCAGTACCAGACATAAGTACCAGAAATAAGGTATTTCTAAAGGTAAGGAGCCTTTCTGTGAGCACACACAAGAACCAGCTGTGGCTTTCCTTGTTTCTCTGCCCTTCAGGTTCTGCTCCCTTCACATTTCTCATGTCCTGTATGTTGGAAAAGGAGGGAGGTAAAGCTTTTGGAAAATTAAAACTTTCTTCTCTTGAGATCCTTGAGCTCGTGAACTTGCTTAGCTTGCTCCTGCTCTTAGTCATTTTTGGTTTGCTTGATGCTTTTGCACAGTTGCTCTCTTCACAGAGCATTTTTAATTTAAGGCATCTCTTGCTTGCTCAGTTGTTATAATTTTATTTGCACAGCAGAAGAGTTGCTGATAAACAAAGTTAAGACATTGGAAAAGGAAGGAGTCCAAAATTCAGTGGTTGAGTTCCAAATATTTGAATTTTGTTCCTTATCCAGCCTTCCGAGCATTCTAAAGATTGTGGCAGAGTAAATTATGCAGCTGCTTCTAAGCAGAACTTTAAAAGGTCATTTCATTACATGACATCGAAGTTAAATTTATGCATATTTTTACTTTTTGTCTCCCTTTTAGAGACTTACATTTTTATAAACCATGGTTGCTAAACCATGTAAAGTTCTTGCCTTTAAAACAACAACTAAATACTTCTGAAAAATAAGAGCAAAAGCATTATAGTATGAGATATCAGTGGCTATTATCATTCCACATGTGAATATTATTTTAATAATTTATACTAAAACCAGTTTTATTTCCCATTGAATTTCACCTACCACAGACCTTAACGTTTACATTGCAGAATTGGCTGTATGTTCATACTGTTTCCAGCTGATGGGGCCCAATTCAATTTAGGTGCTTTCCTTGGTCATAAAGAAAAGCAACTTATGACACTTTTTGATTGTGACAAAATCAGTGCCTTTTAAATTGCATGGAAACCCATATTTTCCTTTGATCTTTTTACTTTTTTCTTTTTTTTTTTGAGTTGTAAAACTAGCAGTTAAAACTTTTTTTTTTTCATTCCTGGTGGTTTTTTTGAAATCTCTCCTTTACTGGGATGTTTAAGGAATGCAGTTATTTTTCCAGGATTATTCTGAATGTCTGCATTTGAAAATGTTGCATACTACATCACGGGATTTCCTGAGCAGAAATAACTGTGTGAGTTATTTAGCTGATGTGTTGCAGGTCTGAGACATCAAGGAAAATCTTGGAAAAAGGGCCTTTTTTTTTTTCTTTTCTTTTTTTCCTAGGAAAACATTTCACTGAACAAAACAAACAAGTCCTGAGAAAGAGGAATCCATGGTAGTTGGTAGTCCTTGTCATCCTGCTCTTAACATAAGAGTCTTTCAAAAAAAGAATACAGTGACTTCTGTGTGAATTTTGTATCCCCCAAAATATGTTTATTTAATTGGTTATAATGGAGGTAAAAAAGAATATATATAGCTTTGGAAAAAAGAGTTGTGGTTGTTTGCTTTGGGGTTTTTTATCACTGAGATTTGAGTTTGTTTCATTTTGTTTTGGTTTGGTTTTTTGGTTGCCTTCGGTTTTTTTTCCCTGACACTGTGACAGAACAATATTGTACAAAACATTCTCATCTATAGCATGGCTTTAGCTTCTCCAGGGACCCTGCTCAGATTGCTGTTGATTTCCCATCCTTGCCAGTTTCTCAGCAGGAAATAAAACAGGGAGTCCCTGCCTTGATCCAAATAGACTCACACAGCATTTCAACAGGAAAACAGAGCTGAAGAGGAATGTTTAGACTGATAAGATTTTAGAAAATATTTCTGGGAGTGCACTTCTTGAACTGGTGAGCAGAGACAGTCTGTCTGTGTCGGGCATTTCTCCTCCTCCTTATCATGGAATTTACTATTAAAAAAATGCTACTGCCACCTCCTTGAGCATGGAAAGAACCTTTCAAAATGCTGTTTCTCAGCAGCTGATACTCTGGAGTCATGCTGGAGGTAGTAAATGAATAAAGCCGTTAAAAAAAAAAAAAGTGAATAAAGCTATAGCATCTCAACTATGTTGGAGAATCAATCAAAGGCTTGAGCTCATTTGTTCCACTAGAGTGTACTCTTATAAGAAGAGAACGGCTTATTCCAGAAAAAAGTGTGAATAATGTGATAAAACAAAATGAACTGCAGAATATATTCTAGCCAGCAGCCAAGAAATTATTCACACTGACAGATATTACAGGTAGAGTACATTTTCTGTCTAGAATACCACCTTCTACTTTCTCTTAGCATATGCATTATGGTTGCTGTTTTCCTACCTGCTCTGTAGAAGTGCACCCAACTGTATACATGTGATTGTGATGCACTTTTTTCTTGTATAGCATACAAAGAAATCATTATCTAGTTAGAACAACTGCCCTTGCTTGTACAATTACTCAAATTTTTTTAGCTGTTTTGAAAATTTAAATATTTTGTGTTAAAATAGGAGCATTGTTTTTCTTCTGTTTTTACCTTGAACTGATGCACATGCATGCACATTTATGTCTAAAGAAAGATGAATAGATCCTTGGACCAAAAGAATAGATTTGCTATAGTCTGAAGTGATAATTGTATGGGCCACAGTTTTGTTTTAGCTGAGGTAAGGAACTCATGGATTTTTGCCCCATTACTTGAGGTGGTTTCCACTATATCCCTGTATATAGCACACATTATAAAATAGATCTAGACAAATAAATCCCTCTATTTCTTTATTCCAATCTCGCATTTCTTAAACTCGTCCTCACAGAGCTATATAAAGTAGTTACGCTGGTGTAAAATGAGCTTTATCAGGTATTGCAGCCTTTACTACAAACTCGTGAGTACTTCTGTGTGCAAGACTTGCCTAAATTAGGTTTCATCAAATATTAGCAGTCCAGCCCACAACAATAGGCGAAAATATTACTTGGAAGGAGGAGGGACAAGAAGGATTTTGAAAGAAAAAATAACCTCGAAATGGACAGACCTAGGGGGGTTAAGTTAAAGGCGGGGGGAAAGATAAACGGTGACAACACATCTAACCATTCTTCAGCTTATGAATGCTGTGTTTGAAAAATGTCATGTTCTTTCTACTTCCTTTTCTTATTGTATTTACAACCTGGAGCTTCATTCATATGATTATTTGACATGTGGTAGGTATTTTACTGTTGACACAGATACCTTCAGGCTTTTTTCCTAGTGAGATTTTTTTGTTCATCCTTCTGTGGAACATATGTATTACACATGAACAGCTGCTAATCTTTTATGAAAATACATTTGAAGCCATATATAAAAACTAGCGAGTTTGTCTAAACTTACATGAATTGAACTGATTACAAGAGTCTGTTAGAGAAAACATTAGAGAAACATTGCAAATAGATATTTATGTGTTTTTGAGATTTTTTTTTTAACTCATGGAGAAGATTAGTGCTAGCACCACCAACCAGTGATCAGGTTTGAATGAGTATATATTTATAGGTCAATTCTTTGCTTTTGCCCCAAGTGTACCATGGTGGCAAAATCTTTCAGGATGCTGAGAAAATGGATTAATACCTGTAGTAAGTGGAAAAAAGCACTGTTATATTGATTACACATCTGCAGTTTGCCTTTCACTCTTGGAAGTGAACTAGCAGACACTGGTTTCATGTTTCACTCCACAAAATGTTTTGTTTGGGTCTGTTTTCCTTTGAGAGCCTGACTGGGGAAGAATGAGGTCATGCATTTCAAAAGTACATCACTGTGTGAGGATTTTCTTTATGCATAGCTTCTTTCTGAGTCAGAAGCTTATTCTGGCATGAGTAGCTGCTTATGCCGTGTCCTATAAACTGTGTCAACTGAGGACATACCTATGAGTAGTGGAAAACAGAGAGTGTGGTAACAAAGGACCGCAGCAGGTTTAGCTTAGGGTATGGGTAAGCCTCTGCTTAACCTCTGACACCTACCAAAACCAAGCCAGTCTCTTAACTCATCAATGCTCTATGTAAAATGGAGATGTCTGTGAAAATCAGGTTTTTCAGAGTAACAGGCAGTGTGTGCCTTGATGTTATAGCAGCGGTGCCATCCGCAGGGCTCCCCGCCAGCCCCCTGCCCCCCGTCACACGGAGCTGCCTGGGAGTTCACTTCCAAATGGCAAGGTAGTTGACATATTGTGTCTCAATTTAAGCCCCATTACCATTCATTAGACATGCTCCCAGTTAATTATTTTAAAAAATAAATGTAAATAACAAGTTTTAATTATACCCTCGAGGCCATTGATGTGTACAATGTTGGCATTTTATGTTAGAGAGGCTGCCTGAAAGTAGAGTAAGGAGCAGTATAATGCAAGAAAGAGGTTTTGGGAAATATTACTGCTAACATGATATTTTATAGTAGTAATTTCATCAATTATAAGTCTTAATATTTAAATAATGTTCCACTGAGAATCTGTTCTGAAAAGCACTTAGGTGATTTCTTGGCTGTTAAATTTCCCTGTGCATTTGAAAGGTTTATTTCATTAAAAATGGTTTTCAGCCAGCTGTAACATCACACGATGTTTTTGGGGTGGTCTTTGTGCATGCTCGCTTGTGGGTTTTTGTCCTGTCACTTTTGAACACTGACAACTTTCTTGAGAAATGTTATAAGATCTGCACCTCGCCAGTGTAATTTCTTCTTGCTGTCTGGTCTATGATTTCACTGTATTCCCCAAGAGAGTTTTTGGGTTTTTTTAACTCTTACACAAAAAGTTCTTCTTGCCTCATTGCATTGTCAAATAAAGTGGGTTTTCTATGGCAAATCAGTTTGGATTCTTATCCAGATACCTTATTTTCTGGCATGAAATGTCTGAACAAAAAAAAAAAATCCCAAAGGAAAGCAACATTAGATGTGCATTTAGGGTCAATTTGTCTCTCTTAAGATCCTGTACTATGTAATGTGCATCAGATTTCATTCCTTTCCCCTACAAAAGTGATCAACTCTGTAGGGATGGCCAGTTGTATACTTTCAGATTCTTCTCAATAATATTTTCTGTGAAATTACATTTAGGCCTGTTCTGCATAATAGACAAGGCAGGCTTTTCTTGGATGCAAAATTTTGTACCATGGAAGGACAAAACTCAACACGTAGATCTAACTCAAGACTAAAGGTGTGGTCTGGGTTTTTCTCCAAAACTTCTCATGGTGATAACTGCTGGAATCAGCCTGTTGTTCTTTCCCAGTATCCTTAGGCCATGCTGCCACTTGTGTTGTCCGTGGCTGCTCAAACACCAAGGCTCCATCCAGGCAGTCTTCTGCTCTAGGCAGTCTCCAGCCAGTTTGCACAGTGTCAATAGTTTTTATGCAGTCAGGAGACAGATGTTCACCATTGACTGCTTCATACAGAGCATCTCTGATAGTACTGGGAAGTTGTACTGCCTGTACCCAGTCACTGGCATTGGAGCTTTCTGTTTGTGGAAGCTTCTGTTCCTGCCTTCATGCAGAAGTTAAAGAAAGTGAAAACTAATGTCTGTTCTTCCTAGGGGACACATTGATGAGAAGGATCAGCAGAGAGGGACGGGGGAGAAGGAGGAAAGGAAAGGAAAGGAAAGGAAAGGAAAGGAAAGGAAAGGAAAGGAAAGGAAAGGAAAGGAAAGGAAAGGAAAGGAAAGGAAAGGAAAGGAAAGGAAAGGAAAGGAAAGGAAAGGAAAGGAAAGGAAAGGAAAGGAAAGGAAAGGAAAGGAAAGGAAAGGAAAGGAAAGGAAAGGAAAGGAAAGGAAAGGAAAGGAAACTCTTTTAATGTGCTTGAGGTGACTGTTCATAGTGACTTTTCTTGCAGCTTCTGCATCTGCTCCTGGTGGAATACACAGACCTGTAGCAATATCTCATCAGAAGCCTTTGACACTGGCCTGTCTACCTTCTAGCTCTTGATAACCCAAAAGTTGGGCAGAGTGCAGTTCAAATCAGAGTGCATTTTGTGGAGCTGCCTGACTTGTACTGAATATTGTCCCGGATGCTTCCAAGATCTTGGTGATAAATACGAGGTGTCGTATCCCCTGGTGATCCTGCTAGCAACAGCTTCTCCTTTTCCAGTGCTTCCAGGTTCCCTGCACAGCCTGCCACTTTCCTCCACCTCTTCTTCAGCCTTGTTTTTACATTCAGACCTGGCAAAAAAACTTAGGGGAAGTTGCGAGGCTGGGATTTATCAGGGGTCTAGCATCTTTTTATTCTTGGGGTGAACATGAGGGCACCCTTCTCCCAATTACTGTAGATAATGCATCCATTAGCTCCTGAAGTTATCTGTGCCATATCATAGGCTGTCTTGGCTTCCTCGAGAGGGAAAAAAAAAATTTAAAAACCAAACAAAAAAAAACCCCAAAACACCCTCAAAACAAAACAAAAACCCCAAAAAACTAAAACAACAACAAAAAAATCCAACCAAACAAAAAAAACAAAAACAAATTGAAACCAAAAACAAGCAAACAAACAAAAAACAAAAAAAAACCCCCTTCCCATTCAAATCACAATGTCACTTTCCTGTGCAGAGGGCTGCAATGATGCCCTACATCTGTGAGAATGTAGACATGAACTTTTCCTCTTGCATTTTGTGATCAGGGTAATAGCATGATAAATTATAGGCTGAGATGTATGTCTAAACTACATGGAAGCCCATTTTTCTATTAGACTGCTCAGATTTTATATTGTCCTGTGATCTTTCCATGAAAAATAATCACAGGTCACCATGTCTGACTCTTGACTGTGTTATTGTTTGTTCTATATTCAGTAATAATATAAGGAAATTCCAAGTAATTTTATCTTGTATTTGTAAGGAAGGGAATGTGGGGGCTGCTCAAGAAATTTGAAGCATTATATAAACTGCTTCAGGCTTTTAAATACATTCCTTTTCCTGTCCTAAAACACCCTAAAATTAACAATTTGAGGAGGGACTTATTAAGATCTGCCTCTAGTAGTAGATCACTACTTCTGCTGGTTGTGTTTGTATTAAGGTTGAGATTAAAATTATTTAGTTTTTAAATCTATTTTAAAACATGCACAAATGAACTTATGAGAAAATGTTGCCCTAAGCATAATTTTATGACCCATACATTTTGAATATTTAAAGCAGTACTAATAAAAATAAAGCAGTGAATATTCTCAGGGGTTTAATTTTGCTGGTGTGTGTTGATCTGATGGTTTGTGAGTTTTACTACATTTCATTAGGGAAATTTTATCAGAGAAATGGAGTTGAATATACAAAATAGTTTATCCTAAACTGGCAGCATGAATCCTCAGTAGAGCTTGTTTACACGTAGTGATTCACTTGAACACTTACTTTATGAAGAAACGTTTTGGAAATAATTTTATTTCATGCAGCAGTTAAACAAGAAAGGTAGAAAGAGACTTGCTGAAACAATGCACTTGTGGATGGGAGTCTTTCAGTTCCTTAGAAATCTTTTATATGTTTGTGTTGAGCATTATTTTCCTATCCATCAGTAGAGCTTGATATAAGTTCAATAAGCCTATTTTCAGATAATTGCACTAAATTTTTATTGATATTGAAGTCTGAAATTATATAAATTCCATGAAGTCAACAGCACTGAAATTTTACTAGATCTCAACCTCAAAGGAGAAAATTCTTCCAAGATTAAAAATGTTGGAGGCAAGCACAGTCTTTCCTGCAAAGCTTGAAAGTTTGACTACACACACCTCTTCAAAACTGAACACCCTCAGTATTATCTTTCTGTTTATAATGCTCTAATAGTAATTAGCTAGAGGAACAGCTCACACATACATGCTCAACATGCTTAAAGACAAATAACAAATGAAGTGTTTTTAGAAGAAAATTGTCATAGTGCTGAAAACAGTAAGGAGAAAAGTGCTTTTCCTTCCAAAATTAATTTGCATTGTCCCTGGATTTGTAATTTATGCTTTCCTCCTTTTTTCTTTTTTTTTTTTAATTTTGTTTTCATTTTATTTCGAGCTGTTTTTAATGTTTACTGAATGCTCTTTCCCCCAACCCTCACTCTTAAAATTCAGAAGCAAGTTAGATTGGTGTTTACTCTTCCCTAGAGAATGCTTTCTTCATATTTCCTTTTTAAGATAATGGAGGAACTCTTTGAAGTGTAGCATTTCATTGGAATTAAGTATTCTGTAGGTGAAAGAATGATTTCAGCCAGTGAGAGGTGAAAAGGAAAAGATGTGGTTCTTTTTATTCCAACAATACATTTTTTACCTTGATATTCCTAGTCTTTTTTTTTTTTTTTTCTTGGTATTTGAAGCCTGACTGCAAACAGGTATTGGAGGAAAAACATTTCTATGTTCACACAACACTTCTCTTCTTGATTCCAAGTCCAAAGAGATTTGGAGAGACGTTTAAACTCCAGACATTTCAGGGCTGACTTAGCTTTAATACTTCTGTCATGTTTCTCTACCTCTTCTCTAGTGTTGACTGGTATTTAAATGGTGCTATTAGAGGGTGTTATGCACTGCACTCCTGCAGTCATGTTTTAGAAGTTTAATGAGGACCAGGCAGGATGTATTTCTTATGTGGCCTGTTGTATTGAATGGAAGCTTCAATTTCTCTCTTAGTTCCAACATGAGATAACTTTACAATGTGCTGAAACTAAGCAGTGCTTGCTGAGGTTGGACCCCCTCCTCACAATGCTCAAGTGAGCTACAAAGCAATCCCAGTTTGTCATCTATTACAGTGTTTTCATGTTATTTTTTTAGAGCTTAGTTGCATTGCATTGATAGTATTTTGGAGCTAGTAAAGGGAGACATTTCCTGTTTATTGTTTGATAAAGGGATTTGACAAGTAAGACTAAAACTCCATTTAGGTAAAAAATTGGATTCAAAAAAACAGAAGAAGAGCAACCAGAATTATTTAAAGAAGTATAATTTGTGCAAGTATACCTTAGAGTATAATACCAGTTACCAGTGAAAGGAATGTTATTTCTACATGTCTCTCTCTATATGATGGCAGAATAGGACAGCTAATTCTGAAGTTGCATTTATAAGGTAAAAAAATGTAAATAAAAAAAGTATTGAGTATACCAGCTTGTGTACAAGATTAAATCTGGACATTTTGACCTGCATACTCCTCTAATTCATCCTTGTTGAAATTTATTTTTCCTATTTGAAAGTTTTAAACAGCATAAAGCACATATCACTGATGATCTGAAACAGAGAGGGTAATCCTTCTGCTGTGAGGTCATTTTCACTTTAAAAAGTGTGAAAGTTGTTGCTTTGGACCAGACAAGGTAAAAGTGGCTGTGCTGAGCCTGGCCAATGCAGTGTGGCTCTTAGCAGAAGCAAAAGGCTGAAGCACTGTGAAAGTATAGTAGCATATTTCTTCAAACTGTACAATAATACATTTTTTTGGTAGTTAGGAGGGGAACTCATTTCCGTAAAATGAAACTAGAAACACCCAATATCTCAGTGATCTAATATTTGTTTTTATCCCTGAATGACTTTAAACTTTTAAATCCTAATATTATTGCCAGGGAAAAAACAATTTTCTGTAAGACTTGAAAACATCCTCAATTGTTCTTATTCTCTGCACTTCTTTTACTGGACACTTTTTAACAAGGAAAGCTTATCCACACAGGAAAACAGTGAGCAATAACAAAGATATATGATATGATTGTTGGAAACGTTAACACATTCCTAAAAGAGTCACCCCCTATTTATGATACTGAAGTCTACATCTTTGTGTGTGCTCCAGATGTGAGGGAAGCACTAAAGAAGAAGGAACCTATTAATAAGTACAAAGGCTATGTGGAAAGATGTCTATGTCTGTGAGCATCATGTCTGCTGCCCCATCAGATTTGGAGAAAGCCACTCTAAGTGTCAGAAGTAATAAGATAGGGGAGTGGAGAACACAATTGGGTTGATGATGGTGATGATGACTTGAATGTCATTTTCCATCTGAGAAACAGAGAATTTGACTGTGTCAAAAAACAGAGTATAAGTTCAGTGAACAATGGCTGCAGACCTGTGAACCAAAACAGACAGATCTATTGTAAAATATTCAGAGGTTTATGTAAACGCTTCATGTATTCTACGTGTAAAATGCATATTATGGCAAAAGGCACTAAGCAAGAGGACCATTTTTTCATAAATAAAAATGGAGCACCAGGTCAATTTAGAGAACAAATACGTACAGTGATGTTCTCAGTGATGTTATTTATGTATACATCATTCACGTTACTAGACATGAACAACTACTATTTTCTTGGTTAGAAGAATATTCTTAATTCTAATTTTACTATTCTCTGTTTTGTACTTCTAACTAATGTAGCCATTGTCATAAAAGAATGATCAAAATTTATTTTTCTGTTCAATAATGAACTTACTGGTTGGTGCAATGTATATGTTTGTGTACAAGAGTATAGCCTTCCTCTGTGTCCTTCTCTCAAATAAAACATAAATATGGCTGAGTTTGTTGGAAACACACTCAAGAAAATAAGAGGAACCTGAAAGAAGTTTTGATGGAACATTCAGCAGCAGAAGTATCCAATGAAATTGACCATTATGATGCTATAGAATTTAACAGAAATTCCTTGTCATTATAACTAGCTGATGTCCTGAATTCACAGCATGAATTGGCATGCACATTTTGGTTCCTTCAATACTATCTTTTACTACTGTTCATTGAGGTCTCAGCCTGTAGGAGAGGCCTTTTCTCCCTCTTTCCTCTCTGCTTTACACAAAGGAGATGGTAATAAATACAAAAAAGGAATGCCTCAAAGACTTTCCTGCTGCATTTAGCACCTCACTTTTCAGAAATGCATAGAGAACTGCACAGGGAAGTCAGTGTTTTGGTTCAGGTTTTTTGTTGTTTTTTTATTCTTTAGCCTATCCTTTAAGGCTGCCCTTAAAAAGAAGCTGATGCAATGGCAGCCTTCCTGATGAAGTCTTCATTAGGGAATGGGTTGAGGCCATCCATCATTTCACAGGAATAACTGAAATGGTGTCTGGCAGCTCTGGCACTCCGGAGCTGGACTGAAACTGCAGCCTCAGGGAAAAATGTGCTCTCATCCTTTTTACCCAACAGCTCCCCCAGCCCCCAGTTTCCACACAGCACCATCAAGCAGCCGATTCACACAGAGGGGAGTGGAGGCTTTGTGTGTAGTTGCACATCAACTCTCCCAGAGCTCTTAAGCATTTAACTCATATTTTACTTTGGGAAGGAAGAAAAGCTCCAAATGTTTTGAGTTTTCTTTTCTGAAATGGGTGCATTGCAGACAGTTTCTGTGCCTCCCTGGGAAACAAGTAACCACCCAAGCAGTCCTACTGCTCGTGCAATGGTCATCTCTTGATAAGCAAGGTACAGAGGGGAATTTAAAAAAAGGATAATCACCCACTTTTTTGCATTAATGTCTTTCTTTTAGAAACAGAATTGTTGGGGGTGGATTTTCAAGGCATTTTATTTGAGATCTTTGTTAAACTCAATTCAACTCCACTTTCACTGCCAACTATCTTAGGGATCCCTGGGGCAGCTCAGTGCACTGTAGCCATGTCCACAATGTGCAGATGTTGTTCAGTGTGGTTGAAGTCACTGCTCATGCATGCTTTGGTGTGTCACAATGCACAGCAAACCCAGAGCATTGAGCCATGAATGTGTCACCCAGATGATTTGTGCGAAACAATAATTCCAGCATTTGTTGCATCGGGATTTACATGGGGACATTTTGACTGTTTATAAAGAACTTATAGAGTATGATGCTGAGTTTACCAAATATGTGCAATAGTTATAGGGATAGATTTCTCTCAAAAAAATTTCTGGATAAAAGTTGTAGGAATTCACACAGGAGAATAGTTTCATAAGGCATGTATGGTTGTTGATATTGTATATTGGGTACTTTAAAAAAAGTTTAATTTGTTTTATTAATCTTTTCATCAATAACTTAAAAAATGGTTTCTTTCAGGACTAAATACTTGCTCCAGCACCAAAAATTTTCTGTAGGTAAAACTGTGCTGCATGGGAAGCATATTAATTTAGAGCAAACATTTTTTTTTCCTAAGAAGTCACTTACTGTCATGCATTCTTATATATTTTCTAAAATTGTTTTCAGTTGCAGATAGCATATTTTCCACAGCTTTACATATTCGATCATGCTTGTGGAAACATTTCAGGTGTTTTCCTCAAAATTAATAACAATTAAAAATGACAAAATAAAATTCCATGCCACTGGTGTTTGTTATGTAGCCCTCAGGAAGGGAAGACACACTCTGGCTTTGCCTGAATCCCTATGAAATTAAACCTCTTTCATTGGACATAGCAATTACTGTAATTATAGCGCTAGGGATTTGGATAGAAGCTGGTCTGCAGGGCTCTGCTTCACACCCAGCGCTGTGCTAACTTCAGCTGAGATACAGCCAGAGAGAAACTCAGCAGCTATAAGGTGACCTTCCTAATGGTAATTCTTGTCCTCTGGGAGAAAAGAACTAGGTGGAGGAAGGAGGGAAAGCAAGGAAGACTGGGAAATGTTACTCCATGTCTAGTTTAGATGTAAGGAGGAAGATTGTGCCTGGTGCGAAGCCATGCCTGCACTTTTCCTTGCTCAGTGTTCAGACAGCTGTCCTTTGCTTCTCCTCCAGCTTGCCTTGCTTCTTGCTGGCACGGTGGAAAGGAGAGCTGCATAAAGAGCAATGAAAGAGTGCCTCTGCAAAATGGTCATGGTGCCACTGACATTGCATTCAGCTGCCCCCTCTTTCAGCATGGTATTGGTTTCTCTTTCCTCTTCATTTTGACTGGTAAAGGAGAAAAGCGAAATCTGACCGGTCACTGTCCATGTCTGCCACTCATCTCTACCTCTCTCAAGCATGAAAATAGAAAGTGAGGGTGTCAGTAGTAGTTAACCAGGAGGCTGAACAGTCAAAACTGGATACCATGTAATCATCTGAAATGTTTGTGACTGGCATTCATAATTAAATTTTAAAGCGAATTGACTTTTTTCTCTTTTTTTTTTCTTTTTAATTGGAGAAAGTTTTGCATTTTCTACATGTTCAAACCTAAATGGGGATGTCTTTTCTTTTTTTTTAAATTTCTTTTATTTTCCTTTTTTTTTTAATTATTAGATTTTCCTGGGAAGAAGGTGTGCACATTCACTGTGATTTCTGATGAATGCGTGACAGCTGCTCTGCTTGTCTCTGAAAGCAAGGTCCTAATTTTTCAGAGAGTAGGCTTCAGCCATCCTTTAGAAATGCAGAGCAGGTGGGAGCTGCACAGCCGTGGTGTCCCCCATTGAGTTGCCAATTTCCCCCAGCACACTGAGTCCCTCCTTGCACTTCAGGGAGGGGAAGAAAGAATGCTTGTTCCTGCAGCAAATTATGGGTGTAATGTCTGTAGTAGAAAATGAGACTGGCAGACTGGTGTGATGGACTGTACTTGAAGTCTCTGGGATTTTATGGGGTGTTCCTGTGTTATGAGGAATCCAGAAAACGGGATGTTTGAGGATGAATTGCTTTTGTTACTGCCGTTGGCTTCCAGAAGTAGCAGCAGCCGTGTTAGTGTGGACTCTGCCTTCTTCCCCATTTTCTGATGTCCTTTTTATCTTGCTGGTCAGTGGTGGTGAGCTATGGATGTGCCCAGGACCTGGTATCATGAGTGCCAGGCTGCCAGGTTGTTGTGACAGCGTGATTATGAGCATGTGCTGCTGTGGCAAGTGGCATCAATTCTGCAGTTTCTGCCACTCAATGTCAGGAACAAAATTGCATGAAGACCATAGTGTGATTGAAATTGTCAGGAGCATTTAAATTACAGAATCACTGTGCTCCTAGGCTGTAAAATTAATGTTACTGCTCTCTGAAGTAATTGAGTTGAAATGGCTTGCAAGAAAGCACTCCAGTAATTGTCATTTGGATAAAGTGTTGTCTGTGCTCAAGCTTCCCACTTTCTGAATGGGGAAGCCAGCCAAGCACTTCCAGGATGTCCATCAGGAGTGATGCAGCATCCAGGCTGCAGTGCTGGGCCCAACCTCACCTAAGACATGCCACAGTCAGTGGGAGGGAGGAATGTAAGGATGAACAGTTTCACATGCTGAAGCCCTGTGTGCAAATGAAGTTAAGCATTTGGCTGCATGGGTGCAGATCAATGGGGATGCAAATATAAAGGTAACTCAAGCAAACTGAATGTTCCTGCAATGCAGCCACCCACAGTGCAGGCATATCACAGAGTGGAGCCAAGAAAGGATGCTGCACAGTTATCTGCAGCAGCATTATTCACACATTATTCCCTTTTACACATTCTTAACACATCTTTTTTTTTTCCTTACAGCTGGGGGAACTTGCTTGATCTTTTTTAACAAAAGGCATGTAGAACTATAGTTTGTCTTTGAACCTTATCTTTCTATTGGGTTTGGAAGCTATTAGGTTAAAAAATTATGAACACAAACATCATGTTTGGTCATGGCACCAGGCCTACTAGAGTTTAGGTGTTTGGATAATGATCTCAGAGAAGTGGTGTGATTTTTGGGGCTGTCCTGTGCAGGGCCAGGAGCTGGACTTCATGGTTCTTGTGGGTCCCTTCCAACTCAGGATATTCTATGATCCTATGTTTGCCTCATTTCTCTAGGAACTTGGATAAAAACAGCCACTGTCTACTGATAGGAGATGAGAATGAAGCCTACTTTTGTTTTTCTAGTCGCTTTTCAAACATGGCAAGGTAAAAGAGGAGAACTGAAAGTGAATAAGCATGTGTGTATGTCAGTGTGTGAGCACATGTTGATGGGGGATGCCATTCCCATGGCATTATTCCCCTACTCTCTGTGGCATTCAGGTAGAAAAAAATGCTTGCTCTGAACTTCAGGTTGCCTGAGAATATGTGGAAAAATAGTAGTTGTGGTTGTTAATAGCTTAGCCAAACAGGAGCAATTCCTCCATCCACTTGAGAATTGAAGCAATAGTCAGGTGAAAAAAGAACAATGTAGGACATAGTTAATTGCTCAGCTAATCAGGCTGCACTGCAGCTCATGAATGGAGGAAGCCTTGAACAGACATGAGACTGAAAGCAAGTGAAGGAAGAATTGCAGTCGTCTTTGTGGAAGATACCACACTTCCACTTACCTTGCATTAGGTAAGCAGGAGGGGTTTGAGAATGGTATTGTTGTTCCTATTTCATATCAGCCCAAAGTGCTTATCTGTCTTTATCTTGGAGCATTGATTTCTCTGTGCTCCAAGCCCTAAGTAACAGTGAGTGTGTCCTTCTAACTTGTGTTGAAGCGTTACATTGCAACCTGCCTAAAATCAGGTTTGAAAATGAGTTTAAAATCTGTTTCAAACAGTTTTCTCCCACCAGTTACACTATGGAGACTTAAATGTTCTTGGTAGCCAAAGGAGAGAAAAGTGTACAAATTCTGCCTCAAAATTGTTTGCAGAGATTTCTCTGGTACCTTTTATTCCTCTTAACTAGATGGCTCCATGCTCTCAGTTAAGCAGCAGTCATTGATGGAGAGAAAAACCTTTTTTCTTGTTTTGTAAAGTGCCTTGAAAGATTATGGGTTAGACTGAAATGCTTGCTGCTTTATGCTGCTCCAGTGATGTAAAGCATCTGCTAACTCACTGCAACCATTGCCTGAGCTGGATTTACTATACTTTGCATTGCTGTGGTGATGCCATGCAGCTGGAAAAGACACTGGTCTTTTCTAGTTGAAAACAGTTGAATCTGTTCCTTTAAAAGAAATAAAATACTTTGATAATTAAAAGTACAATGCTACTTTTATCTCTTTGATGTTTGGTTTTTCTTCAACTCCCTGTTTATAAAGCCCAGATTGTGCTCGTGATTGCCATAATCTGAAATTTAAAGGAATGTTTATGGAAAAGAGTTCTCAAACTGAGGAAGGGCAACAGAATTAAGGTCTGGTAGACATGTGAGGAATAGAACCTTAAAGTGACAAACATGTTTGACTTAGGATGAAAACCTATTTAACTCTTGCCACAGGCCAAGCACACCCATATTAAACAGGTATTCTGTTCGTACTCTCTCTTGGCCAGCAGTTGATTGAGACCATTTGCTATTGCTAAAATCCTTTTTTTTTTTTTTTTTTTCACCAAATCTGTGCAACTCTATCAGCAGTCAGGATGGTAATCAAGGGCCTAATCCTGCTGAATTTGTTTGGATCCCACTGCATCTCCTGCATTGGTACAGGGCATTGAGGTTGCATTCGCTTTGAGTCTTCTTGCAGGATGCATCCTCACAGGACAGCACGGCCCATCTGGGTTGAACCATGGCTTTCTAAGTCAGCATATGTATGTGCATAGATGGCATGGTGAGAAAGTTAATTTGGGGGATTTTTTTTTCTTTTCTTTTTACTGCTCAGTCTTTCTTGTGAGATAAACGTTCTGTGTTTGAGGAGGTTTGGCATTTGAGGAAGAGGCGAATACATTTCTCTCCCTTTACTTATGCAGCCTGTTTGTTTACTGTAAGAGAGAAGGAGACAAGGTAAAGCAGGCCAATATATAATTTCATATGGCCAAAGATGAGTGAAAATATAAACACTTTCTCCTCGATTTTAAAAACATCCCAAATAATCCGGTTTGCTAGTGAGGCATGGTGATGGTGGAACACCCACTAAGAAGGTATCAGGGAAGATAGACCAAAGTGAGCTGCTGCTTAACAGAAAAGCATAAAAATACACCAAAAGGGGAGGCAGTCATGTTGTGTAGCTGCACAAAGGGGTTTGTGTTGTGTTGTTTTGTTTTCCTGCTGGTGTGGTTTTGCCCCTTGGTTTGCCTGGAAGGGGAGTTGGAATGCGCTGTGAGGGGCTGCCCTCCGTGCCGGCGGCGCGGCGCAGGAGTGCCTAGCAGCAGGTCTGGCGTAGGGTGATTGATCCCTCTATTTAGGAGGCATAATGCCTTCTGAAGAAACAAGCAGATCAAAGACTTTAATGATTGACAGCGATTTATGCTGCTTTTGTTTTTAATTCCTTGACTCCTGACACTTTAAAATGGGACTTTATAAAAGAAGGATGCCGTATCCTAGGGTTACGCCTCCTTTCATAACAGGGAAAGCTGAAGGAGCTGTGGAGACTGATATCCAGATTTCAGATATATTAGTTTTTATTTAAATCTGAGGTTCAGAGGTTTGTGGGCATGCTGTTTCTGTTATTAAATCATTATGCACCTACCTGGGGGGAAAAAAGCCAACAATCTTACCAGGAGTGCCTCTATAAACATTTCTTACTCTCCATAGTGTAAGGCTTGTATATTAAAAATTCTTTGAATAGCTGACCTCAACAGGTGTTTTATTTGAGCAAACAAAACAATAAATAGTAATATAATCCCTGTGGAGCTGGCATTAGGCTTTGTGGGAAATGCATAATTTCCTTTACTAAATGTAGGAAGCTGCGCAAATTTAATTTCTTCATTTTTTGTCATTAATACTAAACCATCCTGGAGCTCTTTTCTCCTTGAGGCAGCGGTCCAAAGCCTGTTGCACAGAGCTACACTGAGGGATTTTCTGTGCTTTGTGTTAGGTTTTTTCACTCCTTTGTCAGTGCAGGTGCCCTTGGGGGTATGTGCCATCCAGGGAGCAGCAGGGATGAGAGCATCCCAGCAGCCCTTTTGCCCTGGGATGCTGTTACACCATCGTGCTCACGGGAAACGGGGAGAGCTCTCTCCTCTGAGTGGCGCCGGATGTGCTGCTCTGCTGGCAGCCCCTGCAGTGCTCTATGAAGCAATTACTGTACTTTTGGCTTCTTGCTTCTGGAAGGCCTCATCATTTAAGGGCTGGTTTGTTTGTTTGTTAGTTTTAATCTAAACCATATGTAGGTTTCAGTTTTAGTGGCTGTATTTGACATGTTCTGGAAGGATGATGTCAACTTAAAAGATGTGCTTTGCTGAAAACATTTTGTCATTTCTCTGTGCGGCAGAAACTGTGGTGTTGTCCTGGGATCTCCAAAGACAGGGACAGTGGATTTCCTAAACCATTACTAATGCCGTGACAGGCAATAGAAGGTCTAGGCAGTGTCATAATGTAGTCTTGCAATTTTCTAACCCAGCCTTTCATTTTAATGGCAAACAATGGCAAGTCGTGAAGAAACTTTACATCTGAAATGTATCTTAATTTAGGCTATTTTCTATGTACTGCAGAAAGCTGTGATAACTTGTATTTTCATTTTCCCATATATAGGAATAACGTTTACTGTTATATTAGTAAAAGCTGCTGTTAGTCTTGCATTATAAAGAGAAAACTGGTGTAAAGGGATGTAATCTCCAGGCTAGGTAGGCCAGCAACCTCACCCAGGATGGCAAATTCTGCCTTTTTATGCTTACCATAAAGCCTGAGGTCCTACCCGTTAAGAGAGGATGGCTGAACTGTGGAAACCATTAGAGACGCCCATCACTATATTTTATCATTCCCATAAAGTTAATTAATTAAAGTCCACATTTTAAGCATAATTAACTGTTAACTCCTCTATTAACTATTTAGGTATTTTCAGAAAGAAAGTGCTCTTGTAGTGGTTCACAGAGGATTTGAACTATACTTAAGTTTTAACTTGTGAACTCTGTTCAGCTTGCTAGGTACACAAATCTGTTCCTAGCTTTGAACTTGTTTCCGTAAGAAGATTTAAACTCATTTTGGTCCTCTTTGTGTTGGCAAACTAAAGAATTTGTTTAAAACCATGTGAGCGTGGAAGTTTAGTAATCCTAATATAGCTAAAAGTTTGACATGTTAAAAAATGAAAAACAAAATTAAATTAGCATTTCTTTTTAATTGAGTGGGCAGAAGAGTCAAAATGCAAGCCTAAACTGAGACAATTGGTATATGCTGATGTTGGTTAACAATCTTCCTTATGTTTAGGTATTCTTTCACCTTATGAGTTCAGTGATATGCACTCTTTTATTGTTACTCTAGTCTTTGATCCTGGGATTTACAAACAAGTATTTTGCTTTCACTTGTGCACAACACATCCCATTCAGCATAATTTGGTGTTGAACCTGCTTGGCCAAATTAATATTTACTCTCTGCGGTTTTTTTATTGTTTGTTATTTGGGTAATTGATCAACTGCCCCAATGAAGTTGGACCAAAGCTATTTTGTATCAAAAATGTAGGTAGTCTTTCACTTCCAGATTTGCTTATGTGTAGGTTATTTAGAGCAAAAAATAAGGAAAGATATTCCCTGATGACTTAATTTTGGTTATGTGGTTCTGTTACAGCTAGTGGTTTTCTAATAACTACTGTAAGTTAGATCAGCAAAATGCTTGGCTGAATAAGACATCATTGACCTATGTACTTGAAACAGCTGAAAGATAAATCCTTTTTTGTTTTGTACCTTCTTTGGTGAGGATTTTTGTTGTTGGTTTGATTTTAGTTGGGTTTTTTTTGGTTTTGTTTTTTGTTTGTTTGGGGGTTTTGGTTTGGTTTTTTTTTTTTTTTTTTTGTAGTTTGATGGTTGTGGTGTTTTTTTCTGCTTACTGTTATTTGTTTTAGAAATACAGGTTCTGGTGTTCCATGTCTTTTCAGGCCATATTTGCACATTAGGTGTTGCTCATGAAAATGAGCTGTTCATTCACCCCACTCTGAGCCTTACATTCATCCTCTTAATGTCATCTGGCAAGGAAAGGCCAGATGCTCAAAACCACAGGGGAATGCAGGGGAGAGTCCTGAGATTTGTATGAGGATGAGACCTGAAGGGATGGTACCATTTTCAGCTGTCACAGGTGGCTTCTAGGATCAAGCTAGAACTCCCTTAGGAGTAAAAGCAAACACAACCCAAACTCTGAACCAAAAATTCTTGGTGTGACTTTAGATACGAAAGTTAAATTTAGTCTAGTCATTTAGAATGGCTTCTTCCCCTCATTTCCTCCTCTAAAAGGGTAATCATAGGCAGTGCATAGAAAAAGCTTTTAAAATCAGAGTCCTTGGGCTGAGGTCTGCAATCCATACAGTCTTTGCATGGATGTGAATCTTGACACCAGGTGCTAAAGCAGGGCAGTTTTGGATTACTGCAGTTGAGATCCCTTATGACAACAGCTCAAGCTAAAACATCTTGTAAATGTCTCTCACATATGTCGGAGGGAAACTCTATGTGATGAGGCACCTATTTCTACCTCCAAAGCTAGATACTCTAAATACTGCACATAAATATTAATATGTCAATTGTAAGCCTAAACTTTAGTAAATGCTTTTCTTTCCACAGTGCAGTCTGGACAACACCTGGAAACTATTCAGATTTTTTTTTTTCTGGAAAGAACTTCCCATGTTAAGGGTCAAAGCATAATTAATGAAGAAAGCAAATAATTCTCAAAATAATTCTCAAAACTTGGTTTGAAAAATAAAAAATATGTCATCCTTGAAGGCACTGTGTTTACAATCAAGCAAGTCTTTTTGCTCAGAGCCAGAGTAGGATATACAAAGCCAGGTGCATAATGCACATCCAAACCTCCCTGATATGGGCATGCAGACATTTGAGCTCATACCTCTGCCTTTGTGTGCAGTTTAGTCACTATTAGCAAGTAGCTTTAAGTGCAACCATGTGCTTTCAGCTCCAAATGTCCAGTATTATTCAAGTGCAATGATTTGGGATGCACAATAGAAAGTTTCGATTTATAGTTTTTAAATAATTCTGGCCAAGATCTTCTCTCCAGATGGGAACTTACTGTGTAAAAATGCTGGCCCATACTCTAAAACAAGTAAGATTACCATAGCTCTTAAGGTGTACTTGATCACCTTGCAGAAGGAGAGATGCTTAATTGTACTGCTTGAATGTAAGCATAGTTCTGTTATTTTCCAAGAGAACAAAATCTTAGGCTAAATAAATTAGGGTAGTTGATAAGATTGTGATAGAAGGTTGGCATTCTATTTTAAGTTTGTAAAATACGAGATGGCAACGTTCAATTACTCTAAATTAAAGGAAAGCCCTGAGCTGTCAGGATAAGACAACTTTTACAGTGTGATTTCAAGGTGGAAACTTGAGTTCTGTTTGACTTAGCAAGGGGAATGGATTCCACAGTGACCCCTTCCCTTTTGTTGCAATGAAATGATCCAGTAGAAAGAGTAAGATGGATTCAGGAGGGAAAGCCCAAACACTTCAAGGATAAAAAGCTGTTGAAAATGCTTCTTTTTCTGATGGACACTCTTCTCCTGTTCAGATGGAAAAACTGGCTATCAGTTAGGTTTTGAGAAGCTTAGAGCTTTTCAAGCTTTTATTGTCTCCATGCAAGTATCAATCAGTTCCCCAAACAACTGGCCACATGAAACTGGTTACCCTTTTGTTACTGGGTTTGCTTTGAGGAGATGTTGGGATTTGCCACTGCTGTGTCTCTTGCAGCATTTGACATGGAGACAAACACCTCCTTTGCCCACAGTACTGATGGCCATGCACCAGCAGCGCCTGGTCCAAGTCTCTGTGGCCAGGAAGAAATGAGAAATGTGATCCTGGAGGGGCTATACAGGGGATACACCCGTGTGTGCTCCTGTGGCAGTCAGCAGGCAGGTTTTCTTGCTCTCCTCACTTGGCATGCATTAGGTATCCCCAGCTGAACATATGGAGCCAGAACCATGTGCCAGTGGTGCTGTGTTTTGTCAGGAGCGGTAGGGCTGGGGGAGTACTCTTCAGCTAAGCTTTGAAAGCTACACTTTTTTGTTGCCGGTAACAAAACCATCTCAGCTTGTACACTATCAAAACATCTTTTGCTTTAACCACATGCCTTTTTTTTTGTCATACGGTAATATTCCCTCATAATGTTGCTTTCTTTGAGTTTGTTTGATATAGACAGGAACTCCCACACAGATCCCCACCCCCTCTTTCTCTGTAATTAATTCTGTGATCTTTATTGTGAATATCTCTTGTTGAATCTTTCAAACACACTTCTGAAATAGATCTTTTCACCAGTTTGGCATTGTACTTTCCTCCATTCCTTTCAAAAATGTTTAGAGGAGAAAAGGGAACAATTTCCTCCTCTCAGAGAGACGATCCATTTGTTGCTTTGGGGAATAGTTTGAAATAAACAGATAGAGTTTGCACATAGAATTTAATGAGCTAAATAATAGTCTCAAGACTGTTTCCTTCAGTTTTGTCCAGCACCAAGATTATGATGAATCTTGTGAAATGTCTAGAGTAGTCACTATTTCCATAGTTCTTACTCACACTTAATTTTTGGTTGGTTGCTGACTTTTTTCTTCTGTTTTTCAAATACCAAAGGAAGCGCAGTAGGTGGCCCAGTGGAAATTCACTTAGAAACAAATCCTTCAGCTGAAGAAATCAGACTGATGCACACTAGTGTTGATAAGACTTGGGTTTCTTTGCCCTGGGGTTGGTGAGACCGGTAGATATGAGAGGTACAGTTGTGACCCCCCTGACTGAGGAGAAGCAGAACATACCATTCCCAGATCAAAGGGAGGGATTGGTTTTAAGTGCTATTTGCAATCACTTGATGTGCAAGGTGGCTGGCTGCTGGCTGGGAAGGGCTGGGCACTGGTTACCTTGATGCAGTTGGAGAAAGATGGAATTTTGTTGAATCTCAGAAAGGTCTGTCTTCTGATCATCAGGACCAGTGCCACGCATCTGCTGGAGCATGTGTCAGAAACATTTAGGGGGCATCCACAAGTCTCCTGAGGACTTGAGTTGCTTCTTCTGGTGCCACTTTGGAGGCACAAAATCCACCCCTTCAGTGATCAAGGCAGGAGGACATTTTGGCATGCAGAGTGACCTGATCTAGCTGGTGTTAATGAAAACACCCACCCAAATACTGAGTCCTGTTCTTTGGGTTCAGAAAAGTGACACCCAAGCAAACAAAGTCTACTTGGCATGGTTTGGTAGGTGGCTTGAGAGAAAAACATGGATTGTTTTCTGCCTCTGAAGATGGTTTGTTTTCTTGTTGATGGAGAAAATTGAATTACATTCTAACAAAGGCAACAGCGATAGCTGAGGTTTTTGTGCTGGGGGAGGGTTAGTACAGTATGCTTGTACATTTTTCTTTTCTGTTGAGAATATTAGTGTTATTGTGGCTTTTTGTTTCTTACTTTCAATGGAAGAGGTTGACGGAGAGGTTAGATACCAGTTCTGCCTCAGTGATTCATTAAAGCAGAGCTGGAGGAACGGAAGTCGCCCTGTTCAAAGGTGTGGGGAGTGTTTTATTGTTCTGCATGGTGCTGTGAATGCCAACGATTTTGCAGCTGTGAAAAGCGCTCTTAATGAGTTTCAGCATTTTAATGTACTTCAAGTTCCCAATTGTACAAATTTAAGAAGCTTAGCAATTCAGTATCTCCTGAATAATAGCATTTATTTTATACTCTAAATACACTTGGGGAAGTCTCAACAATATTGCAGGAAGTCTTGGTAATATTGTGGCTCCTTCCCGATGTAATAGCTTTAGAGGACCTAATTGACTTGAACAGTGGAATTGGTCCTTTAAAAAACATGCACACACAATTTTTGATTAATGAGCCCCATAATAAATCATTAATCTTTTTTGGCTCAGAAATTGTCTGAATAGTTTTCAAAGTAGAAGTTGTATATGTGTTCCTAAACTGTCTGTGTGAAACTGTGCTTCCATTTCAAATCTATCATCTTAAATTAACAAAAAAAAAAAATCTACCATAATTTAATTTTAGAAAAACAAGTCTAAACTCTGAACTAGTTGCTTACTAAGAGGCCTGTGAAGAAATATCTAGATAGGAGTACTTCCTCTTAGAATAATAAAAGCACTGTGAAGTGACCATGTAATAAGTGTCCTTCTTCCTGAAGGATCCTAAAGTGCTTTTACACATTTTCTATAGTCAATGTGGGTTATTCACCCATCACTTGAATGAAACCACTCTTTACTGACTGTGCTAAACAACACTTTTTATAGGAAGGAAATCACAAATAACTCTTGCATTTGAAACTCTAGGGAGAATTTGAGGTAGGCAGATTGTAATTGCCCAATTTGGAAATGGGCCAGAGACTGTGATTAATATACCCAGGCTGCACTTTAATTGTCCCAGTATACTCAGGGCCTTGGTTTCAAGTGGGCTTTGTCTCTGAATAGTATTTCTTTTTCTTCGTGTTAATTTTGGAGCTTATAGAATGGATAGAGCAGGTTTAGCAGAATTGAAGTGGGGAAATTTGTTACTTACATGGGGATTAGCAACACTGGGACAGTACAACACAAATTTCCTAGATGTATCACAAGTGGCAGAAGCTGGTGGTGTATTTTGTTGTTTCTTCTTGTTTCACTACATGACCTATGATTTGGTTGACTACCTCACAATACTTTTTTCCTCATACTTTACTATTTTGAAATCTTGAAATATTGTTATTTAAGGTCTTAAAATTAATAGCACAGTAAATGCAAATAGCTCTACTCCTCAACTATTCACTTTCTCAGGGTACTGCCTGAACTTTTAAAATAATATAATATCTCTAGAACCTGTGAAAGGCAGCCTAGCAGGTTAAGTTGATTGATCTTTAAAAATAGAGTCATGTAACTCGAAACTATTTCCCATAAAAAACAAACAAGCTGCAGAGGCTGTTGATGCTTTTCCCAGCAGAGCCAGCCTCATCTGCTCCCTGGCGTGGAAAGGCTGGGAAACCTCTGAGTGTCAGATCCCATCCTGAGGCTGCTGGATGTGCAATCCGTCTGCTGCAGTCACCGACCTGCAGGTCCACAACTGAGTCAACATCACACAGAGGCATTACTCAGCGAGATCCAGTGGATATTTATTTTTCTCTTGGAGAACCTGAGCGTTTTTAAGGGGTTTTTTGGTTGATTCAGGGGTTTGAGACCAACTCCATATTTAGCACATAGATGTAGGGGATTTTTGTTATTTGGGTTTTTTTCTTTTTTTTTTTCTTTTTAAGTGGTCCACAGAATGCATGTAACATTAGCTTGATCTGTTGACAAAGTTGAGCTGAACACAGATTTCTAAGGACTGCATAATATCAGGTTTGGTCCCTTAGGTTTAAAGTGTTTACATGGCTAGTAAAGAAAACTCGCACATCCATAGCAGTATGTTTTACCATGTGCCACCAGGAATTGCTACAGTCATGACAGGAACCTAACAAAAAACCTCTGGAATTTCACAGGTATCTTTTCCATCTTACCTCCTTTACAAACCAACTGCATTTTACCTCCACAAAAAAATAGCTGATGTTGGGGTTTTTTGTTTTTTGGGTTTTTTTGTGTTTTTTTTTTGTTTGGTTGTTTTGTTTGTTTGTTTGTTTGTTTTTGTTGTTTGTTTTGGTTTTTTTTTAAATTTATATCATCAACATAAATTTACTGACGATATCAGTATCAGCAAGGATAAGCACTGGCATAACAAGTGCACCTCAGATAAAGCACTCCTATTTTGCATGACAAAAGGTCTCTCATTCTTCTTCTTTGCACTAGTGGTGTAATATTAGAGAGCTGAGAGTTTAAGATGTTCCACTTTTAAACCTTCAGCTTTTCCTTCCACTAAAACTGTTCTTAAAACTAGTTATGAATACAGCACCTGAGAGAGGTAATCCAGAAGCCTAAAGTGTTCAGTACTTCAAGTTCTCTTCTTTGATGATGTCTTTTTCATTATAAAAAAGGATTCTGAATCTGGAATAAAGTCATAGAATCATAGAATGGTTTGGGTTGGAAGAGACCTTAAAGATCATCTAGTTCCAACTTCCTGCCTCTGTGCAGGGACACCTCCCACTAGACCTGGTTGCTCAGGACTGCCTCTCAGGACCCCACCTGGTCTTGAACACTTCTAGGAATGGGGCATCCAGACCTTCTCTGGGCAACCTGTGCCTCACCACCCTCACAGTAAAGAATTTCTTCCTGGTATCTAATCTAAACCTGCCCTCTTTCATTTTGAAGCCATTCCCTCCTGTCCTGATGACTCAGATCATTTAAGGACTAGCACAAGAACCAAGTTCAGCTTTCGGCACACTGGGAGGAGACCATACTACTCTCTCTCTGTACCCTGCAGCAGATTCCCCCTTGCCTTTAATTCCCAGCCATCCACTACATCCAAAATGCCCAACTGCAATTCCTTTCCAGTCTGGAACTCAAGGAATGCCTGTACATCTTGTCTTACAGTTTTATCACTGCAGAAATTCTTAGAGCTGCTTATAAGTGAAAAAGAGAATAATAACATCTTTCATTTGTTGGATTGATGCAGCCATCACTATTTATATGAACAGTTTATACACAAATAAAAGTAAATGTAAAATATTATTATATGCAGATATATTTAATCACACACAAGCAGACCACTAGCTAAGCACATTAAGTGACTATGTATGGGGACATGTACTTTTCGTACACAGACACTTACACATATGATGCATAATTGCAAATGCGCATCATTTTTTGGAAGTCTGGATGTAGTCTTAAATGTTTTTACACATAGGCATCTGTTGAACCAGATCTTCAAAACTGAAAGCATATATAAACTGGAATGCACTTTTATGTGTATATTTTGTTGTTATGTATATAATATAGCACTATACTTATGTACTCAAACACATTATTCCATCTTTGATGGAGAGAGGCTGTTAACAAGAGCATGTAGTGACAGGACAAGGCAACTGGCTTAAATCTGAGAGTAGATTTAGATTAGGTATTAGATGAGGGTGGCAAGGCACCGGAACAGGTTGCCCAGAGAAGTTGTGGATAGCCTATCCCTGGAAGTGCTCCAGGCAAGGCTGGATGGAGCTCTGAGGAACCTGATCTAGTGGAAGGTATCCTGGCCAACGGGCAGGGGGTTTGGAACTAGAAGACTTCTAAGATCCCTTCCAACCCAGGCCATTCCATTATTCTATGATTCCCATGCATACATGCACACACAGGCTCACACATACCCATATACATCTTATCCAAAACTGAAATACTGTATAGACATAAGAATAGATATGCATGAACCTCAGAGAGCTTAACATTGGAAAGCTAGTGCTTGTTCTCACAGGTCTGTATAGTACAACATAGCAAGTCACTGACATGTGAGCAGTCATAGCCAGCCAAGTCCAGATTTCTGGAAAGAAAAGGAAAGATGGAGTTACAGGGTTTGGACCATTTCTTTCTTCAGTTTCTCCTTCTTGCAGGATCTGGTCATGTGTACTCAGGCTCAAGTATCGTGCTCTGTTTGAATTCAACTTGCAGTATCTTTCAATCTCTTGTACTGTACTCTTGTATCATCTTGTGTACAGTTTGCCTCCTGGTCTCTGGGTTACAAAGGCAATGAATGAGCTTCATGCAGCAGCACCTCTGAGCTTGTCCTTCCCACCCTGAACAGCCCCTGTCCAGCCACCCCAGTCCTGGTGCATCTCACCAGCTGACCAGCTGACAGCTGAATCTGTTATTTCATGTCGGTTGCCAGATATCTTTGCTTAATGGCTTTCTCAAAACTCTGTTTCTGCCACAAGCAGGAACCGCCCTTTCACACCAGTTTCTTGACCAGAGGGACGTTCTTTTTCCTCTCCACAGTAGGACCAGGTTATGGCTCCTCATGGCTGAACAAAATTTGCTTTATAATTCTATCTTGACTTTTCACAGGTGGATAGAACTGACTACGTTGTCCTCCTTGCTATACCTGTTCTTGTTTCAGAGTGGTTTTCTGCTTCCTTCTGCAGATAATTGTTGACTTTCTCTTTTTCTCTGTGAATATGCAACGGGAAACATTCATTGGTTTGGAAAACTTGAGTCAGTTGCTGAATATCAGCTAGAAGAAAATGCTGAGAAAACAGCATTCTTCTAGCTGATATGAAATGTGGAAGGAACTAATGAAAGGTTTGTAGGAAAACTCATTAAGAACTTGTGCTTACCTTGGTTTTTGGATGTAAGAGAGTTCATAGGCTACTTTTTGGTTCACTGCTTCCCCCACCACCATCTTGCACTATATTTTTTTTGTAGATAGAAAAGTACAATAAAATCCCCTTTCCTCTCTGTTTTCATGAAATGGCAAAAGGAGAAACATGTTTCTCGTACTGCTCTCATTATCCTTCCTTTCTCCCCCAGTACTGTAGATATATAGGAATGTTTACTACTCTCTCCTGACTTTCCCCAAACCTCTAGGTAATGTACTGAACCCCTCAGATCCCTATTTTCTGCCTACACATAGCATAATATACTCATAAATAATGCTTCCTTCACCAGTGGTACTTAGTTCCTGTGTCAGGGAAGGTAAGCTTTGACACTTAGCTCATCTTACTCTCCCAAGCAGACTATGAGGAACTACAGACACCTGGCCCCTCTTCCTGGCCACCACGGGTTATTGATTTGTTTCCTGTCATTGCTGTGCTTTCCCTGATCATCAATTACAGCCTCTGCAGCTGCCCTGGAGCTGGTCACAGCCCCAGATTAGCTGAGGGCAGAGCAGGGACGGAAGCAGTCCCACACAACCCAGGCCCTCTTCAGCTACCTGCTGTCTGGGCTCTGCTTTTTGACATTGACTGCAGCTGTGGAGCAGGGGACTTCCCTGGCAGGAAAAATCTAGGCAGACAGTGTCAGCACCGCTGAGACTCCAGCCTGGACACCATGGGACCATGCATGCCTGCTCAGTTTGGCAAAGAGGCAGGATTTCAACCCCATCATTAACCCTTGCATGTTTCTTTCCTGATGTTGGCCCCTAATCTCAGCTTCATTTACCAGGGCAATCTCATCACATAGAGCAAGACCTGCTCTGATGAGTGCTGAGGAAAGCACAGACAGCTCAGCAGTTCAGGACTGTTGTCATGCAATGGGATTCAGCAATGTTAATCACAGCAATTCAATCCTGCATTTTTGTTCTATTTTAGTATGTTATGCTTTAAATAAATGAAAGTTTCATTTTCCTCCCTTACTCGTATTATTTCCTCATTTTCATCTCTGGGAGTGGAAACTGATTATTTCAAGTCCTTCTTGCTAATTCTCTGCTGGGACCTGCTGACTCAGCTTTGGAAATTCCACAAAGAGGGAAAACGTGGTAGTGTTGTGTCTGTAGTGCTTCTGAGTGATAACCATCCCTTGTCACATTTGAAACATGACTTGGTTGCCTTTTTATATCTGATGCATTTAGATATAGTACAAGTATTTCTGAAGTGTATATTTTGTGAGCTGAGTCTGATCTTAAATGGAAATGGTATTTTTGTCTGTGTTAAATACAGATTTCTCAAAATAAAGCTGTCAAGGCAGTGTTTTATGATGGGTTTTGGTTTCCTTAAGCAGTGTGTATGTAGATTTCTTTTCCTTAGGTTTCTGTAGTAGTTAAAGTATCCAGACTCCCTGAAAATTGATGCATCCTCCAGGACTAGTAGGTTTCTATTTCTGGCATGTGCATCAAGATGAATAACTGTTCTCTAGCAGTCTGTACTAACTCAGCCTAAGTCAGCCTCAACCTTTATCCCAACAGGAATTCCCAGACTAGAAAATTCTGACTTCATTTATGGTTTATAGGAAGTAACACAAAACATGACAAAAGAAAGCCTTCCGTTTTCTTCGCAAGCAATCACATGGGACCTGTGCACTGCTTGAATTCGCCTTTGGGTCAGTAGGTCAAATATTAAAAAGCCTTTTACTGTCCCAAAAAGTCCTCTTAAAGCTTTTAATGCTGTCCCAGTGCTGATAATTTATTACTGTTAATAGCTATGGTCTTTTTCCAGTCCAAGTGTAGACAGTTAAATGTTAAGTCTTTGAATTTTAAACAAAGAAATCTGAGTTTCCTTAGATTCCTCAGACTTAGTCCCAAATCTAGAGAAGCTTCTCAAGAGAAACATATGAGTTCTACTGATCTACAGGTGGATGCAACACTGGTAATAATTTAACTCAAATCTGTGAAAATCTGTTTTGTCTTTATATTTCTGGCAGCTTTGAAATGAAATATTAAAGAAAACAATAAATGCATGATAACCGTGAGGAGAAATGCATTCACTCAGCTATTTGCATCTTTATTAAACTGAATAGAGTTTTGAAAATATTTTCTGAGCACTAATATTGCCAACTAAACCAAAGAAAATTTTTCGATAACATTCAGATAGAGAAGGATCAGGCCATGACAGAGCAAGTGCTCTGTCCTTGGAAAGAACAGCTGCTAAAAATAGTGGACAGAAAGTCCTAAAGCCACTGTTGCCAAGTACAGGTTATATGTGCATGAACACATCTGTAGCTTGAGGCTCTGCTGCTCCATTATGCCATCCTATAGCCACTGGAAGATCAGACAGCAAAGCCCTCACCTTTGCCATGCTCCTGTTGTTTAAGAAGTCCCATGGCTTCCTTTGCCGAGGAAGGAGCATCCAACCTCTGCTCTAATACCTGCTAAAGTCTCCACAGGTTACACAGGAGGGGCTAATGCACAGGTTGATCTAAACACTTTTTATCTATAGTTTGAGGAACCCAGTTTTGTCCTCTACAACGACACTGTGCACTGACCTCTGCACTGAGCAAGTGGTATTGTATCCTGAGACAGATTAGGGGAGAAAACATTTGTTTCCACTACCATTTGCAATCCTTTTGGTCTAATGTTACTGTCATGACAACGAAAACATTCTGGTTTAGACTTTGAGATAAGGAAGTGGAACAGCCCAGTCGGCTCCAGGACTCACCACTCTTGAGAGTTGCCATCTTGACAAATATAGACTAAAAGAGCAAGATGTAGAAATTCTGTTGTAATTTGAACCATTTACTCTAGAATCTGCATTGCTGTGTGCACAAATCCAGCTTTTGAGCATTGGTATTGATATTTCAGCTTATGCAAAGTAGAACTGTAGTATTTTTGTAAGAGTTATATTGTCTCAGCATAATAAAAGTTTAATCTTGAAATGCTTGGTGTTTCTGTCAGGTTTTTGGAAGTATGATTTTAAGTAGAGCAAAAATAATTGTGAATTTCTTTTTCATATATTATTGCAATCAGATTTTTTTTACTGAGCATTTTACATCCATAAAAAAGCATTTCAACTAATTAGTGTCAATGTAACTGCAGATTTTTTTAAGAACTGAAGTAAGCATGCTACTAAATACTTATTATTTGCTGTATCATGTTTTTCAACATTACAAATAATAATCACAAGAGTCCACTAAAATGAGATGTTTCAGTGCATACTTCTAAATTCTTTTTTTTAAGGGCACTTTAAATTAAGCTGTTAATTTAATGCTATTGGTTTAGTACATATAGAAATTTAGGTTGAATGAGTTTTCTTCCTCCCTTATTGATAATGGAAAGTTTGCACTCTGGCCTGATTTCATGCCACATCCTCTGCAAAGCAAGTAATTTCTTCCATGACCTCTTTGCTCTCTGTTGCATATCACAAATACACCCTTTCTGTTGGACGGTGTCATGTAAAACACAGTTCTGGGAGAAAGCAAATAGCAGAGTTAAATTGCAAGATTCTTTAACTCTCTACAGGGAAAAAAGACTTGAATCTTGTGTACATATCAGTTAGAGAATCCTACAACATATACATCAATCAGTATGTCATTAGCCCAGTATAGCATAAAGGAAACAAACATACTTGAGGCAATTTTGTCCAATGGGCAATGGGAAACTGTCGTAAGTTGACCAGAACACCATTGATGATAAATCAAAATAAATAGATAAGGTATTCAACTTAGATTGCAGTTCATCTGGCAGATTAACCTTTTGCTTCCAGAGGTTATAAGTGAGTTTCTGATTTCAGGTTCGTGGGTAGGGGTTAGTGTAGTGTTTTCAGAAATTGCTATAGACAGGCATCAGATCATCTGAGGTTGACTGACTCTTATTTAACAGCAATAAAAATAGCAAACCAGTCACTAAAACAGTGTGAAAGAGAATATGGAGGCAACTGAACATATTCAAAGCTAGAATGGCACAATGATTTTTTCTGAGTTGATCTGCCTTTTTGGCTGCACTGTACTGCGTAAGTTGGAAGCTGAAAGTTTGTTTCTAGGAAGACTAAGAAGTAAGACCTTTTAAAAATCTCACCTTGTAATAGCTAAAGTGTGAATAAGAGGTTTTTACATTAGTCTTTGATAGTTCTGGTTACAACTGTGTTCTGTGGAAGTGAAAGGAGTATCTTAGAGAATCTGAAGGCAGCAGCAATAGTTACTCAATCCCATATTTCCCACAGAAGACAAGGGGCAAATCAAATCACCATTGGCAGGTGAATTGCATGATGGAAGGTTCTGCAGCAGCTCTGTGCTGGACAGGCCAATAACAATTCAGTTCCAGCAATATTTAGCTTTAGCAAATGCTGTGCTGTCCATGAACAAACTTAATTAAAAGAAAGCTGAGTCCAGCTTACACAGCAGACACAGCACTCTGACAGTTTGCACAGAGAGAAGAAATCCTGGGCATATATAAACTGTGAACTCTTTTAAAGTTCATGGTTTTAATTAGAACAGTACTTATAAATAATACTCCTCTGTGGAGCTGATACAGGTGTTTGTGATAAATAATTTCCTACAATACTTTTTGTTTTTTCTCTTCATAGGTAATGGAATTTAGGAATTTGCTTGTTTGCAATCTTTGGACAAAATTTGGTAGAGCAATTTTTAGCCTATGCCATGTTTAAGGAGTAACTGCAAAGAGTGTTTCAGTGATGGCGCAGTAATGGTGGGTGCCCAAATCACATCTTTTCTGATTAGATGACTCCAGGAAAAGGAATTCAAATGGAATTCTTTTCTGGGGTCCTTATAAAGTTCAGAAGTGCTTAAATGTAATTATTTGAGTCACAATAAAATACTTTTGAAAATCATTGGGAAAATACTTTTCTTCAGAATAGCACTTAGGAGTGTTTTCTGTGTTCGTGTTCAGAACCACTGTGTCTTTTCAGGAAGTGACTTAATTAAGAGACTTTTGACATGACTTAGTGACAATCAAGCTTATACAGAAAACGGATGCTGCAGGTTTAGTTTTAGCTATATTTATAATGTTTGATGGATTTGGCTTAATTATTACTCTATAGTGGTTGTATAATTATTCTGGGGCCAAATCTGCTGTGACTCTTTGGAAATACCATATTTAATATATTTTCCACCATCATAGTGCAAACATCAGGTAAGGCTGGGCACAGAAGAAAGGTAATTTATGAAACGTAGTCAGCACTAAGTCTGAAAAGGTGCAGTGGCTACTGTGAAGTCGATTTGTCAGGGTGTGAGATTTAACATCTCAGGATGTTAAAGCTTTGTGTATAGAAGCCTTTGGAAGACCATCAAACAACACAGAGATTCTTTTGAAGGTACCTAAGACAAAATAAGCTGCTTTGAGTAACCAAATGTCCTCTGTTCTTCAGTATTTTCCCTGTGAAACCATCCGTTTAGACAGTCTTGCTTGAGGAGATAGCTCATGCTTCTGACAATGCCTAATGCAAAAAAATTTAGAGTGGAAAAGGAAGCAGCCAGGCTCAGTAGAGATAAAGCCTGGGGGCATCATGCCAGTGTTTGAGGGACAGTGTGCTAGTGAGATCTGCTGTCTCAGTGGAGATAAGGGATGGAGATCCATGCAGGAGCAAGAGCAGGTGTTAGACACCTCAGAAGCACCTGATCATGAGAATGATCGTGTTATAATAAGGGCTTCTTCCCCAAAAAACATGTTGGGATTGACAACCCAACAAGGTGATCTGGTTACTGCCATGAAAGAATATAAAAACTGCTTCTATAAATGCATCAGCAATAAAAGGAGAGCTAAGGAAAATTTCCATGCATTATTGGATGTAGAGGGAAACAGTGACTAAGAGTGAGGAAAAGTCTGATGTACTTAATGCCTTCTTTGTCTTGGTCCTTAATAATGAGAGCAGCAGTTGTTCAGGTGAGCTGAAAGATGGGGATGGGATAAGAATGAAGCCCATATATTCCCAGGAGAAATGGTTAGTGCTCTGCTATACAAGTTCGTGGGGCAGACAGGATCCACCCAAGGATACTGAGGGAGCTTACATAGTGCTCATCGAGCCACTTTCAACCATTTCCCAGCAGGAAGGTTGTGATTGACTGGAAGTTAGCAAATGTGACACCCATCTATAGGGACAAGAATATCTGGGGAACTACAAGTCTGTCAGCCTGCCCTTGGTGCCAGGGAAGTTGGTGGAGCAGATCATCTTGAGCACAATCACATAGCACATACAGAACAACCAGGGCATCAGGCTCAGTCAGGATGGTTTAAGAGGGGCAGGCACCTCTTGACCAACCTGATCTCCTCCTATGACAAGGTGACACACTTAGTGGATGAGGGAAAGACTGTGGATGTTGTTTATCTACACTTTACTGCAGCCTTTGATGCTGTTTCCCACAACATTCTCTGGGAGAAGCTGACTATGATTTGGATGGCATGTGCTTTAACTCAATAAAAACTGTCTGGATGGTCAGGACCAGGGAAAGGTTGTGGATGGAGTTGTATCCAGTTGGCAGCTGGTGACAAGTGGTGTTCCTCAGGGATCAGTGCTGGGGCCAGGCCTGTGTAATATCTTTATCAATGATCTGAATGAGGGGATTGAGTGCACCCTCAGTCAGACTGCAGATGATCTTAAGTTGGGCAGGAGTGTTCATCTGCTGGAGGGTGGGGAGGCTCTAGGAGGGATCTGAACAGCCTGGAATGATGGGGAAAGGCCAGTTGTGTGAGGTTCAACAAGGTGAAGTTCTGGGTCCTGCACTTGGGTCACAACAACCCCGTTGAACACTGCAGGCTTGAGAAAGAGCAGCTGGAGATTTGCCTGGTGGAAAAGGACCTGGAGGTGCTGCTTGACATCCAGTTAAATATGAGCCAGCATGTGCCCAGGTGGCCAAGAAAGCCCATGGCATCTTGGCTTGTATCAGCAACAGTGTGGCCACCAGGAGCAGGGCAGTGAGTGACCCCCTGTACTCAGCACTGGTGAGGCCACACCTCAAATCCTGTGTTCGATTTTGGGTCTCTCACTGCAAACAGACATTGAGGGGCTGGAGTGTGTCCAGAGAAGGGCAGCAGAACTGATGATGGTTCTGGAGCACAAGTCTTGTGAGAATCAACTGAAGGAGCAGGAGTTACTCAGCCTGAAGAAAAGGAGGCTCAGTGGAGACCTTATCATTCTCCACAACTGCCTGGAAGGAGGTTGTAGCCAGATGGGGATCAGTCTCCCAGGAAACAAGTGATAGGACAAGAGAAAATTGTCTTCAGTTGCACCAGGGGAGGTTCAGATTGAATATCAGGAAAAACAATTTCACCATAAGGATTATCAAGCACTGGAACAGGCTGCCCAGGGAAGTGGTGGAGTCACCATATCTGGAAGGATTTAAAAGACAAGTACATATGGCAGATAGGGACGTGGTTTGATGACAGACTTAGCAGTGCTGGGCTAAGGGATGGACTTAGTGATCATAAAGGTCTTTTCTAACTTAAACCATTCCAAGATTCTGTGAAAGAGCTTCAGAAATACTCTTGACAAGGAGGCCTGCATTATTTTAGCAGTTTCCTTCAACTGTATCTGTTATATTATTAATACATTGTGCACTAATAGAATCCATGTGAAGTTTGGGCTTTCTACAGAGCATTGTAAGCCTTTTGGTGTGGTGGTCAACAAGAGAGTGAAACTAGCCAGGGATCAATAGTTACCTGACCGTTGACTTAGCTGTCCACATTGTTAAAAATGTGCCCACACAAAGGAAAGCAAATAAGCAAGGAAAAATTCAAAGGGAAACCTGGCAGCTGCACTTCATTCATTTTGTTCACCTCGTGTTACTGCAATGATGGCACAAAATATGTCATTGACAAATCTGCAAGGCTGCATCATCTGGACCATTGCTATAGCACAGGTTTCATGAGAGTTTTTTAGTTTGTTCCTTCTTTATAAAAAAAAATATGTAATGTTAAAAAACCTTTGAAAGCAGGACTACTGTCAATTCATATCAATGTATTGTCATTGATTGGAAAGGCACCACAAGAACATACACAGGCAACATCTCCATCCCCATCCACTACACGAAATCCTTCCTTTCCATCCTCGCTGAGAAAGAAGAAAAGGATTTCCTGCTGTCACTTCTCTGATACCAGGAGGTGGTAGAGTTTGGGGTGACTTTCTTTTAACTTTCACATTACTAGCCTATATTCATCCCATCTAACAGTGATTAAGTAAGTTAGAAGCATTCTGCCATGCCTGAATAGGTCAGTGAAGAGAGAACATCTCTAAATGTTCCTTGAAGACATTAAGTGTCAGAGCTGAAGTTAAACACCAGTATTATAAATTCAGTACCTTACACTGTCTGAAACCAGGCATCTTTTGCACATGTGAAAAAATATGATATATTAATGTGGAAAAGTAGCAGGACTAAATGGAGTAAAAATAGAAAACTGGGGGGAAAGTCTTTTCTTTCCGAATTTTGATCTAAATTCAACCAAATGCACATAAAATCAGCTTTTAAATTAATGTCTGTTTCAGATGTCCAGAAAAGTTCTCATTTTCTGCAGTACTAAAAATGTGAATATTACAAAATAAAACAACAAGAAGAATTATTGAATGCGAATCTACTGAGGGAAGGTATTACCTGCTTCCTCTAAATTTCATTTAAGCTTAATGGCTATAAAGACTCCAGTTTAGAAATAATTTAATAAACTGATGCTACCATACAACTGTAGTTTTCAAAACAGTGAACAAATACTGGAAAACATATGAAATGTCACATAAATGTGATCTGGTTTCATATGCATGGTTTTTAAAGCCATAAATGGCTTTTTCTATAAAAACGTGACTATTTTTGTCTTGAGACGAGAGAGAAGTTTAACCTAGATCTTTAAAGGAGACAAGAAGTTCAATGCATAAGCTGATGATGTGGGCAGTAGCCATGAGGCAGAGATGAACTAATTTGGGGAAATTACTGCTTGAGGGTGTTTTGAACCGGCATCTAAAAAGACGGAAATGTGTTTCTAAAGGTGAGCTATAATATTGACCTGTGTCAAAATTAATATTATGAAGTCTCAATTTATTAAAAACAAGAAAAGCATGTGATCTATTAGTCTAAATATTGATTATATCTTTTAAAAGAGGAGTTCAGAATCTCATATTGATCCTCATACAAAGTTAAATTCCCAGAATAAGTTTGGAAGATGGAAAAAGAAATCATTTGAACTCATAATCAGTGCTTAGTTTCCTAGAGCAAGCTGCTCCAAGGAGAATAAATTAGGTTCAATAAAAGGAATTGGTACATAAGGTTTCCAGATAAACCAAACATACTCAGTTTCCAGTCCTACTGAGATCACAGATTAGAAGAGTTTTGAGTTCCTTTTGGGAAAAAAATAACATCACCAAAAGCTGTCTGCCCCTCCCTACACGTGTCCTTAAAGAATGCATTCCTAAATGTACTGCGTAAAGAGGCTCAGCCTCAGCTCACACAAGAAGGAATTGTTCTTTCAGCTTTTCACGCATTGCTTCCAAAGATTATCTCAAGATGGGAGGGAAAAATCCCATCTGAACATTGTCCTTCCTTTCAAAAGTGTCTGGGAGGGCCCAGCAAAGCAAGCAGCAAACTTGGAGTTGCAGCACACCCTCCACTAGGGTTTGGGTTTGTTTGTTGGGTTTTTTCTGTTTGAAATGCTGTTGGTGTAGTGTATTTCAAATCCTCTGCATTATAAACTTCTTTCACTGCTTTGGCACAGGCCTTGGGATCTGAGTTACTGGCCCAGTTCCTGCTAAAAGGCAGTAACAGAATTTCTGGCTGTTTCCCCAATACAACTACTCCTGACTGCTGAACTCCAGAGCATTGCAGCAGGGTGCCTGCTCTGCTGGCCACTGGAGTTGGTCTGAGCAAATCAAAAACATGGGTTTGACCTACTGCTAGTTTGCAGTATTCACAATTTTAAACCTTCCAATTTTAAAATTGGATTTTATTTTTCCATGTTAGAATTAAAAAGAAATTTAACCTTCACAATTTTAAGATGTGGTTTTGATTGCTTTGATAGTTTCTATCCAGCCAGAATGGTCCAACTGCAACATATGCATGCAGCTAAAGCCCCTGGAGTGCAGGGGCCAGAGGTGCTGGGGTATTATACTCATACAATGATGGGGAAACAGGCTGCAGTGGGAGCAAAGGGAGTTGCAAAAAGCCATGCACTTCTCTGGAGAGGAGCTTATACTGACTTAATTTCTTTGTTGTTGTTGTTGGCTGATTCTCTGGCACTCAGTGTACCCACACAGACTGGCACACACCAGGATACCAGAATGTGCTTAGCCTAAGGTGTGAGGCTGTGCCAGGTTGTCATAGGGTTGGGATTGACTGGATAAGTTTATCCCTGCTTCTTTGGGGCTGCAGTGCAAGTGCAAACTGCATGTGGAAAATCCTTGGTCTGTCAAATGGGAGATCTTGGCTAAAAGGAACATCTGTGAGGATAGCCAGGAGCAGGCTTTTGATCATGCCTTGAGACTGCACTTGCAAGTTTGCATGTCTTGAGTGTGGTTCTTCTGCAGCCGGCACATGCAGCAGGCTGCAGTTGCTTCACCACTCTCTTCATGGAGCAGCAACTTGGCCTGATGTTGTACCCATTATTTATCCGTGTTTGGCACGGGGCCTGGGAAAGGCAGAGGAACTGTGCTGCCACACTGCAGAGAGCCCTCCACTGCTCCCAGCAGCTCCCTGCTCCTCTGAGCCTCCAGACCATATCAACAGTTGTGTCATTCCCCCACGGTGCAGGTCCAGCACGGTGTCTCTTGTGTGGTCCAGAGGGGTACATTTCTTCACTGAAAGGGTGGTCAAGGATTGGAACAGGCTGCCCAGGGAGGTGGTAGAATCACTGTCCCTGGAAGTTTTAAATAAACATGTAGATGTGGTGGCTAGAGGCATGTTTTAGTGGTGGACCTGGCAGTATTAGTTTAGTGGTTGGACTTGATCTTGGAGGTCTCTTTGAGCCTTAGTAATTCTAGGATTCTATGAAATGGCTAGCAAAGCCCAGGCTCTGCTTGGCTGGTGGCCCCATCACGCTAGCTCCAAGTCTCCAGCTGCAGGGCATCCAAGTCACGGTGCTGTTAGAGTTGTTTTTGGTGACTGTGTGGCTTTCTGCCACCCACCCTTTTGGTTCCTGCCCAGACTATTAGGGGCACAGGAGGAAGATGCAGTTCTGAAGTGACCTTCAGTACCAAACAAAAGACTCAGATCTCTCAATGATGACTGGTCAGTCAGTGCATTTTGGGACTGGAGACAATAATAAATGGGATTTTTGTGGCCCAAGATGGGAAGTAGCATTTTTTTAATGTCTAGTGAAAAGTCTTAGAGAGAATTAAATGAACCACGGGGAGCCTGATCCAGACACTAACATTGCCATCAGTCCTGCAACCCTGGGAGCTGTTTCTTCACTGAAGGCAGAAACTGAGCTGTCAACTTTTAGGATTATGAAAGGCAAGTAGTTCGTAGGGTGCTCAGACTTATGGTTCTGGTTAGGCTTATCTTGTCAACAAATAGGAACATTTTGAACAGCAAGACACCTTTGACAGTGAAAAGCTCAGCAGTGGCACTGGAATGGGGAAGAGAATATCTCACACAGGAGCTTGGGGAATCTAGGATGAAAAGGCTTGGGCAAGATGAGAGGCGTGTGTCAGCACCTCCACTCTGAACCTCAGAGATCTCTGCACAACTGAAAAAGATCACAAGCAGTCTCAGTGCCAGAGGCTGGAAGTGGGACCAAGCCTGAGAACAGGGACACATGAGGGTGGGTGGCAGTGGGGTCTGGCTGCATAGTAACAGGGCAGCTGGGTTCCACACCACCCCTGTAAAGCCTGCTCAGCTCCCAGCTGCATTACTGTGAAGGCATTTTGTCTTGTTTCAGTCAGTGTGATGTATGGCTTCTGTAGGGTGATATTTCTCTGTAAGGAAAAGTATTTCTCTAAATGCTGTATTTGTATAGTAAGGAAAAATAATGTGAATTTTTTTCCCTTAGAAAACGCTGTTGTGTTGTGGAGGTAGCATGAGTGGCCTCATCTGTCTCTCTCTGTTTGCAGCAATTATTTATCACATTGGTAAAAGATAGGCATAGCAAATCCCTGTGAAAGAGTGACTATGGTCTGCTAGTCTTTCATTCATCCTCAGAGTGTAGCTAACTTTCCACAGATATTTAAAACAACAACATTTAATCTCTAGCACAGTTAAAAGCCTTATGTGTTCCTGGTTCAGAAGTGAACACATTGGCAACGGTTCTTATTTATTTTATTTGTTTGTCCCAGCTTGAAAACTGAGTAGTCAAAGGAAGAGTTCTCATTTTAATGTGCTGCGGGACTGAGTTGCTTCAGTGAAAGCAGAGGCTGTCGTGGAGTTACTGATGCATAACTCCACTTTTCCACATTAGTCTGGTCTTTGGCTACAGGGATTTCATCCGCATATTTTTTTCTAAATATTAGCAAGAGATGTTAGTCCGTGAGCATTGATTGGTGGATTAGTCAAAGCCCTTAACCAATCAATAGGTAAAGGTTTACATAATAATGGAATTATTTCTGAAGAACTGTGCCAGTTAGAATTGCAAAACCTTCTGCTTCAATTTGCTTTTGAATGCCTCTGCTTTACCTGCCTCTATTGCTCACCCTTTCAAAGTACTTAGTAACAATGAAGATGCTTCCAAATTCCTACATCTTTCATTTTTTATGTGGCTTTAGGGTATGGAGAGTGGATAAAGGGGGAAGTACCAATCAATAAAACTTAAATGGTTTGCATACAGAAAAGGTGAAAAATGTAAAGAAAAAAAAGAAAGATAAAGGGAGAGAGAAAAAAAATTCTTTGCATTCTTGTCTCCTCGCTTTTCCCAAAGCTAAAAGTGTGATCTGAAGCTCATATTCCTTTTCTTTTCTTGTCTACCTTCCCTCCAGAACTGTTTGCATTATTTTCCTTTCATTGTCAGTACTGTAGCAGTTCTGACCCCTCACTAGCATCTTTTGGTTACTGGAGAGGAACTAATTTTTGGATGTGTATAAATGTAAATTGATGTGAGAGTAAGGGAGATGAGTGCAGGGAAAGATAACTGGAAAAGGAAAGGAGGTTTCTCTAGATTTGAAGCTTGTAGCTTCAGTTGAATTTGCAGTAAGTTCAGTGTTCATGTGTGTGGTATTGGTCTCCTCTCTTCTGCCCATTACTGTGTAATATCTGGGTATATTTTTTATGGACAGCAGCTTGAAAACATGCCTACTTCGATAGTTTATTTATTTATTTATTTATTTATTAATCATGCATGGTAATGTGTTGTTTTGTGGGTAGTGAGTCTGAGATGTAAAGCTAGAATGCAGTGGTCATTAGCCAGTATGCCCAAAGAAAAGCATGCATAGCCCTGAGATCAAATCCACATTAAACTGTGCAACAGTATTACATGCCCCCTCATTTTGGACTATTTACAGTTTTTTGTCTCATCCAAAAGGAAAAAAAGAAATCCCTTGAGCCTGGGGTAAAAGAAGTTTAAAACTTCCTTCAGCTTCTGATTCTGGTTTTTTAGCTACATTAGATTTGCCTCAGTCATTCTTGTCCCTGCAAAGGTGGTGTGTGTGAATCACAGCTTGAAGCAATTTCTCTTTCCAGTACTGAGGCCTTGAATGTACAAGGCAGTGATGGAGCAGACATCTTAGTTCTGTCCTGTCTTCATACATCCTCTCCAAACAGAATGAATGATTGTGTTTGACAAGGCACATCCTCGCTGATTTTAATGGAGTGTAATTTGAAACTAGTTTAGTTAAACCAGGGCAGATGGCTCAGGACTGTGCGTAATTTCATAACAGTGCAAGGTTGCAGTGCTCCTGCAAGGTTATTAATCTGATTTTAGGACAACTCAGCAAAAAAACGCTATTGCTGTTGTCAAATCAATGTTGAATAAGTACAAATTAATTCTGCCCATTAAAATGTGTAATAAAAATAATATTAAAAACTCTGTCTCAGAGAACTTTCTCAGAGAAGTTGTTGTCTGGATTACTGCACAGTATAATGATTGCATCTTATATTTTTGGTTATTTAACATTTAGCTGAAATTATGTAGTGATGCCTGATCACAGTCAGACTTGTACTGGCAGGTGATCAGATATTATGTAAAGTTTGTATCAAGAAAAATGGACAGAGCCATGAAAATTTGCAAGGGCATAACAAAATTGAAATAATGCAATGAAAACTTGATTGTCTGTAGACAAGGGGTTTTTTACTGCTTTAATACACTATTTTACATATGGTATCTGTATCTCTTTCATGTTTCTTTGCAGTAGTTCAGAAAGCAAGAATAGGAGTTGGAGTGGTTACCAAAATTGGAAGTTTAGCCTAAAGATCTGAAATAGAACAAGAAAGCTGCTTTCAAATTTTTTATTTCAATTATTCATGCTACAGGCTTTGTTTCATAAGGTTTTTTTATTTAGTCTCAGAATAAACATGTGACCTATCTCACCAGGACCATCAGTTGAACTGCAGGGCTCCCCCTCCTGTCCCCGGCCCAGTTAGATCTTGTTTATTATTAAGAAAGACATTTTTGATGGGGAAAGAAAGGGAAAAGATACTATGAAAAGTGTTCTTTGATTTCAATCAACTTTTTTCATTATGAACAGGCTGAATGGGAAATGTTCAGTCTGGAAAGCACATCTGCTTAAAATATATGTTAAATTTTTATTCTTTATTTATGTTAACATTAGCATATTTGTGGAAATCATATTTTCTTCATAGTCTCTGCTAAATTAAGACACAAATCCAAGAACACTTGTGCATGAGTGTGATTTTCTATAAATGAGTCGTGTCACTGAGTTCAATAAGAGCAATAATGCACAGAATTAAGCACATTCATGAGAGTTTGCAGAAATTTGGCAAATATGTTGCTGTCATGCAAAGATTACCCAGCTTTTCTTCTAATGCAGATATCAATTCTTGCCTTGGTCCTATTTTGAGTAGCCCTTATTGTACGAAGCACAAACTATTTTATTGTGTTAAGCCTTACTGAGGATATTTCTCTTATTTTGTCGTAGCAACAAGAGCAAGATCCCACAAATCTATACATCTCAAATTTACCCGTGTCCATGGATGAGCAGGAACTGGAGAATATGCTGAAACCCTTTGGACATGTCATTTCCACCAGAATATTAAGAGATGCGAATGGAGTCAGCAGAGGAGTCGGCTTTGCCAGGTGAAACCTTTGCTCTTACTTTGATTCATGCACATTTTTTTGCCTTTGCTCCTTTGCAAATGCTGTCTGTTCTGTAGCTCTGAAGTCTCACAGCTATGGAAGATGCAGAGTGGCACCTTTATCAGATTGTATCCACTCTTTTTCCACCAAGAAATACCAGTGCAGAAGGATGTTCATTTCATTGCTCTGAAAACTGGCTCATTCCATGTAGATATATGTAAATAAAAATGGCTAGGAATAGTGAGCTATCTGTTCAGGATCAAGCTCAGGTGATAATAAATGTCCTACAGCAAAAAGCACACACTTGGTAAAGAAGCCAAGGTCTTTGCTTAGGAGGTCCTCGGTTGAACTTATTGCAGTCTTTCAGTACCTGAAAGGGTCCTGTAAGAAACCTGGACAGAGACTAAATACTCTTTAAGGTCCCTTTCAACCCAAATCATTCTATGAACCTATTTAAATATTTGACAAAGATTTTGCGACAGAAGACAGTGAAGTTAGCAACTGGAAGAGCAAAGAGTAGGAACTGTAACTGAGGAAATGTGTCTTCCTTGAAAGCTGCAGCTTCCTTAATCTGCAGCTGTGGAACGAGCTTAAGAAGAAATGTTTGCATAGAACAAGCCCTGATGGGGTAGTCAGACATTTTGAATAGAATGGGCAACATATTATTACCATACACTTCATTGTTAGTACAGATAGACAAGGCTCCATGTTTACTCTCGGGGAATACTTACATAGATGCTCTTCAGCTTGAAACATTCTCAAATCAAATAGTTTTCTTTTCAAAAGCCAAGAAATGGAGTGCTATATATAGAAAGGTATTGAAAAAACAAATAAGAAGAGAAATTTGCAATTCTGCTGCAAATCAGTCTTCTGCTTCAAAAGAAAAGAGAAAAAGAAAATCCCAGATCATTGTTTCTACAGAATATTCATAACATTGTGCTTTATAGAGGAGGCAAAATGACTTCTTCGTCTTGCAAATTTCTCTGAAATCCATCATATCTTGGTATATCATGGCACTTCTTTTAGTGTCGTAATACCACGGAGTGAAAGGAGGTACTGTGTGATAAAAAGTTAGCTTACAAGAAAAGTGACATAGTGTTACTTCTGCCCTTGATGTGAAAAGTGATCATGCACAAAAAATGTTAAGATAATATTGTCTGAATTCAAATGGGAAAAGGCAAAACATTTATGCTGAAAGATGACACACTGTTCTTTGTGCATTCTTGCAGACAATAACATGAATTTTTCTAGCTCACTAAATATAGATTAGTCTAAGTCGTGGATAAACTGCATTTCTGAAAATTTACTTACTTTGTGAAAATGTATTTAATTTTGGAACATATTTCAGGAGCCTTTTAATGATCTAAATTTTAGGTTGTGTAATTCACCATGTAAACAACAGTGAGGTAAAACCTTCACTCCATCAAAGTCTACAGCAGATCACCCACTGATTTGAGTGAGGCTAAAGTTAATCCAGAAATTTAGAGCCATAGTTGAATGCTGACTCCTGTCTTTGCAGAATTATCCATACAATACAATATTTAACTACATGACCAACTGACTTTCTTTTTGTAAAGAAGTGCTATCTGGTATCTTTTTCCTGCATGTCAAACCAAACAGGTTTAGCTTTGCTTGTAATCATTAGGGTTTCATTCTAGTATACCTATGGTATGAGCACATGTCGAGTGGGTACCAATGCAGAGTAGGTAGGGGATGGAAGCTGGATTTCCAGTCCAAATAAGATTTTGGAAGTTCAAATCAGCACCCCAGTTGAGGATCCTGGCTATTCTGATCTGGGGACTTTTTATCACAGTATATCTTGCCTGCCTGTACCTGCCTGTACCATGATGCTTAGCATAGCTCTAAACAGAGCCACAGAAGCAACAGAGAAAAATTTAAATTTGCATATGCTGAAATGATGCAACATCCAACAATTTTGAAATATGATGTCTCAAAGTTATTAATTACATTTTATGATGATTAAAAGTCACTTTCTAAGTCTGCCCAATCATGGAAATAGTCAATCTCAAAATGAGTCTATTCATTCAAAAAGCAATCAGAAGTAAAGACTGAAGATAGGCAGCTATTGTCAGATTTTTCTTCTAAATGGGTATGATTAGCAGTTTTATAGTACTGCAGTTGGCTACTTAATCATTTATAACCTGGAGAACTTCAAATGTTCTTGGATCAAAATTATCTTAGTTATGTCTGGTGACATTAACAGTCTCCCTTGGAGTATGTGCATACAAAACTAGCTCTGAGTGAAAGTTAAGCCATGAAACAATTTCCTGTCTTTTGCATCCTTCAAAAGTAACTGAACAGATTTTCCTGAATCTTTCCAGAGCATTTCACTGTGGCCTAAGCCAACTGTGCTTGGGTACACCCCAGGGGAGATTTTGAGGAGGAGAGTTATGAGCAAGGGGCCAGAGAAGGGAAAATTTAGACTTTGTGGTTTCATAAAAGCCAATCCATGCTATAAACTCTGCACATCTGCCTCTGCTTCCTTGGCCCATGGTTTTTACTTATTTTACATATTACCTGCCTTCCGACTCTCAGTGGAATTCCACAGGGTTCACACTGCCATGGTCTTTTGGCAGGGGTGTTTCTGTTGACACCAGCAAGCAGAGGCAGAAATGCTTACTAGAAGTAGAATATTAGAAAAAAGGAGGCACTTCTTTGGATGTGAAGCTTTGAGTTCAGTGTGTTGTAAGACTGCCTGTTAAAAGAGGGAATGACACTGTGATGCCCTTGTGCAGAATTTCATCACAGCACTTAAATTTGTAGATGCTTGTCATTCTTCAGAGCTTAGAACAAAATCGTAGTCCTTCATCCTTAAAAAAAATAAATCAGCAAGGTGAAAGGGAGCAAAACAACAACAAAAAAAAAAGGAAAGAAACTGGATTTGAAGACTTATTTCAAGATATAATTTAAAGTTGATATCTTAAGAATTTGGCAAACAAGTTTAGTAGTATTTTTAATGGTATGAGTAAAAAGCAGATCAGAGATAGTAAGAAGGTCTTTGAGGGAGGCTGGAATTACTGGATAGGGGAAAGTATTGAGAGCATGGAGGGGAAATATTTATCTTCATACTGAAAAAGTGTTGCCACTTATAAAGAGGGTAACAGTATGTGCTGGAAGACCTGGATTTCCACAGGCCCACAAAGGATGAGTTCCAGATGTTAAGGTGGGAGAAGATAAAGGAATGACAAAATCACAGTGTCGGAAAAGCAGAGGAATATTTAGAGAGGGATTTTGGAGGGTCAGTGATGTTGCTACTTTGGAGACAGAAGTGTCAGGAACACCAGGGGATAAAGAACATTCAGGCAGTTTAGGGATGCATTTGTGAAGAGGAAAAATGCTTTGTTTTTCCTTTTTCTAAGGCTTAATTGAAGGTGGTTGAAAAGGTGCTATAATTTAGCTTGAATAAATACATCATCTGGAATGGTAGTACAGGTTTAGATATTATAAGGATCATTCCTACTTTCAGTCAGAAGAATGATCTGTCACATCCTGCATCTTACCCAGGAAAATGCAGGTGAAACTGCAAATCCCAAACATGCTCCAAAGACTTTGTGTGATATCTGTAAAATATTCCAATGCCTGTGGTGATACATTTCCATTGAAAGGAAAAGCCTGGAAAGCTTTTCCCTGGAAAAGCCTCAGAGCAACACTGCAGGGTGGTGGGATATCTGTGTGGGGATCTATCTCTGAGACCCTCACATTTCCATCTGCTGTTGCAACTAGAAAAATTTTGGCGAACTGTGTACATCCCTAAGAAAATTGACAGGCATGAAGCCACAGTTTCAGGGAGAAGCAAACTGCAGGGAAGGACAGATGGATCAGGATCCCTAGACAAATATCAGTAGGACTCCATAAGATGAAAATGAGTATGCAGTTCTGAAAGGTGATGAGGGAGGAAGCTGGAAAGTTGGTAGCCATCGGATAATTTGGCTGAGCAATTTGCATAATCCGAGCCTGAAGTACCATGAGTTTAATTGAAGGACTCCTTGGGCTTTGGAAAACGTAGCAAGGACATATTGGTATATACCTTGGGGAGGGACTTAACTGGTACCACTGAATCAATGAAATAAAAATTGCTTTTTATAACCCCACAATAAAATACCATTCAAGTATTATTTAAGTATCTTCCCTAAAGAGATAGTAGTATTAATAATACCATATACAGGTTTGTCACACTCAGCTGAGCAGCAGAACAAGCATTTTATAGGTCCTTTTAAATGATAAAGTGCAAAGAAAGAGTTAGAAACCACTAACTTTTTTATTTTGTTTGCTGTCTTGTAACTTAAAACGACCTTGCAAGATTCCTCCCACAAGCGACATTTTACAACGAAGTCATAAGCTTCTGAAAACAGAAATTTATGATGGAAATGCTGACAGACAGTCAAGTATTGCACTGCTGGAGGGCACCAGTATAATACTTAACCTGAGACTGTGAAGACAGTAGCATAAATCAGCCCAGGTCTAGGTGGAAATGACTGTGTTCATGCTATTCTTTTCCAGCAACACGAGAAAATTTGTACAACACAAATGGTCATAAAAGAATGTTATGATGCTGTTCCCAGCAAATGACCAAAAGTCAAGAGATTCTCAATTAGCTGTCACCTCAGAGCAAAGGTACACATCAGGGAGATGCTTTTGTCCATTCATGTCCTTGCTGGGGGATCTGTAGTGAGGCATTTCAACACTCTGCTCTTAGGAGTTTGAGCTTCATCCTCATCTTTTCCCTACCTTATTTTTCTGGAAAAGCTTCTAATGAGTTGCTTTTCTTCACCTGCCTATCTTTTTTACTAAACTTGTCCTCTTCTTGTCTGCATTTTACATGTCTTACATTTAGACTTTGGAAACAATATTATACTCAGGAACTGAAAGGGAGAAACAAAAACTAGGAAACAAGACTTTGAGCCATCATTATTCTATTTATAGAAGCTTTGCATGAATTGCAGTAGAAATGGTTATGCTGCAGTTTCCACTGAAGTAAAACAAGAGAGGTGACCCTTTAATTTCTATGGCTTTTTTTTCCTTAAAGGAAGCTATGCATCTTTCAGAGGTTTTCAGGATAATGTAGGTTAATGAAGTTATTTCTTCTGACCCAAAGAGGTTTCTCTGTGGGGAGCGCTGTAAATACAGATACTGTAGTGCAGAGATACTTGGTCAGCTCACCTTGGCATAATGGGTGATGCTGCAAGTATAGAATGAACCACATCTTAGGAAAAGAGTGGCTCCTGGAGATTTTTTATATTTGTCTGAGAAAGTAAACAACCTCCTGTTGTTCAAGCAGACAGCTGAAGAATATACAGGCAAGACATGTTGGGAAAAGATATAATTTGTGAGCGATGAGGAGAACTTGTCAAAATAAATGTCTTCTTTGGCTGTGAATGGCAAAGGGAATAGCTTTTTTCCAACATAAAAGGGATTCAAAACAAAAAGCACAAACATCTTGAAGCAATCTTTTACCAGCTGCAAAGTTGGGGAGATAAGATACCTGAATCAGTTACAGGGGAGGAAGAAATCACAGGTTGGTGTCACATCAGAGTCTTAGAATGCCTGGAATTAAATTAGCAAATTAATTTAAAAACCTAGTGAATGTGTTTCCATGGAAGGATGGAAAATATAGGAAACCTCATGCAAATCAAAACTGTCTTGTAGCTTTAGAGTATGTGAGACCTGAAGATCATTTTGCCTCATATCTTTTATATCATAGGCAGTTGAAATACTACCCATTACCTAATACTGAGATAATGCCCATGTCTTACTAAAATAAGACTTTCAGAAATTATTCAAAGGCATCAAACAGAAAAATAGGACCACCTCTTTTCTATCTTATGTTTGCCAGTGGATCATCTTCCTTGCAGTTAAATGTTTCCGCCTAATTTCTCTTTTGAATTTAACTGGTTCTTGTCACAACTTTCTCAGGAAAAGAAGTCCTTACTCCCTAATTTATTCTCCCCACAAAGGTAGTTATGCAGTCCTATCAGACTGCCCCTTTAATCATCTTCTTGATATGCTAAAGAAATTCAGTTCTGTAGTGTATATTCTAACCATGGTCTCCATTCTTTGGGTTCCTCTCACTGTATATATGTATATATGTGTTACTACCTACCTGCTTCCATCTTTGCAAAATGCCTTAACGAAACATTGATCTCGCAGATTTATTATTCCCTCTCTTGTAAATGTAAACAATATTCATGTTGATCATAACATAAATGTGGTAGTAACAATTTCATCTTTAAATATTGACTCTGGATATTAAAAAAAAAATTAGTCCTGATTCTCATTTACATTACTATTATTAAGCAAAGTGACTATAGGATATATGTAAACCAAACCCACACTTTTCCACTAAGTGGTAATTACATGGTACTGAATATTTCTCAGGTAATAATTATGTAATCACTATGGTATTCTTTTTATAAAAATGGTATTAAGTTGTTTCTTGACACTCCATCATTCTGTATAATAAGCATGTATAAGAGCTTTAGGTAGGGGGCTAAAATAATTTTTTCTCTTCTCTTCTCTTCTCTTCTCTTCTCTTCTCTTCTCTTCTCTTCTCTTCTCTTCTCTTCTCTTCTCTTCTCTTTTTTTTATCATGTTTAATGTTCCCTATTACTTCTAACACATAATGACTATCTTGGTGCCATTGTGGTCTGTAAAGAAATACATAAATTTTAAGTTGTAAAATAAATTATTTTATTATTATTATTTTTATAACAGAATAATATAAAGTTTTTTAATGATATGAAGTAAATATTTTATAGCAAGATCTGAACATCAAATTATTTGGTTCTGATATTTGTTTAAGCATCCACTGTTTGGATTTTTTTGTTTTACTTTTCATATTGAAATATCTTTTGTTTATAAAATACAGCTAGAAAAAAATCATGAAAACATTCTTCAGATTAAAAAAAAATACTTCTTTTTAAATTGGATAGAATATAGGCAGTCTCATTACTTATTTTGTATTTGGGAAACCTACCACTTGTTTTCCAGAACTGGGAGATATGTAGACACATGTAAAAATAAATTATCATGGTTTTATTAGTTCCTTTGGGTTTATATCATTATCTGTACCTTTTAAAAAATTATAAAAGCCTACAGCTTTTTCCTGCAATACATTTGCTGGTTCAAAATAATATTCAGATGCATTATAGTTATCTCCAAATTTCATTTAAACATGAATTATTATCTTAGATCCTCTTAGGATCAACACCAAAAATATACAGTTGAAAGGAATTTGAAAGTGATACTTCACAAATGATCTAATCAGAACCAAATTTCTATTACCATGGGAAGCTATTTTCCTTCCCTTTCCAGCAAGAGTGGTGAATATCTATATCTTTCAGTAGAAGGTTTTGAAGCATCTAGGATCTTTATCTTTTATCCAGAATATTATATTTTGTCATATTTTTCGTCTATCAGTTATGAAAGGAACGCCAACATTAAAAAATGTATTTGTGTTCTTCTTCCAAGTTTACCTATGCTCAGCTGGCATTCTTTTACAGAAAACCTTTTAACATGTAACAATTCCATTAGTGATATTTTTTATTAAATACCAGTCTCAAGCAACATTTTGAAACATTGCTACCTCATATTAGAAGAATAATTCAAAGCACATTCTACAGTAGAGGAGTGCTGCAGCTTTCTGAAGGAAAAGTAGGAGGAATTTATTAATGTGGACCTAAAGAAAGTGTATTTTTTGGGGCTCTGCTCAGATACCGCTCATCTTTATGGATAAAACAAGAGGAATAATGTGTGAATTGATGCATGTGGATTGGTTCAAATCATGTGTAGATGCCTGCCATAGGCATTGACACCTAATTGGTTGGTATTGGTCAGAATTTTGACTAAACTAAAACCAGAATCTTGTTACAGTAAGAATCAGATAATGTTGCTAATATATCTGGTTGCTCTGTACCCCTAATCTTTCCCAGTCAGTCAGTGAGCTAATAATCCTGAAGAATTCAATTTGAAAGGGTTATTTCTAAGAAAAGGGGTACTATGGACAATTATAATTGATGTTTTGGTGGCCCTGGGGTGGACCTTTCCTGATTAGTGAGTGGCTGCCTGGCCAGCCTCTGCCCATTTAGGGGGAAAGGCCACCCCCACAGGCAGAAGTTGCAGAAAGCAGGGGAGGGCTCAGGTGGGGTGGGCAAAGGATGGATGCAGTTGTTACTCTGCAACACATCTGAGGGGAACATGTATAGAGGGCTTTGTCTATTGTGCTGCCTTTTCAGGCTGAGTCGATAATGCCAGTGTTGGTTTCAAGTGAAGCGTGTGCCAGATTACAGATAGCCAGCAATGGCATTTGAGAGCCATTAATTGTGAAACTTGAGAGGAAAATGTGCACATTCTTTTTCAGAGTGCTATTCGAATTATGGGCTTTTTATCCCAGAACACTGTGGGTTTCACTTTTATTCTCTTCCCACATAAAACGCATGAAGTGCACTGAGTCTCTTTCATTTGGCAGCTTATATATTGCATTCTTTGCAGGGATTGCTTTGGCTTGTTAAAATGTACCCCATGTATTAAAATGAAATTGTCACTGCTGTGTGGTGCAACATAACATGGTTTGACATCAAGTGCCTGCAGCTACAGAAAACAGACTTTTATTGCATTTATTCTTTCAGAGACAAGAGTCTCTAAAGGCTCGGCGCAGACATTCGCTTAGTTAAATCTGAATGAAGCCAAAGTGAACAGTCTATGTCGCTGTCTTTGTGCTTGTAGAAATAGCCCAGCCCACATGATGCACAGTAATACAACCTGGAAGGGGAAAGTTTTAATAACTTCACCTGAAACAATTGGACAAGCGACTGTCTTCCTCAAATAATTAAATGGGCAAGCAGGATTTTTTAGGGTTTGCTGTTGTTTTTTTGGTGGTGTGGTGTGGTCCTTTGGACTCTGGCAAAATTGTATCCTGGGAGACAAACTGCTGCTGTACGTGAACCACTCTTTCCCCATACTGTATGACAGGAAGGGTGGTGGATAAATTCATTTTAAAACTATCTAGATTGGTGAGAAGTAAGCAATATATATGTCAGCAGAGTTATTTTGTGGAGAATATCTGAAGGTACATACTGGTGTATCGAAGGAGCATTGAACATGGTTTTTAAACGCAACTTTTCCAGGAAATTACTAGCTTTCTGTTTCTCTCTTTCTTCTTTTCAAAGTTGCTAAACCCCCTCTGTAGCAAAGTTAACTCTTTTTCTGGACTTAAATGCAGTTAATTTAGAAGATCTGAAACAATGGTGAGTTCTCAGATGGGGTATAGCCATGGTTTGGGATTTAACTAGTAACTTTGTGTTCCTAACAATGCTTCAAAAATACATGTACCAATTCACTGTTAATGCTTCAATGTCTCAACACTGAAAGTTATCCTGAACTCATAGAAGATGAACACTAAGGCATTTCCCCTGCCAGTGTTACACATAAGTTACTGTCTTCACACAGAATTCGACTCTATGTTGTAATAGTTATATATGCATTGTCTTTGGTTTTACTATAAGGTCTGTCTTTGCAGGCTGTTTTCTTAACACTGTAATCCTTAATAATTGTTGTTTAATCCTCCGTGTTCTTCTCCAAATCCTGCAATTCATTTCTTTAAGCGATTCAAAGTTATTTTGGGTGCACAAGGAGTCTAGAAACGTGTCCATTGCTTTTCCAAGCAGCACATGAGAGCATAAAGAACGTCCTTGTTCAGGGTGATGCCCTGGAGCCAGAAGGGGACTGTTCATTGACAGGGCTGTGGCTCAAACACAGCTGGGAGTGCAGCTGCAGGCAGGGAGGGTGGCAGGTCCTCCTCCGGAGCCACACTCTGTCCTAATGGGCTCAGCCAGTTCCTCTGCAGAAATCAGCAACAGCAGCTTTGAAGATTTCTCTTAGCATCTGTGCTTGTCCTTTTTTTCTCCTTCTGCTTTTTGTTTTTTGCTGACTGAGTGCTTCCATAACAGTCTAGTAACACATATTGCCTCTACCCATATCCCACTTTCTTCTCTTTTCCAGAATGGAGTCTACAGAAAAATGTGAAGTAGTAATTCAACATTTTAATGGCAAATATCTGAAAACCCCACCTGGTCTACCAGGTAAGTCTAGCCATCATTGTGAAATTTAAAATTCACTGAAGAGTTTAGAATACAGAAATACTGGAATTTATCTGGAGAGTGGCTTAAATTACTGCCTCTGCTAGGAGGGTGTATAACTTCACTGGCTGAAGCCTATCCTTGATGACCCATAGCAGCTTTTTCTTACCCTGGTTTGTATGTCTTAAGCATTTATGCCTGACAAATTTAAGCAGCAAATTTAAGAATATATAAAATTCATGTTGTCTCACTGTGTTTTTTCCTTTTGAATGTTGGGAGTTCTTGTGCTGGTTTTTTTTTTTTCCCCTGTTAGTATAGAGGCCACATAACTAAATGCAAGTGATTTTCTAACAAGCTAGGAATATTTTATATAAGGATATAAGCCTAGCAGCTTCATTGTCGATTATAAAATATCCAAGTTATAGAAACTTTATATTCATCACAGTTACAACTTAGTGCTGCTAGCTGCTGTTACCAGTATTACTGTTACCAGTATTAGCAGCAATAGCTGTATTAAATGATATAATTTTTTCTTCCCATAACTTAATGAAGTCCTGACACTTTCTCACAATACACTTAGAACACATTCACTGATGTGTCCATGCCACATTGAAAACCAAGTTCCAGCTATTATTTTGCTTTTCAAATCTTTAGTTATCATCTCTGTGTTCATCAGATGTGCGAAGTTTAGTGATCAGTTGCTTGATACTTACTGCTTGGCAAAACCTCTCCAAGGCCACAAATTTGCAAGGATTTTTCCTCTAGGTTTTTTGAAGGACTGCATTAAAAGAGCAGGAAATACTTGCAAGAATTGTGTCCTAAGTTGTTGTCTCCCTTTTTTTTTCCCCTAGCTTCCTTTAAGCTATTTCCTTTTTTGGTTACTTTCATTAAATTTCTTCTTATTCATTGCCTGGTTCTTTATGCAGAAGATGTACTAAATACTCTAATTAAAAGAAAGCCATCTGCACAGCTACAGTGTACAGTAATTGAATGCTGCAATGTACCTATAAATTTTAGTCAGATCACCTTCATGAAAGAATATGAAGCTTTTAATACAAACTGCGACACTCCATTTTAAGACTTCTTTTTCAAAAGTAGTCACTGACAATTTTTCTCAGGACTAGCTAATGAATTACACCACCAACTTTGTCAACTACAACAAACTTGGGCTGTGTAGAACAATGGGATGAACAACATAGGCAGAGAACTTTAACCTTTGGCTTGCCTTTCTGTATGCACACTTTGAGTGCCAGCAGTAATCTGTTTAATATCATAGCAACACCCAATGGAAAGAGTGTGAATAGCAAGGAGTCAGTAAGGCTGATTTTGTCAGTATAAGCCTATGTGCTCCATGGTCACATTCCCAGTTGTCTCAGAGGAGAGACAACTTCCTTTCAATAGGAAATATTTAAATATTTAAATATCAGGAATATACTGGGTATTCAATATGAACACTGTCCGACATCAAAGCATGGGTCTTGATAAGATAGCATGATTATTTCGTTCTTGTTATCTCTTGCTTCAAGAGATACACTGAAATTGGATTTTGATGTCTGTAACTTTGGATGCTTTCTTAAAGGACATGAATCATCTCTTAGTTTCTTGAAGAAGAGAAGATGTCCATGTGGAAAGATTGTCTACTGTCTTTATCTCATGATTGCTGTTGTCAGATGGCATTTAGTTGCAAGGATTATTTGGGAAGTGACTATATTAAGAGTTTTAATTTACCTGAGTATTGTTCAGATGGAGCTATAACATAATGCATCTTGGGAGAAAGTCACTTGAACCATTAACTGAACTCACTCAACTACACATGAGGTATCTGTAAGATCCCATTTTGTTCTTGAGTTTTGGAAGACAGATTTTGTATCTCCAAACACAGGTAATTAGAACTTGTCATAAGGTATTTGGTTCCACATAAAAGAGGCTGTTGTGCCTTGTTATTAGAGTAGGGCACTCTTTAAATCCATAGTTAAAAGATTTGTTGTATTCATTCCTCTTCTTCTTAGGAAGCCAGGGCAGAAACATGATCACCTTAGCAGTGGGGTCGATTCAAGGGATCATTTACATTTTGTCCAGTGCAAAAAATTATTCACTCCTAGTTTCTTCTTGTTGTAGATTCCTATTAAGGCTTGAAATCACTTTCTACATCTGCGCTATGAACCTGTATTAAAGCCTCTCAGCAGAGATAGAAGTGTCTTGTATGAAGCAGGAGGGAAAATCAGGTGTCTTAATGTATTGGAAAATCACAGTTGTAGTCTGAAAAGGATCCTCCCAGCATCTCAATAATTGGCATAGAAGGAAAATCATCTCTAGTTTATTGCTGTGACCTCTTTATGGATACCCATTAAAAAATGAAGAACCAGAGAATATTAGAGGAAATATGCAACACTGTCTGTTATTAACCTTTGCTGCTCAAAGGCCTGATCTTACTGAGAGGCAAAATGGATCAATCCTTTTAGGGTTAAATTACATTGATTTTGGATTTTCAGATGGATTTCTTTCAGGTGTAGCAGTGAACTGAAGGGGTTTTTTGCATTTTTGTCTACATCTCTCATCTGAGCTCTAATGTTCTGGTTCAGGTTTACCAGCTAATAGAAGGCTGCATGAGGCCCATCAAGAAAGAAATAAGCCTGGCTGTTGACCATGTGCTACTGACCTGAGGCAGTGGGATTATGGACCAGACAAATCATTCTGGCAGCTCTCCTCCATCCATACTCTCCTCCTGCTGGGTTCCCTGAGATGTGATCCTGGTGATGTGTCACCATATATTCTGTGGGATGTACGTTCATGAGATTAGCATGTTTAGGGGATAAAATGCTCATATGCTGCAGAGAGAGTTTTGCCTGGTTACCTGGTCATGAGTGAAGATCTGGAGTAGGTAGCTTTCACGTGATGTTGAACAGCCTGTTAGAAAGACTGGGCACCATGGCTCTGGCTTTCATACCAGAATAAAGCATGGGCTATGACTTAGTTATACCTTCCCAAATACAGAATACAGAGCTCTTTTTCCACTAGCTTTTTTTCTTGGCAAATGAGATGTAGATGCAATTGGATTTTTAAAATGTTGTTGTTTTTGTTGTTGTTGTTGGGTCCGGAGGTTTTTTTATTGTTGTTGTCAGTTAGAGAAAAGTTACAAGAGAATAACTGTTGAGTACCTGGATGTTTGCATCTAGCCAAGAGTCACACATCTAAGCTGGCCCAGGCCAACAAAAGCAGTGCTACAACTGCAAGGAAAGGAGGGCACTCAGGGCGCTTTGGAGGCTCTGTGCTCTGTACCATCTGAAAGCAAAACCACACCCATCCTTCTCTGACTCTATAACTTCAGTCAATGTCTGTTGTTTCTTAAAAATTGTAGAACTGAGCACTTGGAGCTCCAGACCCCTCTGCTTCAACCCAGTCACAATGCAAAGGTTATTTTCTCTCTCTTGAAACATTTTGATGGTCAGTTGTATAGTGCCTAGGTAAATTGACCATCACTGTGTCTGTGAATCATTCTCATTAAAGGGCCTTCTCCATTGAACTAATGGCTTCATTCCATTCCAAAAGGAATTGCTCCACTCTCTTGCTTGCTCAACTAATAAGCATTCCATGATGTTCAGTCTTAGATTTACAGTACAAAATAATTGGTTGTTCCATAAATAATTAGTTAATGTCTTTGCATTTCTTTCAGACTGAGAAAGCACAGTCATCTCCAGAAATCTGCAAAATCTCAAACTTGGCAGATTCCATGTCAACTTCATAAATATTCTGAGTAGCTTTGAGTGATTATTATTTTAGTGAGTTTTATTTGCAAGAGGTTTTTCGTTTTCCCTTTATTAGCACTGCTTTCCTGAGATAAATAGACCTACACAGCCTAGTGGGTATATTTTCATCCTATGGAGAATTCAGCCCCATGTGAAACTAATGGTATAGGTCCTGTACAGCCACACTGAAAGTCAGTAAATGAATTCTGTGTCTCTCTACATTTCCATTGAGATGTGAAGAGCATTACTAATAATGAAAGTAGCTCTTTCTCAGTCTTTCTGTACTGCATCTATTTTTGTTGGTGAATAGGAGACTTCATATGAAATCCTGCTAATTTATGACATTTTGCAGTCAATGAATTAAATTAAAATTTCCTAGCTCGTCTCTCAGTAGCGAGTTGGTTTCTGTTTGGATGGGCAAGTTTAGGATATGATATTTACACAGTTTTTGTTCATGTCCTGGTATCCTTGGATGTTTTTAGATAACTTTATTTTCTCTTTCTGAATAAATGCAAAAGTGTAACAAGTTCTTATTTTTCCTCTGCAATTTCACAAGAACATGTCTCAATTGCGACAATTATCCTCTGCTGATATGTCCATTATACTTCCTCACAGCATTTGCTAGTTGTTATAGTACTTCCTAAATTTCATTTGCTTTGTAGATACTTTGAGTTGTAAGAGGACATTGGGCCAGTTACTTTCTCAGAGAAAATGTGAAGCAAGTGAGACACATGAATTAGATAGTCAAGAATCTTCCTTTTCTCGTTGTTAATTGAATTACAGATCTCTGACAAAAAGAAGAGGGAATTATCCTTGTGTACATTAAGAACCCCCACAAGTAACAAGTGCCTGTGTCATTTTGATACTAGCTTTTGCTAGAGTAAAAACTCTTAAATAGAAAGAAATCCACAGCAATACAGATGTATTTGCAAATACCTCATATCTTGCTTTAATCATTACTGGGCACGCTTCTTTTTTTTCTTCTTGAAAGTGTTCTAAGCACTGTATTTTTATGGACTTATTTCACCAAAAATCAATCGGTATTTTCTGCCAAATTGGTATTTTCTGAAATATTTCTCTTAGGACATCTCTCAAGTTCTTCACCACGAAGAGTAAATTCAAATAGTTGACCTTTACTTCAGAGAAGTAGACTAAAAACTTGGAGTGCTCCATTTAGAGCAAAATGTTTTCTAGGATATTGTACCTTAAATGGTGATGAGGGAACAGTAATCCAGCTGAGGCTTAACTGTGTACTGGATATTAACATTTTCCACTGTTTTTCTCTTAGTATATGAACAAATGCTGTCTTGTTTGCCATTAGTGATGCTGTAAATTGTTTTTCTGAGTGAATGAACTTAAAATGCTTTGTTCAATAGCTTTTTAGACCCTGATTCTTGGTGCTTTATCTTTTTTATTTAATTCTCTGTTCATTTATATAGATAAAACACTGAAAAACTCTTCCAAATATTTCTTCTTTCTTTGTGTAGCTGTCTGTACATGTGTATAGGTTTTTGGCTTTTTAAACCAGATAAAACAGCAGCCAAAACTATAAACCAGATATTGGTTTGTAGATATCTTAAAACATTTGTTGAATGCTACAGAGAACTCAGAATAAAGGGGTTTCTGTCAAATTTTCTGCTGGTAACACTCAGTGAAACTAATTCAAAAAGGGGGTTATCGTTTACATATTGTTATCCTCAAAAATTTTACTAAAAATCCCTAAATTTTCTCACTTGTATTCTCAGTTCCTTTCATGTATATGACAGTAATGTTGTCTGAATCTTTTATACTGTCTACCTGAGTTCTAAGAAAATTCTAAGAATTCCGGTTTGTAAATACTTTCATTGTTACCTGATGATTGCTCTATATAAATACTTCCTCATTGTATCAGAAAATATGATCCTTGTAAAGACCTTCATAAAAAATAACAGTTTAACAAATTTTCTATTTATTTTTTTCCTGTTTCCAATTTCTGGCTGCCATTTTTTACAGAATTGCTGTTATCTTTCACTTTCTGTGCTCCATAAATACACAAACTCAGCTCATTTTAGCAGAAATTTCTTTTACATGGCGAACCCTCTGAATGTTCTTTTAACTTCTGTTGGTTTCACCTTCTTTCAGAGCCTTCATCTTTGACAAACAGTTAAAATCTTTAACTCCTGCTTGATGACCATGGGCCTCTGTAAGCCCTGTCCCACTTTGGACCCCATGTGGTTCCCGTGCCCCCAGCAATGCACAGGTGCTGTCCCAAGCTCAGGTCTCTGACAAACAGTTCCATGCACAATGGGCTCTGTGGAACCATTGCCTGGGTCCTGTTGGATGTTTAGAGGTGCCTGGGTCCCTAGGGAAATTGTTTTGTTTTTCAGACACCACATAATGTTTAAGATCACACAGACTTTGCTGAAGATGGTCATAAAGATGGACTTTCTAACCAAGAAACTGCAGAATGGGCACTGAGTTATTGGGAAATATAAAACATTTTGCTTCAAAAGCAGTTCCCTGTTTAGATCTCAGTGACTTTGGCTTGTGGCTCATGCAGGGTTCTATGATGTGGCCATAACCTCATCACTGCCCCATGTCTGCCCTCCCTTTTAAATGAAATGCTGTCAAACACCACGAGCACAGGCTCCTGGCTTTACCCTCCTTCCAGTACTTGGCCAGACATCCTTTTTTGTTTATCCAATGTGTACCAACTCTTCAGCAATAGATTTCCAATAGCTTTTGACTTCACCTGAAATTGAGTGTTTCTTGGACTTTCAAAGTTTCCTTCCTTTCAAAGACAGCCTTTAAAATCGATGATATTTGTTTTGCTTCATGACATTCTTAAGAATTTCAAATGTGAAGTGTGTCATTTTGTACCACTGAACAAGATGGGGTTGTCTGTCTTTACTGTCTTTAGCTCCTTTTTTTGTTTGTTTGTTTTTTGTTTGTTTATTTTGTTCCTTCAGGGTTATGTTTATTTGACCTTCAGTTGTCCTTATTCTGCTGACATTGCTGTAGGTGCTTCTGGTTTCATAGCACATATTTCCATGTCATGAAAGATCCATTCCAATTTCCTAGATTTCTCGGATCTTAAAGACTGTATATTCTTTGGAATCTTTAAAGGCAACGGTTATTTTTCTAAAAAGAAAAAAATAAAAATTCCTATCTATTCAAGATTTTATATCATTTCCATTTAGTTCAAAGAAGACTCTCTTTGATTAGGGGGATATTGAATTATTTCTTTACTCAATAAACCCCAGTAGTTGGTACACACTAATATTTGGTACTTTCTTGGAGGAATGAGACCTGAGCCACTTTGTATGTAAGATGTTAAGAGGTGTGTCTCAGTGCTAAGCCGTGTAATTTGAGCTCATGAGGAAAGCTGTATCAGAGAAGATGGAATGCTGACATCATCTAAAGCCTGCTTTTCCAGAAATACATAAAGTTGTTGATGATGGGGACAGTCTCAAAGATCTGAAATGCTACATATTTATGTTGTGTTTCATTTGATCTCGTATTGGCCTGTAAGTTCCTAGGAAAAAAACTCTCTCTTTGTATTTCAAAAAGCTATATGATCAAATACTGAGTTTTGTAATCTAGCTGTATAATTAAGAAGAAATTCTTTTACAGGGTTGGGGTTTTTGTATTACTTTGTAACTAGAGGAAACAAAAAATGCATAAGATTAGTTTGTTTGTGATATCACAGTAATTCAGGTCATGATATATAAAATAGCATTACTGCAGTTTGGATTAAAATCTTCCACTTGGTTTATACGAATGAAAGTTGGAGAACGATATGGAATATAAATGAGAAAATATTATCCCTTTTTTTTCTTCCTGCCGCTGTAACACCTGTCATAACTTTCTCAAGATTTCTAAAATCTGCAGCATAAACAGAGAACTGCATTCCTTTCTCATTTATAATATCTAGTGACAATGAACTGTGCCACAGTTTAGCTAAACTAATTTCAATATATCCTTTTTTTTTCTTTTAACTCATGGGCTTTTTTTTGCTGTTAAGAGTGACTATGTAAATCTTCTAATTCATAAAATCCATTCCCTTTATGGGAAATGGTGGATATATTTGTTTAAGAACAAAAAAGTCCCTTCTGTATGCTACTGCTGCATAACCAGCACAGCTGAGAGTGTGTGTGCACTGAATTCTGTCTTGCCTCATACATCAGCAGGAGAAGTGTCGACAAGTTTCTGGTCCAGGGACAGTGCTGTTCCTTGGATGCACTTGTAAAATCCAAGACAAGACAGACGAGTTGTGCAGGTGTTACGGCAGGCAAAATTTATGAGCCAGAAAGATTCACAGCTTGAATTTCAGATTGTCTAGGTCTAAAGGGCCAGCAATTTAAAACAAAGCAATGCAAATAAATAAAAACATGCAAATCAGAGCATGAAACAATGTGGAACATTGTAAAGTTATTTGTACATGATTCGAATTTCAGGGAGGAATTCTGCTTTTGCATCAGCTGTGGCCAGCAGTGGCACAACTCCTCCTGTTTCTTCCTCTCCTGCATTACTTTATTAGTCCCTTCAGGACACTTTAAATGATGGAGTACATCTGCTTTGCAGACCCTACTGCTGCAGTATAGTGTTGTCACACCTGAGCCAACTAGTTTAAAAGTCATTTAAAAAGCCAGCTTGAGTAAGGCTGAGCACAGACTAACCACTTGAGCTTATAGTGTGTTATGCTCAATAATAATAATACTCAGCAAGTGTTTGCATGACCTTATGTTTTTTAACTGAGGAAAATTATTTCTTTTTCAGACCTTTCATAGAAAAATTCTTCCTTTCCTCCTTCCTTCCTCACACTTTTCCACTTGCTCACACATTGAACACTTTTAAATTCAAAATATAGAGAAATTTATGTCAGAAGTTTCAATTTTCTTTACCTTTACCCTGTAAATTCCAGCTAAGCTGAACAAAAAAGTTTCATTGAGGCTTAACAATGTGCAAATAGATATTTTTTGACACACTCCTTTGGGCATCCATATTTCAATCAGAAGTGGAAGCCTCTGGGAAAGGACTTTCCAGATGTCCCAATAAAATTGGAGTATTGATTTTTCACATGTTTTGGAACACCGCTGTAAATCAACAAACATCCAGGAGAGGTGCCTTGAAGTGCCTTTGGGTGGCAGACAGCCTCATGGAGGCTCCCAGCTGGGTTTGTCCCATCCGAGCTGGTCCAGAGAGTTTTCTACAATTACATTTTCACTGGTAGAACATGTGAAAAATTTGGTAGCTTGAGAGAGAGGATATGTATCCAAACTTCTGAGTACTTGTCTGAACAGAAGTCATCCTGCAGGTGCTTGTCCTTAAGCATTTTGGGAAAAATTTGGTTCTGCTGCCTTTAGGAAAGACTTTGTATTGAGACAGGGGATGTCACAGGAGAGGGAAGACACATACTAGGGGGAAAATTACACAGGGCCTGTCCTTCCTTTGTAGTCTTGTCTTCCTGCCACACTGTCTCCCTTCCTCCCTCCAAAAGTAAACCTGTCCCTGGCACCAGAGGAGAATTGAGGACTCTTCTGCAGGCCTTTCCCCCCAGCATGAAGTGACATGAAGTGTCTGAAGTAGCATGTGAAGATGTTTCCCTTTGAGATTCATCCTGACAAAGTAAGATAAGTGGTATCACAATAGCAGTTTCCATATGTTTTGAATACCAGAAGCCTCTCTCTCCCTTTCCCATCTGTTTTGAATACCAGGAGCCTCTTGCATACTTGAAGTCTCTCACCCTTCTCCTCGAATGGTGCTGCAAAACAGAGGAAAGCAATTCAGCCTTGAAAGCGCTGGGAAAGCAGGAGGCTAAGATTCTATTTGATTTTGTTATTTGTTTGTCACAGCAACAATGTTATTATGCTGGTCAGCAGTCCTGAGCAGCTGTAAAAGCCCCATTTCTTAACCATTTCTCTGAGTCTTTATTGTTTGAATGGCAGCATTTGATCACAAGATCATAGAAAGGTCTTTCCCAGGTTCAATCACAAGAACTTGAAAGAAGGGCAAAGCAGCCTACATTTTACTTGGGCTGCTTCAGTGTCTATGATGTGTCTGCAATTTATCTTCCACAATGTAAGAGACATCAAGAGGGAGGGGAAAGGTGATGGATATCTGATTTTACATTTGTCCTTTTCGTTAAAGCTCATTAAAGCAGCATTTTATATGTAGCCTTTACCCTACCACCCAGTATATAATCTTTCAGTATGTATTATTTTTGGAATTGCTGCTCTTCAGCAAAGAAAAAGAAACCAAAAAAATGAGACAAAAAGGGCAAAGGAGTAATTTAACTTCTAGATTGTACAGATATGGCAGGAAGAAATAACTTTCAAATGCCAAGTTTAACAATACTTACTTCACATAAGACTTTTACATTTGAAAAATTACATATTTGAATGACATAATACCCCCCAAAACAACTACAAAGATATATATCCCAATTGTCATGGGTGGCTCTTCAGTTACAATTACTGAATACAATTAGCATCCTTCTCAATTAGGCTACTGATTGCACAATGAATTCACTGATTCTGAGCCTTTTTTCCACTTTTTCCTTTTCCTTCCTTTTCCCTTTTCCTCTTCATTTTCTTTCTTCCTTTTTTTTCCCCTCTTCCCTTTCTCCCCTCTTCCCCTCCTTGTCCCTCTGTCCCCCTTTTACAGTAAATATTGTAACTTTGTGAGCATATGTGAAGCTTTTTAGTTCAGAGCTTGTACTATAAAAATTTGAAATATGTATTCAAATTAAGAAAACATGACCCAGCAGTTTCCTAACTGTATTCTTGTCTGGATTTCCCCTTCCAACTCCACCCATGGTAACAGCACCATGAACGAGCACCTGCCCTTCAAAGAAATTCTTCATCAGCTGAATTTTACATTACAGTGTAATGAAAACCTCAGCATCTGGAATTTTCAAAAGAAGCCTGGTGGCATAGGAGTAAATATATTGCATTTCACTGATGTAAGAGTTGATGTCATTGTTTATTTTCATCTCTATCTTACTTCAGACTAGCCTCAAGGATGACTGTAATAGCAACCAGGCAAAAGTGAGCTGGATTCTTTGAAAGCATTCTTCTTGAATGTGAGCAGTAGCACCAAGAAATTTGTCTTTGCCTTAGGAGGCTTTAATTCCAACAGGTGTGTGGTGGATACAAGTTTAGGTTGAGCATATGATTATCTTTACATCAGCATACTGCATATTATGTAAGAAGAAATAGTTCTTTAAAAGCTTAATTGTTTGTTTGTTTGTTTGTTTGTTTGTGATTAAGGTGTTGGTATGAAGTTTTTAATTTATATATGTTTTGTCTTCCTGTAATTTGAACCAAATATACTGCTTTTGTGTATCTCATGACCCAAGCTGCTGGTTGTATAATAGAAGCTGCGTCTAAAGTGAAATATCATTTCAGTGCTAAGAAAAGAAGAGATGCAGATGGGAAATAATAGTTGAAGGTGGAAAATATTGAACATATTGGGATTTGAGTGTGCCTTGAATTTAATTTTAAAGTTTTTTTCTAAAGACATTGCTTTTTGCTGACTTTGAAAGAAAAAAAAATATTCAGCACCCATAAAAATGTACATAAGGGGTGGTCTGAATCAGGATTCTCCTGTTCTGATCATTTTGTGTGATCATTGATTCCAGAAGGTTTTTCTGAATGCCAAAGTAGTGACATAAAGGAGGCTTATTCTGTAAGTGGGTTGCATATTACTCCTTTGGTATCTGTTCCTAATTTAACATTTTGGGCATTTTTTTAATTAGTTTGAGTGAGAGGTATGTCAGTCTCATTAATTTTCAGGGGTGCTTAGGTACTGAAGTCTTTTAGGCTTAATTGAAACTATTGACCATTAATCAACATTAATGTAACCAAGTGTATGAAAATTGATAGAGCCAGACTGTCAGACTTGGGAAATAAAACTGTTTCTTAATCTAACAAAAACAACTTGGAATCTGAAAGCTGCCATTCGTCACACAAGAAAAATCAACTCAGGATCGGGAAAAAGATTCACCCTTCCTTTAAGTCAGGAATTTCAAAAAGATGCTAATTATATTGATTTTGATAGTGGCTTTTGTTCAACAGATGTTCTTCTCCTAGGAAATACATGAGGACCACCAACATACTTCAAACAGACCCCCAGAAAAGAGCAGTCACCACAAAATGGCTTTCAGTCATCATTGATGTGTCTGAATCAATGGCTAATTTGTTATCTCATTACTATTTCTCATGCATCAGATCCTGTACCTAGCAGTGAACACAAAAACATTTCTGCCTGATTGCTGCATATCTTCTAATAACAAACACAGGCTTAATTCTATCTATTTTCATGCTTCTAGCCTTTTGCAGGGGAAAAACAATATAGGCAGAGACTAGTGGTAACTGCTGTACAAGATTGTCCTTGTAATTAGCCCATTTTCCAGGAACACAATGGTTCCCAAGCAGTCCAGTCTCAATCTGAAACCTGTAATAGTGCCCTGAGGAGATATTGGGAAAGGCTTTAGCCAGCACAAGTACATTTAATAAAACTAAACGTGGCTGTCAGAACTTACAAACACTAGTTAAGGAATCAAAGTAACTCAGTTATCTAACACAGCTGATGGATTCCAGACTGAGCTCTATCGACAGTTTATGTACAACATTTAAGAGGGATGTGGCAGGAAAAGATTAGGCAGGGGAAGACACGATGCCAAATCATTGGGATGTCAGTCATACTACACCTGTGAGCAGAGACCTTTGGAAACTCCAGACATCATGCTTTCTGTGAGGGAGTGCAGCTGTTAGGAATATGGCATGTTTGGTCTTTGGTTTAGTCCACATTTTGTAATTATTTTAGTGTTTCTTAAACCACTGCTTTGTTGGTAAGAACCAGCTTAACCTGTACAAGCAACTACTCAGGAAACAGCTGCTGCATCTCACTTTCCTTGCACCTTGCAGGAAATATCTCGATTAATAAAATGGTTGTCCATCACTCTTCCCTGTTCCCAGCAGGCTCAGTGCAGTGTGTCTTCCCTGCAGCTAGCATTGCCTTGCTGTCACCATCTCTTTTATGCCAGCATTTCAAAAATTTCCTCCATGGGTTTTGAGCAGCCTCAGCTGCACTGAACTTCTTGTAAATACAATCCTGGCATCTCCATGTCCTGTGCCTGCAGCACTAGATCAGACACCGTCTGCATCTTGTCACTTATCCTCTCCTGAAGAAAGGGTTTTGCTGCATGATGACACAGCACAGATTCCTCCACTCTTGGTAGGCAGAGTGAGCACCAATGACTTTGACCTAGAGCCTGCCTGTTGTGTCCTTTTCTCAGTGCAGAGTCAAAATTGCTTAATATTTTAGCCTGTGACAGGTTAAACAGCAGAAACCTTCTGTTTTCTGATAACCTCGTTTGATAACAACTTTGTGTCATTGGAGCTAAATCCGTGCGACAGTTACTTGTGTTGGTATATCCCTTTTGCTTGGGCTTTTCAAGCTCTGATACATGTGAAATATGCTGATTTGAATAAGCCTTGCATTTTTGCTTTTTGTAGCTGAAGATACAGTCCAACAGCCTAGGAAAATTTGAGTTGTGTCCCCACCTGTCATGCCAGAATTGTTGGCAAGCCCTTTTTCCATTAAAGCTGATTCTCTCAGGATTGTGTGTATGTATATATATATAAAAATTATATATTTTGGGTTTATTTCCCCCTGAAATCTCATTGGTGACCTTGATTGAGAAAGGTTTCCTAGTGCATACTTAAATAGTCCCTACTCAAGTTTTAAATAAATGCTTGATTTTTTACCTGAATAGCAGTGGTCTCCTGAGTCTGAACCTTTTAAAAGAGTATCTGGGTGAGATAGCAAAGTTCATTCTCTAACATCTGTCAAGGTTTTGAATGGTGGCTTTTATTTTTTCTCTTAAAGACAAATGAAAGTTTAAAAATTTGGATAGATCAAAATCAATTTACCCGAATTGGTTGAGCAATCCAAGAACTCTTCTGAATCACCAAATCTTTAGATGCATATCGGCAACTTAGAGTAAAAGCAGTTCTGTTCTTTTTATACTCAGAATACTTTGGACATTTTGGTTTGTTCAATATGCATATGTATTTCCATTGCATTCAATGTCCCGAATATTTTATCATCTTACAAATAAATTAGCTCCCAGAATAATATACAGAAAAATCTTTAGCCCTTCTTTGGCAGCAAAGAAAAAGAGAAAATATCATGCAGGAAGTTTGGAGTTCTAAGAATAATAAGAATAATTATTGCATAGCTTTTACATATACTTTTTCACTAATGGAGCTCAAAAGAAATCTGGTTTTTAAGCCTACATCTTAATTCAAGCTCATTGACTCTTCTTAAGTCAGATTGTGTTCATTTTGATGATTTTGATGGATTTTATTTTGGTTTAAGTGATTATAAATCTGTTTTCCTAGGTAATCCATTTTAAGAAATTAAGTTTCCTGATACTTTACCATTGTGTGCTGAATTTTGAGACCACTGCTGCCTGCATCTTCCTTCTGCATACTGCTTTTAATTTGTTGGCATATGCTTTTGTGCTGAAATACCTGTCTTTTGGAATTAGATGTCAGCTGAGCTGGATGGGGAATTGAGCCATGAATGTTAACATTCACTTGCCTCAGTTCATTTTCACGAGCTTCTGCAATTGAGCTTAGCTCTTAGAAAAGGACTTGTGTTCCTTTCAAGAGGATATCCTTTTGCACTTGTGGCACTTTAAAGGTCTGTCCCTAGTATCTGCCAAAACCAAAATAACAATTCCTTAGGTATTTCCTGTTTTCTCGTGTTAAGAGCTCAAACGCATCTATCAACTTAAAACAGTTCCTCCTCTTCTGTACTAGCTTTTAAAAGTTGCATCAGTCTTAGAAACATCCAGTTTTCAGAAAGTCCCCTTGACTTTGACATCCTGATAGATTTTTCTTTTAATATTTGGTCTTTAGTTTCATTCTTTTGCTGTACGTTGAAATTTTTTCACTGCTTGTTGCCTGTTTGGAAATCTCAAAGCTCTATTCCAGACAAAAATACAGTCTTTAAGATGCTCAATCTCCTCCTTTGTCAAAATTAGAAACATGTTTAAGGCTTTTTCCAGATCCTGGATTTAATTTCCTGGTTAAAGGATTTCACCTTTTTTCCAATTTTTTTTTCACCCTTATTTGCCTTTAAATAGTTTGCTTGTTTCTCTGCACAGTGAGATGACATTCTGAATGTTTTGGGCTTGTGAGCTCACAGGAAGAGGATGATGGGGAACAAGGACTTAGTGGCATCATCACTGCTTTCCCATGGCTGTTACTGCTTGGTTGAGAGAAAAGATTATTATCTACTCTATTTATATTCTTCATTATAATTATTGGTTTTTTCACTGTACAAAAATAAAAAGGGGAATGTTTGGAATTTCTGACCCCTAGATTATAAGTAGTATCATTTTAACAGCCCACAAAAAACATTTTTCCTCCTGAGACTCTGCTTGTCAAAGTCCAGTACTCTCTGATCTGGTTCCTTCAGACATTTCACATGAGAAGAGTTCCAGATTTGTTTTAAGATACTTGACATTATGTGGGGTTGTGATTTAGAAGAGCATTACACTGAAACTACAACACAAGTATGATATGGCAATCATTTTACACAACAGAATTAGAATAAAAACTCGATTCCCAGGGCCAGTCTTTTGCTGCACTGTCATGATGCTGAACATTCCCAGTCACTGCAGAGGAACGTGTGGCTCAAAGCCAGCTCAAACTTATTGTTTTCTCGTCCCCCCCACCAAAAAAATTTCTCTTATTAGCTGCCTATATATTGTATTTACATGGACCTGAAATTTGTAGACATTTCCTCCATGGTTCAGAAGGAAATTCCCACACTTTGGATTGAGTCAGGGAACTCCATTTACACAAACAGGTGATCCACTTGACTGATAGCGCTCTTTATCAAAGGGATTTTTAACCTTCTGGGTGTCATTTGTTCAGCTTTCTTAACAAGGCTGTGGTTGCCTGTATATTCTGCACTGAGCTTCATGAGCACATACCTCACCTGTGCCCGTCTCCTAGTCCAAGGATTGTGAGCTGTTGGTCCATGATTTTCTGCTCTGATCTCAGGCCAGCATTAGTGATCATTGATGTTGCACAGTGAACTTAATCCATTCATCACATGTATGACCAGCCCTCTTGCCTGGTCACAGTGAGGGTGGGAACATATGCCTATGGGGAATGCTCAGGAGCCTCCCTGGGCTCATTTCTGTTGCTAGGCTTTGTGGGGCTCACTCCATCATTGTTTACACAAGCACTGGTGATAACATCTGTACAAAGATGTTGTCTCTGGTGTCCCTTTTCTTAATCTAGTGCCTTTCCTTGCCAAGGAAAGTGATCCAGTCCATGGCTCAGTGGAGTGCCTCTTTGGCATGCCACCCAAAGCAGCAGCCTCTGCTTTCCTTGATCCTGCTTGTTCCAGGTATCCTTGCAGACATGGAGCATGAGAAGACTACTCTGATGGTCAATGAGATGGTTGCCCCCACATGTGACCACCAAAGCAACCTCTTGGTATGAGTTTCCACACTACCTTCCTTCCTGAGCCTCACAGAGCCACAGACCCCTCTTGCTGGCACAGAACTCACCAGGCTCCTCATCCTTGTAGCACTAAGAAAACTTGGTGATGATCAGTCCTGGCCTACAAACTGTGGTCTCTTCAATAGGTCTGAGGCAGCAGGACTGTTCAATGTTCTAGTGCCATATGTAGGTTTTTGAAAATATTCCATGTAGCATTGGATTTTGAGTTGTAAGATTCGTGTAGCAATACGTGGAAATCACAACACAACCTTGATAAAGCAACTGTAATACACAATATTGAATCACAATACAAACCTGATTCCAAGTGCTTGTGGTTTTTTGCTCCACCATGACAGAGGGACATTTTGTCTTCATTAGAGAAGTCCCAACACTGAATAAAAAGCAGCCTGGAAATATTTAGATGGCCTGCATATTGAGGCAGTCTTACTATTTGTTTCCTAACAGTTCCCATTCTTCTGTTTATTTGAAGGAATCAATGTTGTCATTTTTTTTTTCCTATACTAAGTCATAGCTCTCATTTTAGCCATTACTTCTGAAAGAAAAATCTTTATATTTCACTAAAATCAAGTCCTGAAGTTGTTGAGGGAAGAGGAAAGCCTGCATAATGCCCAGAGTTACTTGGAGATTCAGAGTCAAAGACTCTAGAGTAATTGTGCGTTACATTTCAGATCTGAGATCTGTCTTTTTCGGGAAGGGGGACAGTTCATTTGAAATGTTTCCCAGGACCAAGGCTTTTTCTGGCTCCATCAGGAGTTTCAGGTTTAAATGGCAATTCAGTCAGATGTATTTTGTGCCATCAGTATGTGGATGCCAGCTCAGCCATGCAGGGACAGGGTGGCTTTGTGTGCATTGGTGGGAAGTTACACCAGGATGTAAGGCTGCATGTGGTTAATAGAGTATGAAATACTACATATACTGTTGATTTTTTAGGCATCATGATTGAAGTGAGGCAAAAGCAAATCCATGAAAGTTAGTTTTTAATTTTCCATACTAAAAAAAGGGAGAGGGGAAGTAGCCTGGATAAGATGTGGATAATACAAATCATATATGTATGAAGCTATCCTAACCTTTTCTATACTTGTGAACAGTTCCTGTAGAGAGCATGGTCAGCTTTTAAGCTGCAGCCTAAATGTGAAGAGCAGTGGACATTGTACATTCAATTTTCTGTGCCATGGTGTTGGAGCCAGGGGTGTCTGATGAAATCTCATAATGAAACATGTGAATGCTTTGAGCAGTTGAACACAGTTCAGCAGAGCAGAGCTGAACTAATGTGGTTGCCTGTAAACAGATAAATGCACTCTCTTGTTTAATTGAATTTTCCCGAAAGTAAAATAGATTTTGGTAAAGTCCGCCATGAAAATGTATTCTACATGTTGATCCTGTATAAAGGAGGTCAAGATACAGGGGAGAGGAAGGGTGTCTATCAGATACACAGATAAGGCTTGAGGTTAAATTGTTACAAAAATAATAACATTTCCACATCTTATGCAATTTATGTTTTTACCCAGAAGGTTTCCCATTGCTGCTGGTGCTGTTATCGGTAGCAATCTCTTCATAGATGGATTAGAGTCAGGGAACATTATTAGGCCACAAAAAGTTCTTTTGTTTTTGCAGAACAACGTTGACATGTATCATTCTTATGTGGGTAGTTTGCGTTTCTTGGCTACCAGCCATTCTAAATGGTAAAGAGCACAGTACTGGACAATGTTAGGTTTTGGGGTCTTATTTTAAAAAGGAAAAGTCAAAGAATCCTTTTGATTCATGTTATTTCTCATGAGGCTATCGTTTCAAAGGCTTGGCATTCAAGTTATGTCATCATAACCTCCTTTACTTGCCTCAAGAACAATTTTCTCATGGAGGAGAGGCTGGATATTCTCAAGTATATGCTTTCTCTTTGAAAAAACTAAAAATGTTCTGATTCCCTGAGGTGCTGTTGGCAAAATTAACAATTCCAGTTTATTTCTTCATTCACAGTCACTTTCCATTGGGCATTGCAGCCTAACTCTTATTTACAGTTCTGGAATTTAACTTTGGACTCAGAAATCCAAGCTTGGTACTTGCTTTTTCTCTATATGCTGTACAGACTGCAGCCAAGGCAGAGAACATGTCTGGTTTTTGGATGTCCTTTTGGTGTAGATACTTAAATTTAAATACCTGAACATGGTTTTCAAACCTAAAGACCGCTGAAAGTTTTATTGCTTAACATAAACTTCAGAAAATCCTGCTCTAGACAAGAAAAAAGACACTGTTAATAACAAAAATACAGGATGAAGGGAGTTCTCATAATTTTCTAATTCCCTCGTTTGATAAAGTACATGGAAAGAATACAATTAAATATTAATGAAGTTTCTAGAATTATTACTGTCACTATTTGGTATAGGTAAAAGAGGTGGTCCAGAATTTTTTTGGACCAGCCTTGGTCTTCTATCAGCCTGTAAAAGTTTTTAAAGGATATCATGTCACCAGCTTTAAAATTGGAAACACCACCTTTAAGTTTGCTGTGAAGACTTTATTCTCTGGTCTCATGGTCCATAAGAGGTGTTATACCATGGTTTGAAAACACACTGTCTGAAAGGCATTCCTAAAATACCTGAATTATTTTAATGATTGTTCACAGAGTCCTGATTTGAATGCTAACAGCATATTTTCCTTAATAAAACCCTGTCCTTGCAAGGAAGTAATCCATCCCCCAAGTTAATTTTAAAGTTTCTTGTTCACTTTAAATATTTCATTACATTAATTTTTCAAAGCAACAAAACAAACATTCATCAAGTGAAACTAAGCATGTCACCCTTGAATCTGTGCATCTGTTGCTCTCCTACTGCTTTTCTGCATAATTCATTTTAATACATTTAAAGTGTACATCTAATTAAAATTCCTTACACACATTTATGTACACAATTCATATTTAAAAAGGGAAAAAGGTGGGAAAGAGTTTCATGGCAAGGAGGTTCATCAACATGACTCTTCCTTAGTTTTTTGTCTATTGAATGCATTGCAATGGACTGCCTTTAACCACCTGCCTCAGCAGAATCTGTCATTTGCCTCTCTGAGTCTCTCTGACTCAACTCTTCAGTGCCTTTAGAAATTTCCTGCAGGATATTTTCACTTAGTCCTGATGTCTTTGTTCCTCTTTAAGTGCATGTATCCTCTTCTCTCCATCCTCTTTTCATCGCTTCATGTAATTTATGTCCGCAATGTATTCTGCCTCAGCCCTGCTATTGGCCAAGAAAATGCCCATCAGATGCCCTAAGGAGTTCTTTCTTGTAGGCTGGCTGGAGTGCTGAAAAGGATTTTTGTTTTTATTCCATTCATCATTTCTTTTCTGTTCATAATTTCTTTGTCAGTATTTTCAACCATTGCACTATTTGATTTGGTTTCATTTATTTTAGCATTGCAGAGTTATTGTATCTTTTAAACCAGATGTAGAAAATAAGTCAGTCTGGTAGCTTGAGGTGGTGACCTTTTGAAGTTGGTGACTTCTTACTTCAATGACTGGTGAAATTTGTTCTCAGAAATCCCTCATAGGTGTTTAGGATTATGTGTGATTGTTAAAAGCAATCATAAAAAGTTATCATAACACTTGAAAAACCTTAAAAAAGCTTATAACTGTATAAGAGGGCTCAAAATGCTTTGTCAGGGAAAGGAGGACCATATTTGAAAAGAAGAAAATATAAAATGGTCATTTAAAGATTTACCTTCCAGAATCATTCTTTGGCAATAAATGACATTTTAGGTAAGTGGTTTATGGTTGCTTTGGAATTTCACATTTAGCTTTTGACATGTATCACTTAGAAACCTCACAAGAGGTATATGCCAAATGAAATTCAGAAGTAGCCATTGTCTACTTGAATAACCTTTGTCCTTCTTAGAAATAAGAGTTGAAATACACTGACTGGAAAAGTTTATTCAGAGTTTACAAGGGAATCATCTCTCTGCTTCCTTGATGTGATACGTCAACCAGCGAGAAAGAGATTGAAAGCCATATTTGAACCCTTTAAAAAGATTAAGTCAGTTGCATTCAGTCACTTTGGTTTCCTTGAAATTCAGTAACAGAAAGTTCATCTGTGAAGGGAAAATTGAGAGGGCTCCCTTCTGAGGGGAAATTATTTCATTTAATCCCGATTACCTAGTTCCAAATAAGCAGCAGAGGTTTAGATTCAGCAGTGTGGAATATAGGTTATGAACTATGGGCGATGAGCTCAGCCCTGTGAGGTGATGGGTCTGGAGGCAGCTGAGCTGCTGTGCTCTGGAAGGCCTTTCCTTGCACCTGAGTGAGCATTTGGTCTCTTCAGAAGCAGGCAACCACAATTTTAAGGTGCTGACTGTTGTGAAATTAATTCATCCATGTTCAACATCAACAGGAAAAGAGTTTCATGTGGTCTCTAAGTCTGTTGTCTGGGTTGCCCCTGTAGGGGTATGTTCCTGACTTTAGACTGCTGCACTTGTTTTATTATGGGATTTTATCTGTCAATTATCTACTCCAAACTTTATCATAAATACAACAAACATTGCATGCTACAGCAACAGAAAAGGTGGAGATTTGGAACAGACTGGGAGGACAGTGGACTACAATAATTTATCTTCAAAAGATCATAGTGTTAGGAATGACTGATGGAAATTCCTTGTTTGTGCTTTTCTTTGGCAGCTGTGTGTGCAGCAAGGTTTTGCATGAAAGGTGGGGACCATACCATTTGTTCAAGGTATTTCAGCTACTGGAAGCATGTGAAATTTAAAAGAACAGAGTTAACTTCACAGGTTGATTTTTCCAACGTAGGTAATTTCATATGTATCCCAATGAGATTAATGAGTGAGAATCATGCAATATATTTTAAGAGACTCAGGATGACAGGGCAAATAATGTTTTCTTACCATCCATTTGTTTCACAGATGTTTGCAGTTTGCTTCCTGGAATTTTCCTTATATATATTTGATATAGGCCACTGTCTGTGGCAGATGGGCCATTGGTCTGATTGGGACATTTCTGGTTTGCCCCAGCAAGAACTCTCTTCTGTCTGGCAACTGCGTTCATTTTGCCTTCATTTTTGGCTTGCATAGCACTGCATACAATTAAAATGTGGGACAAAAGCTGCGAAAACTCTTTCTTATTATTTTTATGAGCTAGAAAATTAAACCAAAAGTGTTTCTTATTCTGAACTCCTAATTGAAGTCCTAATTAGTCTATGAACCCAAGTGATTTTATGGTTTTTGCCCTCTCACTTCTTATGCTTCTATTTGTTCTGTTGTACCAGCTTTATTTAATTTCATCTTAAACTATCTAATACTTTAATCTCTTGATGTCAGAGACTGGATTTTTCTATGTCTTGGAAAACTCCCAGAAAAATGAGTCTGGGAACCATCAAGTGCTACTGCAGTGCAAGAAATGGTTGATTAGGCTACGGTCAGGTCAGGGGCTTGCTCCTGATCAAGAGAGAATTTCATGTCCCCTTTTATTAAACTTCAATGATGTGTAGCATACTTTAGTCAATAAATAGCATTTTGCTGTTCATGCCCGCTGGAAATAATACATGATGCTGCAAGTATTGATCAAAGAGCTCTACTCTGTTAATCCCTCTGCTTGTAGCAACGTTAAATATTTACGGATTCTCCCTTAGTCCTCTGAAAAGTGTTTCAGCCCTGCAGAGAATGCTCAGCCTTTCTGCTTTATACATGTTTTACATGTTACTCTTTTTGCTTTTCTTTTTTTTTCAAGAACACATGCATGACAAAGCACTATAAGATCTTTGCACCAGTTTTAAAGCTTTATTGCATAAGTATGTTGTGACTGTATACATTGATTGGGATGGTGTACTATTTCAGAAATAAGAAAGGAGAATGCCTCAGAGAGAAATTCTATCAGTGCCTCATCTCCAAGTGTCTGAGTTACATTAAGGACTATGAGAGGCTAACAATGTGTGCAGCACATTGTCATATTGTGAGATGACAGATAACAAAGACATATTCATATCAGGTTTGTTTATCCAAACTATCTGAAAATTATCAGAGTACTAAAAAAATGAGTTATTCCTCTGCTAAGTGCTTACTTATTGTATCTGTATTCTCATCAAAAAGGCTCAGAGTTTTGTAGCAGAAGATACAGTGAATCATGTAGGCTTCCTGTACTTGCTCATTGACCTCATGTAATCATTTATCCTCGATTTTTTATACTAATATGTCGAAGACAGGCTTGATATTGTCAGGCATGCAATGGAATACGCGCCAGGAAACCTTCCTTCCAGTGGTGAGGTGACAAATGAAAGAGAAAATAAAAATGGATTTTGCAATTTAAAACATAGTGTGCTCTGGGAAGAATGCATAGCAAGCTATAATGTGATATGATTCATTTCTATATATGCAGGGAAGGATTTTACACAAAAGCTTTATAGGTATTGTGCAGGATATTTAAAGTAACATGAAGCCTATTCTACATAATGGTGGTTGCTTTATCTGTCACAAGATAGAAGGAAAGTTTAAATACTTGTGTTTGCCCTCTTATCTTTCAGTAAAATGCTGCATTATGTCTCATCCCATTACCTATTTAATCATCCTTTGGACCTGGTTATGTGTTTGGAGAGGAAGGTTGGCAAAAAGTGTAAAACAAAATGCACGCATGCTTCACTCACTAAATTGCTGAAGATCTTGTTCATGCGATGTAAAGAAATTGCATTTTAGATATCCTCAAAGCTGGAGCAAAAGAAGTCAATGCTTTAGGTTGAAATTTTTACATGACTTTGAAGTATATTTTCTTCTTCCAGGTGATCAATGATGAGTGGATTTTAATGATTTGAGCTTCTGTGATGCTCATTAAAGAGAAAACGTCCAGTGTTTCAGATCCTTAAAATGTTCAGTTTTAAATGCCAAAATGGCTGTTAGAAGGGACAGGGTACTTTTAGAAAGCTAATCTTCATTTAAGTGGTTTTGCAGGGTGAAACTATGAAAATCTGTCCATTACTGGTAATAGATTCACTGGTTGATTGTGACACCACACAGTGGCAAAGAGTGACTACACCTGCCCCTTTCTTTCATTGTGCCTCGGGATACAGAGTTGTTCATATTTAGGGCCAGCACAGGGATGCTATCTTTTTTCTTCTGTCAGATCTTCTCAACAGATTAAGAAATCTGGTTTCTATCAGCAGTCTTCAAAGTACTGTTTTCCAAATACCTGTTATTTTAGCTTAATTCTGTTCCTATATATGAGGAAGCATCCCAGTTTCCCCAAATGATCTTTTGGAGTGCATGATACGTTTTTTTACTGAAAAGCATCCTGCTCAGATGAGTTGACTTCACCTTCCACAGATCCCTGCTTTTCCTGTGCAGTGCATGAGATCTCCTTCTTTATATACCTGGGTCTTAATTTTGAGACCAGAACATATGTTTGTAATCCTCCTAATCTTCACTGACTGGCCCTCAAAACAGAGTATAGATCTTGGGATTAGTGAGAAGTGATTTTAGTGTTAATGGTTGGGCCCTATGTTTTTGGAGCATTTCTGATGAAAATATATTTCACTGATTTCAACTGGTGTGTTTTCATTTCTTGCAGACATGTATATCTGAATAAATGATTTATTGTTTTGTATTACATTTTTGAGCTGATTTTCTATCATCTGTATGTAAATAAATTATGCTGCCAAAGTTAGGAATCGAACAAAGTTTGCATAGCATTCATAACCAGAGGTATCCTCAGATGAATCACTGAGTGTTCAAGGCCAGGCTGGATGGAGCTTTGAGCAGCCTGATCTACTGAAAGGTGTCCCTGGCCATAGCAGGGCAGTTGGATCTCAATGTTCTTTAAGGTCCCTTCCACCCCAGGCTGTTCTATGGTTCTATGATTGTGTTCTCAAGACCAATGAATCCCCACTCTCCATGCAGGGTGGGAATTTATGGGAGATACAACCACCATTTGTATCCTCCATAATTGCTCATGGGCATGCATCAGCCAAAGTGGGCATCCCTAAATGAGGAAAGCTGTCTCTGTTCTGGGTACAATGATGCATTTTTCTGTACAAAAGATTTGAGGCTTGAAATTTTTCCTGAAATATCTCCTAATACTCCCGAGTTTGACACAAGGGAAGGCCCCCTGTGTCAATACTGTCAAGCCATACTGTGCTAGGGGTTCCAGGTTTCCACTTTTCCTTTTATGATCAAAGAATGAAGTGCCGTTCTATGTGTTTGTGCTATGTTACTAACCTGGATGGGATAGAAATACAGCACAAGCCAATGCATTTATTTGCACTGATTGGTTGGTATTTGTTCTAAGTTTCATCAGTTTGTCAGTAACATGTGATTACTCTTGGAATTTAGTGAACTGCTGGAAGAATTGCAGACAGATTTCACTATGATGAAACTGAACTAGTAACAGAGGGGGCCCTGTAGTGGATGGGAGCTTGTGTACTTCATCATGCATAGAACATGAAATGATTCCTCATTTTGGAGGGAGAAGATTCCTTTATTAAAAAAAAAAAAGGTCTTAAAAATGTAAGGAATAGGCTAAATCATAAAATCAGGAGGGAAATAGAGCTCAGTGGATGTACACTGTGGTGGAATGGACTAACAGTTTATGGAAACGTGCTGCAGAGATTAGAATGCAAGGACATACTCTTTTTTACCTAAGTAATACTTACATGATCAGAACTGTGTGATGAAGAGCTTTAACTTTTGTAGGCAGATGTTTAGCAGAGTGTGTTTGCTGAAATATCTGCCCTTCACAGCCAAAAGCTCTTTTGTGCCTTGTAAGCCCATGTGGCCTGACAGAGGTAGTTTTGTGTTGATGCTGAGTGATTGCATGCTTTCTGGGTCATTCATGTTAACATTTTGATTATAGTGATGAGTTACAAGGGATGAGCTGCAGAGACTGTGATGTTGCATTGGAATGTACAAACTCAGATGAAGAAAAAAGACATTTATCTAACTTCAAAGCTTTGAGACAAAGTGAATCATATAAACAGATGATCTTTAAAGTAAACTTTCTGCTCTGTGTTCTGGTGGTTTTCAGCTGTTCTAAAATCTTGGTGTCCTTCAGAGTTTGTTGTGTTTTACAGCAGCTGTTATCCCAGGGAATCTGTATGAAATACTAGGATGGGCTTAGTGATGGTAAGGTATGAATCCTCATGAGAGCTCAGTTTCCCCCATAATTCTGTCTTGTGTTGGGAAAATATACATGATCCTGGAAAGCACAAAAATGGAAATTGTCAGGAAGAGAGGGGCATAATCCTGCATGGATGAAAGCACTTTGCATTATAACCAGCTCTGTTCTGCCACTTAACAACCACCAGGAGACAAACGACAAGAGTAAGTGCTCTGCTGTTAAGCCTAAGTGTTATACCTTGATTCTTTTCTGCCCAAAGCACTTCAGACTAAGTTCACAGCTATACATTAGGCTCAAGAATCCCACTCGATTTGGAATTTTTACACCTCAGTGCATCTATACACTGACTTTGTGTCTATGCTGGGTATCAGTCACTTCTCTTTGTTGGTCAGTGTACAGACCTGTATGATCTGCCTCTAAATAAAATTAATTCAGTATTCATTTAAAAGCAATGACAGGTAAAAACCCAGACCTATCTTTAGCTTTCAGTGAATTGTATAAAACCTGAAATAAATCTGCTACCACTAACACAGAGCAAATTCACCTTCCATGAACTTGATTTTAAAGACTTATCTACCTCAGGGATCTCTGTTGCTCATTCCCTGCCCCTTCTATGCATAGAAGTTGCATTGATCTCAACAGGATTTCTGTGCACTGGGCACTGTCAGGATATATAGCAGAGACCTGTAGTGCAGATAAGAGATGCACAATACTGATAGGAAAGAAAATATTCATCAGAACATTGCCCACCCAGAACATGCTTTTTACATGAAGAGTGCCACTGAGCTAAATTTATGTGCAATGTAATTTGTGTTTCACACCATTTCCAAGCTTCATTCATCTAATACGTCTGTGAATGCTCGAGGTCCCCCTCTGATGCCTTCAGGTGGAGGCTCCCTGTTTAAACATTTGCTAAAATGGGTATCCTGTGGCTATGAAGCATACATGTATATAGTACAGTCTGAAATTTTATGTGGAAGAGGAAAGAGACATTCTCTGTGCATTTTAGTAGTTAGGATAAATATTTCTTTGAGGTAGAACTATATTCTGAAGGTAGTATCAGGTACTGGATTGACCCACAAGCCACTGTGTACTCTTGCTTTGTGGAATCTTGGAGGATTAGCTTTGCCACAGAGCAAGTAGATTATGTCTCCCATAGGAAATAAGAAAGCATAAAAAATAAAAATAGGGCTGTCTAGTTTACAAACTAGAAAAGAATAAATGGCTCTCTGTTATTATTTTATCCAAATGTGTCCTCTTGTACTGTGCAAGGCCTCAAGTGTTTTGACCTGATTATTTTATCTCAGCAGGTCAAGTTTAGGGGAGAAATCATTCTCCTTCCATTGTCTTTGTCCATGCACCAGAAATTTTAATAAATCAAGGTTACCGGAGTTCTTACAAATCTTTGCCTTGTTTTAGTGTTAGTCTCTCAGTCTTCTCTTATATAGGCTTTAGCTCTCATTAAGTTCTTTTTTTGTTTTTTTTTAATTTAAATTGTTTTTATCTCATGTTGCCAACAAATCAATCAGAGAAGCCATCCCTATGAATACAGAACATCTATGGAGGCCAACATTGATTTCTCCTCAGCTGCTTCTTATTATAAAGTTCCCTGGTGTGAGGAAGATGCTAAATAGAAGCTAATAGACATTGCATTTCACATACATTTTCACATTCTGAAAAATAGAGTTTGGGGTTGTTTTATTTTTTGTTTTGTTTTGGGTTTTTTTTTATTGAGAATTTAGCTTTTCTTTCTTGAGAAAGGTAGAAAACCTATAAAACCATTTCTCCAATTCTTTTTCTGTTTTTTCCAGTGCTGGAGAATAGAAACTTGCTCAGGTATTGCGAGTTATTCATCCTGACCAACAGAGTGTGATTGCCTTGGAATAATCACTTTTGTGGTAGAAATGTTTATATTTCCTGCTGTGTTAATGGTGTTACTAATAAAGCCTACAAGATAGGAATTTCTCAGTTACTAAGAAGTCACTTGCTAGGCAGTCTGATTAGTAAAGAAAGTGGAAGACAGACAAGTTATTTTAATACAATTTTTAGCTTTTCCAGAAAAAAAAAAAATTGCAGAAACAAAAATAGACCACTTAGAAACCTGTTACTTTTTCTTACTTACACTGGTCTATTGTGCATAAATTTGTGAACTGCCTTGACAAGAAAGGCCAGTGCTGTGAAAGACAGCTGCATGAAGACGAGAAAACCCAGGATAAGTAGACGTGACATTCCCTTGTTGACAGAGAAGGTGGACTGCTCCTCTAACATCGTTGTAAAAAAATTGTCCCAAGTCAAACCTCAAAAAACCCAGCTTACCCTTTTCCCCAAGGAGTGTTCCTTGGCTGGGTGTTCTGCTTATGGTGATTGTGACTGGGGACTGTAAGGGTTGAGCATCTCCTTCCACTCTCACAGTTACACTTTCCCATTGTCTCCTCTGACAGCTGGAGGCCAGAGACTCCCTATATGACGGAAGAGTCCCAATGGGCACAGCTGTCTCTCCTAGTTCAGATTTTGTGAAAATAGGGAAAAGAACCCTGTCCTCCATGGAGCAGAGCTGTTCACTCACAACCTTTGCCCACCACATCTGCAATGCTTCTTGTTGCAGCTTCCCCTCCTGCACCTTCTTTAATTCAAAGAGGAGTCAGAGTAGGCTTGTGAATGTGAGGACAGCTTTTAGAGAATCACAGAATGGGTCAGGTTGGAAGGGACCACAGTAGTGGGGTCACCTGGTCCAGCCTCCCTGCTGTTGTGTCCAGAGAGTTCTTGAGTATCTCCAGTGAGGGGCACTCCACAGCCTCTCTGGGCAACCTGTTCCAGTGCATGGTGATCCACACAGTAAAGAAGTTCTTCCTCGCATTCCAGTGGAGCTTCCTGTGCATCAGTTTCTGGCTGTTGCCTCTTGCCCTATTGCTGGGCACCCCCAAGAAGAGCCCGGCTCCATTGGCACCTCTGCTTTAGCTACTGGCAGACATTGATGAGGTCCCTCAGTCATCTCTTGTGGGGGCTGAACAGGCCCAGCTCCCTCAGCCTTTCCTTGTGAGAGACATGCTCCCATCCCTTAATCATCTCTGTTACCCACACTGGACCTGATCCAGGAGCTCCATGCCTCTCTTGTACTGAGGAGCCCAGAAATGGACGCGTGACTTCAGATGCTGCCTGAAGGAGATTTCTTCACTTGTTTTCCTCTCTCATTTCTTATACTGAAGGTAATTAGTTGTGTTGGTTAAATACTAGAATCAAGCCTGCTGAGTCTAAAAATCTATTTGGAAGTTTTAAGAGGGATTTTTTTGTTTTCTTTTTTAATCCCACCTTAATGCTATCAAGTGGCTACTTCTCTAAATAGACTTTCTATAGGCTGTTTGCTTCTTTTAATCCCTGTATATGGTGTTTTACCATGATTAAGAGTACGTAAGCATTCTTCAGATGTCTACAGCTTTGGAATTTAAATTTAAATTACTTCTAGGAGAAACAAATCAAACTTGCATTGCAGACCTACCAAAAATACATTAATATATATTAACCTGAAAGTTCTTGGTGGAATAAATTGAGATATTCAGCAGTACTTCTTTCAGCTGTGTCATACCCAGAGACATTTAAATTCATTTTGATTTTAAATTGAGTTTCTTTAGGAATTCCAGGCCAGACCAGCATTTCTCAGAATACTTAATGAAAGCATGTGCTATGCTGGACTGGTGTGATATGCAAGTAAGTTAATGGCTAAGAGAAGTAAGGGACTGAAGACAATAACTGATTTTGATTTGGATCAAAAACGAGTGTCTTCTGTAGGTAGAGAAAATGGGGTGATGGTAATTTCTGTCATTATTTTTGTCTTTCACCTATCCATATGGTTACGACAGTTGTCACAGACAAGGCAAAGAGAGAGGGAGATTGGAGACTTAACCAAATTCTTCATAATTAGGTTCCCTTTTTTATGCAACAAAGAAGGTTGAATGGAATCCTTCTCCCTGACCTGTCATTCACATTCGTGCATCACTGTGTCAGAAATAAGACCTGTTAAGATAAAGGATAAATTAATCTAATAGTAACATAACACAAACAAAGAAGAGAATGTCCCTGTGCATAAGCAGCTTCAGTTGATTTTAAAGAGAGCTGATACAAATACAGACCCTCACCCACACATATGCACACTTACATTTAATATATAAGATCAAGATTCATTTTCCTTTTGGCTTTGGAGAAGGAATTCTGTTTATAGTAGGATAGTGATATAATACTGCAGCATAAGTTGCCCTTTGCATTGATATAAATCAATGACTTCAACTTTTGCCATGTCATCCACAAGCAGCCAGGAAATTTTGCTTTTTTAAGCAGAATCACAAACTTCCATATGTAAAGTACAATTGCCCACTTTCTTAGCTGATTTTATTATTTAACTGTCCTTTTTTTAAGCCTCTCTGCATATTTTTACTATGATCAGTATATTAAATATATTATTGTTTTTATAGTATTGCTAGTCAGATCAGAAAAGATCAAATCTCACTCCATTTTGGTAAGCACTTCTATGAGTAGGAATTCTAATCTTCAGGCTTAAGAGCCTGAATTTACCCACTAGAAACTGGATGTAGAAGATTGCTTCTCACTACATCACTTGGTCTCCTCCCACAGTTAACAGAAGGAAACAGGCATCTTCAATTCCTGTTTCATCTTGTTCTGAAATTGGCTATATGTCCCAAGTCCTAAGCCTGCTCTTTTATCTCTTAATTGATTATAGAGGAATCTCAGGAGGAGCAGCTCACATGTAGAGATCTGTAATGCCCCTGTTTTGGGGAGAAACAATTCCTTCAGAAAAGTAGAAGTTTAATAACATGAGGGGATCTTGCTTAGAAACCATAGGGCTGATGTCGAAGTGTTTCTTCATTTGTGGTGTAGTTCCACCCTTTGCTCTGTGTATGCTCAGTTCCTTGTGCTGCATTTTCCCCACCTCTCGCAAGAGGACACATACCCTAAGCAGGGTTTTTACCCAGCCAGTGTGTATATAAACTTCACAGGAAACGTGACATTACTAGGAGAAAAATATAACAATTGTCCCTAGTAAAACCTGCTGAGTTTGTTTTATTCAGGCAGGCTCCAGCAGAAGCAGATAGCCACCATCTCTGTCGTGTTAGGTGATGCTTTGGGAAATCATCCTGAGAAGCCACCTCCATGAATTCTACTTCATAGAAAATGAGCTCTGATTCTGCCTACTCTAAGTATTGGGCTGGAGGTTTAAGTGTTTCTCTTCAACAGAGCAAGAGAAAGAAGAGTGTAGGTTTTCCCAGGTCTCTTAAAAGGAGATTTGTAAAGGTCCTAACCTGTCAGTGAGAGAGAAAAGTAACTTGTTCAAAGTTAAAGCTAAATACTGAATGTGGTAAAATATAAAAAATTAGATGAACTGTGGATGGCGCTGCACAATCTTTTATTATGGACTTGGATGTAATGACTCTGTCTTACAGTTCATTTTGGCAGAGAAATGAGACTCCCCCATCTCCTCCTTCATAAAGCCAGTTTGCAGATCAGCACACTGAGCGTAGTCTGGTATCACAAGTTATAATGAAACGTGATAACACAGCATACTTTGCTTGAAGTTGGTAGTTTATCTGTAATAAACTTTCTTTACTTTGTGCTGGGAACATAAAACCCTGGACTGAGTTGTAATGTGCCACTATGGTGAAAGTGATTGATTCACCAGGTGCTGTACTCTAGGTAGTGCCAGATACCAGTGTCAAATCAATGCATACTGGGTTACCCCTCTTACAGAAGGTGAAGTAAAGGAATATTCAGGGTTGTTCCAACAAATGCAAGTTTTCATCATTTAAGTAGAAAATTAAAATAGTATTTAGCAGCTTGGCTTAAAATGGAAAGGACAATAGCAGATCTCAGCCTCATTTTTAAACAGACTGAGTTTTTAATACTAACATTGAATGTATCAGCTTGAAAAAAATTTGGATTGAGCCTCATTGTTCTTTTGGAGTTCTTAAATGCATGCTAATAAATACCATGAAATAAACACCTACATAGACTTTTTTGGTGTTAATATCTTTGCAAACATAGCAGTCATGCTGTAGTGTGGTAAGATGTGTCAATTTAGAGGAGTGAAAAAAAGGAAGACCAAGAAGTGTTTATATGGAATATGTGTTATTTTCAATTCATTTATGTGCAAATGTGCTATTCAAAGGCTCTATGCATTTCTCACTATATTGCCTCCCTAACCTAGAGTGGCATGGGTATTATATTGATATTTTTCAAGGCAGTCTGCACACACTGCTACTACCAGTTTTAGTGATAATTGAATAATCACCTACTGAGTCTTTTCTTATTTCTGTGATTCTTTCTATACAGAGGTGACACAAGTAGTAGCTGACTACTGAATCATTCTGAATTTTGGTAAAAATGTGTATATTTAAGTATATGGGATAAATGTGTGTAGCCACTAACTTTGCTTTTATTGTCTCCAGAGGGAATAGAAAATAGTTCTTTGTTCAACTTTAATTTTAAAGTTAATCCCAAAGTGCCAAAAGAATGGAAAAAGCATTTTGCAAATGTTTCATACCTTATTTTTTTTTATTTCATATGGTCAGTTAAAACACAGATTCAGTGTTTTCATATCCAAAAGCTGTACAGCACAATATATTGCAGATACATAAAAGTAAAATGTTCTAACGAAAAAAAATGGGAACAAATAAAAGAACTATCTTGGGTGAAAATGGGAAGAGAAAGAATTCACAAAGAAAGCGTCAACAACAACAATTCTGAACTCCAGCTACTTTGATCTAATTTTTATTTTGTCACTCAAAGCAGGAGAAGTTGAAGTCAAAGTTAAATATCTCTAGACAAAGGCACAAGTTGCAGAACTCAGGAAGAGTTGCCAGCCTCTAAAAGAAGTGCTGATTTTTTTCCCCTTTAAAAATGGGAAGGAAATTTATAAGTTGAAATAACAAAGAGAACTTAGAACAAGGACAGAAAACTAGGAAAAAAACCAGAAAAGATGGAATCAGACAGAAGTACAATATTTTATTTTATTCCAAACTATTTGTTTTTCTGTCCAAAGGTATGTGATTTTGTAGCATTTCTCTCTTGAATGAAAATCACAAAAATTTCCTCCCTCAATCAAACAATGAAACTCCATATATTTCAATGGTCCTGAATGCGAATTTGAACTAACTGTCATCTGGTCTATCTTTCCTGTAAAATGTGCATTGTTTTTCTTTTTCTTTTAGTTTGTGTTGTATATATCTAGAATGTAGAAGCATCTGAAAGTCCCTATCATGGTTCTTCTCCTAGTGATCCATCCTAAAAACTCTGTTTGCAAAGTCTCTATCTACTACCAGAAAACTGAAGAGTTACATTTTTGTGCATAAAGAACAATGCCAAATATTGTCATATGTGTCCTCTGTTCCTAGTTTAGTAGTTCAGCACAAAACACTTTGTTTGTTCCTTGTAGGGAAGTTAATACCATAAACTACCTTGTGTTCCAGTAATTCAGTAATTCCAGTAATAATGGTGAGAGTGATGACAGGAGGTTCAGCCCACCATGCCATAGAATTATATTAATAAAATTGTCCATTTAGGCCTTTAGGGCAGTTTTCTTAGTTTCCTTGTTTTTCCTTTGCATTATTTTCTGAGTGTAATTGAGGTTATTGAAATATGAAGAAATTTAGTCAAGTTTTTTACTTCTGACTCATTGAGTGTTGTAATACTCAAGTCAATCAATTAGGTAGTCAAGAAGTGTAATGGAAAATACAATGTCACCAAATATGGAGTCATTCAGTGCAATACAGAAAACTGGACTGGTAAGGAATTTGATCAGAAGAATACACAGTGAGAACTGATATGAAATACAGTAGAGCAAGGTTGTAAGGATAAGGGACTATTTTGTTAATTTGCTATGTGAAAGAGTATTGAAGAGCCCAGAATCTTCAAATACTTAACTCAGGAGAAATGGAGGAGGGAGTCAGAAGAGAGCATTGAGATGAATATTTCAATTTTTGGTTTTATGGCTTGAGTTTTGTAAAATATATGCATTTTCTTAGTACACCAAAAATGGAAAGTTTTATTGCATCTAGATCTGCGTTTATGTTCTGGCTGTGTCTAAAATGAAGTATGCATATGTCAGACAGTATGTACTTTGGAAATGAGATCAGTACAGGCAAATAACCTAAGCTGTATATTTGATTCCTTGCTTATTCTCAGTTCTGTGTTTGCATTCTTAATAAACAAGTAGGAAAAAATTGAAATGGACACAATTGGAGGTGAGGAACAGTGGAACTGTTGTACAAGTTACACACACGTTATTTTTGAAATACAAATTGTAAATGAAATAGCAGATGACATTATGTAAATTCATTCGTCTATCAGCGATTTTTGCCAAGTAATGAAAATATAGTCAGAATGGTGCTTGGAGGATTTGCATAATTGCACATCTGAAAGACTTAAGTGGTAATAACCATTGTTAAATTACTTAGTAATGTAATTTTTTCTAATTCAAACTAAAGTTTCAACAATTACTAATTGGAGAGAATTAACTAGGCATGACTATTACAAACTAACACAACCCATTGTCAATTTGGTCTTAAAACTTAAATCCTATGATTTTTGCTTTTTTAATTTTGCTGGCTTCATGCTTGTCACCCTTACCTTATGGAGTTTCTGAGGCCAATGCTCTCATGTTCATGTTGAGCATCAGGAAAGCCACATCAACTCTTATGAGAAGATCTGATGAGACTCAGCTTTCAGAAAACAATTTTTAGCCATGTGTTTTGCTGGGATTGGAAATGAAGATTGCATTGTAGTGATTGCAGCAAGACTGTTATTAGCAGACTGAATATACCCCTGGGATTCTGCCATATGGACTGCGTGGGAACACTTTACATCATGTGATAGTCCTGTACCTCTGAACATATATTTTATTCAAGATGCCTCCTTAGTTTTGAAGGAACTGGGAAGACTGTAGAAAAAAAAGAAGGTAGGTTTAGAGGAAGAAGCCATGCATGGGGTCACTATGCCTGAATCACGTGTCAGACACCTGGCACAGTAAATTGGAGCACCCTCCCTTGGGGTAGACCCTATATAATTTTCCTCCTTTTGTTTAATAAAATAATGCAAGAAAGGCAAATATTGAGAATGTTGCTACTGGTGGACCATTGAGATCCATGTTGTGGAAGTCATTCATATAAATGAATGCAGTCCACTTCAAATGCTAGAGTTCAGGTAGGTCAGAAGCCATAGCAATTGCATTATGTATGAAGAGGCCTTACAGACAAATAAATCTCCTGCATGTCGTGTGCTAACAAAAAGAGCAGATGTTGTATTTGGGAAAGAGTGGACCAAGAAGTAGAAGATTAATAATGGAAAAAAGCAGCTGGATAAATTTTAAGCTGCTTGAAAAGCACATTTGCAGTAGGATTTTCTTTCTCAAAATTTTTTCATTCAACCTGAAATTTTCTTTCTGAAAAGACTTTCCAGGTTCTGAGTATAACTTGCATATATTCTGCAGAATGGTCTGTATAGTCATTAGAGTAGAACTGCCAGCATCCCATCATGTGGGGAAAAAAAATGTTTTTTGAAATCTGGATTCCTTCAGAACCTCAGAACTGCAAAGGCAGGAGCTATGTGAGTGCACCACGAATGCATGCAAAGGAGGAGAAATCACTCCATGCCCTCTTACCAGCATTTGTTATTTTAAGAAGATGAGTGGCTAAAGCAGAAGATGGCAAAAGTTTTAGAGCTGTGTTGAGATGTGTGTTCTGTGTGATTCTAGCTAATTATTCTGATCACGTAGCATAGGTTATGTATTTATGAAATATCCCGGCAGACACAGCAACTGAGTTAAACCTATTAACAGTGAATCTTGCAAGAATCCCTACAGCTTCCCATCGCTCAGTATCAGGCATTAAGATTGAATATAGGCATCAACATAGAAAATTACAGTCTCTGCAGAACTGACCCCAGAGAATGGAGACAGGCAAGTCATCATCAGGCGCAGAATTCTTCTGCTCAGAATAATTGCCTATTTGCTCTGCATTTGAGCTCTATTCCTTGAGCTTAGACCTCCTGCATGTCTAGTTAGAACTTGCAGAATTAATATCAGGTTTCCTGTCACCTCACTCATTACTTTTGTCAGTGGAATTCAAGGAGAAGAGTCAAAAACATGTTTTTTTAGAGGCTATTTCTTAAGGACTTCTGGTTTTTCTTTTTTGTTTAAATAGAAACCTGTCCGTTAGCATGTCAGGTTATTTCTTTTGGCTACACTGGAAAGGACATCAGAATAAATTGCGATTTTACAATACAGGTATTGTTGCTTGGAGATCATTATTGTGTTATCCTTTCTAACCAGAGCCACACCTTGGGGGAGGAAAAAAAAAGTTTTTAGAATGGGAAAAATAGGTTAAATAGCAGATTGGATGTGTTCTCTTTAGACTTCTCTTTCAGAAGGCTTCTTCTATTCTGAGTCTTAGAGCAGAGGAAATGAATAGTATAGCAATACAAAAATGCATTTAATTTGTTTAATGCAGTGCTAGGAAATCTGGGTAGGTCTTTGTAAAGAATGATGATATACAGATGGCATATTGGGAATCTTCACTGGAAAAAAAAAATGTCTCCCTCCTAGTCACGTAGGATTCCAGCAAAGGACACAAAAAGCTATTGTCCTTTAAACTTATAAGCAGTTTTCTTTAGAAAGATGACCTACGTTTTTATGCATTTATGAATGGAGTGGTGGGTGGACCTGCAGTGCTGTAAGACCAATAATCACAAGGTCCCGCTGAGTTCAACAGATTTATATTGGCTGAGGAAAACTGAAAAAAAAGCAGTGTAATTCTTCATACAGATAAAATTTGAGTAAATTAGTACAATCCCAAAGAACAATTGCTACTACAACCTGCTTTGTTCCAAAGAGTGTAAATGCTGTTACAGCAAATAAATTACTGGACTCTGTTAGTCACTGCCACTGCAATTAGAGAGTGTACTGGAATTTTTACCCACTACTTCTCTTCCCTTAACACTGAGATTTTTTCACTTTTTTGTACACAAGCATATCTATCCCTGAAGGTTTAGCTGTTATTTCCTCTTCCGTGTTATAAAAATGTAAAATATATAATTTTCATTTCTTAATAATTATCTCTGTGATCTCCCTAATCAATAATTAGGTAATATATCCTTGCAATACAGTAACAATGCCAGCTAGTAGCTTGACAGAAAAACATCTGTTCTTATGCTGAACTCTCTTGTTTTGTCCTCAACTGTTTTCATGTAGCAGATTTTTAAAAGATTAATATACACAAAATTATTATTAATTTCCGTCATAATTTTGGAACCTCCTTGGAGAGAATACATGTGAAAGAGTTCAACATGACAAAGAGAAGTTAAAAATACAAGTTGATTTTTCTTCTCTGCTATCATTGATCTTGCCTTTGTCATTTTAAAATATAATTCTGTATATTATTAAAATGAGGAAACTTCAGATCATGGAAAAATATTCTGGAAAACAGATTTAAATCTGAACTGGAATTAAAATGAAAAGTAATGAGAAAAGAAATTAGTTTAAAAGTCCAGAAAACCCATTAACAGTTGTATGTTTGTGTATTATCTAGCAAATTAAATGTCAGGGGAAGACATCTGTGAAATAATTATCAATCATTTAAAACAAAAAGGAAGCAAACAACAGAAGCCTCCATTTTTATGTTTTTCATATAGAGAGTAAATCCAGGCTGCTAAATCCATCAATGAAGCAATTATATGACGTTATTCTGATTTTAAAAGACAGTTGCACTGTCAGAAGGCTCGCTGGAAAACCCCACCCAAACAGTTTTCTGTTCAGAGGTAGAACATTGTTGCTGAAGTGAGGGGTTTCATTTCACACACAAAGAAGAGACCATTGAAATGGTGCCCACCAGAGTTGTGGTATGCAAGCTGAACAATGTTGAGAGTAAACGTGGAGTGAGACCTGGGGATAGATGTGGGCCTTGCCAACAGGAAACTTGGCTTTGCAGAAAGTGTGTTGTGAAACAGCAAGACAGTAAATTCAGGGAAGAAAATAAATGTTTTCCCTTCAAGTTTCTCTTGTGATTTGGTTTTCTGCACATTGGTCTTTAAGACCCTATTGAATTTTGTCTTTATTTATGCCTTACACTGTTTGACATGGGGACAGAGTAGGAAAATCCCAGATATTTGTGAAGGTAGGCAGATTTAGGATAATCAACTGTAACTTGCTGTTCTTTAAATCAGGCTTCAAAACTTTTTGAGTTTAAACAGGGACAAGTCTAACTAAAAAATTTTATTAAGTACAGCCTTACTTCTGTCTGTCTTTGCAATAGCATCATCTTTGACTTCACATGAAGATGACAGGGACATGAGCACAACCTCTTAGGTGACATTGCCCTCTAGGGATATAGATAGGAGTGTGAGCCTGGAATTGCTAAATATTGCAGTGAATAAACAGGTTTGTTTGAAGCTTCACATAACTGCACGTTTACTGTTCTGATGTTCTGTATTTAATAGCTTTCTACAGATAGCAGATAATATAGATCTGTATATGCACATATGTTATGTACAAACATGTATAGAGAAATGTGTGTGTCTATAATTGCATCCAGTCCTTTATTATCATTACAAGCTCAATTTGAAGGAGCACTGTAGATCAGGGTGCCTTCTGAAAGCACTTTAGTGCTTTAAAGCACTTCAACGAGCTGATGGTGCCATTGCAGACTTGGATTGGTGAATGAGATTCTTCCTGACATAGACTGAAATGGAAAATGAGGCTGAGAAAACTGTGCAGCTAGGCAAAACTGTTTGAGAAGGGTTAACTTGTGAATAAATACTGCACAGCAACTCAGGAGATCTGTACTCAGTGACTGTGTGACACTGGACAACTTGATTATCCCCATGCTGCATCACATCCCTTTGTGAAACTAAGGAAACACTTCACTGCCTACAGGGAGAATGAAATCATTAGTGCTTGTAAGGTGTTTGCAAACAAAGTCAGTGAGTGATGAGCACCATAAAAAACACCACCCTATTTAATATGCAAAAAGGGGCAGCAGAAGTTACCTTGAAGGAGCATGGCATGACACAGCTTGAGAACTACGTAGGCATGCTCATACCCTAATCCTGAAACACTAGAGGATGTTGCATAATGTAAATATGAATAGTTCAGTTTGTATGAGAAGACTCTCCTACAAGGGTATTTCAAAGCAGGAATAAGAGAGACAGGATTAAATTTGGAACAATTCTGTGCTCGTTTTATATGCTGTGTAAACACAGTAAAAACTGACAATAAAAGTAAGCTGGTTTGGTCTCAGTTGACAATTTCAAATAAATACATTTTTCTTCTGATACTGTAAAGCAAGTCTTCCTGAAGCAAACATGCTATGTTATTCTGGTTTGGCACATAAGCAGCCTTAAAGCAAAAGCTTTTGCCTAAGTGTGCTTTCATCTTTGCTTCTCCACTAGCAAAAACAGTGTGTTGCAAACAGGCTGTGCTGAGTCTTGGGTCACCGTGATTTCATCAGATGTCACATGTGCTTGTATTTCATTCCAAGTAATATATTCGGTCCAGGCTAGTTAAAAACCCCATGCACATACCATGTAGCCATCCAGTAAGTTTCCAGGAAATCTTATGTGACTCTGTCCCTCTGAATGCACCGTTTGATAGATCCAGATTAATCATATGGCACATGTCCCAGTAGTCCAGTTCTTAGGGCACCTCAGAGTTGGAGACAAAGTAATCTTACACTTTTCATCTCCTACAAGTCTATGCTGGCCTTTTCAATACAACTTCCTCCACCCTTGCCATAGAGTCTGAGTCACTGGTTATCAGTATGAGAAGCTTATCCTTCTCAATTTGGAGCTGAGCTTTAGAGCCTGAGACTTTGTTCACCCCACTGGTAACAACCCAAGAAGCAGTACTGCACTACATAGAAATAACAAATGTGGCTTAATGGCAGCTCTTTTAACCATTGGTTGTCATTCCTTTTAGGATCAACAATCGAATGGAATCCCAGTGCTGAAAAAAATCTAGAGTTCTATTTTTCCTCTCCTCAACACTTCTGTTAAGGGTATAAAAGCACATTCTACCATGGTTTATTGTTACAAGTGATTGACATAAAGCAGTACAGTTTTCTACTGTTGTGTTAATTTAGTAGCATTAATACTGACATCAACCTGTTGTAGTTCATTAGCTTGAAATTTTGTGTGCAGATCCTAGCTGAAGTATTTGGAGAAGATTTAATAATTTGGACAATATTCATATTTTCATTACTCAGTCTTTACCTCACCCTTCATTTAAAACTCCTTGTTCTTCTCACCATATTCAGGACAGGGATTTTTCCTCTGTTTCTTCTTCTGTATCAGAAAGCATTCTCAAAAAGGCTTTTTCCTCTCAGTTCAGTTTGCTTGTCTCTCACCAGATTGCAAGGTTCAGTACTCACCTACCTTTTCATGACAGGAGAAAGCCATGAGGTCCCTGCCAGGCCTGCCACATTCCTTGAAGTAGAAAAGTTGTTGCCCTTTAATTCTTACTCTACTATGCTGTCTTCAAGTTTTATTAGCAACCTGTTCTAGACTTTGTTTTCTGTCTCCAGGGAAATACTACATTGTAAGCAATAAAGCTGGTAAAAAAGAAAAAAAAAAACAGAAAAGAAGAAAGAAAGAAAGGAAACCAAGAGCCAGATTAGCATCTCAGCAGCAGAGTGAAAAATAAGCTCATGTTTGCAATGAACTCTTCTTAACTGCAATTAACTCTTCTTTCTGGTGGAAATTACAACCCAGAGGTCATTCACTTAGTCACTGGTAGCAGAATTTCGTCACTCCCTGCTGGCTGATTCATGAAATAATTTGCTGTGAAGAAAATTTCTGTTTCACATCAGCTGGAAACAGTTTTTCCAGATCAGACTTTGATACTGCTGTTGAGTTACAATCATGCTTTGATTAGAATTGCACAGAGACTCATCATGCCAGCATGGCTGCATGCATGTTCCTGTAAACCAAAGAAGGATCCCACTCAGATGGGGGAAAAACATTAAAAAATTATGCATTTGAGTGTAAGCAACTGTTACTATTTCTCATAATGTAATTTGTCTGGAAGAGAGGTCCTTGCTTATTCTTCATTCACGTAGCCATCTCTAATTTTATCTTCTGTGGCATGTAAGTGTTGGCTCATCTGTAGAGTTTTGAAATAAGCTTTTGAATTGACATTATAACAGGGCCTTGGTATTTTTGTGTCGAGGAGACTCAATAGCCTCCCCCAGTTTCTTCAGTGATTTGATGCCATACAATTGCCCTGAAACCATCCACAGCCTTAGTGGGTTCTTCACAATATAACAGAATAGGTCTTGCTTTTCTGTTTTCAGATAAAGCTGCATCTTTTATAAACTTCTGTCATTCTGTTGGCTGTAGGCAGTGACATTTAAGCAGACACTTCTGCTAGAATTTTCTTTTTGCTGCAGTCTCTGTGAAGTGTTTGTAAAGGCCCCTGTTGTCATCCAGAACTGGTGGGCATGAGTTGCATTTGCTTTTCTGTAAAGCTAGAACATTTTCAAGAGCAATTCGAAAATATTGCTCTTCCTTCTTTTCCTATTTTTCCATTCATTCTGTTAAAGTGGGGGGTTTTTTTCATATTTCTATTATACCTTTCTGTCCTTTTCATGTATTCTTCCTTGTTATGCTTGGCTCTCTTATGTTCTGATTATTCCCGTATTTTTAACTGAAGGAATAGAGGGCTGATTTTTTGCTTTGCCAATCTTAGCATTGAAATCCTACTCTTTTTGTAATTTTTGGGTGCATGGCAAAGTAGGACCTAGCATGACCTTCATAAAATCTCTGAGCAATGTATTACAACATTAAAGATTAGTCTATCACTCAGTCTCTAATATGCAAGTTTGCTTCCTTGCCTGCCCTCAGCTGAGAGCTCTGCAATTGAAAATTGCAGAAGGGTTTAGTGTTATCTGTTTAATATTCTAAGATATTGTCTCAGATGATAATAAAAGATTTTTAAGCTGCAAGGGATAGAATTTTCCTTATGTCATAGTGCATTAGATTTAGTGTTGGTATCATCAACACATTTTGAAAAGAGCTAAGAAGAATGAGTAAGATCTTTCATAGTCTTGGAAAAAGATTATAATTTCACTTTTTTGTCTTCCTTTGGATAAAGTGTCATCATAAATAGATGACTTAGTGGAAAATTCCCAGTGAATCCACTGTGCTGTTTTCTATCATGGAAACCACAGGTACAGTTGTGCCTTGAAGGCAGAGGCTTACTTCAAGCTGGTGCAAAGTCTCTATGTCCTGACAGGAGCTCCAGGTGGTCTTGTGCTACAGGGCTTTTCTGCCTTCTTGCCCTTCAAGGAAATGGGAGTTAGTGAGCATTTCTTTTCCAAGGTCTTATCTTCATTTTTCTAGCCCATGAGTGCCTGTGCTGCATCTGCTCCCTACCATCAGGTACCCAGTGAGGAGGGCAGTAGCCATTCAGCACAGTTATTACCCAAAAAAGTCTGTCTTTCAGACTCAGGGCTTGGGAGTTGCTAAAGGAGCAGCCAGTGCATCAGACTGGAGCTGCAAGGGTTATTGATGTGTCCCATGGGTGCTGTAGAGTTTGCTGTTCTTGTTCTGAGCTGCTGCTCGCCCCTTCTTCTGGGGACAAAAAGGTAAGGGGTATCAGCATCCTTCCTTATGTATTGTTTCCAAAGTATTCCCTTCCTCCCTTTGGGCCCATTTACAGAAGATGGTGAGAGCACAGAGTGAGGTTTTGTGGTACACAAATTATTCTGTCCAAGGTGTTTAGAGTGACTTGGTTATTCTCTACCAAAATGAACTCCTGCCTTTAAGAATCAATCAATCACTGTTTTTTAAATGCTTTCTTCTTTGGAACCTATATTCAGCCCTGGTTTTGTCACAGTCAGAGTCAAATCTACTTTTTAAAGTTATTCCTGCATTGAAGTGAGAGAGCTGGTAATGCTATCCTAGTAAACTCCTTCATTTTAGGGCATACATATTATAACTTTCAGTAAATGCAGAAGAATAAAAGAAGGGCAATAAATTTAAAAAAAAATCCCTTCAGATTTTCCATCTTTCTCAGATTAATGGCAAAATTATATGGCTCAGCTATGTTTTAGATTATCAGTGGCTGGAGTTTTTTCCTGCTGCACCCAGCAGTTGTTATTAGAATGTGTGTTAATTAGAACTGATTTAAATAAAAATATTTTCACAGCCTGAGAAAAAAGGTCTGAATATTTCTGAATATTTTAAAACTTTTTAGCAGATTGATAGCTGGTTAAAAATTAGCTATATTTTTACATTTACACTGGAATATTTCATGCATCTGCAGTAATCAGTGCTTTTAGAAATTGATTGTTTCATCTCGAATATCAAGAAGATCATGCTAGTACTTTGATGACACACAGGGCATCTTTACCCAAACCAAATACTTTTTGCTTGTATATATTTTCTATGCTACTCTTTAACAGGCTGTGAGTAGAGCTGCAAATAGTGTTATCATTATATATGTAGCCACTTTTTTTTTATTACAGTGGCCATTCACAAAGACAGAACAAATGTGTCTTTCCCTAACTGGGAAAAAGAAAAAAGTATCATTAGGACACATACATGTGAATTAAATAAGCTAATGGTCATAACTGAAGCTTTTTTTTTCCTTATGCACTATAACCCTGGGTTGCATAAACTGTTCTGGACATGAATAGTATATATCTGTTGGAGTATAAGCAGGGAATCCAAAAATTCAGCTTCAATTATTAAAAAATAAATGTGTATGTACAGGAATTATTACTATGCTGGTGGAAAGAAATCATTGCATTGGCATGAGACATTTGTCCTGGTTTCCTTGTTTATATTGAAAACATGTTTGAAGAGGTTTTTTTGTCCCTCTAATGTTAGTTCTAGCAGTGTCATACAGAGGAATATGTGATAGTAATGTTCTGGTTTATCTAAATAAATGCAAAGTAAAAACTAAACAGAACATATAAACATAATAAAATTATATTTAAAATAAATAGATTCCATACTAGATATTAGAGTAATGCTTAAACAGCTACATGAAATAACCTTTTATGAACAGAACCAGAATTAATTATTTGTACAGCATAAATTCTAATAATTTTATCTCTGGACTGTCAGTGCAAGTAAGTTTTTCTCAGTGGGAATAGCAAAATCTCTGTGATCAATAATATTTGTTTCTGAGAATAGTAAAAGTAGATTTTATAGCAGAAGCATAGAGCTATTGTTTTGCAGCTTTGGATAAAAGCTTTGCATTTGTTCTTTTCTCCTGAGACTACTAAAGAGAACACTGAAAAAGTAAAAGGGGTGACCACAGAACCAAGTAGGGTCACCCATTACCAGGGATTCATTTTATTTCCATTAGAGAGGAACTAGAAAGCATCTCACACTATTTGTACCTGATTTTCCATTATAAATTACGGTACATGAGATCATTTAAAAATCGCTCAGCCTTTCAGATGAAGCCGACTCCGTTGCTGTTCCTTAATAATTGAACAGTAGGAAATACAAGATCTCCATTTTCATCCAACTAAAGTAACTTATGAGATGGGAGAGAAGAAAAAGGTATATGAAGTACAATCTTCCTAAAAGCTCACCGGGCAGTCTCAGAGGGGGATTTAAAGAGTGCCTTTGGATTCACATTTAGAGGGTCAGGTTTCCTCTGTGAGGAATCTTCCACCTGAAGATTGGAGTCCTGGCACCCCACACAGCTGGTGTATCAACCACAGTCGCTTCAGGAGCGCTGGTATGGAGTACATGCATGAAACTCAGGGTGCTACTGGTTTAGAAATGTGATACAACTCAGACCTCTCTAGATCACTGCCTCAGTGTATGAATTTTCAGCTTTAATTCTTCTCTGGGATGATGAGCAACACAGTAAAACAGCAGAACCTCACTGTGTAACTTTTTTTTTCCCTGAAAACTGGCTCTGATAACAGGCTAGCCATTGTCTTCTCTCTCTTTCCATGTAGCCAATGTGAAGAGGTTGCAGCTTTAAATTTAAAGACCAATAAAACACCAAAACAAAGTTTGTAAGATATGTCATATTTACTTCCAGTTCAAGTCACAGACTAAGAGACAATATATTGAAGGTATTGAAAGTGTTCTCATCAACTTCACTGGATCTTGGGATCTTGGGTTGGATATTTGCTTGATCTCTGTTTCCTTGTCACACTCAGCGGAAGAGCATGTCTGTGTGGCAAATCATGCATAGTCTAGAAATTTACAATGAAAGACACAGAAAGGTTTTAAAATGATTTCTTAATATAGGAATATATTTTAAGTTTAGCAGTTTTTTCATTTTATTTGGAGGAATCAGCTGAGCATCTGATGCAGTAAGTCAACAACATAAAAGTGGTAACAAGCAACCCTTCTGGTTTTTTTTCTTTTTGTTTTTTCCTTTTAACTATATAAGTCAGAATTCTATAATTAGTATTTGCAAAATCAGTGGGGGGAAAAAATTGTTGTTTTGTTTGGTTTGTTTGGAAAAACTTTTCACAGTAGTACACTCTTTTCAATGGGAAGAAACTCTGGATAGTGGGCCACTGTATTATCATAAATCTTTAGTCTAGTGATTATTTGCATAGTTTCCAGAAGAACTACATATACTCTTCTTTCTTCAGTATCTTGCTCAGTTACAAAAGCTAAAACTCAAGGCATCATTTCAAGATAGAAAAACATGGAAGTTAGGGCACATAAGTTCCACACAAAAATTCTTCAGACAGCAGAAGGTGGGTGGGTTTCTTAAGCATTCACCTTTTAACAGTGATGATTGAGCAAGTCAGAGACTTTTCTTATTTAACATAAATTAACAGTTCAATACTTATTTATTATCAATCTCACAGATAATATGTGATTTCAATGACTTGTGACAAATGCCCCTCTTCAAAACATGATACTGTCTCCCTTTTTTGTACATGGCTTTTCCAAGGAGGCACAAATCCAAAGGAGTCTTTCAAAGTGGTTTTTTGGAGGAGATATTAACCCAGCTGAATTCCATGTTTTGCAACTAGAATTGCACATTAAAAGAATGTGCCCTAAATTTCAGTTTGTGTCAGATCCTATTTGAAAGTCATAGAAAAAAAACCCACTGGTTTTAAGCATAGGTGTGTGAAATGATTTCTGCAAACTGATACACGTGTTTAGTTGGTTTGGTTGCACAGTCATTCAGTAAGACAATCTACTCTTTTGCTGGAAAGGCTCATGGAGAAATTTTAAAACTGCAAAATTAATCACTCCTTCCACTTCCTTTTCATCCAGTGGTTAAAGGTTGCAAAGAGCTGTGACAGCATTGGGTACAAAGGATGAACTACAGCTGGAATCTTTCAGCATTGTGCTGGAAACCTCCATAGGTCCCAGATGGGGCAGAACTCTGCTGTATCATAAAGTTTCAGGAAGCTGATTTCTCTGGCAAAATGCATGGGCCTGAGTCTGCTCTTGCTTATGCTTACCTCAAATATAAGGTTGGGCTCAGTAGAGAAGCTTTGGGTTCAGGGAGAATGTCTAATTTCTGTGAGCTCTGATTCAGGCCTTTTGTTTAAAATAAAAGAAGAATCCAATGTTAAAGTGCAGTGTATTTTATAATTATTTATTAGTTAATAAAATGAAGTAATAAAATTCCAAATTCTATTCTGGATTTGCTTGCCATGCATTCATTCTCTCCAACAGAGACCAGCACTAGAGTTGTTTGAGAAATGGAATTTGGTAAAATAAAAATAGACTGTCATACTACAGTATTTAAGCACGATTTTAATACTGTATCTCATTTTTGTTTGATTTTGATTGATTTAAGTTTCCATACCATATTGAAGCATCTGTTTCTATAACTTTTGCTACAGTTCCTCCTTATCAACAGGTTGGAATGGAGCAATTTAATAGGCCTGAATCAGGTGCTCCCAGTCCGCCTTTCCATTGAAAATTTTAAAGAGGAAAATAGTTTAAAAAAACCCAAAAACAACAGACTGTAAAATGAATGTGGCAGTTTCTTATTGAAAGGCAACTCCAGTTCCTGGTCTGCTCTAACAAATATTTATGGACATATCAGCAACAATATGATTAAGAAGAAGTTTTCCATGTAGTAGCTTGAGTGTTTAGATTGATTACAAGATCTGCTCCACACTTCCAAGCTGGCATGCTGTTTCTCCAACATACACACCCATATGGTTACCTGTTCCATCAGTTCTAAGTAATTTCTGTTTCACAGGATACAAGTCCTCACTTTGTGCTTGACACCTTATTTCTGTCTGAGATTTATTTTTCTTTTCTAACATGTTCTTGCTCTTTAGAAATAATTATTATACAAAAAGATAAAAGGATTGCTTCTCTCTTAAGACAAAGAGCTGAACAAGAGATAATTACTTAAGCTGTGATACAATTTATCAAAAGTAAATCACTTTCTTTTTCTTGTTTACCCAAATAGATATTTGCTCTATATTTTTTCACTTTGGTGTCCTTTTCTATTACCTATTCCCCCAATTTCTATAATTATGTTGTAAAAGTGATCTGTTATTACAGAAACTAAAATGCAATGATAACTCATTGTTTTGCTTTCATAATCATCTGTACAAATCCAATTAATATCATGTAGTTAAGTTTAGCTAAAATACTGGATAAATCCATAAAGATGGTGAATGAGAGGCCTTGAGAGGAAGCTGAATGATGAGTGGCTGAGGTCACTTGGTCTGGTCTGTTCAGCCTGGAGGAGACTGAGGGGAGATTTCATCACAGTTCACAAATTCCCTGTGAAGGAATGTGGAGGGGCAGACACTGAGCTCTCCTCTGAGGTGACCAGTGACAGGACCCAAGGGAATGGCCTGAAGCTGAGTCAGGGGAGGTCTAGGCTGGGTGTTAGGAAAATGTTTTTCACCCCAAGGGTGGTTGAGCACTGGAACAGGCTCCCCAGGGAAGTGGTCACAGCACCAAGCCTGACAGAGCTCAGGAAGCATTTGAACAACACTCTCAGGTTCATGGTGGGACTCTTGAGACTATTCTGTGCAGGACCAGGAGTTGGATCTTGATGATCCTAGTGAGTACCTTCCAAATCAGGATATTCTATGATTCTATGAAAGATGGTGTATATGGCTCGACCTCTGTTAAAAGCTGACTCTTGTAAACATTAGAGTCTCTCCTGTGACATCACATCCTGTATCATGGACTTCTGGGACTGGATTTCACAATCTATTACTCTATTACTTTAACATCTCCATGCAGGATAGGATGAAGTGGTTATTTGCTATATTATTTATGGTTTCCTTACTCAGCTAACACTTTGTCCTTACATGTCCTTTTCTGTCACTTAGTATCTTTTGTAATTCTTCATTTCCCAAGAGTAGAATAGCTATGGTTTTGTTTTATCATCTTCCTTGAAGTTCGAGTTTTGTTTATTTATGATTTGGGACAAAAAAGTATCACATGGCAGGACTTTCCTAGAAGCCAGTGGACTCACTAGAGCAAAGAGTGCCTCTATTGATGGGGTCCTGGAACTTCCACATTTTTAAAGCTTACAACAGCAAAATTAATTTTGTAAATAAACTCTGCAGGCTCTGTAAATACCATAGTCCTGCTGGGGGCATTCATCTGAGCCCAGATATTAAATCAAAATTTAAAGTTGCTCTGTCCTGCCTTGCTCTACAGCTTTTGTGTCTCTCATGTCTCCCTTTGAAATACTGCCTCCTTACAAAATGGCTTTGAGTTTACCATAAGGTGAAGTTTTTCTTAAAGACTACAAATGTTTGATCTGTAACAGACAAAGAGGTGGTTCTCACGTGGGTGTTTCAATCAGATGTTCTGTGTGATTTGCACATGAAAATGTTACCAAAATACTTAAAATTTGGAAGGCAGTTAGGAATTAAGATAGTTACCAGAGCTTGGTCAGTATGAATGCTTGGTCTAATTGTGAATAAAATTATTACCATGCACAGATTTTATTGTGGAGGAGGAGGAGGATTTGCCAAGGCTGAAAAAGAAATTAATCCAACTTTCTCATTAAAACATATTTTGAGAAAGATCATTAGTTGTGCACTGACCATTCATTGTCATATCAATGATTTTCTTCCCATTTACAAAATAGAGGTGGCTAAAGACCCACATGAATGTTTCACAAAGCACATGGCTGTTTTCACTGAAAATGTTACTTTCATTGTTGCAAAAAATGAGAAGAGATTAAACTCTTCCTGACATGCTGAAAAATACTCTGTCTTAAAAAATATTCATAGTAAAATCACCTAAAATGCATTAAAATGTCCTGTTACTGCTTTTTGTATATGTAATTCTTGCTGTTGCTGGACAGATGATGCTATATGACAGTGGGGAACAAGCTTTTCTCAGTAACTCTTTAGACAGTAAAAGTTTCATAGCACCTGAAATAATGGAAAAGACTCACCAAATGCAAATGACAGCTTTCATCTTCCTTTATGAAGCACATGCTCATGAATATATATACATTTTTGCACATGTAAGAGCTCAAGTGTATCTGCCTTCCGATGAATGAAAGAATACGGAAATTATGTATTCAGAATTAGTTAGAAGTTTGCTTTATTTTGTTGAATTCTGCAATTTAATTGAAATTCCCTTCCTGAGCTGGAACATTTCTTAGACACTGCCAGATTTGAGAAGGGGGCACTGTTACCCCTTCTCCTTCCTTCAGAAGTTTTTGTGCTATTTAAGTAGCAGTGTTGCTTTTGGTGATACTAACAGCCTTTTGGCAGTTCTGTGCTGTTTGTCTGCACAATCTGTCCATCTAAAGTAGCAGAGCATGAGAAGCTGATCTCCTGAGGGAACTCCAACAATATCGACAGGCTTGATTGACACGAAACCAGTCTCTCTCTTTCACCTCCACTGAACTCTTAGAGTAAATTCAGGGCCTGACTGAAGTGAGATAGGGTTTTAGCCATTGACTTCCATGGGAACAGAATTTGAACACTAGCAGCTACTGCCCTCTCCTAAGGCAGCCCTGAATATCTTGGCAAATGCTGTTTAGAAGCATTATCAATTTGATCCCACTTCCTTCTCAAGACTCAAAGCCAAGTTCAGGGCTATTTATGTCTTATTAACTAGAGGAGGCTTTGGATGGGAACTGCAGCAGGCATTTAAATCTCTGCCTTGAAAAATGGGTTATGGTTTAATGAACCTTGTTCAGGTTAAAGCAGTTATTTATTCTTGATATTTGTGCTTGTTGCTGTCAGGTAGAAGTCAATGAAAGAGCAGTGCCTTCTGTCTTGAAGAGTTTATCAGGATGGAATAGCCTGAAATTTGTTTCAAGTGAATCAATTCCCACTTTTTTTTGCAGGAAAGTAGCAACAGTAGATTTTCCAGATATGCTTCAAAATACCACATATGCACAAAACTTAGAGGATGTCAAGAACCATACAAAAAGATCTGCTTATCACTTCAAAATGTGAACATCTACAGATACCCAAATTATATTTTCTATTAAGTCAGCAGTACAAAAGGTGAGAGAAGAGGCAGAGACACAGGCATTTATTTTCAGTGCATGTGTTCATACAGAGGAAAAAGAGAAAAGTAAAAATGCAGTCCATAAATTGAAGACTGTCTACATGAAACGGAAAAGAAACAGAAAAGTTTAAAATATTCCCTTTTTTCTTTCCTACCCTTCTGAAGTATTTGGGGTGAAATATATGAGTTCTACTGCAACCATAAATATTATTCATCTAATGTTGATATTGTTTGACTAGTTCCTAAATATTTTCTTTTTTAATTGATAATCATGGTACCTAATTGTGATCCTTTTCTTGACTGAAGTAAATCTATTATTTTTAAAGCACATTGGAAATTTACTGAAACATTTTAAAAGAATTCTACTTAGAAATAATTATGCTCACATGATGGAATGGAATGTGGTCTTTCTAGTACATATATATATATATATATATATATGTCATAGTGAGAGAGAGAGAGGTTAGTTACCATAATTGTTTCCGGGTGTAAACCATTAGGACCTACAACATTTCAGATTTATTAAAATAATTTTGACTTGTTTGATGCTACATGCCTGTGTTTAGGGGAAAAAAACAACAACAACAAAACCTTGAAAATCCTCAACCCAAAACCATCCTATATGGGCTCTGTCTTCCTGTCAGAACATTTTGTTTTGAAATTTTTACTTCTTTTAATGTTGATCAACACAGACTGATTTTATCCACAGAATTACCCTCAGATTATCATACAGGAATATAATCCCCCATGCAGAAGCTTGTCTTTGGAGAGCATTGTCCTTTCCCACCTTCTTTCCAACCTCCTGAAAAGTCTATACAGTATTTTTTCACATTTTTTCTAGATGGGGTTAGTAAAGTTGTTGGGTAGCTCTGTTCAATCTCAATCAATTTTAGGAAGCCACTAATTAACAACTATGAGGTTGTCAGATGGTAATGCTGGAGAGGGTAGTTCCGGATGTGGTAACAGCTTCCTATTTGTGGCTGGCTAATACAGAGAGAGAGGATGTGTAGATTTCCTAGCTTGTTAAACCACATCACATGGGCTGATACCACATGTGTTCATTAGCAGATGATCAGGGCACGTGTAAATATCCACTGTGCAGATGGTTTTTGCGTGGTCCTCCGGACGGCATCATATGTTGCTTGGTAGTTGTTCAGTGCTTAAAACAAAAAGCTTTTGAAGCTTCAGATGTGATGTTTAATAGGTCTTTCTCTAATGCTGGCTTAGCACCTGTTCCTCCCTCCCAATCACATTGAAGTGAACTCTAAGTAACCACTCTGAAATCATGCAGCATCAGGCCATGGAGTAAAACCAATGAAAGCACAGGGCAATCAGCCCTGTAAAGTCTCTCCATCTGCAGAAAGAATCTCCATAGCCACCTGGATGCTTTTAAACCTTCATTATTCTAAATTTAAAATGGTTGGCTGAGCATTGCTTCTAGAAAAATCGGATACAATAATCAAAGTTGGAGGTGGGGAAGGACCTCTGGGGTCACACAGTCAAGCTTTCTGCCAATAATGGATTGTTTCCTGCAGTTCAGTTTCTAGTGACCTTGGAAATTACTAGCCTGGTAAAATGGTAATGAAAAAAACAAAGCTGTTATAGCTTCAGAAGTAGCCAAAGTGACGCTGTCCCAATGTGAAATTGTGTTTTTGATGTGAGATTCTCTCCGTGCACTGTTTCTTCGTTGAAATTTTTAGGTGATCACACTTTTCATCTGACCCATTTTGAATTGGCTATAATCAGGAGTTTGGTGGAAGTTAGCATGTTTTAATACCACATGAACTTGTCCCTTAACCAGATCATAATTTTTCTTACAAATAAATAAATCAACAAGTTGATTAGCCCTCCTACCCAAAAATTTTCTTCATGTCTCTGCAGTTGTATTCTTTCAACCTTTCTAGCCTCCCAGAAACAGGAAATGGGAAGGGGAAAAAAAAATCAGATTTCTTAGTTTTTCCATCAAAACTCTTGGTTAATTAATTACAGACTTATCATGCCTGGGAACTCAAAAATTCCTGAAAAGACTCAGATGTGACGTGTGATTTTTAGATTTCTTTAAAACAGGCAAATACTGGTTTACTTCTCTGCTAATGTAGGCAAGAAAGCACAGCCCTAACATACACCTAAGTGGGTAGAATTTGGCCCCCCCTTTTAAGGATGAAGCAGGAGAGACAAGCTCCCACCAGCACAGTAATTAAAGTTTTGGTTAAAAAAGTATTTTAAGAGGCTGCCAAAAGCTGAGTAGATGGGAAAGAGATCCCAAGACACCAAGTTCCCTTCCTGTTGTGCTCGTTTGATGTGTGTTAATTTCTTCTCTAGGGGGCCCTATTGTGGGCTGCCTTTTGGGGTGTGCAGTGCTGTGATTATCCTTTCTTCATGGGATTCTGGCCCCCTCGACTATTGTATTCACACACTCCAGATCTCACTTGGAGAGAAAAAGGGTTTTCCCAGCTGCCAACTTGCTTGAAAGAGGAGTTAAGAGGAAAAGAAAGCTGATTGGACTGGGCTTGGAAAAAGTCTCCATTTTATTCTGTTTAGTCATATTTTTAAAGGACTGGTGTTGAGAAACACCAAAATAGTGAGAACATTTATTGCTTAAACAGGTTCTTGCAAAGTTTTTACAATTAAAAACAGAAAGCTGCTTTAGTAAAGCAGTGTTTATCCTTGCACTAATGCTGGTCATGAATACGTGTCTAACTTAGCTGGAACTAATGCCTGACTATACTGTTCCACTACAGCAACTTAACGTTCTGCGTAGGCTGATTATTTTTTCAACAATATTTGCTAAATTCTTTTAAGGGCTGCCAGTATATATTTTTTGAAGCTTAGTTAATAAGAACAGCTGCCAGTGGAGTCAAGGCTAAAAGAGGCAAAAAATATCTGCAGAAGGCAAGATTTTACTTCAAAAGATCAGTATTACAAAGAGCTACTGTTGCTGGTATAATCACTTTCTTTGGGGGGGATGCTAATATAGACTGGGTTTCTTGTCTTCACAGCCCCCACTGAGCCTTTGCTGTGCAAATTTGCTGATGGAGGGCAAAAGAAGCGCCAGAATCAAAGCAAATACACACAGAATGGAAGGCCGTGGCCCAGAGAAGGAGAGGTAAGTGCCACGTAGCAATTATTTTCCTGGGGTTTGGCAGAAGTCAGCGACAGACCTGGAGGTCTACCTTTCAGGCTGTGAAGAAATCACATTGCACACAAAATGCAATAGTTTCATACAGAAAAAGCTATGTAAGCAGTGGGGAGATGGAGGTTTATGATAATGTGCTGAGTGTAAAGTTACAGGAAAGGAGAATTTCTGGGCTTGGTGTGGAACTATGCATAGCCTGATCCCACTGTGAGTGCTCTGCAGGCAGACCTGAGCCTAGGATTCTCTTACTGGTGAGCCATCAGCACCCAAGGTGTGCCTTTTACAAACCCAATCAATTTATAATGAAGCAACTCAACAGTTATTTCCTCCTTCTAGTTCCTGGTGGTGAAATATCCTTAGGGAATATGAAAGCTGTTCCAAAAGAGAGATAGAGGGTCCATGTAAAAGTTATCTAAAAGCTTATCTGAGTTGAGTTTTTAATTCTGTTCAAGACAAAGCAATTTACAGTAGCCTCAGCTGCATCATGTATACAACATTTTAAAAGTAATCTAATGTTCTCTGCCCTGCTGCAAGTAGTCTGTTATTGGAGTTTCTTTTCTGCGTTCTTTTATGTGAAATGACTCCAAATGAAGTTGAAATAAAAAAGGCATTTTTTTGATTCTTCAAGAGTTTTTTACTGTTTTTTAATTTTATTATCGAAAAAAGACTTGAATAAAAAGGTAGATCTGATCACAGCACCTTCTTATACATTGTGTTAGCTATGAAGGCTGAAGGACTTGCAAGTATTTCTATCCTAAACAAGTATTTTTTGTGTTTATGATTAAGCCTTCAAGGTAAAAAAGTATTGGTCTCAATTGTGCTCCTCTAGAATACAAGTTGCAGAGGAAGGTGTATCTTTTTTTGGGGGGTGGGGAGTGAGGGACTGAGTGTTGCTATGTTTACTTCAATTTTACAAGGAAAACTAAGAAAAAAAAAGAAAATTATTTTGCTGTTTCTGAGTTACATGTTTCTAGAGTATTTCTGATTTTTTGTAACTACTTGATTTTTCTAGCTGATACTTTTCAGACCATTAGTTTATGCCATACTCTAGCACTATTGGTGAGCTCCTAAAACAAACAGAAAGGCCTTTTGAAAGTGCAGAAATTTCTCCCACCATCCCATGGTTGTTCTACACTGTTCCAACAGCAAAGGGTCCATTTTTAGCTCTGTGGGCTGAGAATCCCAGTGTGGCAGACACGTTTGCTGCAGGACATTGCAGAAGTCTCCAAAGGCGCGTTGCTGTATCTCACACTGACTGTCTCAAAAAATGGAGTTATCTTCTCAGGAGCCATTATGGTTTGTCATATATAGGGATCTACTGAGGAGCAAGTGCCCAAGAAGTACTTCAAGCAGTAGACTCAGGTCAGCTTATGCAGAAATTGAAAAACAAAGATCTGTATATAGGAGACAATAATAAACTCTCAATAAGGTCAGCAATCCATATTTTAAAGACCTCTAAATCCCTGTTTAAAAAGTAAATACCATCATAGCTATTATCTCTGCTGTTTAATACTTCTTTCAGTTCAAATCAATAACAAAAGAGAATATAAAGTTAGAGCCAGCAAGTCACCATTATGCCTGTGGCCTCAGGGCATCAGATTATTGCATCTTGTGTTGCTCATTTGCTGCTAGTGGAGTGGTGCCTATTAAGCCCAGTGATATCCTGGTGGCCTAAAGGCAGGGTGTGGCTGGTGTGTTTGTAGTATCAACACATAAAAACTGATTTTCAGTGCTGGAAGATGTCGTTCCTTGTTGTTGATTGCAGTTCAACTGCAGAGCTGTTGTCATGGTATAATGTACAAACATGAAAAGATTGCAAAGATACAAACTCAGAAGTATTTCAGGCTAGATTTTCTCCAATTTTCTCTGTTTACTAACATCTGGTTAATACCTTGCTGCACAATGGATATTTAATACTCAGAGACAAGAATGCATGTTCTCTTTTAGGGTCCCTCATTTATTGAATTTCTTCCCCACTGTTAATTTTCTTATTTCCAACATAAAATCTTTCTGTATAATTACTCACATTTCCTACACAATAAGTTTTTCAAACTCTCTGTCCTTTAGCGATCTTATTCTGAAAACAATTTATCATCCAGTTGTTCTATAGGTAGCAGCACTTGAGTAAGCTTCTTACAGTTACTTCTGTAAGTTTTAATTTTTTAAAAATTTCTTTTTTAAAAGAACAGGCGGTGAGTAGTGAAAAATAACTGATCTATGACAAGTGTCATAGTTCTGATGAGAAATGGATCTGGAAATATCCCCTAAACCTCTGCTTTTTCTCGGCTTCTTCCCCAAAGAAAAGTACTGAAACAGCATCCAAGAGATTACTTGCTTAGTGTTTCCACCCTGGCCAAATCCTGTGGTATCTAGACCAAGATGTATTTTGGCTATTGTTCAGATAAGTCTTTGCATTCTTGAATACTTTCGTGAAGGGCATTTCTAAAACATGTGAGGTTTAACGAGCATTAGCACTGAGCATGCATAAGGATTATGTCTCAGAAGGGCAGATCCCAGAGAAATGATGGCAACTGTTCTGTCACTGGCCTCAGACTTGAGCATGCAAAGCAGAGACAGACAGCTGTGCCCAGTACTCTGCTGTAGGGAGGGAATGGCAGGAGATTTAGCAGGGAGGAGCAGGATTGCTGTGGTGTTATGTCTCTGGTCATAATGCAATCTTTTATCAAGAGCTTCTATGGAATTTTATAAGACAGGATTTCTTCTCCTTTTTTTTGTAAAGTTGTCAGGTCATATTGCCAAAAGCAATAGAAAATTTTATTCCATCTTTGTTGATTGCTTCATAATCAAACAGAAATACTTTGATTGGCTGTTAAATTGCCTGCCCTTTTAAAGTCAAATATTTAGGAATACACTGGATTTCTCTAGGGCCTTTTGGGAGGTCTGGGGTGGGGGGTGGGTTTGGTGCTTGGTTACTTGGGCAGTTGTAACCAGGGAAGAATGCCAGATCTTGAATAGTGCTTTCAGTCTTTACCCTTACCCTTACACTCTTGTTTGGAGTCTCAGGAAATGTTCAGCAGATTTACTGAGACATTTAACTGAGTGTTTGTGATGGTTGACCAGTTCTGGACTACAGAGCTGAGAGCTTATATTAGTGATGGCTTTATATAAGGCTGTCATATTAGACATCTAATAGACAGGTGCAATAAATGTACAGTGAAACCTTCAAGTGTTGGAAATATTTGCAGTGAAATTCTGACCCAGCAACTGACATCATTTCTGCACAAAGTTCAGTAATTTCTTTTTTGGGCTAGTTTCTCCTCACACTGTTTTAATTAAGCACTCTGTTTTGAAATTTAACCTGACAAGATTGTATTGAGATGGTGATAGGTGGTGATAATCATATTCAAATTCTGTCTGTAAAATATTTGATTCAATTTACCTCTAAATTGCAACTGACAAGTCTAGAGGTGGGTGACATAAATCCCCTAAAATGTTTTAGTCAAAAAGTCACCCAGGGAATCAAGTGTAGTCACAAAATGAGATCAGATTGGATTAAAAACCGCAACATAAATTTTGCAATATAATCTTCTATTGCAGATTTAATGAAACCTTGTTTTGATTATTCAGAAATAAAGTTTTTGATACATGTATTTAAGAGCAGGTTTATTTGAAAATTGCCTGGTAGACAGGGAGAAACCTGCCTAAAGTCTATTACCTTTTTCAAGAAATTGTAGATTTTCTACATCTGGTCAGCCCAAAGTGATTAAGCGCTTTTTAATGGTCACAATATTTTGAATTCTTTGATATTTCATTTACAAGTTTCTGTAAAATTTGGGCTATTTAAATAGTTGCATTGTCTTGTAAGAGAGTACCACCTTTACAGTATCATTGCATGTATCACAACAGTGAGATGCACCATTGAATGCAATCCCCTTGTCATTGAATTTGGTCTGATGTCTATAACGATATTCAATAACTGTCACTAATAATTAATCCATTGATTGCTTTTTGCTTCCATAATCTAAGTTATATTTTTGTTTCTAAAGAGCCAATAGGTTACCTTCCTTTCCTCCCTTTCTTCTCTTCCTCCTTAGTCTTTTCTCCTTTGTTTTCTTTCAAGCTCAGTTCGTGGAATATCCAAAGAATGAAGCATGTTTTTAATTCTTTCTTAAAAAAATAAGATGACCTGGTAGTTTGGGAATGTTGCTTTTGTAACAGTTTCTCTTTTTATCCACTATTCATTACAACTTTGTCTAATGCAAACAGCAATTTAGAGAGAAAAACATGCAATAGATCATTTGAGACACTCCCCAAATTTTTTGTAAAGACAGTACCAGCAAAGGGCTGAAGGAGTTGATCCTGGTGCCAATGGTCCCTTCTTTACCAGCAGATGCATTTAGAAATTATTAGTAGTTCTGTGCCAGGCCTATTTATAACTCAGGCATGGATTGTTTTTATGCTTCCAAGGACATAGGTACTACTTAGTTGGTTCCATAATCCTGAGTGTCTAGGGCAGATATATTTTACACCTAGACAAGTAACTTTTCTTTGCCGTGAGAGGCAATTCCCAGTTCTGTCGAGATAAGCACTAGTACCTTCATATATCAACCATCCACGAAGACATTTACTTTATATGTTTAGCATGCCTGTAGGTTAAACATTGGCACTTTGCATGCTTATTTTCAGCAATAGCTTAGTTTAACAAGAAGAGGCATTGAACCTGAAAAGAAGACCTCTCTCCAGAGGGACAAAGAAAAGGGCAAAAGATAACTGACCAGTAGGTGAAAAAATCTAGAATGATGACAGAAGGTGCTGTAGCTGTGGGCAACATTGTGAAAAGATGCCTCAGTGGCACAAATACTGAAGACCAATTTGGATTTTAAGCTTATAAAGTATATAGAAATGTTTTAAACCAATAGCCTACTACAATCACTGTAACTGCAGCTGGGATTTTAAAAGGGCCATGGTTTGGTTAAAATAGAATTAGTGTACCTGTTCTTAGAGATTTGTTTTCTTTGTTTTCATTTTAGCTTTGAATTTCCTTCTCTGGTGAAAAATGTCATGCCATTTGCCCTGGAGATTTTTCTGCAGTTGGGTTTTCCTCCAAATTCTGCTGCTACAGCAGTGTTTTCTTAGGCAGAATAAACATATGTTAGAGACAGGGAAAGGACATACCTCTTTCTGCTGTATCCCCAACAGATATCAGGAGTGCTGCCAGCCACTCCCAGAAGTCTTCCCAACTCACTGCAGCACACACATCTAGTGTGCAGATGTGAGTGCAATACACAGCTGATATAGCACTGGATCACAGTGATGGCAAAATGGGTGTGCCAGATACCCAAAAGCAGATAGTTCATAGACCTGAATATGACATGATTAAATGTATAGATTGACTGTGGAAACAGAATGATTGTGTTATATTATATATGTTCTCTTTTGGTTCTGTTGGGGTTTTTCTTTTCAATTTTTGTAGCCTTCGGCACTTGTATTTTAGCTAATAAATTAGTTGAAGTGGGAAGAAAGTGCCTCCGTCCCAAGAACACAAGCTGTGTATGTCAGGCTTCCATTCCAATTCTGTAGGACAAAAGGGTTTCTTGTCATTCATTTGGGTATCTGAACTTGTTATTGTGTTTATCAGTGCAGTCTCGGATGTTCTGAGGTTCATGAATCACTTCCCAAGTTTGACATCAATAATATATCATTTTCTCTCCACAACCACTTTTCCCCTCGGAATCTGCAGCTGCTTAAGGAGCACACATCACTTCGAAAATCATGTTCCATTCCTTTCATATGCATCTAGATATCTAAGAGGTGTCACATTTATATTCTAGATTGCTCCTTCTCTGAAAAGGAAAGGTTGAGGGGGAGTATTCTCAGTTAAATTCAGAAGTCTTTCTGATAATGTTGAATATTTCTGTCAGAACTGTTTAAATAATCAAAGAAAGGAATTCTGCCAAGTTAACTTTACTGGTGACTGAGCTTATTTTATTAAATCACTACTTTGCATCAATCTCATCTGGGTTGATGATTTCTTTTCCCTACTGTCTCTTCTTTCTTCAAAGTGTTTCAATAAGGGTATCTTCTGTCAGGAAGTTGTGTTGTGATGCCTGGCAGATATTAGTGATGGAAGCAAAACAAGTACAGGAATCTGAATTTTGGAATTTCAATTGATTCCATTGTAGTAGCCAAGAGCACGCCCTGGGATGGCAGTCCTCCAGTGGGAAAGGGTGAAGGTATGAGTCAGTGGAGACTGGGAAGAGAGACTTTTAGTCTAACTCCCACATCAGTTCACCACAGAAATCCCTTAAGTGCAAGTGTACAACCTTACCTTTCCAAATCTCACCTTAAGGAGGAGAAATCCAGGGAGCCTTCTGCTTGGAAAACCCACCACATCAATGGATTTCACCCCTTTTTAATTTTCAGGCCTCTCCATTTTTTGCCCATGGACTGTGGCTTCCTGCACAGCCCGAGATCCTGCAGTGGCAGCAGCCTCCACCACTTGGCAGAGGCTGGCCAGGGAGGGTTTGAGGAGATGATGTGGAAGTCACCTCTGAGGAGGAGGCATAGCACATCTTGCAGCAGGTTCATATTGTGGTGAATTTTTGCACAGTGTTAGAAAGACACGTACACTGAGAGTAGATGGTGATATGATTGTGAAGTTGTTCATGGTAGCAGCTTCCCAGCAGCACAGAGGATGCTGGGCTGCACAGAAGATGCACAGAAGAAATTGGTCATTTATAGATATTTATGTTTGCTGGAAGACAGATACTGCACTGATAAGTTTTTTCTTGTGAGACATCAGAGGGGTATAATAAATAAACCCACTTTATTTCACATGATATTGAAGATCTGATCATTTATGTTCAAATCACAACAAAGAGGGGGAAAAAAATCAAACGAGAAGCAGAACATCTTGTCTTTGCCCATGGAAAAATTTTCACAGTAAAGTGTTGAACAAAAGGCCTTTAAACTTCCTGGGGAAACCCTTGTTTTCCAGAGGCTTTTTGATATTTCCTGCTCTTTATTGAATGAAAGAGCCTAAATTTAAAGACAGGTGCGGACTGAATCTCTTGTTCTTAGAATCTCTTTCACTGATGTCAATAGTTAGAAAACTGCAGCAAAAAATAACAAAAACTTTAATTCTTTCCTCATGTCCTTTGAGTTCAGAGACTTTTGTAAAAATAAGAGATAAGTAAACTCATATGGTTTAATAATCTTTTTTAAAAATCTATATTTCTAACAAGCTGGGTTAATTTCTGTGTCCCCTGAATTTCTGAACAGACCAGTAGTCATTAAGAATGACCTTTATTTCTGTCAGTGTATTTTCATTCAATAGCTGAGTCTAGGGCCATTATCTGGCTGAGTGGCATGAAAATTATGTAGTTCAGTTGTTCCTTAAAAGAATATTCATCTGACAAATACTTTCCTAAAGTAGCAGTCCATCATCAGTGCCACTCCCTCAGGTGCCATTTCATCAGGAAGTGTCACTATGAGAAGAAGGAATAAGACCCTCTCCTTCTACTGAGACACAAGCCAGCCAGTGGGTGGAAAAGCCCAGAAGAAAACAGTCCCTCAGCACAGCAGAGGGCTGCTGTAGAGGCAGCAGCTTGTGCTTGGCATAGCTCAGCCTGTGCTAGCACTATGATGGCTATATTCAATTCTGGTTTTAACAGAATGAGCTAGACCTCCCTCACACGGAAGTCTGAGGCCAACCCTAATATTCTGCATTTGGTATTTTTGGAATTCCTGTTTGTCTACTATGGAGGAAAGTTCAGACAATTTTCCAGTAAGTTATTACTGCTCATCAGTTTTTATTCCTGATGAATGAGGATGCTTCAGACCATAAATCTTTGACTGGTCCAGGCTAAGTGTTGCCACTCCTGGGCTTCCCGCCAGCGTAATTTTGCAGGGAGAAATTATACAACTTGATGAGAAAGAAGTAAATAGTCCTGTGTTAGCAGCTATTTGAAATTGCAGCTGTTTAAGGCTATGCAGCAATGGGGGATATTAGCAATATTACTGAGCCAACCGTAGGTGGTTACCATATGCACATATTGCCACATGCTGTGTCCTATTTGTCTAATGTGAAACTTTTCATTTACTGGTAAATGTGATGGTGATATTTATAGTGGTCACTGCCGAAGTGCTTGAACAGATTCTGGTAATCTGTCTCTATGCAGTATGGATATGGGACATGGATAAGGAGAAGATGAATGTCTAGCCTTTCATATTTTATACTCTTGAGGATCACAGCTATGTCCCCTGTTCTTAATACCAATACAGAGAACTGAGTTTGTGCTGTTTGTCTGCATGGACCCACACACAGGTCTGGGTGTGATGGGGTTGGAGGGTGAGCTGAGTGTCCATGACATGACCACGTGCTCCAATATCCATGAGAAAAGTAAATGAAAACAGCACAAATGTGTTTGTAGGTCTCACGTGGACAGCAAGTGAAAGAGCTGCTGCAGGTTTTCATTCCTGCACCTTCGTTCCTATTCATGTCAAAGAAACTAAAATAAGACCGGTTGTCTGATTTTGCTTTTCCTCCCAGACCCACCTAGCTTGCTGCCATTTTATCTCCCAGGCACTGATGCAAGCTGCAGGATATAGTGAGCACTGATCCAGCAACTGTAAGGACAACTAGATCTAGAAACTCCTTCATTTAGAAAGCTTGAATCTGTCCTTTCTCAAGAAATTATAATGGTTTTTTCCCTACGTCTGAGTAGATGTGTGATGAGAGGTAAAATGTAAGCACCTCAATTTAAAGGGAATATCTTAAGTTTTTTAAAGAGTGTTAAAAAAAAATCATTAAAATTATTTTTTCTGTCCCTCTAGGGCTTGTACATAACATTTAAGTTGTCTTCACCAGTGCAGAAACAGAAAAAGAGAGCAATAACAAATTTTATACGTGTTGAAATGAGAATGGAAAACAAGACAGTATGTTTCCTCAAAAATGAATTTCAGCCAAAAAGTTTTCTTTTCTCTTTTGTTTGGAAATTTATACATTTCCATTAGTAATTAATGCAACCTTAGTAAACAATATAATGTGCTGAGCATGCATAAGACATAAGAATATAAAACCAAGTTATGTAAGGGATTAAGATTTTCTAAGCTAATTTATCTTTTACATCAAAATTAGTAGTTGTTTGGGTCTCTTTAAATTCAGTTCTCTGACATATTAAACTTGCAGAAATAACCATTTTATTTTTCTTTGTATGAAATCAATATTTCTTTCAAAAATAGCTACATATACTTGGACTTCATCTCCTGAATTATCCTTTGTTAGGGAGAGAGTTCATATTTTATTAAAACGGTGGCATTTTCATAAAGCAAAACATTTGCCCTAGCATCTGCTTAAAAGAATAATGAGAAAAATATACAAATTTAATAAGGACACAAAGCCTTTTTTTTTTGGCGGCATAAGGTAGCATGAAACCTGGCCTTTCAGATCAGAAATTATTTTTGGCCTCTGGAAATTTGGACCTCCTCCTCTTAGACCAGTTTGCAGCTGCTGGGCTAACCCAGCTCTTCCAGGAGTGCTGCCCACTCTCTGCCTGCTGGTCACCAGTGCATTTTCCCTGGCTGCTCACCTGCCTGCCTGGGAACCAGCCAAGCCCAAACGCTCTCCTGACCTGTCTGCACAGCCATCTGGAAGGGGGCAGATGCCATTCTTCAAAAAGTACTTTGGTAGATGGCTTTAGGGGCATGGAAAGCTCCCAGCAGGGGCACACAGACCATGCCACGTGGCTGGTAAAGCATCTGTCCTTGAAGAAAATGCTGTCTGTCTCAGACAACAAGCACAGGATGTGTATGAAAAATGAAGAGCAATACAGTGTCTTGGGGTGGGTGTTTTTTCAGCTGCTTCCACAGGGAGAGCAGCACCTTGAGCCAGCCGAGTTTCTTTCCTCTGTGCTTCTTACCCTGCGCAAAGGACAACTTCTTCCCATCTCTTGGTAGTCGTACCTTGGAAACCATTTCACAAAGGAAGGGATAAAAATCGATAAGGAAGGCAAAAAGCCAAAGCAAATGCAGTATGTGGGAGGAGAGATTGTCAGTTCCATGTCTTTAAGTAAATGCTGGGGGAAGAAAAAGGTCTTTTCCTGCATGACCCTGCCTGCTATCTTGGAGCATAAGGTGGAGTGCTTAATTCTGTCTGCAGCCCTGCTCTCTCACTGCCTTTCCTGTGGTACCTGTGGATGTGTCTGCTAATGGTGGCAGTGATGACAAGTTGTTAACTGGACAGTGTTTTGACACTGCCAAATCCTTTCACACAGGTCAAGGTCTGCCTGGTGGTAAATGGCACTTAAAAAGCTCTGTGTAACACATTAACAAATTCTTTTGCTGTCCAGGCCTCTGAAGTATTTTAAAAGCCTTGTTTGAAAGCTCGAGCCTTTTTGCTTCACAGTCCATTTTTTGTTTCTTGTCTCATGGTAATGAATTAACTCTAAGTAAGAGTTACACCCCAGGGAAATGGTAGGCAGGGGTCATCTGGGCTGTGACCTTTGTAGGAAAGATGAGACTCCTTCCTGTGAAGCTCTCATGAAGTTGGCTTTGGAATATTTACCAACCACCCATCTCACAGGCAGCAGCAGGGCTTGAGCTTGTCTTGTTATAATGAGTAATCAGCTGTAAAGGCACTGATCTCTGTGGAGTTATTAATTGTTACTGGTGCAACAAAAACACCATTTGCCCTAAATGTTATGGAAAGATGATAACCAAAGGACTGAACAGATCTGTTTCTCAGTGATTTCTCAGGCAGGGAAAACACCCAACCTGTCTATGCTGCTTTGGGCTATCTGAGCTTCCCTTGAGAATTTAGATTTCTGTTTAAGTTGCATTCAGTTTTTATTCGTATTGGCTTGGAATATGTTTCATGTCTTTTTTTCTTTTTCTTTTTTTACTCTTTTCCTGCAGTAATAGTAAAAATCTGTTTTTCTTCCCTAACTATGTGCAGGCTGGCATGGCTTTGACTTACGATCCAACAGCTGCTATACAGAATGGGTAAGAAATGCATGTTTTCTTATGTCTTTTTTAAAATTATTTTGAATGTCATCTTCTGTTTTCTCTTTCTGTAGTGAAACTTTTTGAAAAGCAAATCCACTCAGTCATATTTTGTCTGAAGCGTTAAATGCTATATTGTCAAGTTCTTCTTTAGTTTTCCTTTTCTTTTTATGCCTTCTTGTTTGCAGTATCCATTTGAATGGGAAGTTGTTTTTCCTAATAGTTTCCATTTCTATTTGGCAAATGTTAGTAGTTGTCTTTTTAATCTCTCTCTGTCATGAAGTGGAAACCAGTGAAGTTTCCCTTTACTAACTTGGCTTGTTAAAATAATCATTGAAGATTCCAATATATTTTGAATAATAGAACTGTTACTTCATCTGGGTTCTTTCTGCAGGCTGGCTGCCTTCCATGGCATTGTCTGGATAAAGATGCCAGACAGGGAGAAAGCCCTAAATTAGTGTGTAAGCAGATGGGATTTAAGGGTAAAATTCTGAACAACACTCTTCTTTATTTCTCACCTACCATTTGCTGACACAAGGAATTGCAAATTTTTCTCAAACTGAGCAGTGAAATTACATCACCATGTTATTTACCTGCATGATTACATTTCCAATTATTTAATAAAATAGAAAAACATATCCTTGAAACTTAGCTCTCTTTTCAGTTAGGTTAACAACAATTTGAAAAGAGGCAGGAAGTTCAGCCCTTTACTCTTTGGCAGTCATTCTTTGATCAGAGATTTATGATATGATCATCAAATTCCATGTGTACTCCCACCTGTGTTCTCCAGCTGAAGGGGACAATCTATTGATATACATAAGAATAGGTTTATTTCTTGAATATTTGTTAGGGCACTGCTAGTTGAAGCATTTAGGAAAAAAACCCTAATACTCCCAGAAGTTAAAAAAAAAAAAAATAGCAATAGTTAGTCTATTTTGCTTAATTTTCCTTTACAAGCAGTAATTTTTTAGGACTTGTGATATTCCTGTATTGTGGAGGAAGAGGCCGAACTCTTGTTTGTACAGCTTGTTTGTAGTTGTGATTTCAGAGTTCTTTGCTTCTGCTTCCCTATTCTGACCTACAAATGAGTAGTTTTTCTCTATGGCCATACTTTTCAGTGATAAAATATTATAATCTATAAATAAAAACATCACTGGTTCATAATCCACCAGTGTTTCATATGGAAAATTGGCACTTTTTTTCATATAAATTCCTGCATGTCAGTTGTGTGAGTGTCTTGGAAACCATAGTTTGAATGATCCATTGAGACTAATATAATTTTAATTCAAGAAGAATTCTTTTGAAGTTATGAAATTTATCTCAGAATCAGACATTACTTATATCAAAGAACACCCATGGTGTTCAGGCTGCTCAGGTGGTTTGGCCACTCAATTTTTTGCACGTGCTGTCACTGATCATTGGGTAAAGAAATTGTACCCAATGGAGAATTTCAGTTCTGCAGTTTTTTAAATATTCTTTTCTTTTTAAGGCAAGAAAGAAATTAAATTATAGTACCAAATATCTCTCTAAGAGTGACAATTAATTACTACTTTGACATATGTCTTTTTTCTAAAGTGTCAAAATTTTATCAGGACTAAACCATCATTCAAAATGTTCTTGTGGTGAGATCTTGTGTGCAGTATCATGAGGATCACCAGAACCTTTTTGGTTCAACAGGATTTTTTTCTTATCTCCCCAGACATTCACACAGTAATCTCTACATATCCTGTAGTTTTAAGTATTTTCTGTTTTTCATTGGCCTCTTTACTTGCAAGTACAGTGAAGATCTAGCTCTAGCAGAACACTTTGGCTGTAATGTGGGCCAAGCCACTAAGGTTTGCATGGAGCAATGTCACCCAAAGATCTGTAAAACCTTTTCCTTTGTAGCATTTAGCTGGGGCCACCAGTGCAGAACTGAATCTGGGGATGAGAAATGTAAAGATATCAAGTCTAGGTGATGATTCGGAATAGTTATGAACCACCAACAAAATTTAAATAAAAGGACTAAGTGCACATGCTGACATTTACTAGAGCTCTTTATAGTGTTGATAGATACATTTGGATGCATCTTAGTTGCTGAGTCCACGTAGGATTATGTGGAGGATAGAAGATTTCTAGAGAAACATATCTCTGCAGCAGGTGTTATGGGGTGGTATTTAAAATTCACAGTTCCTTAAGAGGTATGGATTATATTAGGTTTTGAGTTGGGCCATAATCTAACCTCAGGGAAGAATCTGGACTCTTGTTTCCAAATGAAAAGGTAGGTTCTTGTTCTTCATGGTGTCGTACTATCACTTTTATTACCATATAACTACATATTTGCCTTGAAAATCTATAGCAGGAATGAAACAAAAGAGAGTGTGAGAAAGGCTTTCACTAAAAATGACGAGGATTTTTTCCCATTAAGGAATAGATGATTTTTTTTCAGAGTCTATTACATTGTAAAGCTTGATTCTCCATTTCATTATATTGTTTTTATGCCTGTGTAGCTCTATTTAAGCATCCAGTGGAGTTAATCAGCATAAAACTGGTATAATGGAGTGGAGAATCCAGCCCGTAGTGTACCATAGCATTGCAGTATGAGCTACTGAAGATATGATAAGCACACACTTCAACAGAAAAGATCTTTTCACTTGGCAACGACTCTGACTTTTTCTTTTTTTTGTTTTATAATCAGCCTTTTCTGAATTGTGTTTATAAAGGTATAAATTTTATTTTGGGGAGTAGTGTGCCTGTTGTAATATGCTATTGATTTTTCAATTTGTGGCATTAACATTGTTTTAGTAGTTTTATGCACTCATACAAGGAACAGGATAGAGTTCTTGTATTTGCACTGTAAGGAAGCTCATTTAAAATGTTCCTCAGGCTTGAGTCCTCCTGGCCATTTGACTAAGATTGCAATGTACTGTATCAGTTTAGTGTTTCATATCTGGGGGACAATTTTGTGCATTTGCTGGCCAATGGGCTCAATATTCAGATAGGTCTTTTCCAACTCCAACATCTGACTGTGTGCTTTGTTGTGACAGAAAATTGCTGCCTTGATAATGCTCAGTAATACTCTTACATTATGGGAGCCCCAGGATACTATTTATGAATCTAACTTTTTCAGTACTGCCTGCAGGCACGAAGCATGAGCAAATGGTGTTTATTGCAGTGTAAATAGGATCTTGCTCTTGTGCAGATTCTGTCTGGAAGCTTGCACATTCCCCAGTAGAATGGGAACCATATGGATTTTTTTTCTGCTTTTTGGCAGGGAAATAGTGACCAGACACTGCAGATAATGCAGTCCCCAAATGCCAAGGGAGGGTTGGTGTAGCAGGGGAGTATGTGCTTTGTCTGTTAAGCAACAGAAACTGTTGTGAAGTGCTGCCTCTGTGTGCCTGATGAGGTTCTGGAAATATGCTTCTTTTTAACATCGCCTAAAAATGTGTTCTTTTGAGCCCCTTATAAACCCCTTCTTCAGGAACTTCCAGGAGCATCTTTTTGACTACAAGTGATGAGTTTCCCCTTTGCTTATGTAGGCATGCTGAAAAAGTCTATTTTTAATATAAGGGTGATGTCCATTTTGCTTGCCCTTGCCACCTGCGTGCTTGTGCTCCTAGCATTGCAATTGCAGCTGAGGAGCAGGGACACTGTCTTGCACCTGCAAAAAACTGCGTGGACAAATGTAAGGAAGCAGACTGCATTCACAGAAAATGCAGCTGAGCCTTCTGGAGAGCTCTCCTTAGAGCTCACAGGTCAACCACACCACAAAGTCTACAGCTCTCATAATACGTAGTGGACCATACTAGATACACTGTGCATTTCAATGCCAGGAAACTTGGAGGCATAATTTAATATTTCTAAAACAAGTCAAAGCCAGTATAATTCATATCTTTTTCCACTCCTCTTTCTGATGTAGATATTCTGATGACTGAGAGTCCTGTATTCCCTTGAATGAACTTACAACTTTCATCTTCCACCTCATTTCACCTCTCCCTAAGCCTAAAGAAAAAAAAGAAGGCAAAGCCTAAGACTGAATATATAAGGTCCTCAGCTGCAAATCTTGTTGTGCTGTAGGGCTTGTGCCAGAACAGGCCAGTCTTGTGTTTTTGCTCCCCTTGTCTCTTATTAGATTCCCAGTATGCCACTTATTCCCCTTACATATGAGGATATCAGCCCATTTGTATGTAAAGGGAATTTAGGGAGATGCCTCAGTGTCCCATGGGTGAGGGGGTGTTGAGCTCTCTTTCTCAAAGAGCCCTGTCCTGGCAGCAAATAACTCCAGCAGTGTGGTAGGTTGAGCATCCAATACCTGAGGGTGGCTCTGCTTGAGTCCATCCTCAGCAAGGACACCTCCATACTCATCACACCACTGTACTTCACATGTGGCAGACACCCACATCCTTTACTATTAGATCCTTTTGGCCACAAGAGGCACGGAGGAAAGAAGACAAGCCTTTGTCTCTTGATGTAAGAGATTCCTGACTGCAAAATTATTTCTTTACAACCTTTCACAGTGACTGAGATTGTTATACTCTATATTGTTATTGTTATTATTATTAAAATTGAAATACATGGACTGGATTTTCTTTCATTGTCATTTGCAGCATCAGAGTTTCTTCCTTTCTCTTCCTTGATGCCCTTGTGCACGAATTTTCCCAATACAGCTGAGTGTCCTAGCAGTATGTTTTATTTGATGCTTATTTGAGAGCATTCCAAATGGTGACAGATAACTGGTATTGGCAGGGCTGTTGGAAGGGCTGTATTTTCCACGTTTCCATAGTATATATTCTACAGGCTTGTGTACTATTCAGATAAATGCATCTCTAAGCTGAAACTGAAATGGCAAGCTGTCTGTCAAATTCTTGGCTTAGCACACATTTTCTGTAAATTTTTTGTATTTTCTGGGATTTATTGGAGAGTTTATTCCAGAGAATCAGAACTACTTCCAAATGGAAAGTTGTTTTTTCCCCTGTACTTGTCTTCGGAGCGGTTCTTACATGGTTGTGAGTATGAGCCCAGCATCAGTGCCAGGTTTATGAACAGAATGAGAAAAGAATGAACAAAAATATGGGGTTTTTTCGAAAGAGTTTTAGTTTTATATTATCTTCTAGTGTAAGACTTTTATATGTATTTCTATACATTACACATTTAACCTGTAGACTAAATCCTGTCAGTGTGCCATTGACTATTTTCATTTGCTGCATACAACATTTCTTAGCTGATCCAGTTAGCAAGAGCATAGCCCAAGTGATTTCTGCTTAGCAGTGATCTAGGAGAAGACCCCTGTAAAAGGAGTTAGATAATATGCAACATTCTAGTTGTCATAGATGAACCTGCCTAGTGGTGTAAAAATCCCTTCTCCCTTATGTTGTGTGAACTTAATATTTGGTATAAGCATGGGGCTATAAATGCCTCTAAGTTGTCATAATAGGATATATATAAAATTGGGCAAAGGCACAATTTTAAAATAGTCTCTGTGCGAGCATTGTGAGGGCAGATAAATGGTCCTAAAATAGCATTATATTTCTATTAAACAAAAAATCACTCAGATGCCACCTGCTGCTTTTGGCATTTTGAAATCTGATTTGGAATAGAAATAACAAATGATTGCTTCTCTGTCTCCCTCTCCCCTCCTAACTTTGAATGTTTCTGCCCAATGTTCAAAGAGAGCAGCCTGTTTTTCCAAGGCTATTGGTTGAAGTCGGTGGTTATTTGAGCCTGCATCCAGAATGAATGCATCCAGTCTGAACTAGACTGATTAGTACTAAATCTGTGATGCCAGGGTGATCAGGAAATAGAGCACTTGTTTAAACACCAGTAATGATTTTTTTGTTGTTGTTGCATAGCTCTCATGGAAAGCTACTGTTGATTGCCTCAGAGTAGAGAGGGGGAAAAATATAAAAAGAAAGGGAATGCAATCCACTGTGCAGAATCTTCTGGTACTTACTGGTGCGTCATATATGAGAAAGCTACATGAATTTTAAATCATACAAAAGAACACTGCACATGAGTGTTTCTCTCTGAGTCCAAAATACAGGCATTTAGACAACTGTAAAACCACAAACACTGTTTTAAAAATAATTTTATGTTTTGTCTTACAGTTAAAACTGCAAAAAGAGCAAATGCAAAAATCTTTACAAGCACAGACATATTAAGTACTAACACAATCCAGCAGTAGTGATGATACTTTCCAAGTGATAATTTTATCAATAATCATTAACCCACAGGGAAGAAGGAATATAACATTTATTACCATCAAGCAAGAGGTGGTGCAGCTTCCGTTCATAGCATGCAACAGTGGAAATAAAACCAACTAAATCTGAGGTTTTCAGTGTTGCCTGGGGCATTTAGCCTCATAATTCCTGATACATTTCACCAGAAAAAGGGGGGTTTTGCCCCCTTTGAATATGAATACGAAATGAATACGAATGAATATGAAAATGTTAGCCAGATTTTTTGTAGCCACCCCTTAATAAAATAATTCAGACATATATAGAATGTTATTCTTAGCACTGAAGTACTAGGATATGAAAAGACAACAGTACCCTGTGTAAAAATGAAATCGGTAATGCTGTCTTCGATATCATGTAAGAAATTTACTTTCACTAGCTAGTGCCCTGGAAAATCAGCTGTCTTTGCATTTCACATAATTGCTTCTTGTATTGTGAAGTTCTATATTTGTGCTAGTTGAAGTGAAAAAAAAATATGCTCTGTGTAAATATTCCTCCTCCTTTCCATTTTCAAGATCTGCTCAATGGAGCCATCACATCTTTTTTATTGTTGTTTTGGAAATAGATGGACATAATTACGTGGGTAGACTCTTTTTGTCTTTGCCCAGGAGGCAGTGTATTATTTAGTCAGAGCCTAAGTAGTCAAAAGGTTCAAAAAAATTTTGCTTTTGTTCTTTGTTTGCAGATTTTATTCCTCACCGTACAGTATTCCAACAAACCGCATGATTCCACAGACATCAATCACGCCATTCATTGCTGCTTCCCCTGTCTCTACATATCAGGTACGTCAGATATGCACTTGTCTACTGTGTTTCCCAGTTAATTATGTTTTGGATGTGGATGAAGGCAGAGTGTATACCACAGAAAATTGTGTGAGTGCTTGCATTCTTGAGTCACACTTAAAACATAGGGCTCTCTAGTAATATTCAGGTATCATTGGGTAGAGTTTTAAGTGCTTCCTGCATTCTTTAGAGCAGTAATGAAAGCCACTGTAATTCTTAATTTCAATCAGCTTCTCTGATAAACAGCATTTTCCTTAATTTCCAGTTGACAACACCAGAAGCTTATAATTCTTATTGAACTGTTTCCTCATTTTGGCTCCCTTTCATTAGCCAAAATTTTTTAAAGTGTTTGGGTTTTTTTAATAATTTATATTAACTGCATTATACTTTGACATTTTGATCCCAGCTGTATTCTTTTCCAGTAACTGCATCCTTTAAAAGTACTCATTTTTATACAATAATCCCTGACAAAGCAAATTTCTTGAGGATGACTTCTCAAATCGTTCTTTAGTCTGCTACATGCCACGTCATTCAGAATTTCTCTTTTCAGCATATCCGTCTCAGATCTCCACTGGGAAATTATTGTCTTGTTTTGGCTTTCTGAGATGGAAGTCAAAACCAGAGAGTATAATTTTATTATTGACCATTGTCTGGGAACTTATCACTTTCACAGAAGATGGTCATTGACTATATATTTTCCAATTTTAGTTATTTCTCTCCTGTGCTTTTCCATCTCTGAGTCTTACCTGAAATAAGCTACCCAAACTTTCAAAGCTGCATGGTGGGTTGTTCTTAATATTAGGCTTGGTTTATTGGGACTGGGAGGTTGCAGATGGTATGGTACTGCTTACAAGTAATTCTGGGGAGTTACTCTACTTTAAACTTGATCTTCAAAGATAAATGGTTCTTGTAATTCTCTTCTACTTTTGTGTTATTTTATTATAGATGGCTGCTATTTGGCTATGCCAAACAAAAGTTGTTTAGATGAGGTAAATTCAGTAAATTTCAGTAATGGCAGCAGCAAAGACAAGTCAATGCCAGAGATATACAAGTGCAGCTCACACGCAATTTTCTCAGTAGCAAAGCTGGCTTAAGAGCCATACTGCTTCCCTCTTATTCAGGCCACTGAGTTTCATCACTGCTCCACACTTCCTCCCCTTTTCCCATTATGGTTTGAGCCATTGCATCAGTTTGTGGTATCATGCGTTTACACCAAAACCATTTCTTTTTCTTTTTCTTTTTCTTTTTCTTTCTTTTTTTTTTTTTTTTTTAATCCATATCATTTTCCTTAGATAGTTTGCAGTGTAAGCCCAAAGACGTTTGCCCTGGCATGATGAAAGAACTGCAGTGGTGCAAGAGTGAGAGCAATGAGCAGCAGAAAGCTGTGCAGCTCTATTGTGTTTTAGCTTATGGGGATTCACAGCAGAAAATGTTGTAGTAGAGGTGTGTTTGCATGTGAGTGTGCTGGTTTTGGTTCTAAAGATGTTTTGCTGAACTGGCTTTTCAACAAAAAATAGACTTCGATAAACACATACAAATGTTGGAGCACGCTGTTATACAATTAATTCTCTTTCTTCATGAACAAAATCACAGGGAGAAGTAGGACCCTGTAGCTTTCTCCATCTCTGTGACAGCATGTGAAGTGTCCTCTGATGGCTCTAGCACAGCGATATCTTTTGTGTACTTGTGTGTTGTGGTGTCCAGACTGATGCAAAAGGAAACTGAAATACACAATTCTTGGGGCTGAGCCTGAGTTATGATAGCATGTGGCCCATTCACACATAGCACAAAAGGGAATCACGGCTCAGAGATGCCACCACAAATATGCAAACACTCTATAATGTGTTTAATTCTTAGTAAAATTGCTATATCTTTGAAATATGTTACATGGCAGTCATAAGGCAGAACAACAAAGAAAGTCTTTGGTGATGCATGTGGAGTTCTGGTGGGAATAGACCCCAGGATGCTCAAGCTAAGAATGATCCTGGAGGGGCAGACTTCTTAAGCCAGCTTTGCCATGAAAGGTTTCAATTAGAATAATTTTCAAAAACTCTGAATTAGATCTGCAGTTCTTACTGGAAACAGACATAGTCATTTTGGGATCTCTGAAAATGTTATGCCTTTAAAAGTTCATACAGATACTTTTGAAAGTAAACTGAACATTTTATGTCTCCTGCACTGTCGGTTGGATGACATGTTCATGATTATATTGATGGATGAAAGCAAACAATGCAAGTGAAAAAATAGGACAACATGGAATATTGAAGACTGCTTTACGAGATCAAATGTTGTGATTCATGGCAATGGTGCAATCACTCAGACTTCTGACTTTGGTGGAAAAAATTATCAAATGAAATTAGAAAGCTTTTCCCTTTGCCAATAACTTTATGAAGAGTAAATTAATTTTGTGTTGAGTTATAAGACTTAAGTCTGTCAAAATTAGCACCTTAGTTGTAATAGAGAGAATATTTTCAAGCAAATCGTTAAGTTTTCAACTTTTCTATGCTAATTAAAAGTATTTGATGTGCAGGTCCAGAGTACTTCATGGATGCCTCATCCGCCATATGTTATGCAACCAACAGTAAGTGGATACTTGGTTATATCTGGCTTAAAGTGCTTCCATTGTAGCCTTGCTCTGCTTGCCCTGGTCATGTAGGAGCAGCCAACTGCTCCCTGCAACAAGAGCCCTCTGCCACAAAGGTTCTGTTTCTGTAGGGAGCACCATTTGATTTACTGGAAAGGGGAGGATGGGTGATGTGTTATCTAATTGCACTGATTGTAAGAGAGTAACAAGTTCTGAAGTACTGCTCCTGGAGCTCTGCTTCAGGGACTGCAAGATAACAGCATTCCTGTGTGCTTTGCATTGCCAGAATCAACATGTGACCTTCCCTTATATGCTTAGCCCTCAAAAACATCCTGTGCAGTTCTATATAAAGGATCATCAGTGCCTCAGTAATGCATTTCAGCATAGTGGAAAGGGGTGAAGCACAACTGTCTTAGAGAGTCTCTACCAAATCTGAATCTGCTTTATGAGTGTCCAGTCAACTCTTTTTTTTTAAAGCTGCATTATGTTTCTAACCAACATTCATTAGAAATAGTGCAGCTGATTTTTTGTTTACCTCACAGAAGAGTTTTGATGTACTTTGCCTAAATACTAGCAATATTCATTAGCAGGAGAAAACACCATACTGAATTCCACTATAGACAGATCACTTCTGTTACATTTCTACCTTTGGTGAGTTTCTCATGTATAGATCCACTTAACAGTGTCATTAATCATAATTTAAATATATGTTCCACATAATCATCAATACATTGATTTATACAAGAGTAAAATTAAAATATAGGTCTATGGCTTAGGATTGTTTGTTATTCATATTTTTGTTCAAATATTTTGACTTCACAGTAGTGTAACTTCTGGTGAGAGTTAGCTGTACAGCAACCTGAGTATAATTACATTACGTATCTGTTCAGTAGCACAAGTCTCTCATCCCAATTTTCAGCCCCCTTTCCACACCCCTCAGCTCCTTGGAGACAAGTTCTTCAGTTCTCTCACAAGGTAGGGACCATAGTGTGGGACTGACTGGGCACCCAGCTCCTACTGCTGCTGTGCTACACCTCTCTGCAGACCCTGGGGAAACTTTCCATCTCAGTGGAGTAAAGCTGTTGCTGAATTCCCTGTAGGGAGATTAAATGTATTGAACAAATTCACAGTTAACATCAGTCTTGTATTCTAATATTTGGATTTAATAGCAGATGACAAGAAGTCTTAGATGTGTGTGTATAATGAGTTATGAGACTTGTGGAAGCCAAAGAATCTCCAATCCTTGCAGAAAGCCTCTCTTTCTAAAAGCAAATCTTAAGCACTTTGCCAACCAAAGATTTTGTGCATATGCGTGTTTGAGTTTTATTTGACAATACTGAGGAAAGCATTTTTCTGCAGTACTAGGAGAGGTATTAGGATGAGGTAATTGAATGTATTTACCCCTTGGTAAGGACATGAAGAGAAAACTGTCTTTTGTAGTGAGTGGCACCCTCAAAATGCTGCATTAAATTGTGTTCATTGTTAACCAGAGAGTAATGTCACAAAAAAAGGAAGTGTGATTTTAGGTGGAAAAACAGAGGGATAAGTGGTGTACCATTTCTGTTCCCATCTCATTGCTGTCCTGGGTTACTTCCATGTGTTTTCTGTAGCAATCCTAGTCTCTTCGCTGAAAGATTTTTCCCATATGTTTCCAAATATGATGTTCCTAAGTAAGAGGACATGAGGCATTCAGTACCAAAGAAGCATAAAAGCAAAAAGGCAGAACTACCATTCCCCAGGTTTCATTCAGAAATGAATTCTTTATTACAAATGTCTGAAAACTTGTCAGAGTATTGCCACACAGAGAATTCAGGAGACTTCAGAATTAATGGTCTATTTTGAAAGAAAATAAAGAATCTGTGTTAGTTTTAAGTTTTCTGTGCATTCATGCCTAACTATAGACTCTATTCTAGGCACCTCCAAAGCTCAAAAAAAAAAAAAAAAGAAAACATTACAATAAGTTGGCAGAATTAAGGATGTGAGTTTTGGTAATCCTGTGAGCTGCTGAAACCGGGAACTTTCTATTTTGGTTAGCTTTTAATTTCTTCTTGTAGCTAGTTTTCCATGTTATTATCTAAATTGCCACCACTTTACTTCATAATATTTTATGAGGTGATTGATTGTGGCATGTGATGTCCCCCTGGATACCACTGCAGATAAATATAACATTCCCCTTGCCCCAGGAAGGAGAACATTTTGTTAAGCCTCTATTATTCTTTGTCAGTAGAGATGAACTCATACAGAAAGCACAGTTTGAATTGCCCAAACAGTGGTGGCTAGTTCTTTGTTTTGATTATAACTACCCACTAAATCACGTTACTGGATGATTAGCTTCTCATTTCCTACAGAAAGTTCTATTTGATATTTATGTATAATTTAACATCACGTAGTGTCCCTCATGACAAAAAGATAGGCAGAACCATGCTGTAGAGGAGACAAAGGGGGTTTTTCACTCAGCGTGCTGTGTACACACAGGGCAGTGTTTTCCCAGACTGGCAGGATTTGCTGACAGGAGGGAAGAGCTGTGCTGCATGGCACCACCATCCTGTGTCTGCCTGTCCCTCCTCTGCCTGCCCAGCTCAGCTCCCTTCCCGCCTGCCTCCCTGTGCAGCAAATACAAAGCTCTTTCTTCAGTGATATCCCCTGCAGTAGGCTGGCCTGTCAGACATTTTTATCCTTTATTTCCCTTTGAATATCGATTTCAGCCACATTTTCCTGATGTGTGCATTCTGCATCCATTTACTTGGTGGATTAAAAAGCCCACTTTAGTAAAAGATTCTATCTCCAATTCCTTCTGTAGCTTTTTAACTACAACCAGATAAACTTCTGACCCTAACAGACAAAAATGACATTTATATTAACTGGAAAATATTTGTGTGTACTGTTTTTGCTTCTCAGACTTGTTTGTCTTCTTATTTCTGTGAACCCTTAAAAGCAGAAAACAACCAAAATTACATTTTCTAAGAAAATAATATTAAGAGCATTTTTGTCCTAAAAGGAGAAACTCAGGTGAACAGTCAAGGACTCTGCAGGTATAGAACTGGTATTGTAGGTTGTTGCTAATAAACAACTGCAGATACAATTTTTAAAGGGGTTTTATTTTTGGTTATCAGTGATTTTTGCTGGTCTTATTCTAAGAGCCATGGAAAAATAGTATCAAATAGGTTGAGGGAGTATTGCTATTTCTGAGTAACTAGTATTGAAAATAAACTTTTATTGGGCATAGCAGGGTCATACATGAAAACTTCTCGCATCTTAATGCTTACACAAACTTCAGGGTTTTGGAAAACAGTGTTCCTGGATCATGTGGACATAATGAAAAATCTACCTGGAGGTTCATGTGTGACTCAGACACTTTTGAAAAATGCACTCTTTGTGAATTGAACCTTGACCACTTTTTCCCATATTGATTTAACTCTGTCAAGGTATACCTAAAGGTATACCTCTCTGTCAAGAATACCTAAAGTTTGGCAATTTCATTGCTTTGCCATGTGCCCTGGTCACTCTCCACGGTTTTAATAGAATACAAGCTACAAAAGAATTATAGCAGTGTGAGTTTGGGTAAAAATTGGCAAAACATTTAATGCACTGATGATAGTCCAGGCTCAGTTTAGTTAACTATATCTTTCAAAGTGCAGTGCTTACTCTTCCGTGTTTGAAACAAATCTTGTATTTCATTAGTGCCTCAGGATAAGGATAGATGGATAGTGATGACAGAATCAAAACATAAATGGGATAAGAGTTATTCTGGAGACTTATAACATTTGCCATATTTATTTTATTTGCCATATTACAGTGTTTTTCCTGCAGTCCCTGAAGGCTACAGGGTTTGAAAGGTTTAAAAGTTATGGGGATACTTTGAAAAACATGTTTACATGTCAATTCACATGTAGACAATCTTATTTTTTCTGATAAGAGCATTTGTTCAAAACATTTTGATTCAAATCTTTCTTACAAAAAATATATGTACTCTTCCTCCTTAAAGGCAATTTTTTTTTAGTGAACCAACAGAAACATGCTACCCTAATTCTCAATGTACACACTGGTTTTACACTTATCCTCTTTTATTTGCAAGTAAAACTGTGTGTGTAATCACCGGGTATGCACGGATAGATGTTCTAGTCAGTCTGGAATAGTTTCTACATAATAGCTGGAGAAGGATTATGCCAGTGGCAGCAGGAAGGGTGAAAGCAGAGCAGCATATGGAAAAATGTACTGCTGATAATGATAAAGTATGTTGAGGAGAACTTCTGTTCTGGAAGTTTCTCAAGACCTTGCAGTCCTTCTAGAAAGGTCAATGTCTTAACAAACACCCTAATTATTTTTTTTCTGTCATCCTTCCTGTGGCCCATGGCTGAATGGAATCCGTCTGTCTTTAAAAGGATCAACAAACACATTTCTTATTTCATAAGCACTGTAAAACCCCTAGTCTGGCGAGAAGCAAGGCTGAGTAAGGACTCCAGATTCTTGCCTCTTGATTGTTGTGCATGAATGCAGTAGCATAAAAGGTACAAATTGTTCAACTGAAATGGATCAGTTTTCATTTTCTCACTAGCGACTCTGCTGTTTTGGATAATACCCAAAATACCACAGCAGTTTCGGTGTTTTGATTCCTCCAGTCTGGAACAAAGAAGTTCCTTGTGCTCCAATCCACGTCCCTCTCCCAAGATGGCTTTCTCTACCTCACGTTTATTGGTCTACCTTTTTAGTAAAAAGAGCCAGGAGTCTATCTTGAGTTTGCCTGTTAGTGTGTAAGAAAACAAAGTATGTCCTCTGCAGACAGTTGAGTCCTGCCTCCAAGATGAAATGTGAGAATTCAGCTAGCTGAATATGAAAAGTAAACAGGAAATAATCCTTAGAAATTGGAATCTTCGGCAAGTCTTTCAACTTTTAGCTGTGTGTTTTTAAGAGAGCCTTTGAACATGAACTTACTTGAACTCTTAAGGCTAAAGTGTTTAGAGGTTGAAATAACTAACCAAATACCAATGACTAAGTTGTGCTGAGCAATTTTAATTCCAGTGTTTCCCGAGGCAGAAAATCGAGGACTGCAAATTCTATAACTCTGATAATCAAGACAGTAATTGGCAATGTTCCTTTGGGGGAGGCAGGCTCACATGAGGTCACTTCTGCCTCCCTCTCACCCAGCACCGACTCTATACAGACGTTGTCTCAGTGCTACCTAAATGGGTTTTTCAGATGGAGGAGAGCATGTGCTTCCTGATCTCCTTTAGTGCCAGGTGTCGTTGTGCTGGGGAGAGTACCCAGGACAGAAAAGCAGTGCCCAAGCTCAACTAACTTAGACCTCTAAAAGAAAACAGGTGTAAGTGACTCAGCCAAGTTACATCTCCTACTCAAGTGCAGCGGTTTTTAAGTCTGATTATACAATGCTTCTGGAATCATATCAAAGTATTCCTCCAGTCCTTTGTTCTGCTGTCGTAGAAATTATTATGAATGCCAGAAAAAAGATATATTTAAGTTAGATTGCCAATATTTTTTGACACTCTGTTACAGCCCCCTAGTGAAACTGAGCATTTTTTGTGATGGCAGGAAGACACACCACATATGGATTCACTTAGAAAACATGGACAGGAGAACCACAAATGTTTCCAGTAGACAAGCCCTTGCATTTGAGGAACTTGTGGTGTGCTGTTTTGTCCTAAAAAGACTTCAGAGTTCTAGTAAAATTTTCTTTTCTTTCAAATATTCTACGGATAGCATGAACACGAAATGGATAAACCATCAGTCTGTTTAAAGACATTTACATTAGTGGAAAAAAAACATAATGTCTCTTTTCATATAAATCTATAAACATAAATGAAAAAGATATTTGGAAAAGAAGGCATCTGACACTAAATTTGAAAGGTTCCCCAGAGTTTTTTGAAGCCAGGTAATTCTGGTTGAGGTTATGGAATATTGATTTCTTTTTAACAGAAAAGATGCAACCTTACCCGTTAACCTTCATTGTCGAGAAAAACCTTAATACAACAGCTGTTTAAAAGCACTTTTATCAAAGGGGACTATTTTTAAAAAGATAGTTATTAATCAATAGACATTAGAGTAGTGCATTTTTAAAAAAAATCAATGTCTAATTTTGAACAAAGCCTGCATTCTGCTTTCACTTTTCCCACTCCGTGTACATCACCTAAGAATATCAGTAATGCTTAATTAATCTCATATTAATATATGTAACATCTCTGTTTTCATGGAGATTTGCATTTTCATCAAGTTTTAGATTTACACAAAGTCAAAATCCTGAACACAAATCTGTAAGATTCATATGTTTTGTTTGCCATTTTTAGCAAAAATTCCTCATTTGGTGAGTACTTGGTAGATTAGTAAGTAGGCAGATTGCGATAGGATCAGGAGAGTGGTGAACTGTGTAAACATATGCTATTAATGATAGGCCAAGAATTAGATTAATCAGTTTGCAGAAAGTAACAGGCTCAGCAGAGTGCTGAATTTAGCTCACTACCTGTGATGCAGTCTGGTTATGCATGCATATGTGTGCTGTGAACAGGCTGAGGCATGTGGCATGTGTGTTGCAGTCCTCTCAGATTTACCCTCCCTCATGACCCTTTCTCTTATTTTGTGCCTAGCATTGTCTGGTGTTTTACAGTTGGTGCTGCTGTTACCCACCTTCCCCAGGGAGCTCTCTGCTCTGCTGGCTTACAGCAAATCAGATGACGTGCACGTTGTCAGCAGGATCCCAGCCTGCTCGTAACAAAGGTGGCCAACTGGGGCAACTGCCAAACATGCAAGTTCTGTGATGGTGGAAGGGAAAGGCAACAATTTTCATCTGCCACAGACAGCAAAGGTCTTTGAATGTGTTCTGTGGTCTGAGAGCACAGAGGTTTCACACTATTTGGTGACAAGGCTGGGAATGATCTCTGGGTGCCTTTCCCATGGTGGAGATGTGGTTCTCATTTCCACAGCACAGTTAAGAATACAAGATGTTACCAGCAGAAGGGGACCTGGATCTCCTTTCTGCCTTCCAAACGCCCTACACTGGAGGAAATCAGCATTTCCATTTACAGAAGAAGCATTGGGCAGCTTTGGAGAAGGAAACAGAGGTTCTGCAAACCCAGACGAAAATTCTTGAGGAAAGCCTGTGATCTACAACTAGAGTAATGCCAGGGCAGCACATAGCTGTGATAACTCCAAAATAGGGTTTAAAAACACTGGCACAGCCTGTCAAAGCTGTAAAGGTGAATTCTTGTTAGTGAAGGATCAAATCAAGTTTTCTGTATTGACAAGATGTCCTTATATAAACAATTGAGTAGGAAGAAAATTATATATGAATCAAGATGTAATCTTCAAAGGTAATTAATTTAATATTTTTTAAAATACATATGCATTTGGATTTTGTCCCAGAGGCTTCAACTTTTTGAAAGAAAATTCCAAATGGAAATCATGCTGCAGCTCCTTTTTGACCTGAACCTGCCTTTCCTCACACTGGCTCCAAAGAATACATGCAGGCTTAGAGCACTTAGTGACAGGTACTTTTTCATCTGCCACTGATCAGCTTTTTGACCTTGGAGAAAACACCTTTCTCTCAGGCTCAGTTTCAGATTTATCTTTTTTAAAATCCTAATCTATTTAGATTACAAAATGGTCATACTGCTAAATACTTTTTAATAGAAGTTTGTGAAAAGTCTGGTGGAACAAGGGCCTATCTTGACTGATTCCTCTTAACACATCCTCACAGTGATACTATTAGGGTTGAGGGTTTTCATGTTAATTATTAAAATAAACCTGTCCCAGCTACAAAAGGAAATTTTGGATCTGATTTTTACCAGTATAAATCAAGAGTTAACTTCACTTAAGAAAATTGAATTGCATAGGTGTGAAACAGCGAGAATTAGAAGAGAATCACGCCTGCAGCAATAAGCTGATGAAGGAGACTCTGTCATCTTCTTAATCCTTAGAAGAAAAGCACTTCCAAAAATTACCATTATGTTTCGCCAAGTGTATTCAAGGACCAATTTGCATAAGTAGGGGAAACTAGCTAATCTATGCATTACTTATGATTGCATCGTGATTTTTCTAGTGCAGGACTTGTGTAAAAAATTATAATAATATACTCTAAGGACTTGGTGACCAGTTTATAAAATTCAAACTTCTTGTATCCAGGAACCATACAGAATCACAGAATGTTCTGAGTTGGAGGAGACCCACAAGGATCATCAAGTCCAGCTCTTCAGTGAATGGCCCATACGGGGATCGAAACCACAACCTTGGCAGTATTAACACCATGCTCTAACCAACTGAGCTAATCTCAGTGGCATGCTGCAAAATCCCTTGCAAAACCTGATTAAATAGTTTGATTTTATGCCTCTTGATAATCCTATCAGGAGGTTTGTTTCAAAACACCTTTGCTCTGAGGCTTAGCATTCTGTTTTTAATTTCCAGCCTAAAGGTGCTCCTATTCATTTTGCCTCCATCTGTTCTTGGTCAAACATTCTTCCTGTGTTTAGTATCTGTTGTCCTTTCTCAATGTTCACCACATTAATTTATAGACAAAAATTTTACCTGCATTTCCATTTTTAGGTTAAGTATGTTAACATCATTTGCAGTAATGTAAGGATTTTTATACCTCTTGCTGCAACGATGACCCTTCTTTGGATCTATTCTACTTTGAATTCATTTTTCTGGGGCAGCCAATGCTCACAGGATTCAAGCCTTTTGTGCAAACAGCATTAATACTTCCTTCTCTTCTCTGGGACGACTCTGCTGCATTGTAAAATACCTTTCTTCCCTTGTGCTCATGACTGGTAATGCAGTCATCCTGCAATTCACTGATATACCTAGTTTTTCTCCTTCTTCCACATTTCCAGTAAATGCTCCTATGTGATAAAGGAAACCACGTTAGCCTGATTGACTTGATGAATTTGTGCCTTGCTCTGTTTAATCCAGTCCTTCCTGTATGGTAGTCTAATTTACCACTTTTCTTAATGTGCCTTCCAACTTTGCAATTTCCCCAGATATTATTCAAGGGAATTATTAAAAACATTGGATGAGAGCAATCCCGATAGAGATTTTAGTGACCCTCCCACTGAAGTAGCATAGCTTGTCTTCTAGCTCAACCTGTTATCATTTCTGCTTTAGTTAATCCTTTATCATCCCCAAAGTTTAGTAATTTCTGGCTGTAGCACTGCCTGAAATACTGTATTGACCTTCAGAGAGTTTAGATCTGGTGCATGTCCTTTGTCGAGAAAATAGGTCATTTTATTTTAAAAAATGAGGTTAGCTAGATCTGTCTTTGATTTATCTATGTTCTATCTTCATTAATATCCTTTAGTCCTGGCCACTGGACCTGTGCTTATATGTTCCAGCTCTGCAATGAGATGATCCAATCCTGCTTCCTCAATTCACCTTGAGTTCAGTGGCTTCTCTGGGTTTTTCATCTCCTTTGTCTGTATTCATTTTTCTTCCCAAACAGTCATTCTCTGAGTGTTGCCTCTGCTGTCTGCTGGTTCATGTAGGAAATTGAGATAGTGTCCTTATTCTGCTGGGGCTCCTTCTGGAACACCTTAAAGTGTCCCCCATCCTCCCTGCATGGGGAGCCAAGCTCTGGGTTCTTTTCTTGGCTTTCACTTATCTATGTAAGAAACCTTTTGTTAGGTGTTTGAATATAATTTGCAAAGCCTCAGACTTAAAGTGAATCTTATTTCTGATCTCCAAATGTAGCATTTTTTTGCCTTTTTTTTTCTTCCCTTCTGTGTTCCTTCCTGATATATTAACTGAGGTGGCTGAGTAAGTGGCTGATTAATTAACACCTTCTCAACTGTAACTGCTGAAGCATCTTAATAACATAATTATTTCAAAATTATTTTTTCAGAGGCAGTGCTAGCAATTTATTTTTTAATCTCAGTGTATAAATGTATGCTGTGGTCTAACACTCTGGAAGTTAGAAACATTCAAGATACCATAAGTAGTAGCTTATCATTGAAACTATGGAGTGTAGTCAGGTCTAACAGTATTTGACATTCATTTTTATCTCACAGATAAAATGCTTTCTTGTTATTTCAGATGTCCTTAGAAAGAATATAATAATGACCTAAACTTTGCAGTACAGAAGCAAATCATGTATATCTTTCCTAAACTGATTTTAGTCCCACTGAAGTGGAGTAATTGCTTAATTATAGTTTTCAGGTTATAACTTTGTGGCCTTGTTTTCCTCTCAAAGCAGTGTGAATTAGGATTAAGTCCTTGCATTCAGCAGCGTTTGCCACAAAGCCTCTTGTTGTGAGTCAGTGGTGTCTGCAATGCTGTTGAGAGCACAGTTTCAACCTCTTTCTTACATGATTGCAAAAACTAATAGTGAAATGTAATAGCATAAACACTGAACATTCTTTGGCTGTTTCATAGTTGATTGATGAGGAACGAGTTGTGTAACACAGTGACAGATCAACAGAATCTGAAAAATTTTGAGGGAGTGCCAAGTGGTTATTCAGTGAAACCACTACCTTTGGACTACCTGCCAAAGAGATGTACATCCAGCAGAGTAGATTCACTTATCAAATGGCCTATTGTTAACAAGAAACTGGAAATTAAGGGCTGAAATCTCACCTCTTTTTACCACGGTTTAAATGCAATGTGTTATTTCTTGTTACTGACTACAGCCTCTTGTTAAAGGATGTCTGCTGGACAGCCTTTCCCAATCTATGCCTTTTAAATAAGCTATCTGGTACATTTTATAATGTCACTGCAGGTCTTGTTGCCAAGGAGAGACCCTGTCTCTTACATCCACCCCAAATCCCAGGTGTAGCCTTTCACCACTCTGCTTTTCCGAGCGAGCAATTTAGCGGACGTTATCTTTTCCTTATGCATGGCAAGCCACACATGCACATCCCAAAGCAGGAAGACAATGGGGTTCCTCATTATTGGTTGTCTACTTCTACCTCCTAAAATGCTGTAAACTCACAGAGTGTGGAGTCGTCATCAGGGGTTCAGTCTGGGATAACTTGGATGATTACTTCAACTTCAAGCTGAGGATCACAGGATTGACACCCTGCTACTGATCCCCGTGGTGGGACAAGAGGGCTGCATATGATTCACACAGCACACAGCCTGCTTTCAAACAGCCTTTGTACTTTTGCAGTAAGGCAATCTGCAAATCATTATGCACCCCCTCTTTGCCCAATCCACACAGGATGTGAGTCTGTGTCAGCTCCCAGCTTGATAGCCTTCCTCTTTTGCACTATCAATAAAAAACTCCTGCTTGCAACTTTGGAAATTACTGGTCTACTGCCTACCTCTAGCCAAGAGGATGGGTGTCACATTCACAGATGTTCCACATCTGGCAGGGTTGTGGATAGAAGTATATTTTCCATAGGCGGGTAGGGGAAGAGACCTACCATTGTAAAGCTGGTTCATCCACACTGCCACCATTGCTCCTGGCTAACCCAGAGTTCAGTGGTCCAGGAGAACAGGCAGTGTTCCAGGAAAAGCGTGGCTATATGCATTCCACCACTGACATTTCTTCCTGTCAGGCCGTGTCATTTTTGTGGAAAGGAGAGGATTGCTCTAGATGTACTTATTTTAAATGAGGATGAAATGTTTGATGCAATGATGGTTTCCTGGTGCTTGTCACAGGTCTTCAGGGAGAGAAAGGAGTGGGCATTTTTTAGGAGCAGTTTGAGTGTGTCTGATAGACAAGCAGATGCAGAACCCCATGTCACTGATTTGTGTCTGTAGAAGTGGCAAAGCTGTATTAGCTCCATCTCTAGCTCCACTCCAAGTGAAGCAAGCACTCATCATGACCACTAAAGCTGTGACAGGCCACGTCTTCCCCCAGGAGCAGCACAGGAATAAGAAAAATTTGACAAGAAAGATCTGTGCAATTCCACTGGTTTCATGCTGCTTTCTGCAGACAGTAACACCCTGTTCATATCTTCAACTTTCACTTGATAGCCAATTTTATAATATTTCAAGCTAAATCTTCACAGGTATTCAACACCCTGGACATGTTGGTTCTGCCAGGAGATGACTATAAAGCAAATTTTAGGCAGTTGTTTAGAGCATGGTAATGGGAGTGGGGGAAGGGGGAAGAAGCTGCTCTTTGAAAAAGAGTCCTGGTACTGCTGCTGGTGCCCAGAGAAGAGTTATGTCTCAGAGCTCAGATTTGAACTCACACAACAAACGTACCTTCAATCCATGCCAGTGTTCTTGTTAAAAGCATGGACCTGGAGTATGTCCTGGCAACTCCACACTAGTTTGGCCTTTTCCTTTGCTTTTCCTCCACTTTCCAGGGTAGAAAAGCAAGACTATTTATCCTTGGGTGAGAAAGTTCAGATTTGACTATAACCCTGAAAAGCATTTCACTTGGCCTGCACAGGTGATATGCACGTCTTTGAGATTCTGGACTTCACTGTATAGTAACCATGGATGTTTTCACTGGGATAATATAATTGTACCAATGTGTGTAACTGCGTCCATTCAGGTGAAAAAAAAAATGGACATGTGTGTAAGCCAGGTGAACTCATTATAAACATCTTGTAATAGAGCTTGGAAAGTTTCAAATACCACAGTTGAAGAGAACTTTCTCATAGTATTCAAAATGTGTACATTTGTTATTCTTCCTAGAGTTTTACATGTCATTCAAATCTGTCTTCCAGATAAAAATCAGTGATACAGGTCATGACTCTGAGAGTGTGGGCTGTGGTGATTAACAATGATCTGTTTGTGGTGATATTCGCTTGCTTCCGCAATATGCAATGTATTTGAATCCTCTCTGAGCTTCTTTTCATTATTTTCTTCAACAGACAAGTGAAGGAGTAAGTAGAAACATGCCATGAGTGCTGTTGTATTGAGTGAAGTATGAGACTGCTTTGCTGTTTCCTTTCATCTACTTGGCCTAGCTGGGACAATATGTAACGAGACATTATGCAATATTTGTTCTGCTTCTCACAGCTTAAAAAGCTGTAACTCTTTTGTGCTGGTAAAATTTTTGTGGATAAGGGGGAAGGGACAGAACTCTTTGACGTTAACAATTCCAATATCCAGTATAAGTCATAGGAGCATCACAGGCATTACTTTGTACGTTATATGTGCTAAAGGACAATAGTTTTACTCAAATGTGGTGGTTTCCCTCTGAGAAGTATTTTCTCTATTTCAAAGAACGTTGTCTATCATTCTGACACGCTCCAAAGTGGAAGCCCAAGCCAAACAAACCAAGCAACAGCAAAATCAGCAGAAAGTTAGAATGTGTGACAAAGACTTATAATCCCAAAAGAGTCTTCTGTCAGGCACCCATTTGTACCCTAGTATTGCCATTCAATGAGTTACTGTGAAGTCAGTGAACACTAATGTGAAATTATTATCGCTATGAGTGAGTCCATTTTGCCAGCCTCCGAGTTACGAACTACAGAAAATGTCACAAGCTGAAGCTAGCTGTTCATGCCTTCTGCATGATCTGCTTAAACCTTGAAGCAGCTGACCCCTAATATATCCAAATACCAGTTTTATAGCAAATACACCTCATTTGAAATGAAAAGATGAATTACCATCTTTAAAATATAGGACAGTTGCCAAAAAGTTTAAAAAATTTCTCTGCAGAATATGGGGCTTGGAATGCAAGTTCCTGAAACTGATGAATCAGTTCTGATGATTGATATAAGGCTCTAATTTTCCTGAAGGTTTTCAAAGGCTTCTGAAATGTTTCTGAAATATTCTAATAATTGGTGTTGTACAATATTTAAAATCCTTCCAATCTGTCTAATTAACTACAGCCATAGTTGCTTCTCAAAACCAAAATTAGCTACTTGCTTTGACGTATCACGAGCCCTCTTACACAGGTGGATAATTCTAGCTCCACAAGGAGTTTTGGTCACCTATTTTCTCAGTTCAATGGATCTGCAATTGAATCATTTCCTCTTAATGGGTGACTTGACTAAGTGGTTTGAAAGTAATTAGCAAATACATTGGACCCAGTATTGAAGTGTATGATCAGCATCTTATCAGGAACTACTTATTTCCTGTGGAAAACTGCAGTCAACTTCTCAAGAAATTCAGAAAGCAACTTGTTGCTCCTGGTTCTAAGGAAGCTAATCAAGGAATGGTTGCACCATCCCAGGCATGTTTTGACTTGTGATGAAGTGATTCCAACTGATTCTAAAGGCATTTTCAGAAAGTCTATTCTTTATTGCTATTGGATGTTTCATTTGGTCACTTTTAAGAAAGCAGTAATTGTCTTCTTACAGATGCAGACTATTTCTTATCCACTAATACATTTTAATCTTGGTGCACAGCTGTTAATGGGATACGCTTCCACTCCAGAGCAATTCAGATTGATTTTGTTTCTACTTCAGAAATATATTACAGTAGAGCCACAGTATATAAAGGGCTCAGTTGTGTTGAGATGAAGTAGCCTCACGGTATTTGCAGCTTCTAATGGGAGCTCAGTACATTTAGAGCAGAAGTGGTGATTGATTGTCTGATGCTCAGGCTAATTGATATGGCACTGAGTTAGTCAGAAGCTCTCAGCTCCATCAAAATCACACATGACATTGCTCCCGTGCCTCTTAATATTGACTGGGTAGTTCATATGATAAAATCAACAAGTTTCAGAGGAGACTTCCAGAGCTGAGTGAATCTTCCTTCAGCATCAGTTACATTCTTTCCAGAAAGGCTTCCTGCCTAGAGTAGCATAACTCCTCCACTGGAAAATTTTTAAAAGGATGTTCTCAGGTCTGTTTATTTTTAATGGGCTTGGATGCGGTCACTGAGATCCTGTGAGGTCAGAAGAATGGAATGAAAGTGGTCACAGATGACACTTGAGCTATTTCCACAGCTGGATGCACAACAGCCAGAGTAGGCGGTCCTCTGTAGATGAATTAGTTCATTGAAGTGCATGATACAAAACATCTGTTACAATGAGAACAAACAAAAACAATGTGCCTTTGAAGACTGGGATTTGTTGAGAGCTGCTTGCAAGGGTGCTGAATGAGGCAGTTGTCAGAAAGTCAGAAACATTTTAGGCTTGCCCTTGTGTGAACTAAAGCAAAACTACATAGTAAAAACACCTAAATTCAATTAAGCAAAAGACCTGCTTTACCCAAATTTTGTTGCACTGATTCCTCATACAGCAATGGGGAGGGAGAGAGCCCCTCTGTACTAAATGTTTTTTTATACCCTACACCACTTTTAATACAAAGGTATAACTCCAGCTGAGTGGCTGTAAAAACGTTGAAGCTACAGCAGTGTAGTAACTGTTATTCTGTCAGTCGTTCCCCGTGCTGCTTTATTACCAGCTGTCTTGAAGTGCAATAGACGTTTTTCATTGTCACTGCCACCTGATGACAAATAAAACCTTCAAAATGCTTTTGCTTGAAGGAATAGCTCACAGCTCCTAGCCAGAAGTAGACCTTTCACATCACCTTAATGAGCCGGAGTGATCCCAACATTCCCACCCCATTTTACTCTTACAAGGCAGTTACTTTTGGCTTCCTTTGATTTTTTTTTTCTCATAGTTGAGCTGGTGAGGAAGTAGGAATACTAAGATATTTATGGAGTAAACAAACATGCTGCGTGTATTAAGACTGAAGACAAATCAATCAAAGCCAGGTGTTTATCAGTTGTTACAGGGCAGCATTATTCTCATGGACAGTTTAAAGAAAACACAACATTCCCAACGCAGTATTTCAACCATGGTAATGATGAATTAGATTCAGGTATACATCAAAGCATTGGTTCCCCCTCTTTTTTTTCCTTTTTTCCTAAATTGAGCATGCTAACTGTCACACAGATTTGATGGATGAGAATCGTGTCCTAGATACATAATGGGAAAAGATTGCACGACCACAAAATGCTCCCAAAGAGGTTTGGGTGCTCAGTCTGTGTAAGCAGGTTAGGGAGACAATAGTAGTAAAAAATAGAAAACCTAAATAGAAATTAATCCTTTAGATCAAACACGTGGTAGGAATATGTGCTTTGGACCTGGAAGTCCTTTAGTTCGTCCCCTGCTGGTGGCCTGCCATGTCTCCACAAGGCTGCTATGTTTTTCTAAGGCTCAACAACTGCAGCAGGATCTTCTGTGGATCTCACGGGTGTCAGACAGGCCCCAGATCTATCTGGGAGAGAGCCTCTTTTGTGGCTTTCCATCTGGGATTCGGTGGTGGGTGTCAGGAGAGGTGAGAAGCTGCAGAGGAAAAAAGTTAAACAAGGTTCTTGTATAGTTCAATCGATTCTAGTTTATGCCTTCCTGATGAACGGGGTGTCTGATTCTATATGTAGTCATAATTTATTATAGCTGTACAAGACAATTATGTTAATCTTACTTTTATTTCCTAATATTCTTTGATCTCATGCACATCAAAGATGTAAAATTTTAGTCTTGTTGGTAATTAGCTAGAAAGCAAATATGTTGTCTGTCAGTACAGAGGATACAAAGCACAAGAAATTGTCCTGGGGGAGTCTAGATTCTAGACTAATTTTTTTTCTCCTCATCAGATTTTTATTTCCCTTTCATCAGTTCCCTCAGCCATTAAATAAATGTACTGGAAGTAAACTTTGCCATTGTGAAATTCATTCAGCTTATTAAACCACCTAGTCAGTCAGTATGAATCCTTTATTGAGGAAAAGCAGTTTGGTACATCAAACAAAAATGAACATCAGTGTTTCCCAAACTTGCAACAACCCCTTGTGGTCTGTACTGACGAAGGTTTCACGCTTGCTTGCTGTTAGTTTTAAGCAGGCACAGGCTAATGCTGTGCACAGTTCTCATTTGATTCACCCATTATAGTCCAAAGACTTTGATTTCTAACTTATGATTACTTCTCTGGTCAAGAACAGCAAATGAGGATATGCTAAATTATTTGGCTCTGCAGTTGCTCTTCAAAGCTGTCTTTCTGGAAGGAGAAAACACACAGGGATTATTTTACAATTTCTGCAGTGAAACTCTGCATCAGTACTTTATGCCTCCAGCTGGTGGGTTTATACATCGCAGTTTATTCTGGGGATTGACCCCTCCCTCCATTTTTGTTCATGAATTGCAAAGAGATCATTATCTTCATAAATTTGTTTACAGTCCAAAACTTCCATATGAATAATTTATGACAACATTTCAGCCTAAGGATCCTTCTCAGTGTGCATAACAAGTATTTATTAGATGGTTTCTTACTGGAAGTATTGGACTAGATACTTTCCTGTTCCAAGGTTGGTTGTCCTTATCTTTATTAATTACTTCAGCTTCTAGACAAGATGGCTGTCTTGCCAGAAAATAAAATTTTGTTTCTTGATTAAACAAGTCTACAGGCAGGGCCACAAAATTTACAATTGGATTACTGAAAAAAAACAAAAATCACTGAATTACAATCTGAGTCTGAAAACGAGCAGAATCATCTCTGCTAGAGATAATTAATTAATGAAAATTTGTCTATGGTATAAAAATCTTTTGGATATCTGCATAGTAATGTACAGCTTGGCATTTGTGTCAGGGTTAAAACAATGTGAAATACTGGTAGCATTCCAGTTGATGACGAAACTATAAATAATTTCAGCAGGGCTAGGATTTCAAGCCAAATTTTTCAAATTCACTAAGATCTGAATATTACCATGATTGTTGGACTACAGAAGTTTGAACCATTGAAATTGAAAACAGCTTCTGCTAAAATTTTTGCCTCATCTAGCTCCCTCTTCAATCTGTGCACTTCTGCATTACTTCCCTGAATTCATAATCATTTTCCAGTGACACTGAACTCAAACACCAGAAAATGGTCCTTCGTGATGCTGCAGTTCTTTGATAGTAACAGAAAATACCACAGGAAATACTACCAGAAAACCACTTCATGTACTTTTCAGTCCCACAAAGGGATTTTCTGTGTGCCTGGAGAAGTCACTGCAGAACAGAAATGTGGCTGCCAAGAGGTTGGTCTCTACTGGAGTTTATCAGAACATCTGCTGTTAGTTATGATGCATCTTTTGATGCCAAAGACAAAACAAGCATTTGTTTGGTTTTTGGAGGAGGGGGTTTCACATATAATGAAGATTCACAACCGTGCAGTGCACAGAACCCAGCCCTCGAGTCCCTGTCACTCTGGAATTAATTAGAGCACTTTTTTTCTATCCACACAGTTCTCAACAAAAGATGGGAGTATTAGCCATTTGCCTATCATCTTATTCCTATTTATCTTCCTTTGGATGTTTCTTGTTTCCTTTACCTCTGAGGCTACCCTTAGCCTCTGGCTAAGACTGACAAGACTATTACATATATAATACTCGGTGGATAATAAAATTTGGCTTTGTGGGCAGAATCAAATAATAGCTCTAAAACTTGTCTTCAAGTGAAAATGTGCAGAGGGAGAGGGTAGTGACATGGAAAAAGTTGTGAAAATGTTGTTTTGAATCCACTCCCAGAGAGAACTTAGGGAGTGGGGAAAGGGTGAGAAGAAGAACAAAGACAACGTATCTATAATCTCCCTGTTTTCATTTCTGGGTTATTGAACTAATCTTAAGCTTTTTTTTATTTTTCCTTTCAAATTTAGATAAATTCTGAAATGACATGTCATTTTGAAATATGGTGGAAACATTGCTTTTTGACACCTCCAATTTTTTCATTCTTTTGGTCACAATTATGTGCCAAGTATGACCCGGATTCACAGGATGTTTTATTCTCCCTCAGAGGTTGTTTTTTTTCCAAATAATTTACTGTTCATCTCAGCAATATGTGTATACCATCCAGCTGACCTTCTTTTCTCTAGCTTACTCTAGGATTTGTTCCTCCAAAGCATCTCCTTACCATCATGTAAAAGACATGTAAAAGACTCAGCTGCCTGATCAATGCTCCATAGAGGGCTGATCATCCAGTTTGGGTCAAAGACTCACTCTGGTACATTTACCATAGTGTAGTGACTCACCAGCTTATTCCTCTATGGCTCCAGAGCAAGGTGCTCTCTGTTGTCTAAGACATTTTCAGAGCAGTCTTTGGTAGCAGGCAGCTCTCATCAGCTGCTTTGTAGCCTGAAGAATTTACTTCAGGTAGGGTTTAGAAAATTACTTTGAAAAATACTTGAACTGCTCTTTCTTGGCTCATTCGTGCAACCTCTGAAATTACTGTTGACCACAGTGGTTGTTAATTTTTAGATGCCAGCGAACATAAACATAACGATTTTTTCCCAGAGAAAACTGAACACCTCTACAATGCTCAAATAGCTGAAAGAAATTCAGGAAAGCTGCCCCAAAATCTTTTTGATTTCAACCTAAACTTCTGCAAATTAGATGGTGTGTGGAAACCACAAAGTCAGAAAGAGGTGAAGAACATCTTTGTCGTGTGTCAGGATCTGACTGCTTGCTGTGCATTCACAGGGACTAGTACATAGTAGCTAGTAGGAAATGGTGGAGTACAAAAAAAATCTGTAATAAATCAAAGGTTTTTCTAGAGATTACTGCAGCATGTATGGATAAGTCTAACCTGGAGCAACTTACCTGATTTACTCCAGTCAATTCATTTAGAGAGGCAGCAGACTTTGACTTCATTTGCCCATGTTGCTTTGGCAATTCCTCTGAAACTGGTAGTGTGATGGCATGGGTGTGGTCCATTCATGTGGAGAAAGGAGCTGTCGTTGGTGGTTACCATCCTTCTGATAAAATCGAGTGCCCTGAGAAGACCCAGTAGCCATAGGCTGGTGGCAAACACCCTCTGTGGGCAGAGCAGAGTGCAGGACAAGAACAAGGACCACGCAAGTCTCTCCCCTCTGTGTCATCAGCACCTCCGAGCTCACCTGTGGGGATGCAGCCCCCTACCTTTCCCAGCCCTTGGGAAGGCTGATGGACATCCCTAGTCACAGTGACGTGTCTCTGTGGTGGAGGGTTTCTCTGCAGGTAGCTGATACCTGAACATAACTGAGAAGCTGTTGCTTGATAACAACTTTCAGTCCCAGCAATGACCAAACCTGGTGACCCAGCACTGAGACTTCCTATTCTATTCTGGCCTCTGAGCTACTCTGTTTGCCCCATGTACTTTCAACATATTTAACATGTTACAGCTGTGCTCCCTGCTATACAATAGTTAAGAGGGCTGCCAGCATTTCCAGTATGAACTCGTATTCTAAGGATAATAACTCAGCTGTAAAAATGTGCTCTAGGCTGAAACTTTATGAGGAATATTTCTGCCCAAGAGTGACTTTATCTGGATAGAAAACAAAAGGGAAAATATATCAATTTAGTAATTCTTAATCAGTAAAGATATATTAAAAAGAAAGTAGAGTAATCCTTGCTGGATCGCTTACTCTCTCTTCCTTCTAGTCTAACAATCTGCATTTTTCTGAACTCTTCATGTGAACTTCTTAGACTAGTTGAACCATTTTCCTACTGACTATTTACTCACATGTGTTGCTTTTAAATTGCTTTTCCTCAATATTTTCATTTGCTGTTAAAAGACAATGGAGTGTGGAGCAAAGTAGACTCAAGTTAGCCATTTTCTCTTATTTATTTCAAATCTACTCAGCATAAATCAAGAGTTAAAATTTATCCTTTTCTTGATCAATTTGGACTTGTGTGTGTAATTGGACCCACTTGCTCTCTTTGGGCCTGCAGTGGTGGTGACCCAAGATGTACCCCTCAGTCTGAACACTCATGGACTTGGGAAAGTTCAGATGTAGATCCAGACTCATCCTAGAACCCTGATAACAGACCAGCTTCTGAGTTCTCTGTGTATCACAAAAGAGCTAAAACACTTTGAGGTCTTTGGTAGAAGGAAGATTTATAATTGTTAAGTATTTAACACAGAGACTGGTTTCACTGGAAGTACCTTAAAGTAAATGAGAACTTAAAATATCCAATTTTAAATTTAAAAATCTGTTTACCCTCCCTAGACTCCATTTTTTTTCTGACTGGTGACACATCACTGAGCTCTTGAATTTGATTTTATCTATATGACTTGTACCTTCACAGATTTAGATGGGGTTGCCTTTGAAGGACATGCTCTGTGTGCTTGCTGCCATCAGCTTTACTGGCCTCTTGAGGTCTCATGCATCTGGGAGAGAAGTTTTAGGTAACCAGTTTGTCCAGATTGTGCCTATAGTCTCAGTTGCTCAAAACAGTGTGCAAACTGCAATCCTGTCATTGGGAGCATCATCCACAGCAGGGTGGATTGTCCAGGAGCAGCAAAAGTCAGGTCTTGGTGGCATTTTGTATGTAGAGAGCCCAGGGAGCAGTTGGTCTGGAGCTTTTAGAGCCAGTAAAATCACGCTTAAAAATTGTAAAAGCATGAGTGGGGCATAGTCTTTTAATTACTTTTAATGATGTTACTTTTAATGATGGAATATAAGGTAAGAAAGCATTGTTGGAAATATTTGCCTCAGCCTCTGATTTGAGGTCTGTCACAAAGCTGGCCCTGCCAAGTAGACAGTTTTAACCAGTCAAAGGACAAATCCCAATTCAGAATGGAGTGGATTCCATCCATAGCCTCCCCTAAGGAACTACAAGTCCAGAAAATGAAATGCAATTTGTGATGTGGGCCAGGACATGCAAGCTGTAAAAATGTTGCAGTTTAAATGAGAGAAAAGGCAGGCTGGAATAGTTTTCTTTCCATTACTGTGTGGGAAAGGGCTTTGTTTAACATTACAGGTTACAAATCTAACAGAACATGACAGAGAGAAAGATTTCTGTGTTTGTCCTCTCTAATAAGGGCACATTTCTAGTTTTAAAGATTGGTATGAATCACTGTGATCTAGAACTGAATTGATACATAACATGAACAGTGGCTCGGTACAAGATTTCCCAGTCTATCATCTTCAAGTCTAAAATCTATTATTGAACAGAAGCATATCGTTAGAAAAGCATCCTTACTCACCCAGGGTTTCATTTATAGCATCTTCTGCTATCTGTCTTTCCTAACAGGTAGGATAAGAGGGATTCCTGTGAAGATTATGTGCATATTACTGGTCCTCATCAGCTTTACAGAACTTTTAAATTTGAAAAATGGTATGAGGAGGGAAAGGATGTAATTTTGAGACCCTCCATACCTTTAATCTTCCTTTGTGCAGGGGCTGCCAACAAGGAGCTGAGACATAGGCAGCAGATGATAGTGCACCATAGTGCATCCTTTTGTAGGATGGACATTGTGTTTGTAGCTGAGTTTAGAAGTGATACAGCAACATTAACTTCAGCATTTCAAGGTGACTTCCTACCCACCCCATGCAGCTGTGTACCTGGATTACATCAGCATGGCTCTGAGAGTGCAGCCTAGATTTGGGCCTGGCCTAGGAAATAGTTCTGATTTTGAAGAGTTGCCCTTGACTTGACATTGGAAGGGCTGACACGAAGTCCAGGAGCAACTGTGTGAAGTTGCCTTATTTGTATTGTCCATCACTTATAAATTCTGGTTTACAAGAGCCTTTCTGATCACAGAGTTGCAGGGAAACATCCTGATACTCACCATTGCTTGACCATTGTTCCCATGGTCCTCTCAAGTATTTGGGATTTCACAGAGGAGCACTCTGCTGTCTGCCTCCCTAGCCCCTCAATATGTTTCCTTGGAACTTCATTCAGTGATACCACCTCACTTTTTTGAAAGATGAAGATATTTCAGATATTTCCATCTGAGTCTGGTTGTGTTAAATCTTTGTAGTGTCATGGAGTTAATACATGCACAGCCAAACCATTTTCTTCATTGTGTAGAGTGTCTTTTTTGTCATCTTACCTCTAATATGACCTTAATACATAGGATTATATTACCAGCCTGCTTTTCTGTTTGGTTTTGGGGTTTTTTTTCTCTTGTTGATAGCCAGTTCCTCATAAATTCTGATGTCTCCCGTTGTCAGCATTCATCCTTCTAATGAGTGAATCTTTTCATCCAGCTCAGCTGTTAGATTACAGCTCACACAGTGCAAGTCCCTCCAGGTTTTGGGCAGAAAATAAAACACAGCACATCTGTTACAGATCACAGCTGCTGGCCTGTCACTGGCCATTGCAGTGTCGGGGCTAGAAGTGCACATAGAAGAAATGTCACTGGCGTTTCCTCCCCAAACCCAGTTAAGCACTCCCTGTGCCTGGCAAATGACCTGTGCACTGAATCTTGCCGGAAAAGCAGAGAACAACAACCTGGTGTGTCAGACACTGAGCCATGTCTGTTGTCATGCCTTTATGGAGCACGCAGACACCTGGGACTGCCTCACCTTGCCTGGAAAACTTGAGGCCCAGGGAAAGACAAGGTCCCACTACATTAAACACATCTAACATGCTCTCACATCACCAACCTTCTCGGTACCTCTACATAAAAGCACAAGCCTCTGTAGACAAAATTTCCTGTCAAGCTTTTTTTGTTTGTTTATTTTAGAAGCATGTTTGTCTGAGTAAAATAAAATTTGTAAGCGTTTTCAGCCAATAACAGGCTTGTACTCATTGCTCATTAAATGTTGCTCATGAACAAGTTTAAAAACCAGTCCATGTTGCTCTTAGTTACCTTTGCCATAATAAATCCTGGACTGAGAGTTTCAAACATTAAAGAAAACCTATCCACGTACTGAAAAAATGTTGTGGCCTGAGTGGATGTAATAGAATTGGCAATACAATTTTTCTTCCTGTGTGTAATTTTGTGTGTATATATATGTATATGTAAAATCAAGATATTGAGAATACAAATATTACATCCTGTTTGAAAGTTTCATTTAAACCCTCTAAGACAAGGAAGTGAAAAATTAGGCTAAAGACTGGTCCTGGCTTGTATTTTAATCATACTGTTTGATAATATCCATTTATCACCTTGTTAGAACTAGGATGTGGCATTAAGTGAATTTTCACACCTGGATATAGGTAAGAAGGGATGGAACACAACAGAACTGTTTGACAGGAAGTATTATTTAGATTTAACTTTAATAGATGAAATTCCATTCTGATGTTAAGAAACACTAGTCCACAGAAAAGAGACTCCTGATTCCCATTTACTGGGATGGCACATCAGCTGCTGGAAGACAGTGCAGGAAGGAAGTATTTAATCCACTTCAGAATATATATATATAAGAATATAACCAGAATGGAATTGCTTGTTTTGACCTGGATTGAAATCTTTCTTTTGTGAAATCTGATAGTGGGAAGGGCAGGAGAAGATTTTATCTGTATTACAGTAGTTATGTCCCAGGCAAATTACCGCCTTTGTGTTTATTTTTTATCTTCCAGGGATGCTAAGCCCTATTTGAGAGTTGTGAGGATTCTTTTGTTCGTGGTGGCTGTTCTTGACATAACAAAAGCACTGATACATGGAGTGGCTACATAAAGCCATCATACAGCCAAGTGTATACTCATAAGCTGAAGAGTAGGGGGAAAAAAGCAAATGAGATTTCTCATTCCCTGCTAGAATATGTTAGATGAGGGAACAAAAGCTGCTTATGGCCTCTCTGCCTTCTCCAGCAATTGATGGAATGAATACCCCATTGCAACAGGTCATTTCCTAATTGCTGTGGGCAGCACTGATAGCAGACCCCAGCTAGAAGACTCCCATTTATTCCTGCATATAATACCAGTAATTTTATTTTATTCCTGGGGCAAGTTGAAGGAGGGTATAAGAACTTCAGATTTTCAGTCTATGGAGAAGCACATGGGCTTGTGGTCTAGCCTGCATGGGCAGACAGTACGGGCAAAGATATAACACAGGGCTCACAAAATCTGCTTCAGAGTCCCTGTAGGAACACAAGTATATTTTCCATTCATAAATATTTGTAAATATTGTCACTTTCTTGAATGGCCTTTCTTTTGAGGCCTTATTTTGAGTGGAAAGATTCGAGTCACCATGCAAAAGTCACCTTAGGCACTGAGTGACGTGGGCAGTTTTTTGTTTTTTTAGGTCCTTTTAGATTAACAGACAGAGGTAGGCTCTGATATTTCCTGTTTTGTTTTCAACTCTGGTAGAAGCATAAACTACTGACATACGGTTCTGCCTGATATAATACATTTGTTACTGGTACAATATCGTTTCAGGTATTGCTTTATTTGTGCACACAGTTACTAATATAAAACTCTTCCTATTGCATCAACTGTCTTTTCCTTATATCTTGATGTTCCCACTCCTCCATCCTTTTAATCTGCATTTGTACATGTAAGCTAGTATCTGTACATTATCAAAAGCTGTATTTCAAACTAGGAGACAGGAAATACAAGGCAGGAGGAACAATGGGAAAGAAACCATCAAAAAAACCTTGGCTGTTGCTGTAAGAAAGGTGAAGACTACACAAGGGTCACCTTTGTTCTTTATTTACCACACTATATTTGGATTCTTAATCTTTTAAAACCAGTTACTTCTGGGCAGTACCTTTCTTGGACTTATGATGTATACTTTCAGCTGCAGAAAGTTCACAAACATACAGCAAAAACATAAGAAAGAGAAAGCAAATATGCCCATTGCTCCTAGGAGGTTCAAGTAAGTTATGAAGGTGATGTCAGATAAGAATTTGAATTTATGCCCAAGATTCAAAATATTACCGTGTGAACTTGTGGTTTCGTACTCAGTACAAAAACAGGGTTCAGCATTGATGAAGATCTGTATCAGGTATTCCTACTCCAAAGTTAAAGCTGCTCTAACTAAGGGTTTGGGCTTCTTGCTCACTTTATCACATTTTTAGCAAGCTTTTGAAATCAACAGTGGAATGAAATGAAATAAAATCCTAAGATTTGCAGAATATACATTTTTAGCTGATGTTTGCTAATCTTCTTCACTATATTTAAATCATGATTTAATGTCTGATAAACTGGCAAATGCCATGGCAATTGCCACCTTTTCACTGAGAAAGGGAAAATAAGTTTTTCTTTGTTTTGGAATATCAACAAGTATTCCCAGCAGAGTTGATGACAGAGGACAGAGAAGATTTCAAAGCTACCTTTAATCTGCAGCAGTCATGGGAGCTTGGCCCTTACCAGCCGCTTTGGAGTAGTTCAGTAGACTCAGTTCCTACAAGGGGACCTGGTTTTTCTGCTGCCTGTAAGAGGCAGCCCAATTAGATCAGACAAGTCAGACTAGACAGAACGGTAAATCAATCAAAATGTGGCCATCATGTGTTCAGTGTGCAGAGAGAGTGTATTTATCTGAAAAAAGCATGCATGTTGATTTTTTTCATTTTAATTCTTAATAGATGTGTCTGTCTGATAAGTATAAGGAAAGTCATCCTTTCACTCAGTTTAATAAAATCTCAAGAAACAACATGTTCTTGATAACATAAAGGCATTCACTTGGTAGTAGAGTAATAAATTTTCAGATGGAATGGCCTGGTGCTTATATGTCTGCACAAGATATCTAAACAAATTTGAAAAGTAAGTTTTCTGCTGTAAAGTTTATTGGCTTTACATTGGCCAGTATTTATGAAGCAGAATTTCTAAGTATGGTTAACTTTTTAAAATTTCTTAAATAAAGGAAAAGTAAACTCTAAAATAAACAGACACTTACTGTAAGCTTTAAAAACTATTTATTCAGCTGGTATTTTCCCCTTAAGTCCAATATCAGTATTAGAATACTGGAATAAAATAGAAGCCTTTAATGCAGTTCATGATTGTAGAAAGCTCTGACTAACTAATCCATCCTCCCACTGGCCCCTAAGTGCATCTCTCAACTAGTGAACTCTCCACTCCTAAAGCCTCCTAATACACTTTTTATTTCTGATATCACTTTCCCACCCTTCAACAGAAAAAGGGTGGTGTGTCTTTGCACCAACATAGACTTGTTCTGCTGATGCCTTTTGATATTGGCAAATACTTAAAGATATTTTACCTCATATAATAAATTGTATTTGTTGTCCTTCCTGTAATTTGAGTTTGTTGCCATAGAGGGGGTGTGCAGTGTTCATAGTTAATAAAGTCCCGCTTCTCTCTTTTTAAGTGATAGGCTATATTCTGAAATATAAATATTCATTTTCTTATAGAAAAACTATGTTCATAAAGCTTAAAGCGCTCTAAAATAGCAAGGCCTTTCAAATAAAGTAAAGAGGAAGTAAAATCTGTATGTCAGCTTATTTTAGGTTTATCAAAATGTTGCAAAAAACCATGCATGTCTGTATCATTATTCTTTACCATTTGCCCTGTTAATTTCTTTTAAAACCACTCTAGCATCAACACAATTGTATGACAAAACATATGCTGAGAATATCTTGTCAAATTTAAAAGTCATTATAATAACCAGTTTCTTGTGGGAATTTAAAAAAAAACATGTAATGATACTGAGGCAACAGGGCAACAGGACAGATCTAAGTAATTGAGAGGCCAACTACTTTTTTGGCAAAGACAGTGGCAAAAACCTCATGATAATTTCTTCTACAGGTTTTCTGCAATTAAACTGGGCCTTAAGTAATAGTTTGCAATGCTAAGATGCCTTTCATTTACAAACTCAATAAAATCAGACATCCAAACAGATGAAGACGAAACAATATGTTTGATATAACCTTTGCCAGTAGCCAACTGGATGTTTATCAGCAATTACATATTATAGGTTGAAAAGAATCAAATTACTTTTAATATAATGGCAACATCTGATCCAAGACATTTTTGTCTTCTACAGCTAAATAAATTGAATATGAATGGACTTGACAGTATGTGTTATGAAACTCATTATGGTCTGTAGACTGGGTGTTGCCCTAACAACCAGACGATATTTCCTTAATTAAGTATAATTTCTTTCCTACGTGATCACAAGAAGATTCTGAACTGAATTAATGATCTGGGAAATGCATGTAATTCTCTGCTCTAGGTAACTGTCAGCTTAAAACATGTTAGGCTGTCTTAGGAAAGCTGCAAATACTTGATTTGTTTTCCCAGCTTCTTTTTCTAGCATATTAAATGGTGTATATTTAGGGACAGGTATATATATTTTTTCAGTTTGAAAATGATGTGTTTTCTGTCTCTGAGCAAATTTTTTGTGCTTGATATATTTTCTCTCCAGTCCATATTTTTAAACAGTTTGTTTGCAATACCTGTCGTGCTTACTTATTTGCTGAAGGACATTTGCTCTCAGATTTTTCTGTTCTATGTCTGGTGGTTTTGTTTGTTAAACTAAACAAGAATACTTCCTTCACCATTTCCAGGTTCCTGAATTTATACCAGGAATAGTTACCAGTCTGTCACATATGTAATCACAGCAAGTTCCTCCAACCATACTTTTGCAATAAGCATCTTTGCACAGGATTGCATCCAGAAGGTTCTTGAGTATCTCCAGTGAGGGAGACTCCACAACCTCTCTGGGCAACCTGTTCCAGTACAGGATCACCAGTGCAGCAAAGAAGTTCTTGCTCAGGAACTTCATATGCATCAGTCTCTGCCTGTTGCCTCTTGCCTGATTGCCTGGCAACACTGAGAAGAGCCTGGTTCCATGCTCTTAACACCTTCCCTTCAGATGCTTACATACATACATACATACATGCCCTCTGATCATCTTCATGGCCCCCCTCTGGACCCTCTCAGACAGGTCCACATTCTCTTTATACTGGACGTGTCTCTCAAAGTGGGATCTCGTGAATATGGAGAAGAGAGGGAGATGTCACCTTCCTTGACATCACAAGTGGGAGCTCAACTTGTCTATCATGGAAAGCCCTGAGGCAATTCTCCACCTTTTAGCCAAAGGAGAACGGTGCTTCTCAGCTATAACTGAGAACTGTTTATCAGTTGACATATTTAGTTTGACTTCGTGTGCTTTGATAGAGTAAAAATGCTGATCACTCTGAGCACTGAGCTTACAATTTCCTATCATAACCAAAAAGTGCAGTTTGAAGTCCAAACCCTAGGACCTCATCTGGCTGCATAGTATCTGAGGCCACTCATTTAAAAAACAAAGCACAGACGTTATTTTTGTTGTGCATGGTTCTTCTTCAGACTCCTGCACTGAATCTTCTATGCAGGAACTGCTGGGTGGGCTGAATGGATGTCTGCCCCACAGATATGCTTTTGGACTCTTTCATCCAAAGGGAAGATTTCACTGTGGTAGTTCATTAAATGACTTAATCAATAAATTAATCCATGTAAAACACTGCAAATTAATATAGCCAATAAAGTGACAAAAGTGGCAAGTGTTGCAGGTTTGATCCATGCACACTGATCGGCTTGTTTCCAAAGCATTTATTTGGAATCGTGACAGATACTCCACAGAGGCTAGCTTCTGTAATTTGTCGGGTTTCTTTAGGGACTCTTGTCAATGCAAGAAATGTAATCCACTCTGTGACATAAAACAAGTGTGTATGTATTTCATATGCTGTGGATAATACACAAAGGACTGACCAAAATGAGCCTGTCTTCCTCTTACCCCACTGCATGCAAGGAATGAGTTTGCAGAGACTGCAGACTCTATACTTCTCACATAGGATGTGCATAGAAAAGATATTGCTGGAAGGTGAGGCCAAATTGAATTGGTATTTCTCCATAATTTTTTATTTTTATTTATTTTTATTTGCACCTGAAAATTTGAAATCCTCAGCTTCTAATCAGATCCTTGGCAAAAATAGCTCTATGTAAATGTGAGATAGATATGTAAGAACAGGTATGCTATGAGTTTTGAAACAAGTTTGTTTACAGATTGGTTAAACAAGTTTGTTTATAAGTGAATTTTTCCAGTATTCTCAAAGGGAAAAAAAAGTCAATTTTTTTGAACAAATACATTCATCTACATTTTTCATGCTTTGTCGCAGACATAATGTGATTGTGCAAATTTGTGATGTGTGCACGCAAAGATGCATACAAAGTAAAGTTATTATTCATATGAAGAAATGACTGGAAATACCATCTTATGTCACTGTCTGCAAGAAAAACAACAGACCACACTTTCTGACTGACTTTCTCTAACCAACACAGGAAATAGCATTTTACAACATAGAACTGAAGAGAATCAACACTTCACTAAATCATGATGTTGCCAACATGGGACCTTGGGGAGTGGGAGAGCAAAAACCAAGGAATGTGAATGGCAAAGAAGCTCTCTCTCCAAAGCTCCTCTGGCATGTCCTTTGTTTCATTTTTTGGTCAAAGTCTCAGTCTTGCTTTAGTACATATGCTCTTTGTTATTAATGTCTTTGTTTTTCATGTGGAGAAGAAAAATGCTTTTAAACACTGTGTATGTGTTTTAAATGGGTGTCACTACCAAACTCACTGTCAATAGCTAGTCTTACTTAATCAGCTATAAAATATCATGAGTTAAGGTTCTTAATTGAGACTGGAAAAATCCAAGATGATTACCATAATAGGCTGAAGATCCCTGAGACTGAAGGCTTTAGAAGTCAGAGAAAATTGGGGACATATGTGTTCTGTTTTTAAGATTGTCCTATATAGGATATGGGAAAATGGAAATGATAGGCATTTTGCAATGTACAGTAGCATTTATCATAGAAAGAACATATGCATTTGTTTGTCAGAGGCAATGAAGTAAAAAATGACACTTAATTGGAGCTGACATAAAATGGCCTCATTAGCAGTACAAATAATATATGTGTGTAGCTTGGCTGTCAATAGGAACAAAACATATTTATTCTGACAGTTGTATTAGTGTCTTTTAAGATTCATGTCAAGTTTTCAGTCAGGTTCACTCATTTAAAGAATGCCTTTTTTTTTTCTTCCTTTTTTTTTTTTTTTTTTTTTTTTTAATATGAGAGAGGTTGAACTGTAAATAATTTGTGTTTCTAGGGTGCTGTGATAACACCAACAATGGACCACACTATGTCAATGCAGCCAGCAAGCATGATGGGCCCTCTGACACAACAGATGAACCACCTTTCCTTGGGCACAACAGGAACGGTAAGATCACTATTTTTTTCTCTATTGCAAAGCATCTATTGCTTACTGAGTTTCCTAGGGTAATTTACTACTCTTCAGTGCTTTTCAGGACTTCACCATCATACAGTCAGCATTAGTTACTACAGAACAGAAATGACAAAGTAGTATGAATAGTAAAAGGGTAGGCCAATAAAACCTGATCTATATTTAAGAGGAATTATCTGTACTAGTTCTTATGTAATTATGGAAGTACTGCTCTATCAAATTGTTTTTTAAATTATTTGCTTGTCAGTCTAGAAAGTTTCATACCACTGGGATCAGGAGTTCTGGCTTTATGGTAGGATCCACTACTCACTTCAAACCATAGCAGCCAGCCATATGTATTTTGTACCAGGCTTAGAAATGTGATTTTTGGTCAAGGCCAGCTGTGTTTCCAGTATATCGTATTTAAAAATGCATGTTTCAACAACTATTTTCGAATTTTCTTTTTAAGTTGTGTAGGTCATAACCAGTTAACTTCCCCAGAGTCAGAGAAAGGCAAAACTCCTTCTTAATTAAAATCATTAAAGCTCTCTGAAAAGTTCCTAAAGTACAACAAGTGCAGACTATAGATGGTGGTTTGATATGTGAATGCATGCACACTGCATGCAATGTATATTTTTGCAAAAATACAGGCATACATATTACACTTCTGTATCTTTAGCACACGTGCTCTTTATGTAATAATTACATTAAACATGTAATTACATAACATTTTCTGTTATGCACTTACCCTTTTCTTCACCACTGTTCTACTTGATACTAATCTATAGGAACACAGTTTTCCAACTTTTTTTTTAATAGAATAAGGTACTTAATGCAGTTGCATCTGTACAAAGTTATTCAACCCACTGTGTTGGGTCTCTTCCTGATCTCTTTACCTCCTTCTTCCTTATATGTTGAATTTAATGCTAACTCCAGTGTCTCTTCCCACTTCTTTAAAAATCTCTCTTAAGATCTAAGGCTTCTGTATATTTTTCCCAACAAAACTTAAATATGATAATTTATTGTTTATTCCTGGTATTTTAAATGTTGCATTCAATAATCAAAAGAAGTAGGAATTATCTTGCAAATTTAATCTCAGTACTTCCCCCTTCATGAAATTGAAGAAAATACTTGGTCTAGAGAGAATTTCTGCGTGTGTAATAACTGTGATTCCAAAGCGTGTTTAAAAGTCAAGGCAAGGAAATGGAAAATGAATTCTGGTTGTGCTTTTGGGCAGCACCTATGAATGTTTTCCTCTGCCTGTCATTTTCATTTCCATAACTCTTAACAGACTTTGTCTTCTGCACTCATTGTCTCACAATGCAAACTAGAAAATTCCCAGTTAATGTTCTCTTCTTGCTTGAGACCACTGTCACGGTGCTTACAGTAACAAATCCATCTGGGGAGTCAGGCAAAGGACTCTGAGAGGCAGTGAGTCATCTGGTGGGTGACAATGAGATCCTGAACTCATGTTACTGCAACCAAATGAAAATCTTTCTTTTCCTAGCTCTTTACACAGTTTTATCTTTCAAGGTGACAGCATTCCCTGTGATAATTTCTTGAAATGCATTCAGAGATATATCATACATGTTTATGTTTACTATCTGTAAAACTCCTAAGTCATTTGCAGAAAACAAAGAGCAAGAAAGAGTAAATGATTGATGAGTACTACAATATCCATAGGCTTTTCAAACATCTCAAAGGACATCCTATTTTATCACCTACAGGATTTCTCTTAGTTAAAAACAGCATCACACCATATTCAGTTTAGGTACTCATGCAAGCAGTATAATCATAGATGTCATCGAGAATTCCTCTTGTTGGGAATTCCTCCTATCAGAAATCACGATTTGGGCTGCCAGTAGCAGTTTTGTCTGATGTATCCATCCAGACGTGAAATTCATTCTTCAGTGTGTATTCTGTTACAGAAAAAAAACCCAAAAAACAAAAACAAACAAACAAACAAAAAAAAAAAAAAAAACAAAACCCAACAAAACAAACAAACAAAAAACCTGCGTGGGGAACACAAGCCATTTAGAGATATGATTTATTTAGAGATATTTTTACTTCATTTATTTGGAATTCTGAGTTTTGGTCCAGAGAGAGGAGCATTGAGAGCATAAAGCATGAAGAATTATGCCAAGTCCAAGCCATACTACTGTGAGTACCTCAGCAGGACTAGGGTTTATGGGACATAAAGATATAAATGATACATTTCTGTTATGAATATATTTTTCAATTTTAGCCTTAAAACTGTGCAACAGAGTGCAATAAAGAGCCACCAGCCACCTTTCAAGAAACCAGCCAGATTTTTTTAGGCAAACAAGACAAAAAGTCACAAATAATTCTACTCAAATAATTCTACTCACTGTTGGCAGTAACTCTGTCCCAATTTAATTTAAAAGCTTGCAGTATGCAAAGCAATTTTTATTGGAAGGCTTTCATATGTTCACTTCCTTAGACAAAGCATTTTGCTAATTAACATAACATATTTTTCAGCTGAAACAGACCCCTGTGGTCACTTAAGTTAAAGTTGACTTCAAAACCACCTCCACACTTGCCTGATTCAGGATGAGCACTAGGTTTCTAAAACATTGCTTCAACGCAAAATATATTCTCTAATGAGTGAGCTAGAGAAATAGCATAAGGGCCTATGCATCTTCATATCTTGTGGGAATTACTAAGCCTTTTGATGCTCCTTAAAAGATTAAAATATTCTGTCCAGGCTGGAGCCATTCCATCTCCCTTCACAGAGGAGTACTCTTTACCTCTTTGGTGATGGGAGTAACAGCAGTCTCTGCCATTTCCTGCCTCGACTCCAAAAACTGGATTTGAGTTTTGATCTCTCATCCCTGAAGCACACATTAAAACCCTTGGGAGTCCGGGGGCAGCTATCTCCATCTGCTTGAATATTCGGTCACCAGCCCAGGTCTTAATGCTTGTAGGGCTGTCACCTCCATCTGGGAGCATCCAATTCAGCAGTCAAAACAAAGTAGTTTTCCTATAGACTCACTCATAGTCAGCTGCATTTCCCTTGTGCTAGGTAAGGCCTTCCCCCCAAAACACAAATAATTTTGTTTAAGAAACCATTTGCCATGAATAGGGACAAGAAGTTTTCTTTCTATCAAAACTCCCAAAGAATGTGTATTTAATTTCATTTTCTTATATTTTTAACTTTCTTATTATCTATTATTGAATTATCCACATAAAATTAGACATCTCTGCTATACCAAGCACTTCCTAATCAGGAGGATGCCCAGCAGGCTATCAAGATGCCAGGCCAAAGGAAAAGCTGCAAATCCATCTTTGCTTGATTCCAATGGCAAAGGATGATATAGGGCACCGGACAGAGAGAGGAGGTAAAGGTGTGTCATTTATGGCACCTCAACCCCGTGTTCCTCTGTTATGAGAGAAACTGGTACAGCATTTGCATGTCCCAGTTATTATGCTTTGTGCTTTATCCACCAAGAACATAATTCTTTTTTGCCTTTATGAAAATCAAATTGATTTCTGCTGGTGAAAATACAGATTTTGTTGCTGATGAATTGAAAGGCATAATAATTTCCCCATTCTGCTTGAAATCTGGAGTTAAGCAGACAATCTGCCAGAGGGGTGATTTCTGCCATATTTATATGTATTTTCCATAGATACCTCTTCACTCAAAATAAGCAAAAAGCATTTACATGGGTGTGCTAGCTGTGGGCAAATACATAAAGAAAACCTAAGCTTAAATTATGTCAAGATTACAGCAAGAAAGCAATAGCTCTGAATATTCTGATTAAGGCTGACAACCCAGTCTCAGCTCCTACAATTGTATTAAAATTAAATTTTAATGCCAGAAGGCATAATGTGAAGATAGACAAGGGGTTTAAAGCTTGATTTTTTTTTTTTACTAGTTTATTATTATTTATTATAGTAAGTCATGTTTTTCCTATGTAATATTCATCTACAATTAGGTCTGCTATTAAAAAGGTACTGTAGAGGGAGAATAGAGTGTGTGAGTCTGTAAGGGTAGCACTGAAAGAGCAGCACTGGTTTGTGTTTAATAATGTATGGAGGCTGGAATTGTTCCATCATCAGCCTGTCATTCAAAATGTTTCCGATACAGCCATTGATCTGACATCTCTTTCATAGTTTAATAATGTTGTGATTGATGCCTGAGTGGATATAATACAAAAACCTTTAGAAATGTAAAAACTGAGCAGTTTGATCACTGCTTTTAATCATTGCTGCTTGGCACTTCCAAGTTTGGCCATCAGCAGCAATAATTTGCCTCTTTGGTGGGAAGAAGATTTGCTTTATTCTTCTCTACTTGTCACTCCTGGAGGAAGTTTGCTGTTCTGCACTTTCTTGGTTGGGGTTTCCCTCCCCTCCCTCCCTGGTGTTAACATCCATTTCAGATACTGCTTGGGTTCCAGTTTCCTTCAATAGTTTGAGGCAGCCTTTGTTAGTCCTCATAGGCAAAGGACTCCAGTTTTTTCTCCCTCTCCTTTGGAAATGCCTTACTGTAGACTTGTTACACCTTAAACCTTGAGGCCCACACCAATGGGACAGTGAGTAGAAGCCAGGTTTTTTACTAAAACTGGTAGTTCAACTGCTTAATTGTTCTTCACACTTCAAGTTCACTCCACTTTCAGTTTCTGATCTAGAAACTTGACAGGCAACTTACAAAATAAAACTGCCATTGTACTTTTTAAACAACAGCAACAATAACAACAAAAAATTGTTTAGTAGTTCCAGGTACTCTGTATAAAAAATGCAGTCAGGTGAAAGAATTGCAATGACATACTGTGGGATCCTGTTGTAACTGCAAACTACCTTAACTCAGCTTTCCTGGTTTATAGTATCACCGAAATTTCTCAGTGGAATAGCAGGCTTGTTATGCAGGTACATCAGTCTTATCTTTCACTTTGTTAGTTCTTTTTGTTGCCAGCAAGGCTTGATGATATCTCCAGAACCCTTCAATGGAACAACAAGCTTGTTATAGGTTTTTTATCTTTTATTTCCTTTGGATACTCCATGGTCACTGGTGGTTTAAAATGTCACCTGAAGGCCTCAGCAGAATAACTGCTTTGTTAGATAGGGTTGGTTTTTTTTCCTGTTTAATCTTCCATTCTATTTGCAGATACTACAGCTACATGGAGCTGAAACATCATCACATTCCCCTCATGTTTAGATTCTTTTTCAAAAAGTACTCTCTGTTATTCTAATTGTATGTCACGAGGTCCTTGGAGAGCTACAGGAGCAAAGTTTCTTTGCAGTCTTGTGCCTTTCACGTTATCAGGTGTTAATCTTAGAGCTCTTTTATTTTATTTATTGACTGACAGTTTCGGTTACTGTTTGTGTGGAAAATATAGGACTGAATCCATTTCAAATGAAATAGCCTACTTCAGGCTGAAACTAAGTTCTTCCTTATCCTTTTACTCAGCCAAAGTCCAGGGCAAATGTAAGTGATTAACAACATGGAACCGTCTGGGGCAGGAGATCCATTTAAGGAGGATTGATTCTTGTTAGAAGGGACAAGATCAGCATAAATTCTTGTGAGATTTATAGAAAACAAGTAACACCTCCTGCGCCTTTCTTCCCAAACACTCTCTTGAAAGGCAGTTCCAATTTACCTCGTGTAATTTGAGATAAAAAGGGGCACTCAGTGCAACTGAAAAGCACCAGATTCTAAGCAGTCAAAAGGAGACTAAGAACTTTTGTCATGAAGGATTAAATCAATTTGCAGAGTTCAATGCCATTAAATATTATTGAGACAAATAGGTTAACTATCTTAAAAATAGATTCAGCATTTCTATAAGGAAACATTTGTGGATGCAACAGCATTTTTTTGTGGAAAAATTCTTAAATTCATGGCATAAGCCAAATACTTGCTTAGATGGGCAAGGAAAGGTGTGATCTTTTCCCTTTCTGGACCATCTTGAAATTCCGTAGACTCATGAAAAAACAGGACAGATCAGCTCTTGTGTAGATGAGGCTCTTTCTGCTCATCTGTTTCCACATGGGTTCCACGGTCTATGTTTGACCATAGCTGTGGTTAGATGGCATTTTTGAATGAATAGAGTTTATAAAATCATATCTGTGTAGTGTTCCCCCTTCTCTTCTGAACTCAGCTCTACTTTCCTACCATTTGTTGGTAGTGGCTTACTCTTTGCCTTTATGTGCAAGTGCATCAATCTTCAAAGCCACTACCTGTCACAGGCAGAAGGGAAAATGTAAAAGGTGAATAAACACAGGTGGAGGGAATTCCATTTTTGGTCCAAGCAGCACTTCATCTGAGCCCAGCAGGTCAGTAGTTTTTACTCTGTGTTAAATTTTACCTTCACACAACATTTCCACAAATGAACAAAGTGCTTTCGTTGAGGACTCCTTGCCTCTCCTTGAGGTATCAGCTACTGACTCAAAGTGACATTAGCCTAGATCCCCTTTCAGAGAAGGAATCAGCTCCCTGATTGTGGTGATAAAAATACACACACATCAACTCAAAGCAACAGTGATGGATCAGCACAGCAAAAAGTGTAAGCCAGAAAAGCCAACTACTATAACTTCATTTTCATAATCACACTAACCACATTCATATAATTGATTTGCAGATGACTTCCCATAACTGTAAACCAGAACATTTAGAGGCTTATTTCTCATATATTTTCTTAAATATGCCTGCTGCAGTTCTTTTTTGTGATTTCTAGAAGTGCCACCTGGCGAGTATGAGTGCGGTTCAAAGCCACCTCTTCCAAGCATATTTTTTTTTATTTAGTGATAGCCATGAGCTGCATATAAAATGAACCTTCTTATTTTGCACTAATTAATAGAAACAGAAAGCCATGAAACTGGGAATATCTGGCATAAATTTAGTGGTCTGCAGACTATCCCCTGACAAAAGGCTCATCTATACACATACTCACAGTGATTTTTGTTGATATCTCTCCTACAGATGAATTTTGCTAACTACTAGGAGGTCATTCACCTAAATACTTTGAGTTTCAAGAGGAAAAATATAATGTTCACACATTTTCTTGTGAAATTCTGCTGATGCTATAAATGACAGGGCAAGTTTTGGGGAGAGAAAGAATCTCTTTATTTAGCAGACAGGAAAGCAGAAGAAAGGAGCAAATAATAGGTTAAAAAAAAAAAACAACTGAAAATAATTCTAGGTTTGAAACATCCTGCCACACCTACAACTGACAAACTCAATAAGAGGTGGAAAACAAAAGTACTCTAAATGTCAGGTCTGTCGTCTGTATTTTCTTGATGTGTTTCTCTTTTGTAAATGTGTTTTTTATTTTTCTATCAAGAAGAAAACTCATTGCCTTTTTAGAATGAAATTTGTTCCTGCCTGTGTTTAAACAAGGCTCAGGTAATTCTGACTGAAATGAGCAATATGGCTTTCCAGAGAAGTAATAAATCCAAATATAAGTGGTGAAGACAAGCTCTGTGGGGGATCTGTAATATAAGGCAAGTTTGAGGATCTTAGAGAGGTGAAGGGTGTTTTTCACAACTATGGCCGCGTGAAAACCAAGAAGTGTCTCCCACACAGCCAAGAGCTGAGAAACAGACCTGTGGTTGATGCTTTTACGGACCCTAAAATGGGGTTTTTCACCCTTCCTCCGGGCTAGCTCAGGTGTTAGGGTGAATTTTCCCCGGGTCCAAGCCTCATGGACATAGATAAGATATCAAAAGAGGCCCTTTTTCCAGATAAGGTTACAGGATTTATTTCTTGTGGGTAGTGAGGGAATGGAAGGGAGAAGAGGGGCAAAGAGAGGGGGAAGAAGAGCAGGGAAAGAGCGGGGAAAAAGGGGAAAAGAGCAGGGAAAAAGAGAAAAAGAGACAGAGGCCAGGGCGTACTGACCTTTTCTAGGGTCTGGAAAGGGGGGTGGGGAGAAATTGGATCCCAGCCAGCCCTGTATGGCCAGGAAGGGAAAGGGGACAAGATACAGGGCACAGCAGGGGTCACAGAATGTACCATTTACAATGTATCTAGGAAATGCAACATCTGGTCATTTCTCCTCGTGCACAAGCACACACAAACACAGCAAGAAGTCCTGAAATCCTTGAAGAAGCTGTATTGTCAGTGGAAAAGAGCAACATGATAAATTATATGGAAAACCAGCTAGTTTATCCTAAGTACTCTTGAAGTCCTTCAAGCAATATCATTTAGGTCTAAGGTGGAGCACTTGAACTGTACCGACTTCAGAGAGAGGTGTAAACTTTGGGTGAAAGGAAAGGGTGTGAAGGTGAAAGAAAACAATGGTCTACAACACAATGTAGGTGCATGAAAGTCATCCATGGAAAAGAAAAGAAATTTTAGAAGATGTCAAGAACTAGATTAGTGTTTGAAATGAAGCATAGAAAATTCATTGTTTGGGACATCTAGAACTCAACTGGACCGAACACTTTAAAATCCACAGGAGGGATTTTCAGGTGTTGACACAAATCCAGAGCAGTGCTAATAACCTTTTTTTCATCTTCAACCTCTGTTTTCATCACAAAGAAACATTGTTATTTCAGTTCAGAACAAGTAATATTCATTTAAGTACTGAGACTTCAGGATGTTACAAAAACTTCTAAAAATGTTTGCTGAGCATGATGTACTCAGAAAAGAGCTGTGCATCAAAATAACATTTTATTTACAATGTCTGAGGTTTACAAGCAAAGAGTAAACATGTGTTGCAACTGACTATTCACAGTATCCTCTAACTAAAAAACATTTGGAAACAGGCGGTAAGATTGATTCATTTCAACGTGTTGTGTGATTAGTAAGTATACTGCACTCTTTGGATCATTTTTTTTTTCTTTCCAATAAGATGGGTACATTTCTTAAAGCAATATGTTTCTGCTATGAGGAGCAACCTTTGAATTACATTTCCCATGTTCTTTCATAAGGGAAATCTTTTAATTCCAGAGGCACTATGACTTGACAGAAGCACTAGATTGCAGGTGTTGCAGTGTTTTGGAAGGACCTGTTGCCATGTTACTGAAAACACGTACAATAGAGTTGAAAGTGAATTTAGTCTGAAAGATGTTCAGTATTGTATGAATTTTAATCACAATGGAAGAGATAATATAGCCTGTGTATTGGACAAAGTCCTGGACCTGCAGCTGCTCACAAAAATAATATTCCATTGAATTTCAATGCCTTTTCCCATATCATATCCCACTGAATTTCAGCTCACAGTACATTTCACAGTTAATCCACATGGCTTATCGGAGGGTTGGCAGACTGGTACCCCAAAGGTTTAAGCTTCCTGTATAACAAATTACCAGTGCTTTTACCAGATACAAGGGGTATCTTTCTTGTTCTTTTCTGGAAAGAGCAGCCTGTTCAGGGTTCACTCATTTGTGAAGCAAGGTTAAATGAAGGAGCTAAAGGTACAGTCTTCATACATTGTGTAAGACATTGGGTTCCTGTGCATACAGTGATTTCAGCCTGAATTTCTCAGAAAAGGATAAGCTTTGTTTGAATGATTTACAATTCTATAGGGAACTGCTGATGGCAATAACCTCTGTGCCCTCTGATGGTATTTTATATCTGTGAGTTATGGGTGATTCTGTGTCAGAGCTACGAGGCTGTAGAATCCTCTTGCTCCTGAAAGACTCAATTTGGGAGGAGAGTTCTGCTATACCTAATATTTACTATGAAACAGCTCAGTCAGCACTTTTCATTGAGCTGTGAGAGCCACTGTGTTGAGTAAATTTGGGAGTTTGCTGAATTGAATTGTTTTTCTAGCAAGGTGATGAACTGTTGAACACAGCAGATTTCTGCTGTGTGGCAGAGGTGAGCCACACCTCATCAGGATGGGTCCAGGGAGCACACATATCACAGAGGCACATCCATTTCTGCTCCCATGAAGGGCTGCTCTATTCTTTGTGACATTTTATGACTTTTGAATGTGATAGACACGTCTGTATGCTTCTAATTTTCTCTTTTTAATATTAGTTGCTGTAATACAGCAAGAGAAACTTTGTTAAGACTTTAGTATCTAATTATTGTGCATTTGCCAGCCTCAACTCCCAGTTTTCCTTTGCTGTGTTTCCCTTGGGGGTTTCTCTTTAATCAGTATAATATTTACATGACACAAACTGATTTCAGCGATGCAAGAACTTGATGCTGTTTGCATTCTTTGGCTTGTGAACCACAGCTGTGTGCAGTGTTTGCAGTATAGACCAACGGTGCTATGATTTCCAAAGTGATTTTTTTTTTCAACTGCTCAGGCACCTGAGTGCTCCCTTCCTCCCATTTACTGTAATTTTGCTCTGCTGCCAGCTTTTTCCACCTAAAACACCTGCATTTTACTAAAAAATGAGTTGTACTTGTTCTTTTCTCAGTTGCCATTTTTGACAGCGCAAATCAGAGTGACAAAAATACAGTAACAAGGGAAAGTGAGAATTGGGCTATGATGGTGTTCCCACGGATAACCTTGCCTAGTTTATCCACAGAGTCCAAATTGGTGCTCAAAATTTTAGTGTTCAAAGATAACTTTTCAACAAAAGCTATTTTGCTGACTTTCTTTTAACAGATCCTAACTAGCTTTAATAGAACTGATTTCCTCTTAAGACAAAGGACTTATCTCAGAATCTTTAGTTTTCTGGAAATAAATGGGTGTTCCAACAAAATGGCCATAATTTGATTGGTGTTATTTTCCTATACACATTCTATAAGATTATTGCACTACATCAAGTTTATCCATAAATAAAAAAATGCAAGTAGCAACAATTTCAGATTTTCTTGATGTGTTAGGAGACATAAGGAAATAGTTAGTAGTAAAAAATTCCACTCAGTGTGTGGCCATTGGCTGAATAAGGAGGTTCCCTTATTTCATCTGTACCTAAACCATATTTAGAACAGAAGACCACTAACCCTGCTGAAATCTTTATCCTTTGTTTAAAACTGAATGTAACAGAGTTGGAAATCAGAAAATGATTGATGGAAAAATTTAAAGTAATTAATCTGCAACAGAAGGCAAAGAAAATAATACATTTCAAGGCTTATAAATCCACTTTTCTCTTTCATTAATTTTCATACAAATATCATGAGCATTGTTTTATTTTCTTGTGTTTCAAAACAGAAAAATATGGCTTAAGCATCATGATATCATTTTGAGCTTATTTTTAATATTAGGACTTTTACTTCATTGCATACACTATTGGATGTGTCTTCCAAGGGCTCTTAATTATATGATTGCAATTACAAGTCTGGCACAGAAGTATAAAGTATTAGTGTGTCTTGTCTATAATTGTTCTACAGAGATCTTTGCAGGCAGAGCTGATGCTATTGTAGACTAAGAAATTTCAGTATTTACTTATAGTTTGAAGCACTTATATTTTAGGCAGTTCAGTTAGTTCAATTTATGAAGCTGTGGCATTTCTATGGAAGTATTTTAATTCCATCTGTACATATCCTGCAGATTTATGCCAAACATTTCTTCTTTTTCTTTTTTTTCCCCCTAAGGTACAAATTATACAGGAGGGAATCTGTAGCATTTGCTGTTCCTCTCAACCACAACAGGACTCTGGTCTTTTCAGAGACATCCTGAAGCAGAGAACAACAGCACCTATATTGCATTTTTATTGTCAAGGCTTTTAAAAAATGTTAATTAAACCTTATAGCATCACTTAAATAAATAATCAAATTAATGCAAGTTCTTCAATCTCCTTTGAGGCAAATGACCTCCATATAATGTAGTCTTTCTTACAGTATGGACAGCAGTTCCTGCTCCAAACCTGGGGATGCTCAGCTGTACATTTGAGCAAAGCACAGAATCTCAGTGTGATGGACTGCCATAAGCTGTTCTGGTCAAGGCAGCTGAACTAATTGGCCCATTCTTCTCAGTAGGAAAAGAGAAGATTTTACCAGTTAAAGTTAGATTTGACTTCACTGCCTAGCAGTAAATCTTAATTGCCTCTCACTAAGTAATCTGTCCTCTATATTAATAATAATGAAAAATATTTTAAAGTAGAATTTTGCAGTTAACTCAGTATTTTAAATTCCCATACCAAATTATATCATTAATGTCAAATACATTTGGCATTTATATTTCCCTGAGTTCACTAGCAGTATGGACAGCTGTGTCTTGGTGGTTGTATTTAATGTTTTTAATCTTTCTCTGTTTTCATCTTCACGCTTCATGTAGTGTTTCTCATGATCTTCACAACAAGCAAAAAAAGTTCCATCCTGAGGCAAGGATGACAGTTAAGCAGATGCTGTTTCAGTTCACAATTACCATTCCTTCAAGGCTGTTAGGGGATATTACAGCTGGGCAGGCTGGCAAACCATCCCCCACACACCCTCCCATCCTAAGATTAAATTTGTTGTCCCTGCCATCAGCCACGAAGTATGAAGAATCTAAAAATGCCCTTATTCAACTTCAGCAATAGCCAGTTTTGTACTTTCTAAGTGTTAACTCTGCTAATTTGTATTTTAGCAGTGTGGCCTATGAGTTCTGTATAACACTTGTATGTCAGCAGTGATCCTTCTTTGTAAGGTGAATCATGCAAAGTCCTATGGCTTTAAAGTGTTGATATAAATTTTTTTGACAGAAAAATGGCCACTTCGTCATCTCTGTCATATTCTTGGACAAGGAAATCTGTGGTGCAGTTAGGACTTTGTCCACTGCAAATATTTGCACAGCACTTAATCATTTCTTTTTAAATATTGTGAATAAAAGGAAAGGAGAAAGGGAACATTATGTTGATCAGTGAGGGCCAATGCAAAATGAAGATGTCTGAGCTTTCTAGTCAGTCTGTGTGCCAGAGCCAGAAATGCATCAAAGAACCAGAATGGACAACCTAGCCTAGAAATAGATAATCTGCAGATCCTCCTGCGAAGAACATTTCCCTGACTGGGCTGTGGCATTTAGAAGAGGCAAGAATTGCTTGCATGTACAGGCTGGGGTGCATTTGTGCAGTGTTTGTTCCTTTTCGCATGATTGGAGCAGAGGGATCAGGAAAGCTCACTGAGAACTCCTGTTAGGGCCTGTGTGGAATATTTTAAATATAAGCCTTTAAGGAAAGCTGAAGATGATTGAATTTCAGTTTGATAGCTGTAGATGGGCTTTTTCAGCTGTGGTTCTTATTTTTTTTTCCAGCACTGTAGGTTGCATCCATGCCTTGTCACCAATATTTAAGAGAAATGCATCTCTTACCTTCGCCTCCTGATCTCATGATGAGGGGAAGGGTTGAAGACGTTCTTTTAAAGCACATGGGGGAAAGCATTACAGCCTTTCTTTCCATTCCCAAGTGGAAATATCTGAAGAATTCCCAAATACCTGTAAAGAATCAGTAGTGCCCTAAAGAGGAAAGCTAAATGCCCTAATACAGATTTGGGAGAGTACAGGACACTGTCTCTCCTGCTGACATTATCAGTTATTATAGTTTAACTGTCATTGACAGTAATGTTCCATTAATCTGGAATTCCATTTGAGAGGATGTAGTGTAGATTTTTTTTTGTCAGTTTTAATATTCCAGAGTGATTCATAATGGGAAATTAATATATTATTTAAAGTATACCTACACCTCTTACTTTACATTGTGAGATAGTCAGGGGATCTTGTTCACTCTAAGAACACCCATCTCCAAGCTCTATTCATTTTATTTGCCATTTGGAGCATCTATCTTGTATCATTTTCAAGCTGTTACTATGCAGCCACTGAAAAAGGGCTGAAAAACTGTCTCTAAACTTTCTATTTCATTCAAGTATAAATTTGAAAAAAACATGGAAGAAACATGTAGGAATTGCATATTGAAATATCCTAGAGGATATTCCAGATTATCCTTCTGTAAATTGAGCACTGCATCTCTTGGTACATTTTTTTGTTTCCTCTCCTTTATAAGTAGCTCGTTGGTCTACAGCATTTCCTTTCTCTCTCTCTTGAAATGGTTTTTAAGTGTGCACTGCTGCAAAACCTTCCTTAAAACCAGTCATGACTGGCACTTCTCTCTTTTCTATTTTCCCCTTTGCCCAGCCTTATCTTTCTTTATCTTGAATTTGCCTTTGGGGCCAGACTTACCTACGTTTCTGAGCTGGATGCAAAGTTTCTCAACCTCTCACTTCTAGGTCTGCTCCCACCCCAGGGAAGCTCAGCATCATAGTGCTTGTGAGTGACACAGTAATACATTGCCTGGATGAGAGCTGACAGTGCTCTGAGAAATATGACAGTACCTCTGCCCTTGCTCAGGCTTCCCATTTGAAAGTTTTCATTTTGGTAATTACATCCTTCCCAGATAGTAGCCCTAGTCATTGATCATACTAATATCGTTATAACTGATTCCTGTAAGTCACCTTTTAAAGACAATTTCTATGGGTTTTTTTCCCCCCATATCTTCTTCCTCTGCAGTCACAGGATAAGACTTTTTCTGTCTACCCTTCATCTGATTGATTGGAAATGCCAACTACTTCCTTTCTATATGGCCTGGTAATATACACATCACATTTCTTCCCTTGGGATCTTAATCAGAACAAGTAATGGCCTTTAGCTTTTCTCATTAGCAAAATGGAAAAGCACCATACCCAATCCATTAGAAATACAGCTTTGTAATATGAATTTATAGGAAAATGGCTGCATGCCAACAGACATGGAGTGAGTTTACCTTAAAGGATTTTCAGGGGGAGAAAAAAGGAAAGAAAAAGTCACCCTTTCTGTCTGGCTTGCAAACATTTTGAGCTGCTAACTTATCATGCCTGTCTGTCAGGCATTTTGCTGTTGCTCCTTAAGTGCTGTTTGGACATCTCTGTCATATAAAGGGCATTCATAAGGGGGAAATATGAGTGTTTGAATATGTATTTATATTTTCTCCAATGTTGATTCCCTTCCTGGATTATTCTTCTCATAATCTCGATCAGAATTAGAGAGAGGGGAGGAAATTTGGAAGATTTTGTTATTTTGCTTTGCTTCTAATTTTTCGCAGAACGTGCTAAACTGAGAAAATGTATCAAGAGCAACCATTTCAGCATACTCATCTATCAAGCTGAGATTGCTGCTGCACTTTTTTTAGCCCTGTCTAAAACTATTTACAATCAGTACAGTGAGAGCGAGGACAAGACTGATTAACTGATTTTTTTCTCCAATGATGGGAATTGCTTTTTACTTGGCCCGGTCTTCATTAGCACTAGCAATTATTAAAATTCATATGCCAGCAGTGAAAACTTTCAGTGCTTGTATTTTCCAGAACTGTAAGAAGGTGTTATACCACAAATCCATACCAAATGATAATTGTGTATAATTTGAATGCATATGAGGTGATTCTGTCTGCTTTGGAAAACTAACACTGAAAGAACCCAAAGAACAGCTTGGAATGCTGTTATTCTGCCAGCACTAAGACACATCTGTTTTACTAACCCCTTCAAGCATTGCTCATGTTATTCCTGGTAAAATAAGTACTAAGCACACCTATAAAGCTCTATTTAATAGTGTCTTATGAAAAATGAGCACTTGCACTTTTTTATTTTTCAAACAAACCTCATGTTTCCTATGTGTTAAGTTGCTCACCTGTACAAAGTGAGAGTTAAAGCTGAAGCATCAGGCTTGCAATCTTGGCTACTTCACTTATGGTTCATCAGCTGTGTTGATAACACTTCCCCAACAAAACAGTATCTAATAGGTTAAGGAAATACTATAGTGGAATAGTATAAAAGACCTGCAGGAGTCAAAAATGGGAGGCATTCTAAAGGGACCTCTTTAGATGATGACAGGAGGGCTTAAGGCAAGGAGGGATGGCTATTTTGGGGGTATTGGGATTTTTTTTTTCCTTCTTGCATTTTTTGTTTTGTTCTGCTGCTGCTTTTCATTGTTTTGGGTTTGTTGGTTTTTTTTTTTTTTGTATCCTCCTTCTTCTTTACCTCTTCCCCTAATATTTTGGACGAAACAATGACAAACTAGGAGGGATTCTGTGTAATTTTTATCGAGCAAGCTTAGGAGTTCAGCACTGTTAGCAGATCATTACATGGTAGATAAGCTGATGACATAGCAGTATAGTTCAGTCCACTCTGCTAAAAGTCAAGGTGTCTCCTTTGCTTTTGTAGCCCTATTGCTGATACTATCTGATGTGTCTCAGAGATCCTCCCACAGCTGCTAATTAACATACCTAGGGGCAGACTGTAATATTCTTATACAGTGACACTGTAGGGCATTGACTTTAATTTTAAGGTGATCCTTCTGCCACAAGAATTTCAAGAGTTTGTGGAAAGTGGGAAAAGGAAGTCTTCCCAAAAAAATGCTTACTATTACCACCTTCCATAGCCCTGCCATGCAAGCAAAGCTAATGATCATGTAAATGCATTTAAAGATTTTGACACAACAATTCTTATGCCAGTGAGAAGCAATATTTTGTACTGCATCACTTTAAAACACTTTAAATATATTGAAGTTGGCACCAGCCTTTAAAGCTTAGTATTCTCTGGTATCCCCCCCTATCCAAATATGAATATGGCTGATACTTTTGCTGAAGTTGCAGATAGAAGAATAATTGGCCGAGCAACATTCATGGTTTCCAGTTTGAAATCAATCAATCTTTAGAAATTTGGTTTCATACTGATTCATCTTTTAAAAACTCAGAACAAACCAGAAAGACTCTCCCTTGAGCCAGAAATTCCAAACAAAATTTAATTTTCAGGAACAATGCCTCATGTTGTTCCCAACACAAAATCTAGTCTGCAAGATCTTGGCAGCTGCCAACTGGCTTAAATGTCCATCTTGGTTTCTGTCAGTTTTCAGGCAGCAGCTGCAAAACACTCCCAGGATTTCATGTTCCTGAGCAGCCTCACCATGTCCAATGCTTTGGGCAGGCTTCCAGACCTCCTATTGGGTCAGCTTACAGGTCTGCTTACTGAGGGCCAGATAAGTCTGGCAGCCAAGTCAGAAAACCCCAGGAATGTTACTTTGGTGGGGCAACTTGGTGGGATTGTCCTGGAAAAAAAGCAGGGCACTGGCTTGAAGACTGGAGAGGGACTGCCAGTTTCCAGATGTGTAGGAAGAGGTAAGGACATCTCAGAGCTTCACATGAGTGCCTGTATGAAGCTGGGCTCTTGGGGCTTGGAAACTCCCTGCTCAACCACATCTCTGTGTTGAGCTGCCTGGAAGGGCTGAGTGCATGATTTGTGGGATGTTTATCCACACATGCCCAACAGCAGCCTGATTGTCCTTGTACCCTTAGGAGTAAGGGCCCAGTATTTCTCAGAGGGAATGTGTTTCCCCTGCCTAAGCCTGGACTGGCATGTTCACCATCAATTCAGGAAGGCCAGCTTGCAAGGCATCCCTAGCACCACTGTTTGCTTCCAGGGTGAGCCCCAAAAGGTGATGTCTCCAAGGTGTTTCAGGCTCACTGAATGACAACTTCTCCTCCATCTCTGGATGCAGGGTACTGGTGAACAGCAATCTTTTTTATGATGTACTGAAATGGTCTCTGCGCTGCCCTGCCCTCCCCTCCCTTCCCACAGTGATATCTTTCATTATACTTAGCCAAATATTTTGGATTTTAGGGATCTTTTAGAGGTAAAGAACTGAAGAATATAATGCTTTAACTGCTCTTAACAACTTAACACTGGTGGTATAATTTTATTATCTTACTACCTTTCCTCTGTCTGGCATGACTGCCTTTTCATGCAGGAGGTGTTGAAATTCTTCCTGTTTCTAGGAAAACTGGAAATACTAATACTAATACTAATACTCATGTGCCCTTTTGTCTGTTTTTACTGTTCTTTTCGGCTTGGTTTAGTTTCCAACTAATTGTCCTGGCTTTTATCTGCTTCATTCTGCTTCATTCTTGGACAGCTGGCCCATGAACTGTCCACTTTTATCCCTGGTCTGAAAGAGCAATGGAAAGTGCATGTGATGATTGATGAGCAAGTGTTATTTAACAAGTCTAAGCAGTTCTCCTTTAGTTTTAACACCAGTAGGGACATTTGCACACAGCAGTCTGCTTCTCTTTAGACTCTTCAAATTCATGGAGATTTAATAGCATCTAGAAGACAGTTTACCTCTAGAAAACAATTATTTGTTAATATAAACGGATGTATTATTAATAATAGCTCAGTGTGCTCATATGTTGAGAGGTTCACCAACACTTTTTTTTTAACTTATGTTGAAAATATGAAAGTGTACAGATCAGTTTTCCTTCATCTAACTATCAGCCGTTCATCAGAGACTAAATGGCAGAATTGCAGTTAAATGGAAATGTCTAAGAATTTCCAACTAAAGGAGTGCATAGGCAATTTTTAAGTATCAGAAGACACAGTTATAATTCTGCTGCATCACCCCTTCATTCTTCAGTATACAGGATCTGAAAGAAGAATATAAATGTGACAGAATCTCAGTGATTACCAACCCTGGTTGAGTAAGACTGATGCAGTATACTCTTGTGTTATGATACAGTCACTATACCCTGATTTTTTGTAGGGTATAATAAATCAGGCAGTAACCCATGCTCAGAAACTTGCCCCAGAGAGCTCATAATGTGCATTCATGGAACAGGTACATAGAGGGTATTAGGAAAAAAAAAAAAGCCTCCCCTGCTCCCCTGTAGAGAGAGAAACATGTAAGAACTGAAGAATTAAGAAAATACAACAAATCGCCGGAGTCTTATTCTTTGTTTTAAGCACGGAAGTCTTCCTCTCTTGCAAATGTATCAATCAGTCACATGGCATTATTCAAATTATGCAAAAAAGCAGTTTTCACATCTTGGGGCTGTTCATATGTGCAGTCACATGAGGGATCAGTTTACATTTGTGTAGAGTCTCCATGGGTCCCCACCTACAACGTCACAAGGAAGAATAAAAATATCATGAGCCTCAGTCCTCATGGACTGCAAGGGTCTTTAGCACCCTCAGGTCAAGTTCCTAAAGGAAGTTTCCAACTAATGAAAGATGCAATCAGGATGGGAACTTATTTTCACATCCTGATGAGTTTTCCTCCGCTTCCACCCTTTTCACACATTGATGGGATATCTGGAAGTGGTTTGAGATTTTACCGAGTTCATTTGTAGTGCCAGGCGTTAAACTAAAAAGTGGTTAAAGTGAATGAGCTAGTTTTTTATTTATCTGTTTATACTGCTTGCATTTACTAAAGTTTTTACAAAGTGTATGCTAGTGAGAGCATGATGCACAGTTGTATGTGGGGATCTGACTCTTCTCATACTTGTTTACTCTAAATAGTCTTTATCTGATTAGTCCTGATCACTCTTCTTTAGTAGCAAGACTGAATTTCAGGAAGAAGAAAAGACCTGTCAGCTATGGGGGGTTAGCTCATCCACACTTCTTTTTCGATACCTTTGTATTACTCTGATTTCCAAAGATAGGGATTTGTGAAGGATGTTTAGAACTCCTGAAGAGAAAAGGAGATTAGTTTGCAAATACAGTTCTTGAAGTTATTATTCTCTCTACCTTCATTTAACTTGCTCAGAGAATTAGGTAACATCTCATTAGGAAGGTTGAAAGGGAATTGATAGCCAGCATTCCTAAATACATTTGTATTACTGAGCAGCAGGGAAGGAATGTTAAATCCAGTAAAGATTTCTATTCTCTGCCTGAACAATGAGTGCAGTGGCCCAGTGATGGGATTCTGTTGAATGACAGAGCTGTTCTTGATAGGACTATGGTAATTGTGTGGTAAAATGGAATTATATTATTATATTTTAGGCCTGGCTGATAATTATTAGCAAAATTATTGTAATATATGCAAAAACTTCATATCATTTATTCTCTCATTCTTTAATTGAGAGAAAGTGAAATTAATAACAGCCATTGAATAAGTACAGGATTGAGCTGGAAAATGAGAATGCTTCTGGGTAGCAAAAGATATTTTAAGTTTAAAGTGAAAACTGTGGCAGCTGGATATTGTATTTCATTGAACTGCCACTCACACTGATGAACTAGATGGTCCTTTTCTCTTCCTGAGTTCCCATGCCAGACTATGGGATAAGAGGACACAGCAAGACAATGTTCTTTTCTATTGGAGAACAGGGTATTTTCAAATGAGAAGGTGGAACCAGAGAGAAAAAAGCTGTGGTTTTATTCTATATTTCATTAAAGTTATAACCGCTTGACAATGGTCAAAGAGAGATGCAGTTTTTGTTCTGTGCAGGGAAAGCGATTTGAAAGTGGAAGGGCAGGTTTCCTTCATGGGGTAAAAAAAAAAAAAAAAAAAAAAAGATAAAAATTAATTCAGCCAACTGACTAGTTTCCTTCAGTTTTCCAGCAATGAAAATGTTTTCACATAATTTAGTTAGTGATGCAGTGTCTAGACTTCTCAGATGCTTTAAAAGATTAAAAAAAAAAAAAGAAAGAAAAGGTATAAACAAACCCTGACATTAATTCTAGGAATCTTGAAAAGCTTAGTCGTTATCTCTGTACTATAGCTCATGCAGTGATATGAAACCACAAATAGTCATTGAAGACCAGATTCTGGAATCCTTGTTTATTTCAGATACATGGTTTAGCATTTGCTCATATTAGACATCCCATTTAACCTCCCTTTAGCAGGCTGTGGTGGTTGGTGTAAATGCTTACCAGCGTATTCTGGTACAAGGCTTCTGCATTTTGGCTCTCACCTTGACTGAAAAGACTCTGTGTCTTCTAGGAACATGAAGGCTGATAATATAAGGAAAGAGATCTTTGATTCTTGCAACAGATGTACATTGATATAACACCAAAGCAAAACACCAGAAAAGAGCATTTGCACAAAGAATACATAAAAGGCTTCTTTAACATTTTTTCCTGGCTCATTGCTATTTGTCCTTAGTAAGTCTACTGATTCTAAATGTTGTTTGAGGTTTCCAGATTTACTGCAACCTATCTGTTACTATCTCATTTTGTAAATTCTCTTTTGTCTTCTTTATACCGGGAAATTTATTCAACATTGATCAGATTATTAACTGTTGCCACTCCCTAAAATCTCACAGTACTCATAGTGACCAAGAGAGTTAATGTATCTGCAGCAGCCTCCGTCTAATCACAGCTGTGTTATTTTATAGGCAACTAGGTCTATAAATAAAACTGAACTTTAGGGTGGTTTCTTATACATTCTGTTAATGATGGCCTTCAGAATTTAAACAGAGTGTGCAGCCAAACTCTTCTGGTGATGTAAATGAAATAGTTTGGTCTTGCAAGAGGCACTCTTTCAGGCAGTGTCTCAGCTGAACTTCAGTAACTAAAGGCTGATGTAAGGGGTGTTTGCTATGTACCTCAGCTGTTAGGCAGATGCCTGACTCTGCATTAACCTGGGCCTGAGAAAAGCAGGCTAAGAGCTTATTAGGGCAGATGAATAAATGGACATTACCTGTGCCACCGTCTCAATGTAAAAGCTCCTGCCAATTCCCTGCAGGTGACTCAGCTCCACCTTTGATGGGTGAACCATATTATCTCACTGCAGCATGCTCCCTCACTGCTGGGTACAGGCAGCTGCCTTCCCCGTTTTCTATTTCCCAGTGCCTGTCACCTTTATGGGTTTGGTGCTTGCTGCAAGCTTAACACGATCCTTGCTGGAGCCAGGCTGGGAGATGGTGCTGTTTGCAGATCTCGAGGAAGTGATGTTGCTCTCTGAATTAAACATGATTCTTCTAGAGGGATCGCATTTTGTCCCCTCAACCCACCTCTTCATTTGTTACCTCATTCCATTTAACTCTTTGCTATCACAGAGGGCAGTATCTGAAAGGAGAACAGAAATATAAGTGTATATTAACACTCTTGTTTTCTAGCTATATATTTTTCCACACATTTAAGTAGTTTCAAAATGGTGAAAAACAAAAGCCCCATCAGAAAAGGCATGAGTAGAATTGTTAATGTAGCGTTTAGACTAAATTGGTACCTGATAACTGCAGTCTGAATTAAGCAGTTGGGCATCATAAAGCATGAATTATATTGTAATATTGCATGTCTTCAGTGCTGAGAGCATTCATTCTCTGTACTGTATGAAGAAAACAATAGTTTACAAGCAAATTAAGTCTGTTGCCACCAGCAATGTAGTAGTTTTCTGTAGAAATTATTGGCTTTTAAAGGATCAGACTGCTGAGAAAAGCTCTCTTATAACCTCCAGATCCATCATCTCTGCCCGTAGAGTCACTATTCATTTTACTGTCAGAAATGAGCAGCTTCTACTTTTAGATCCACAAAAGCTGTACAGCTGTGGAAGAATGAACAGTGGTTTCCTCTGCCTTGCACATACCTTGTTGAATGACTGATCACGTCACAGTTCAAGAATCTTTAATACTGATGGAAATACATGACAAAGAAAGGATGCATTCGGGTTTTTCAGATTCTCTTATTTCAGTGCTCATAATATTAATATTTAGTGGATTTAGCTGGGTGCTGCTGAGCTGAGACTGTGAGTCATGCTGTCTGTTTCACACAAAGTGTGGATAAAGAACTGTAATGAGTGTCGTTCATGGAGAAAATAAATGGCAGTGGTGGCCTTCTGACATAGATGTCTTCTTTGTTTGCCATCTCCCTACTTCCAAGTTACATGAGGTTCTTGAGGGAGATGGGAAGCCATGTGCAGAGTATGTGCATTTACAGGAACTGTAATACAAATTGAGCTGCAATACAATAGAGTCCCTTAGCTCAAGGATGTCCTTAGACTTGAATTTTCATCCTGGGTGGTCATAAACTGAGTAGATATAAAATATTTTAATTACTATTTTAAAATATTTAAATTTCAGAATAATTTCTGAAGTTCTCTTCTGCCTCCTAGCATGGACTCTACTCACTTTACCAGATCCAGAGTACATTTTTTAATAGAATATCTAGGTAAAGTGTCTGGGGGACCCAGGGAGAGACACAGATTCCAGATTGGGCTCATTGTGTGCTGGATATGGAAGTTACTGAACAGCAGTGTTCAGGAAGCTTTTTGCTAAACAACCAACCATGAATATTCATGACAAGGAATTCAACTCTTGCATTATCCAAACCCATTGATGTAAGTATCAACACTGACATTGTGCCTTAGCATTGTGTAATCTTTATTTATCCCGTGAGATCAGAGAATTAGGATTATGTAGTTCAAAGAGGAAAGAAATACATGTAAATTTGCTTGAGCTAGTGTCAGTTATAATAAAAATTAATCTGTCTCCTTTTTCATTACACTGTTAGTAAACAAACTAAGCTAAAGCAGCTTCTCAGCCCTGGGCTTCCCTGGCAGAAACTGATCCAGCAGGGCAGACATTCCCGAATTCATGTGGTCTCAGCTGGGACTCCCTGCACTGCGTGTGAGGGGACTTCAGATACCAGACACCAATTATGCCTCTCGGAGAACTAAATTGTAGTTGTCCTTTACAGGTTGGCAAAGATTTTTACAGAAGCCTCAGTGAACCCTTCAGTGAGACCCTGGAGACAGAGAATCAGTTCCAACCCCTGTAACATGTTTAACCATCGACCCAATAGCTCTTGCCTGAAATGGGGAGGGTATCTTTTCATGTGTAAAGAGGAAGACATTAAATATGTTTGGGCATTCCACTGAAGGGCACGATACCTGCATACCTGTGATACAGATCACTGCTGCTGTGTGATCCAGGACCATTTATTAAGCACCAGTATTCTGTAGCACTGAGCCTTGGCTAAATTTTCCTAGGACCAAATTCTTTGCCACAACTACTATGACTTCATTTGTGCCATTGGTGGAATTAATTTGGCTAACAACGTTTTTCTTTTTAATTGTAAAACTCTAAAGGATTTATCAAAAAAATCAAACCAACATTAGTACAGACATCTAGACACACATAATGTTATATACAGGGGAGAAGTCGCTCTCCTACAGTTCTCCAGGGAGTCTGGCAAGTAAATGGATAGCTTTGGTCTCCAGAGCTTTAAATCATTGTTGTTTGGCTGAATTCAGTTAAAACTTCTGGAAAAAAAATTAAACCAGGAGGTGTGAGTATCTGAAACAACCAGAGCAAGCAGGCTTTGGCCAGGGCCACGAGTGACACTCAAGTAAACAGTACAGTTTTCCCTAGAGATTGTCTGGCAGTGAAAGAAGCAACATGCAGGAGGCTGGAAAGTGAGATCAGGATCTGCCTCAAGAGATTAAAAATAATAGAGTAAGAAACTGCACAACTACTAAGAGCAGTGCTTTTAGAGTCAGTGAGGACATCAGTTAATTCCCAGACAGTTTCCATTGTTGTGCTACAGAACACCGTGCCAAAGGATTTTGCAAAAATTGAGTGATCTGAATTAAAAGGCAGTTGAATAATCTAATACCTGTGTATTAAGTCACGTGAGTTTGTGTGTAAGGTAGGGAATGGGAGACAACTGCAGTTTATTAGAGTCTGAGTGTTGATCTTCTGCCAGGTTCAAGGAAGAAAACAGAGGAAGTTCAAGTTGAATGATAACACTTTATTATTTAAATCAACGTTTTCAAATAAACTCCATATATATTTTTACAAGTGAAGCTAGACTGCATGGATGTTTAGAACCCTTGCAGGTCTTTGCAGAACTCTAAGAATGCGTGCTTCAGGTTAATGTTAAATATTGACAAATTTAGAGCAATGCTTCAGAGGAGTTGTCTTCCCAACATGTGAGGGCACCATTACAAGGCAGAATGAATGGAGCAGAAGCAGCTCTGCAACACCCTGCTGTAGCATTCTCATTAGCTCTTAATCTGTGAGGCAGGAGAACAACCCAACTGTACTGAGTACAATAGGGAGAGCTGGCCTAATGCTTTTGGTGGGTTAGCCTTCATAAAAAACACTATTGAATTCAATTCTCTTCCTGAAGAACAACGAAAAAGAGCTGCAGCAAAACATGGCCGGGTAGAGGCACACAGTAGACACTGAGGGCGCTCCTGTCTCTTTGCTCAAGTTAAAGAAAAAACTGTGAATTTGGGGAAAAATACTGTGATGAGTCTCAACACCATATGCTGCTCATATTGCAAGTGTACATTCTACGTCAAATACGATCCTCACTTAGTTTTTTTAAATAGAAAACAATTTCACTTAAATACTTTTTATTTTCTTCTACTTGAAAGAATACTTCACAATTTAGCTGTGAGATTCTTACATATGCTGTTGTCATTCCCTTAGACGTTCCTCCAGCATTGCTGCAGTCTGCACCCCACTTTGCAATTTCATAATGCATGTTTGTGACAGGCATATCAAACCATCCAGTTGGTTTAGAATTGAGGTGGGAGAGTGCTTGAAATGTAAATTTTACTATAAACAGCGGAATAAAATCTTGCAAGCACTTCCTAGCTCTGCCAGGAAGCAAAGCTATATTTAACTCATTTTAAAATTCATCAAATACATTGTGGGCTGATTCAGATCTTTGCTGTGTCTTTGATGATAACATGTAGTGGAAGTGTCATACAGTCAGTTGGGGGATTGGGCACATTCTGAGATTCTTGTCAGTGAAGACATGTAGTTAGGACTGGATTGTAGAAAGAAAAGTACATATAGATCTAAGGACTTAATATCAATACTTTATTTGAAAATTTGAACTATGACAGTTGCATTCAATTCAAGAGATTTTTGAGAAGTGTCATATATAAAGAAATCAGTGCCATAACAATGACAAAATTCACATGCACACATGAATTTTATAAAAGATTGTCTTCTAGTACTTAGGAGAGACAGTGTTTCAGAGAAGCTAATACAAATCATTGCTATAATAATTTGCACAAGCTTCAAAATGCATAGGAAAGATCCCTGGATAATAAGAATAAGTCATAAGAATTTAGCTAAGGTACCTGTGTACAAAAGGAGAAACTCCAGATGGACTTTACTCTTGCTTTATTTCTCCTATCTCAGACTGCACTTATCTGCAGCTTTGTATCCCTGTAAACTCAACTGCTGCTGTTGATGGGGTTAAATATAGATTGGAATAAACTTCTCAAATTTCATGCTTCATATTTTGTAGGTGTCATTAGATAAGGTCAATAAGACTCCAAAAGATTGTTTAGACTGCTTTGTATCTTTAACCACTTACATGCTGCTATCATGCCTCCACTGAGTTTTTTGTAAGTACAAATAGGAGTGTCTCAATTTTAGAGAACAATGTGCTTCTGTCAGTGAGATGTTTACTATTGTCTATATTCAGATATGACCTGAATTTGAAGTTCAAGATTACGATGTTTTATAGCTGGGTAAGTTATACTATTACCTAAAGTCCTTACTTAAAAGGAATAATATGCTATACTCTAACTAAAAACTCTGAATGGGAAATTGAAATTGTATCATTCTTCTAACATGGTTTTATGCATCTTAATTGTGGTTTTCTACTGTTCATTTGCTTTTGATTTGTTCTAGTACATGACTGCTGCTGCACCTATGCAAGGGACCTACATTCCCCAGTACACTCCTGTGCCTCCAACAGCTGTCCCTATTGAAGTAAGTTTATCTCCATCCATGAAAGTAGAGTGAAGGGGGAATAGAACTCTTATTTGTTATGCCTTCTAGCACCTGTTGTTTGAAAGGGGCCTAAAGGTTCTTTATGGACTGGTGGCTGGAAGCTTCCAGCGCTTTAAATGAGGACTGCACATTTCTTTCTCTATTTGTTTTCTTTCTTTCCTTTTCCTTCTTTTTTCTAACCCCTCTTTTTTATTTTTTTAATTATTTGCAAGGGCTCTTGTTTTGCATTTGTTTTGTTGTACAGCAGGACATGGAATAAAAACATCAGTGATTATGACTATTTTTTCCCCATTTACTTGGGAGGGAGATGGGAAGAGACAGGAAAACAAACCCAGCAGGCAGACCACGAAACCAAAAGAGATTTCAAGAAGAGAAGATTGCAAGAGGGTTTGATGCGGTCCTTAGCAAGCATAGGTAATTGCTGAAACATTTAGCCACCAGAAAAAGTGATTGAGCAATGGAAACCTTCCTCTTGTATATACAGACGTGGAGGATGCTGCACTGACTGAGTGCTTTTCATCCTTGAGGAAGGATTCGCTCCCTCCCTCCTTGGGGCTGAGTCATGCTGATGACAGTCTAATGAGTAAGTATTTACTCAACCCTGTAGACCACAGGCTGCTGGGAGAGCGTCAGCTTGGCCTCCACTTCTGTGCAGCTTCATAAGGGCAGCTGAGCACAGCGAGAGGAGGGAGCCTTGGCATCCTCTTCCCTGTGTGGTTCTCTTTGGCACTACCCTCTTTTATTAACAACTTCTGCCCTACTCTGGGGTAAGGCAAGGAGTGCCAGGGTCTCTGTACTTCTGTCTTCATCTGTGTGGACTTTGGATTTTGTGCTTTTACTACTCTGTGCTGTGAGGATGTGAGTTAGTGGTACTGCTGGCGTGGCTTCACCAGCAGTCAAGTGGGTTTATCCTGTTTTCTCCTAGTTCTTTGCAACTATTCCCAGATAAGGTCCCACAGGAAAGGCTACTACCGTTCTGTCATACTGAGCTCGTTGTGTTTCAGTCTTTTTTCAGCCTCGGTATAATTTTGCCCTAAACCTCATTTGTTTGCAAATGCACTGTGAGTGCCTCTTTCCAATTGCCATTTTTTAGTCTAAATCAGGTAGATACAAATCTGAATTAAAATGAGATGGTGGGATTGAGAGTGGTTCATATCATGGGATTGGCTGCACACCATGCTGACCTGTCCAAATGAGAATTAAGGTTAATTTAAATTAATTACTTGTTGAGCCTTCTTCCCCATCACTCACTAGTGTATTCATGCCTTCTAAAGTAACTCAGTGTCATAATTATCTACTATAATAATCAAAATATTATCTGAATCTGTAGCCTGTTTTGATCTTTTCCAGTGATGATGATTATTGTTAATGTTTATCTGTATTCATGTAGTGTCATGAACCAGGACCCTACCATGCTGGATGCTCCACAAGCAGAGACCAAAAAATACAGTCTCTGCCCCAGAGAGCTTACAATCTCAAGATGAGATGGACAAAAGGAGAAGGATAAAGACAAGGGAGTAGACAGAAAGAGATAATACTGACCGTCCACTTAGCAATAGATATAAAGAATTTCTCAAAAATAAAACTTATATTTTAACAGATACTTTAAAATAAACTACCTGTTGTTTACATGGGGCTCAAATAAAAACAAAGCAAGTGCTTTGTGCTCCCTCTTCTGGTTCTGTTGTGTGCAATAGTGTAATAAAGCATGCTCTCTGAAGAGACTTGCTATTCATGTGACCAACACACCGAGCATGAGAGTAGAGGAAAGAAAATATATTTTGCTTTGAAAGCATACAAAAAACTTTAACCAAGTATTATTCAGACCATCTAAGTAGGATAAGAAATTGTGCATAATGTTACATTTATGAATATAATCTTTTATGCGTTTACTTATCTACTTTTTGCAAACATATAAATAAAACAAAGCTTCATTGGAGCTTTGACTCAACAGATTTAAGTCTTTAGTGTAAAGCAAATTTGTTTTTGAAGGGAACATGCGTAGGAACAGTGTGTAGAAGAGAGCACCATTCTTCTAAGGTGACTAAAATTCTGTTGGATATGTAGTAAAGTGGAGAGCAGTGGGTCTAGATTCTGCTTTTATTGCATTTTAAATAAAACAAAATAAATGTGAACTGACTGTGAAGTTGGGGTAGGTAAGCAAAGATTGAAAGAGGCATATCTATGTTGTGAAAAAAACAAGAAGTAAAACCCAGAATCCAAAATCAGATTTGCCTCTAGCTTTGAATGGGCAGGGAACTGCCCTCAAAGGGGAAGGTATTTTTCACTGCAACTTGTGAGAGCAAAATACTGCTGGTAGGCTGAGAAAGCTTCTTGTTGCCGAATTAGCTTTCTAAAACTGATGGAGTTTGTTGTGTTAGCATGTGGTTCTGCTACCTCAAACTCTCTTGATCTCTAGAGAAATGCGTGAGCGGTGAGCTGGTGCTGAGCTCTTTTACGTAATTCACTGGCATGAGCAAAATTAGTAAGTTTTTCATGTTCTCATTTGATTCCCTAGGGTGTTGTTGCTGATACTTCTCCACAGACAGTAGCATCTTCATCACAGGAAGCCAGTGGTCAACAGCAACAGATGACAGTGGAAACATCCAGTGAACATGCGCCTGCATATTCTTACCAACAGTCTAAGTAAGTAGGCACAGGCTTTGTCAGAGGGGTTTGCTTCTTGATTGTAGCAGGCCAAAATTGACTCCCGCTTTCAGAAATATAAATTCTGAATAGCTTCATTAAGTTCAGATGAATTCTGGATATATAGAAGTGTAATTAGCAAAAGGTTTTGGCTGATGGCCTCAATTTGGCAAAATGTCCTTGAGCTCCTGCCCACAGTGCTATGCTGTCTAGCTGTCTGCTGCTTTTCTGGACTCAGAAGGATCTCAACAACTGTGTTAACAATCATCATGCTGGGCTAAAGCAGCATCTGGCATCAGAGGTTAAAAAGGGCTTTAATTTTGCAGTGGTGAAAATATTGGCACAGTGCACATTGGCACATCTAAAGGTTTCTTTCCAAAAGTGTAATGAAGCAGTATAAATTAACCCAAGTTGGTATTTCTGATTGTGCAAAACTGCCATGCAGACACAGAGTAGGCAGGACCTGGAAATGGAAGAAAAAGGGATAAGAAAGAAGTGGGTAGAAGCACTGTTCGACCTGTCTCCTTTCTTCTGCTCCCTTTGTTTACTTTACATGGAATACTTTGGAAAGTTTAAGATTTATAAACTGACAGCTATATTTAGAACTTCTAAAGAGTCCCTTCGTCTTCAGAATAATCTTTTCAAACACAGCTTCTCTTTGCTACAATAAAAATCCTCACAAAGGGAAGGTTACATAGTGACAGGGTGCTCACTGGGACTGATAAATGTTGGACAGATTCTGGGAAGGAGCACAAATCCAGTCTTTTATTAATACATGTATAATGAACACCAGCATCACACTGGAAATAAAATTATACATGTTTTATTGTGGGGAACAAAGTAGAGAAATAGCCAGACAAGAAATACGATAGATATGTCAGTCAATGCATCATGATTCTGTACATACAGAGGCATCAGATATGAGCTGGTATAGGGAAGATTAGAGTTATAGCAATTTGTCAATTGCTTTACTTCATTTTTGACCTCTGGAAGTGGAAGATGCATTTGTTTGTCTACCATATAAGTATCAAATGGTTTCAGATTTATGTGGTTTTGACCACCATAAAGCAGAAGACTATTTTTTTTGTCATGCCTATATCTGTTTGGATGTACATGTTGCAAAAACAGTCAATCACAAGCTACCCAATTGGAGACACAGATTATGTGTACTTACCTTTGTAGCTGCCAGTTTCTCTAGCACCTATAAAGAAATGATTGCGAAATACTCACAGAATATAAAAAGCAAAGAGAAAAATATACATCTGTACCATCCCGTTGGCTTGTTTTAATGAGTGTGTTCTGTAGCATTTGAGTCTGTTGATTTCTATGTCTCAGTTCCCTTTCTCTTACATCTTAAAGAAAAAGGACTTAGGTCTAGAAGCCCTCATAAGGTAGCTATGAGCTGCAGATTCTGGCATTTTTCCAGCATAGGAGAAAACTACATTGCAATTCTTTATTGAAATGGGTGCTGTGTTTCTTGCTCATGTGGTGAATTCCCTGAAAATGAGATCCCTCATCTTTCCTTGTCAGCTACAGCCTTTTTGCAGTGATGGATATACTTTTAATGGCACTGGCATTTATATTCAGAGGACTTTCTTTCTTTTTTAATCAGACAGGCAGATCCACTACAGATTTTTTTATTATGCTTATTTCAGTATTTTTTTAACTGAAATGGGTCCTCTATTTATATCTGCCAGTTGCAGGCAGAAATGCAGTGTGGGAAGCTGTAGAAACAAACCAAAATATACACAATCTCTGTCTTTAAAAAAAGAACTTCTGGCAAAATATTCCAGCAACCATTAATATAAAACCAAGTGATTTTGTTTTATAATTAAAATATTATTTTATTACTCTGCTTTTCAAAGGGCTCATTTAGTAATAACAAACATCATGTCAGATACAAAATGGTGATTGTCAATGTGAGATATGGGAAAGTAATTAACATTACCGGACAATGATTTTGTCAGATATAGGCGAAGGAACAGGCAGACTATATAAAATTATTTCATAGGAGCTGATCAGTTAGGAGAAAAGTTATAATGGTATATTTCCTTATATTTATTTTCTTTGCAACAATCACAAAATTGCAGACAACGAAGGAGAGACAATGTACTATGAATGAACTGAGTGGTATAAGGAATCTGTACTCTCTGTAAGTAAAAATAAACCATGAAACTTGGAATTTAAGTTCCACTTTCTAATCAGCATACGTGTTCTTTTATTTAATATATTGAATGCTGTACTTGAGGATCCCATCTGCAGAGTTCAGAAGTGCTAACTTCATAGCAAAAACCTGGCTACATATTGTGTAGATAAAAACAGTCCTTAATTCTGAGAAGAGGAATCTACTTTATGAGAAAATCACCTTAATTCTTTTAGACCCTACTCCCCTTTTTCCTTGTAAATATTTAATTTTGCACATAAAAGCATGAAGACTGTGAAGTGAAGATCAATGGATATCCTTGCCTCCAAAAAGTGTACTCTCTTACCTCCAAGCAAAACTCGGCTGGACAACATACTCTGATTTTAAAAGTGGAAAGAATTGTGTTTTTCTGGAGCCTTTTGTAGGCAAACTCAGTGCTAGTTTAGATTGGAGGGTGTGTGCTGTGACCTGTTGGTGATATTGGATTTTCACACATGTGGTAGCCACTCGATCCATAGGGGCAGTAAAATCTCAGGAGGTGAGCTTCCAACTTGAGTAGTCCTACCAGAAATGATACATAGAAAATCTGAAAAAAACAGTTAATTGTTGCATTCCACATAAATCTGTTCTTAACTTTCCAAATACTAATTTTCAGGTGTGATGCAATGAAAAAGCCCTTTGGCAAATTTAATATTTAAAATTATAGTTCTATGTTTGTACTCCCAGACAAAAAGTTCTGTGGCAAATGTTAGGTAATCGACATTCTTCACAATTGAACTCATAATTTTAAAATTTATTTTGAACTAGTCAAGGCAAATGCATTAATGTTTGCAAAAGGAAAGGTGCTGGATTTTCTTGCGTTGAATTTTGGTCAGGAAAGGATTTTTTTCCATGTAATCTTTAAAGACTGTGGGAAAAGCAACAGCTGACTCTTACAGGTAGCCCTAGACATGGAATGGAATTTTTATGTAGGTTTTGGGTCTCTCTTAAATATCTCATACAGGCCTATTAGAATAAGCTAGATGTGACATATCTTTAAGTGACATGAAACATCAAAAACACAAAATGAGAGGTATCTTCTTTAGGGAAAGGGTTGATAATTTTGCTTATTCTCTGTGCTAAATTTAGAAAGATATGACACAATATGATGAAAAATATATTTTTCTGATTAATATTGCCTTGACGGTTTCTGCTAAGCAAGCTTTAACTGGCTCATTAAGCTGACTGCTTCACAGTCTAATTGTTCTTGCCATCAGAAAATGTGTTCTTCCTGGCAAATTGGCTGTATCTTTTTAATTCAATTTTATCTTTTGTTGTTAATACCCAAAATAAATAGTGGCACTTATTATTATTAAAATATTCAACCTTTTATTGAATTACCTGTGAAAGATTTACACAGTGTTAAGCCATGTATTCATCTCATTTCAGTGTAGTTATACTGCCTATTAATGCCTAGCATTCAAGGAGTAAATTCATCTGCTTAGGATGTGTTAATATCCCCAAAGTGGGAGTTCCCTATTTTTTCCTGACTATTTTCAGCTTAGTCGTGGTATCATATTTAAACAGCTGCAAAGTTAGTTTAGCTTGGATAACTTTTAAAGGGAATTGGGTGGAAAAAGAGGAGAGGAGGCTATTTCAAAGTTGTTTTGACTTAATGACCACTTTAATTTAATTGTTTTTACAGACAATAAACAGGACTGAAGAATGTCGGTCTGAAATCTTTGCCTTGAATGGAGAAACTTCACTGAACAAGAAGTTGGCTTCCAGTTTGCACAGGCGTCAAATGAATGCTTTTTTTTTTCTACCTTTCCCAACAAAAACAAAACAGTGTTTTTATGTGCTGTGCAAATGGTTCCGTCATGTAGTCTGACAATTTTATTTTTGCTATTTTTTTTCAACTAGAGGAAAAACCCAGAAGAAAAATGCTGGGTTGACATTTCATCTGGACGAACATTTGAATTCAGAATTTACCTGGTGGTGTAGCTAGAATTTTTTTTTTTTTTTAAACAGAAAAACTGATGATGTCAAGAGGGAGCAAGTTGCGATGAAAACCAATTGTCTTCCTCAAAAATTAAGCTACTCTTTTTCTCTCATTTTCTTTTTCTTCTTGTTTTAAATCTAGAGTATTTTTTTGGTTTTTTGGTTTTTTGGTTTTTTTTTTAAAGAAATGTTTAGGTAAGGTTTATCTTGAATCTTAATTGCCTTAATTTTAAGGACGTCAAAGGCTCTCAAGGCAAGCTGTCAACGTCTTGTTAGAAAACCCGAGAATGAATTGAAACTGCTCACACCGGTGCTGGTGCAGAAGTTTAATAGACTGAATTTTTGGGGTGAACAAAAAATAAACTGTACAGTTTAAAAGAAAATGATTTTCTTCTTTTGAAGAAAAGTTGATGATAAAGGAACTAAAGGAACTGTGGCAACTGAAAGGATTGGAAAAATGCTGGGACTTTTATGAACTTTGTCTTAAGTGTTGACAGAAAAAAAAATCTAGAAGGCTAAAGCATTTTACAGTAAAATTATTGAATTGAGAAAAAAACTTGCTGCATTATAGAGAATGCAGGGTTTTTTTCTTGCAGAATGCAGATTTTTTTATTTACAAAGCGTGATCGCTAGCAAAAGCATTAGTGCTTTTTATCTGCAGTCTTTTTTATGAGCTTTAAGAAGTTTTTAGTCCGCTTTGCTTGTCACATTGCAAAAACCTAGCTTAAGAGCATTAAAAAAAACTTAAGTAGATAGGAGCTTATGGTCAAAAAAAGTGCAAAAAAAGCAATAGATAGAAGAAATTGTTGACAATTTCTGTAGTCTTTCCTAGTTGTGAACAAATGCAGCCTATGGATGGCCTATTTTATACCAAAGATGAAGTGACACCCTAACGCAGTCCAGAAGATAGAGGGTTCTTTTCTTTTTTTATCTTTATTTGACCTACATGGCCGGACCAGTTCTTACTTTCTTGTTTGTTTAAACTATCTTCCACTGGTGTTTTACATACTGCATATGTTTATAGTGGAAATTTCAGAATAGTTGGTATCAGAAGCTGTCCAGGTTTTTGATGATGTGCTTTGGAGAGCACCCCAAAGCAAGGGGGATTGGGTTACCAACTAATCTGTCCAGGCAGGCTTTAATTTTGGTGAGTTTTTCTCTTTAATTACCTGATCTTTGGTATTTCTACTGAAACAACAGTCTTCCTTCTGAAGTCCAACATACCAATTCATTTCTTCACCTCAGTCTTTGTCATCGTCCAGCATGCATAGCCACCTTAATTGTGCATTTATTTCTCAGTGTTGCATTTGAGTTGCCAGGTAGATATAAGAGAAAGCAAAAACTTGATCTTTGTTCTAATTTTAGCTTTCCCATAAAAGCAGAAATGTTGAAAATTATGTCATATTGTCATGCAGGCAGGAAGTTAAAAATTACTCTTCTCTGCTATGATTTCTGTTGTCTTAATATGTTGACTGACAATCACTAATTAGTATGATTAGGCAAAAAAACCCCAAAAACAAACAAACAAAAACCAGAAAAAGAGACACTAAATTTAATTCATCAAAACCTGTTTTAGGAATGACAGTTATTTTCCATATAGAAATCTTGATTATGGCCCTTACTTCTTCCAAACAGATAAATGAAAAAGGTGAGAAGGAAGTTAAAAGATGATTTTTTTCCTTAAGGAGGCAGAAGTGAAGCAGCATTTTCATATATATTTACAGACACACATATCTATGTGTATATCAAAGATTAAACCAAACATTTTTAAACTTTCCTCCATCCAGAAGAGAGGGGAAGGCTCATCACATTTACTGTGGTGGATTAGAGACAGGGTATCCATTAAAAATAAGGAAAATAAAAACATATGTATCGGATCAATCTGATTCAGCTGCCCAATCTTAAAAAGAGGTCTGTGTTTCCCTAACCTGACTTTTTTTTGAGGGAAAAGAACACAATTATTTTTTTAAATCGATAAAACAAGATCGTATTTTTTAACATAGTGGGAGGGGTAGGGGATTTCCCAAGTAAATGCTGCGAAGTATGCAACATAGAAAAGAGAGAAATGGGAATTCACATGGTTCTTCACCATAGGAAGAGGGCCTGATTTTCAGAAGTGATAAAACTTCTGCTTTCTCTGGAGTAGTTGTTGATATTCAACACTTCTGAAAACCAGATGATGCCAAAGTAAAAGAACATTATCATCCACATGCTTTCAAATCAGAAAAAAACCCCAAACCTCTCTGTTTTATGTGCTGTCTCATTACTTGTTGCTCTTTGAGAGGGGCACTTGAATTTTGTCCTTGGATAAAGGTTCCCTCTTTGTTTAGAGGGCATATGAGGGAAAAAAATCGATCTAGCCTTATTTTCTTCCTTTCTACACACACTCTCTTTCTGTCTCTGAATTATTTGTACCAATGGCGATAACCCTAGGCACAAGTCAGTTACATATGAAATAAAGACATTTGTTTCTGTGTTAGTTCTAGTGTGACACACAAAAAGTCTCATTTACTATCAACAATGAGGCTACAAGGTAGCTACCATGTGGCTGATGAATATGCTGAGGTACCTTCTTGTTTCTATTCAGAACTCTGCTGCTTTATTTATACATTCAGAAACATTTTTCTTATTTTTTTCAGCAAAGTTAAACAATCTCAGTGTTTTTTATTACGCCAGGCAGGCAACACGATATCACAGTGCCTGTCACTTTAAAGTGTTTCAAGTGCATTCTGTATTAGAATTGTTCCCTTTCTTTACCATGCTATAATGTTCAGTAGTGTTTGAAATCAAAAGAAACAAAGCAAAGAAGTAGAGGAAGAAGAAGAGGAAAGAAAATGGACCCCTTAGATACATTCATCATCTTACTGATCCCAAAAAAACCAGTGAACTGGTACTTGAAATCTATGAATTGTAAACACTGTGAGCTTTGAGTATAAGCATTCATAGATCATAAGGTAAGAAAAAAGCTTATTTGGAACTTGCAAAATGCTCAGAAAGTGGTAACTCATTTCTTAAAGTTAAAAATTAGATAAAAGTGAACAGAGAAATAGCAACACACTTGCTGCATGGGTGTTGTCGCTTGGTGGCCTCTGAAATCTTAAACTGGTTTTCTTTATGTTTGTTCTGGCTAATATGGTTTTTTAAAGGTTTTTTATTATTATGCTCTGTTTAGATTCTGTTTTCCTTCCTTTTTTTTTTTTTTTTTTTTTTTCTGAAGACCTGAATTTGTAAAGTCAATATCTTTGTCTGTCTTGCCAATTTAGCTTTAAATATCAGGAGAGTTCCTGAAAGATTGCAGAAACAACTCTAGATATCTAAGGCAATGGTGCCTGGCCCAGAGGTCTAGGAGTAACATCAGATCCATAAACTGAACTGCGTATGTACTTTCCATCACACCTGAATTCTTGTAAATAATCAAATCTGGATGTTCAGGTTTAGTAATTTTTTTTTTTAACCTTAAAAGATAAATACAAAAAGGGTGTCAGAAAATTATGAATTATGGCTAGAAAATTCTGAATACCTGGGCTTGTCACTTAACATTGAGGAAAAAAAAAAGATACAATGGAACTGAAGAGAGTGTTATATTTGCAGGTGCTGACCCGAGTGTAGTTCAGGGCACTGAAAAAAATCTCACTGTTCCTGCTGAGATTGCAGAGGGACTCTTCTTCCTATCTGGCTCTACTGCTGGTTTTGTAAGCACTTTTCACCTGTGACAGTCAGGCCTCGAATTGTGAATGTCCTCTTATTGCCTTCCAGTGAAACAGACTCTTGAAATGTCCTTAGCCTGTGCTTACTTGTATAGTTCTGTTTACCAAGAGACTGCCTTGGTTTTGTTGGTCAAGAAATCCACCGTAATGCAGAATGAGGCATATCTGAGAGCAATTGTATCATCTTCTGCTATGGATGCATGCCCAAACATGGAAGATAAAGGCTGGTCATTAGAGAAGTGAGGGCTTAAACTTTCAACGGGCAATTGGGCTGTAGCATTTGAAGGGATTTTTACTCGAGTAAAAATCAGATGAAGGGTATTATTTATGTATGTATGTGTACCAAAACTCAGCAAATTTGAGGAAGCCTGCATTGTAATAAAGTTTATTTTTAATATGTCATAGTATTTGGATCTATATTATGTTGTTTATGGTACTGAAGATTGAGACTGATCCTAAGTGTTTAAAAAATTGCCATGCTTCATGGTTTTAAGCTTGATGGTGCTTCTCATGCCACTTCATTTTAATGCTGAGGTTGACATGAGCAAAACAGGTTTAGGCAGACTCACTTAACTCCACCTATAGCAAGAGTCATGCTAAAGAGTGATAATGTGCTTAAAGCAATGAATCAATCCATTTTTAGTGATGAGACCAAATGTGGTAGTTGAAGATAGTAATATTTGATGCACACACGGTCAACATTTCCTGTCAAAACTTTATGTAACATGAAATTGGTCCGGATATAAAAGAAGTGCCCTAGGGTAAGGGATTTTCCTGGTCTTTCTCCATAGCCCTTGTGAACCAAGAAAACAGTCACGGTGTGATGGAAATGCAAAACAGAAAACAACAAAACTGCTGATATTTGGTGCATTAGTCTTTTCTGTTTGATGACAATTGACTCTAGCAAGGAGGATTCCTTTAATTTCTAATACACATACAGTCATGCACGCACACTTTCTCAGAAGGAGGGCTGAGTGAGCAGCAGACATCTCCTCTTCAGTGGAGCAGATTTCTAGAATCTCAGTAAGCAGCAAAGATGCAGTGTAAGGAGAGTTATTTTCCTCTCAAAAATAGCACCAACTTTTCTATATTGCTCCTGTCACCCAAATAGGCTAGAGCTCTGTATATACCCCAGAGATTTATTCACCTTTGTGCCTCAAAGCAGGCAGAAGAGACCCTTTCTTCTCCCCTTTATTAACATGCTCTTTGTTAAAACTGAACAGAAAATTATGAGAGTAAAGCTGTAAAAGAAATGAATGCCAGTGCTGGTTCAGATTTCCATGATAAGAAAAAAATTCTTGTGTTTATTAAAATTGTTCAGTTCAATTGTTAATTCCCCAACAGGGACAGCTGAGTTCTTTCACCTTAATAAAAATGTGTAATGAAGTGGAAAATGTCAACCCTTGACAGGTTCACAAATCCATTTTTCCTTGTAGGTCCAAAGCCTGCAAGGTGCAAGCACCTTCCAAGATCTGGATCTGTTGTCCTTAAAAGAGTATCTGCCCAATGTTAGTTTTCTGCCTTTAAGTGTCTTTCTCTTGGATAATAATTTTATGAATTTGGTGAAATTTACAGTCAGTTATATTTTTTAAAGCCCAAAAATGCAGCCTAAAGAAGAGAACATGATGTTTATGTAATTGAAGTATTATTAAATATGATGTATTCCAGAGTGGAAGAAAATTCTACTATCTTTTTGAGGCAAAACAATTTTATGTAAAACCAGGAAGTGTACAGAATTCATTTAGGAATTTTTAATTGTTTTCCTTTTTAAAGGAGAATGAATAGATTCTATCTGTAAGAAAAATCAAAGCAGCTCTGAAAGCAGATGAACTTCCAATCAAGAAAACACGCATCACAAAAATGGGTCAGAGGTTCTTTACAGCCCTTACAGACTTCACTGCAGCCAAAATGTAGAGTACAGAACCTCTGTGATACATTAAATTATGAATCTTATTTATATGGGCATCTGTGTGCTGATGTCTCAGAATGTCTCTGAAAGATCTGTACTGCTATGATTTTTTTTTTATGTTTTCCATTTGTAACACAGTCCTAAATAGCTGCCATTTTCCCACTCCTGGGGCTTTCTGTAGATCAGTGGATGTTAGGTTTAAACTTCTGTTTTCTTTGATGAAGCTTTCAATAAAAAAATAAAGAAAGAAAAGAGCTGGGTGACTCTGTGTTCTTGTGACACCTTCCTGGAGAGGCTTCGCAAGGCTGTGACTCCAGTGCTGAGCACAGAGGGAGCAGAAAGGCTTTGCAGCAAAGTCTGCCTCCTCTGCATCTTCACCAAATGGAAAGAAGGAATCAGACAGGACAAGGCAGCACAGCCACCCATGTGCTGGGAGGTGAAATACTGGAGGAAGTGTTTCTCACACCAAAACTGAATGTATAGTGCTGATGGGTATCTGCTGTCCAGGCTCTCAGCTGTGCACCAAGAACATTGCCTCTATTTCTGAGGTTTATTTTAAAGAGTGACTTCAGGGCAAAAGTTGCCACGCAGAAGACAGAAAATCTTTATTTGTGGAATAAGTACAGCCTAAGCAGAGGTAGAGCGAGCCATACTTCATCTTGAAAGGAAACTGGAAAGTAAATTGCCTCCTCAGCTATATCTCACAGGGAACAAGAAAGGTATTTGGTGCATTCCCCATGGCTACTTCACTCAGCAGCTCTCTTTTTGCCATGTGCATTTCTTCCCACTAGGCAGTTTCTGTGGCAAAGGTGAGGATGGGATGGAAGGGTCCAGTTCCAGTTTCCTCCCCGGCCAAGTGGCTTTGTTCACAGATTAGGAATCACTGAGTACTCGTTTTTACCTGCCAGGAATGTGCCTGTCTCCTTCAGCCCGATACATGTTTTGTGGGATTGCCTTCACACTTTCTTTTCACTTTGTTTTGCCCAGTGAAATATGCATCAATGAGCTTCTAACTCCCTTCAGCTTAATCAGGAAAGACCAAAGAAATCCTTAGAAGACAGAGGAAGGAGATGAGGAAGCATTTGAGAGGGGGTTTTTTCAAGTGCACCTGTGCTGAAATGTGCGTTGCTGCTGGCCATGATGATGGTGAGAAAAGGAGGAAGGCAGCAGGCTGAAGCTGCAGCCTGCCTGGAGCTCTGAGTGGTGGCTGAGGAGGTTGGGGAGATCAGCAGAAAGTGGAATGCTGTGTTCTACACAGATGGTGCAAAGGTGGTTTATAGATAATGTTCTGGTGCCAGGTTCATTTTTGTCACTTCCAAGATTGCCCCATTTCCAAGATCATTCCATTTCAAGCTCTACTAACAAGGAAATTGCTAGCAACTGTGGCATTACTGGGTTTGGTTTTACTGTCTGTCAGTTGGGTCTCTGTGTGCATATGGAACCAGTCTAAAATGGGTTTGCATCAGCTTCCACAGAAGTTCAGGTAAGAAGGCTTTATCTTCTCATCCTCTTGGTGCCACTGTCTGTGTCCAAAAAAAAAAGTTAATTGGCAAATTATATCATTGTATCTGTCTTAGCCTTAGAATTCAAATAATAATGTGTGATGTGTGTTTCTTCCAGAGGGCAATAGGCTTTTTTATCAGTAGTGTGCATCTGGAATGGATGTCCATGACTTCCATGTGGAGAAAGCCGTGTCCTTTGATTGTCACGCCTTCAAATTTCAAGTAGAGGTGAAGAGAGAAAACAAATCAATAGCTGGCGTAGCATGAATTTAGGAAAATTATATAATTAGCAGGTTTATATAAATTTTAATTTTATTATTTCGGATGACCTGATATTGCACATTAAGAGCAAGGTCTCAGTGTGCCAATAATGGTCAGCATACACAGAAACAAAGGGTCAAGATCAGACAGGACTGCAGCAGAAGTTGCTGAGAGTACCAAGCAAGCCGTGTTTCACACCTCAGTGTCCACTGACTGCTGGAAAACCTGCTGTAGCCTTTGTCTGTGCCTGAGCTCCTTGTCCCATTCCTGTCAATCTGATCTTCAGCAGAGCACTGTGCACTGGGCAGAAGCCTCCATTTGGCTGAGGCGAGCACAAGCCACGGGGCTGATTAATGGCTTACAGAAGTGGTCCTGAGGCTGCACGCAGCAGGGGAGGATTTCTGCCAGGCAGACAACGAGCCTGCCTGGAGGGGAAGGTGCTGCCCAGCACATGCAGGCAGGAGGCTGCAGCTGCCCACTGCTGCACGCAAGGCAGGCAGCAGGGTAGGTGGGAGACAGGCAGGAGACAGCACATCCCTCCCCTTAATCCCTCCCAGAGCCCGTCAGTTTGGGGAAACACATGCGTGGTCATCAAGGTTTGTTTACCAATGTTACAATGTTCCTGAAAAAAATCCACTTTTTTGCAAAATGCTGTGACCAAACCACTTCCTTCCTTTTCGAAATTTATGTGTATAGACTTCTGCCAAAGGTGTGCTCGCTTTTAGCAGATGCTTTGCACTGCTACCTCACTGAACTTACTTGAAGGAGCATAAATTATAGCTAAATAATCTACGAGATATACTCACTGCTTTAAATGGAGGAGTTGAAAGCTGATGTAGTTAAAGTGATGCAGCTAATTTTAAAAGTTGAATGAGCTTATGTTTATAGTGTGACTAGCTGAGGCCCTAGATTCTGCTGCATGGCAATGCTGCTGAAAAATAGAAGTGTGAGAAAAATATAGAAACCCTTATTTTACACCTATTTTTTTTATTTATTTCATCATTTTTTACCAGTCAGTACATTCTCTGTCTTTTGTGGAATTCAGCCACTGACATGCAGCCAACTGAAAATTGTGTAAGCTCCTTGGACATAATTCCTGTGGGAACGAGTTCCATGTTTTTCACTCAGAAATAATTTCTTCCTTATTAACAGTTGTGCTACATCACACAGCAGCTGACTAGGATGCTCTCTTCCTCAGGTAGAGCAACTTCTGCCTGGTGTTAATCATGTATGAAATACTCTTTAGTGGAGTCCAAGGCTCCACTGAGCTTTCCACACATCATCTTGTTTTTTCTTTCTAGTTGGTCTTGGTGACACGCAAAGTTGCACTGCCACCAGTGAGTCTCTTTTTAGTACAGAGGAAGGGGCAGAAGCAGGGAAATAGACACATCTCCTATGCTGATACCAAGACACAGCAATCCTTAGCTGAAGAAAGGAACAACCACTGCACAGCAAACTGAGTAAGCCACCAGGATAAGTGGAGAGCTGACCCAGTGCTTCCTTTCTCCATTTGTGCTGCAAGTTCCAGCTTCTCTTCTTAGCAAGCACCCTGACAGCCTGGCTTTCTTGCTCTAGAGATGAGTCTTTGACAGGCTCGGAAAGCTACCTCTTAAAAATCCGTTTTTTTGCAATGTTTCTTCCTTGTTTCTCAGTTGTGACCTTTCAGTATTATACCCCACGCATGCTTCCAAATGAACTAGTAAATATTTATTACAGTTTACACACAGTGGCCTCAGTTTCTACCATGTGCCATGCAAACACAGAAAAAAGGACATGTTCTGCTAGGCCTATGAGGGAAGGAAAAATTATCTGCCTCATTTATTCAGTGATTCAGATTTCTGCTAGACCCTCTGACACACCTGAGTTCAGTGGGATTTGGTGTTACCAAATTTCTGGTTATTTTTCATAGCAATAGCTGGCTATAACACAGAGTTCAGGGACTGCTTTCCAAAATCTGTTTCCCTTTTCACATACTGATTGTGCTGTGAGGGCTTTGGGATGTAAACAGCTGTTTGCAGATGCTGATTTTTGGAGAATATCCAATCTTTTTTTTTTTTTTCCAGAAGAAAAAAATGTTCAAAAGAAACATCTACTACTGCTTAGAAAAACAGTTACCCAGTAGTTTCAGTGCCACTAAAATAATCTTGAGGTGTATTACGATTCAGCCCTGTGCAGACCTGCATGGAGAGGATGAAATATTTCTTCAATCCAAGAAGACTTACATTGGGGGCCAGACTGACCTTTACAAGGTACTAAAGCTTTGAGCGTGCTCTGAGTAGTGATGGGTGTTGTCTGTGGCAATGACTGAGACAGGATGCTCACAGAAGGGTTGTTTCTTCTACACAAGGGAGCTGAATTGCCTTTGTAGAAGAGCACCTCACCCGAACATAACTTTAATGTCTTGTGCAGTGAGCTGGCCATAAAATCAGCCCTTCTTCTGTCTTTTGCTCTGGGCACAGGGTTTGTGTTAGAATTGTTTTCTGAAAATGACACTTTCTCCTTGCTTTCCCTTTGAAAATGACCCTTTCCACGCTCACTGTGTGCTGGAAACTGTGTCTGTACTTCCAGTGAGGACTCTGCCCCTGCACAGAGGCACAAGAGGTCCCTGGGAAAGAGGGTTTTCTTCCTCATCGAGGGCTTCTCTGGACTGCAGCAATAGCCCTTCCATTTGCCAGTCCTGTGTTAAATACGTTTATTACTGTAATATGTTCCAGCTCTTGCAGCCAGCTCCTCTTGACAGGAAGTCCTGAGAACAAGGCCTTTGTGTCTCCTCTCTACCAAAAGAAAATAAAAAAATAAGGTGTCAGAAACTTCCTCCAGCTGTGGAGACCCAGGATCAGGGAATTTAAACAGCAAAAACCTCTGCTCTTTGGCTAAATTATAGTTGATTTTATTAGAACTTCCTGCTCCTCCCAATCCACTTCAAGCTCATTTATCTCTCCTTTCCCTATTACACATCCTGTCTGACATGCAGAGTGTAACTTTCTGAGGTGATTTCTATTACTTGCCTACACAGCACCAGAGAGAAACCTTCAAAAAGTATAGCTTCAACAAGCTATAACCACACTGGATTCTCCGCAGGGAATTCTTTAGTTATTTTTTCCCAAAGCATATAATTTTTTATTAAGCTTGGAAAGAATTCTCGTTAACAAGTAGAGACTTGAGCATCAAAGCTCACTGTGGTAATGTGGACTGTTTACCTGAGAAAAGCAGTTTGTCTGTTATGTAGGAGTATTAAGTGCTCTAGATAATTGGACAAAAATGGGCAAAACGAAACAAACTTCCCAAAGAGAAGAGGTAGGAAAGAATCTCCCCTAGGCTTGGCAGGCTAGTAAGGTTCTATCCTATTTTGCCTCTCCTTTGGAGGCTGCTACAAAGGTTTTGATAAGTGACCATGAGCTGCCCTGGTAAGTGAATTAAGAAATAATTCTGCTTAATTCTGTGCACAGATTAAAGGGAAAGAACTGAACCAGCATGGATGGCTGAGGTGCATGCAGGCTGTGAGGGAACAAGGAAACTTGAATGTTGAATAGCAAGACATCAGCATCTGGCCCAGAAAATTGTCTCCTCCTCACTGTGGCACAAGCAAGCTCTCACTTTATTGGAAAAAAGGGCTCAGAAGCACAGGATGAAAAATTTTATAGCAGGATTACGTTTTCCAGTAATGACATGTACAATCATCCAGAATAAATTACTTACCAAAAAAAAAAAAAAAGCCCCAATCACTTTCGTCTTTCAGCTACCTGTTCCCTGCCCCCAGCCCCAGCACACACAGCCAGACATTTAATCAGCACAGCTATACCTGCCAACAGACCTTAGCAGAAGTGCAGTGACAGACACGGAGTATTTCAGACTTGCTTCAAAAAGGGGTACAGAAGATTCACACTTGTGTGATAGGTTTGTTTGCAGACTAAGGTGCTAACCAGAGTCAAGAAGGACGTCTGCTTTCCATCCTTTGCAAAGTTCTTCTTTCCTCTGCTCCTTTATAAAATGCCATTTAGGAAAGGCATTGTGCTGTGGATATGAATGCATGTACATGTGTATAAATAGATCCAGGATAATTTTACCCAATAGGGACTCCATGGTGCATTTTACTCAGTCTTCTTTAGCCCCAAACCCATCCTCAGAACTCATATGAAAGAACAAGCTACAGAGTTGACAACCTGTTCCTTTTTTTCTACAACAGTTTCAGTAATAAAAACTGCTTGGTAGCAAGGCATGTGTGCAAAACGTACCTGTCCATTTGATCCACACCACTGCATTCCAGTGCCAGCTTGGGCTTTTGCCACCCTCACTTTTAGTGGCTGCAGATGTCATTAGGTGCAACTGATACAGCAGAGATGGAGTCTATAGAGAATCAAAAGCATGGAAATCCATATCTCTAGATAGGAAAAATTATATCTTTGCAGAGGTCATAGAAACACCCAAACAGGGGAATCTTTTCACCACAATGAGCAACAAGAAACCCCTCTCAGTCCTCTCCCATAGCTTTACTTAAGAAGCCTCCAATCCTCCTTTTCTTGCAATAGAATTCATGACTGCTTCTGTCTGCACAGTAGCTCCCTGCAGCACTGTCTCCACTTCCCACCCAATGCAGATCTATTGAAAATATTTGGTGTTCCTGTAAGTACTGAGCACGCAAAATGCAGAATGCCAGTAACAGCTGAGCGTGTGCTCGCAGAGCTTGGTCCAACAGGGCACGATTCCACCACGGCAGCTGGCTGCTCCAGTAAAACTCTCAGGGGCCTCGTGAAATTACTGACATGAAAGTGGCGTTTGGAGCAAGAAACGGAACTCATTTTTCAATTGACATTAGAGAGGAAATCATTTTAGTGTCAGTTGATACTGCCCAGACACATTTTCAGCAATTAAGGCTCAGAAAAAGCAGTGGAAATACCTATGAGGTGTTCTAAGAATGAAGCCAGAAGCAGGGTGTGAGAGGTGCCAACTGAAGGAGTCCTTGCTGTGAACATGACATGCAGTGGGAAACCTTATGGAATACAACCACAGAGCGAGCAAGAGCAGCCCAGAAGAATCAAGCATGGAAGGAGCCTAAATTGTGCTTTTGAGTACAGGATGGGAACACAGGGAAGACAGGTGATTCCAGAACTGATGCACGTGGTCACGTAAGGTATTCTTGTGACATTGAGGAAAGGAGGAAAAACCAATCCTGTCTATGTCCTGTTGCCTCAGCTTTGAAACACGTGTGAACCCCTTCCCTCCCTACATGATGCCAATACAACATCCATATGACATTTGGTTTCTCATTTTTGTACTCTTTCATGATACTAGATTTCACTTCTACATCCAAATACAAACTTTGGAGGTTTTTTCTAGAGTTTAGGTCTTACTTTTTCCATATTCTATTTTTTAAAATCACAATCACTTCAGAGATACATTCCATTATGCACAAAAATAGGTGATATTCCTACCATTTTACAACCAAAAAACACTGAAAGTGAACTTGACCCACAATATGAGAATAATTTATTTTAATATGGAACACACAATTTCCTGATGGATTTTTTTGCTGTATCTCTCTGACAGGTCTTAAGACCCCAGGTGAAAATTACTTTGGCTTTCCTTTGTTGGCCCCAGGCAGAGGTGGATATCTAAACAAGGCAGATCCTACCAAACCCCAGGGTGTATATTTCTGACTGTTGATTACCTAAATAATTTGCAGATTACCAGACACTATCAGCCCCTACTTTCCACACTCCAAGTTTGTGTCACTGCCTAGTCACAGAGTTTATTGTTGAGTATGTGCAGCAGCACCCCAGGAAAAAGAGCACCTTGATACCACAGGGGATAATGCCCATTTTGAACCTGCAAAGAAATCACTGGAGCTGAAAAGGGGGGTCTCTTTCCTGCTTCCCAAAATTCCCATTTACTGTCAGTTTCTTCAGTCAGACATCAGTTTTGGAGTGTGTTTGTAAACAAATTGCCTTCAAATTACTTTTTCAAGGTTTTATGAGGAAATTAATCAGCTCCCTCCTTAAATTCAAATTATTTTTTGTGTTCTGGTCTTCTTATATCCACTAAGAGTCCAGTCCACCTCCCATCTCAGAGAAAAGACAACATTCAAAGAACTACAAATGGTGCATAACATGTTCACAGTTTGGTTCTATATTTGTTTATCTGTTAAGATTGCTTTTTATGAATCTTAGCTATTTTCCTGCTGTAACTCTTTATAGCAGAACACATTGCTCTCTTACTTATTCTTGACAGATCCTGTATAAATTTATGGTTCTGCATCAATAATAAGAGTCATTAATCATAGTAAAAATGCACATCACAGGTCTTCCAGGCATTCACCAGTGAACTTGCTGAACTGTCCTACAAATGAAACCTTCCCCTCCTCAGTAATTATTTCTGAGCTTACACAGAAACCAAGGAATTTTAAAAAAAACAACTGGGAGAAAAAAAGAAAATTTTCTGCCAATGGATTTCTTGAATGATGGAGGTCAGTAAAAATTTCAGCTACAAGAAAGCAGAAAGGGGGTTTATACTTACTGAGAAATGTTCTCATTTCTTTAGTAAATGGAAGTTTGTTTTTTAACAACTCAGTCAAAACTTATAGACAAATATTTTGTTTAAAAATTGTGTGAAAACTGTTCCCCAAAATAGCAATTTCTTTTGTTTAGTTTCCATTCTTCCAACAACTACATTAGGCAATAAGTACAACTTCTCTATATTAATTATTTATTTACATATAGGAAAGAAATAGCAGGAGAAAAGTAATCTAACAGATTTGAGCAATGGACAGTAAATCCAATTCTATACCAAATAAAGTCAATACAAATTATTCTGCTGAGTTCACTGGATACAAGAAGCAGCTTGTGATCCAGACATCATAATATAAGCAGTGAGAAACAAAAGAACACAAGAACAAAAAGCAAGAATTGCAGAAATAAGGCTACAGCTGAAACAGGAATTACATGTTTTAATTCTTCTTTTTTGAGTGAGATTTAAAAACACATTTTGACAATGCTGAATTTTGAAGGTCAAGGAATATATTTAATATGGCAGTTATAAAGGTGGTTCAACCACAACTCGAGTTCTGAAATCTTATCCAAGATTTTTCTCCCTCTTTATCAAGAAAGACTGCTAATGGATTAGGATGGTATCTCAGCAGGGATGGGATTTTTATTTAGTCATATCACCTCTTTGCCCCACTGTATTTCCATGTTTTTTTGAGAGGGTTTGATGGCTGTCAGAGAGGTGGATGGAGTCTTCAAAGAGCCTGAGACCTAAGTGGAGAAGTGATGTGCAACCACTGAATGGGCAATGGATATAGGGAGCCTGGGGAAAGAAAATGAAGGAAGCAGTGTAGGGGGCACATTTGCCTCAGCTGCAGAAACGAATTACAGCTGGTATATAGATATATATTTATAGTCTCTGCTTTCCAGAGTATTTTCTTTGTGAGACAGGCTGACAAACATTTGACAGACTTTCCAGCCTTTTAAGAAACAACCCTGATCATTAACTGATATTAACTGAACATAATTAACTGATTCATTTCAGGATCTTAAACTGAAAAAAAGGAAAGCTGATACTTGTCAGCTATGTTTTATTATTTAAAGTTCTTTTATGAGTATGAACATGATATAATGTCACCACCCTTACTGAAAAACATTTCAACTATTTTTTGTTTCTCTACAAAACTCTTTTGCTGCGTGTGTTTCTGCCATGGAAGCCTTAATATTATGCCTAATCCTAGCCCTCAATGTAATTGTGAATACACAGTTAGAAGTATATCATAACTCTGTATAGAAGACCATTCCCAAATGACCAAATTTTGCATAACCTAGTGAAGAATTAGACCTTACTCATATCGGGCAAGCTTCCTCAGGTCTTGATCTGTTCTGATGTGAGTGCAGTCCATGAAGATAAAATATTTCTCTAAAAAAGTAACCAGCCCAATTTTTTTTCTTTAAAACAAAGAAAGAATTTTGAGAAAACCTCCCCAGATCCTTCATATAAAACATGACTGCCTTCCTCTGCTTATATGGTAAACATTAGTCCAAGAAATCTTTAAAACAAATGATTGTTTTTATTGTCTAGAAGTTGGAGTATAAAGTTTTATACCAAGAGCTGTATCTACTGAGAGAAATGGAGACAGCTGAAGCCAGATGAAGTTGACAGGGCATTAGGGGAAAAAGAAAATAAAAAAAACCAACAAAACAAAACAAAGAAAACCCCTCCTTGTATTCATGTAAATATTTGCTCAATGTTAAAGGTTCTCTATGAGATGCAGATGTTGAAGACATTGAAGATGTTTGCTCTTCCTTTAAGTCCACAAGACTCCAACCTTCCTAACTCAGACAGAATCAGGAAAGGAGACAGAAATGTCAGGGAGTATTTCTATTTTTCCATTAGCCATTCAAGCTTTTTGTGGTTTTAAATGCTCATCAATGACTGCTGATCCATATCAATGAGTGTGACAGTCTGGGACAGTCAAGGCAAGAAACTTTAGGTGTTGAGGCAGACTGGAACTGATTGTGTTTTGATGAACACTCTGACTTCCATTAATCATATGATCAGACCTTCCTTCTTTTGGGTTTCATTCCTTCCTCCCTTATCTAAAGGCTACTCGTACGTTTATTTTTTTGGCAGTAGGGCCGCTGCTGACTTTTTTCCACCAGATGGCACCACAGACTGTGAGCCATAGCCACGATCTATACGTGCGTGTATACATATTTGTATGAATGTATGCGCATATGAACGTACACACGGACACGTATTCCTTGTTGAAAACATATGAGTGCTAGACACCTATAAACCTCACTTTCCTTGCCTCTTATCCCGTCGCACAAGGCAGGAGAAGCAAGACCAACCAATACCATGCATTGAGACCATGCTAAATACAATGCTTCTGTACTTGACACTTTCAGGGTACAGGCACTCCATACTATCTAAAATAAAAAATTATTATGGAGGGAGTGCTTTTTAAGAATTTTACTTTCTATCATAATTTAAAGTGGCCACTTTCTTCTAAACTGCAAGACCTGCTGCATGGTCATTCTCATATACAGTTCAGTTGTTCAAGGATTATTTTATGGGATCCAAATCTGAAATCTTTTAAATCCAACTATTCCACATCCCAATATGGACTGCCTACCCAATGTTTCTGTAGGAAATGGGAAGGGTACGCTTTTCTATCTTAACTGGTTACCTGCCTTATCTTAGCTTGACTCTTCAGTAGTTCCATCTAACATGTTCCCTGTAAGAATAATGTAGAGATCTGAAAGAAGAGCAGAATTTGATAATGGACACAGAAAAACTGTTTTAGAAGAAACTGGCAAATAATACTCATAAAGTGTTCCTTATCTAGCAGATTAGTATTTAAAACACAGTTGGCAAATTTGGTTGTTAATTAGTATTCTCATTGTTTTCTTAATTAATTCTCAGTTGTTTCAGTTTTGTTAGAAACAAAGCCTCTCCTGGATCTGAGAAGTCTTCAATGGGGATTTTCAGCTAATTACTCAATGTCTGAGGTCTTGCCTTTGTAGTGATGAGAAATAATGGTAATTATTTTGAGGACAATGATATTTAATTGTTACTGTAAAGTCCTTGCTGAAAAGGTGGTGTTTCATGCCGCAGTGTAGATATATGACCATCGTTTACATTTTATCAGGTGCATAAAGGGTTTAGGTTTGTGATTCATTTCCAAGTTGTTTTAATTTCTGACATTTTCATAATCCTGATGGCTTTCCCTCTATGCTTTTGAAAAGCTATCTTAGCTTGTGCTGTTATCTTTGTGGTAATTCTCATCATCTATGACAACAGTAAAAGGTATAACAGAAATGATACCATCTTAGTGTATATGGAAGAAAAAAGTTCGTTGTAATTTTTTCTCCATCTGTCCATGTCCAGCTGTTCCTTCCCTCCCTCCTGATTAAGTGTCACAAAGGTGAAACTGCCTTCCTCTCACCCTATGCCTTTAAGACATTAATTTCCAGCCCTTTCTGCTCTGGGCTGGCACCTGCTGCCTCCTGTTCCTGCCGAAGATGTCTTCAGCCTGTCTTAGCCTCCAGTCTTAGCTAGGAGCCTAAGCAATCCTGAACATATTGAAAACTTGCATGGGAACCTCCAGGGGAAGAAATGCATCACTGATTTATGATGGGTGCCCAGGAATCAGCGGACGAGGAAAGGAATAGTGACTGACTGGCAAACTCATAGCACCAAAAAGCAAATTGAGATTCTCCACTTAGGTACCCTCTCTGATAGCTCAGAGACAGGGAGAAGTATCAAAATTCCCAGGATCATTAAACGTGGATGAGGCTTTTATGTGATAGGAAAGCTGCTCTGAATTCAGAAGGCTGCAATTTTGTTCCATAGCATACCAGTGCCTCTGCTCCACATGGTATCCTGCAAAACAGGTTCTGTGTGTGAGACCCTGAGCTTTTTATCCACACTGCAGATGTTAAGCTCCAGGCTGAGCCTGCCTCGCGTGACAGGCGTGCTATAAAAGCTGCAACATGTGTGGGAGACAATAAATCATGCTCTTTGGAAATACTGCAATAATCAATGACCAGGGAAGATAGATAGCTGGCCAAGGAAGACAGATAGTTGACTGGGGAGACATGTAGAAATAGGTCTTAGCTTCACACGATGGATAGAAAGAGACTGGGATGCTTGTTAATTGTTTTCCTCAGTAATGAATGTCATTTCTTAAAAGCATACTGTAAAGTACATTTTAATGCCTCATCCTTTAAATCTCTTCTATTTCCCCTTCTTCACTCTTCATAAATGCATTGGCTTGTGGGCTTGATGGTACTTAATTTATACATTTCTGCTTAATTTGATGAACTGTAAGTGCTCTTTTAGCCTACTGTGAGCATTCAATAATCCAAAGTGGCTGTGAAGTATATAAGCCCTGTTGCTGCTTTATAGTGCCTGATTAAAACAGAAATAATGCGTTATAAAATCCCATTCAAACATCTTTACCCATCATAGCTCAGGGGTAAAAAACTGCTTTGGCTTGCTGATCTATTTCTTCTCCTCATTATCAGTCTACATTAGTTTGAATTAAGTTAAAACAGTAGCCTCCTCATGATTCTCTGGGTGTTTTCTATTAACAAGTAATTTTACATTTCATTTTAATGGTAATGTCCCCGTTCCTTCACCTGTGTCTGGCCGGTCCAGAGCTGTCTCACACTACCTTTTGGGAAAATTTCCTCAGTTTCCCCACGTAGAGAAATGGGAATAAAAGTCTTTGCTCAGCACTCTGTCACCTGTTTGAAATCATAATTGATGGTGTTTGCAAAGAATCTGGAACCTTCAGACACTACTTATTTTTTAAGAATACAGCACAGATTATTTTCTAGATTTGTCTGTATGAACTGTGCCAATATATTTTCTACCTTCTTCTCTTTAGTCTCTCCCCACCAAGTCCAGGTGCAGAAGCAAGCGTGGTAAGACTTGAGACAGCTCAAACCTGACTCTTGCAAAAAAAAAGTCACACTTGCAAAAAAAGTCACTCTTGAGCCAAGCATAATAATCCCATCCTTTGTACTATACATCAAGAAGGAATCCTGTGCATTTTCCTATACAAATCCCTTCTCCTCCTCCTTCCCCTCCACGATATTTTTTTTTAATTTTCCTCTTTCACATGGTCCTTAATATCAGGATGCTCTAACCTACTTTTATTGAGAGGTTAAATGGAGCCAGAAAGCTCCAGAAAAATGTTCTGTCTCATCGACCTCTCCCCCAGGCTGCGCTCCGTAATTTCTCCCGCTGTGCTGAATTGCTGCTCCTCTCTGTGTGTGAAATAAGCAGAGGCTTCCTGAGAAGGAGACACGCTGCCTTCTGAAGTGCCCATTCAGCACTGCAGAGGACAAACTGTCTGGCAACAGGGGTGTGATTCAAGGGCTGCAATACACAGAGAAGAACAAAAGGAAGGAGGTGCTGGAAAAGAGGATGGGGAGGTAAACAGAAGAAAGGTGAGAGAGCCCTAGGTTAGGGAACAAAGGCTAGAGAGCCGTGAATATTAAAACTGCTGGTATAATGATGAAACACCCAAAACAAAGCAGGTTTTTTAGATAGAGCATGCCACGCTGGCTTACTCGTGCCAGGTAGCACTCTGCTGTGAAAATCGTTTCCCTGAAAACAGTAATATATCGCACTGGCACATACATTTTAAGTGAAGATTGATTCTATTGCATGATAAAAACCTGAAATAAAAAGCCAGAAAAACAGGAAGTTTGCCTTCCCTCCTGCCCACCCCCACCAACGTATTGCAAATCTGAAGCTTTTCCCCAATAAATTCTATTGATTTCTTTTCCTTTTATGTAATATTAAAACATATTAACATTAAGACTCACTCCTATTAAAATATAAATTCTTCGTTTTCTGGGCCATTAAGATTAATGTCTAATACCCCTTTGCCGACTCATCTTTCTGACTCTACTAGGTCCCATCAGGAGAATATTTTTGAGAGTCAAATTATATCGAACCTTCAGCTGGGCATGTACGAGGGGACTGTGGTTAGGCAGGCCGTGGGAGTATTGAATGGAACATGGACCAGAAAGTCTGGAGAGACTGGAGGAAAGGTTTGATGCTATTACAAGTCATCCTTTTCACACCAGAGTGACTGAAGAGCTCGTGTGTGAGTGTACAGGCAGCCCATGTCACCCATGGTCTGTGTGCCAATGTCTGGTCAGCTGCTGCAGTTGGGAGTGGCACCCTGAGTGACCATGGCTGGCCACAGGAACATCTCTTTTCCATCTTCACTTCCGAAGCCTTGGCCTTTCCCAACATAAATACCATTGTCTTCTCACCAAGGTTAGTGAGCTTGGGCAGGACCAGATGTTGTCCTTGTTGCTTTTACATTCATCTACAGCTCCTCTGACTCCAGCCACTAATCTCTGATCCCACTTTGCTGAGATAATCAGTCTCAAGCAGAATACTGCTTTAAAAACAGAGATTGTGTGAAGCTATTTAGGACTTTTTTTAATTTAGTGGTAAAAAAAAACTCCAAGGCCCTGTCAGCTTTTCATCTTTTGAAACTGTGCCATTTCCAATAATCTAAGTAAAGGAAAGATCTGTGGTTAGGAAGCAAGGTTAGTCTCTTAAAAAAAGCCACCTAAAAATTATGAAAAAATGCCCAGTGAAATACCAGAAGCACAATAACATTTGCCTGGCTTTGGGATTTACTACCAAAACTAACATCTGAATTCCCTGCAAACTAGACTATGCTGTGGGCAGGGAGGTGAGAAAGGCACACATCTCCACCCTTCAGGGTCATGCAGAAAGGGGTATCCCCCCCATGCTGTCCCTTCTGATGGCCTCTCACTGGAAGCAGATAATAGAGTTAGACTGAGTTTCACCTGGGTTTTGGGGATTAGTGCCTAAGCCAGGAAAATTGACTCAATTCTAGCTGCATCCACTTTTTTCAAGAGAATCACAGAATCATTGAAAAGACCTGTAAGATTGACTGTAATCATTAATGCAGCTCTGCCAAGTCGGCCACAGACTGTGCCCTAATGCCACACCTACAGGTCTATTTAAATGCCTCCGGGGATAGTGACTCAACCACTTCCTTTAGCAGCCTGTTCCAATGCTTGACAAGCCTTTCAGTAAAGAAATTTTTCCTAATATCTGATCTAAAACTCTCCTGACTCAACTTGAGGCCATTTCCTCATCCTATCAGTTGTTACTTGGGAGAAGGAATGGCCTCACACCTGGCTACAACCCCCTTTCACATATTTTCCTAATTAGCTCTTTCAGAGAGCTAAATAGACGTGCTTGCAGCTGATGAGGAAAGCAACCAGGCATATGAAATTATATGCAATTCCCTTTACCTAGTCCTTGACGCTGACCCAGCAGAGCCTGACTGTACGGTGTTCCATCCCATGGTTATTGTTCGAACCCAAGGAGTGCAGCAAGGCAGCTGAGAAAGGGAACTGTGAGTAATAATTAAGTTGCTTTGAGGACTAATGTGTGATCCAACTCTCTTGGCAAGGTGGAATAAGGTTGTGATTTTTCCAAGGTAGTTCATTATCATAGTCAGCAGTTTCTTTAGTTTTCTTGACATGTGGTCTCATTTTGCTGTTACTGCAATTTTACTGGTGGTTTAAGGCTCTGCATGTGCCCTTTACTTAGTTATGAAATTCTTACTTTTAGCTCCTTTAATTTAAACTTTGTTAGCACAGGGCTCTTGGTCTGCAATGTGCAATAGTGCTCTGACTGCAGCCCACAGACATATACAGCTGATTGCGTGTGACATTTTCCTTTATCTCCCAAAAGCTGTGGAGTAGTTTTGCTGCTCATCTTGCCCTTTTTCATTGCTCCTGAGCTCTGGAGTGTCTCTGTAAGGAGCACATTTACTGGCGATTTGTATGGGTTTCAGTGCAAACTGAAATCAAGGGGAAAATGATCAAGAGACATCTGGGAAATCATTGCCCATCATCTTTGCATGCTAGGCTGATTTGTGAGTGCTAATACCTGTAAGCAAGCCAGCCCAATAGCTAGGTAATTTCTGTTAATCTCCATTAAAATTCAGGATTCTTCTGTGCAAGGGTAGGAAACTTAGATCAGGAAGGACATGTTCTGTCTTTGTTGTTAACGCTTTGAAGATCTTCTTTTTATGTTTTGGTGCATTTATGTGGCTTAGACTCCCCATTTCTAAAGTGCCTTGCATCTTTTGGTCTCCCCAAAATGTATGGCACTGGCTGAATTCAACAAAAAAAGCTTTGTCATTGTATGTGCATTAAGAGGTTCCTCAGCAGACCTGCAAACCAGATGCAATTTGCTCTGTGTATTTCTTTGATGTGACCATCACCCTGGCTTTTTGTGTGCCATTTACTCACACTGTGTAAGTACTCACCAGACATGAGACTTTCAGACCCTCTTGCCCAGCCCCTTTGAAACTGCAGCCCATTGTGTTTGCCTTGAGCACTTCAAGACTCTTTCGGGGTTATTTCCCAAATGATTTGACGCTGCTCAGCTATTTGAAGTGAAAAGTGCTTTCAAGCACGAAAGACTTTATGTTGATTTTTCTTTTGTTTTAACTAAATTCTTTGAGAAGAGCAGGAAGGAGGCAGCTTTGTGAGGTGAGTAAATGATAGCTAGCCCAGTTGTGGGTACTAGAAACAAGGCTGTATGCACAAACACACGCAGGGTAATAGTCTACTTCAACAGTAGGTTCCTTGACTAATTTGGAAAGCCATTCCAGCTCTGGCTTGATTCCATTTCAACCTCAAGCTGTGAATAAGGAGGGCTTTTAAGCTGTCATTTTGTTAAAGACAGCTTTAAAACACAAGAGGAAGCAACATCAATTACCAAAGCAAACAAACCTATGGAAACAAAACTCTTTTCCTTGATATGCAATTCAACACCAACAGTGAACGCTACAAGATTTTGCCTTTTTGGTTTTTTTGGTTAGTTGTTTTTTGTTTGCTTTGTTTTGTTTTCCTGGAGTTTTTTAGATTATTCATAGGTTGTTTTGTTTTTTGTTTTGAGGGGAGGACTTAATGACCAGAAAGCTTGTTTTGGCATGTGTTTGTTTAACACATGAGTATGCAGCACAGGATTTCATTTCAGATAAAGTCAAAATGAAGGTAGTGGGTTAACTAACCCTAAAATGTATTACTGGATTTATATTTACATTTTTCAGTACCTGAGAGAAGTATTTCTGAAGCTAAAATAAGATATGATTTAGTCTTTTTCTTTCATGATATTTTCTCCAATCATAGAACAAAATCATATTAAAGCCGTGTATTTCAACTCTATGCATGACTCCCTGATGCATTAAGAAGCCTGGCAGAAAGGCAAACACCATTTTTAACCAAAACCATAAAATCAAATGAAACTTTTTCTTTTTGTTGTTCTTAACAGATTCCAAAGAATTTTCTCTTGGTAGCTTGAAGTTACAACCTGAAATGTAACTTTTTCAGAAATAACTAATTAATAAATTAATGATAAGTAATACTAAACAGACTCTGTATTTAATTACAGAATCACAGAACAGTGAGGTCAGAATGGACCACCAGTGGGTCTTTTAGTCCAATCTCTCTACTCAAGCAGGTTATCCTAGCCCACATGGCACAGGATTGTGTCCAGACATGTCTTGAATATCTCCAGGGAGGTAGACTCCATACCCTCTCTGGGCAGCCTGTTCCAGTGTGAGGCCACCTGCAGAGTAAAAAAAGAACTTCCTGTGCAAACAAGTTTCTGCTTGCTTCTTGTTGGAGACACCAGTAGTGACAGGTTCCAACTAAACCCTGTGCCTAATTATGACCCTCTGGGATGTGACACTCTGCCAGTTCTCAGTCCACTTCACCCTTTGCTCTTCCTGAGTTTTTCTAGGAGGACATTGTGGGAAGCATAGCCTAAAGCCTTGCCGAAATCCAGGCAGACAAAGTGGACAGCTCTCCATTCATCCAGGCAGTTTTGCCATTGTATTAGGCAATCAGGTTGGCAAGCAGGATTTACCCTTGGTGAACACATGCTTATTGCTCCTGACCACATTCTGGTCTGCCAGCTCCCTCCACACTCATGAGCACATCCTCTCAGGCTCTGTGGAGCTGCCATTGCCAAGTGTGACAAGGTGATCTCTAATCCTATCCTCTTTGACCACTGGAAAGTCTTCCTTCCACCTCTGGCTTTCCCTGGGCCTAGGCCAGAGATTCCTGAGGGCTGATCTTGTCAGTGAAGCCTGATGCAAAGAAGGCACTCAGGATCTCTGCCTTCTTATTCCACATTCCTTCTTCATCCATAAGTGTACAAGGGCATGGCCAGTTATTTCTCCATGATAACAGAAAAGTGTTCAGCTGGTATAGACTACTATTGCTTCATTAACAATAGCAGAAGTATGCCAGATCATCCACTAAGATTCTTTGCCTATAATTAATTAAACTAGTGGTTGCATGGTTATAGTTTAGTATCTCTTAATGATTGAACTGAAAACCAAGCACATACAGTGAAATTATAGCCTATCTTTTTATTTCAGGCAGAGCAGCATTATTTCCTCTCTCCTTTACTGCCTGTAGACTTTCAATTTTTCATTTGAATTTACACTGGAAACAGAGGTCCGGGCCTTCCTTGTGTAGTCCCTGAAGTGAGTGGAAGCTGTACACCCATTCAGAGGAGAAATAATTCCCTGTGCTCACTTAATACGTGTGTACTGCATTGTGGTGTTATTTCTAGGATGTGTTTCCTAGAAACAAAACACATGGTAAAACATGGTCAATATGCATTCTAAGATGAAATTATGGTATATGACTGCCTTTGAATCCTGAGGGTGCTGCAATATTTTTATAGGGTTGTAATTTTAATATAAAATCAAATTTATACAAAATAAATGCAGCACAATTGCGTGCCTACTTTAGAGCTATTAAGGAGGATGAACATATTAAGAAATATGCCCTCTTAACTAAAATCTAGTGTCTCTGCCCCTAAGATTAATTTTCAGCCATCTTTTATTTTTCTTATGAGTGCAACGATACCAGAGTGTTGCCTCAGAAATTGAAAGCATATACAAAGACATTGCACTTTCACAGACCAGTGCAAGATAACAAGTTTTAGCACTCTGCTCAGCCCTTCTTCAGTTGTGTATTTCTGAGGATGTGAGAGAAGATGAAAGAAGGATGTTGGGTTAGTGTGAGTGCAATTGTGAAAAGCTTAATTTGTTGCTGTTGTACTTACTTTTATTGGAGTCTTTCCTGTAGAAATAATGAGCAAAGCAGGAAGAATAAATGACTCTGTCTTTTATAATTCCAAACAGGAATACTGAGAAAAATAAATTGGTTGCATTTAAGTTAATGAATCCTGAATTGTTACAAATTTAGATATTTCAACCTCTTCCCTACCTCCCCATGAGTTTTCTGTTGCATGTCTTCTTCTTTTCCCTATTGTGCTCTTATTCTCTCATTGTAAAATCTCTAATCTATCCTCCGTCAAGCCTTCTGGATCTGGAAGTCCATCATACCATTACTGGGTCACAGCTAAAGGTGATCTGACTGGCTGCCTGGTTCCTGGTTGTCAAAAGGCAAGCCTGACTAGGCTAACTAGATTTTCAGTGCTTCATCTGCTCTCTGTTTGAACTTCCCTTCTGCAGCTTTTATGGAGAAAACATGTATTAAAAAATATATTGTTGCTTTGAGATCTGTCTCACTCTCAGATTTAGTAAAATTAACCAACAGGTTCAGAAATTTTTAGCTGTGCTTAATTAAACAGTGGGAATACCTTGTTCCCCTAAAAAAAAAATCCAAACAGGCAGAAAACAATAAGGAAATATTAAAATCTCCATAGTTAAAACAAACAACCCCCCCAAAAAATCCCTACACTAAGTCACACAGATTATTTATGTTCACTGACCCTTGTGGCTTGAGGTATGGAGTGGTGGATTAGTTGTTGTGTGGATTTTGTTTTTTGTTTTCTTTGGTATTTTGTGTTTGAGGCGTTTTTTGCTTTGAAAGGGTTGATTGTTGTTGTTGGGTTAGGTTTATTTTTGGGGTTTTTTTACAAACTGAAAATGTTTATTTACATCAGATTGTAAGGAAGCAGCTCTTGTGAGTGCATGGTGTATTCTTAGTGTCTTAGTAAAAAAGTGAGATCTTTTCAGCAGGGTGATATCAGAAAGCTGCTGAGGGCAGCGGACAAGGTGTAGCTCTGAGACAAAGGAGTCCTACTGTGATAACTGATATTGATACTGCAGCAGGATTGTAGGAAGTCGGGGCATCAAGGAACCAGTCGTGGAGCCATCAGTTGTGGATCTTTTCTCTGGTTAAGGGAGGAAGCACGACTCTGCATCTTTGAAATTTAAACTTAAAGCTACTGCCTTTGTTTCAGCAATGCAATTAGACCAGAGAAGGAATACCTGCCATGAATCTGGCACATCTTTTTCGTTTTAGGTAACAGAGATTCTGTTTTAGTGCAAGACAGAGAAGCATGTCCTGGACATCCTTGGGTGCACATATTATTGAATAGATGCTCCTTTGCTCCCTCAAAGGATTCCTGCTGAACAGCACTCTTGAGCACCTGCAATATACTCTGGCATGACCTGTGCATATTTGACCTTTAGGTATTAAGTGTCTGCTTGGGGAGGAAGGAGACAAGGAGGGAACTATTGGGATTTGAAGTAACCTTGAAGTGTTTCAGAGGTCATGAAAGCAAATCTTGAGAAATGCTTCAGTGCTGTACAAGTATGGAGTGTGAGCACTGATACAAGCTGAAAAGCATCAGAGTGAAGTGTGAGAAATGAGTGATACTACTTAAAAAAGTCATGTTACAGTGTTGATTACAACACCCCACTAACTCTGTTGGGTTTATGATTAAAAAAAGAAAAAATCCCCACCCACAAACAAACAAGGCCTTCCATCAGATCAGTGTCTATTATGACTCTAAGCCCCACTTAGGAGCAGTCTGCAGATGAGAGCCAGTCATGTACTGTGCACTGCATAGCTGCAGGCTTCTCTCCTTCTTTCAGCTGTCAGTCTGCCTCCTGAGATTTATCTGGAAATTGCAACTGGCATTGTGCTAGGCAAGAGTTGGAGGATAAATAGTTCCTACAGGTAAAAAATGACTCATTCAAACTACCTCAGTTACAACAAAAAATGTGGTGTGGTGGAGGTCATCTATCTGGACTGCATTAAGACACTTATGTGTCTAATTTAAAGTCATATGTATAGTCAGGCAGTCTGAAATGGATTTGTAAAACCATATCTAAATGAAAGTATGGCTTAGTTTGATTATACCAAGCTGAAATCCAAACTGAAACTTAAGGGCCTCACCCCTATGTACCAGTCAAAATCAGACTCTCTCGGAGATTCAGAGAGCTGAAATACAGACTCTATGGTTTAAAAAACAGGTTTGTATAAACAATAATTTTTTATTTCAAGTTCCTACTTTTATGAACTTTTCCTTATTTGCAGACGCTCTGCTTTGAAATCTATATTTCATCTTCTGGATTACCTTCTAGTAAGTGGTGGAGTAAAAGCTTAATGTGGTACTGTATTTAATTGTCTAGTCAAGCAGAGAGTTGAAGCAAAACATTGTACAACGAAATTACACTGCACCAGAAATACAGGGTGTGTGGTGATGAGGAATCAGCCTCTGAAAGTCTCAATCACTACAATGTGAAATTGCTTCAGCAGAGTGATATAGCTTAGGAGAGAGTGGGCAGGAGCAGAGCCAGTGAGAATCAGACTTTGCGCTGGGGAGTATTTTCTCTCCTTTCTTCTCCCCCACCACCCAAGTAAGTCACTAATTTTAGCCAGAGATCTTTTTACTTATTTCTCATTTCTGCTTGTATTTTTACCAGCAATTACCTTTTAAAGAGAAGTCACCGACAGCTTCATTATTTCGGTCCCCTGAGCACTGTAGAAGAGCACAGGAAGAAAGTCTTCTGGTACATACTGACTATTAATGACCTTTGCCAGGTCTGAAGACCAAGAAGTGCAAATAGCTGTCATTTAAACCAGCAACATATTGTCTTTCCTAGTGGAAATGTGGTACACAAATGCATGATTGCATTTGACTGCTGTCTGCAACACATAACTTGTGTATCTAAGCAATGAAGCAATCCTTGCAGAAAAACAAAAGGAAACAAAATTCCTTTCCCCCTTAATTAACTCAGAGAATATTAATAACATCTTCAAAATATAAAGGCAAAATCCTTTCATGCTTGCAACAGTAACAATCATTTTTACTGAGCTGTAAGAGTTGTACTGCCCTTCTATCTCACCTTTAGGATAGCAGTAAATCTTGCTTGGCTGGTGAACCAATATCATCTAAAAATAGCCTGTGTCTGAGTGGGAAATGCAAACAGCTCTGTTCTTACAGTCTGTCTGTGGGACTTCTGTCAACCTGCATCACATTCCAAATATTTGGGTAATTTCTTTGCTGGAAATGTGAATGTCCTTGCTTATATTTAGGGTGTCTTTTTCTGGGGGCAGAAGTAGTTTAACACTTAATAAAGTAGATTTCATCCAAAGCACAAGTTTTCTGAGTGATAGGTCAAAAAATCCATTTTGTGCTCAGATAATGCCATTAAAACAATTCACAAAGCTCACAGTGCACAGGTATTTCTAGACTCTGTTTGAAATGCAATTGCAAATTCTTCCTGAAAGGCTATGAATTTCTTGAAAGAGCCATCCTATTCTATCTCTCAGTACTATTGATCTATGTTTCTATCCCTTTGGTCAGATAGAGGGAAGTTAAATTGGAGACTGCTAGTAAGGGATTTAACAAAGGAGCTGCTTCAAGATTTCCACCGTGGGTCTTCATAGCATAGAAAAGGAGATTTAGCAATGTCAACTATTATACATCATTGGGTTGCTGTTATCCTTCACTGAAAAGGGAGATGCTAAGATAGATTGTGGAGAGAAAAGCAGTGTGACTAGGAATTTCATCATGTTAGCATATTACAGTAATCTTGCCAGTATCTTGTCAGTAATGCAGTGCTGATATAATAGCATAACATATTTTGGCTGAAGAGGGTCTTTTGACCCTCTATTGGTTTGTGAAAATATGTAGAGTATGCATGCAGATATATGAATACCCCTTCAATCTGGCACAGAAAAATATACTGAAATAAATGTAAAAGATGGTGAATGAATCATGCAGTAGTTATCTCTAAGTAATAAGCTTGTTCAGAGATGGAGAGTGAAAGGTGTAAAAGTCAGGGGCTTTTTTCAACCTGTCACTATTGTATCATACACTACTATAGTGATATACATTATGAACTATCATTACTAATTAGAAAAAGAGAAAAGTCGATTGATTTAAAGTTAGGTGCCAAGCTGCTGGGTGTTGGTTCTTCCTACATTGCTTTAAACTTGCAATGTTTCATAGCCATGATAGTATCAGTTCAATACTTTTCATTGCTTCAAGAGAAGAGTGAAAGTAGGTCAGTAATATTTCTTCTTACAATATATTGTTCAGGAAGTGCCTTCCTCTGAGAAATTTGGTATTGTAACTCTGAAAGGATTTAGGGTTATTAAACAACCATTTCAGATTAATCTTAGGTAACATAACTGATAATCTTTTCCTAAGTATGGTATAGTCCAGCTTTTCATTCTGAAGACCTATTGATGAAGATAGTGATATATAAAATGAATATTCTCCATGTAAATGTTACAACAATCCCTTAATAAATACAAAAATCCTTTTCCCCACCACCTCCTATAGTTTTAGTAACCCTAGAAATAAGGCCTATTTTTCTCCATATGTTGGGGGTGTGGGAGATTGTTGTTGGAGGTTTTGTAGGTCTAGGGGGTTTTTTGCACATTGTCTTTTGTAATTTTCCTGTTCTGTTGAAAATTCTGAAGTCAAAATGGTTCTCTTAGGCCCTGTTTATGATTGTCATTGATGTAAGAAGATCTGCAAAAACACTTAAAACCAGGTTTAAATCAATGTCTAATCATTAAATCAATGTTTAAGGGTAGCTCTTAAGCATATGCTTAAATGAAAGGGCAAAAAACCCTATCATTTAACTCAAACTAACCCTGTGTCTTCTCCACAACCAAAGCCAGGGGTTTAGTAATTTCGTTATTTTACAGAGTTCATTCTGCTTGGAGAATTTGGCTCTGCCCTGGTTTTCTTCTTTCTAGACACAAGCGCATTGAATTCCTTAAGTTTTTAGAACATTTGCAAGCATATACTTTTGGATGGGCCTGGAAGTATTGGACATCAAGAATGAAGCAAGTTTTTTCTGTTGTTTCTCATTACCAGAAAGTTGATTGAGATGCTTTTTTTGAGCCATGCCTCTTATGGCACAGTGGGAAAGGATTTTGTCATCTCCAAACAAATCTGTGTATGTCAATAAGCAGTGGTGGCTGCTGAGCCAGATTATTTCTGCAATACCTCAGAATTCACTGAACTGGGCCTTTAGAAAGTGGTAAAACTTACCTCAGCATTTCTTCTGTTTCTTGCTTCTTAATTTTGTGAAGCTTAGAACCAGTTAGCTTACATGCCTAGCTGGTGGGAGAGGTAAATATGAAAAGAAAACTTTCTTCTGTCCTCATCCTATTTTGGAATTGTAAAAAATAGGCTGACAAGAATTTTTGGTCTTTAAAACAGTGCTCACTGGCAGCCTTAATCAGCCAGAGAGGCCAGTGCTTCTTCAGGTTGAAAAGTAAAGCATGTAACATTTAAAAATTCCTATCCTACTATGTTAGGTAGCAATCTTCCACTCTACTTGAGCACCTCATATTGGAAATGGTTTGGTTGTGAGCTGGTTTTCGCAGGTATCTTGTAGAGAGATGAACATTGCAGGAGCCAGTGCAGCTCCTCCTGAGCCAAGCTCTGAGAAAGACCAGAAGACTCCCTCTTGGGAGGCACCTGCTTATCTCCCTTGACTATGAAGAAAGCCCTGGGAAGCTACACTGCATGTAGAAGTCTAGATTGAGGTACCCAGGCTTGGGTAAGATCTTGCTTTAAAGTAATAGGAGGAAAAACTGTTCTCCTCCATTTTTGGCCTGCTCTATTTATAGCAGTCAGGAAAACTTGCCCACAGTGAGCTCAGAAGCACAAATGTAAGAAAAATAGTTCCTTTGCATTTTTTCCTGTCATGTTGCTCGATATCTGGACAACTCTCGGTGTCACAGTTGTGGTCTTCTCTGTTTGCACTATGCCTCTTCCATGAAAAGGAAAACAGGAGATTCGAACCTCCAGGGATCTTTCTCTAACAGCTTTCACTGAGGGCAAAACCCACATACTTTGATTTGCCTGCAAAGGCAAAATTGCTTTTATTTAGGCTGAAGGAAGGGGGAAAATTTGTCAATTTTTTAGTAAAATTAAACTGCTAAGTATTAGTGAATTAGAGGATTTATCTTTTATCCTTTTTATTGTTATTTTATTTTTTATTTTGCCCTTTTTCCTTAGGGTGCTAGCATTGTATAGGATATTAGCTTTGTATTTTAGCCACTAGGTGGAGAAAGCAAGCCTTCTGTAATTTAATAGCATTTGTTGTATTATGCTATTCTGACCTAAATTCCATAGATATTTTGAAGCAGAAAGGTTCCTTCTTTCCTGCAGTACTTCAGAAGGTAGAATAGCAATAAAGAGTGGAGGATGGCTACCTGAAACCTTGCTGGAGTAGATTTTAATAAAATATGGTGGAAAATCAGTCTTAAATATAAAAAGCAGGTATATCACAGGCAGCCTTGAATAGTCGTTTGAAATGGAATTTTGATCATCATTCCTTCTGATTCTTGTGTTACTAAGAGCAAGGAGTTGTGCTGCCACTTCAAAAATATTGTACAGAGAGGGTGGGAATGTTCTCTTAGAGCTAAATCACCTGTTACAACTTTTTTAGGGTAGTCAGAAAAACAGTGGTTGTGTACAGACATCTTGTGATGGCACTCTCCCATTTTAGAGGGAGATGGGAGCCATTGTTTCAACACATCTGAACACACAGGTGAAATTTAAGTTTAAATTCTTAACTGGGAATCTTGAAAGACATCTGTTTTGGAAGATTGAAAGATGTTCATTTTGGCACAGTTCAGTCAGAAGAGGCCTCTCAGTGAGACCTTAGCCCAAGCTGGTATGGGTGGAAGTTGACTCTCATTCCCTTATCTTTTAAAGTAGTGTCTTAGTAGGAATACATGCATTAGAAAGGAGGTAGTAACACTACATCCTATTGCAAATGGTGCCTGAAGAAACAATAATGGGTTTGTGTTAGTCAAAAGGGATCACTGCAGCATTCTTTCCTTTAAATATATGCTGAATTTTATCCAAATATGCTAATAATTCCCCCAACCTGCCCCGTTGTCCTGATCCTACTAAAGCTATTTTTTTCTGTACTATGGAGACCTCCCTGGGTCTAATTATGAAGGAATTTCAAATGTCTGCAGGACAGCATGTGCCCATTTTTAGGCAGAATATATTCCCACTAAAGACAGTTTCTAATGCTAAACTTCCAGGAAAACATCTCTGAGCAGCAGCTTCTGTCTTGAGGATTGACAGAATTCTTTATCATTCAAAGCCAACGTGAAAACCTGACAAATCTGTTCCTTCCCTGTCCATCCTAATTCTATCCTGGCCATGCTGCCCAATCTGGGGAATGAGTTTCTTGCCAGCACCTTCTGCTTCAGAGGAAGGAGTGGTTTAGATGTTCTGCATGCTTGTAGCTCATCCTTTTAATGCCTACTTAGTTATAGAAACCTAATATTGCAGTTTGTGTTGATTTCTGCAAGAAATAATTTTGGTCAATTGTCTTCTTAAACCATATTCAGGACTGCAGCACCTTCCACCATGAATCATGAAGATACTTGGAAAAATAGTTCTGACTTCACTTAAATGTAATTTAAAGACTTTTCACCTATTTTGATCTGTCACTCTGACACAGAGAAAATTTTCTTGTCTAAGGTGCAGTATGGGTAACTCATTTTGCAGTATGCAATGTGTGATGAATTCTGCAGGTGAAAAACAACATTAAGGTCTAAGAATACTTAGAGAAAGTACATAATAATTGAACAGGCAACGTGTTTATAAACACCCTTCAAGCTAAGAAAAGGGCCTCTTCAGACTGTTGTCTTCCTTGATTATTGTAGTTATTTGCTGCTTTCCATTTCCATTGAATTCTTTCACTACAGATTTGGATAAAACCATATAAAACCATGAAGATGTTATTCTAAGATTGTTCATTCATGTAGCTCAACAAATGGTGTCTGAAAATTGTTTAGCTTTAGTATTCATTCGTGGTCACTACCAAACAATTTTTTTCATTTAGCTTGCTATTTTAGGATTTCATGCTACTGCTTTTTTTTTTTTTTTTCATCCTTTGTACAGGTAAAGGGATGAGTTCAATTTTTATGTGCATTATCAAAGTTAAAGCTTTTAACACTGTTCCATTTTTTTTTCTCTACTGTCCTGCTCATATCTGATCCTTGCTTTTCTTTCTGGCTTTCACTTTTTTTTTTTTTTATGAAGAAAGGCGGGGGGGAGGGAAACACTGGTATTTTGATTAGTTCAAAGTCTTTAAAGTGGGTTGACTTAGCTCTTTCTGAAACTATTTTTTATTTTCAACCCTAAGTATACTGTACTGACAGGTCTAATCAGTAGGCTACAATTATAATAAGTAATTTTTTTGACTTCATGGATTTTGTAAACTGAGTTTTCGATCAACTAAAGAACTCTCATATATACTGCTGGACTAACTGCAAATCAGATCTCCAAGCAAGTTTGATTTGTGAGTTGATGACTTGTCTGAGCCTCACTGATAAAGAGGCAACAGCATTTGTGAAACACTGCTCAGAAAGAAAAGGAACATTGAAGTGTAACACAAAGAGCAAAGCCAGCATGTGTCTGAGCCAAGATTACAGCTTTGTTCTCATATGGGTTATCTCAGCTCTAAAGGGAATTACAGAATGTGTGTGATCCTTTTTTGGAAAAGAACCTTGGCTTTCTCATATCTTTCAGAATACCTGTAGTAATCAAGCTGCTGTGAATGGGATCTGACATTGCCCCTGTTGAAGGTAATGTAAGGAGTCCCGAAAACTTCAAAACAAGACAAATAGGGACCTAAATGCCTGTCAGACTTAGGTGAATGCATGTCAAGTTCCCCACAGCAGCTTCTGTGTTAGAGACAAGCACATGTTGCAAAGGGATGTGGAGAAGTCATCAGTCCTGAGAAAGCGTTTGGACACCTGGGAAGCATGATCTGGGAAGATTTTCCATCACAAGTGTGGGAGGACACAGTGTAGCAGCCTTCAAAAATATAAAACGGTGCTGTGTAAAGGAAGGAAGGAGTCTTCTTTTCTTTCCTTGTCAGTGATAGATGAGACAAGAAGAAGTGGGCTTAGATTTCCGTGAGATTTCTTTTCCAACTGAGGAGAATGCTGACTTTAACAGTTAGTGAGTACCTAAGGCTAAGGAAAGTATGTTTCTGAGTACAGGTTAAAGAAGCATTTTGTGGGAATGATTTAGACTAAATATTAGCTTTTCTGTTGACTTAGTAGTATGTGATCTCTGCAACTGCAGAAACTTTAAATAAATATCTAAGGAAGAATCTTTAGATCTATTAAGTCTAATTTGGTTGATAACAGCATCTTAAATCTTGTATCTCTCAAAACTTCTGCAAAACAACAATTCAGACCCATTCCACTCACAACAATCCAGATTCAGATTCTGGAGACAATTATATATATAGGGATATAAATGTTTATAAACATACATACGGACAGAAGGGAGAGGGAGAGATTTAAAGGGCCCATATTTTCTACGCTCCACCTAAAAAAAAAATCAAAGAACAATTGAAATTCCTTTTATACCACCACTCCTCTCAGTGACAAAGTAAGAATCTTAGCTAAAAGGTCTCACCCTTCAAAAGTTTAAATAGTTAGAGAATATGATGGCAGTCCTTTAAGTGGAAGATGAAAATTCAGTCTGAAGTATAATTAATAACTATATTGCTTTCAGAAATGTGTTTTTTGATCCTAGCTGTGATAAAATGACAAACTTTTCCAGGGAAATGTTGTTGCCAGCCTTGTGGGCTCCATTGATAATGACTATAGACACACCAACAGTGAGGTTAAGTGAGAAAAACTGGAGTGGTTGAAAATTATGAAGTATATGATTGAATTTAGTAATCTCAGTCCTATTTATTTAGTAACTAAAAATTTAAGCTCAGTGGTGAGAATACTGAAGATTTCTAGAGTGTTAGACTAGTGCTTTATTCTATAATTCATGTCTCTGTAGTATCTGAGAATTTTTGTAATGCAACAAAATTTCATACGTATAGATACTAAAAGCTGACTTCTACACCAATTTATTTAGTGTTGCATCTTAAAAAAACAGTTGTAAATGCAAATTAGGGCAAGGATGGCAGGTATGGATGGTGAGGTAAAAGTCAGTTTTTCCAGTGTGAATAACAGGTACCTTGAAGTTAGGCTGTGGTCTGTGTAAAAAGTAAAGAGAAGTAGCTTGGATTAGATTCAGTAGAGTAAGAAAATCAGGGAAGGAATTAAAAAAGATGGGACCATGAGATGTACTGGAAGTCGAGATAAGAAATGATCTTTGAATGGCTAAGTGTAGGGCAAGGTTGTATTTGTCTAGGTTGAAGGAAAACCTGTTGCAGAGCGTGTGGTGAGGAGAAACTTGGCTAGCATTTTAAGTAGGTGACCAAAACAAGGACTACCACATCCTCTGTTCTGCAGAGAGAAGACCTAATTATTGGTCACCCTTTTAAAATGAGGTTCAAACAGATGTACTTTGAATATTAATAAGCATATGTCCAATTTTAAATGTCTACGTTTTCAGTTTAGTCTTTTGGTACTTGCCCATGTACAGAAGAAAGGACAAAATCCAGGCTGCTGGTTAATATGGTTAAGGGATTCTACCTCGGTTGTGTTTGCAGTGGAGAGAGTTCCAGTTAAATCTGTATCATTGTGCAGGAAACAGCAGCCAATTTGCTTGTCTAGATTACAAGTGTAGCTTTGTATTCTCACATGATTGCAGGCTAGCCTGGACAATTGGGCAGTGTTTCAGACTGGCTGGCAGTAGGCAGTCAGAATTCAGATTTTGAAGCCTGGTTGCTTTCTTTATCCAGACCAACTACTTTTTCAAGCCATTTGAGGGCTCTTTCCCAACAGGGCAATGTTAGGCAAGATTGCAGAGAAATAAACTTTGATACTGGCAATACTGTCATCACCTGGATTCAGCGGAATCTCAGGGGAATGGTGTGGTAATGGAAGTCTGCACATTGAAATCAGTTTCAATTAAAAAAAAAAGAGGAGCATACTTCTCATTTATTCCAAGACATGGCACAGCATCCATTATTGTCAGGAGAGCCTTACACAGGCCAGATAAACTAAATTACCTTTGTGAGCATTTCCTATTCTGCATGCATCGTCAGGGCAAACTAGAGTAGAGGGCTTCATATTTTGTACCACAACAGGAACTGGGGCAGTGCCAGGGCAGAGCTAGACAGACTTTATGTTCCCAACAGGTGGATGTAAATTTATAGCTGTGGTGATTTTTTTTTTCAATTTTTACCTCTATTTCCACTGAGATTAAAGGTTACCTTTAAAGGAGAGATTAATTTCTTAGATGAAATATTTTCTCCTTATGATAGACAGCTGCTACAGGTCTTGCCATACAGCAGTTGACAATAGTTTATTGTTCAGCAAGATCTTTCAAGATCTTTGATTCTTAGGGCCTTTTAAAAAAAGTATTTATCTACTTTGGGCCCCATAAATTATTTTATTGCAATATTGAAACTGGCATTAATCATGAAATTGTTTAATTTAAGGAGAGGAAGTAAATTAATTTAAAACCCTATGCCAGAATGCTTACCCTGCCTTTGCCTTCTATAACCAGCCAAACTTTTTGGGCCATGGGAAGAAGATATTCCTCATTCCTCAACTGACTAGTCAAAAGACAGCCATTTAGGACAGGGTAACAGAGAGAAAGTCAGTGCAGATTATGCAAATTTAGTTCAGCCTTAGGTGAAAAGGGGATCTGTAACTGAGCTTTACAAAAGTTACATGCTGAAGATTATTTACTAGGAGATCATATCTGTGGTAAGCAGTTCATACTACACACTAAAGAATTGCTTAATGTCCGTGAAGTTCAAGATATCCCAAATACCATTTGTCATGTTGCCTTTTGGCTAATTTTCAGTATTCAATGGGAGATTTCCTAGAATTAGAGCAAATAATGAATTGACCAATCACACTTCAGTGGTCCAGACAGGTTTGTGCATGGGCCTCATGACACACGAATATGTCACTAGCAGGCTTTTTTGGGAGTACCTCTAATGTGTATAAATTCTCTTTGAATTACTTCCACTACTTTTTTTTTTCCTCTCCATTTTAAACATGAGGCATTGCTTCCCTAAACAATATATTTTATTAAACCAGTTTTTGACCTTTGCTGTTGTTTACCCTGGAGGGTCAAAGCTCTTGTTAGTGCACTGAACTCCCACCACCTGCCAAAAGTGTAATCCTGTACACTATGTCCTGTTACCAGAAGAAGCAAGAGAGAAATGGAGACCAGAAACACAATTTTTGTAAACACTATGGTTAGATCAAGATTCTCAGTTTCTAGTAAACATCATGTGACACACAGAAGTGTTTGTCTGCTTAAACTCCTGTGGAGTCCTAGCACAAATATCTAAAAGGCACAGAAGAGAATCACTCTGGGGCTGTTCAGCTCTGGGCATATTTATATAAGAGCACTGTACCAAAACTTCTTTCTCATTGTACAAATAAATTTTGGTGTAATTTTAGGAGTATATGGACAGGAGGGACTTCAGAGACTGTGGATGAGAACTTCCCCTACTGCAATGGAGGACTAATATGCTAGCAGCCCCTCTTGGAGCTAATAAATTCTAATGGAAGATATTTCTAAATAATTCATTTTTTTCTAGTTAACATGTTGCAATTCTTGATTACACTCAGAAGGTCAGCATATTTCTTAGACTTCCCATAGTAGCTTTTAATTTTTCTCCTTTGTGTATACTGGAAAAGTGTTGCAATGTGTATTTTCAACTCTACTTTTACTTATTCTCGTATTTTCAGAGAAGACTACTTCATTAAATCAATCTGCTTTTCTTCATTTATTAGCATGTTAGCCCTCACACCATTCTTGTTGATATTTTCTTCCATCCTTCAAATTTTCATGTCCCAAACTGAAAGGTGCATCAGAAAAATGTCACTAAATACAGTACACTGAGGAAAAGTGATGCCATGTTCTGGCCACAAAATTTATTTATTACTTTCTTCAATTCCCTACCTTCCCTTTTGCTGTTAAACAGTTTACATACTCTATCCCACATCTTATATTTGATCTGTCCTTCCAGCATGTATTACTTTACATTTGTTTTGAGGTTTTTTACTTTTGTTATTTCAACCATATTCAGATTTCAACACTATGATGAACTGTACTCTCTGCCGTCCCAATTATCATCATTACTGAATATGTAAACATTCTCTCATACTTCATCCTGGCCATTAAGAAAGCATTGAGTGGAGTCAGGCCTAGAGTACATCCCTTTAAAACCCATTTGGAAGCCAAAGCAATTGGTTTTTTCAACCACTGTATTGTAATGGAGTCATTACATCATTTCATAGACTGCTGATGGAAATTCTATGTAAGTATCAAGCTATACTGTGTCTAGTGGGTTTTTAACCTTCGTTCCCCATTCCAGCCACAAGGCAGTTACTGTAGCATAGAAGGAAATCTTTGTGACAGGACATATTTCAACTGGACAATTTTAGGGCCTCTAAATAGTGATATATAATTTAAGAGCATGTTTTTATAATAAAGTTAATTCTACAATCTCAAGAACAAGCAATTCCTATTTTTGTGACTACTTGCCATGATTCAGATTGTCTTCAGAGGAAGTGTTAGAAGACAAAGGATTCGTACTGCTATTTATGAACTACCATAATCCACAAGCTGTTTACAGTGCAACTCTATAGAGTAGGGAAAGTGACATGTTGCTTTGGGTAATGGAGCAAAATATTGGTTCATGAAACAGTTTCAGCTATTACCAACACCCTCTGCCACCTCTCAAATACTAGACATGTCCACCATACCTTTTTGTCATGGCTGTTTTTGCTGCTGGTTTGAGTATTTTATTAGTGCTCAAGAGTATGCTCCTTCAAATGAAGTGCAAGATGGAAATCAAATTTTTTAGACTGCATTAATGTAGCTTTTTCTGCCTTCATCTGGGAATCAAAGGGAGCTAACTGACTTTATTGCAATCTTATTTCTACTACCTCTATATTCTTTCTGCTGTGTTCCTCTGAAACAGGAGCCTGTGAATGCAGAGGAGAATTCCACTGATCTGCACTTAGAGGTTAGGAGGGATGTTGTAAGTTGGTGCTGAATTTTGATTTCTATCCTGCTATCCATGCAGAATGTTTTTCCATTTTCTTTACCTTTGTTATCTTTTTATTGCAAATAATAAAGTCACAAGCCAGTAATGGAATTTTTCAAACTCATTGCACAGTCTTTGATAATAATTAGGGGGAGGCAAAGGTGACTTCTCTCATTTTCAGTTGTTGTATTGTACAAACTTAATGCGTTTGTCAAACAAATACAAGATCTGTCCCAACACAATGGTGGATGCATTTCCTTTTTTCTGCAAAGTTCTGTTTGTTTGGGTTTTTTTTTCTCTCAGGTTATTTTCCTCATCATCAAATGTGTTTTCTTTTAGTAATTGGGGAGATGACAGGGAGAAAGAGATATTTATATCCTCTTCCGAGGACACTGCTAGGATGGAAATGAAATGAACTTTACCAAGCTTTTCAGTTGAAAGCTATTTTATTTTCATGTCTAAGAAATATGTACTGAGTACTGCCAATATTCACATGTTCTGTCCATCATCATTGCAGGGATACATAAATGCCTTTTAAATGTAATTATACCTTTTTTGAAACCAGGTGAGTTTGTCAACATCAAGGTAAATGTCCACACTTCAAGAAAAGGGTACCAGACAACACTCATGCACTGGATCCTGGATTGTCAGTATTAGTGCCTACCCTGTACTTTTCTCCATCCCAGCTCAGTTTTGGGTCACACAGCTTGTCTCCCTAAGCCACCTTGTGGGTACAACTCTGTGAAACAGCACACTCAACAGGCTTTCCCCAGAAAAATGAGTAAGGCTGCCACGTGTCTGGTGGTGTTTTCTCTTTTGATTTGTCAACATAATGCCAGCAGAATTTACCCCTCAAGCATCCTTAAAATGTGCTCATGCAACACCCAACTTCAGCTTAAAGCTGCAAACTCTGGTAGATTACAGTACAGTCAGTAATCACATTGGTCAGTCTTAATCCAGAGACTGAAATAAAACCACTAACTGGTAATTTTGTCTTGGTGCCATGTAGGGACTGCAGGGCACTTGGTAAGAAATTATTTGTAGTTTTCACATAAGCAGTTTACCACGGGGGGGGACTACCTGTGATCAGAGAGGCTATGCCTCACTTATCAGGTGAGGCACTTAGCTCTTTTTATTTCCTTTTTAAAAATTATTATTCCAGTGCTGTTTTTGTTTAACAGCCTAGGCACTGCTGTAGGTGTCTTCTGCCAGTTATGATTTTTGTCAGGCATCTTTTACAGAAGCTACCTTTTATTTACTGGCACATGACTGAAAACATACCGATTTCTGGTGAGGGGAAACAAGGATTGTATGCTAATTCCTAGGCACAGGATTGAGATGCAGGAGGCATAGATCTGAATGAGCCCTGGGCTCTGCCACACGCTTTCTGTGTGATTCTGAACTTATTTGTAATCAACACTCAGTTATCTGTGGATGCTTTAACCAGTTTGAGGTTAATCATACGATGGAAGCAAAAATACTTGAGCTCTCCTTGCCCAGCCAGCCCTGGGCTGCTGATGCTGAATAGATCAGATCTGATGCCAGAAAGAAGCAGCTGCGCTGCCTTCCCAGCCAGCTTGGGTCTCTGAGCAGTTTAGCCACATTGCGTCCCAGAACACAAACTAATAGCCCTAAAGACCCAGTCTCATTTTGTGGAGTCATCAGGAAGACTTCAGTGCTGTGTTCCTGTTTCCCACAAGGAATGGCACTGCACAGAGGCAGTTCAAAGCCAGCCAGGCTTATTGAGTGTCACCTGAACATCTCTATACAACTCAGGAGGTTCCAAAAAGATTTATTTGCTCAGGTTAAATGCCAGTCTAATAAATTCACTTGTCATCTTGTCAGCATTCCTGCTTGTATTGTGGCTAGAGCTAGCACCTTATTCAGCAAGGACCTTTTGAACTCGTCATTAAGTTTCTGGTGAAAAGTATTGCAGTTTAGTCTATGGTGTCTCTGCTTTTCAAATCCCAGCTTTGTTCACTTTTCTTATGCTTTGTGCATGCACTGCAATGGGACACAGTAGCTTTTTAAATGGGATTTATCCTGCCAAGTTACTTATAGGAAGTGAGAAATCACCTGAGCTGTAGGATGAAGTAGAAGGAATAACCAAGTGGTTGCATTACCTCTTGCTTTTTTGGTGCGAGCTCAGGGGATTCACACAGCATTAGCTGATCTGTGACAGCTACTATAGAGGTTCTGCCCTTTGATATAGCTTTCTGCTGCTCTGTTAAAGGATAAGCCACCACAGACCATACAAAGGGGCACTCTTCATGGAGTAGCTCCATGTAAATTCCTATCCTGGATTCTTAAGTAAAGGTTAAAAACTTAAATAGACATTTCTTTTCTATGAAATAAGAGGCAACCAACTCTTATTTTGTATGGCTGTTGACCAGAAGTCTTAGGAGTTTTTGTAAGGAAAGGTGATAACAGCTATAGAATTTTATTTTTTTTTAACCAGTGCAAAGAGGGTAATTTTTTGTCTGTTTTTCCAATGCTTCCTAATTATATTTAAGTCAGTGATATTCTACAAAGAATATCTCAGAAGAAGCTAAGGGGAAAGTCTATAGTGGAGGTTAATAAAATTATGCTGAAAATGATGCTGTGACAAAAACCTATCAAATGATATTCCCCTTTGCATTTTCAGGCATTAGTTGAAATAATCGGATATGATACCCTACCCTAAAATCTTTATATGTTTATGTTTATAGGAAGAAAAAGAGCATGCTGTTCAACTACTATCAAATGTCAGTCACATCCTATGCAGCTGATCCAAAACCTAGCAGAAAGCTGTCTAACTCAGAAAGTTTGGCTCAGACCCCGTGAGCCTGAAAGCTTCATTCATTAAGCAAGTAGAACTCTACACATTATGACACAGATTGTCATGGCTCATTCAGCCAGACACAAATATGTGACAATAAACAAACTTACTTAAGGTAGCATGAGTCTATCATGAAGACAAAGTAGCTCATTCAGGTCTACGGGCAGGTCATTTATTTGTAGAAATTTGATTTACTTCTGTGTGGGTCTATAGAAAGAATCCACAATGGAAAGCATGTGTCCTGAAAGCATTATAAAGACTCTGGTACAGCTCTGAATCCACAGTAATTATCTTTCAGCAAGCTGCACTGGTGTCATGACACTGCTTCCAGCTCCTGAGGTAGCTGATTAGCTCTCTGGTAGTTTACTCTCTGGCATTAACCAATGCAGACATGTCCTAAGAGGGCCATGTTCTGTGCTCACTTTGGTGCTTGTTTGGGTTCTGCAGCAGGAGTATACAGCCAAAATAGCCACAAACTTATGTCTACACTTATATTTCAGAATCAATTTTTTTGGTTTTTTTAAGTTTCTAAATATAGTTTGAGTATTTCTAGTGGATCTGTGCTACCAGCTGAGGCAGGTCCTTTTGAAAATTCACTTCTAGGAAATTAATTGTATGCATTGAAATGTCAGATACCGAGTAAAATGGGACCTGCTAAGCAAGAGAGTGTCTGCTTGTTTTCCCAGGAAGAAAACAAAAGAGAGAAACTTGTCTATCTCTTAGATTGTTGGATTTAATCTAGGGACAAATATTTGGTTGACTTCAACACCAAGAAATCCAAAGTCATCAGTCCTGCTCATCCAATAAATGCATATAAATAAGAACTATACAGATTGCTATAGGAATTAAAACCTTCCTGGTTTACCCAGGCCGAACAAGTTTTGATTTCATTTGTCTATGTTTAATAAACCAAAAACAATGAATCTGAATATCAGCTACAGATTTCTGGGAAAGGAAAGAAAACAACCCAAGGGTGGGAAGGCAAGGGTTGACTCCAGAAGAGGGGAAGGAAAGCGAAAGGAAATACAGTGAAGGAATCTCTGAGATATACAACAGGGAAATGTGTGGAAGGAATGCAGGGTTATGGGGTGTTGAGCCAGAGCCTCCTTTCATCTATGGAAGTCTTTCCATTGACTTATGCAGATACTGAACAAGGCCCTACCAGAATGAGTTTGTGCCTCTGTAGGAATATCTGAAGCCAAAACAAAAATAATTACAGGACTGAATGGATTGCATTGGCTGACTTCTTTAGTGTCTAATGTTCTTTGGCAATGCTGCATCCCGATTATTCCATCTGGAGATAATTGTGTGATATCATCCATAAAATTAAAACATAAATCAATCCAACTAGTGATCAGCCTCATGAGTTGCTGTTTAAAAACACACATGGAAATCTAGCGCTCCCTGCCTTTTTAGCAGAATGTGCAAAAAATCAGTGAAATGTCAGGACAAAATAAAATCATAAAACTTACAAATCTTTCATGAGCTGTAACAGTGTTGTCAACACAATATATGGAAAATAATAGAGGAACTGTTTTTCCTTTTTTTTTTTTAACTGTTACAATAGGTTATATTTGAACTTAAAAAAACTTTTCATATTTGTTGGAATAATGTCTTCAATTTTGTACAGGTGTAGTGCAGCAATAAATTGCTGACTTAAAGCAAGAAATCAATTATTAGCAAATGAGAAAAGATATTCCTTATGGAAGAATAATTTTCTTCTGTGGGGCTGGTAAAGTAATGCCCTTATACCAATAATGTCCTTATGCCCCCTTTATGCCGCAGAAGGCCATTATATCACTTTATGTGGTATTAACTTCTATCAGGTAGCCTTTGAACCATGAAGAACTAATTCAACTTTTATCTTGCATAGTCTTGAGAAAAGATTATTAGCAACAAAGATTAACAGCTATTCATTCTTTCTGTTAGCAATTGACTTTTGTTAAGAGAAATATAAGGGGTTAACCTAGGTCATTTTGGAAAGGGCCATTTAGAAGATTAATTTATGCCTTATTTCTCTTGTCTCATTTTGGAAGTTTTAGGAAATGCTATAAATGGAGTCACTTCAAGAGTGATAGTTTAAATGTGATATAACAACACAAATTTTAGTATGTTTTATATATGTATACACAAACACACATATATAGTGCACACAAGTGCTTATGGAAAGCACCCTTTTCTCTCTTGTGGGGAACATTTTAGTTGTTAACCCTATGGTAACAACTCTCAATTATACAAAACTTTGTAGAAAGTGGACAGAAGGACACTATGAATGAAGCAGTTATCCATAAATGTTCAACTGAATCTCCATGCCAAGATATACATTCAGGACTCAATCAGTTATATTTACTGCAATCCAAATCCTAACTTGATTCATTCTGAATAGAAACTTATGGTGAGAGCAACTTTTTTACTTAAAGTTTCTTTAAAGGTAGATAACAGATAAGATATTAACTTTTAATAAGGATTGTACACTTCTACATCTTATCCATAAGAACCATGTATTATGAATAAAATAGAAAAATATAAAACATAAATATTAAAATCAACTATATATTATTCTGTGTTCAATTTTTAATGCTCTATTCCTTGTTTTATCTAGATATTAGTCTCAGTCAAACTTGCACTAATGTTTTGTCAGTAGATGCCAGTGGCTTTTCGGAAAGCTAGAATAAATTGAATTATAGTGTTTCATCAGAAAATATATTTGCTATATCTGGGATGTGCTGTTTTTGACTTCTTCTCTAAAAAGAAATTAAATTAGGAATCGCATTTAATGCTTCTAATATCACACATATTTAATATACATATCTATGTTGATACATGCTTTGTATCTCTTTGTGTATTCAGTGTATTTATATATTGCCTTTATACTTTTTATATATATACACACTTTATTTGATTAATAGTTTGATAAGATACTAATCTAAAGAGAAATTACAGATGATAAGATCATCTCATCTAGAAAAGAGAAGAAAGAATAAACTTGGTTCTTAAGTTGTTTTGAAAGTCCTGCAAAATATCCTCTTTAATGTGGTAGGGGGAAAATAGAAGAAATATGTCTAACTGCTTTTAATTAAAGGTTTAGATGCTTATTTACTAATCTTCTCTGACTACCTTATGATTGGGATTGGAAGATTATCTTTCCTTTCAATGAAAGTGAAAAGATAGGAGAGAGATTGTCTGTCAATCCTAGAATACATTTCCATAAAAACAGATAAGAGGCCAGAAGAATTGATAGCTGGAGAAACAGCAACATCAGCTCAAATGTGTTTGAAATTCATTTGATGTTTGCAGTTTTGCTTAGAAGTCAGTATCTAATTGTCAATATTTCAACCATATTCATCACTCTGGCAGCATGTTGTCTGCATTGGGGGTTTGTAAACACAAAATAGAGAATAGGAACAGCATTCAGCTCATTGGGTAACTGCAGAAGAAAAGCTTTTGTTCTCCTAATACTTAAATAGTGACTTGAGATTAGAAGACATAGCATTTCTGAAATTAGAACTGGCAAATTTCATTATTACAGCAAGAGAGAAAGAAGAGTAGTTGACATAAGATGACATCTGCTTTTTAGAGTTATTAGACTATACCCTGAGGAAAAAAAGATAGGAGGGACAATATCTCATCATTTTGCAATGTGTCTTCATCATAGGGCTTATTTTTAATTTAAAACTTGGCTCAGGTAGATCCTGAAATATGGAAGCAAGTCCAAATGCTACATGCAATACTGCAGTTAAAATCTCTAGAGGCTCTAATGCTGCTTGTATGACTAGCTGTACTGCAGAGGTATCAAGCTTCACCTCTGAGACTTGGGAGAAGGTAGCTGATGTATATGACTTCATTACATGCTGATGACTCATTTAAAAACAGGAAAATTAAGGAAAAGTAGTTCTGTGCCATCCACTTCATCCTCCTATGAATGCCAGCTTCCACTTAAGAGATTACTTGGAGTTTTGAACAGTTCCAATGCCCTGGCTAGTGAAGCTACCTTAATTTCCTACAGGGAACTTCACAGTTGTTACCTTTCAAAATCTCATCCAGAACATCACTTTGTTTAACTTACTTCCTAGTTGCTTACTAGTAATAACACTGTCCTGCTGCTTAACTAGCTTTCCTTCTGGTGCTTCCATTTGCCAGATATTCCATCATCCAGTCCATCATCTCTCAGCCTACCCTGGTAGGGTAGGTAGTAAGAAAGGATGTGGATCCTCACACATTAGATGCGCCTGCCAGATTTATTTCACCCTGTATTTTGGCAGTGTAGTCATAAACTGTTTTATACTAACCTATTAGGACAAGTTGATTTCTATGGACACTGAGTGAGACTCGTACCAAGGATTTTTTTGCCACCAATTTTGTGCTTTCTGCAACTTGCATTGTTACAGCCTTTGGTGGTGTGCACTTGAATTAGAGTGTAGTGATCAAAACCACAGCTTTACGCTCTCCTCCTGTAACATGCAATTATAGTTTGCCTGTCGGCCACAGGTTAATGCTTTATATTTATTTGTGACTTGTGTTAGAATTGCTGAAAGCCATTAAAGTGTGAGGCATTCTATCCGGGGCTGCATGAGCACCTCAGAAGAGCTTGTGCTTGCCCTAAACAGTCTAGCATAAATACATAGGTGAAAAAGGAGTGGAGAGAGAAAAGGGAAACAAAAATCTATGAAGAAGCAAAACTTGCCTGATGTGCATGGGATGTTTAGTTAAAATATATTTTGCCAAGCATGTATATGTCTTTTACTGAAGCCATGCGTGAAATTTTTATGCAAGGAGAAAATCAGTTTTGTAGTAAATGCAAAAAACCCCAACAAACCACAAACCAAGACACAAGGAGAATATTAAGTTCTTAGTGAATTTCACTGTGCTACATAATTGGATGAACTCTATCCATGGATAAACCCTGTCATGGAGTGAGTAGAGCCTATTTCTCCTCAATGTTGTCTCTGCCAGAGTCTTGAAACTGAGCCTCCTTTGGGGGAATGGAGAGAGCAGAAGTGCTGACACCACAGCTTCCTCCTTGCCCTCGCTACGTTCAGATGGAAATTACATTCTGTTTTCTTAATAGCCCTGTTTCTTACTATGCAGTGTAACCAAGTAAGCTGGGCAATTTGTATACTGAATTTCAGTGTGTACATTTGTAAAAGTTTGAATAATCAGTGGGATCCAGCCTAAAAACATCTGATTCTCTCAGTGGTCCAACACTGCCTGTCCTTTCACAAATATACTTTAATTGAAACAGGCCACACCAGGGTGTGCATTAATGGGCTGCTGTTGTACTGCTTGGGTGGTAGAAGGTAATTGGTCTCTGGTCCAGTGCTTCACAATGCTCCACAGGCATGTGCCAATGCTCTGTTAATGCACACCCTGTTGTGACACTGCTTAATTAAAATCTTAGGCTATCAAAAGCAGAAAGCACTAATGAAGAAGTTTCTTTCAAGCTGGTAAATCCAGCGGTATGACATATTAACCAGTGTAATGTCTGCTGGCTGGTTCTGGCCTGCAGAAGGCTCAGTCGAGTCCATGAGTAGGAAAAGAGCCCAGTCTGGGGTTGTGTCCACCCTTGCTGAACTGTGCAGGGCTGTAACCAGACTTCTGCAGATGGGTCCAAATTGGTTTGTGCTTTTTTATGTGGATCTGTTCCTTGCCTGATGAATCTGACCTTAATGCTATCAAATGATAATCAACTTCATTATAAGGTATTTTTCTAATGTGCAGACAGATTTTAAATAAAAAGATGAATTAAAATCTGCTTATGTAAAGATATCCTTTTCTCCCCCATTTTCATTGGGTTAAATGAGAAAAGTATTTAGAGATAAATTATTTTTACAGATTTCCACCAGGAATGTTGTTTTTCCATACTGCTCTTGCCACTATGCCAGTTTATGATCACAGCCATGCTATCTACAAAATGAAATTAAAATCAAGGGCCATTCCTTTCTGCATTTTCAAAAGAAGACATACACAATTTTTAAGTTTCTGTTTGTTTTTGAAAAGAGACAAGCGCAACCTGCTTAAGGTTTTATGTGAATATATAATGAGATATGTACTTTAGGAGCTGACTTGCCAAATGTAAATATATTTTCTGTAAGTATAAAAGTATGGAATAAACTAGTAATCTGCTTCTGATGGCATAACAGAGGATAGAGAGAGAGGGTTTGGAACCTTGGGTCTGCCTGTTTAATGTGAGCTTCAAGGATACTCAGCTCTTTGTTGCCCTAAACCAGTCTGTGGAACACTTGAACATTGCAACTATCAAGATGTGTGTGTGGCAGTGCTGTGTGTCCTTTAGCTGCCTGTGTAGGTACAACTGTGCAATCAAGAACGTGTATACTGCACTCAAACACATAAATGGAAGAATTAGTCTTGTTAATTTCTCTGATTCTTCAGAAAGTCTTTAAGATTCACTGTCAAGGTACCTGTTCATTTTCTCCTTTGTACATTCAATTATATAGCCTAGTTGTCTTAAGTCCAGGACAGTCTTAAATTCTGTAGGCACAGCCTTCAGAAATGGAAGTTGAAATATGACATACAGAATACTGGAACCCTAGACATAGGCTTTTAAATCTATTGAATATTAACTTCATATAATTTTCCTTGTGAGGTATGTGCAATTATCTATTCCCTTTTCGAAAGCAGCCAAAGAGCTACAATGTCTTCCCAAAACTTCTCCAGGAAAACTGTATTTGAACATTCTGCAGTTATAATAGGCCTGTATAGATGCACTGCTGTAGGGTAAGCAAAGCAGTACAGAGTTTTATGTTGGTACAGTTAAATTTTGTCTGGTATTGAGTAAGTCAGTTTAAATCAAGAAGAAATTTCATTAGCTTACAGTTTTCTTCAGCTCAGATCTAGCTTAAGGAGCTCTTCAGGGAAAAAAATGTCTCAAATGGTTGTTTATAATGTTTATAAAGCAGATAATCATGTCAGTTCTGCTGTTACTTTTTTTTATGGAAAATTAATGTGTTTGGCCTTAAAGAGCTTAAAATTGTTAAAACCTTAAGAATACCCAAGAAGAGCCAGAGGAGAATGAAATAGAGGCTTCATTTCAATTAGAGAATAGGGACTCTCAGAATTTGTTGTCTGCTTTATTACTGGGGAGCATTATCTCTGCCCTCTGCTGATATCTGCTTTCTTTCCCGTGTAATTCAGTAACGTGTAATGTGGTTTTAATCTTCTGTTCTGTTCTGTCCTGCCTGTATGCTGTGAGACAAGAGAGACAGATGAGTTGGGAAGTCAAGGGGCAGTGGAGCTGCAGCACACAGCTGCGTGCCTGTCAGGTCTCCTCAGTCATCCATTTGATCATGCTGCTCTCAAGGCCGGTAGAGATCAGAAAACAACCCTGTACATGCCACTGTCCCCAGGGAGAGAGCAGTTGAACCTCCTCAGAGAGACAGGCAGCAGAAGAGAGAAGGTCTGCTGAGAAAAACAACTTTAGGCCTTCTGCTGGTGAAATAAGGTCATCTGATTTGAAGGGGGTTGCTGGTACAGCTACACTGGTAGAACTGCAGCAGCAAGTCCTGCTGTGGGCATTGTGGCTTATACTAGGAAGAATCTTAAAGCAGTTCTTAAATGGAATGATCTGTCCTTTTATGTTCCTATAACTGTGTTTCCTCAAAAGAATTTGCTGATCCATATAGGTGTTCTAGCACACAAATTTAGATGTGGCATAAGCCTGAATAAGCAGGGAAAAGAATGTGCTATGGATGTGCTATCTGTAAATACAGAATTTTCCAGGCAGCATGCTTCTTCCTGTTACCTTTTGTAGGGCTAGGCAGCATGGAGACATTGGACAGATACATCGACTCAGGAAGGAAAGGGGAATTTAACAGAGCTTTGTACTGGGGCCAGATGAAGTGTAAGGATTGCCCTTTCCAGTCATGGTCTTACCCTGCAGCTAGATTGTCACCTAAACATACTTTTCCCCCATCCTGTTTTCTCCACAGCATCACAGGGACATTTTATGCCTTCAGGAAAAGGTGTACTCCTCTATCCACAGTAGCTCTGCAGGATGTTATATAAAGCGTGTGCCAGATCTCATGGTGCCATTTGAAACTTGCAGACATGGAGATGTGCCACACTGCAGCCCAGCCAGGGCTTTTTACGCCTCTCCTTTTCTCCCCAAGGAATTTCATTCTTTAAAGTTATATTATACATGTGCTATGGAGACACAACATAGTTCTTTTCAATTTTTAGTGTTGTAAGATGGTTTCTCTTAAATTTTAATGTGTTGGTTTTCTTTTGTTACCCTTGATGCTGTCCTGGCTTTTCTTGAGCCCTTATCCTCATTTTTAAACCATATCCCAACAGAAGATCTCTGAGACAAGATCCAGCTTCTATAAATTCAGGGCTTGTGCATGCTTGCATGAGTACATAGATACAGGCAGACACATAAAACTAAAATAACTGTCTCTTCATTTTTTTATAACATTTCTATGAAAACTGTCTCACAATACTGCAGCTGGTACATGAGGTCTTATAAAGTTTCATGTTAGTCATCACAAGCTGACAAGGAGTATGGTTCTTCAACTGGAGAATCCTTAAAACAACACAGAGTCCTTCTCCTCTGGCAATTCCAGAAGCGCATTGTTCAGTTAAGAGCTCAGAAAGGAACTGGTTGTACCATGACATACTAAACTGATCACCAGCTCCCAAAGGAATTGTCTGAATTAGTACTTGGACAGAGGACATTTAAAAATGATGTTGCAATTACTCCCCAAAAGTAGTGCTGAATCAATAAGTAATTCTTTTAGAGAGATCTCTACTTCTTTAACTGTTTGTGCTGAGGAAATTAGTATAGCTAATACTGCTACTAATGTCTACTGACAATCCACAGGGCACTTCAAGTCAAACATAGTTATCTGTCCAAATTCTTGACTTTATTCTGATTACTTACAGGACTCCTACAATTTCAGCAGATTCAGTTGTGATTCTTCACAAACTAATTTGTGGATTCCAGATATGAGCGATTCACGAGTAGCATATGGAATGTCATCTCAGCTTCACTGAGTTGATGTGAAGTGAAGGCATGTTTGTACAGTACTTGAGGCCTCCCAATAGGAAGGGCTGTTGAACAACAGTTCCTCAAAATATATCCATTGTATGCTCTGTCATGTTGCTTTTGTTGCTTAGAGATCTGCTTTGCTAAGTTCAGTACTAACTTCAATTGCATCCACACTGGGAAGCTGCAGCAGGATAACATTTTTTCTGGTCATCAAGCCATCAGAAGCATACCCAAGAACATATCTGGCAGCTCATTGGCTTTATTATATTAATGGATAAAACTTTGGCAATGGTTGCAATATTCTGTTTTCCTTTAAGTGGTGGATTAACTTTGTAGCTATGTTTTGTAAAGATAAAGTAGGAGCTCCAGGTTGTTTAAGGCCCACTGCCTTTGACACAGAGACTTAGTTTGGAGTAGAGGTGTTTTTGGGGTTCTGCAGCCAGAGATGATTCACTTAAAACTGCACTCTTTTGTGTATCTGGATATTGCTAAGTTCATGTGATTTTTTCAGTCTGGCTACAGAGCCTGCTCCTTTTCTATAAATGAGAAGGGCTAAGTTATTTTGCCTGAATGACAGTAACTTTATGTTGCTAGGACTAGAAGAACCTGTTATTATTACTTCTTTACAGCTCTCTTTCCATCTGTTCAACAGTTCTTGGTGCTGGTGGACTATAATGTTCTGTGAGGCTTCTATGGCTTCAAGGTTGAGTCTTGGAGCTGGAGAGAGGAGCTGCTTGTTCTGATTCCTCTAAGTTTTAAGTTTTCTGTTCTGCTTGGATGTGCTTTTCCGTTGCACTTGGGTGATGAAGACAAAACAGTCCAATTCCAGCTGGGTACTCAAGGACAGTATCTTTAAACTTCAAGCCCTAAGCATAAACAGTGTGAAAAGAGGAGGGTGGACACACAAGCAATCAAGGAGGATGAAGCTTCCCTATTTGAGACTATTAATTGGATAGCTGACTCCTGCATGCAAATGGACTGAAACCTATTAAGGTGTGAGAACTCGTGACCAACCCCCTCCTTTGTTTCCATCTTGGAGCCATCCAGGCAGGGGCCACGACTGTGGCACTTATAGTGCTAGGATATGGCTTTTGTAGGCCTTTCTTGGGCCTCACAATAAATACCCATTTTATTCTTCTCAACACTGTGTGTAGCCTCTGTTCCAGCTCCTCAAGGCATCCGTTCAGGTGTTGGCATGATCAAGCCCCTGTGGCTGAGCACTTGCTGTCTTGTCCTGTGGCACTGGCAAGCTCAGGCCAGCAGGCATGGAAGTAGAATTGACAATGTTTGTAGACCAAAGGTATAAGTGAAACCTCTGGCCCAAATTTTTTCTCCCCTGGCCTCTTGTCCTGTTGCACTTGCTGTGTGGGACGTGGGGGGTTGCACAATCTGGTACAGAACTGCTAGGTGGGGTCCAGTGTGTGTGCATGAGCTAAACAAGTCATAGGCGAAAGGAATGATAAAAGACTTATCTTTCCTGTTCAAGGCTGTTCAAGATGCAGAGACAGTCTCTGGAGAAGCCTGAAAACCCTGCTGAGTAGGCGTAGGCAGGATATTTTTGCCTAGAACACCCTCTCTAGAGCAGTTGGAGGAGTGATCAAGTCAAACAATACAAGGTTAAAATTCTAAATGGGAATCTGAAGGTTAAGTCAAGAAACTTAGCAAGAGAATTAAAAAAACACATGGACTTTGGAGTAGACCAAGTGAACTATGCTTCTCTGTGTGCATGCAAAAGTAATTTCTTTAGTGGTTTTTGTTATGGTATCAGAAAATTTGACTAGTACATTTGTACTTGTTTTCTCCCAGCCTCCTCTGTTCTATGTTCCTTTCCCCCAATATCTGAGTGTCACTGTCACTTAACAATGGGGTTTCTTTTGATAATAGCTTTCCCTTGTTACTGGAGCACACAATAGCCATCTAGATACTGAAGGAACATAATGGGGTACAGTTTCAGCATGGGCAATTAGATGTGCAATTCTCATTAAGAATAGCACGACTTGCAGTGAAAATTTTCCTCTATAAATCTAACAGCACAAAGCTTTTCCCCTTATGAGCAACAGATGGGTTTTCCATAATGGCTCATTACCTCCTTGCTTTTTCATGCTACCATAAATGAAATATAAAGTTAGTTATGGATTGAGAAAGATGACAAGTCACTGTAGATCATTCCTTGCCATATTTTATAGTTTATCTGGTTAGTACTCTAAGTCTCTCAGGACTAGGAAGTTTCAGAAGATGACAGAGCATTACCTGAAAATTAAGATGAGTGTCCTTCTGTCTGGTTATTTATCCTGATGGTCTTGCATCTCCAGGGTGATGCTATGGTCTCCACTGGGACCGGTAATTTGGGTTCTTCAGTAGAAAGGAGGCCATTTCTCAAAAGAAATTTTGTCAGCTGTGACAACCCATTTCTGTGAAATTTTACTGTTAGGGGCAGAAGGCAGCACTGTTTTACCATGCATCATAAATTTGAAAAGTTAGACAAGTTACTTGATAATATTCCTTATTTGAAATTGGCATGGGGGGATGGGATCACTGCTTGATGTATCAGTGAGAGATGTTATTCCTTTGATAACTGATGGTGGAGGCCAAGAAGGAAGGCAATTCTGATGTGGACAGTTCTTTTACTTATAGACATTTCACATTATTAAACTCTTAATATTGGAATTTATAGCCTGGATATACCACAGGTTCACTATTATTTCCACAAATCCTTGATGAAGAATGGTTTCTACTGCAAATGTGTTAATCTATCACCTTTCATAATATCTTTATCGTGACTTACATGGCATCAAGGTTAAGAAGCTGAAGGCAAAATTTAAAATATTGTTTTAACACTACTTAAAGCAAGAGTTTTTTCTTAAAAGGATCAGCAGGTGGGTTAATAGGTGAGTTAATCCCAGTACAATTGCAAATCCTCTCAGAAATGTGGAGGTCTCCCACCAGTTTGAGAGATGTGTTTACCAGGAGTTCTTCATCCTTACATTCAGAAGGGCATCTAAAATTTTTAAAAATCTAATTGAGATCAGTCTGACCTCAGTAAATGTTTAAATATTAATCTGAATTTGGGTAGTTGCAACCATGTGCTTCTGGACTTAAGCTTTAAACAATAAGCCAAATATTTTGCTTATCTTTGAGCTCAGGTTTTGTTCTTATAAAGTAATTATGCAATTTGAGAAAGTTCACTGAATTAATCCCAGTGGCAAGAAAAGGAAAGCAGGATCTTTTGTGCTCAAGAGGGAATAAAACTATATTGGAGTGGGCTGATGTATGTGTTGCCTAGAAAGACTATGGATCCCAAGTGTTTTGGTTTTCAGAGCCTGTTTCATAGCTTGGCAAATTCAGTGACCTATTCATAGATGCAGTGAGAGATCTTTCTCCTTTTGTAATCAACCGTGTTTTCTGCATGTGCTCCTTTGGAATGCTGCAGTGCTGTCGGGTCCCAGTCCGTGGGAAATGCCTCTGTGCAGTTCGTTTAAGGTATAATATAGAGATGGTCACAGAGCAGTCTTTACATCTTCTCTCAGTGATGTTTGGCAAAGAACACAAAACATGGGTGGCTGGTCGGTAATGGAAATACTCCGTGGCTGAATGCATGCTCTCCCTTTCTGTTATTTATACAAATGATCTCTCAAGGTCACATTCTGCCAAAGGTTCTGGCCCATGGACAAAGAGAGGGCTGTAAAACTGGATGCCAACTAAAGAGGGTGCTATCTGTTCTCAAATGACTCATCAAGAGTTGATCCATGCCAACCTAATATCCAGGGGCAATGCAAGGTACTTCTAAAACCAGAAATGTGAAAGAAAGAAATGCTTGTAAAAACAAATTATCTTATTCCTTTATTGAATGTATGTAATCAGTTTAATTTCTGGAATCAAAATTTGCATCAGTTTTTCATGTCTATTTCTCTCTTTTTTCTGTATGTTCTCTTTATTGTACTTTTAAAAAATTTTATTTTATGACTCCTATAATCAATGTACTTTTTAGTTCAAGACTTTTCTCCTCAAGCTGATGAAAACCACAAACAAAAGATTTGCAAGATTTCCTGTTTCATTGTTCTAGAAAAAAACTTAAATTCTGTACAAAATTTTTTTGACCATCAAAATTTAAACAATTGGGATTCACCTTTATCTTGCCAAACTACCAACCTTTTTATATATGCAAGATACGTAACTTGTTTGAAAAGACCATTTTCTTATTGTTGAAATATCTATTTTGGTCATCCCCAGAGCATATTTTCTTATCTTCACTCCTATCCCATGGTTTGGAACACGTTCTTGTTCCACAGTTTAGCAAAGAAACATTAAAAAAAAAGAATCTTTATCTTTCAGCTTCTCTGAGTTTTTTGTCTGCAACATTCCTCAACCTCAGTTACCTTGTGTCACCACAGATTGGGAAGCACATTGAGGTGTGATCAAAGCCCTTTTCAGCTTTTGGATTATACTTGCATTTCTTTATGAAAGACCATGTCACTATAGAATTTAACGCTGTTCCACATACAAGGAAGGCTATTTCTATATTCATATATTCCCCCTTCTCCACTGTGGAATTATACGAACTTAGAAAAAGTATGTCTGTTTAACATTCAAGGAGCATGTCAAACAGTTTGAAATAATAATAATAATAATAATAATTTTTTAAAATGTGCCTTCCCCAGTGCATATTTAAAATGTTTGAAACTATCCCAAGAAAAGGACACTGATATTTCCCCCTACACTTAGTTTTATTCCACAAAGCCTTTTTATTAGCCACCTGGTGAGCATTTCTGCACCTACAGCTTGTCTTAATAAATCACTGACCATTCCATGCTGCTGAGACTACTCAGCCTCAAGTTTCTAAGACCTGCTTGCCTGAGCAAAATAAGGGAAGGAAATTTCCAGGGGAAGCAGTTAATAATTGTGCATGATATTTTAAGTCCAGATGCAGTAAAGTGGAAGCTTGAAATGCTTCCCCCATTCTTGCTGCTGCAGTTATAGAATAAGCAGATGTTGACTTTTGAAGTATTGAGTATAAGGCAAAAAATAAATGCCTAGGGGGGATTTTCTTCTGGAAAATGGACTGATGCCACAGTTTAGGACAAGAACAGTAATGGCAGACCTGTTAAACTGATGAGTTTTTCTAGGCCCTTAGAGGTATCATGATCACCCTGGGGAAACTGCTTAATCCTGACTTTCAGAACTGAACACACAGGCAAGGATGGGTTCAAATAAAAGGTTTGTTTATTAAGTAAAGAACAAGGATATCAAGCAGTTAAGATGGATTCAGTTTGTCATACTGGACATGAATGCTGTTAAGAGTTGACTGTAGGACTGCACCCAACACAGACTCCTGTTTTAGCTTCAGTGGTAGCAAGGGATTCAGCTCAGCCTTCTCCTGCACCAAGGTCTCTGCAGAAAGAGGCAAGGCATCACTGACCTCCTCACATCTTTTACCCCTCAGTCTCTTGCTTGATGATCTTGTCTGGATGAATCTAGATAATTTACTTACAGAGAACACTGGCAACAATTTTAGGGAAGCTTAAGCCACTAGCCTGGCTTCCTCCCTCCCCCTGTTCTTGTATTTGAGTAATGAAGTCAGTTAGAACCCAATTATCTTACTGGTAAGGTAACCAAGGCTGATTGGTCTGGGAACTGTTCCCTTAGGATTCTTTCTTTTGCATCTTTTGTCTTTTGCAAGACATCTTGGTTAAAAAAAAATCCAACAAACCAAAACAAAATCCCCTTTTTTATCAGCTAGTGCTTGCTTTAGTAGCTGTATAATACATACTCCTTGGGAGCTATAGCAAAGCAAACCCTAACATGGTTTATAGAAAAAGTGTGAGAACTGTCTCTGCACATGCTCTGGTCTCTTCATTTCTCTGCACACTGCTCTAATCTTGCTATTTGTCTCATTCAACCCTGTTCTTGTTCCTCAACTCTGCAAGCTCCATACTCCTTACAAATTAAGCCAAGTCAGAAGAGATGACTGCAATGTGAGTTTTAGGTAACCAGCACTTCCTAAAATTTGACAGTTGAGTAACACATGTAATGCCCCAGGTCATAATATAGTTGTCTATCAGATTATTCTCTTCTGCCTTACTTCTACTGGGCACAACTGCCAAACTGCAATAGGTTTGTAATAGTAATGATGTCACTGGCATAGCTATTGATTCTTTCTCCAAGTATCTCAGAGGGCTTTATACATTTGCCATGAGTTTCCTGACTCAGCACAGCCACGCATTTAAAGATCCATGGTGTTAAAGATGCTTGGGCTCGTGTAACTGATACAAAACTGTGTGGATTTGTGCTCATTCCAGTCCAATGGGAAATGGTACCAGCGTGCAATGACTTTTGGTCAAGATCAGAAGAACCATAGGCTGAACAGCCTCAGTCCTCATAACTTAGCCATGTTTACTTCTGACGTTACTGTTCAGCTGTGAATGAATTTAAAGCACAGAGTGAATTGATTTGAGGGAGAGGGTGGGGAAAAAGGCTTTCTAAATATTTCTTGAGTAATTTTTTTGGGATAGGATGGTCAAACAGCTGGAGGAAAACAGAATAAATGAGCCAAACTCACTTTCACTAGCTACTGAAGGAAGAAGATGGAGACTTCAGCTTTTACATTCCATGTTCTGGTCTTACCTTCAATACGAGAATGTGGTTAATAGTATGGACCTATTCAGTCATGTATTTCTGTGTCCAAAAAGGAGGAAGTCTGTGCTACTTTACAAGGAGGGCTGGTTATAATGACAAAGCTGGAAGAAGAAAACAGTGCAGGAGTGGGCTTATTTTCTGTTTATTTTTCTATCTTTTTTTTTAAACACAGTTATTTGCCAGAGACTTCAAGCCACACCCAGCAATGTTAACTAGAAAAGTGAGAGCAGAGGCTAAAGTTCCCCTTTATTTCTCTGGAAAATCAGTGCATGCTTGTAGATATATTCCAGGCCTTATTTAATGCATGTCTTTTAGCTTTTGAAATATTAAAATACTGCGTTTGGTTTTGGTTCAAAAAGCAATTCAAGGGTGTTTGTTTACTTTGTTTACAAAGCATAAAATAATCTCTCAAACAGTCTGTGGTGTATATGTATGAAACTATAAAACCCTCTGAGCTCTTCCAAAATACCAGGAATATATATATAAACATATATATATATAACTGTATACCCATATGCATGCATGAATTAAATCCAGAAGTAAATTTTCTACATTTTGTAAGGCATATATCTATGCTATCCTTTTATATGTCATAGTTTCTTATTTAACCCCTCAAAAGAGTGACATACTTAAAGACTTTGTCAAAGAGTAAATTCCCTGAAATTGTTTGCCTGGGGTTGGCTGTTTAGTTGCAGTGTGGGTGCCTGGCAATACAAACATAAAATTCTTACATTAAGTCATGCAAACCTCAGGCAGGTAGCTGATATTTTATATTAATAGTGCCTAGTATGTGAAGTTACCTTAACCTGAAAGACTAAAAGAGGTTACATGATTTTCCATGGTTAGGAAATCGTGCTGTTTGGGATAGAACCCCTATCCCTGACTCTAGCATTCATCGGCAAGATTTTGGTGGCTCCCTTACAGTCATTTCTGAATTTAGGATTGTTGGGGTCAGCAGACCTAGCTTCACTCTTGATTCCATTACTTTTTGGCCAGCTCCTCTCATTTGCTTGAAAATGACGGAACTCTAGTACCCTCTTAACATTCTACACTGGAAGGAGATGAAAAACTCTTCGTGTCTTGAATTAGATCAAAAATTTGAAAGGGGATGGACACTGAGTTGTCTTCTCATAAGTGCAGATGTTCTACCCAGATGAGGGTTGGATTGCTTGAAATTTGTGGAGAAAAACAAAAAGACAAGAAAAAGGAAGCAAACTCTGCTTTTCCTTGCTTTCAAACTGTTCTCTAGTGAAAAGAGGTCAGCTGCCAGGACAGTCCCCCTGACTCTTTGCAGGTGTGCTAAATATGCTTGAATAAAAGTTAAAGGGGAAAAAAAAGCACTTTTAAAAGCGTTGCCTTTTAAAGAGTGCAGACTGTATTTAATTTCCTCAGTTGCAGTCAGACTTTACACCATAACTTGCCTCCAGAGGTCTCAAAGCTGGGTTAATCATTTTTCTAACACTTTTTTTCTCTTCTGTTTGGAAAAAGCAACTTTGTTCAATCAGAACCTTCTGTCAAAGTTTTCAACAACACTTCATTTTGGAAAATTTCTACCTCTCACTTTCAATGGTGCTGACATTGCAGGGAGTGAAATAATTTAATATTTCATTTCAAATCAGTATTTCAATTTTTAATATAAATATTTCAAAGGTTATGAAAAATGAAACTTTTTTAATAAGAAAGCCATGTTAGATCAGCACCTAATTTTCTCAAGAAAATGTTATCCTGTTTGGAGAAATCCTCTGGTTTTGTGTTGGCTTGTTTTTTCGTTTGTGTGTTTTTTATTCAAATGGAAATGTGAGCAAATATTTAACTACCAAAATTGTTTTCATAATAGAAATTCTGGGGGTGTTTACAGCTGTAGTGTAAACTTGGATGTTTATCACATTGGTGTGGACTCACCATAGGGTCTGGTGTCCATTGGGGTGATGCTCAACACAGTGGTATTCTAGCCACTCTCTTTAGTCTCCTAAGGATGGTTGTGGCAGAAGTTGTGCACTGTGCATATCTTCCGCTTGCCTGCTTTCCTTATGGCAGTATAAGCAGTTTTCCAACACGTAAAGTGAGCAGTGCATCCATTTGCACATCCCAAGGCAGCTCAGCCCAATGTTTTCCTCTATCACAAACCTTCTGGAGGAGCAGAAGCATGTAACTTAAAGCACTTCTCAACTTCATTTAAAGGTGTCAGATGATGGAAAAGTCACCACATTGTTAAATAAGGATTTGATTGTTATTTTCAACACAAAATGTTTAGCTTCAGTTTTCACTCATTTTATTTTGTGACTCTATCACAATAAATTTTTTGTCTGTTTATTATAAACCACAAACCAATAAATCCCCTTCCTCTGAAAAACTGAATGAGTTTCATTCTTTCATTGCATAGTTTATTTTCTATTCTGTGGTACTGTTTTCTGGACCATTGTCAATTTTTTAATAGGCATTAACAAGCAGCAGGAAAAATGTGGTACTCAGTATATGTTTGCTTATTACTATAGCACCCCATTACAGTGACAACAGGATGTCAGTGAGTCTCTTCTGATTGCAACTGAGCTGTGATATCCTACACCATGTAAGGGATTTGGCCTTTCCCTCTTTCCTACTTTTGCACCTAGCTCCTTTCCTTGCAAGGTGTTCGTAGGCATCTTGGGCAGAGAGAAAGATGAATTTCAGAAGTATTCAGCACAGCTGTTGAGTCTAAGTCCTTAGCTAACCAGGTGTTTAACAGAAAAGCTCTTCTACTATTACATAGAAAATATCATATAATAATAATAATAATCTGCTTTTTCCATAACAAACCAAGTCAGAGAATATAAGACTTCCCCTAACTTTGAGTAGCTCTCTGAGCTACTTCTGCAGGTCTTTTCATAGCCAGCTGTGAATTGTTTGGGCAGAAATTGGACAGGAACAGCTGCTTAAACACCTGCTGCAAGGCCTTTGATCTCTCCTATTACAATAATAATTTTAAGCCTTTGAAAGTTTGCTCATCTGGAGAAGAAGATACAGTTGACATTTCATTGCTATCAGAGCTGCTGCAAGGATGTACATGCTAGAGTGGTGATTTGGTTTCCAGGTGATTCTTTTATGTAGGGACATAAATTGACTTTCAAACTGTTTATGATTATGTGGAAGTAAATATCCCCGAATGTTTTCCTGCAGTGGAATACGGAGTAGAATGTAATTGTCATATTCTGGGTATTATACACTCTTCCAGCCTGGCCTTACACATACTTCCAGGCTGCTTTGCTCTAAGCACACCATTGGATAGTCGTTTTGCTCTTCCCCATAGTTAAGCTGTGCTTAACACAGGGCCAGCAATTTGGATGCACAGAGGGTTCTTGCTCTCTATGATCTGCTGCTCGGGGGGATTGGGTTGTAAATTCTGATTTTGACATGGTATGGTGCTGTTTAAGTGATGCTGTGTGCTCTCTGATCTTGCATTTATTTTCACTTCCATGGAAGTATGAGAAGGAGAGGTATGATCCCCAGCACAGAAGTTTAATAGATGCCTTAATTTTCTCGAGCCTCATGAGGTGAATAGCTGGTTCAATTATCCTTATATAAATGGAAGAGTTGTAGTGGGACACTAGATCCTGTGTGCAGTTAATATTTCTATCATGTATGGGAGTAATTTTCTGCTTGATTTTTCCTAATCTGGATCTAATGAAATATTGATGACAGCATTTGGCATATGCACTACAGCACTTCATGCTGTTCTTTGTTATATATGTTACTGTAACACTGACACCTTGAAACCTCCAACTTGTCTTATTGTGAGGCAATGGCTAAAATTTTAGTTTTTGTCTTTTGTCATAATTTCTAAAGGTAGAAAAAAATAAAAGGGGAGTAACACTTCTAGGTCAATAAAGAAAAACTGGAAGCAGTGGAGCTTCTCGTGTTTTTATCTGCTCCTGCATAGCTTGGTGTCTCAGGTGGCAAAACCAAGTTAAGATTGTGTAGTTTCCGAAACTCAAATCCCCTATGGCTTTCCCATCTTTACCTATAAAAAAATATATTATCAGCTGTTAATAAATCATTCCAACAGTAAATAACTTTTCAACAGAGAAGTTAATTCATATGAATAATTAAGGTTGCACTTTTGTAGGTTCTGTATTGGTTTTATAACATCCAGCTGGGAGAAAGCAGTTTTGGGGAGGCTAATAAAATGTGTCTATCACAAACTTTTGGAATTTCAAGAATACTGGAGGGTTTCCCTCACCATCCTTAGTCATTCAGTGAAATTCAGGTCTACTTTGGATTAGAAACATGTCTATAGAGAAGCATATTAATCTTTGAAACTGACATGATAAAACTCATCAACATCTCCAGCAATCAAAACTAAATGGCTTGCTTAGATAGATATTTCTAATTATTTACATAATTTTAATTTTAGGAGATCAGAGTCAGAAAGTTGCTTTTGAAGAGTGGTGTTATTGCAGGTTGTCTGAAATTTATAGAAAATTGAAATTGGCAAATTTTATTTACCCTGACATTGTTTCCCCTTCCCTCCTAAAGCAGATCTTTCTCAGAGACACTTGGTGGTACAGGCAAAATTGAATTTTACTGTTCTAAAGACAACAGGCAAACTTTCCAGTCGTAGCTAAGGACATGATGAGAAGAACTGGGGATACAGATAGGAAAACAAGTTTATTTTTCCAGCTGTTGATAAGGAAAAGGTGTAATGGATTCACAAGGGACAGTTGCTGCTGCTGGGGTGGGATATTAACTCCCTGCAGTACTCACCTACATCACTTTAAATTCTTTGACAGAAGGAACAGCCTTGGTTCTGCTTTTTGTGATCCTGTTTGGGCAAGGCAGAGGTGCCCAAGCCATCCTTTTAACCCTTCTCTAACTGTGTATGGTAGGCTACCTTCCCTATTGCTTAGATAGTTTTGCATTTTGCCTTTGTCTGGAACTCTCTTTTCCAAGAGCAGGCAAAGTGAGGCTTTCATCAAGGGAAAAACAGCAGTCCAAACAAGCGATCCTAACTTGGTTAAGGTAAGAGAACTTACCAAATGTTAGCTGTAACAGAAAATATGATCTTGTGCTGTCTTATCACACTAAAGTTTTCTGTTAGTGTCATTGGTCAGGAGGAAAACTGGTTTCTAGCAATAACAAAAAAATTCCACTTACCTTAGTTAATTTTATAAATTATGCTCGAACAATGCCCTATCCTAGCAGCTATTGTGACTCTAGAATCTTCCAGACTGTGCAGTTTGAGTATAGATTCAGAAGACATCTGCAATGAATTTGCAGGCTTTCTTAGTGGTTCTGAGGCTAATTTTTAAGGTCAAGGTCTGGCATAGCTAAAAAGGGTCTGTTGGAATCTGTGTCTGTAGAGCTGGAGATGGCTGAAGATTGGATGGGAGTCACCTGGAGAACTGCCATCCACTGACAGCTCTTAAGAGCAGGGTGGGAAACACATCTCAGGCCCAGGCAAGCACACTTAGTCCAGTCTTTGGGATAGTATAAGACGCCTCTAAGAATCCATCCAGCTCTAGCTGGCATATCACAACAATCTGAGGTTTTGGTGCTCTGTCCATACAGACCTTTTCTTACCATTTTGGCAATATTTTTCCTGTCTGATGTTTTTACTGTAAGCTGAACCGTGTCTACGTAGTGCAGTAACAAGTCTTTCTGATAATCACAGGAAGGTTTTTTTCCCTGTGGTCTAACACTTAACCCCACTCTTGTCACACTAATCTCCCACTGCAGTTTTCTACAAACCCTTTGAGAGATTTTAAATTTAAAACTAATTTAAAAACTAAGAATCATTTTGACAAATGAAATTAACTACTTTTGAAAATGTTAAAAAATATGATAATTTTTCAGCTATGTAACATGTTAAATTTGATCTTCTATTACAAAACTGACTTTCCCGTGACTTGTTTAGCATTTTTTCAATATTTCCTAATTAAACAAAGAAAAATCATGTAAAATTCCCAACCTAGTCTAACAGTGCTATGAATTTCTGAAAAAGTATGTGCTAGTATCTAGCAATTCTTAACACCCAAGAAAAAGGATGTCAAGGAAGATCCATGTGCAGTTGAGTAGGGGGAGTGGAGAAAGAAAGCTGAGTCAGATTGGTCTATGCCAAAATATTACCTGAGGGTTTCTTGAATTGCTATTCACCTTATCTATGAGAGGTCAGAGCACTGTGAATGCCAGAAACTCTTTGTGACATTTATACCTTGCATTGGCAGCTTCTTGAGGCACTGGGGAATGGTTCCTTGTAAATCAGCTAGATTCTTTTCAGCCTGTGTTGCCATGGAATATGATGCCCCATTATGGTGAGTTTTGCATCTTTACAGATACGAGTCTGGACACAGAAACAAAACTTCCCTTACCAGACACAAACACACAGAGCTGTCTTTCCCCAGGTGCTCAGCTATTGGTACCTATAAGAAAACATTAATGAGTGATAACCAGAAGAAGCCCAACATTTTTGACAATGTGCAATGCAAGCAATCTTGCAGTCACAGCAGGCAACATAAGCAAGTTTTCTTTTTTTTAATAGCACGAAGACCATGCTAAAGTTTTACAGTACCAATAACCCAAACATTCCCGGTAATTTGAGTAGATAGTAATCTGGATGCCTGTTAAAACTAATTAGTCCTGTGAACAAAAGTTTTGCAGGTAAGTCACACTTAAATTTCTTATTGCCAGGTGCTACTTTAGACACTTGCTATGTGATAAGGTAAATTAAGTATGTTCATCATTATGAGTTACTATGCTACTTTCAGAGAAGGTAACCTTTCTACTCCTCTTACCCACAGACTTTAGGTATAATAATTCTTTATTCATATACACTAGCATCTATGGTTCTCAAATGGGACTTGAAGCTAAAATGGCTCTTTGTTTTGAAACTAGTAGGTCAATTTCTGGGCAAACCTTTGAGTCTTAGAACTGACTGTGATTAACCATATCATGTTAACAAACACCTTTGAAGGCTGCTTTGCTCAAGAATGTTGTAAACAGCAGCTGTCATAAAATTCCCATGAGACAATATTTTGGTGTTGCAGACAGTGAACAGCAATGAGGCTGCATAGATACTTTTACTTAGTTGGTTCTATTTGCAGTAGAAAAAATAACTTTTCTAAAGTCAATGGAACAAATCTGTGGCTCAGTCATGAATGGCCAGGTCATCTTCTTGATTGCCCTACAACCCATTGGCCAGATATCCCTACAAGAGACCTGACTTTTATACTACCTTGCCAAGTCCCTTATTAAAGCTTTATTATAAAGCTCACTCAACTACAAGATAACTGTGCTGGAGGTCCATTTTTTTCTAGTTTGTTTGAGTTCTGATATTAAAAGACTAAAGATATACAGGAAGTTTTGTGTATCCTCTTTGTCTTTCAAATGATATAAATTCCATGTAAACAACAAAACTTCCCCAGCATAATGATGGAATAAATTGTGAACTTTACCTTCTTTTTCCTCAAAGACTATTTTAAAACAGGCACACATAAATGAACTAATCAAAATTTTAATCTCATCTGACTCCCACTTCACTTAGCAAATGCAAGATCTTTGAAATGCCTCACTTGTTGCATAGTAACTAGCCCACTTTGAGAAATGCAGCTATGCAAGCTGAGAATTAGGACTCATTATGCCTTTGCTGAGAGCTCATTAGGATTGCATGCTGAGGGTGCCATCTTAATTAGGAATGAACCTGACCACCTGAAAGTAATTCACACTGGCAGCCAACTGTAGTATTTTCCAATTTTGGATTTGTCTGGCTTCCATCTGCCAGCTTTGTCTTAGCACTGACTTTCTGTTGACATCAACGGTGATGTTTCTAACACCATGAATTGCATCCTGTCTCTTGGGTGCAATCAGGTTGGACAGTTCCCTTCACAGCATGGTTCTGGGAGGAGGGGGGCTGCTAGATATAGAAGAGTTGTGGTCAAAAAGATGAAATGGAAAATATCAATTATAAGACTAGACATGAAGTATGTGACCTTGAAAAGTAAGAATTTAGAACAAAATCTCCTGTATCTTCTAAAAAAATTAAGCTAACAAAGCATGCCCTTGCACTCTCTGCCATCACTGAAAGTACTGAACTGGTGTTTGAATGGTGCACAATGTTGTACTTCACTATGTTTCTTAGGACTTATTTGCACCTATTTCAAAGATATCTTAAAGAATCTGTGTTAATGTAACCTATCAAACAAGCAACTGGAGCTTTAACTGGAGTTTTATGTTTGTCATATCCTAGTGCAGACACAGGAAAAAACAAGGTGAATGGGTGCAAATGCTATGTCAATTCTGTTTTGGTGATAGGGCAGTGACATAAACAAGTCTACATAAGAAAACCTACAGACTCTCAGGAGCATGAACAGAAGTAATTGACTCAGATTCTGTGCGAGATGCAAAAAGCTAAAAGGGTTGGAAATTACCTCCTTTATTTCAAATACGGCATGGAACCATAGGCACACTGCTAGTCTCTTAAATATAGGGAAAAAAAGTTAATTTAAACCATAGCAACACGCTTGTGATTGTCACACTGCACTGCAGGCAGGCACATACCCCTCACCAGCCAGGCTAATAGGAAGTGGAAATTGCAACATATTCAGCTCCATTGAGGTTTGTTTAGTTCTAGCTCTGACACAAACATTTACTGCTATCATGGAGCCACATTTCCTGAAAGTTAGGGATTAAAAATCGAGACAGGTTGTGCCATGTTACGCGAGGTTAATGGAATGGTTTCCCCAGGAGATTACTTTTCCAATTGCTTCTGTAACTCAGACTAATAGGAGAATTCAGTATGCTGTACTTCTTGATATCTTGATTTTTCCTGTTGAATAATAGCACTTAATCATGTATTTAACATCTTACCTTTCACTCAGGGACTTCCAGCATGGTTTGCCTTCTTTCTGTGTTCAGGGTGAAACAGAGTGATGTTTTAAAAATATCTCCTCCAGCTGAAAGAATGGATAGATGTTAAGTGGACAAATGGCTCTAGGAAAAAAATTCGTTGGATTTCAGATCTGCAGAGAGGTTTTACAGTATTTCCACCTGCATAGAATTTTTTGAGAACTTAAACCTAATCCTCAGGGAAAAAAAAAGTAAAAATTGAGATACTTATCTGTCCCAAGGAATGCAGGTTCTACTAATATTCTGAGACTGAAGCCAGGAAAAGAAACCTAAAATATCACATCTTTGTGCATTCAGAGTCCCTCTCCAGCTCACACTCAAGCACTCAGTGCCCAGCTCATTTTGTACTGTATTTATGGGGACACAGCTCATGGAAAGTAGAGGCTCCATTGAATAACCCTGTAATGATGAAGAACACTTGCAGATTCTGTGCTCCATTTCCAGGTGACATCCACGTCTCCACAGAAATAAACAGCCTTGACACCACAGACCTATAGAGGTATCTTTAGTCTCTCACCTTCTCTATTGGTTCCATACCATGCCTTACTCTGACAAAACAAATGTTTCTTACTCAAGCTTCTTGGCTTGTGAGCTGTTTCATGCAGAGATATCACATTTACAAAACTCTGGATTTCAAATAGTTTTGTGACTGCTTAGAGAAATTGACACAAAGTAATTTTCCTTACCATTCTCACATCTAGTATTGGTGCCCTGTAGGAAAGTTAAATAATTTAGGGGCATTGAATTCCCTAGCACATGTATTTCATATTGGTAAAAAAACGAATACCAAGGCTACGGAATTTAAGACAGAGTACTGTGGTTAAAGCTGAGCATACCTGTAGTTTGTTTTGAATTTGGACACAGTTGAATTCATAGTGCTGAATTTGTGTACACCTATAGATTCACTGAGTTTTTAATTGTTGTTTTACTTAAAACAGCAGCACCTGTGTAATTTGCTAAACTTCTATTTGCCTTGGATAGGTTTTTCAATATCTCTAGGAGAAATGTTCACTTGAACATGATCCTCTCTAACACACTCCTGTCTATTTTAATTAATTAGTTTATATGCAATGGTCTATTTTCACCCCCTCACCAGTTGCACCTTGTCTCTCTTTGAGTGGGATAAGCAACAGAACAGCACAGACAAATGTTTATATAGATATTGAGTTTGGCTGGAATTCCGGACTCTTAAAAAGAAAAATTCTTGTACATTATGCACTAGTGGAACAGAACACACAAATACTCTATTCTGTTGAAAGAAAGCCAGTTATGAATAAGCGTGAACAGTAATAATATAAAAGATCACTTCACTTAAGCTTAAAAATGAATACCATCTGCAAAACCCTTCATAAGCTGGAATAGAAAACCACAAGCGACCAAAAAAAATCTCAAAAGATTATTCAATATTTAAACATGACTGTTTATGGTAAAAAGAATTTAAAAATGGCAGAGAATCTTTTTAACATTTAAAAAAGAACTGAAATATGTAAAGCACTAAAAGAGTTTCTGTAAATTTCCAGTTAAGTGGAGCATTTGGGGATTAATTCAAATAAAGAAGTACCAAGGTGCAAGGCATGAAGCAATTTTACTTTAATAAGTCTTTTTACAAGTTTACTGTTTGGAAAAACAGATAATCCTTAAAAAATGCAACACTTAATAAGAACCATAGGCAAATTTTAAGACAATTCTCTACAATGGATCATTGCTTCTCCTTGCCCAGGATAAAATCAGCCAACAGGTAATTATAAAGTTAATCCTAATAAACAGATTTTGTTGTTATTTGTTGCCCAGTAAGAGCCCCTAGAATGAGTTTTAAAGAGGACAGAATGAGAAGTCAAGCCCTCTTTGTAATCAAGGAGGTTTCTAAGGGTGTTGAGCCAAAATCACTTTGATCTGTTGGATGTCTGATGACTAATAGAACTGCCCTAATGCATCTCTTTTTCCATGCACACAAAATTTCTGAGGAAGAGAAATCTGAAGAAGGTGTGGACTGAAAAAGCAAGAGATCATCATGCTCAAAGTGTTTAGCACTAGAACAGCTGCACTATTGACCATGAGGGTGTGTGCTGCTACTCCATGACTGTCTTTCTGCTGCTAATAATTTTGTTCTTTCTGCTTTATTTCTTCCATCTGCTGGCAGCTATGTCATTTTTACAACTGAGGAGATTGAGCAAGATTTTTTTTAATATTTTTTCTCAGAAATATAGTCTTGTGTGGAAAAGAGGTTTATTCTCTATTGGGATTGGGAGGGATTATGAGAAGTAAAATTTCTAAAGATTTTTTCATCTTTCTTTTGCGAAGCAGCTGTTGGGACTTAGTTTTGCATTGTTATTTTGCTGCTTTGTGGTCTAGCATTGTGCTGAGCTACTGGCAGTATGCCAGGAAGAACTGTTGTAGCAATTTAGCCTGCTTAATATACAAAGCTAATGAAATTAGCTAAATTTAAATATCTTGAATTTGATACTCTACTACCAAAGTCGTCATCTCTGTTGATGCAGTTCTCTCTAGATAAAAATGTGGGGTTGATAATCATATCCTTCTTTGGTCATGTTCTTCAAGGAACTCTCCTTAACTTCAGATCACCTTCAGTTTATATTTTATATAAATACACATATATACACATATATAGATATATGTGTAATCTAAATCTTTGAGCATTTTTGATTGTCAGTAACGTATGGAGGGTATTCCTCAAACATATTGATGGGCTCCCTCGACCAGATACTTTCTTTTGCATGTCTTGGCTGTCTTTGAATCTCTGCAGGGCAGAGTCTCACAAGCCTCTGCATCTTATTGCTGTGTTGTTGATTGTTTTGGGTTTTTATGAGCTGACCTTCAACCATCTTCAGTCTCCTTATGCATTATAGCTCCCAAAATGGCAGCACTGGTACGAGACAGCAGCCACAACAAGCAGCACCCTAGATGGGTGGTTGATTAAGTCCTGTTTAGAATGACACTATTTCTTTTAGTGCTCCTTGAAGAAATGCTCCCCTTGAAAATAGTCTAGCTTATAAACAGAATTTCCTTAAAGAAATCTTCTGAGTTCTTCATTCATTCTTCATCAGTAAAAAATATTTGTTTTTACTTTCACTGAAGCACTTCAGTTCATCCTGGGTAAGGTTAGTCAAAAGTTGTCCTTTGCTTCACCAAGATCATTTAAGTGTGCCTGCTGAAATGCTTGTCAAGAGTCATGTTCTTAGGGTTGCACAGCTCATTGGGGTTAATTTTGGAAATCTCCAACTGTCAGTCAACACTTTGCTACAATAACCTGAGGTGGGAAGTGGAGAAGACAATGCTTACATAGAAATGATGATAATAATAATAATAGCTATAGTGATGGAAAAATAAATATGAACCAAAGTGGATAAGTTTAGAGAATAGTATAGAATTTCTTTCTGTTTCTTCAACTTTTCTTTTATGAGACTCCAGCGAGGTGTACAAAAATGAAATGGTTTTGCTAGGCAGTATAGAAACCTTCTAAAAGCAAGATTAAGTGTTTGATGTTGTTTCCATTTAGAATAATTCAAGCCATAATTATTCAGTATTACAAAGCCAGAAACCAACAGTATTTGGTAGTGTCTGCTTTAGACTGAACTAGAATGCAGTCTTTCATTGGCTTAGTACTTTTCTAGCACCCTTCAAACTTTTATACCCTCTTTTCCATACTAAACCAAAAAATTTATTTAAGCATCCTGTAAATGCTGCTCTTCTGAGAGCTGCAGAAAAGAGTTTGGTAACACCAGAATGGATTCATTATTAGCAGATGTTTTCTACAGAGAGTGCAACAAACAATGCAATGGAGATTTGTGATATACTCTTTGACATTCAACTTTTAGATCTGAGAATGAGATGTATAAAGACTTAAATGAGGATTTTCTTGTGTAATTGTACCTGTTGTTCAGAAGGCTTAAAAACAAAAATGGACCGTTCTCCATTCAATTCTGCCTGTAAGTGCATGGCACAGCTTACATTCAAGCTGATGTGAAATATTTAAATCCATGCCTAAAAGCAGACTATGCCTTTTATCAAAACATTTATGCAACTGATTCATGTATATAGGCTTTTAAATTTAGGAAAATATTGATTGCTTAATCTTCTCTCTTTCTACCCAAAAAAGTTAGCATGAACATAGATTTCATCAAGCTCTCTTTGAAACTATAATTTTAGAGGGCTTTTAAGTATTTTAAAGTGGAGTCTCCCTATGCCATTTCTGAATCAGCATTTGGTAATGTATAGAATTGTATTTCCTGAATATGAAGTGGCATGGAAATGTGTAATCCCAAAAAGCTAAAGCATCTATCAACTAAGGAAATATTGTAAATCATATTTTTTCAGTTTTATAAGCCCTATGCTTCTTTAAGCTAGAATTGTAGAAAAATCACATGAATGGTACACAGTACTATGTTTGTTCATATATTTTACAAATGTAGTGCATCAAACTCATTCAAATCCTCCTGACTTCACTGGAGTTAAAGAAGGTTTTGGAAAAGAATTTCAGTTATAGAAACACGCCTGAAAGTGCCACAGTAATTTTAAATGGTCATAAGTTTCAATTTTTTGTTAGTGGTTCTGAAACCGATAACACTTGAAAACTGCTTCAGTTTTTCTATTCTATTCCTTTTTTTTTTTAATTACTTAATTTATTTTTGCTTCCATAATATCGAAAAATTGGGACTGTTAAGGGAGAGGTTATTATTTGTAGTTTTGTGAGTATGGGGGAAGAGGAGTTTGGCAGCTCTCTTAGACCTCCCTGCCAGGGCACATATTGCAAAAGTAGTCTGAAACGTATCCAAAAAAGACAAACATAGGAACTGAATTTTTAACTCTTATTGGCAGTGACATTAGTAGACTCAACACAGACTCTGGGGTTTGGATATATTTTTCTTGTTTTCAACTACAGGGATAAAATAACTAATACAGCTTCAATTCTTTTATCCTTTGTGGTATTTTGCTTTCATGGTAGAACATTTTGCTCTTGCCATCAGACATCTCTGATGTAAACTGGACCTTGTATTTATTTTAAAAGAGCAGAGTAAGTCCACAACACTGCACACACGAGCATTTATATGCCTGTTCCAGGGTGCACTCTCTACATTCAATTATTAGGAACTTGAGAAACCTCTATGTGTTTATACTGTACCACCTTCTGCAGGGTGCCTAAGTAAAGCAATATATTTTTTTCTTCAAAATTATTGTCTCAAGAGCTCTTAAAACTGTTTACTTTGATTGACCTTTAGGATGGAATTGGAATATTCTGTGCAATGAATTTGTAAACAAGCCAGGAAAAGACAAATAATGAAATCTATAAAAGCTGTAATTATGCTACATATCATTGTGGTCTGCGGCTTTCTCTCTAATTCTGCCACATAATGGCTGAAAAGTCAAATCTGCCCTTCTCATTTCTTCCCCAAACCTGCTGAGATGGTGATTGGCATGTTTTCCTTCTGGGCAGTGTGAAGTAGCAGCAAAGGCCAGGAGAAGGAAGGGACAGGGACATGCTAGTGTGTGGGCAACAGGAGATGGCTGAACAGATGTAGTGGGTGGAATGGTGGCAGCAGTTAATGAAAGCAGAAAGAAAAGGAAAGGCCAAGCTGCCAAGAAGGTTTCAGGGTGACAGAAGGGATTTGCATAGACCAGTGGTTCTTGTGTTTTCTGTAGCTTAGATGCACTTGAGAAATTTGCCATTGTGTTTTGTTTGACTGAGCTCAGCCCCTCCTCTCTCTTCTACGTGGAAATTCCTGCTGTCTCTGTGTCCCCAGCCCACCCTGTGGCTGCCATTTCTATCCTCAAAAAGGCCAGGAGACACTGGACATGGCTGCACATCAACACAGTGTAGTTCTGGCAAATTTTATTCCCTTGAGCTCTGTTGCTTGTCTATTCTGTGTTCTCGCCTCACCAAGGAGAACTATATATCACTTTGGGAGCTGCTAGGAGAGACCATACTTTGTGGCTTTATCTTTTCTATTAATAGATTCTTCTGAGTGGATGAAGATGGTGCTGTCTTCCCTTACTGAGGACAAGTCCTGTTCAGAAGCCAAATTGTTTCTTTTTGTCTCAGACACCAGAATAATTCGTGGAGAATGCACTAACACAAGCACTAGGTGTCTTGCCACAGGCAGGTAATGACGAAAATGGAATATATCACAGCAGCCAACGTTGGGAAATTGAGAAACATGTTCATAAACTGTGGATGTCAGTGACAACCAGAAGAGATAATGTTATCACTGCTGCTCCTAATAACACAGACACTGGCAACAAAACTAGGATTAGGCTGCTTCTCCTTTTCAACAGCTGTACTTCTCTGCAATTTCACCATATCAGCTTTTTTGTTTCGCTCTCAAGAAATGTAAATAGCTTCAGTGTGTGAGCTGAAACCCTGGGTCTAACTATAATGGTATTTCCCTTGATTTACAAGCACTCTGAGGGCTTTAGTTACCATTAGATTAGGCAAGAGGATCTGCAGCTTCTTAGAGCTTGATTTGATTTATTTTATGCGTCACAGTTCCTCCTGCCTAGTCCACCTTTGTTGTCTTCATCCTAAATTCCACACTACTATTTAATAAAGATGGTGTACAGTGTATTATCATTGTTCACTCATTGCTTACTCCTTCTATATGCAGCAATGTACACATTGGAACTGGACATACCCTAGAGAAGCACATCTGCCTTCCACAGCTTCAGGTCAAACTCGGTCAGTAATAAATCTGTACTGATTTTTCTTGGTCTCATAGAAATACCATAATTTATCTCTGTCTCTTTTGATCTGACAAGAACACTGTATACAAGAACACTATTTCTTGGGAAATGTTATGCTTTTTTGTTGTCTGGATTTTCACCCAGGTTGCAGCTCTCCCTTGTAATAAATGACCCAGTCTCTATCAGTCAGTCCCAACTATCCAAATTAAACAAGGCAAAATGATAGACAGATTGTCTTCTTTGAAATCTGACATTCAACCTTCTTTTATATTCATTTGAAAAAGCACAAGAACCTACTGACAGAAGGGGGAGGAGGGAAAGAAAACTTGTTTGGCTCAGTTTTTCTCTTTCTCAGTCAAGCATTGAAAACTGTTGTTCAAAGTACACTGAGAATTAGGGAACAGCAAATTTGTGCAATTGAAAACAGTTATGTAAATTGAAATGCCAAATTTCCTGTGCCAGATGCAATATGAATTCACTGTAGGGCAAGAACTATCATTAGAGCTCCCTAGGAAAGGAACTAGAATAGCAAAGTAATGATTTTAGGGTAATATGCTAATGTTATTTGAAAGCTGGGATTGGGATGCAAACGTTTGTGCAGCATTTTGTTTCATGCAGTCCCTTGTTAATGCATCTGGTATTCATTTTAACACTGCTAATCCTAATGGATTCATTTAGTACTTGTGGATGTCATATGCACTTCCTGAAAGTGTCGTGCTATGATGAAGTATTTGATACTGGACACTTAAGGTGTTAGCACATTTCCTTTGATTATGTAATTTTTTCTCAAAAGTTGTCACAGTGAAATTCCTCCTGGTGTGAGTTAGCAGAAGCAGCTGTATGAAGATAATTTGAATAATGTCATGGCCATGGGGATTCAAGCCCAAGAAGGTAAAACATTCAGTGATCCTGGCAGTAAGGGGAAATTTAAAGTGTTTCAGAAAAACAGTCTCGGTTGCATATCGAGATAGAGCAAATGGGCAGGTTTTGCCAAGGTGGCAAATTTAATTTAAAAAAACCCCAACCTGCAGTCAGTCAGCATGCACTTTATCCAGATGAAATTTGTTTTCTGGCTTTTCTGTGGAGAAAAAGGATATGAGTGGGGCAAGGGGGCACTGTGGTTTGTTCAGCTGGATGCTTGTTCATTCTCTCTCCAGAAACTGGTCTGCCTATCCTATACATTTGCAGTTTGTGGTGGCATTTATTCAAGAATTAGCATTGTCTTGAAAGCTTTCCAAAAGCTTGACTTTACAACAAAATAAAAAAGGCTTGCAAAGTGATTGCCTTCAGGTTTCTTGGTGGGGTTTTTTGAGTTTTGTTATGTGGTTTTTGTTGTCTTGGGTGGGATTTACAGTATGGCTTAGGAATGTGTGATGGAACTAGATCAAAATGGACTGGAACATTTGGTTATATGGTTTGAATTATTACTGGACTTTGAAAACGTACTTTTATGGTAGAATTGTAGCTTTTAATATGTGGGTTTGCCTCGCTGCATGTGATCCATAGCACAGTACCTTCAAATTAATTCTATAAAAAATTCTGCTACTTCTTTTCTCCACTGCAATAAAATAAATGCATAAGAATGTTTCACAACTCTGTCCTTGTCTAATATGTCAGTATTGCAATATCCAGCTTAATAAAATGTCTCACCAACATTAAATGTGAAAGGTAAGGCTCCAGATCAATACTGAGATAGCACAGACTCAGAATACTGAGGGTGAAGCTGGGTCTTAAAACATTTTATTCCTATTCAGCTGCATCCAATTTTTCAGAATTAGTGTTTGCATTCATCTCTTCCTGTCAGAAAAGCAAGGGAGTTACTTTGTAAGTACTGGTCATGTATAAAAACCTATAGAATGCTCTCAGCACAACCAAGTCCTCTAAAAGGATGAGAGAGGTAGAAGTCTGTTTTCACAGCTCTCTATCCTCCAATAGTTGCACTCACTTGCCGAGAAGACAGGAACACTTTTCAGAAGGGTGGACATAAAGGAAAATTATTCTGATATTGTATCCTTAGCCAGGACAAGGGGGAAATCCAGTATCTCCAGGAAAAATCATTGCTACAGATGGGGTGTTTTGGTGGCTTAGCTTTGTCGTTAAGAGGTGGGTAGCAAAACTCTTTGTCAGCAACAACTATGAGTCCAGCAGGAGTGTCTGGGAGCACAGCTGCAAGGAGCAGCCTACAGCTTCTCAAAGCACCCTGCTAGCCAAGCAGATCAAATCACCATGAAGGAGACTCATTCTCTTTAAATGTCCATGATATTGCTTATATAAAATAATCCTAAATGTGAATTCTGCTGCTTTTGTCACTGTGTCTGCTGAGAGCTGAACTAATTTATCATCCCTGCAGTCACTCACTTATCTGTTCAGAAAGGGGAGTTAAGTGGACTCTTGCAGGATTGCAATGAGTAGTTTATGCTCTCTCTGGTTCATGTTCAGTGTTCCAAGTCTGTTTTTCCAGAAGCTCATAGAAAGGTGGTCCCCTTGAAATTTAGGTCTCACTGTTTTACCTCCAAAATAATAAAACTCCAACTGCCTTCACTCAGGTCTTTTTTGCTAAACTCATACTGTGAAAAAAGATCTATAATCATGCAAATACAGCAGCTGATGACCAAACCAACCATATAATCCACAGCTAACTGATTCCTGTTGATATTAAATAATGGCTTTTCTGAATATGTTACGCCTTTCTTACAGAATTCTTCTTCAGGATAAAGAATAAGTTTCACTCATTTTCTATCTGTCTTTACTTTCCCTCTCCAACTCCAGTCTTCCTTTCAGTCCAGGTTGAAATATCAGAAAGCAAATCTAATGTAAACAAATATCTATTGAGACATCTGTGGTTTTGTATAACTGTTTTACGACTGTGACTCCTGCCACCTGCCTTTCTCCAACTCCTTGATTGAAGACTACAGTGTATACGGTTGCATTTTCACTTCAAGGAATATTCTTTCCCATGACACTGTATATTATTGTAGTATTGAGATAATGAGATGCTATTGCCTGCTAAAAATAACTTTTTATCTCTAGGCTACTTTGTACCTACTTAGTCCCCTGGAAAATACCTGAGGTTATAGAAAGTCATTTGGTGTATCTCACGTGGCGTACATTGTCAGAGAGGAAACATTGGAATGTACTTATTTTCTTTTTTCTTTTATTTTTGTACTGAGTTACAACTCAGGTCGCCTATTAATGGGCTGTTGCCAATGTTCACTCTGACTTAAAATATGTGAAGTAATTAAAGTAATTTCTGACCACTGCATTTTCTCAAAATTATTTGTAGAGAAGGGACTTGTTTGTGCCTCTTACATTTTCCTTTCTGTTCCAACCTATCTATTAAAGTGAGACCAGGATCTTCCCCATCTTCATTTAATTGAGAAACCCTGCACAATACATAATTTCCATAGAGTAATTTCAACAACCCAACATGGATTTATTTCCATGTATAAAGTCTCATGGACGTATTTGCAACCTTTAGGGCCTGCCATGTCAGAAGGATGCTGGGCCTAGGCTTGCAGGGTTATGTTTCAGTATTATGTCCCAATACATGCAGATAGAAGTAAAACTGATGTTGTCAAAGAGCTCTTTCCTTTATAAAGTACTGTTTCTCTATTGAGGTATATTGTTCTTTCTTGGAAAACACATTACCATAGAGCCATATAAAAACATTTTATGTGTTATATATTAAAAATGGTTATTAGCCAAATATGTTTCAGACACTCACAGTATCATCCTTTTTATAGCATTTCTACTGTTAACAATAAATTTCCATTATTTGGGCAGTGAAAAATATATGACTTTTCTCATAGTACTCATTCCACTTAATTCTTTGCATTATCAACCTTTCTTACTCAGACTTCCAAAAGATCTCTTTGGATGGTCAGTTCAAAGGTAAATGTCCTCGCTTCCATCACAAAGTTAACTAAGTAGAATGGACCCTAGAACATTATTAACTATCTGTAAGACAGATTGATGACATGCTGTGTTCTGGGCCTGCAGTGTGGATCAGGCCTGATCGTTTTTTACTGCATAACTCTTTTCTGGGTATGTTTTTCTTTTTTTGGCCTTCATATCTTTAAGCACCAAGGCAAGTGATTGACAGTTATCCAGAGTTTGTTAGAAGAGAGATTCTCAAAGGAATTCTGGCTGCTTCAAAGGAACAACATTTACAGCTTGCTGCAAAATGATTCATGGAGCTTTAAATGAGCTCTATGGAGTTCTTTAGGAAATACAATCTGTCCATGACCATCAAAAGCCACAGGCAAAAGCTCCAGCAAAGGCTAGACAACTCCTTTGTGTTCTAGCTTTGCCATGAAGGTCATACCACATACAGGAGTCTTTTGACTGATGTACAATTGACTGATGTTCCCTTTTTAGTACTTCAAACAGAATACAGTATCTGTGTATCTATTTCATAAACTCAGGTGCCTGTTTAAGCTGTTGGAATCTGTGGCATATACTACATAGCCGTTGCCTATAGATGACCCTAGAAAAGCTTTATTTTAATCACAGGAAAAGCATTGACATTCTTCAGAAAATACTGTGTTGTTATTTTTACTTCATTTAATCAGGAGATGAGTCTTCGGCTTTATCTGTTAAATACAGCAGAAGTAGCTTCACCTCTCTAGGTAGAAAAACCTGTCAGAGTAGTGATCTGAAGCTGAAAACTGCTGTTCATGTAGCAGCTGTTTGTATTAAACCAACTGAGAAAGGTAGAAATGAGATTAATCTTGTGTATTCCTCTTTTCAGATACTCAGATTTTCAGTTCTCCTGATAGTCATCATAGTCTAAGGAAGATGGGTATGATGTCAAATAGCATGAAATATTATGAAATGTCTAAGCATTTTTTCTTCCAAACAACAAAATAATCCCACAGGTACCTATTCTGGTTGCATGAGGAGCTTCCCGGTTGTCCTCACTGGGATATAAATAGAAAGTTTTTTGTGAAGTATAATTAATGGATGTTGCTTTCAGAAAGCTTTTAAATTCCTAGGCTCTGAATTATATCCAGAAAATGTTGTGGACTGGACAATATGCTCCTCATGCCACTGATTGGACTTCTGTGTGACCAAGGCAGGACCTCGCTCTTAGAGATGCTCATCACATAATTGTCATGTATTTGCTATCAATATCATTCTGCATTTCTTCTTTGTAGAAAGAATACATGACATGTGTGTCCCTGCACACAAGCTTTTCCAGTTTCACCTTCACAAAAACACTTACTGCAAAGGTAGCCCCACAAAAATGGATTAAGAAAGGATATTAACAACTGTACTTTAAAGCTGGCTGCTTTCCTTCATTATGGGTCAATTGGGAAATTATAAGAATTGATTCATTGCAAACAGCTGTGTTTGTAGAAAAAAAAACAAAACAAAACTAGCTGTGCTGGCATATATCCACTATATGCCAGTAAAAGCATAAACATGTGCTAGTCACCAGATCTTAATTGGCTTTATGTTCCTAGTTTGAGCATGCTAGCATTTTCTGCAGCTTAGATTATTTTTCTTCACAATTTTGAAATTAGATCTCAGCCCAATAAATCAATACAGAATGTGGAACTAAATATTAATCTTATCACATAAATCAATAATAGTTGTTGTTAATGTAGTTGGTAGTGATAAATTGTTGAAAGAACTAAAATGCTTGCATTTATCATTTTTCAGTCCTTAGTTGAGAAGATACAGATAATTAATATTTCACAAATCAAGCTTTTCTTTACAGTCTTGCTAGCAATTTGAATTAAATAGATGTTAATTTAAAATGTAAAGGTAAGGCAGGAAAGAAAGCAAGAATATGACCCCAGCACGAGACACAGCATCATATGGAGGTTATTACAGATGTATTGACACTGGGAGTGTCAATAAAGCTGGTGTTTCAATCTTACTCTGAACCTGGTTGGATATTTTTAACCAATTATTTTAGATAGAGGATTCAACAGAAATAGCCATGCTATTAGGCTCATATGGATTGTAAGTGACCTCTGAAGAGCAGAAAGCAAAAAAAAAAACCTTGTTCAAAGGAAATCAAACTTCAGGTTGCTCATGGACCTCTTCATTCAAATTTTTTAAGAGTCATAAAATTAATTCTGAAAGAAAATATAAGAATTTTAATATACACAATTTTATTAGGTGAAGTTTGCTATTCCTTCCGAAATTGTCTGGTTTCTTTGAAAATAAAAGAGCAAATTATAAGCATTAGCTCATTCGACTTTCTTTATATTTTTTAATTGAAAAATAAATACCTCAGCAAAACTCTGAGGTTTTATACTCTTGGTATAAGAAAAACTAAGAAAACGTATATTTCAAAAGCAGCAGTAAACACTGCACTCTGTATACCATAAAGAAGAAGCAGACAACTGCACATGTTCTTTGTTTGCTTCCATTTGTAAAGAATGTTAAATTAAGTATAATGAAAGGTGGATACTTTTCAGTAGCATGAGTATGGTTTTTGAACACAGATTCATAACTCTCTCTTTGAGTAGCCCTATCTAGCTCAGTCTGTGCTTTAAAATGTTGGTTTTTATTTTAGTACAGAAAACAATCTGCACACTGGAAAATTATCCTGATTGATATTAATCACAGGAGCTGGATATGGTGAAAGGGAAACAAACCCTTGGAAGCATTTTTATAAGCTTGCCATGCTCTGCTGCTTGAAGATGTGGGAGTGGTGGATTGGTGTAATACATTCTTCTTAAAGAAGCATGGAAAAAAAAACAACCTCCATCTTCCATAACAAATAGTAGGCCAGCAGGTATTTGCTATTCCTAATTCACAGCATTGGAAACAGAATTAGGAGCCTGAAAAACCTCCAAAGCTAACTTCCAGGTCAGAACCCCTTCCTGGCACTTGGGGAGTCTCAAACTGGAATTGCTTTTGAAGATTCCCTGGGATGGGAGTAGGGTTGGAAAGCATCCTCTATTTAATCTCTACTGAGTCCACTCATGTAAGTGAAGAGCAGATTTCATTCTGCCTGGTTTCAAAACATTCAAGAGCTATTTTAAATTTCTCTGTTTGGGCATGTGGTCTCTGCACAATGGTATGTGTGTTGAACTTGTTGCTCTGTATTCGTGACACGTTCAGCTGCATCCTGTACGGTCAGAGCACAGGTCACTGGAGTCTGCCAATTAAAACACATCGCTTGTGTGTGTTTAAATTAAAACACATCATACTGCACTGAAACATTCTGAGATGGGACTCCGAAGTTTCTTCAGTCCTGAACTGTAAACTGTAAGGAATTAGTATGCAGGGAAGCAGGTAGAGTATATTCCTGAATGCTCAGGTATGCAAAGTTTTTTCATAAGACACAGTGCTGTTGCAGTTCCCTGTCACAGCTCTCTTAAAGCACAGGGTCACCTGCTGAACTATGAAGACAGACATTTTCTACAATAGTTTCCCTAGAGCTACCACATTTTATTTTTGCTTATTCTTACTTCTTTCCCATATTGTGCAAACATGTCTTGAACACACAAGCTCTCACTGGAGAAAGACTTTAGAAAGTCTGCCACAGTTTCTTCTGGTTTTGAAGAAACTGCTCTCCTCCTTTGAGTTTTATGACCTGGTATTCAAGGTTCAGGAATTTGCTTATTTTTCCTTGTTGTTTGACGTAAGTTAGTAGAATATTATTTTTTCCTAGGAAAAGTGCTTTGCCTTGGATAAGTTCCCCTGGAAAATAAACTTATGCTAGTATTTGACAAAGTTGGAAATAAAATGGCTTTGTTCTGAGAACTTTTCATCCTCTGGTATGAATAGAGATTTCTTTGTTGGTTGTTATTTGTCAGAAACCAAGGGTCTCTCTTTCAGGAATACAGTCATTTTTCTTAGAAACTTAAAAGCTGTTGAAAAAGTTATTTGAGGTTTAGTTTGGGGTTTCCTTTTTCTGGTTGGAGAGACTATTTTTTTCTCACATTGTTGTGACAACAGTTGGCCAGATTTATCTCTGGCATTTCTCCACTGAGACCAAACTCTCTTTCCGCCCTCCATTCCTTCTAGTAGATTGTACAGAATTTTATCTGACAGTAAGTTTATGGTGCTATTTTCCCCGTTCAGGACATTTAGGGCACACTTAAAATATTCTTTTTCTCTGTTTAGCCAAGCAGCATAAGGAAAGATAATATGTTAGTTAGTAGAGCACCTGTTTTCTCACTGATTTTGTGACAAGACAATGGAGTTGAGAAGTGCTCCTTTCTGGGAATCTATTACTATTTAGATGTGTCTCCTACTGCTGAGAACTTTCTTCTCACTAAATCACAATAAACAGTAAGGCCAAAATGGTGGGAAGGAAAGTTAAATAGTTGTATGGCTTGCTTTGCATCAAGTACAGCTAGCTGCATTTGTAACATTTCACTTCATAACAATAGCATTTTTTGGTTGTCATTTGTAGTAGGCATAAGAAACATAGTGATGATTTGGACCCCTTTAAAATACATTGGAGACTGCTTCTGCAGTCTTCATTATTTAGTCCTACTGGATGGATTTGCAAATTTGTGATTCAAAGAGTACACCAAATCCTCTGATTTCATTGTATTTGGAAGGAGCACGATTAGATTATTAACCATTAGCAAGCAATTGCTATGCCCACAGTGTCATTTTTTAAAAATTCTTCGTATTCAAATTCCATGTGAGTCTATTCCATGCTAATCTATTGCATTAAAAAACACACGGGAGAAAGGAGTGAGTGAAGCCAACCAAGAAATATTGGGCTTGAAGATTATCCTTCAAATCTAATTCTTTTTCAAGAGTAGCATAAAGGATGATTGCATAACTTTACATGCTAGCTCTAATGTTTTATTCTAGCTAGTAGTTATTCTGTGTGAAAGTTCAAATTTGCTTTACCTCAAGGAGGGAGGACATCAGTTTCTTTTTTTAGACATAGTCACATATCTCAGCAGCCATGACATCTCACCTGCAAAACTGTTTCCTTTCCACAGAGGTGGTCTGGTCCCCATCCACGGAAAGTATAATTGACTCATAAACCACAAACACTAAAATCATTGCTGCAATGCATGGCTAATCATAATTTTTCTTCTCTACTGACACTACAGAAACAAGAGTAGGGAGCATAGCTGGAGAAAAGTTTGGCCATTTAGTAACAATAGAGGAAAAAAACACTCAGCAGTAGGGCCAAGAATATTTGATAACCTTTGACCAGAAAGAATCACCTTTGTGTAGTTCAAATAATTATAAGCTTCTGCACATTAATAGGATAGCCATGTAGTTGTGTTTACCTGACGATAATTTTAAATCTTTTGATTAAGAAAGAGTGATAACTGGCTTTTAAAAAATGTTTCCTAAAAACCTTCAAAGTTTTCCTTATGTCATGTGGATCCATTATCAAATCCTCCTTAAAAACTTGCGTGAGTCAACTCTACACTCTCAAAGTGTGCAATTTATACAGAAAAAGTTCATTTCTTTGTTCACTCTCTCATACTATTTGGCTTCTAGTCATCTGAGAGATTTCCTTGATCACTGTTGGCTCATAATGCTTAGCCCTTTCATAATTTTAGCGATTGCATGCATTGGTATGTTTTTGTCTCTACTTAGAAAATCCTTCCCTTCATCAACTGTAGCTTTTGCTTTTTAGCCAACCACTCCTGTTCGAAATGACTGATTATCTTGCCTGTAATTTTCAAGACAGTGCATAATAGTTTTCTTTGATTCTTTTAATACTATTATTTGATCACAAATGAAATTTGATTACTCCCAAAGCCTGACAGAACATCAGCTTTAAGAAAATTGTTATTAATTTTTCCCAGCCCCTCAAAGCTGTTGTGTTGCAAAGCAACAATTACTGTTATGTAACTGGACCAAAAAGCACTTTTGGAGAGATTACAAGGTAAAATATCTGAACTGCTGTGTCTCATATTCTCCATGATAACAATATGAAGAGTAAAACTGTATCTATATCTGAGGTGGGAAGAGTGGGATTTAACCACAGATAAAAGCTTGAACGGTGGTATTTCATGCATCTCTTCCTTTCGAAAAACCAGATCAGACCTTCTACACTCTCTCCATAGGCCTCCTCATATGGCTGAGTCAGGAAACACAAAGCTAAATAAAAAGATTTATCTGAATAAGTATACATAGAGCTAAGCAAAAAGATCTGACTTCCTTTGAAGAAATGTTATAAAATCAAACATAAAATAGCAAGAAAATAAAAATCTCCCTCCAGCACAATCTAAAGTTGACATGAGATTATAAAAATACACATGTACTTAGTCCAAGACTTTTACTCTGGTAATAAAATAGCTTTCTTGGTCCATGTCAAAAGTTGAGCTTGAAATGTTATTTACTTGTATCCATAGTTTGAGTTGAATGGGCAAAAATAAATTGAAATAAATAAAAGTCCAAAGAAACACATTTTACCTATGTTTTACTTTGGTTTGGGTGGGGTTTTTTTATGTTGGCAGGTATAGGGAATTCTTTTACAGATGTTGGCGATACTGTAAGACATAGGTGATAAAACTAAATGTGGAAAATTGCTGCATATACAAAAAGAAGTAAAATTGGAAATTGTTTCTGTTACATTATGCTTCCAGTAGAATAATATTCCATATGAGCTTATTTGAAAGCTTTATTCTCATTGCACACGTTGTTAAAATGAATTACATGCACACATACACACAAAAAAATTGTCTAGGCGTTTGTTTTTGGGAACAAACAAACGTGTGAACTTATTTAAAATTGATTCATGCTGGAGGAAAATAAAAGCATTGGTGATGATCAAAATAAAAAATACAAAAGAATTAGAGAATAAGAACTGTCAGGAAAATTTGTTCATGTAAGGCTCTTTTTACTTTTTCAACTAGATATTGCAAAACATTGGACTGTTCTGACGTTTTGGCTGTTCTTAAGTGGCAGAATTGCTTTCTAAATGTTACTCATTGGCTGCACATTGCTCAGCTCTTCCCACCTCGCTGGATCACTGGTAGCTGAAGAAGTACACTTGGCTGTTAGGGCCCTTGGAAGAGACAAGGGAGAGGTTCTTCACTTGTGTCAGTGCTTTTCTCTGTGACAGCAGAACGCAGCACATAAGTTTCTGAAGAAGCACTAAAGGCGTACTGAAAAATGTCATGCACAGATTAAAAGGGAGTCTTGCAACTTCACCTACCAACAAGTGGAATCTCACTGGGAATTGCCAAGAAGAAACCATTGACAACATTATTATGGAATCTAGCATGATTGCTGCTTAAGCCTAAATTATGAAACCTTTGAAAAAATAACATGGTGTTACAGAAATTATAGGACTGTATCGGAATTATAAATATCAGAGCAGGGGAAAAGGTTCCTTTAATAAGCAGAACAAAGTTTCTCAGCTTCTTTAATCAAAGGGTCCTGTTAGAAACTCAGCAGTCTGTGAAATTTGTAAGTCTAGTTTGATGGAATTGGCATAAATTAATCAATGTTGATTTTTTTTTACAATACTTTTAATATTTAAATAGTTTTGTTTATTACATTACAAAAACTCTTTTTCATTCATTTTTCATTTCTGGAAGAAATATAAATGACAAAGTATAAAGAAATTTGAGGATAATTTTCATACCAAGCTGAAACTGTCCTGTGTAAAAGAAGTGAGAGTGCAAGTACTTGAAACATGGGCAGAGGATGCTGGAATGGTGAATGTGGGTTTGAAGTGGCAGTTCATAAGTGTATGTATGAAATTGTAAGTGTTTTGCAAAGAAATGTAATATGCCTTTCATTTTTCACTATATACTTCATCATTACATGAATTCTTCAGGGTGGAAGAGTATAAGGAAGTAGTGATAGTTGAGGGTTTTTTTAATACCAGTCTCCAATGTCTTTCAGCCAGTAGAATCTTTTCAGTGTAGCTTAGTTTCACTATCCATTAACAATGTCCCACTCATAGCTTATCTTTCTTCTGATGTTTCAGAGAATCAGAGTGGTTTGTGATGGCAGTGTGAGCAAAAACTAAATAGACACTATGCAACACAAAAGGTGCTCTAAAAATGGAAACTTCCAACACTGCCTCTAGGGGAGACTCCATCATCATTGTTGAAGTAGCAGTATTTTTCTGAGTGAGTTTGTCAGAGTGTTATTGAATCAATAAGAATTAGCCTTTGTTTGTCTTGAAGGAGAGATTTTGTGTGTCTTTATAGCTGAACAATTAATAGATTTTTTTTTTTTTACAATTACTGTGAATAGCAGAAGTGGTATCTTATATGTATTTGAATTAAACAACCTTGTGGGACTATAAGCAGACTATCTACCTAATGTAGGTGTTGTAACTCTTTCTCCTTGACCATGGAAAGTGTCTGTCATTGACTCAGGAGGCCTGAATTATTCACCATTCTCATAATACCAAACTTTAGATTAAATCTCTAGCAGGCATTAGTCAAAGAACTATGGTATTGGTTTAGAAGAGTAATGAAGAACAATGGTGGTATTAATGGAATGGTTGGAAAGGGATTCAGAGATCATCTAATTGCAACTCCCCACTTCCGCTAGACCACGTTGCTCAGAGTCCCATTCAACCTGGACTTCAACTCTTCCAAGAATTGGACAGCTACAGATTTTCTGGTCAACCTGTGACATTGTTTCACCACCTTCACAGTAAAGAATTTCTTCTGAATTTCTAGTCTAAACCTGCCCTCTTTCAGTTTGAAGTCTGTCCCATGTGTCGTGTCACTACAGGCCACTGTAAAAAGTCCCTCTCTGACTCTCTTGTAGGACCACTTTAGGTACTGGAAGGATAAGCAATGGATAAAAGAAAAGTGTTTCTAATACTTTATTTGAAAACCTTCTGGAGACCTTGAGAGATCATTCTAGAAAAAAACAGGGTCATTGCAAAGACCACAGCAGCACTGCTATAACAATACCAGTCAGTTTGTATGTGTTGCATTCGTTGTTCTTAAACAATGGTGATGATGTTGAAGACTACAAAGGCTGAAATTTTGCCACAGAGCAGCAAGAACAGCAGTGAACATCAGTTGCCTCTCAGTTCTCTAACAGTATAAATCAGTTCCATTTTGAGGTTTTCTAATCCCATTCAGGATTCAAACATCTCTATGGAGAATGCTTCCAGTTGCAGCAGTGTCTACCAGTGCTGATATTGTTAATAATGCTGTTGATTGTTAAAAAGATATGTGTGCTAACAAATGTGTTCTCCCAGGGTCATAGAGCTGAAAAATTTCAGAAAATGTATAATTGGGTGAACTTTTACTGTCAATCAAGAACACATGTCTTTCAAACCCTTACATGTTGGGTGTTCAGAACATTCAGATCTGATAAATTTGATTATCTTTTGAGGACTTCCATTTAGAGGATGTATGGTAGGAATACAAGTAGAAAACATGGATTATAATTACTTCCATCTCTGCTGGTCCTTGTTTTAATAAATATTAAGTCCTATGAACACTTAAAAATATGGTAAGAAATTAATTGATGCACTGAAGAAACAGTTTAAAACTTTTAGAAGGAACCTTTTTTTATGTAAGGTGGTGGGTTTTTTTTGTTCCACTACATAAAATAGAATCTGGACAGCATTGACCATGTACTAAGAGCCATCTTCAATCTTGTCTAAGACACAGTTCAAGTGCTAGAGAAAAGTAAAATACTCCTTTTTTTATTTTTATTTTCCTCTCAAATCAGCACTGTCACTCTGATTCCCAGGGTTACTATTCTCACTAATATGGTGGTGTAAGAGCAAACTTGGTAACATAGCAAGGATGGAGAAGTTAATAGTCTGTCCTGGACAAAGAGAGAGAAATAACTCTGGCTTTGAATCATCCATTCCCCTAGAGGAACGATCTTTTCTGTGGTTCATAAAAAGAGAGAAGTACCATCCAAAGAGTGGTATTGATCTTACAGAGTTTTAAGGGGTTTCTAAAGCATAGACAGAAAACCAGGGAGAATTCTGAAAGAGCAATTTTGAAGCAGCAACTCTTGATATAAACAAGTTGGAGGAGAAGGCTTGGGCTGAACTTGATCTTACTGTAAATATCTTAGGTCATGCACCCAAACCTCAGGAAAGACCTGAGGCCTGACTTAATTTAGCATGTTGACAAGGTTTGAAAGAGGAAGTGAAATGTAACTGCTCACAGATGGCACAGTGATCTGTGATAATTTGAATTCTATTACCTGCTTCAGGAAAAAAAAATCTCAACTCTTTCTGAATGTTAGGTTTCTGATAATTCACAGGGAACTAAATGTTTTCCAGAAACAAACTAGATTTTTTTTTTTAGTCTTGAATTCAGGTTAAATTCCATACTTCCACATCACACTTCTTGTGATTGTTGACTTCTGCTAACTATTTTAATTAAGCCCTTGAAAACAATCTCAGATATTACCCCATACTAATGCAACTCCAAGACCACTGCTGTAGCTCACTTCAAGGTGGAAGGGGAAAAGAAGATATGGGGAGATTCTGGGAATAAGGCTTCTCTATGCTTTTTTCCTGAAGAGGAGTACAGCTGTTTTTAACCTAGACTCAAAGTGGTCTATTTGCATGGCATGATGTACATGGCTGGGGGTGCTCAGACCTTGGAGGGCTACTTTGAGTGACTCTTCAGGAAGCTGCTTTGAACAGTGGAGATGGTGATGGCCCATGGTCATGAAAGGAAACATTCAGCGCCACAACTCCTCAGCACTTCTGCCTTGCTGCCTCTCTGGCCATGGCATCCAACTCTGCTGCTCCTCAAAGCAACAGATGCTGCACAAAGTGTAGATGGTGCTGGCTGGCTGTCCTGTGATGTATGAAGTAAGAGCATTGACATAAAATTGCTACAGGACTAGTGATTTATAGCTGTAAGTGCATAATAATGCCCAAAGCATTTTGTGAATTAGGTGGAAAGAACCAACAACTTGGATTTTGCAGAGAGGACAAAAACTGCTTTGACAAAAAATTACTTCAGAGCTTATTGAAAGAGAAAACTACAACTTAAAGGGACAAGTGAGTGGAGGCAAGAGTGAGTGGGAAATAATGTCACTGTCTATCTTTAAACAAAGTGAGAGTAAGAGTAAAAAACTAGTAAATAAATAAAATGCCATGAGAAGGGTCAGATTTCTCATAAATAACACCTATAAATCATGTGTTAGACCTCTTCTGCACATCTGAATTAATTTATAAAATGTTGCAGTTCAAAACTGCTAAGATAAAAAAAAAACAACAACTAATAAAGCATAGTTTAAATCTCATGGTTTAAAACTCTGCACTGGAGGGAAACAAATTTATCCTTCCAACTTTTAATATGCTTCCCCCCCATCATTTCCTTCTCAACATATGATGGCTAATGCAGAATTAATATGTTCAGCTTTTAAAAAACACAGCTCAATCAATCCTATGCAGAAACACCTACTGCTGTGTGTTAACAGGAAAATGTCTTCTATTAGGCATTTAGAAAATTGTCCCGAACTAGAGAGCATACAAAAAATCTAAACATTTCATCTGATTTCTGACTGATGGGCAAGATCTCACCCAGACCTCTTTTTAATGTGTTTTGATTATCTTTCCTCTAGATTTTTTTCTTTTAGACTAGCATCCCCTTGATAGTTATTGGTCTGTCAGCACGGACCTTATTAATTTTTTCAGGGCTTTGTAGTTCATTTGTGTGAAAACTCATCTCAGCCCAAAATGTGATTCAATATGGCTGAGACTTTGGCTTTGCACTGCCCTGCTGCTGATCTCAATATTTATTCTTGGAGCCTCCTAGGTTCAGTTGGCATTAAGGAGTTAAGGTCTACACTTAGCCTGGGTAGAAAAAGGAATTTTGTCAAAAATAGGTGTTTGTTTTAATAAGCTGCTTTAATGCTTTGTTAGATGCCTGCACTTTTAAAATTAGTGAATTAGCATTTTCATGCATGAATTTGCATTCTGAGATCATTTTATTTAAGGCTTTCTTATTTCTCTGAAGTGTTGAAATCTGTCTGTTTTTCTGAAAAGTTAAAGTCATTTTATAGAATAGTACAACAGAACAAGAATAATTTACTGTAGATATGTGCATATTTGTAGTTTACAGTAACTTTTATGATCTACATTAATGGATGAAGTCATTAAGGTTTGAGGATATAATTGAGGAATCTCTCAGGAATTTCACACATTTAGAATTAAATCCTCACTGCCATTTTTTCAGTTCCCAACTTAGTGTACATTCCAGCTTTTTAATAGCACCTAGTATTTCTGCCAGGGACTGAACAGAAATTTTAGGGGATTCAGAAAGAAATTTCTGCCTTGGAAATGTTGCTTCTTACATTTTCTATCCTGCTGCTGGGGGAGAAAGAGGAATTATCAGTTTTTACAGTAAGGCAGCTTTTCCAAGCCATTTCTAGTTCAATGCATAGGCCACTGTTGAAATTACAGCCCTAAAGATCCTTTATATGCAAAAGCTTTGGATACCATGGTTTATATTCTGGCATGCAAGGTGATGTCCAGGGCCTCCTACTAATCACTGCTAATTTGGTCAGTGTACAAGCAGGAGAAGAAAATCTGTTTTAAAAAGGGATGTGACATACAAGTCAGAAAGAGAGGAGAGTGATAGATGAGCCGTCTTCCTTACTTCTAAAAAGAGCTGGCATTTGATTGCTCCAAAATATGGTGCAACTATCTTCTGTTTCACTCCCTACTGCTCCTAGGTTTTCAGTTGTTTCCCCTTTGTCTGCCTGTGCCAGTGGATTCAGAAGGGTGGTGCACCTGATTAAAAACCACCAACAAGACATGGAGGAAATTCCTAACTCAGGACAGTGAATGCACAACCTCAGCTCTCTAGACCAGGGGCTGTAAAACTGGAAAGAGCTTTAATGTTAAGTGCAAACAATAAAATAAACCAAAAGGCAGCACTGCTCAGTGGTATTCCTCACTATCTCTTACTGGCTTTCTAGTTATCTGGAACCTCCTTCTGCTGTCACTGACAAGAAGGAATTTTGCCAGTGGCATTGACAGGAGACAGTTTGCTTCCTTTCTGGTGTGGAAATCAGTCCAACAGTATTTTGTGTTTTGTATAGTGCTTTGTCTTGAAAGTGCCCTTGAGCATTTCCCAAGCTATGAATGCAGTCACAGTTTTGCCACAGGCCTTGGGCAAAGCACAGCCCATTGTGTTTGCTAACTCCAGCACCAGTCAAGCTGAGAGTTACAAACTGGTACTTAGGCTCCTTCTTGCACTCAATAAACACTGCCTGAGAAAGACTTGAGAGATTTAGGAACCAGAGTGGTCACCAGAAAGTCACCTGTTTGGCCTGATAGGACTGTGCAAAGCGCTGCTGTGTTACAACTTAAAACCTACCCCCTCCATCCATCCAACTCCACAAAGACAAAAGATCCACTCCTAGGAATTGCAGCCCACAGTATCTTCTTTTCAAGGCAGCTTGCCTGCAGCCTGTCAGCCAATAAAGAGTCAATGTTTTCTCTCAAGTGTAGGTTGCAGAAGGGTAATGACAGTGGCTGGAACACTGATCCAAGACAGAGGAGACAGCAGCTGATTCTTGTCTTCGCCTGACTGGTGAAGACACCCACTCTTGCAAAAGTGAGCATTCCATATGGCTATTCCATAGTGAGAACTCCATATGGCTGGTGCGTTCTTTTTCATCAAGCTGTTCCACTTAAGGGGAATATGTTGCAAAGTCACTGGCCCAGTGAGGGGGAACATGATACTCAGCATAATTTTAGGATACTTATGAGGGAAAAGGAAAGGACTGGGTTTAAGTTACTGCTTTGCATAGGGTTTGCATTTGACATAAACCAGTTATGAAGTACCTGTGCTGACTTTGGAGCAAGACCTGGAACCTGGAACATTGTCGTGCCTAATTTATTGTCATCATTATGTACAGAAACAAAATTCTAGTTTTTCTCTACAGGCAGCATTAAAATTGGTGCTCTCTGCAGTGTGTTATGTATTTGGGGGTCTTCTGAGAAGTAGCCTTTTCAGGCAGATGGGCGTGGTGAAGTTCATGGATTTAAGGGTAACAGTTTTGACACGATCAATGTTTAGGCATGAAGCATCTCATTTGAATGTGTATCTAAGCAAAAGAATTTTGATCTTCTCATTTCAGAACTCAAACCTAGGTGTTTCAAGCCTCTGACCAATAGTGAACCATGAGGTCACCCTTCCTCTCCTGCTGTTCCTATCTACTGTTGGACTATTACTTCCCTAATAGGATTTGCAGATTTTTAACTATTAAAGCAACATTAAGCAGGAGGCAGGACATTGTATCTGTTTGCTTTAGGGGTGCAAATATCACAGATATTGTGTGAAAAGCATAGTGGGCTGTCTAGTCTTTAAAATTGCTGTGGTCCTAATTTATGCTTATATTCAAAAGACACCACAAGAAAACAACATAACCAAAACTGCACGTGGAGTCCAACCCCCTCACATGGTGTTGGGCAGTGATTCAACACTGACTCAGACCTTTCTTGTGGGACAGCTCGACTATTTCCTCCTGCAGGAAAGAACCTCAGGAAATGGGAACCCTACAATTCCAGGCACAGAGTAGCGGCCTTGGTTCCCCTTTGTGCTTTCGCAGAAGGTCCCATTAACATTAATCAGGGCCAGGGACAAAGCAGCTAAGAAACAGTTCAGCAAAATGCTGTTCTTTGCTGGTTGTAATGCCTGCTTTGGGTTGGCTTGTTTTGGGTTGGGTTGGGTTTTTTTGCTGGGTTTATTTGATGATCATGGGGTTTTTCTGTAGGAGAGGAAACTATAAGCAATTCCCAAAGGGAAGGGATGATACTGCTTGTAGATCAATTTGAAACGTGAGTATCTGCAAAGCAGTCGCTGAACTGCACAAAGAGGGGGTGAGCTTATGCATCCATGGCTAAGGGATTTGGCTGATTGTGGACAGTCTCGGTGCCTTCTTCCAGGACTGCCTTTTTCCCACAGTTTTAACATATCTGGGAGGCAGGAGAGCAGTTTAACAGATCCCTGTGCTTCTCTCCCGGCCCTGGGACCATTATAAAACTCTGCACAGGGACATGGTACCCCTGAAAGGGGAAAGTATGCATTTTTATCTCACCCACACTTTGTTGGGCTAGGTGCTTTTCTAGGAGCCCAGAAGTTTTCTTTGAGTTCTCTAATTTCTGTAAAAGGGTACTATTTAAAATCTGACAGCTCATACTATTTATTTACTTCAGAAGCTGAATCTTGAAAAATGAGCCTTGCTGACCTGCTTGAGAAAAACACAGCTTTTAAGTATCTACTCACAGGAGATTTAATCCCGAGGAAATGCAGACATCTGCCCACGCTCTAGCTCAAGCCTTAAAGCTCCTAAGACATGCAGGATTTCATACAGATCCTGGATTTGGTATTTTTTGCTGACTCTGCCTAGAAAGCTCCACCTGCATCTGGATGCCAGGGTGTTATTCTAACTGCACATCATTTATAAGGGTCCCAGTACTCAAACAGGAGCTTGGTGTATATTTTGGAGGGGCAGGCATCTAAGCATGAGATGTTTTACTCACATGCTGCTATGTCCCTTATTCCATTTACCCTCTAACTTCAAATATATGTTTAGAGCAGGTAAATAGGAGACATTTTTTGCCAAATGATTTCACCTATGACTCTCGAACACGTGCCATAAATCTTTTCAGTACCTCTGTCTGTCATCTGCTTTCTTGGATGCCCTGCTGTTATCACGCCTAGTTTCCATTTTTTATTTTTCAGTCTGAATTCAAAGTTTTTTTAGAAAGAGACCATCTTTTCTGTGTTTTACACTTGATACACAGTGAATGTCTCTCCTCAGATCTTAACTAGTAGCAGCACTAATTGTCCACAGGCATATCCTGAGGGCATAAATGCCACTGAGGTTCAGATCCTTTGCCTTTGAAATTTTCTTAAATAGCAACAGAAAGCATTCTGCCTTTTGGAGGAACAAGTTCACTTTCTAGGATCACTGTTAAAAAATTTGTGCTGGAGGATAAATATCTGGAATTTCATGTTGCCAACAGCCACAGGACCAAAGCTGCTGTTCCCTGTTCTGTTAGTACAGAGAACACTGCAGTTCCAGTGCCTTTCCTTGATGGCTTGGCATTTTCTGTACCAAGTCAGTCTGGCTACTGCACTTTCTCTGCAGTCTTATCTTAAGGAGCTGTTGATGCATCACCAGTGATGACCTCAGCACCATTCCAGGGAAAAGCTGTCAAGATTTTGTTTTCACCTTCTTCTGACTAACTGCAACTTCAGGGCATTTTACAAAACTTTCATGTTTATTCTCCTGATTAGCATCAGGGTTCATAGTGAGTCATTCACTGGTGCAGCCACTTAATAAGATTTTCCTGGGTCCTCCTTAATGTTAGTCAGAAAAGCATGAGTGCAGTGCAGCTAGTCACCTTATCTGGGAAATTATCACCTTATTCTTGGAGTAAAGGATTAGTTTTGATTTGTTTGTGCAAAATGAATATCTGAAGTGCATAGTCAGTGGCATTTTCAAGTGATAAAATTTTACTACTTTTTTTTTTTTCTGGTCAGCTTGCATGGCTTCACCCTGTTTTGCAAAAAGAAAAAAAAAAACCAGAATAACCATCTGAAATTGAATCATATAAATGGTTTGCTGTGCTATCTTTATGGTAAAGATATTAACTGTTTAGTCTTTCCTATTCTCCAGTTCTTTCCAGACTTAACATCTTACTGCAGCTTTGCTTTATTTTCCCACTGTGTTCCAAATACCTTTGTGAAGTGTGCTGGGGAATTAATTCTTCGTGCTTCTCAAATAATCTAATTTTGTCTTGAATACTCCCATGTTTTCAGGATAATGAATCTCTTTTCCATTAGTCTCTTTATTATTTCTCTAATTTCTACTGTCAATGCTGTGAAAATGTGATTTTGTCTGAATAGAATTTGAGTCACAGAGTTGAAACAGAATGTGAGTGTAAATCTTTTGTCAATATTTCTACTTCCTTGAACACAAACTTTGTTTAGGTAAGGAATGATAGACTAAAACCCTACATTGTGCCTAATCTGCACCAGTGTCACATAAACTGACCTGTAGCTGTCATATAAAGTTTCAATATACTCTTGATTGGTTTACCTCACATTTATATAATAATAAAGTGCAATTAGATGCCAGTTATGGCAAAACTGAACAGTTACACATAAAATCAAAATAGTGTCATGTAATGCAAACGAACTGTAAAAGTACTAAAAATAGCATAAGAAGGACTACAAGGCTGTTGAGATGTGAATGGGACAGATATTGAAAAACAAAATCATGCATCTATTGTGCAAATTTTAGAGGCTAAAACATATCCTCATCCAAGACTGCCTATCAGCAGACAAGTATTTCTCATTACCCGTGTGTGTTTTCAGAAGCCTGTAAAAAAAGTTACAAGAACTTATGAGCAAGATCATTTTGATAAATTTTTTTAAATGGAAGCCTCAGTTAAATGGAAAAGGAAAAACTGGCTCCTTTTGTCCTATAAAAAATGGTATCTTATGGTTTTACTGCCAAAGAATGAAGTGTTCTGCAGTTAAGCTGACACAAATTTATTTTGCAAACTTTATTTCCTGCTTTAGATTTTTAAAAATAAAACCTCAATTTAACAATGATTAGCATAAAGTGTTAATGACAGAAGGTGAGCATGCAAGGAAACAAACAGTTTACTCAAGCTTAAACTGTCTTTAACAAGCAAATGAGAAAGATGGGGTATGTGTTTGGTGCAGCTGGGCTTAGCCTGTAATTTGTCTGCCTTTTTTCACTTAGGCTGAATATTAATAATGTTAGCTATGTAATTTGCCATAAAATAAGAAACTTGGAATCAGAGCCTGAGATATTATTAGCAATGCCTTACTTTTTTTCTTTCTGCTAATGTTTCCCATACTCTCCCCTGCCTACATCCTCATTAGTCATAACTAAGAAAATTAATGGCAACTTGCATTTTGTGAATTTGTACTTGCACACACTTTGCTGCACAACTCTCTTTGCTTACTTCAGAACTCTCAAATTACTTCAGTACAAGTGAATCTGCCATTTCTCTATTTATTTAACATTGGTTTTGCAGAGTTGAGGGTGGAATGAATGGTATCAAAATGTTTAGCTTGTGGTGGTTGGAGGCATTTTCATAATATTTTCCTGGTTTTATGACAGTTGCTTTTTTTGTTGTTGTTTGTATGGGGTTGTTTTGTTTTGTTTGAAGCAAATGTGAATAGTCCTAGACTTCTGAGTTATTTGTGAATTAAGCAGATGTTTCATTTTTAGTATATTTAAGAATAATTTAGAGCTTTTTTAGGTTTTAATTATATTTCAGGAGTTGTATACTTGGACAGAAATTAAGGACTGAGTGAAGAAAGAACTACTCTACAGTTTCTGTTAACACTTCTTAGTGTGTAGGTTTTTCCTTTTCATAAGGGCCAGTGTAGAATGCAAAGTGCAAAAGTACAAGGCCAATTACTTACATGCTGTGCCACAGAGAATTTCTAACCTAGATATGCTTCATGGGGACATAGCTGGGAATAGCTAATAGAGTTAGCTCTGAATCAATGGCAATGCTGCTTGGGAATTTCCTCCTGAGGCAGCAGCAGCTCTCTACACAGCATTTTAAAGCAAACCCGTGTACAAGTTTCTGTTTTGACTCAGCAGCCCAAGAAGGAGTGAGCAGGGTGTGGGAGCCTCAGTAGCTGCCTCGAACTGAAACAATACTGATCATGAATCAGAGCTGATAGAAGCACTGTTATTCTAATAATATATCAGAGAAATAAGGGATTAAATGACTGGGACAGATCTTTTCAGACAGCATTCCTGTTGGTGATTAAGCCTCCTTGGAAAATCTTCTGACTAACTCTACTTATCAGGAAGCAAAGTGTAGGAAAGGAAAAGTGTTGAAGAAAATGGATGGGATTTATAGGAATACCATCCTAATAATTTCTTTTCTATATTATGTGCACTGAGGTAATACATCAAGTGTTCAGAAAGGGAGGAAAAGGTCCTGAGACATGCGGATAGAATTTTTTTTTTTTTGGTCCAGAACACAGGTATTTAAGAGTGACACATTTTAGACAGCTCTGCCTAGTTGTCAGGTCACCAGAGAAGAACAGTGAGGAACTGGAGCAGGAATAGAAGAATGAAGTGGAATCTCAAGAGGAATGAAAAGGAAAACCTACTCTTAGACCTCAGTAGAAGTGAGATGTTCAGCAGCAGGGATTGAGAGGACAAGCAGCTTTTAGTAATGCAAATAATGAGGTAGGAGGGCTGTTCTGCAAGCCAGATAGATCCAGTACCCTGTTTAGAGAAATGTGTGTTGGTACTCAGTTAAGAGCTCTTTGATTATTAGAAATGGCGTAGACCATGTCTGGAGTTTTCACTTCTAGCTTCAAAGGACATTCTTCTTGGCACAGAGGAAAAAGAGGTTTATTTTCAAATCAAACCACAACAGACTTTGTAGTAAAAGAAACCACAATTTGCTTATTTACTAAGAAGGCATACATAAATCTATTCAATTTGAAAATGGAGATAGTCTCCTGACTATACTTACAGGCAAACTATTGCTCTCTTAATTGCTGCTACCAGTCAGTTTAATTGGGAAATAAACTGTTGATTTACACAGCTGATATTCCTAATACACTTGCATAAATAAACACACACTCTTGAGTGATTTTTTTAAGAGATGTCAGAAAAGTGTCTAGCCATTTTGTCTGGTGGTTTTGATTAACTCTACAAAAAGAAAATTACCCTCTCCAGACAAGAAGTGAAGTTGGACTAACTCCTTAAAGAAAATTACTTCAGGGTGTAGGATTGACAAACACAGGAAGAACTTACATTTTCATAGTTCACCTAAACTGTCTTTTCACTGACTACCTGTTACTGTTTTTAGGCTTGTACATTATCTCCGTGGCCCTCACCTGCTTCTTCCAGGAATTTATGGCTACTCAGATAAAGCCACCCACCCAGATGAGCAATCAGACCATGTGTTCCCTTCCAGAGGTTGTTTTTACTATCATTTTTCTATCAATCAGATGTGCTTTAATAAAGGGGGGTTATGTCATACCACTTATTCCTAAATTGCTGGAGTATGGCTGCAGGCTTGGAGGAAGATGCACAGCACTTTTTTTAGTGCCAGGAGAGTACAAATACAGAGCATCATTCCCATTCCCATGTATAAAAATAGTGTTTGCATAGGGCAATGAAAAAGACTGGTTAGAATGAAGGTTAAATGTATCTAGAGCCTGCATTTCAACTAGCTATTCTTTTTCTTGTGCATTTATGGGAGAGTGTAAATCAAAGAGCTAGACTGAGGACACAAAATGTGCTTCAGGATTTCTTTGTCTGCAGAGGATTAGATAGTCTTGGTCAGAGAGGCTCAGAGGATTTACATGCTGATACAAAAGGGACAGTGTTGGTTGCTGTAGTCTGAGGACTGAAAAAGTAAACTGGTCACTGAATTCACTGAATTTGTTTGGGATGTGTGAACATGGTAGTAACATGGGAGAATTTTGGGAATTGCAGACTTATTTGAAATGGGTGTTGAAAGGAAAATACTGCCCTCAGAAGCTTAGCTCTCATCTACTTCACTTTAATTGCACACAATTTTATCACTCTCGTGGCGGGTTTGATGGTAGTTCTAAAAACACTAGATTACTACACAAGAAAACTGGATTACAAGTTTCCACAGTAGGAATTCTGCTGCTGATGTTGGTATTTGTTCAAGTCCATCATTATTCAATTGAAGGGCTTGATGCTCCTGAAGAGAGATGAATTACTGCTTTGAAGAGCAGTGCTGGCAATGAAGAAAATATCAATGCTGCTGCTGGCTAATTATTTTCAAGTCATTGGTAGGGCTGTGTTATTACTGCAGAGAGCGAAATACAGTGTTGAAGATGTTGCATTTACTGATGAGAAGCTCTTCATTCTGACAAAGAACCGGCTTGCTGGCAGGCAAACTTGTCCTGCTGCTAAAACAAAATTGGTAGTGCAGAGAGATTGTTTTTTGAGACCTTCAAGAGGTCTAGAAACCATTTAAGAGATTTTCTCTAAGGCAAACTTGAAAAATAAAACCACAATAAAGGAGCCTGCTCCAATAAATAAAACAATAAACATCCCGATTAAAACCCATTCTTGCAGGAGTTTTTTGGAAGATGGAGACCCTTGAACACTAGTGGAAATGTTGGATGGTTTTACAGTTTATTCTTCAACTTTAAATTTGAGTTTGATTTATTTTTCAGTAACGTTCATTCTATGAGGACTGCAATATAACATTTTTGTGATATTGTGAGAGGGCAGGACAAAAGAAGGAAAATGAGAATACCAAAATAATAATATTGCAGGTAATGTTTTAAGGGAGACATTGACAAAGGAGAACTAGAGCAGACAACAAAAAGGACAATAAGGATTAAAATGTTACATGATGAATGGTTTGCAGGTTGAGAAAGTTTGAGGTAAAAGGAGGGCAAGTAACAGCAATTCAGAGCAGTAGTGATAAGCTGGAGAACAGTCACCCTTGTAGAGGATTTGTTGTCATGTTGTGTAGTGGATTTTAACAGGTTCTTTTTCTCCTAACACACATTGAAACGTTTTGTGCACTCTGGTTTTAAGCATGCAGCTGTGGCTGCCTGTGGGGTTTTTTTCCGAGCTTTCTGGGTTTACTGAAGCACACAGTAAAGAAACTTTCAAGGAAGCCCACACATGGATTATTATTTATTGTTATAACTCAGGAAAACTGAAGCACATGAGGAAAGGAGGTATTTTTGCAAAACACCTTGTAAAAGTGATCATTCTGCCTTACATATTATTTGCTGACTATCCCACTTCAACAAAAATTTGCAGAGTGGCATACTTCGACTAAACCACTATGCATTTATTAGAAGTGTTCAATTTGTGATAATACAAAGGCCTCCAAGTATATCCAGAGGAATACCCTACCAGTACAAAACCCCAGAATTGCCCTTTGTTGAATTTCCATTACTTTCCCCATTCTTCAAGCTTCACAGCATTTGAGCTGGCTTCAATGTCTAAACGTATCTTTAAACATAATCAAACTTATTCTGGTACAAAGGAACTGCCAGAGAACAATAAATAACTGTGGTTTCCTTGCTTAATTCAGTGCAGTATCCCTTTTTTGCTTTGAATGTGAGCATGCAAAGGAATTGTAGACCTCCTTTAGGTAGGAGAGGAAAAATCTGGTTTGCCCATGATGGCATGGGCAGGTTGAATATCTTTACTATTTTCTTAAGACCTGTACATTCAGTAGGAATTCATTGCTGAACCAGATTACGTTTATTATACTAACCCACAAAATGTCTCTGTGATGTGGCTTGTTGCCCTTATTTAACTTACTATTTAAAATAGAAATGAAAAATATATTTCCATGTATTTACCATTTTTTATTGTCTTAAATGGTTGAAATTTAAACTCAACTTATGCTTTTCTCCTTCATACTTTACTGCTTAAAATTTGAATTTGTTTTATCCAGCTCTATTGGCTTTAATATTTACATGTATTGTATTCTATGATTCTCTGCTGCCAAAGGCTTCTATATTAATTGATAAATTGATAGATAAATAAAAACATAAATAGTGCACTTCTGGAATAAGGTGTTAGTCTGTGGCTTAGTTACATCAGTGTTCAAAATCTGAATCCATTGAAAGAGCATAAATTTTACAATCCATTTTCCAGCTTGTGGTAAAAATGGAAACTTTGCTTACCATTACTAGTACATTGCTTTTCTACCATTATTTTCTTAAATAGAGTAATAAAAGTAGCAGAAATTGCTTCATGAATAATGCAATAAACTGTTTATAGATTATATTTTTTTTTTATTTCTTGTGGGTCTTAGACCTAAGATTGATGAATTAATAAACATGTGCTTTCCTCTCATCACAGCACCTATCTTCTCTATATCAGCTGGATGGTTTCTGTCTTCTGGCTTGCAGGCATGCTGTTTGTGAGATGTTCCAGTGCTGGTCACAGAAACAGGGAAATGCCTACAAGACATTCCCATCCACTTTATTGCTATTACTGGGTCCATCAAATGCTCGTGATTGCTCTACTGAGCTGTAAATTTACTGTGAGTTTCAGTCACCAGAGGGCACTTGAATGGTTTCCACACAGACCATCTAGCAAATGACAAAAATACAGACCAAGCTCTCTGTAGGGGGTGCAGACTGGGCATATAACTGTAACCTGTGATGCACCAGGCTTTACATAAAAAGGAGAAAAGGAAGACACTAGTGAAGAGATGTTAGTAGAAAGCAAAATCTTTAAGACTGTATCGCAAAGGCACTGATTTCCTAGCTAAAAATGATGGAGAGATATTAATATTTTTTTTTAAATTAAAAATAAGAGTCAGATTTATCTGCTGCGAGAAGGAAGTAGAGTTAGGTTTTGTAATATCTTCACCTGAGGATTTTCAGTTTCTTGTCAGTCTACCTGTAAAGTTCACACTGTGTTTCCTCTCTGCAATGCCTTGAATAGCACAAGGTTCCGTGTTACGGAAGTCTTCTTAAGTTGATTGAAGATTTTTTCTTTTTGAGCTAATTCCTGCTGAGAAATTTAATTAAGATCTTGAAGGTGATTTATACTTTGGTTTAAGTTAAAAGACATGTTTACTTCTTTTTTCTTAATAATTACTAGTCCCTTTCAGAGCGATTTTAGTCACATACCTTTATGCCAAAAGACTCAGCAAAAGTCATGGTTCACTCACCTCTAATATATATTTTTTTTTATTAGTAATAAGGTTTTGGTTTCTCATTTATTTTGGTTTTCCAGAATGCAGGAAAATCAATGTATTCCTTGTGATATCTGTGAGTTTATGGATGTCTTTAACAAACTGAAAGACAAGATCAGACTGTGGCCTTTGAGATCAGTTCTGAGCAAAAGGGGATCTGAAGTGCGCTGTCTGAGAAATACCCATTCCTGCCCTTGTTTCTTGATTCAGCTGAATTCCAGAATGGTCTGTAATAGCAGTTGAGCATAATGAGGGTTCCAGACCACAGCAAATATGACAGTCACCTAGATGGGCTTCCTGCCCCTCTTGCTGCAGGGTATAAGAGAGAAACACAACCACAACTGCCTGTGCACAGCACACAAAGCTGAGGGCTGGAAGAAATCTAACACCAGCCTGCATGCAGCCAGTCAAACTCATCGTCCAATAATCTACCAACCATAGAACCATTTAGGCTGGAATAGACCTTAAAGATCATTAAATCCAACCACAAATCTTCCTAGACACTAAAATTTTTGGAGGTGCTACCTTTTTGCAACTCATGGAAATCTGGAGCTTCCCTAACAAGCTGAAAACTCGTATTCTTTTTTGCTAGACTTGATATAGGCAGGCTTTTCAGTTTAGCAAAAAAAAAGAGGCCTTGGGTTTCTTGAGTTCCCTTTCTAAAATTGTTCTGTATTGACTCTTACAATAGTCACAGACAGTTAGTGAAATGCAAATAAGCAAGAGAAATTAGAAATGTGTGAAATTTTCCCAGAGTTTCGTGTTTAACAAAAGATGGTGGCAAAACAATTTTTAAAACTAGAATATCTAGATAAGAATCTCCCCACATCTGTCGCTATTTGAGAGACCCCTGGGAAAGTGACCAAGGCTTTCTTTGTGGAGACCTTAGATAGGAAATAACAGGTGAACATACTTCAAGTTATGTTCTATATAAATGAGTCGTATGGCTTCAAGTTTTGTTCTACTTTTCCAATTATCCTTTCCATCTAACAGCCACTTTTTCCATTAGGGAAATGCTAGATATTCCCTTTGGCAGCTCTGCCTAAATCATTTGGGATTCACATTTCTATTTTCCTAGTGTGACACAGTCTGCTTCTAGCATTGATACTGAAACTTGGTTTGCATCTCTAATTGCTCCCTTATTTATGCTGTAACCTCAGGATATAAAAGACGAGACATGGAGCCAATAGCACAGAGATGAGTTGGAGTAACTCTACCAAACTTAGAGAGAACTCTTCTCAGTGATGTAAATGGACAATTTGTCCTTGTCTGAAAAAAAAACCTTAGGATGCTACCCAGTGAATTTATTTGGACTGACAGTAATGTAAATCAAATTAAAATATGGATAATTTTAGACTGTGGAATAATAAAGAATGCATTGGAGTCATTAGTTTTACAAATTTTACAAGGTAAATTGTGCAGGCAGTTGAACCATATGAGCTGTAAGAGAGCATGACAGCTTATGGTCTCAGACTTTCCCAAGTAATACTTGGATTACTTTACTTTTCCTTGGAAAACATGTCTTTCTCTAGTGGGAACTGGATTCTTAGTGATGCTTCCTGAATGAACTAATTAGTTGCATTAGTATGTGTTCAACAAATTAAAAAAAAAAAAAAATCAATTTAAGGTAGTACTAAGGCTGGACTTGTTGATTTCTGTGTTTGCAAGTTACTGTTTCCAGAATACTGCTAAGTTATTTTGGGGAAGCTTGACCTGATTAAAATCCCTCTATTGATTTTCTTCAGCCATGGGATTAACTCTAAGTCTTGACTTCAAGTCACAATTTGTGAATTTCTGTGTTGTGAGTCTTACTTGTCTAATTCATTTAGGTTTTACCACTGGAACAGCATCATATCCCAAGTAAAACGTAGCAAGAGACCTAAGGTTACATTTCTGGTCTTTGAATCTGAAATCTGTCCACAAAATTTGCTAAAATACTTAAAACTTCAACAAAAAAGTATGTTTTATATTTTTACCTCACGCCTCCATTTAATTTGGCTTGCTCATTATGGAGAAAGATTTTAATCAGAGAAGTTAGTGAACTGGCTAATCTGTCATTATTTTGCTTTTCATTACCCTCCAAGATAATTCCTGTGCAGCTCCAGTATATTTAACTAAAATGAGGATTTAGCATTCTAAGGCATCAGCTTGTAATGATTCATTATTTCTAATGTATTCAGTTCATACCAGATAATTTAAAAGTAAATCCTTTTAACTAGTTCCCTCCAGTGGTCCTTATGTGAGCATTGTGCTCAGAAGGACTTCTGGAATCACAATCCATTACAATGTCTTGTGGAACTGGGATTTTGCCTTAAAAAGAAAAAGCAAATTAGTGCTGTTTAATGAGGTCTGCTATAAGTTCATTGACACTGAGTTCCCAACAATATATAACATCACTGTCAGTCCCTGTATTAACTGCATATTATGCCATTAAATGTCCCGCTGTTTTTTATGTAATGGGAATTTGTGGCTCTGGATTGCCTTTATTCAAATATTACAATGAACTGATGGAAAATAGATGATGAATGTTTGATTCTCAAAAAAAATTTTTTAAAAAGTAAGTCATAAATGTAGCACTCAACAGCAGGTTCCAACCATTTCCAAAATATTCATACATCTTTGGGTTTTTGCTATTTGGGATGCAGGAGGAATTATGCGGCAAAACTCTAGAATGATGAAATAATAGGCCAATGTCATCCCAAGGTCACACCTGTGCAATCAGAATGAATTTAAGGAGAATGTGTGGCTCTAGTTTTCTTCCCTGGGCTGCAGTAGGAAAGTTGGACATTTCCAAGGTATTCAGAGATTAAATTCATCCTCAAAAGAAAAAAAGAAAAATACAAGTTGTTTTTTTCCCTTTAAGATAGCATCAGGGGAATTTGTTTTAACATATTAAGTTTTCTGAATATTGAACATTTTAAGCAGATTCTGTAGCTAGCTGAAAGCCAATTTTAGTTCATGTTTCTTGTCATCAAATGTAGTAAATGGAGAAAGCTAGTTAGAGAAAGGTTAAATTCTGTGCCTGCTGGACACAGTAGATAGAATTGTTACCTTCTTAAATGTCCTCTCAGCTCAGAGTTTGCCTAAATCCTCCAATGGCCTCTAACACAAGTAACCTGCCTTTGCTTGGTCTCCCCTTTCTCTTGCTTGATGTCAGCCCTATTTATCAGAGTAATATCTGTAGCTATGCTGGATTTAAATAAGATAGTTTAAGTTCATAAAAGACAAGTTTTTTCGTTTGGGGGGTATCCATTCCCCTCCTATGGAAGTCAGTGACAAGCCTATCTTAACTTTCTTTGGTTTAGGACTGGGCCCACAACCAGGATGGTTATATCCATCTTACTCAGTGAACCAGGTTCCAAAGAAATCAGATTACAGATTGGTCCAAAGTGCAAAGGAACCATAGAGGAGAAAAAATACAAATCTTCAGTGTGAAAAGGACTAGCATTTAAACAATTTATATTATATAAATTTTATTCTTTTCTCCATCCATATTATGGAGTATTTTACTAAAGCTGACTTGGAAACAAAAAAGTACAAAAAAGTACAGGGTTATGAGTATTTCCCAGTAAAACCATAGGGTTTGGGTTTTTTCCCCATGAAAAATGCCAGTACCTAGATGGCTCTTGCAGGTAGATGGAATATGGGAACTGCCCATTCAAGTCTTTTCTCTATATTAGATAGGAGAGGAACAACCACTTACACTTTCTGTGTGTCAGCTGTGTGACTCTTGTGGTTTAAGCCCAGTCAGCAATCAAGCCCCACGCAGCTCTATCTCTCCCTCATCAATGAGATTACAGTGAGAACTGGAGGTGGAAAAAGCTTATAAACTTCTGGGATGAGACAAAGGCAGCTTAATAGGGAAAGCAAAAGCCATGTGTGGGAGCAAAGAAAAAAATAGAAATTAATTCACTACTTCCCATGGTCAGGCAGGTATTCAGCCATGTCCAGGAGAGAAGACAAATGCCATCACCCCAAATGTTCCACACCTCCACCTTCTTCCCCCCATTTTATATTCTGATGATGATGTCATAAGGTCTGGAATATCCCTTTGATCAGTCTGTGTCACCTCCTCCCAGTTGCCCATGCATCCCCAGGCTCCTTGCCAGTGTGGCAGTACAAAAAGAAGAAAAGGCTTTGACTCTGCATGAGCCTTGCCCAGGAATAACAAAAACATCTCTGTATTGCCATCTCCATGTTCAGCACAAATCCAAAATATAAACCTGTACTAGATACGGTCAAGAAAATGAACTCTACCCCAGCCAAAATTTTCTCTCAAGTGTTCAGCCTCTTTTTAAACCTCTCTTGTGGATGACACTCCTCATCTGAGTAAATCTAAGGATTCATTGGGTAAAATCACAGAGTTCTCTTCCGCCCACATAATAGACCACTCACTCAGGAGACAGCACATCTGTCTTTAAAACATGGATCTTGAATGACATCTCATCCAAGAACCAGATTATCAATTACACCAATCTGCACTTCATCTTGAAATTTGTTTCCGATTTCTGCTGTTACCAGCAGAGCTTCACTAGAACCATTGCATTTTATTGGTCAGGGGGTTTGCTTTACTGACATTTTCCAAAATAGAAATCTTTTGCTGAAAATAACTTTTGAACAGCATTACTTATAGAAAGGAAGTGTAAGCCAAAACCAATGCCTTTAGCTCCTCAAAACATTTTAGAATCAAATTTAAAACTTGATTTTGAACCACAGATTGTAATACATAGTGTAAATATTAATTAGAGGAAAGAGAATATCTTTGAATTAAGTGTAATTTAAAATGTTGAAAGCAAAAAGCATTTTATAAGTGAAGCTTTTCTATTATTGTTGTTTTTTAATTGTTACCTCTGGCCCTCTAAACTTCTCAGTAATCCAAATTAAATCATTCCCAAAAGACCTAATTAGGTCTTTTCCAATAAAACACAGCACAAAAAATGTCAAGAATAACTTCTGCAATATGTTGGGTAAAGGACAAACACCCTTGTCAAAACAGGATACCTGGTCACAACCACAGATCACTCAGCACTCTCCTTTCACACACATTGCTGCCCAGATTAGAGATAGCCAGGAAGTGCGTGTTGTTTACTTGGAAGCTGGCATGAGAATTGCTCTGATGTTCCAGCTCGCCAGGATGGAGAGGGGACGTAATAAAGAAAGCAGCAATCATCCACAACTTCCCTCCCTCATCCTCCACGACTTTTTTGCCATGAACTTAGTTTACATTTAACAATGGGGGGAAAAAATAGTCATGTCATCCTAATCTTTTCTTTGTAAAGGGCTTCAGTTTTGCTATGCTTGCTAGGGTGGATTTTTAGTTGTTTGGTGGGTTTTTTTCCTCATGTAAAATTCTGTTTCTTTAAACTACTTTCCTCTGCCTCATGAAATGTTGTTCATTGGTGCTGCATTGTCAGGGGATCAGCATCCTGTGTTTGGAATTAGGTACAATGGCAGTGACAATGTGTGTCCTCCATGAAATTTTATGGCAAAATTCTATATTAATTGTTTCATATATTCTCACACACGGCCTATGAATTTAATCTGTAGAAAATGATGCAGGCAGAGCAAAACCAGCCCTACAATGGACGTGAAAATAAAATAGTCTATAGGGCTGGAAATCAAAGGCTTTGAAAAGCAAAACTGCCCTGGATGGTCACTGCTGTGTGGTCTATTGCTGTTCTGGGTTCTTGAAGCTCAAGGGGAACACAACGCCCTGGGCAAGCAGCCTTCACAAACATTTTCCAACACCACAGAATTGGATCTAAAAATAGTGTGCTTCTGGGTTCTCTCTTTTTGATATGTCACCAAAATCACCCAACTGGGAATAAAAAGTGTCAGAAATATTTTCTTAGTCGTTACATTTACATGGAATAGACTCACAAGTTTGATGCTACAAATACTTGGAGAGATAATACTTTTTCTACAGTGGTTACTTTAAGTGAACTTTGAGGGAAAAACCTGCATCGTGTCAAAATGTCAGTAATGACATCTCTGTGGACGCAAATCCACAAAGCACAACTTCGTGCTTTGAATGATTAAAATTACTGAATCTTCTAGAAGCTGCCACAGAATGATGCAAATAACCTGATTACAAATTTTCAGCTTTGAGAGCTGTGACTGAAGCTTTCACTCCACTGTTTCACTGACTGGACTCCAGCAAGATTCATGTCTCAAAGTCCTAGGGTAAGACTTTCAAAAGTTTTAGCTCAATTTCTTGTGATGGCAAAAGAAAAGAGTCTGCTTTTGAAATCACATCATACTTCTACTTTGCCCAGAGTTAAATAACAGAGAGAGTTAGTGCAATGCCAGTTACTTAATTTCTATGTCTCTGACACTAGAGTTGAAGAATTCTAGTAACGTACAGAACCAGGGATGCAGTATGTCTAATATGTCATATGAAGCTTCAGCAGAAGAAAACATATTGAACCGAGAATGTTCAAAGCTTATTTTTTCTTTCATTTTCAACCCAGAATATTTAAGAATTAACTCTTTCTTTCACTGAGGAAACTCAAGGAAAATATTTTTAAAGTTGCATATTTTGGGCTGCAACTCAAAAGACAAAAATGTCTGTATAGAATTTGGTTTTCTTTGTGTGGAAAAATACTAACCTAAAACCCATTAAATCTATTAAAAAAACATTTATAGCAAAAAGTTGCCTTTATGCCCTACAACACTACTCATGATAAAATATATTCAAATCACAGTGAAACAATGAATTCTGAGTTCAAATCATCTTTTGTGAAAATAGGAAGCTTCAGATGTGCAAGATACCCTGTGCATTTCAGGTAGTGCAGTGCACATTCTTGGTTAGGCAAGCAAAGTGCCCTGGCAGCTTAATGTTCATTAACATGGAAATACTGTAGAGGACAATCTCAAAATTGAGTTTTAGCCTTATCCAAAGCGAGGCATTGATGGGATTTCCCTGCTTTGAACTTGTACATCAAGGGACATAAAGGAAAATAAAGAAATTTACATGTATTAACTATTCTCTGTGCAGTATGAGTAAAACTGAAGATGGAATTTCAAAGCCAGTTCAAGTCTGTATAAGTGTGTCTACACAAGAGATTATTGTGCCTTGAAAAGGAATTTCAGATTAACTGTGAGAACAGAATCTGTTTCCTAAACTGGTGAGCTAAGTACTTACTCTTTGTGCAGGAAACATGTAGTTACTTCCCTTAGTTTGTGATTAATGTGATTCAGTCAACCTGGCATACGAAAAATTGTTTGTATGAAGGCTGACTTCTTTTAACAGCAGATTTAAAGACACATTTCTGAAAGTTTCTTTAGAATGTTTTCTTTTTGAAGAGGTTAAAGTAAGTTAGATGTTTCATGCCCCATTATTTGAAATGTACATGTTCTTGACTGTACTGCCAAACATTACCTAGTCAGGTTCTTCTTTCTACTTGAAAATCTGCAAGACATCTTAATGGGTGGATGAAATTTGGGGTTGCAGGACTGAAGTTAGAAAATATTAGTTCTCTGCTTTCTGTCTTCTCTTGATGAGATTATGGGAAAACAGGTACTTGGGAAACATTAGGATCAGAAAATTACAAAGCTGTCCTCAAGCCACATTTACTCACCAAGTAGAGCATATTTTGAATTATTTCCACTGAAATTCTGAAATATTGTCAAGACAATAAATCAACTTTTTCATATCACTGCTGAATTTTCTCCCTTAGTAAGGATACTAATGCCTGTCTTGGTTTTTTGATGGGTTTGGGTTTCTTTGATTTTATCTTTTAGTATAAAATCAAAACAGAAAGAAATACCATAATGATTTCCACACAAGTACTACATTTAGTTTTGTTTTATTCTGATCAGAAAGATTTATTTTTCTGTAAGAGCATTCTATAGCTCCTTTTCAAAAAGTACAAATAGTATTTCCCTCCAAACTAGTTATGTAAATTAACTTGAATAATGCGTAGGAAGGGAGCTGTTTTTGATAAATAAACCAAATAATTCTTCTCAAAAAAAAAAAAGTTTCTCTACTATCAATATATTCTACCTAATACCAAATAACAATTCCCGGAACAAGGAACACTGATTCTCTTATTTAATTAGAAGACTTGTTTCTCATGGGCACTTGTGCTGATTTATGAATACCTATTGTTCTTAATTTAACTACACATTCAGTTTTGCACAATGGAAGACATATATGCTCTGGCCTACATTCAGTACACACACAAAACCTGAGCTTCTCTATGTTTTACTGTTAAGAACCTACTAGGTTCTTAATTCTAGAAACTCTTGAGCTACAATAAATATAATTTTATCCAGTAATTTACCCAGGAATTCTGTGAAGAATGGAGGGGGAAGCATTTTGTTCTTTAAGTTGCTGAATGCCATAAAATCTAATGAAGAGAGGGATTTGTTTCGAGTGTTTTAATCAGAGAAAACTTAAATAAGCATCTAAAACTCAGAGGCCAAGTTCTTCCATTATTAGCAATTATGTAAACTTATTGAATGTGAGTACCAGCAATTTTTCAGCATGATTTGAATTTATTTATACCTCTTAGGTCTGTGGCACAAAAATCTCCTAAAAATAAGGATTAGGTACTGGGGTAAGGATTGTTCTTTACCTCCTCCTCTCTTCTTGCTCTCCTCTGATCTCTTCTCCCTCTTCCTCTCCTAATCTTCCCTCATACTCTGTCTCTGGTCCCTACAGGTGAAGGTTTAAAAAAAAAAAAAAAAAAGAGCCACTCTGAAGTAATCAATAAAATTTGATTCTTAAAAGCAAAGGTGGATTTTGGCAGTTGAGGATGCATTTGCAGTAAGCTTTTATAATTCTAGATAATGAATGTCAAGACCAACAACCGTGTGCCTGTTTCTTCAAGGCCAATATAAATATTTTTAAGCTATGAAGAAGGAGAAGAATAATTGTAAGATTATTTAAATATCTCAACTTAGTTTAAACTTTGGAGGTAAAATATTTTTCAGGTAAAGTTGCAAGAAGCAACAAAGCAAAAATAATTTTGAAGCAGTATAGGCTTGGGTGCACCTATCAAAATGTTTCTGATGCATCATATGCATGATCAAAGCCAGGTATGATTTATCTGTTAAAACACTCTTTGACTGCATTTTAGTGTTTCTGTGAACACAGCTTACAATGTTTGCTCTTCTTCGTGCATGAGATGGATCTAGACCATGATTTTCTCTTAACCATCCTAGTTAGCTTTGAGCAAAACTAAGTGTCAAACTTGATCACGTGCAAACTCATTCTCACTGGTTGTGATTTTAACATCCTCAACTGAAACTTAGAACCCTTCTGAGACTAATGCCTGCTTCAGATTCCCCATTTGCCAATTGGCACTGCATTAATTGAGAAGTGATTTGTAGACTGGGCATCTGATAGAGCCATTTGGTCCTCTTAGATCCTCTCCATCTTTGTCTGAGTGGAAACTTAGATCAAGTGATGAAATCAAGCATGCCATATCAAGAAAAATTATTAGTGCTGATATTTCTGTGAAATATTATAGAAATGTAATGTAGCAGAATAGAGTCAGAGTCCCAGGGAAATCATCTACACATCTTGTGTCAATGTCATTCCTGATAATTACATATTTCACCACTGGTGGGAAGATTGTAGAACTTCCTATAACTTCCTGGAGGTTTTCCTTTCCTCTGTTAAAAAGCGCTTCCCATTGCCCATCCTGAATCCTTCTTCTGGAACTTTAGGCTGTATTAGGCACAGGGAATTGATTTTCCTTCTTTTGTAGTAACCTTCTGTATGTTTGACAGATTATCAACTCTGCCCTCTTCCCCACCCCACCCCTCTTTCACTATTTATTGAATCTTTCCTTCGAGGCTGTGTTTTTTGAGTATCTCTTTTCCTTTTTCCCATCTCTTATTTTTCATGGCTCCTGAGTTGAAATTTGGGCTCAGATCTACCACTTCACTCAGCAATCATATACCAGCAGCTGACAGAAACTGGGGAATGGCTTCCTATCTCTTGAAAATTGCTTTATATATGTCTCCCCATATCATATTTATTTTTTTCTTCCAAACAACATGACACTGTTAACATGGCTTTTGAGGTACTACAAACTCTAAAGAAGCCCCGTCTAATGAGCTACTCTTCCTATCATTATTATATAGTAATGCAGTTAATTAGTCTTACTTAACTATATATCCTCTTAGACTTACATCCTATGTTTATTAGGTATTTTCTCCAACTGGCAGGATCACTTTGGATCCTAATCCTGTCCTCCAAGGTACTCACAATTTGTCCTAGCTCCCTGCCACTTGGAAATTTAATAAGCATGTTCCTGTAAAATATAGGCTATAAATGAAAAAAAAAAGATTTTCCATAGTTGTAAATTATTGATGATCTACCTATTCATAAGGATATTGCTGGGTTTTTTCTATAATTGCTGGAATTTCACTAATAAAAAAATGCTACTAAACAGGATTTCTTGTGGGTGGCATATTGGTCTAGAATTCCAGAAGTCCTGAAATACAAATTCAGATTTTACATCAAGTTTTTTGTGAAAAGTACTGTATAACAGATTCTTGAATGGGGTAGAATTTTAGTTCCATTTGCCTTCAACTGTCATTACTTGAGGTATTCAAAATTGAAATTGGTTTTAGCTGAATCTTCTTCGTTTCAGTTTCCAAATGGACATCAGTTTCTTTGCATGGAAACTAAATGTAATAATTCCTATCCTCCACAAAGAACTATTTTAGGCATTTGCAGTATTGCAGTTTCAGCAGGGACTTTGCTATTAAATGTAATATGGTGCAGGAGTAATAACTGTAACTAGAAAACACTGTAAAAATTCTTCCTGCATTTTGCTGATTATTCTTTCCAAAACAACAGCCTGTCCATGAGTTATGATCCACTTCTCTGAGTGAATGCTGCTATTTGTTTTAGAAATCTACATCTATATAAAACAAGCTTTAGCTCAGTTTGATTTATTGAGTATTTAAGCCCCAGAGGATGCATAGTCAATGCATTCCATTAAAGTACAGATACACAAATCTACTGACAATGGCCAGAATTTGTTTATTGCTTGTTACATTTACAGCACAGGTCTGGGCATTTGGGTCTTTGGTTTCTGCTACTGACTGTGTGTGACTGTCAGTAAATTATTTAACCTTTCTATACTCAAGTTCCCTTAGCTGGGCATTTTACCAGCCTCAGAGGGGTTTTACAAAATTGAACTAAGAACTGGCCTTTTGAGTTCCTCAGATAAAAAGTGTTGTCTAAGTGCCAAGCAGTACAGAAAATCTGGAGGGACTGTGCTGACATTTAGGACGTGGTTCTCATTTTCCTTACTGTTGAGCTTCACTAACTTCAGCAGTTATTTCTGCTATTCATTTGCAGACAAGAATCACATCCTTTGTATTTTAAGGGGCAAGGAAGAGCTGTTCTTCCAACGGGCCCATTCTGTCAGTGGGTAAAAAATGGGCAAGCCTTTTCTATTTGGTTTCCCAGTGAGGAAGAAACAGTTGTAACAAAGTATAAGCATATTCCAAACTTATTCCTGTTTAATTTAAAAATTAACGTACTTCTTGAAGAAGAGAGGGACCAGCAAAGGCAGCCCTTCATTTTCAATGCCAATATGTTTACTCCTCTGCCTTACCTTGGGCATAGGAATGATTTGCTAGGAGCAGCTGCTGAGGGCAAATGTAGATGTGCTTTGATTTGATCCCTCTTGCTTCCTTCAGGGCACTGAGCAGCAGAAGTGAAGGGCATGGCAGGCTGCTCTCCTTCACAGCTCCCTGCTCTCATGGAGAACTCTTTAGGAACTGTACTCAGGATGAGATTACGCCCCAGCAACACTTGCAGCATTATCAGTTATAGCAAGTCAAGGCCTTACTTGAAATAAACTTATAGTATTTTTTCTTCCGAGGTCATATTTTTATTAACTTCAGTCTCCTAGTAAGGTTTCACTTCTCATCTCCTACACCAGGTACTTTTTCTTTTAAGCCCTTTGTGATTCTCCTTTTGTAGTTTCTCCCCTCTTCTTTCACTTGTGTGCAAACACCTTGTAATTTTCTCCTGTAGAATTGTCCAACCACATTCTAGGAGAATCTAGTCACACATTTACAGCAAGGAGATTTGCTGAAAGACTGCAAAGGGGTTTGGTTGTGTTGCTTTTTTTTAAATAAAATTTGGGAAACAGTGTGTCGCCTTGGTTCTTCAGAAACTTCTGGATAAATTTCTATAATTTGTAGTTTTATATTATTTTATTGTCCTTATGGTTCCATGATTTTTTAAAAACTTGGAGGGAAAAAACCTATAAACATGAAACCTGAGATTTTATTCAGCAGATCAGAAAACACTTGAAAGTTAACGTTATAATCGCTGAATTTGACAGAGGGTTGTTCTTCTCAAAGACTTCTCCAGTCAGCTCAAGACATGAACCCTTTCAGTCTTTACTGTACACCAAATCAGTGAACATTTATTAGCATTTTTTTCAGTCATACCACTCAAAGCTATAGTGTTTCTGCCTCACACATCATCACAAAAATATTGTTGTCTATAACCAACTAGATCATAGGTTACTTAACTTCCTCCTAAATGCATGTGATCCTGAACATGCTATTGGAATTCAGAACTGAGAATAGCAGCAACATGTCTCCTTGTGTACCAGCTATAAAAGAAGCTGAGGGCAGGGAGGTAGACAAATGTTTCCACCAATTAGAGAGGAATTTTTCAATAACTTACATTCTGTTTAGTTGTAATGATTTGCATGTGCTATTTGATCCATGCCGGTGCCATTTCCTGTAGCAATTGAAATGCAGGATTGATTGGATCAAGGCTAATAATATGATCATTTTTACAAACATATACTCAGCATTGTTCAGTGTCATTTTTAAGTGGTTCTGAGTCAAGCCAGGAGTTTTTAGAGCTAACAAAATACATGGCTAGCCTAAGTAATGCAGCCCTTTCAAAAGAGTTGACCAAAAATTAATTTATTCCTTTTGTTTACAGTGAGTTCTAAATAAAGATATCAAACCAATTTTTTTTGGCAGCTGACATTCAGATACTCAGAGACATTAGCATTGAGAAAGAGCTAAAACTTAGTTTAAATATCAGTTTACATTATAAATTAGTGAAGATTTCCTGTTCTTCTCCACAGCTCCAAATAGACCAATCAGTTTTTTCCACCATGATGTCATGTACTATTTAACAAACAATGAAATAACTGCAGTATCCTTGAGGAATGGCAATATCATACACAACAGAAAATATTCATGAATGTCAACACTGACAGGGTTCTCTATGTACATTCTTTATTACTGGGACAGAATCTGTGCATATTTTTTAAATTTTGACAATTTTTTCTACCTGCTTACTATTTACTTCTGTGTTGTTCTATGTTAAATTGCCCTAACATTGGATTTTTTTGAACAGAGTACTTGCCACAAAAAAATCAAAGTATTCTTACTTCATGTGGAAAATCTTCTTACTTCACATGAATACACACCAGTAAATTGAACTATAGAAATAATCTGTGTCCCTGCAGATTGTAAGATTACCACACAGAAAAAAAAAAAAGTATTAACTCATTTCAGCTTCATTTTTTTAACCTCAACCTTCAGAAGTATTTCTCACCTCAAAAACTGCTAATAAATGCAGGCAATGAATTTGCTTCAAATTAACTTACAGAGAGTCCTGGTTGAAAACTCTGGCTCATTTTTATAGTGACCTGATTAATCTTTGATAAATCCTTTTAGGATTTAGAAAAGATGATCTGGGTGATACAAAGGAAAAGCAGCTGAGTTAAACAGCAGCTCAGGTGGGAGAACTGCAAGAGCCAGTATTAGAGGAGACTGACTGTGCAGGCTGTGAAAAAAGCTTGTGAAACTGCATCCACTGTGCTGATTCTCCCATCCACTGAGCTGTGATTAACACAGTTCCATATGAAGCTGGGGAAAAAAACAGGATTTAGTAATATCTGCAAAACATATTGTTCTGAAGGAAAAATAGTCTAGTTTGGCTGGTGGGTCTAGGGTAGGTGCCAAGACAGCTAAATCATCAGCTCTCAGGCACCCCTGGGAAAGAGTGTGGAAAGTCCCCTGATTTTATACAGTGTGTTAAAATAGTTCTTTTGTTTGCATCATGTTAAGGTTGAATAAGATACCATCTGTGCTGAGTTTTACATCTTATGACAGGAATAATGTCCCTAATTGGTCTGTTATCAGCTACTTCTACTCATAAAAGAGATATAAAGATGGGTACCACAGCAAAAGCGGGCCTGGATAGATGCCCAGTTTTGGGTCTTGCCTGCAAAGGTTAAAAAAATGCAGTAGTACTCTGCACAGATTGAAGGCAAGAAGCAATTGTATCTAATAATTAGTTAAAATCTTTCTAATTTAGAAAGACTTTAGAATTATAACACTTGTTTCTCTTCTTGGTAAGAAGGCACAAATAATGCAGATAATGTACATGTGAGTCAATTCAATCTCCCCAGAATTAGCTTTGAGACCAAATAGCATGGAAAAACCTATCCATATTGTTAAATTCTCTGATTCTCCAAATCAGGTGTCTGCCATTGGGAATTTTCCCTGGCCAATGTCAGCTTCTGAACAGGGCCCAGGACTTTTTCAGGATGGGCTATCAGCCTTGGGCCAAAACTGTGCCTGGAAACTTTACAAGTTAACAAGTTAGCATGGGTGACTGAGACAGTGTCCAGGACTGTTCCTGCCCCTGCTGCATTTATTGCTGTAGATGTAGTCTCTGTGCTTAGGTGTCACTCTGCTTATGTATCCTCCATGTGTGGCATATGAACTCCATCAATTTAAAATTTCATGCAGAGGTGGAAAGACTGATCGCACCAGGTGCCACAAGGATGGCAATGAAAACAGGTAAAATAAAGGAGTGTTTAAGAGACAAAACCCATAGTATGAGTTACACCTCACATATATTCTAATACTCTCTCTCTTTCTAGTTTGGGCTTTTTCGTTACTATTGGCTTTACTTCTAAGAGTGTTCATGAGCATATGCTGGTCATTCAGAAGGTTCTTTCACTAATGCCAAAAATGCAATAAATGAAAATCATGCTCTTAGTGCACATCTTCACCCCCTCAAAAATTGTTACTACAAACATCTCACCTTTTTCCTGCTTTGGAGCTCCTTGAGTACTTAGAAACCGAGTTCACCAAGCTCTAGCTTAGTCCACACAACCTCCGATGGATGTTCCTTTTGCAGTTGTTTGGATTTTCTGTTAGTTTAAGTAGTTTAATTTCAGCAAATATCTTGGGCGTAGCTGAAAAGGGCAGGGTCACTTTAGTCAGAGCCTGCTTAGGACTCTGAGTAGAAAGCTGCTTTCACATGGCAGTGGTATAGGGAAGAAATAGGCAAAACTGGGGGGGGATCAGGTGATTTGGTGATAGGACATCACTGCCTTATTTAAAGCAATAGGCACATAGGCTTTTATTGGTACTGGTCAGTTTTGTTTAAAATGAGCTTGTCCTTGAAAAGTTACCCCACATTACTCAGTGTTTCAAAGCTGTATGAAAGCACCGACAGGGAATTGTATCAGGGAACACGTTTCCAAATAACCTTTGTGCTGGCAGGCGGGTGGTGCTGGAGCTCCAAATATTGCAGACAAGTGGAGGCTGCCCAGGCATTACATCCTGCCTTCTCTAAGCAAATGAGCAACCTAAACAGCAGAAGTGAAGTGCATTGTTCAAGAGACAAATCTGTGCTCCATGCCAGTGCAGACAGGAATCCTTCTGTTGGAGGTAATTCCGTGTGATCCCCAGACTACAGCAGTATCTGTTCCATCTCAGTTCTGAATCCTTATACTTCTACTGGCACTCTTTTCCAAATGGGGGACAGAGGAACAGGAAGGCCATGATTTGTCTGAGTAGTATGGACCCTCTGTACCAAAACAGGAAATGAACTGGGTCTCCAGAGCTCCAGAACAAGGCTGTCATCATGGGATCATCTATTTTGCCTGTGCCACTATGCTGCTTGTGAAATAAAATGCCTTTCTCTGCTCCCCTGGGAATCTGATTCTGTGTACTGAATAAATAAAACAGTGAAAGCAGGAACAAGAATAATTTCTTTCCCTTTTAAGAGTTTGCAGGCTAATTTATTCTGTGTTCGTATTTCACTTTCCTCTATCGACCTTGCACATTTTCTGTATTTTCATCCGTGTTTAAAACACACTGTCTGTTTCACATGTCATTCTTTCTTAACAACATAATACTTGACATAATCTGCCCTCTGGATCCTTTCTGTGGTGTAATTATATTATCTTTGTTGTTATTGATTTCTGTTGCTAGGGGATGAGGTCGTGCCACTTCTGGACAGTTCTTCGCAGTTCAGCTGTATACTTTTAAAGGTTTTCCTCCTGAGAACACTGAGTGCCAAATTTTTGAAGTTCTAAAAAATGCCAGAAATCCCAGAGGATGATTTTGTCTGAGGAAAGATTGCAAGATTTAATTATAAAATAGGAAAACAGATAGCAATTGGGAGAGATTCTGATCTTAGCTGTTCTTTTCTGAGAGCAGAATCTGGCCAATGAACTTTGATTTATTTCTTCAGCCTTGCAATGTTATTTTTCAACTGTTTGAATGCTTCCAAGTTAAAGTACTATAGGATTTCTTTATCAGTAGCACACTTCCAATTGAATTTTTTTTTTTTTTTGGAAGGGGCATATCCTTTTGAAATAGTTAAACTACTTTTGCTCTTTCTGCTTTTTTGTTAAACCTACCATTTCCTTGCAGAACAGAAATTTGGTTCCACAAGATTAAAGGACTGATGCAGAATTTTAAAGATTTAAATAATAGTTGAAACCAAAGGGAAGGGTGAAATAGCTGAAGGAGGCTTTTTAAAATTGCTACTTTCAATATAAACTGGGATTTGGTTAGTTGGTTTCTTAAGGCAACTTCAGACCATCCTGTGCTCTGCTCCTGGATGAGACTTTTATACGGTCTTGGGATAAAACCTCAGGCTTCAGACATCCCAGTTAATCTCACAATCTCACTGCAGCATTCCCCTTTGTACTTTGACTTCTGCCTGCCTCTCTGAGAGCTCTGAGAGCAGTACCACCCAAAGATTTTGGAAGTTGGCAGCACAGCTACTGTAGCCTACAAATTGTGGCTTGCTTATCTGTGATGTTCCAGGTAGCTGAAGACAAGCTATGCCAGACCCTTCTCCCTGGTCCACTTCAGCCTGCTCTGGGCTTTGCAGCTGGGTAATATGCTGAGCCCCAGCTGATAAGTTTTGTGGTTGGACAGATCTGCCATACCATCATGGCAGATTCTGCAGGTACCTAAAATTGTTTATCTGACAGCTTCAGGAAATATTGACTTATAATAGCAGACTATTTTAGAGGGGTTTTAACACACTATTTGACTACATTTTGTCTATTGTTTGCTTTCTTTGTGTGAGGCTGCCAGATTCCACCCAACATGCAGTAATTTTAACACTTGAGATTCTGTAATTAAAAACAACTAATTTGATATGTAACAGAAGGCAGAAGATCCTATTTCTAACCTTCTATTTCTGTTTGCCCTTAAAATTTGGATTTTACAGAGCTGTCTCTTGGAGAGGTTCTCAGAATTCTGTTCTCTTGTACAAAATAAATGTCCAGCTTGTTATGAATCTGTTATCAGAATCTGCAGTTCCATTGAGGTCTGTGTCCCTGGCTTGAGCAAGGAAACATCTATCCCTTCCCTTTACCTAAGACCATCTTTCTTATAAGAAATACACTTGTGCTTTTATTAATAGTATGCTTTTCAGCCTGCTCTTTTCACTTTGGTAATGAACATGTAGGTGAAAACAGCAAATGTATCTGCCATTAAATTGCATATTGTAAGGGACAGTAGTCTCAGAAAGTGATTTTTGAACTTTTAAACGCAAAGTGCTTGCACCTGATGTTTTTTTCTTATTCTAACCTAGCCTGAAATATGTCCTAAGCTGAATGCACTTGTGCTAAGGCAAAACGCACTCCTTACAGCTTGTGTGGTTCTTGAAGGCATCGTGAGTATTATGTCCTTCTGTGCAGGGTCCTGCTCTGTACATACACTCACACATATGCACACACTGCTTTCCTGTAAAGAGACCCCGGGTTCTGCAGCAAGTCACAGCATGGCCCAGGTTTGAAAGCTGGTAACAATGGCATGGCTGGGTACATGAAGGATAAGTGTATGAATACCATCGCTTCATTGCAACCCGGAAACAAGCAGCCAAATAGATACACTTTTTTTGCCCCTCTGAGTTTACTGTTCCCAAATCCTTTCTGTCTGTCTGCCATATGAGGCGTAGACGTCATGTTTAGTCAGGCAGCCAACAAGGGAGATTATATATTCTAGATGCTTGTCCTCTTTCCTTTTACACATATACATGTATAGCATGTATATGCTACATGACGTAGGAGCAAACTGTTACTGAGAAAACGATTTATGATGACATCTCCTGAAAGCATGGCACATAAGAATTAGTGGGCAAATTTTTTGTGAGCAAAAATATGTCAAATGCGTGTGAGAGGAACAGGAGAAAGCATTAATGTCTGTAGAGGGCTCTGTCTTTTTCAAATGCAAAGAGTTATATAGCAAATAGCACTTATTTTAAACCTCATAAAGCTGAAGTCTTACTTTCTCTTAGAAGATCCCTGTGGTAATGCCAGCCATCCCCTGGCACTGCATCTACTATCCCCATGAGCACTGCAGGAACACCATCTTTTGTTTCAGATGTCAGAGACAGACTCTTCTCTGCCTCCTCCTTCTCCTGCTGGCAGAATTCCCAGATTGGATCAGTCTCCCAGTGAGCTGTTCGTCCGCCTCAGCCAATGGTGTGCAAATGCATCCCAGAGGACTTGCCTCCCATCTTCCTCAAGGTGAGAGCAGCTCCGTGACAGACACTCAGCACAAAGTCTCTGAGCACCAGGGGGTTGAGTGTGAGATTCCCCTTCACACCGTGCTGAGTCCCACACAGCTCCTGACACAATCTGCAGTGAGGATGCCCTCCAGCTGCCTCCTTAGTGCTGGAGCCAGCCAAACCATTGAGTACTTAACTCAGCAATTTCTGTTCCTTGTGAGCTTAATCCTAAGCAACTGAACATTTTTTTCCTACATGTAACGTAATAAATGCAAATAAGTGATGTGTATGGGAGGAAATGGGGTGAAGCAGAGCTGTATATGTATTTGTACAATGCTTATTTAATCTGCTTAAGCTCTCTCCTATTTAGAATTATCTTGCTTGTTTCAGATCAACAGTATAAATACAAATCCTCCTTGCTGATGCTGTGATCTGAGTCTTCAAGTCCTTGAAGAACTTACACCATGAGCACTCTTGGTTATATATCCATTACCTCTTACACCCTAATTTACACCCATAGTTTATACAGCAATAAGAATGTTTTATAATATGAAATCTACATCCTTGGGTAATCCACTAAAAACACTTATTTATAGTGAGAGCAATACAGAAGGGGATTACTAATAGCTTTCCTTTCCCTACTACTGCTGCAGGCAGCAAAACAATGGAATTAAATTTAGCTTTATGTGCTGTCTAATCAGATGATTCCAGGATTACTGACTCTCTCTGGCTGCTATCACTATGAATGCATTAAACTGGTCAGTTCTGCATATTGCATTAGTACCCTTGCCATTGAATTAGCTCAAGGCAAGCTTTGTGAGGTGGAAAGAATAGGACTGCAAAGGGTTAGGAGTCAAGGGAAGGATGCTGGACAGCTGGGGTTGATTTGGATTGGTACAATTCCATTGTCAATAAGACAGTCTGAGTAACGACTTAATATATAATTTGGCCATAATATTTAAATAAAAAGAAAAGCCAGTGTCCACAGTTCTTTGGAGACTGAGAGGGATCACATAGTGGTTACTTTTGGAACATTATCATTCTCTTTCTGTGAGAACTTTTGGCATGATATTATGTGTTAGTAGAACCTGCTTTGTACAGGTCCAATACCTGAAGGTAAAAGCAGTCATCTCTTTTATTGCAATTGCACAGAGTACAATAGTTTCAATGAAAGCTTTGCAAACCCACTCCTTGGACTTAATGAATCAGACATTGAATTCACCGAGGTAGGTGATATAGGCATTTGGATTACATCCTTGGACAATTGCTCTGCAGAATGTATTTCCAATCTGATTTGGAATCCTGTGGTGTGCTCAGCATGGCAGAGGAGATATATGCGTGCAGCCTTGTGCTTCACAGTGATTTTGAAGAGAGGAATCTGTCAAAATTGTAAATGGCTCTATTTTAACTTTGCAGCCACCTGGTTGCCACTGCCCAGCACAGCGTTTTTCTCATTTCCATTGTGTCTTAACAGATCTGTTGTAGAATCCCGATTCTATGAGCACTGAAGTCCTCCTGGCTGAGCTGGCAATGGGAAGTGCTACGGGGTAGTTTTCTTTTTTTTTTTCTCTGTGTTCTTTTAGTCACTTGGGATTACACGGAAGGCATTGACCTAATCATCAAAGACCCAGTCTTCAAGCCCTTCCTTAATTTCTGCTCATTACTTACTCAGGCAAGGATCCAGTTGACTTCCTTGAGTTCAACCTCAGCAAAAAAACAAATTAAGGACTTGGCCTCAGGTCTGATGTCATACTCCATTTCCTTTCATTTTAACTCTTCTTTTTACCAGGTAGGGATACAGAACTAGAGAAGGCAGAGAAGAATTGTTTTGATCTCAGATTCTTCAAGTTGCCAAGAATTCCTGTTGGGTTTTTTTTCCAAAACGCAAGGTAGATTTCAGGTCTTGAGATATCTCTGAGAAAATGCCAGTGGTGCCACTGGCATGTAAGAAACAAGTGGGGAAATTACTACTGGTTTCTCTGAATACACAGAATATAAGCAGTTATTTGAACAACTGTTTTCTCATAAAGGCTCTGATTACTCATAAAGACTCTGCAGCCCTCTTTAGTGTGCTTTATCTTATCTGCTGCAGGTCATGATGGCATTTCCTGGCTCAAAGAGGACCCCAAAATGTCACAGGATAAGATAAGTGCTGTTTCCTGCCCTGGCACACCCAATGCTGCCTGCTATGCCTCCAAAGGCAAGCAGAGTTTGTCTCTCCATTCCATGGAGATATACATATAGAGATATAGAGATATATATACATGTAAGCACAAACTCGCATATACATATGTATATGTTTTTTGTAGTAGACAAGAGATCACTTCTTTACCACTATTTGTTGATTCAGTTTATTCCCCATTTGAGAATGAAATTATAATGCAAATCAATTAATCATGTGGAGTGCCAATTCCATTTTCACCCTTCTTTGTTGTCAGGGAGACTTAGCTGACTCCAAGTTTTCCATTTTGAGGTCAGGGGCTTAGGCATGAGCAAAGCCTCCCTCAGGGCTATGCTCTGTTCTTGCATATTTAGGCTCCAAAGAACAAGACAGAAAAAAACTTAAGTCTTCTATATCTCCTACTCCTGACTGCTTCATGAGTGCTCTGAGAGGGCCTTGCCCTTTCCAGTTCAAGTTAGCATTTCAGATTCAAAAGACCAGACAAATGCATGATTGTTCCATAGATATGTCTGCCTCAGTTGAATGTCATTGCTGGAATGCTGTCAGAGTAGATATCCTGTAGTTTCTTTGAGACAGATGTATTCTGCCTGTGCCAAATATATTGGCAAACACACAAACACACACAAGTACACACTCACACCAATACATTTATGGAGGGTTCCCAAGCAGCATAGCTGCATGCAAATATGAAAGATAGCTAGGGAAGCAGGGCACTCAATAATCCTGGGCAACCCCAACAGATGATGTTATGTAGATTCTGACAAAGAGTGGATGGCAGTGAAATTCTCTGGGTCCCTCCACAGAAGTGGCACTAGCCTCTGAGAAAATAGCTTACAGTTGTTGAGCTCAGCAAGTGAGGTTTGGAGCAACGTGAAACTTGCACCTTCCCTTCAGCTAATGGGTTTCAGAGTGTTTTCAGGCTGAGTAAAATATTCACAGTCACAGACCTCTCAAGTTTCTTTTGTGCAAAAAAGCGCTTTGGTAATTTCCAGCAGTAAACCAAAATTTACGAAAAACAACCATGTGCTCTTAAGTGAGTTGCAGCAGCTCTCTTTTTTGCATGTGTTTGAACTTTGATAGGAAGTTCTCTAAATGGCCTTAGTTACCTCATTGGTATTTGACACGTGTTGTTTTTTGCATCCTGTTTCACATTTTTCAATTATTAATTAACTTTACTGAGGGAGGACCAAAACGGGCTTCCTCCCACCCCAACTGCTCCATATGTTGTTTCACTGTAACTCAATTTTTCCCAGTTCTTTCTTCCTTCAGCACAATCATCCATTTGGCTATTGGCTTCTCATCTCTTTTCACACGTTCCCCTGAGTACCTGCACGCTCCCTGGGTATGAAGAAAAAGTAGCTCAAAGATTCTGAGCCTGCCCTGTGGTATGTGGGCTCTGCCTTTCCTTCCAGTTTACAAGAAATTGTGCAGTAGAAGAGCTTCAGCTGGTCTGAGCTGTTGAAACTCCATGGCCCATTTGGAGCTGCAATGGTGTATACCAACAGAAGGCACGGTAGCTTTTAGCTTCTGCTTGTTTCTTCAGCTACTACATGATCAGGAGACCTGTACTAGGGCACAGATGAAACAAGGAGCGCCATCTCTGTAGCAAAAATGTCAGGATCCATATTAATGAAAGAGACTGGAACATCACTGTGCTGTTGTTATTAATCACACTGTCAATTTGGAGCTCAGTCCCACTCTTCCCCAGGACAATCAGAGAAGTGTCCCGTAAATCAGGCTCAGACCCTTCTTGAGAAAGGGAATAAATACCAGTCTAATTCTTTAGTCAGTCTTCAGCTCACGAATTCTAAGTATTTTCAGTGATATTAGTGGTAATGATTATACAGTCAAGAACTCCATCTGCAATGAACACAGCTTCCAATAAGTATGGGGGGTTCACTGAAAAGCAATTAATCTTACTCACCAGAATTTTGCCTTTAAGTAGATGACTCAGCTTATTAACAGAATTTAAGAACTAATGCTGTGCAAATAGTAACTTCAATTTGTATTCAAAAGAAAACTCAAACCTACTTAATCCAGGGTTGTTTTATAACCTACCTTGTTCCTTAGCAAACCCTAACAAGGAAACAAATAGGCTACATAAATCACTTTTATGCTACATATGTCCCTAACTGGGGATAGGTCTATTTTTACATATATATATATATTTGCGTGTATATATTTAGTTATATTTATATATTTATGTTTATGGATTGTGCACATGCACCAGCCCACAAAGAAAGGAAATGGATGGATCCCAGAAAAGGAAGGTGTAATTTCCTCAGCAATATAAAGTAGATGTAAAATCTGTGGACTTCGGAGTATTTCAGGAAAAAAAAAAAGGACAGGCCAGAACTTTTTGAATGTGTGTGTTTGGAGAAAGCTTAAAACTGTTATTTATTGCAAATACGTGGCAGCCAGTGAGGAAATACTGTATATTCCTTCTTTAGCTCCAACAAAGACAAGAATGGTATAACCTAACTCCAGAGAAAAGGAACAGTTTATCGAAACAGCTTCTTTTTCTAAAGTGGCCATAACTTACTTTGAATGGTACTTACAGATTGGATCTTTCTTGCTTTATGTAATACTTTGTTGATTCTGACCGTGCTTGGGCATAGATATTAGGAGAACATGGTTGTGGATAAGCTGTTTCTGTGCTGCATGCTGATCACCACCTTGTCTGAACATCCACCTCTGCTCTTTAGCAAAGTGACTGACACAAGTGGCTGCAGCACCAAGTTAGTCAAAAATCACAAGTTCTGTTGCCTTACCACAGGCAGTGACAGACAGGAACAAATACATTCTAAAATAACCTCAGGAATGCATAGCTTTGTTATTTTGTTTTCTTTTTTATGCAAAAGAATTTTTTTTTCTTAATTACTTGACTTCAATTGAAACTAAACTTCTCTGTTAAGCTTTTTGCAAAGTATGTCTCATGAATAGCGCAGCATAGAGGAAGGATCAGTGCTTTATCTCTGGGAATACTTTTAGAAACAAAAAAAAAGTACAGCGGTTTTGTGGGTTCTTCAATTTGCAAGCAGCATCCTGTAGAGCTATGTTGCTCTACTTTATTTGCAGCAAACAATAGAACATTATAAACGCTCTGAGAAGGAAAGAGATTTTGGTTTCTCAAACATCAGCATTGCTTTGACTAAGTGGAGTCAGGGCTGCTTTCAGTGGTTCTGTGCTGGAGTTCATATCTTATGGATTTCCATTTAACATAAGCATTCTAGCCATGTTACAAAGGGAATTTTATACCACACATAGGTGGTTTAGTCTCTTTAAGAAGTGTTTGCTTACTTAAAGAATACCATGTTCAGTGCCTACCTTCCACTCCACATTCCTGGCTCTTACTCAACTTCATAGTTGAGTATCCCTGCCTTATCAGTGGGAAGAGTAACTACAGAGGCTATGTTCTTGTCTGAGGGAGAATACTCAGGTCCTTCTTCTCAGCTTTCACTTGTTCTCTGCCTTCCATTCAACACTTGGAAAAGTACAAGTGTTTCAGAATGTTGTTGAACTTCAACATAATTGAGAAAAAAATATTTTGATATCTGAGAGTTTGGAGATTGCAGAGACCAGTAGCTAAGAGTTGCCAAAAGCCCAGACCACTTAGTATGTATGGTTTGACCAAAAGAAGGTGAAACTCCAGTTAGGAAAACAAGGCTGAAATTTTCCAAGTTAGTCTAAATAACTCAAAGAACTAGAATGCTCAGCCTTAGTGAATATAGCAAATCAATTTCCACAAACCTCTGCTTTTACAGGCAGTCCTGGTAACTACGTCCAAACCCACAAGCTCTTTATTATTTAAACCATAGCTATCAAATTGTATTTCATTTTTTTTTATAAAACCACAATAAAATACATGATCCTAACAAAGAGAAAAGCAGGTGAAGAATGAAGATAGAGCTAATTTTTACCACCTGGAATCACAGAACTCTTTCCTTATGAGATTTTTATGTGAGTCAGGGCCACTGAAGAAATAACAGTCCATAAAATTGAATCAACACTCATTAAATCCAGAAAGTGAAGTTAGTTTACATGTAAGATAATCTACAAAATCAGTGACCTACACAGTTTTCTATGTCTGTTTATATTAACTGCACTCATGGTTAGAGGAAAATTTATCTCTGGGTAGGCCCATATAATTTCCTAGAAGTTAACTGAGCCACTCATACACTGAAACTGGTCCTCTATGTTTTAAATGTTAGTGGTTCAAACTTTAATTTGGAAAATATTGGTAGCTACAATAAGGTTTTTCCACTTTCATATTGCTGCTGCATCTCCTGGCTTACACAATTGATAAGAGTAGCATCTGATAGGACCCATCTGTGGCTCTGAGGTCTGAGCTTGCTGAGGAGCTGTAGTGTAGGAAAAGCCCCGGGGAGTGTTCTGGCTGACTCAGTCAGGAAATCAGCAGTGTGTGCTGCAATGTTAGTTCTGTATCCAGCACGTACACTATGGACACCACACATCTCCCTTGCAAGCCAGGAGCCTACATCCACTGTACTGCAAGGTAGGGAAATCCTAAAACTGTCCTCAGCTCATTGAGAAGATCCTCACAGGCTGGCAGAGGCTATTCAGAAGTTAAGCCTTAAACTTTCACAGGGCAAGTATCTGTAAAATCACAGGATGAAACAGACTGTTGGATAGCATGGCATACCAATATTTTTTAGAATATCATGCATTTATACTGGCGCTTTTCAGATGTGGACTGCAGAAGAAAGAAAATTAAACTGATGATATGAAAGCATCTTCATTGGCACGTCTCTACATTTCCATTGTCACCACTGTGTAATCTTGTGAGCTTCTAAATGCTTTCTGTGCCCTCTTTTCTTTTATCACTCCTTAGGTGATCCAAAAAGTTTCTGGGTAATAGTCTGCAGTGACCTGTGGCGATAGGGAGGTATGTACATCTGTAACTTCATAATCTCTTCCTAAGGCAGAAATTACTACTAACCACTCCACACCAATGGTTTAGATGTCAGTATGGAACAAAAAGATGTGGGTCAAATTTTTATTCACTTGTCAGTGTGAGGATTGTCTATAAAGAAGAAAGTCCTTTGAAGGAAAAGAGCAAAATTATCAGCACCGGTGAATATAAAGTGCACAAGCACATTCTCTCATGAAAATTTATTCTTGAAGACGAAATGCCCAACATTCATCAAAGCGGATGTCAATTAATCTAATCACAGTGTACAAAATATTTCAGCTGTTAACTGTATTGGCACATATGATTATGTGTGATTATTTTCTGCTGCTGCAGCACTGTGGTATCGTTTTTATGCATCCTTCCCCAACTTGCTTCTCTTTCCCTTGCTATGTACAAATTGTTTTACACTAACATATTTCATCAGGTACCTCCCCTCCAAAGGAATTAATGTGTACTTGGGAAGAGCTGAGGCAATAGAATGAGAAGTAGGGTTCAACAAAGAGAATACATTGCAACCAACAAGAAGCCTGTATTGACAGGTTGCTCAGGGCTTTGACCTACCAGATGTGCTCCTTCTCTACTGCTTAATTATCCTCATGGAAATTTACTTTTTTTATATGCAAGAAAAATTACTTCATTGTGATTTATGTTGCTGTCTCTTATTCTACCACTATTCACCTCAGCAAAGAGCCTGAGCCTCTGTAGGTCCTGAGGGCAGCAGGTTCCTGAAACCATCCCATCTCCAGGATAAACCAGTCCCACTCCCTCAGCATCTCCTCACAAGTGCTTGAGCCTCAGCAACCTCAGGGACTCTGCTGGACTGCAGTTTATTGACAACCTTCATGTATTCAGTGGCCCAGAGATGAACCCAGTATTCCAGAGACAGCCAAACAAATGCCTAGCAAAAAGGAATAACTGCTTCCCCCCTTTTCTGGCTCTATTCCTGCTGACACAGCCCAGGGCACTTTGCCTTCATCTCTGCCAGGATCCTGCTGGCTCAGGTTCAACCAGGTGTGCCCCAGGACCTGTCCCTGCTTCACAGAGCTGCTCCCCAGCCAGGCAATCCCAACCTGTTTCCTGCTGGGTGTTAGTCTGTCCCAGACACAGGGCAGGGCAGGTGTCCTGGCTGAATTTCATGAAGTTTACTGTCAGTTCATTTCTCCTGTCTAGTTCCCTCTGGATGCAGCCCTGCCCTTGAGTATATACCAGCTGCATCCCCCCACATGCCTTTCCCTGACAGGTCATTGCAAACTTGATCAGGATAATTCCATCTCCTTCTCCAGACCTAGGCCAGGGCCCCTTGTAACCATTTACAAACACTTGCATGTAATTTTTTTTCCATCCATTCTTAATTACACGCCAAAATTTGTTGCAAGTACTGCGCAAAAAGCTCTTGGACTGTTAATCTGTCAAAGCATGATGTTTCCAGCAAACTTGTTGCAAGATGGTCTAAAGAAAATAAAATTAGCCAGCCAAGATATTTTTTAAGGCAACAGGAATTGGTGGAGTAATTTTACACATTATTTTGGCATTTTCCTATCTGACAAGTTTATGGGGCTGGTGAGAAGTGACTTAGACCTCACTTATGGCTTAGCTCTAAAGTACTTCCAGAAACAAATGTGGAGGAGGGTCAGCATGCCCAAAACTGAATTGAAGACAAAAACAGTAACATGCAAGTGGCAGGGCACTGTTCAGGGAGAAAAAAAAAATCACTCTGGTCTAATTGTATTTTTCTTTGTTTTTGAGCCCAGCTCTCTGATGCTCATGTGGCCCTGACTTCAGAGATTGTTAGCAGGGTATTTAACTGGAAGAAATGCAAAATAAGAGTTTCTTTAAAGTTAGGATCTCTTTACACTATTAAAACACACACACACACATACAAAGAGGCAAAATGCCAAAAATGTCATATTTAAAGCACAAAAGATGCAGAGCCAGAAATTCCCTGGCTTCGTTAGAGGTGTGAATATTGCTATGTAGTTTTTACTCTGAGTTTTGGCTTGCTCCTCAGTTGTCATCTTTATTCATAAGCTCAAAAATTCTGCTGAGTGTGTCAACTGCCTCTTTGCTGCTCTGGCCAAATGTGTTTTCTTCTGCTTTAGAATATTTCTTGCAGATCCTCTCTCTGGCAATACGTTCTTGTTCATTTGTTGGCTTGATTTTGCTAAAAGGATGGGACAGTAGGCTTGAGAAAGTAAAGAATTCTTCCTCTTAACCCTTCCATGGTTTTGCATTTGCCATCTTGCATGCATGATTAGCAGGTTAGCTAATATGAGAGTTTTTCTTTTTTTAATAGATCCAGTGAGAATTTTCTGATTTTTTCCAACTATTACTACTTGAGTGTCTATCGTCCTCAGTGCAGCTCTCTGGGTTTGTATTCCATAAGATAAAGTGCTGTGTTAGAGATACCTGGCTACCCTGAGTGACTTGCTTTGTACAAATAACAGCTCAAATTCCAGCAGACACTAGCTTCAGAAATGGATGCAGCAGAACTACATCAATCCAGCACTAAACCCAGGCTAACTAACCTCCCTGCAAAGCCCACCACACTACCTAAATCTTTACAGCATCTTAGGTCTTGCCTTGTTTTTCCTCCCCTTGAATACATTGTGTGGCTGCTTGATGTCTGAGCAGCATTCCAGCATCACTCCAGTGTGCCCCCACTAATTATATGGAACTGGGAATTAATTCATGAGTTTCCCATTCCTGAAGCCCCTTCCTTTTGGCTCAAATGAGCCAGTGTACTTAGGCAGCAAGACAGAGACACACTGAAGCCGTTTTCAAAAGCAAAACAAAAACAGCTTTGTTATCTGTAGACTTGAATGGGAAAAGTACAACACCTCGTAGAGAGAGAGGTACTACACAGCATGGCAAAACTGCCTTTGAAGATGCTATCAGCACAAGTTCTTCAGCTTGTACACTCTGTCTGCAAGCATATTAATGATGGTTGAGCCCAGAGAACTTTTAAAACCCACCTGCAAAGATGGTTCACATTGCTCCCTTTGTTCTGGTGCTTTGAAAACTGTCATTGAATTTTGATATCCACCAGGGCAGAGGTAGCTCCAGGTCACAGCACCCATACAGGATCCAAGAGGCCTCCCCTGCTCTGAATACAACTGGTGTGTCTCCCAAACCAGTCATGTGAGCCCACAGTATCCAAGCTGCTGTCAGTCCTGTTACGGTGGTTCTTCCATGTGGAAAAAACCATGCGTATTTTTCTGTCATTAAATATTAAGTGAATAGCCTTAGCCAATATCAATAATTTCTAGTTAATGCATATTTTTCCAGTTGTAGAACAAAATGTAGCCATATATACAACTAAGCCGTTTTCATTGTTTACCTAAGAAGCCTTAGCTTTGAGACAAAAATCTTGGTCCTGTGTTTATCCATCTTTCCATATAAAGCATGTGAGGTCCTAAGAAGTCTTGAGATTTTTTTGAAGACAAAGACATGACTGATGCAGATTCATATTGCTCATTTAAATCAGTGGAGCTAACGTGGTTAGCTAGCTTGCTAGCTCAGGATCAAGCCTCCAGACTCAGTGGAGGATTTTACTGAAATTAGAAACACCAGGTGTGTTACTGATGTACCTCCAAGTTGTTTATAGATAGGTGGCAGAAGTTAAAATGGTCGTGACTGGCAGTGTCTGAGCTTAAGGTCCAAATACCCACCGTGATGTCAGAAGTGGGATAGAAGTAGGACAAAACTGAGGCATCCAGTGTGCTTATTGAAAAAGAAAATATTAGCAAGGAAAGGATTCAGGGAAAAGTGCAAAAGTGAAACATAGAAATGGCATAGGAGTTTTGTGACCTTTGATGTGAGAGAGACTTATCTTTGAAACAAGGCATTTAGCTCACTTAGCAAGTGCAATGCTGCAGTGGCAGAAGCAGACTCCAGTTCTAGCTGATTGTCACCTCTTTAAAAATGTTTAGGGTGAGCAGACATAGTACTTTCTTAAATACTGCATAAGACACCATTTATCAAAAAGAAATAGGTGCCATTTGGCACCTGCTGTAATTGCTGTGATGGAAATAGTAATACATAAGTATAGGAAGAATGAGCGCCACATTTTTTAACAGCTCACAGCTATTTTATGTATTTCTAATGGCCAATGAATAAATGATGCAACATACATTTTACATATCTGTGAAGTAATGAATCTGAGATTAAATCATACATAATGATTTTTAGGTGCCAGATACATTTAATATACTGAAGGAAAAATTTATTCGATGTGAAGCATGAATGTAATTACAAGTATGTTGGAGAGTTTGTGGAGTACTTTCTATACCATTAGAAAATTATTTGGCTCTAGCATTAGACCCACCATAATACATGAAGAGCAGACCTATAGACTTCACCCCAGCTTCTTAGGTCATTTTCCAGCCTTTAAAATCAAGTGCTAAATATTCTTTTTTTAACAGATCTTGCCCCTGCTTGCTACTATAGTCTTCAATATGAGCCACTAAAACATGTATGAACACAGCTGAGCATAAATGAATTGTGAGGAATTTTAAAATTATTAATAATGAAAAGATCGCATGGCCTTCTTCCTGCCAAAGAACTCCCCTCTCTTAATCAGTCATAAGTGTTGCTCAAATAGTAAGAAAAAAATTATTTTTTCTTCGAAAAAAAAGTCTGATTTTTTTTTTTTTTTAACTCACTGGAAGGAAATGAGATAATCTTTAAATAATGGAATTTTTTAGTCATTTTTGACACTTAAGGAGAAAGTACATTGTCTGCCAGGCAGAAGAATCTTTCATCAAAGAATTTAAAATGTGATTTTTTTTTTCTTAATGTAATAAGACACTATGCATTTTGTCCTCAGTTCTCTGGAAGAGATCTCAAAGAAGCAATTAATATCAAACTGAATGACTGACCAACCATCTGCCAATTCCAGCACATTCAATACAACTGATGCTTTATTCAAATACAGACATACAGAGTACAGACTCTGCCACCAGAAGAATTGATTTAGGTCAGATGGGAAGGGAAGAATAATATGTAATTATACATTCAGTGAGACCTGCTCATAAAAGACTTTGATGCAGTAAAAGTATTTTTCTGCTACAATAAAGGAGAAAAGATTCCAGGAAACTTTCCGTATATTGCAACATGTAAGATTCAAGACAAGTCATACTGAATCTTTATTTGTCATGAAGTTGTCTGGTGAAGGGGAGGAGTTGCCTCATTACAGAAGGTTTTGCTGTTTAAACCCACATATTCAGAGATGTTAAAAGGATTAAACACTCAAATCTGATTTATTTTGGTGGACTTGGGCAACATAATCCTCAGGCAACACTTAACTCTGATGTTTTGACATCACAGAAGGCAGCTGCAGGGACAGGAAGCCATCCAACAAAGAGAGAGGAAATCCTGGGTTGTTTGGTTCAATAGAATATAAATGAAGAAGACATTCTGAATAAGGAATCAAAGCTTGCAGAAGACATTTTGTGTCAGCTTCTTACCACTGATTTGGTGACAGACGATAAATCAACTCCAAAGTCAGCTGCAAAGCCATGTGAGGTTTTGTACAACCTTGGGATCTATGGGTCTACACTATATTTTTCCTCAGTAGATTTGCTTAGCTGCAGAGGGATGTGTTAGAATCTTTTCTGGAAACAAGGAGACAAAACCCTCACATGTGTTAGCATTTCTGCATTTACAAAAAATATCCTCAAGTCATTCTGCAGGATGTGAGGGGAAGTTAGAGGAAATGTGATTTCTCAAAGTAGGATTTTCGTGGTTGGTTGTACAGATCCTAAGTTTTGGTAGAGAAAAAAGTCATAATAGTGATCAAAATTAAAAAGGATTGTTCATACCTCTCTTAAGCTTTCTTTTTAAATTTTTTTTCTGTATTAAAATAATGCTACTCTGCTACATGACATGGAGGGAAATCAGGAAGGGTCATATCAACCAAGCTTATCTATACAGCATGGAATTCTGAAAACAGACAAAAAAGCACTCAAACTTTCACAGAAGTACTAGCTTATTTATTCTCGAGACTCTTAGAACCTCTGCTTTGATGTACCATAGAGTCAGTCATTCAGAAGTGGATTTTGAGTCACCAACAGCTCTATGATATCAGTAAGTTGCAGCTCAGGACATTTATGAGTAAACTTTGAAAACAGAACTTGCTTCTTGACTTGAGCACTCGAGCCTTAGAATTAGTTAAGTGCTTTCATTGTTCACCTATTGATTCCTATGTGAAGCACCTGTAGCAAACACACTATCTGCACAGTTCATGGATATCATAGATATGCTTTCTCCTGAAAAAATACTTCTGAACTCAGCTATTCACACAGTGCATCCTTTGCCTTTAATAAAAATTGGGGCTAATTAGCAGCACGTGAAAATAATTGCTAACAATTAAATCCCTGTTCATATAGCCAGTCCTATTGTAAAGGCAGCATAGTAGGTTTCCTGTGGTTATCCATAGAAAATGTCTGCATTCGTTTTTAATTGCCTAGTAGTGCTTAAATCAGACCTTTGCCTGTTATGCTTTGTATTTCAAAGGTCAGTGAGGATTTATTTGTTTGTTTGTTTAAAATAAGGAAAGTTAATATACTTTAATTTTCAGCCTCCTTGAGTTAATTTGGTGTGAAGGAAGGAAACTTTCTGCTTCTAAGGAAACATTAACTACTTTTATATAATCTGACACTCTTACTCTATCTGCCATCTCTTAAAATATTGCTGCTGACATTTGTCACCCTAGTGAGTGCAAGGAAGTGAAATTTAGTGAACTTAAAATAATTCAGATTCTCTAGCAAAATTTATGCCTGGTGCTTTCTTCTGGGGAAAAGGGTAGGAAGACCTCTAGCCTGGAGTCAAGCTGGTCTGCAGCCAAACTCTCTTCTTGTTAGAGGTTGTCCCTCAGTGCATTCCATCAGGCTGCACCTCCAAACTGGCCTGCAGATAAGGGCACCGTGGGAAAGTTGATTGGAGCTCCTGACATTAAACTTTGCTAAGCCTCGTGTGCAGCTGCTAGAGAGAGCTCTGCTCTGCCTTCCCCAGCACCTTCCAGGGGCAGCTGCAGGCCCTGTGCCTCATGACCTTGCTGTGCTGGCAGGGTGCTACCTCTGATGGCTGCTTACAGCAGGGGAGGTAATTCTGCTTCCCTCCATTTCTGTGTTATATTCTGTATTTACATTTCCTTCTTCCTGTTGTTGTGCATTTTATCTCAACAACCTAGAGCATCAAAAAGGCCAGGTTTTAGCCCAGTGTGCTGGTTCTTTAGGCTGCCTTGCTCGGTTCTGCTCTGGTACTGAGATCTGTCTTGACTGAAGGACAGCCCCTGTCCCGGCCAATCCACGGCACTTTCATCCCAGAAGGATTTGCTGTCTCGGAGGGAAACAAGGGCACAAGCACACCTTCTGGCTACTCTCACTTATATTAAGAAGCGAGCTGAAATGCAAACAGATTTCTCTGCACTAGTTTCTTTCCAGCAGCAGAGAGTTCTACGAAGACTTACTGATTTGTCTGCCTGCTGAGAGGCACAATATATGAAACCATCTCCTAATAGACTTCTGCCCTAAAAAGTATCTCTTCCATTTCATTCTTTTCATTGTTATGCCACCTAACATGAAAGTAGAAAGGACAAAAGTAATTCTTTTTAAAGACATTTCTCACTGTAGATGTGAAACTCTTAGTGGCCCTTGTAAGTTAAAACACATTAAAATACATGATCAGACCATTAGACCCTTAGTATCCCAGGAACAGATGGTGTATTGATTGCTAAGGGCTAATCTTCATTTAAGGTACTCTGATTGCAACTGAATCCAGTGAAAAGGTATGATTCTCAAACCCCCTGCTGTTTAAAATGCTCTGTTTTATTCCTGCTACTATACTTCTTTTTCTTTTTTTCAAGATTGGGAAGATTAAAAGATGAATGAGATCTTTGAATTGAAAGACAGCATGTAGCCTCATGAAAATTAGATTTTTATTTTTCCCTGATAGCACTAAAGTTAAAAATTATTAACCTCGTATTCCAATTCCCTTCTCTAGGTTTCCAAATCTGTGTTTTTTCTTATGCATCTTTGTTTAATAAAAGATGAAAATCCTGTAACTCCTTCATCTACAGCGATGCTTAGTATTTTCTAATAATAAAATTAGAAACCGTTTTTACAAGAAATACCTCTGCATGAATGCAAACCAAATTGCAGTATATACTTCTTAGAGCTGTGAGCTGTAGGATACAAATTTTTACTTTAATAATATACAACTTATTTTTAAAAAATTATTATTAACAATGGTATTTATTTTATACCTAACAATTATATTTAAGTAACACTCTGACTACTACTTCCTTTTATGGACTTTTCCTCAGGATGCATTCTTATATTAGTGTTTCCCATGCTTATAGGGTACGTCTGTAAATGTTTTTAATGATTTTTTAATCCCTTTTTAGTCCTTCTACTTTACTTTGTTCTCTAATTTTTAACTAAGTATTTTAAATGGAACTTTAAAATATTTTTGATACTTCTGCAAGGGTTTGATCAAAAGTTTTTGCCAAACTTTGTGACTAGTAGAATAGTTTTAGTAGTGTCACTGTTATTTTTCTTTGATAAATTAATTATTCGCAGGAAATAAAAATTATATCATTCTTGGGGCTATTCTGTGCAGGGACAGAAGCTGGACTTTGATTCTTGTATGTCCCTTCCAACTCAAGATATTCTATGATAAAAAAGATGTTTCTTAGTTCTTTACAAAGACTTCTTTGTATTTAATACAACAGAAATGCAGAGAATTACTTGAGCGAACTCGGTGATCCTGAATGTTCACTGACCAGGGAACATAAAAAACAGAATTGTTTCTATGGTTTATATGTAAAATGAATCTCTAGGTTACAGTGAGAAAATAATAGCAATATTATTTCATCACAAAAGGAAATACCATTGTAGGAAATGAGGCACCATGCAGACAAATGATAAAGTCAGTTCAGTTTTGCTGTAATGGAATTGTGAGGCTGAATACATTTTGAAATATTACTTTTTTATTTAATTGAGTGTTGTGGTTACAGTTTCACAGTCACTATCACAGAAATGACTTTACAGGCTGTATCTGTATATGATTTGAAAATGAAAACATACACCAGTTTTCAGGCTTGAAAAAACTATGGAAAAAAATGCAGATGTCTTCTAAAGAAATATGTAAATGTAAAAAATTTAATACAACCTCTTTGCTTGTTCAGACTCACTGTAAATTTAGGAAAAAGAAATTATGGATGCACCTTCCAGTGATGCACAGTTGTGTGTTGAGTCTCTTCTGTATTTAGATCAATAGCTTCTGAGAAATGGGGAGAGGAGAAAAGGCAAGTAATCGCCTTTCAGTCTTACCTCAGAATCCCTAGTCCATGTCTGAAACACAGTCTGCTGCTCTAGCGGCATTTTCAGGACTTCATGAAGTACTTGGCACTAGAGTAACTTAGTTTGGATTGCAGTTTTCAGGAGTTTGTTGTAGCAGTTGTGAAAAGTAATGCTTGGACTAGTCTATATTGGAGGTCTTTTCCAACCATAATGGTTCTAAGAGTCTGTAAAAGATCCCAGCTGACAGCTCTGTACAGTGAACTCCTCTGCTAATTGCTCCACAGAAAATGTGCAGCAGCTGATACGAGGTCTCTGCACTTCAGAACCACCAACCTGCAGAACTGCCTGGGGGAGTCGGAGGAAGAATTTCATTTCTCTGCCTGTACCACCACTGGGATTAAAGGTATTGATAGTCACCCTTGTATAAAAGCCTTCTGTGTGCGTAAAAGGAGAGCAAAGTGCTGAAGCAAAGGTACTAGAAATGATATATGCCTTAGCAAAGGTGCTTTTTAAGTGAAAGCAATTTGGCTTCAGTGTGAACCATAGTAAATTACAGCACAACACCCTGCAAGAATGTTATAGTTAGCAGAAAGGTATTTATACATGGATTTTTTTAAAGCCTAGGGAATTCAGAGTTAAGATTAAGTTCTCAAGCCATCAAACACCTGAAAGTTTGAAAATTAATAGTTAGGGTCCACAAATTTACTTGGCTTGTTCCTGTGGATGATAGCTTTCTTCCCAAATTCCTTTTATCTCTTTTGTAGTAAATAGTATTTTTTTGATTGAGGATTTTTAAAATACTTCAAGAAGCTGGCAGATTTGAAAACATCGTATTTAATTGTGCAGAACATTTGGGAAGGGATCAAAGTGTGTGTTTGGTTTTGGTTTTGACTGTCCCTTCTCTGTCCCTGAGTTGCTGATAGGCTAATATTGGAACATCAGGATGGATTGGTAGGAAATCACTAATCAACTCTGGATGTGTGAGGTTAACTCTGACTAATATATCCATTGAATCATGATGTATCTTGCTTTTTTGTCATATTTTTGCTATGAGAGGGCAAAAACTGAGGAAGTGTTGGCTTTTGGTTTTGTCTCATAAATGATGAGAAATCTGCAAAAAAATCAAAATCTAAAAACCTTTGAATTCCTGGAAGGTTCAGAACATTGTAATGATTATTACATTATCTTTTCTACAAAACAACAAGCTGAGGGAAAATTATATCTTAGTCCTCGCTTTGAAACTTGACTTGTGGATGTGAGGGAATTGGGGGAGGGGGGGTACAAATTTTAGAATTAGGATAAAATTTCTGATAACTATGAAATCTACAGATGAGGCATCATTAGTGTATGGTGTTGAAGAGTATATAGGAACAAAGAATCTCTTATCTGTGTTGAAAGCACAACTGTTATCCTTGCATAAATATTTCATGCAGTTTAGTGGTGAGATTTTCAGTTCCAATACCTGTGTGTTGTTTGAGAGTTACTAAGCCTGTATCTTTTGTACAAATCCCAAAGTAACAGAGGCACTCCAGAGTTCAGAGCAGAGCTTCCAGAAGCTTAACCAATGTCAGACTTCACTGATGCCCTTTCCAGTCATATGCATCCTGCTAGCTTTGCTTCTGAATACAAGTCAAATATAGCTGTCTGTAGAAGTAATGCAGAAATACATTACTAGTGTTTGTTTTTAATTCTCATTGTGACCTGGACAGCTCATGAACAAATTTGGAAGCCTAATTCAAATAATGCATTCAACGCTGTCAATGGATTTGAACAGAGTGAAGAAATAGTTGCACCTTTTTGATTTACAAACAAAGCAAATTGGGAATCAGAGAGAAAAATAAAACCCTCTTTATTTGATGGCTCTCAGGGATTAAAATGAGCAAACAGTAGAGATGTTTGGAGAAGTCTCAGTTTTTCCATTCCTCCTCCTTTTGTACTGCAAATACTGTTACAAGAGAACCACAGGTAATATTGGCTCTATGAAACAAATGGCTAGCAGCCTTTCAGGCTAGCAACAGAGAATCCCTTGCACTGCTCTTGGCTGGGGAAGAAGACCAAAGTGTTTTCAGTGGCTCACAGAGATAGCACTGTTTTGATTTAGAATCAGCACAGAGTATGCCATTCCCTGCTTATCTACGGCAAGCATCTGTTTAAAGATTACACGACTTTCTATAGAGCTGCAAAAATGTGTTGACACGTTGTGAGTTAAAGGGAGATAGAGCTCAGTATAATCACACGGGATACTGTTCCCACCGGAGCCAAAAGCAAAGCTTGCTGTAACTTCATACGGTTCAAGGATTCAGTCCTAACTTCTGAAACAAATACAGTGAAAAGGCAAGGCAAAGAATAAAAGGGCTGTGTAGAAGCTGAGTACTGAGTCAAGTACTTAAGAACAGTCAGTCAACCTCTGACCCTGGCCAGCCAGCAGTTCTTAAGTGGGTAAAGGCCAACAGGTTTCCACCCTCTCTGAGGAAAAGGAAATACAAATGTCAGTTTGGCTCTGTCATCTCCATAGTGATGTGAAAGCAGGTACATCATGATGCAGTTTGTTTGGCTGTGAGAGGACCTATAAAACTATTATGTCTCACAACCACCAGCCTCTTGTCATTTTCTCACAGATGTGTCTATGTATTCATACTTCATTTTTTCTGAAACAAGGATATCTAATTTAGCATCATCAAAATAAAGTGCAGAAACATGCATACACACAAATATGCCAAGGAAGGAAATGTTCAGTGTGTGTTCTGTAAAATCCAAGATTATCTATTGTCTTCTACTGGAGTTATCAACACCAATTAAGGTGTTCCATTGTCTGATACTAGGATCTCCCATGCTTATATTTCTACAGACATATTGCAATGCAATTTGTGTTTCTTTTGTGATACTTTAGAAGAATTCAGGCTTTGCATTGATTAAAACTAATCTTGAGGAAACATTTAATAGCCATTTTTTTCTTAAAGCACCAGGTTAAATTTAATGGCAATTAAGAGCTTAATGTTTTGTATGTGCTACTCCTTTAGAAATATCCATTGTTATATTTCCCTATTTCATCAGCTTTATATTTTACATTTCTTTTGGTTTTGTAACCTTGCTTACCAAGAAGATAACTGGGAATGCAGGGAAAATTTCTCAGCAAAATTGTGATCACATCTTTTGGTTGTAGGAATTTTGGACAGATTTAGTAGTACCTTTCAATCAATGCAGACATAGTCTTCTTAGCGTGATCCAATTTGATTATGTGCATTTGTATTCTTGTGTGCTCTGAGAATACATGTAGAGCTGCTTCTGTAGGAGGTAAAGGTAAGAAGCAATGAACCCTTTGTGAAGAGCCCATGTAATTTACATGGATTAGTTTAAAGAGGGCGTTCCTACCAGATACTACATGTCAGTTGTAGTTTGTTACATAAATTTTCATAGGACAGAGATAATAGAAAGGAAATCTCCCATATTTTTCTTTCTTTAGTCTTTATGCCTAAAGATATCAAAAGTAAAATCTATAAAAAATTGCAGTGTACTCTTTTTCCAATTCACAACTGAATAATTTATTCTCCTTCCAGCCAGGTCTAGACAAGCTCCCTAGTCACGTGCTGTCTCTTGAATTGAATTCTATGTGAGCAGTAAGACTCTGGTCGTTTTCCTCTTGTGTTTGAGGGTCTGTGAAGGCTGGTGCAACTTCAGGAGGAGAGCTGACAGGGCAGTACCTGCTGGTGGCTTTGTAGGGTGCTGCTGAGCACCTCCCTGCCTCAGGCATCAATCACCCAGGAATTCCCTTCACTTGTGATTCCCCTCTTGTTGGGGGAATGTTGGAGGTGATGGCTGCTCCTCAGGATTCAGTACCTGCAGTGTGGCAAATTTGTCCTGCTGTTGTGAATGAGTGTGAAAAAAGCAAGCTATGGTTGATGGCAGTCATGGGTGGTTTCCCTGGTGATCATGATCCCAGTCTTGGGTTCTGAAATGCCTGACACAAATTAAGTATCCTTATTATTTTTCTTCACAGCAAACAAGACATTTTTTCCCCCATGCTTGATAGAGAGGAACATAATTGAGAGAGATACCCTATTTATTGACTGAAGTAACAGAAATTTGGGGGGGAGGGGGATGTTCTGAATAACATTCAGTTATTACTTTCTTGACTGAAAATTGATATAAGAATATATCTTGACTTTGTTAAGTCTTGTAAAATAGCAGATGTTCTTACTGAGGCTGACACAAATGTTTTGTGAGACTTGCTTGTTGTGATCAAGCAGTGCAGGTGTGAGGAAAGCAGACCATGTCCATAAGAAAGACAAAAGAAAAAGAAAGGGGACCTTCCCACTATTAAGTTCACCGTATTTGGTTCCTTGAGGCTTGTTTGATATCAGTTTGGGGGTTCCACTCCGCATAATTTGAAGTTTTAAGCCACTTAGGATATGGAAGGGCAAAGCTTTTACAAAAGGATGACCAGTAATATATTTAACCCATCTTAATTACATTGTTTGAATCAAAACCACCTGCATGTAAGCATTAGCTGGATAACACAGCAAATTGCTGCTCTCTGTAAGTGTTAAACCAACCCTAGGAAATCTTGCACTGTTATGAAATTTTGTGATTTATATCAGCTATTAAGAAATATTAAAAGTCTTCAACTATGCAGAAGTGTGCTATAGCTCAAGGGGATCTGGAGATGCTTGTATTGTGAAGTGATCCCTTATGAGAAAAGCTCTTCTTTACTTGACAGCTGCATTGTTCACCCCATGATATGCTTCCAAAATATTTCAAGTTGTGGATTAGCTGCACTGTTTTAATTACTAAATACAGACTTTTTTAATCAACCAAGCTTCTAATGCCTGAGGAATTTGCCCGATCCTCTGGTAAATGTTAAGTCTTTGTTAGCAAGAGGCATTTGAAGAATAGCTCAGTAATCTGAAGGCTAAAGAAAATCCATATAAAACAAAGATATATTTTCATTTTTCTAGTTCTGTATATGAAAAAAAAAACGCTGATATGCTATAAACCACAGCCTTCTGCTGTTTTTCTAACCATTGGGGAATGCAATGCAGAATGGACACTTGTTCACTTACTAAAATTTCTTTTCAGCCTCACAAAGACTTGGCTTCCCAGCTTGATGAAAACATTCTTAGGAGTTTATATATAGCACTGACTCTTTGAGCAGCATTGTTTAGTGACAATAATAACATTATTGTTCTAGTTTCTCAAAAGCTCCCTTCACAGCAAGAGTTGAATAGTAGTAGACTAAATACCACAGTATGCTCCTATGGGTTATACCATTTTCTTCTGTACCCACAATCATAGAAGATGCAGGTGTTTGCTTCTCTCACCAAATATTTTATATTGTTTCGTAATGTCTACGGGCAGAAAAGTATTACTGCATGAACCACACCTTCACAAAATGTGAATACAGCTTTGTGATTTGCAAAATAGAATGAAAACAATGATCTTTGGAGCAAGTCCCAGCTGGTATCAATTAAATCAAATTTGTTGAAGTTGCTTTTTTGGGTTGTTTTTTTTTTTTTTTCAAATATCCTTATATAGTTTAAGGGAAGTATTTTGGCACAGTCATTTTATTCTGGCTCGGGGTTTGTCTGCCTAGACAATTTCACAGCCTTTCCAGTGATTTGAAGTCAATATAGAGGTTGAGCACTTTTTTCCCCACCCTGTCAGGATGCTTTCACTCAGAAGTAGACCTTTTTTCACTGCAGTTTGCACAATAGAATATTTGAAGTGCTTTTGAGGACATTTTTTTTCCAACTTCAAACATTTAGCCTAAGCTTCCAGAGCACCTCTAGACAGATAAAAGAGTCCTTGACTTGCTCAAGCAGTTTAAATGCATATTTGCTTGGTATATATTTGTGGTAACATAACTTATTTCTGTAAAAGTAATTTATAAATCAGTGGCTCTCTCGGTTTCTAATTTACTGTTCAGCACCCATTCTTGTAAAACTGGCATTTTGTTTAGCCAGAGCTGTGAGAAAACACCGTTGTCCCAACCCCAGTTTCACATTATGCTCACAGATGTAGCATAACCTCATGTAATTGAGACAATCCCTTGTGACATGCTATAATAGAATATAATAGGCCAGCTGGTAAAAGTGGAATAATGAAGAAACATAAGTAACTGTTGATGTCAAGATAGGGCTGATGTGAATGTTGCGCTCTGGCCAAATCCCAAATTAGAGCAGAAAACAGTCAGCTGAGATAGATAGGTACGGTTTGAAGCAGCATTCAAAATGTTAGAATGCTGTAGCAATGTTAAAAAAACTCACTTTCAGAGGAACTGAGGATTATCAGCACCTCTGAAAGAGGCCTCTTCCTAAAGAATATTTCAGGGTGAAGTCAGAATGCATGAGAAAAAGAACTTTACAGAAATCCCTCAGCAAGAACAGTGGTGCAACTTGCATCAGTCATAGCCATACTTTTACCATATATTTGGTAAAACTCAGGCTGTTGAGGGTGCAGGCACATTTTTACAGCATTGTTCCAGAAACTTTCAGGTAAATCATATCAATAAATGAGTTGTACTTGTTTTATTGTGCTCAGAGATACAGAATGTGCATTGGCTAAAAAAACACTGTGAGATGCTTATCACACTTGATTTCTTGGGAACAGAGATATACTTGTGTGTACAGACAGTCAAAATTCTGGTTTTTTATAAACGTTTACTGAGCACTACTTGAGACTACTTGTGAGTTTCTTGTCTAGAATATTCCTGAAAGAAGGGAGAGTTCATTATCTAGAAAAACAAATGTTTTAAGTAGAGTTTAAAAGAAAGAACCATTCTCCACAAATGTAGATTTTTTTCCCATTCCTCTCCTCCAGCCTCTATTTGCAAATATTTTTTGTTAATTAAAAGTTTACTTTTTGATTTTTCTTTTGCATTTTTTGATGTTCAGGCTTGGAACAAACTGAGTCCTTTGCCTGCTGTACTGATAATATTGTCAACACTGGAAGTTAGAGCAGCCCCCTGGGGACAGTAATTTCTGCTGTTTTTCATTCAGTTTAGAAACAGCCCTGACACCCAAAATGTTTGAAGTTTTGCAGCTTCTTTGGACTCACTCCTGTGTAGTCTTCTGGGGAGTGGCTTGAATTTTCACATTCAAGGTTAGCATCAAACTTGCAATATGAAAAATTCTGTCAGAGGCTAGTAAGCTTCTCTCACATTGTTGAACAAGTTCAAAATCTGACCCATAATGTTTGATGGCATTTTGAGTATGAATGAGGTCAGGAATGTTACTCAGGATTTAGAATTTTTTCAATTTAAGTTCAACAAATACAAGCTCTATCTCTGCAACACTCATTTTGTTCAAACTACTGAAGGTTAGATGGTTTATAATTTGGTACCAAATTGATCTTGTCAGTGGAAATAACCAAGTGCTTAACACGTTCAAATAGGCTCTAGCTGTAAGAGATAAGGCTTTGTAAGCATTGAAAAATTGAAACTCTTATTCAGCTATAATGTATCCAAAGCACAATTTACTGAGATAGATTTACCACATCCCTCTGTTTCCAAGTGGAATGAGATGGCCAGCAAAGGACAGAAATACCTTTTTAAAGAGATGTTGGAACACAGATTTTCAGATGGAAGAGACAAGTTAATGGCCAGGCACCCAAAGCTTTGTTTTGGTGTTGAGAAGGGAGAATACAAAGACACCACAGAGGAAAGGGCAGTCTCCAACTATTATAATGCTGAACATTATACAGCCTCTGTTCATGGCAGTCATAACCAAGCAAGTTGGTTTTGGTCAGTTCTGTAGAGCAGGCAAGGAGAAAGTGGAAGGAGCTGTTGCCAAAGTACAAAAGTATGAGGATTACTCTGTGTTCTTTCCTTAACTGTCACATAAAATCAAAAATTTCTGGAAGTCCAGGAGCAGACTGAGATGGGAAAGGGAAGGAAGAATGCAAGAGCATGTGTATTTTAAAGAAAATTGATACATTGAAGACAAGGTAATTTGATAAAATTCAATTGCAATAGATGTCAAAATCTGAATTTGCATCTTTTCATGGCCATCAAGCAGTTGCTTGGTCCTCCTTATTTGAGAGCTATAAAAGCTACTCAAGTTTGAGTTGAAACAGAAAAGAAGGAGGAAAATAAAAAACTTCTGCCTCAAATTTTCCTATTGACCACATGTGACCTAGTGTAAATCCTCAATGAATACTGATTTGAAGTACAATGTGGTAGAGAAATGAACAAAACTAAATACAAGAATTCTCTAGTTGCAAATACATGCCTTTAAGGGAAAATCGCTCAACTTAAACAACTCATTACTTTTTCTGTGTAATTGAAGAAATATTTACCTTCCTCAAAGGAATTTATGGATTGGATCCTGACTCTGGTTTTATAGTCACATAAATGGAAATTTAGCAATTAACATTTTGTCTGGTAAAAAGACAGGTTAAAAAAGAGTCTTTTTTCAAAAGGGCCTTTTGCAGGTGCAAAGCAGTAAGCATTAGTATTTCCTGAATATAATTTGACACCACAAAAATTGTAAATAGTTTCCCATCTCTTCAGATTCCAAAGCCACAGTGATGATACAAATAAATGCTAGTTTATTTTGTGTCATACTTAGACTTTTAGCTCCATATGGAATTTTGAAAAATAACCTTATAACCTTAGTGTAGCTGTATTTTCACTACCTTGACAATAGTGTCTGGATTTGAAAAGAAATGCAATGTAAAGATATCAAAACAAAAGCTTGATTCAAATCAGAATTAATGTGGTGAGGTTCTGAGCTCCTGATCTTGTGAAATTTGATGTCAGAAGTACTGCTGACTTGAAGGTGCTTCAAACATCTGTCTGTGCTTGGTGAATTAGGAAAAAATCATAATTCATCACACCCTCAAGCTTTAGGAGTCTAAATTGTCACCTCCTTGTCCATTTGCTGCTTCCTCTCTTTTCTTCAAACCTTTACCCTTCTGCTTCTTTGTCACAGGCCATGCTTGCTTTGCTGTACTTTAGACAATTAGGATGGGATAAACAGAGACAGCAGCTCTGTGCTTGCAGTAGATAGTTGTGTTTCTTGAAATTGCTGGCTTCAGATATATGGAATCAGAGAATCCAAGAATGGTTTGGGTTGGAAAGGAATTTAAAGATCATATAGCTCCAAGCTCCCTGCTAGAGGCAGGAACACTTCCCATTTAGATCAGGCTGCTCAAATCTCCATCCGGCCTGACCTTGAATACCTCCAGGAATGGAATAATAGTCACTACTCCGCCTCAAAGATTACTTTTTGCTGTTTTATTAATTGTTTTCTCCCTGATGTCTTGGTGCACTCCTTTTCCATGAAAAAGTTAAAAATTGAAATTTTAAATGCATCCTTGCCCCAGACTTTATGCTACTCACAAAGGAGGGAAGGCTGTGTCAGTAACCTTGATGAAGGTTTCAGTCAGACTTTTGAGCAAATCCAAACAAATTCACATAGGTCTCAACATAAAAAGCTTGACAGTATTGCCAATTCCCTCACAGGCCTGGTGCTAAAGTGAATTATCAGACTGCTTTGCACATTATAAATTATTGGAAAGGAGAAATGCAAAAGTTCCTAACTTCTGATGTATTTAGTAGTACCAATCATGACCATAGCTCCCTTCCCTACATTTATCCCCTAAGGTGTAATCTAGTGCTACCAGACTGTTCTGTGCCAGCAGTTCTGTTGCCATCGTGGTACAAGCAGCTGTGCTGTAACTTCAAGGAGGCCCAGTATCTGCTCTAAAAATTTTCTTAATTAAAAAGTCCAAAATACAGATGAACATAGCAGGATCCCTTGTTCATATAAGCAGTGCAAATGCAGCTGATGGTTGCTTCATTTTCTGAATTCTTAATCTCTTACACCAGTGCACTTGATTGGAGATATGAAAGCTTCAGCACCTTTGAAACAGCTGCAGTTTGTCCTTACATCAGAAGATAAAAATATTCCACTCTATATATCTAATTCGACTCATTTACAGTAAAACTGGTGCCGAATTTAGGGATTCTGGCTTTCAGGTTACTTAAAATTAAAAAAAGAAATCTGATAAAGTTACATCAACTATAACTTTTCTAGAATCAAAAAAACCCCATATTTGAACGGCAGAAAGTGACACGTTTTTCCTTAAAATGTTTTTCTGGAATTCACCTTCTGTTCACACAGTCTGCCACACAGCATATACATCTCTTCCTGTTCATGATTTCAGTGGTTTACATGTGCATTGGTTAAAGGAGTATCTTAAAAAGCTTTTTATTTTTGTACTGAACTCCATGTGGGACCATATGTAGCAAATCGTAAATGAAGTAATGGCAAAGTTTGTATACACTTTCCTCCTGCCTTTCTGTCTCTGTTGTAAAACATGGTTACCATTAAAATCATCACGTAAGAATCCATTTTCTAAGAATTTACAAAATACTAACCATTTGTAAAGGCAGACACTAAGGATTCACTAATTATACCTCTAATTAAAAAGAAATCTCTCTCATGAAGCTGTAAATAATTCATTTTATGTAATACGCCTTAGAAGAGTAGACTCTCATTTTTAGGGGAAAGGAGTCAGAGTTTTCTCTAAATGTTACTAAGTCAAGGATAGGAAATACAATTAAAAATGACATTTTGATCATAATCCTTCTTTCTGATATGGTATGTAAAAGAAAAGATATATTTAGTAATGGATCATTTCACAGAAATGCTTAAAATGTCAATACTGCTCTTATTTTCTAACTTTGCTCCGTGTGTGTCGATAAGCACTTGTTCCATTTGCCACCTACACACTGATAAAGCTTTAAGCCCCTTTCCCCAGGTGAAAGGATAATCCAGGGGTTAGACTGAAATTTGAATTTGATGAGCAGCTTTGCCATGAACCTATATGTGGTCACCTGCCACACATCCCTTGTTGGCATATGCAAACAAAAGGCAGTAAATGTTGCAAGTTCAGCTATTTTCTGGCAGTGTCTGGCTTGTGCAGAATTACCAGGCCTAGTTTGCTTGGTGAGACACCTTGCCTGGAGAGAGCCACCCTGAAAGGTGGGAACACGCAGTCTGGGGAGCCAGGCTAACTCAAGTATGAAGTAAAACACATAAAATGACTTGCACGGGATCCTCTGCACCACCTGCTTGATCTCCTGTCATTACACTGTGCTTATTGGTGGGACTGACTCCTGAAATGTTTCAACATCTCATCTTCTTGATTGTACACAGCACTATTTGCTTGCTAAACTGATCCTGAGATTTTAGCTGAAATGGGATAACTGGGTTTCTGTCTGGATAAAATTATCAGCTATGTAGGGCTCGAACAAAGAGCATTCCACTGAGCAGGAGGGTCTTCTGGTACTGGTCTTCCAACCAGTCTGGTGAGTCACCCACTGCCAATCCATAACGAAACAGATGGACACGTGACCTCCTGCATGCAGAGTCTCATGCTTAGGGAAGCTTTAAAATGTCTTTAAGATGTCTCAGCCCAAAAGAGGGACCACAACAGACCTGGAGGAGAGATGGGATATCAATACCACTATTCCTAAAGTTATGTCCCACAAGTCAGGAGAGTTCATGACTATGATATTGGTCACCTACAGGGATGTGGAGTGGCTTCATCTCGAGGGGTTTAAAAACAGCATTGAAACTGTGATCTAAGAAATCTGTGAACTAAGGTTCAAGGCAGGAAACTGATATGCTGAGCACAGGACAGGCACATACTTTGCACCCTAGCAATGAGCCACAGGCTAGAAATGCCTTTGAAAGAGGAAAAATGGAGGTGTGTGGGACAGCTGTGGAGCCAGGATCTGCAGTAAGGGGTGTGTATTGTGGAATTCACTGGGTGACGCTGGGTGTGGATAGACAAAGCAGTGACAAAATGGGCTATTCTGGACACCTTGGCTAAGGCAAAGCACCCACCCATGGGTGGAAACCGCAAAATGAGAAACTTACACGCTTCAGTTCCCCAGTGTCAGAATGAATATTTCACAAACATCTGTGTAGTGAAATGAATATTTCAGAGACACTTGGACATTTTTAATGAGATTTGTGTAAGCAAGAACTAGATATGCAGTGGATTACTACTGGCCCTTGAGTTAACAACATTTATACGTTCTGCTAAACTAGGAAGGATTTAGACAGCAGCACAAGGTCAGAGTCCCCATTTTGTTACTTTTTTCTCTTTGCTTTAGACCTAACAGCATCTGCTGCACTGCATCATCCTGCTAAACACATCAAAATAGTCAAGACAACACTTCTGAAAAACCTGGTTGTCATTTCATACTAATTTCCTGACAGGAATGAAGCTAAATTGGTTTGAACATTATTTTTTAAGGAGCATCAGCATTTGGCAAATAAGGATGCATAAAACTAATTGAAGACACTATACATTTCAGTAGAACAGGCTTGAATAGTTCCTGCACTAAATTACATATGTGGATCCCACTGTTTCATCTGAGATCGTCTCAGCAGGGATGACTATGGAAATGCAAATTTACACTGCTGCTGAGTCCTTGCAGCTTTTACACTGTGTGTCAATGATTCGCTTAAGGATCTTGGCATGGTTTGTATTTTTTCTTAACATTTAGCAACTCAAACATTCTGGTCTCTAAATTAGATAAAATTATTTAAATAATAATAATAGTATTTTCAATATATGATCTGGATCTCTTTTTGCTTGATGCGAGACGTTCCACATTTCCCTACCTCTCCTTTGTGCAAGCTATAAGTATGTCCATCACTTCATCTAAAATATGAAAGGGACTTTATAACAATGATCTTTTGTCAAATGACAAAATGTTCATTTTTCTTATAATTTTCTAGTTTCCCAAAACCAGAGTCAATATGGTTGAGAATTTTGCTGTTCGCACAAAATCCTACAGTTATTCTGCCATCTATTGTTTTTACAATGCCTCCTTCAAATTCACCAGAAGCTATGCCAAGGTAATGACTGATGAAGTATTCCCTGTATGGAGGTGTTAGATATCTTGTTAGACTGACTGATAGAATTGTTAAAAGATAGTCAAGTTCTTGCCTGTGCAAGCTGTTTTCACATAGTCTCACACAGACTATCACAGCCAGTCTGACTCCAAGTCTGCAACTATCCAAAACTGGCAAACTCCTAATTGCATTAACCCTTGTGCTAAAGAAGAAGCAGTAAGTGGAAAAGACTGGCTTGCTAAAGTTAGGAAAGAAATTACATCTCCTAATAACATTATCTTGCTTTCCTCCATTAGAAAAAATCAGCTGCGCTGTAAGTATCAAAAGGAAGAACACTTACTTCCCTAGGAATTTCTTCAGTCCTTGACTTCACAGCCTAAATTGGGAGGTTTTGCTTAAGCCTTACCAACAGTGGAGTCATTAAGAGGGGTTTTTGATATTGCAGACTTCCTGGTACGGTATAAACACTGCACTTTTATCCCTCGTGGGAGGCACTGATAGCCTGACTGTCCCCAGCCTTCACGGAACCGGCAGGAACTTAATGTCTCTGGAACGGCCGTGGCTCTGCCACGCTCGCCCGGGCGTATCATTGGGAACTGAATGGGCAGATAACCACAACGCTTAACAAGTCACAGGAGGGCAGGTGCCTTACTAACAAGTGGAGAAAACTGAGTAGAAAACTTGTAGCTAGGCTGAGCAAACTCACATTTTGGGATGTACCTGATTGTCAGGGGATTAACTTTCTTCCAGTTTACACTAAGACTCTGATACATGCTTCTCCGTCTGCTAAAATTCAGTTGTGGGACAAATTTAGGGATGTTTAAAACAAAGGAAACCCCAGTCATTCTGAAAAATAAACTGCATTTGGAAGAATTCTCAGTATGAATCTGTGCTCTTTTGCGTTGTTTCTGAGAGCAAAGATTTTTGGCAGACAAAATGAAAGGGATAGCACCTTTGTGTGGCAGTGCTGAAGGTGCTTTTAGCTTGAAAATACTGGTATTCCTTGAAATGAGAGATTCGTGGGAAATATGCTTGCAGGCCTAACTGAATGGGGCATGCTGTTTTGAGTCCTTAGCTCAAGGGCTGTGTTTTCTTGTAGGTCAAAGAACAGGAGGAAGTCTAGTACAAGAGAATTTCTAGCCATCCCAAGAATAGTATGTGTTGGATATTTATTCTCCAGTCAAACCATACTTTTTCCTTTTTTTTTTTTTTTTTGTTGTTGTTGTTTGTTTGTTAGAAAATGGTGACTCATCACATCTGGAATGATTTGTAGAACTCTGTCAGTTTAGCAAACTGACACAGAACTGTCAGGAGGTTTTCATCATTGCACGCTGTTTCCTGGCAGGAGGCTGTGGAGCCCAGCAACAGTCACTTCTTCAGCACCACAGGGCTTCTCTGGGTTTTTATGGCTGTCAGGATCTCTCACAGGCATTTGGAGGCCAGAAGCCCAAGAAGCCTATGGTCCACTTGGAGTTTGGCCCACTGTTGTGCAGCAGCTGAGAGATCATGCTGGGAACCTCTCTCAGGGCTTTCGTGCACTGTTGAAATTTTCCGGAAATAAATTGCCTTTTTTTTTCTTAATGAAAAAATAGCTGTGTATATCCATACAAGAAACTTACAGATAATTTGGGTGATAAAGAGAGTCAACACATTTGTTTCTCAAAATGACCTAAAATTAAATTTTAAAGAGACCAAAACACACCACAAATTCTTGAACTATGGCATTTCATTCTGCCCAGAACAATCTTGCTTTCATATTTGGAAGAAAGAGAGACTGAGACATTGTTTTCTAGTTTTTGATGGTGGTTCATGTAGAAAGCTGGACTTGAATATCCAACTTAAAATCCTGCTCTGTGTGAGAACCCTGCTCTGGACACCAATGAACTGGAATGCTGATTCTTGTATTCCTCATCTGCTGCCTCACTCATGGATGCTTGGGGCCTTGGCTCCCGGTTGCTACACTAGGAGCTGGGCATTAAGCAAGAGTCTGTCACAGTCTCCAGTTTCAGTGTCATTTTAGCTATTTTGAAACAAAATATTTGGGAATTTCTCACTTCCATAGGAAACTCCCAAAATGTCTGTATTTTTGTTCCAAAGAGGGAAAAAAGAAGTCTAGAATTTCCTGCAGAGAAGAAATGCCAGCTCTTACTGTGTTCTCCTCAGGAATATCCTTGCTAGAGGCCACAGCATTGCAGCTTTAGGAGCAATAGAAGCTGGCTAAAATAGCTGGAGGCAATCTGAAGTGTTAGTTTTGTGTGATGTCATTTTATTTATATCCAGGAACAGCAGAGTGCTAATGCTTTGACAGCCAAAATCACAAAAAGCTCTAGCTTTAATGAGCGTAGAGATGCAAGCTTGGCTGCAAATCATAAGAGGTGTGAGTTTTGGATGCAGTCATCTGTACTGCCAAACCTTACCCACATATTGTTTTGTTCTCTCATTGGAATTTTTTCTCCTGTTACTTCTATTAAGAAATAGCATTGCCCTCAGACACTGCAGAAAGTGACACCTGCCACCCCCTCCCCACCATCCCATTGTCACCTTTTCCTTCCATAAATGGCTTGGAATAGTTGGAGCTTTTCAACAAATCTGTTTATCAGTGAGTGACACTAGAGCCCTTCAACAGCAATTATTAGCAGGGGGATGTTGATTAGTCAATCACCCACAGATTCTTTCCTTTCTCGAGCTTGGAAAATTATCATGGTGAGATTAAAATTACATTGAATGTGCTGTTTGCTAAAGAACAGCCTTTAGGCTCCATGGAATAAGAGTTGCCTCTTTCAATTTTTTTTGACAGCTTTGTGCTGTCAAAGCTTGTCCTCTGCACTCCAAAATTAGTATGAGTCATTTCTGAGAGCACTGAATATTTGTCTGCTAGTGAGGCTGCAGGTGTTGGGTGTTATTCCCAAAGTCCTCTTCACATTCCGTGCTTGCTGTTGTGTTCCCCAGAACTGCCCTTCACTCTTTGCTTGTTTCACTGAAACATGCATTAATTGCTTGCTTGGCCTCTGTTGCAGGGAAGCGTTGATCCAGGTCTTTTACAGTAACTTCTAACACTAGAGGTGTCTGCATGCTCTTTTTGAAAGCAGCCATGCACTTGAAGGGAGAGGCTATTGTGTGCATTAGGCCAGCTGAAACACTTTGAGAACAGAGACAAGTCTTCACACATGCAAACGCTTCCTCTGGCCTGAAGGAAAAGCATCAGGCAGACTCAAGCTAAATAGTATTGCTCAGGGCTAAAAAAACCACCACTATTATCATATTGTAATGCTATTTGTAAAGATGCCAGAGAAACAGAAAATTGAAAGCTAGGGAGGGGTACTTTAAATTTTTAGTGTTCTGCATGGGTAAACAATTCCCCAAACAGAAATAATTTTGTTTGGCTTTTTTCCTAGATTTGCACTTGCACAAATCTGACTCTAGAGTGAATATAATCGCTTAACAGAGTCACAAAAATATTTATCAGCTGGCATCTTTAAGATTGTCTTGTTCTCTTTTGCCTTCTTTCAGTCATCAGGACACTCCCTCAGCCCTGCAGTGCTTCATTTTCCTTCCAACCTGAAGGATGGTTCTCAGGTGTTTAATCACATGCATAATAATGTCTTATGTCTCAAAATATCAGGACCAAGCATGAGACCTTTCAGTTTGTAAATAAGAGCAAAATCTATTAGGCATGCAAGGAAGCAAGAATTCATCATTTAAATAATGGATTAGAAACAGTGGGTACAAAAAGATGCTTGAAACTGTATCCTGCATTAAAGGGAAAACAGACCCTGTTATTTACTCACCAGAATTTACTCTTTTTTTTCTCTCTCATTTGAGGAGTGGGCTTCAGCACAAGGATCATACAAATTACATCTTAAACTCATCTGTCTTAAATATCATCCTTTAATCTACATGAATTATCCTAATTCTCTCTGGAGTCGGAAGAAAAGAGATAGGCAGCTCCTGAGACACATTCAACCCAACTCTCTTAAGAGAGAATGAGTAGTCCTGTGTGACTGGCTTGGATTGCCTGTCTGCAAGATAGCTAAAGCTAGCTGAGATGAGCCCTATTTCCCAAAATGAAACCCTAGATTTTTCTCCATCCCCTCATCCTATTAATTGATATGTTTTTCTCAGAAGCACTAAAGGAAAAAAGAGTAGATATTGAGTCGGTTGGCAGGATCCCCACAGGATGATGCTTTGATTCTAATCATATATATTTTTATTTTTTTCAAAAAAACTTCAGTTAATATTATGCAATTTATAAAGAGTTCTCTACATTTGGCAGAAATAAAATGTAAAACATTTATCCCTATATTGAAAAGGCCCCTGGAGCTGCAGCAATCAGCACTTTTAGCATCTAAAGTAGGAGATGTGCTGTAAAGCAGAGACAGACTCTGTGGCTATGAAATCCCATGTCTGTGGTGAGTTTGATAAAGATGGAAAAGTGGAGATCGTTGTTCCACAAGGAGGTTTGGATAGCTTAATACTAGGAATCCTAGTGGTAAATGCAATGTGGTTGGAGAAATTCACAGTTGTATTAAAGCCTGGAGAGCATTCTCCATGCTGATGGAACTAGCGGGGCACAAGGAGGCTTGTATTTTTCAGTATCAATCCCTTATTTATTGTTCTACCTTACAAAGAAAATGTTATGAGAGAAAATTCATTTTCAATGCCAGTGAAAATGACCAGAACAGTCCACTTGGAAAGACATCTTTAAGTTCCCAAAAGCATTTACCACATCATGGCCTGACTGCAAAATGAGCTGGGGAGCAGTGGCCCTTCACACTGTGTGGAGATTCCTCATACAGAGTTCCTGTATGATCTCTCCGAAGTGGATCTCATTGCCACTGATCCTGGGACTCTGCAAAACTGTTTCCAGTAAATACACACTTTTTTGGAGAGAGATGCAGTTTTCCAGATTCCATCAGAGGACTCCTTCCTTCAGCCTTTATCAGAACTGGGGATTGACTCATTTCAGTACTTGAGTGGAGCCTACGCTGCCATCTCACAGGTATATAACCACTTACCAGGAGCCTCAAAACCCACAAAAGTGATTTCTGGATAAACCTTAATCTAGATGTTTTGAAGCAGATGAGATTTTTCTGGGAGAAAAAAAAAAGGTTATTCTACTTTACCTTTGCATTTCTCTTTTCCTTAGAAAAGTCTGTAACTTCAACAATTAAACTGAGACTTTTAAGAATAAATTTACCTAAACCCAGTTCTACAAATGGGAAGTAATTAGACTGTGGCTTTTACTTCACACTTCGCCAGGAAGCCACTTCTTAAGTCATCTCATGCAGGCAAACCCAAAAGTGTCATATAGATATGTTCTGCAGCTGGATGGAGGGCTTGAACCATTTATGAGTTTTGGGCTAAATCTCACATTCAGTGTTTACCCCGTGTCCCTCTATTCACTCTAATGAATTTGATTTGGAAAGAAATGGAATTGATAGAAGCTCATGTGCTTTTAAGCCAGGACTGCAGGCAACGAATCCAAAGCACATTGATTTGATGTACTAATAAAGCAAATGTCTTGGTCCCAAAAATAAGGAGTGTGCTTAAATGAGCAAGACTAATAAGCTAAAGTCTGTGTGGTTCATTACAAACAATTGCACCTTATACTGGGATAGCATGACTTGCAGGAATAAGAAATCAAAATTCTGGTAAATAGACACCAATTTTATACTCAGTAATTATGCAGCAACAGAAAAGGAAGAAGAATGCTATCCCCTGAGATGTTCATCATTAGTCCTGCTAAATTTCAAGCACTCTGATCCCACAAAATAGACCAACTTAGTTGCAAGTCTGTGAGTAGTTACATGGAATTGATTGCCTCCATTACATTTCTTTCGAATCCTTAATGGAAGCTAAACTTGCAGCTTCTTTTCTGGCTGACACATTGCACCTAAGAAAGGGTCTGTCTGTGGAGGGGCTTATGGTCTTCCAGAAGGCCAGTCACCTAACACAGGTAGCGAATATGCTTCTAGTTCTGGCTCTTCACTTAAATACCTGGATTTGGGTGGAAATAAAGCAAACTTTTCAGGAGGATATCAAAAGCCAGCTGCATATATATATATTCAAGAGGCAAATTTCATGGTGTCCAAAGTAGGTGTGGAAAGCACAGTGACAGATCATGAGTGTATGTGACATGCCCTTGAAATTTCTCATCCAGAAACATGATGTGTTTCTGAAGAGGAGAATGGTGCTGGGCAGCAAGGCTGCAAAACTACATGGCTGAAAGAAGCAGTTAAGCTGCTGTGTTGACTGAAAGGCATTTGGGAAAGAATGAAATGGGGATGCCTGAGTGTTAAGTGTGAAGTTTTACAATTGCGAGAGGAAGGAAAATAGACTCTGCAAATCTCTTCACTATGACTGAAACACATGCAAGAGGAGGTCAGTTTGCTGGAAGATGGTCATTTGAAACTCTCTTCTCATTTGAAGTTTACTTCCCCTTTGCTTCCTGAAATGAGTGAAGTTAATTTCCAAAATGGAAGATGGGGAACAAAGTTCTGAAAATCTCATGTCACTTGAATCTTTTCACTGGTAGATCTATTGTTATATAATCAGTATAGGAACAGAGAAAAAATCAAATGGGGAAGAGACCCTTGGAAGTATTTTGATTAAACTATTGCTCATAAAAGGCTAGGAAAAAAATTTCAGAATTTCTAACTTCAAAATCTTTGTTGGCAGTACCATAAACTCTGTTCTTTGATTTCAGTCACTGTGGTTAGTGTAGAAACTGAAGAGAGACGTTTTTTAAAAAACTCTTTGATTTTCCTGTATTTTTGTGCTGTTAGGTCTGACTGGCTCCCACTGTAAATTGAGACCTCTCTAAAGTGTATTTTGTTAATGGGCCATGAGAAAGAAAATACAGATTTAGCACTGCCTCCTCTGCCTGTGTCTTTTGTTCCCATTTTAGAAGACTGCCATTTCAGAGGGAGATGAGAGAAGAGCTGTAAGAGGGTCATTCCCACAACCTGTGCTGATGGGGGAGGCTCCTTTGCCTGGTTCTGCAGTACCTTTCATGCTGAAAGATAAAATATAAACCTTTTTTACGTCGTTTGCTGTACTCCATGAGACAGTACAAAGGTCTCATACATTTAGGTTTCAAATAACTGTGTTTACTAATACAGAGGGCCCAGCTGCATACAAACCTCTGATGTTTGGGGAGAGTTGGAATACCCCCATTTCTGCTGAATTTCAAACTGGCACTTCATGTATCTCTCAGAAAAGCAATAAGAGAAATATAAAGAAATAAGATGCATGTTCCAGATCAGAATTTCCCTGTAATTAGGAATATTTCAAGTCCTCTTTTTCTATATCAGTTATATAAAGTGGAAAAACTCATCATAAGCAAAAGGCAAGAGATTTTCTATCTGCATCTGAGACATCATTTATCATTAGGAGCTATGAGAGCATGAAGATTAATTTTTTCTCAAGTCTTTCATGTCTTGTGATTTCTAACTCACTTTTGTATTATGTTTTTGAATAATAAGGGTTCGATTCACTACTTAGGGATTGTTCTCAAACTCTAATATAATCCATATCCATACAATATTCAGGGATCTGACTTAAATTAAATCTACGGAAGAAGGGATATTCAAAGTTCTCTATTTTTGGAGTGTGTCATTCATCTTCATCTGTTGCATCAATGTTGCTCTGTACTTTAAGACTGTGCACTTGTCCATTCTAAATTAGTTACATTTCCTTGAAGAGCCAGAAAAAAAGTTCAGAAGCAGTGAGCATTTTGTCATCAACTTCATCAAACCTGGAATTCAGCTTTTAAAAAAAAAGGAGTCCTACTTTAGGGAAGTCTTTGCTCAGTCACCACAGAAAATAAGGTATCACTTGTGAGAGGCAATGGAAATTATGCTTTCATTAGTGACACAAATGTTGATCAAAACTATTTTGATTTAATGGATGACTTAACTCCATGGATTTAAATGGAGGTGCAGCAAGGTCGACCAGCTGCCAGACAAGAACTAGGTTCTTTAAGTCTTGAAGTTGTCACTTCCACCAAATTTCCAGAGGTTCATTCTCCCATATCAGAGCAAGGTGAATTAAAAGCTATAAGCAGCAGTAAATAATAGAAGAGAATATGATAGAGAGAGGGTTAAGGGTAACTTTCCTGTGAGTTGTTTTCCTGATGTGCATTGCTTTACCCTGCAGCTGGTTTGCCAGCCCACAGAATGTCAAGCTGTGGCAAGGCTGTTTCAGGCACATCTCAATCCCCCAAACAGCATTTGCTCAATGCACTGTATATGTGCAACCTGGCTCCCACGTACTGTCTAAGAAGGCACAACTGCCTATGAACCTGAAATGTTGTTCATAGAGAACTTCAGTGGTCTGGCACCCTTGGGAACACAGTAAATCACCTGATATCCATGCACCACTTGTGAAGGAATTTGCTTCTGAGAAAACTTTTGGTACTAGAGTTTCAGTTCTAAAATTCATTCCTGATCAGAAGTAGATCATATAGTGTCTGCTACTTTCAGCAGCTGTGCACTATGTATCCTCTTTTGCAAACGCAAAAGAACGTTTGCATGCATTTGGTGCAGTTTAAAAACAGATTTACAGAACAAAATGCAATCCAGTATAACTCAGCAGTAGCAACCTGGTTAATTTTTAGAGCTTAAATACTTATTCCATTTCTTAAAGTGAAAAGGCTTGACTTGCTTCACTATGCCTTCTCTTGTGGAGAAATGCTATCCTGTATAGGTGATGATGTTTCTTAAGAGCTCTTTTAAATTAATTTATTACTATTTATTGTAGGCACTGCAATTATTATGGCATTTTATTGAGCATTTTTGACTTTTTTTTAAATTTAAATAAGAAGACAGAATATTTTTCTTGTTTGTGCTGCTGTAGTTTCATTGTTTTTATTGCTCCAGGAGCCAGTAAAAGTTAGAGGAAAATTGGACTTTTATTATATATGTAAGTTCATAATGAAGCTAATGCAAAATTTCGTTTCTATTTCCCTTATTCCCAAATAAGCTGTCATAAGAAAATGCACTTCAGAGGAGTACCATTTGGTCATGGCATATCTTAGTAATTCAAAATCTTGGATTTAAAGTGAAAAATGGTAACTGGAGGTGAGGTTTTTTTTACTATTCCCCAGTATGTTGCAGTTCTGCACTGGACACATATGGGTTTTTAACATTCTAGTCTGGACACCTGCAGCTATTTTCTCTCTTAACAACTTTCAAGGCTCCAAACCCTCAGCAAGCAGAAATGCCTGACTGCAGAGCTGTGTCCTTGCTGCCCAGCTGGGAAAAGCTCTGCTTGACTTTACTTGCCATCTGCCTCCCTCCAGCACTTCTAAGAGCACCGTGCAGTGGGGTGGACTGCTCTTCTGGGAAGAGTTAGCGCAAAATACAAGGAACCTGGAAAGAATGAACTCACTGTGTGGTTGGGGGGAGTGTGTGTGCATGAAATTCAAACCAAATGTCTCACAGAATTAAGGCTGGTTTGCAGAGAGACCTCCTGTGTTAAGATTGTAAGCTGAGCGTTTTCTGCCAACAGAAAGAGATGAAAAATTAATGTCATGGACCCTGCAGATTTGAAGTCACCTGGGAATTTGGGCATGTGTGAAGCATCTGACACATAAGCAGCCACATTGAAATCAGTGCCTGCAATTAAACTTCTTCCTGAACTGGGACCTGGTTATGAATTATTGGGTTAGTTCTAATTCTTGCCACACAGGACTGCTTTTAATTCTAAATTCATTCATTAATGTTTATAAGGTGCACTGAGATCTTCCAACCTTGCATGGCACTATTGAAATGTTAAACGTTGTTACAACTCATGCTTGCAAAAGCAGCTGAAGATGAATTTACTTTGCGTGGCAGTCGGTAATGGCTCACTTGGAAGAGTTGCACATTCTATTGGGTAAATAACAGGACTGTTATAAATTGTAGAAGTGTTATGTTTACATAATAGACAGTGACCACTCCAGAGGTACCATAACAGCTTGATAATAGGCATTTTGAAAATTATGTAAATACATCTATATGTGAGGATACAAAATGCCCGTAGGAGATAGAAAGCTGACAGTTACTAGTAAATACTACATGCTTTCAATGTTTTCAGCATTTTAATCTTTTTCTGCAAACACATCCATCCATTAACCTAACATGATGGCAGAGCAGAAAAGGGGTTGAGTTCCACAGGCTGCCACTAATGTACACACCAGTGCCATTAGATGCACTATAGATGGACTAAACAGTGTGCTGCTGAGTTTGCAAGTCAGGCAGCACTGCTAAAAGTTTTCAGGCATATTTGTTTCCCAGGACAGCTTCCTCCATCTTCTCATCCCTCTTTTGGCTGTGTACCTTCACGTAAGCTTCCTCCCACACTTTAAAAAATGCAGCCACTTCATTTCTGCCAAGCACGTTGCCTGTCCTCCAACTGCTCTGCATCAGGGGGAAAAGTCCTCCCAGCTTTGTTCTCTGTCTCTACAGCGTTACCTGGTAGCTTCTGCCTTAATCTCTAATACTCTGGGTAGTAAAGTTCTGGTAAGGAATGCTGCTTTATGAAACCATGCCTGCCATATCCCATAACCACACTGTTAATGGTCATACTCATTATGTGTGAGGGGAAATAACGCCGTAGTATCAACTGTAAGAATGAAACCCTGTTCTTGATTGGAACTGTTCTGTGAGTGTTTGCAAAACCCTTTTCAACAACAGCATTGGAAAAGCATATTTTGATAAAAATCATTCCTTTTGGAAAAGAGGGACCATATGGAAAAGGCATAATTGTAATTTTAAAAAAATTCTTCGGAAAATTATTATGCAACATTTTTTCCCCAAAAATATACTATCCAAAATGGTCATATTTTTCTGTGTTATTCCATAGCCTTAATGATACACATACCATTAAGTATTTCATATCAGATATTTCCCCATAATTCTTCCACCATTTTAAGAAAAATCACTCTGTATCACTCTCTTTGGTTTCCCTGTCTGTTAAAAAAATAATTCTCTGATAATTTTTTAAGGATTAAGTATTAAAGATAAGCTAAAAGCATTTTAAAACATTTTTTAATTATAATTATTTTTAGCACCCAAAAATAACAAGCCGAATTGCAGGGAAAATTTGTCAGCAAGGAGTTCTGTAAATCCTATGTTGCAATGACTGTATGAAGTCCAGGAGAACTGTATTCCTAGTAAGAATCATACAAGTCTTTCCATATTGATCTGGCTTCTGTATCTTTGTAAGTTTGTGCAATTTGGACCTTCATGACAAGTTTCCAGTGGGGCAAGCCACATGAGGTGCAGAAATCAAGCCTTTTCAAATCTAAGTAGCACTCTGCAGGGACACAGCCTCCTTTTGTTGCTGCTGAGCTGCACAGGTCACTTGGTGTGTGCCAGCCCTTGTGCCAAGCTCATGCTGTGGGGGCACAGCAGAAAACCCTGTCACTGCTGGAGGAAACCTACGGTCCTCCTTGCCCTGACTGACACAGAGAATGTGAATTCCTCCCATTGGGTCATCTGGGCTGACATTTGAGGAGAAAGAAATCTCATGGAGCTGGAGTAAGGCACTTGGGAGGTGTAGCAGTTGAAAGGCTGGGATAAGTGTTTAAACTTTAATTTGTTTTAGCAGTAAAAAATGGAAACATTTTCTTAGGGAGATTGGGCTGGGGAAATTCTTCACTCCACCAGAGCTCTTATACATCCAGTTTATTCATTGGGCATCTCCCTTAATCAGAGAATGAACCTGGACTGCAATTTTAATACACTCTTGCAACTCAGTCTCAGGGTATGCTCCTTGCTCCCTCCTCTCTGCTGTGAAGCTCTCAAGACTCTTCCACTGCTTCTAGAAGTCAGAAAAGCTCTGGAAAAAAAAAGGTCTGGGCGTGAGCCCAGTGTCAAAGCTGAGCAAGTGAAGCAGCTTTGAAAATTATATGGCTTTCCATGTTCCTAATAAGGATTATTCAGATTTTGACTAAAACTTACTGTAGGGATTTGATTTGGTTTTTAATTTACTGTCTTTCAATAGTGTCTATAAGATTAAAAAAATTCTGCTATTACCTAACTCAGCTGACTGTTTTAAAATCTGAGATAATGCTTTGATCCAGATTTATTCATGATTTTATAGATATTTTACTTCCTTGAGAATTCTGCTACCAATTTACAAGCAATATCTCAGCGTTAGAGTACGTGGCAGATCTAGAGGTTTACAGTCAATAAGATGAAGCCCAGCGGAGGTGGGGAGTATGGATTTCATTCTTATCTGTGTGTACAGAAACTGGGTTAAGATGAGGACATGCTCATAAGATTGATTTTCTCTTCCTGTAAATACAATGGAGGGATGAGTCTTTACAACTACAGAGAAACACACCCTGCCATAACAGGATCCCCACCCTGTCTCTGTTCAGTCCTTTTGATAAAAGCCCCATGCTGTGGGCAATGCAGATTAGTTTTAGATAAAACAAACTGGAAAGGTTAAGGGGGGTGAGGATGTGTGTGTCCTCTCATGTACAATGCTGTTCATTCTGGTTTTCTAGGAAAATGCCTAGGACCCACATCTCATCCCAGCTATTGTTAAAATCTCAGTGTCTCATTCAGGGAGTGGGACAGTTTCACTTTTCATTTTTAATGGTCCTATCTCTTCTCAGAAACATGATTTTAACTGATATATGGTGTTTACAGTAAATCCTTTTCTCATTTATTTTGCAACATAACTGTCATTTAAAAAAGGCATTTACAGGAAATACTAGGGGAAAAGGCAAAAGTACAAGAATTTCCATCAGCAAGACACTCGCTGGGAAAATGAGAGACACAAAGGCCAAAAAGGAAAAGAGATATTACCCAGAAAACCTAGATGACAGGGGCTGACATCATTCTTTCTAAAGTTAAAATGTCATGGCAGTAGAAAAGAATGATATGTATAGCATGATATTTTAACTGGGCTGATTTACAGTTGACTCACAAGAGTTGCACAGAAACAACCCCAGTGACAGATAAATTTTAACCAAGATATAGGTCTTTCCCTTTCCCTCTTTATCTTAAGACATATCATTAGCCTAAAGAGTGACTTCTGCTTTCTTTTTCCTGTTCAAGCAGTAAGAGAAGCTGGATAGGAGAAAAAAAATCTAATCCATAGAACAGACTAAGTTCTTAAAACTTACATATTTGACAACATATTTGGAAGTGTTGTTTGGGGGACAAACTGCTAAGAGTTTTTTCTTGCAAGTCCTTTAAGGTCCAGTTCAGCAGCTCCAATCAGGTTGTTCTGAGGAACAGTTTCTCATAACCAGAGAGTCTCAGTATCCAGGGAGGAGTGGGATTGGCTCATGCACATTGCTTAAACACTTCATCTGAATAATAAAATAAAAAATATTTCTCTTTGCTCTCTTACTAATATCCTTTGTATGATGATGAGCTGATTGCAGCCCAAATTTTGCTTGTAGCATTTTTAGTTGGGAATTTCAAAAAGCTTGGCAAATCTGATATTTCTTGCTACTGCAGTGCAGGGTTAACTGGGAATCATAACTATTTTTATTAGCTTCAAAAATCTGGTCTTTTATTTTTCCGTCTGTTATTAATTTCTTCTAAGAGATTTCATTTTTTGAGGTGTGAAAAAGGCAAACAGATTTTATTGGCTTTTTTTCCCCTGCAAAACCTGATTAAAAAATAAATTTCTACATAGAATACACTCAGCCTTTGACACTGTGGGTGTGGAACTCTTCTGAATCATGATGTGACAGGACATAGATTTAGTACATAATTCACATTTTAGTTGGGAGTATATTTTTCCTTCCAAACTGTAGCTTCTTCTTACAATTTTGGTGAGAGCATTTGTCATCAAAAAAAGTGTATGCATTTATGTATGTAATTCTACTGTGCTAGGGAACGTGGTGCTTCACTATCTAAAGGTACTGATGTCTGTATCGTAAAATCTCAAAGAAAGTAAGTTAGCTATTGTGAGACAGAGGGGGCAGCTGAATAACTAAGTACTTTCTTGCCTGCCAATCTGTACAAAGGCAGCAGGGCTGGTGTGCTGTGAGACTGGGTAGGACCCTGTGGTGGTGCTGCTTAGTTCCTCAGGTATCACCATCTCTCATTCCATTTACTTTTTCTGTGTTGAGTGCGTCAGTTTCAAGTTTGAATATTTTGTCATCTTCCTTTGAATTTTTAGAGGCATTTAAATAAGTGCCTTTTGAAGAAGCTCTTTGGCCTGGCTGCAGGAATTGTTCCTTAGAGGAAGACAGCCAGTAAAATACTCTAGAAACAAAAGAAGAAAATGAGAAAACCAGCCCTGATGGGAATGATTTACAGGCAATCTCGATGAGATTAGCAAAAGGAATAAAAGCCAAGTCCACAAAAGGAGAAATGAGATACTGATCTCTCTGCAAGAGACACTGTCCCAGAATTTAGGTCAGTTCAACTGAGCAGCAATAAACAAACAAAAGCCAATAGAACTCATAATATTTGGGATCACAAAAAGCTTAAAACTATTCTGAAAGTCATATTAATACTAAGACAACAGGAGAAACAGCAAAACTTTTGGGTAAGCTGCAGCACACCTCTTAAAATATTGCCTTGCATCCCCCTCAAGATCCAACATGAATATACATTATGAGATTTCTTTAGCACTAGCTGACCATATTTTGGTATTTTGCAAAGTACTTTACGTGCTCTGCCTTGTTTCTGTTGGATTATTTCTAGTAGTCAATGCCTGTATCTGCTCACCATCCTCATCCCTTCCTGAGAAACTTGTCCTCCAAATCCACACACTCAAGTCTGTTCTTGCAAGGTGGTTTGGAATCTTCCACCAATAATTTTTTTTTTCAGAAAATTAAAATTTCTAAGGATAATGTATCATTTATGACAAAATTTGAATTGGAAAATGTTTTTCAGTTCCAGGAACTTGTGGTCCAAGTGTTAGAATAACATTGTTTCAGACTAGGTTTCAGTATCTCCCTCTACAAAGAGATCGCTGTTTTTCCACATTTAAGGCATGGCATCAGTTTCGGTGTCCTGATCTGTTAAAAGAATCTGACAATGGCATAAGAATAACAGGGAACATACTTTACACCTCTTTGTATAAAATGTGAACATGAATGAATTATATATTAACAAAATGTGGTCAAGTCATCTAAAGCAGTATTTGGTGCAGCACCATGACGGATATTTCTGAACTGCCTTATTCTGTTCCAGATCTGGGCCCTCTTATACTGCTGCTATGCAGCAGACATATGACAAATTCAGATTTTGAAGATTTTGCCAAGGTTTGTGTCTATTACGATCCAGATCAGATTTCTGTCCACACTGATAGTCACTGCCTACTGATTACTGCTGCAGCCAGCTCTTGAAGAGTTCTAGCAGCTTGCCCAGTCCCTATTCATAATCATGTAGGCAAATGCTCTTTGGCTCTGTAAAAATAAAACAGATCCCCACTTTACAATCAGCACATCCATTTTATGTTTTAAGAACAGATTGTTCAGTGCAGCAAAGTGCTATTCATCATGGAGACATTTCCCACACTACAAGCCAGGATCTTTTAATTAGACTCCAGGGATTGTTGCTCCCTGGCCTGCATTTCTAGCTCAAGGGTATGGTGGAGAGAAGTTCATCCTGAGAAATCTGTGTGGCACTTCACCTTCACCAGCAGATCTGAAAGCCTCACCTTCAGGGCCAAAACCTGCACTGTCTTTGAGTCAGTTCTTACTTCTCTGCTGTCTACAGGCTTGAGTTAGCTCAAAGAATGTTACAACATAAGGCATAAAGGGACTCAAAATCTAGCTTTTTCTGGTTGAGTTGGAAAGGACTTTAGAGAACATCTGGTTCCAACCCACCTGCCATGGGTAGAGAAAGCTCTTCCATGTAGTGGGGGAGAAAAAAACCGAAATGTTTAAAGGTAAATTAAAAATTATTTGCTGTATGGAGCAGTTATATCATGTCCTAAAATATAACATGCATAAGAAATCAAAACATGGAGTTCTTTTATGTTCAAAATTAAACTCTTACTGCTATCCAGTAGCTGGAATTGCTATGAATATGTGTTGGAAGTGGGTTGAGATTATTTAAAAACAGCAGGAAAAAGATAAAAATCAATGAAATACAAGGTTTGGAAGGACTTTTCCTGAAGGAGAAATATACCTTTTAGGGTATTCGTGACCCAGGGTTAATTCTACTGCTCTGATAAATGACCTTTTTTTGCTGCTTCAGAATTAAAGAGAGAGCCACTTTCCAGTGTGAATGGAGCTGGGTGAATCACATGGTCTATGGCAAGCTCTGGAGTGCTTAGCAAATGAAGTCATCCAGACAGGATTAAACACAGTTATGTCTCCGTAGCAGAGCCTTGTTTATGGAAAATGAGTTTGGGCGATTGGCTTAGCCTAAGCACATACTGTTCTTTTTTACCTAGGCACATAAGATTTTCTTATGTCCCAGGCAGAAAATATTCCTGAGTTTAGTTCACAGAGATGGAGCTTGGAGGAAGGAGGCTGGCCTATCTGCTCCTCTGATTTCCCATAGGCTTGGCAAGCTCCTCAATATATACAGCAGCCTGTGTTGCCTTTTTTTTTTCCTAGTGAAATCCTGCACTTTTTGAGGTCCCTGTGTCTTTTCCAGATGAAGCTGCCAAGAAACACATGAAGCATATATCAGCTGCAATTAGAAAATGGTGGTTTAAAATTATGTTGGTATTTTAAAGCATAAATATTCCTATTCATATGCATTTAAAATGCGAAAATGCACCAGCTGTGAGGTTTTTCCTTTACTTCAGCTTATGAAAAACTCCAGGGGTTCAGGAAATTTAGAGCACAAGAATGGTTTATTTTTATACCTATTTCCCTTGTCATTTCCTTTTCCCATTCCAGTCCCTCTGAGAGGAACCAATTAACTTGAGACATTTTCCACATTCATTAGTATCTTCATTTTAAAAAACAAAAAAAAAGGGCAGAATTGTTTCAAGACTGCTATGTTGTGCCCAGTAAACTGTGATAACATTGCCTGTCAGTGTACCAAATAGCAAAACTGTTAGTGGCATAAAATCTGTGAATTAATAAAAAAAGTTACATTTTGCATCTGCACCTGTCTCAAAATGGAACAGATACCACCACAAATCAGTAGGTTAATAAATAAAATGTACTTTAAGAAAGCAGTGTTGTAGCCATAAATTAAAATGTGACTGTCAATGCTGTGGGGTTTAGGTGCTGGGAAAGAACCTGATTAGCACTTTTCAATAGAACAAGGTGTTGTGACTCCAGCAAAAGGCTTTAACACTATCCAGAAATAAAGAGTCACCAAAATGTCACCTGGGCTACATGCCACACTCAGAGAGATGGGGCTGCCCCATCTGGATGCTTCCAGGGGAGTCCTGGACCCACAGAGCCCCTGCTGCTGGCACTGGTGCATGTTTACCCTTCTCCCTGTCTCTCCTCTCTTTTCTCCTGACGTTTAGAGAAGCCACAGCCACCAAGCCATGATCACGACCAGAAGCACAGGCAGGTGGTGGGGAGAAGAACAGTACATGGAGGGGCAGGGAGAGCTGGTCCCTTCATATGTGTGTACTTCTCACCTGGTCTGGCTGACTGGGGATATTGCTCTTGTCCCAGAAGGATTCTTATATGTCTTCTTTGATTTGGCCCTATGCTTTGTGCCCTTGCTTCTTGGCCTCAACAGAAAAACAAGAGGTCAGTAAAAGTGTAGGAGAGAATGACTTTTGCTGGTGCATATCATTCCCTGCTGTTTATCACTGTATTTCTATGGCCATACTATTCCTTTTTGCATACCACCACATCATTGCATACCACTATTTTTATTATTGTTATTTCTAGGGGATACACTAGCAGGTCTTTTCTGCTGCTCTTTTTTATTTTTTTACTACTGAGGGAGCTGGAATTGGCTCAAGCTGTCCAGACAAAATTGCATTTAATATTCAGAAGTCCTCAGATTTCATAAGACCAAGGGAGATGGTTCTTACAACCACTTTACATTTTTGCTATGAAAACATGAAATCCAGTGCAGATTTTTCCTATCCTTCCAATTTCAAATGTTGTAAGGTCAACATTAGGCACTGAACAATAGTATACCTTGGAGCAACTCCAAAAAATTTTCGTTTTAGGATTAGGAATTCCTGTTTATCAACAACACTTCATCCTACTCTCCATACTCTTTGCTTTTTGCCATGCTGAGCAAGTTGTCATGAAGTTATCAGTTCTCACTAGCAACCCTTCTCTGACCCATTTACCACAAAGAACTATGCAGTCTCTTGCAGTAAGAGTTTCCCAGCACAGACACGTCTGACACTATTTTTTGGTGAAGTTCCAGCAACTTGCTCTGTAATTCCTAGCTGAATCTTTTTTTTTCTATTATTAGGGTTTTTAAGTTGCCAAGCACAGCCAGCATTTAAGGCCTAGGTTTTGTGGCTAAAGTCAAATGCAGTCAATTCTGAAAGCATCTAGTTGCTACTTGAATGAAATGACTGGGCCTTTGTAGCTCTATCCCAACTATTAAAATTAGAGAGAGAAAGAAGTCAGAAGGAAAATTAAAGCATTTCTGATGAAGCAAAATTGTCAACCCCAAAATAAAATGAAGGAACTCTTCATGATTTTTAAGCTGATCTCCCCAAATCTGTGGTAAGATTAGAGAGGCTTTTTGGTTAGAAGTCCTTATTTCCCAAGCTCTTGTGTTTTCAAGACCACTCAAAAAATTCAGTGTGCTGCTATGTGAAGGATTAAAGTTTTCCTGACTAAATTATCAAGATTACAGCTTGCAACTTATTGTTTCTTTAGGGAATAAAAGACCCCCAGTTTTAGGGAAAGGGCTTGCATATGCATGGTAGTCTCTAGGTTCAGATATAGAAAAGAGATTTCTAAATGCAAAATTTAATATGGGAAATATAATAACAGTGTTCTTGATAAACACAGTGTGACATCACAAACAGCCCTGAGTATAACCTCCACCTCTCGCTCATATTTGCTGCTGTAATTTAATATCTGTTATCATGTTGCTTTATAAACTTCATTATACCTAGAATATAAACCCGAGTCAAGTATCTCAAGCATCTTTCAGAGTATGCAAGCACAACACCTTAAATAGAAAGTATTTCCGTTTCAGAGTGCTGAAACATTCTCATGTTTAAGAATGATATGTATAGGACAGTTCAGCTCAGAAATTATGTTTAGCTCTTTAAAATAACATTTTTCTGATTTTAATCAGCTTAATTCTTCAGTCTCCTGTACTTAAAATACAGGAAACAAGAATTAGACAATGGATAAAAGGGATCATAATAACTAAAACAAAATTTCCTCCCATGAAGTTGGAGATCTGAACCTTGCAGGAATATCAAATGCTGCATATATTTTCTGTGCAATAAATATTTTTAAATACCATAAAAGCTATTAAAAATAAATACCTTAGAGCACTATTCCTCCTAAAATATTTTTAACAGATACAATTTTGGTTTTTATTTCTATATTGCTGAAAAGAAGAGAAGAAATTCTGATGTAGTGGAAACCAGAAAACAAAGCAAATGCTGTAGCATTCCTGTAGAAAAGTAAACAAACAAACAAACAAAAACCACTGTAGGCAAAGATGTACTGAGCTATCAGATTGTAATGGCAGTGAAGGGAATCACAGATACCACACTAGAAAAGGAAATTACATATAAAGCCATATTATATTACATATAATCTCACTACAGAAAATTAAAACGATAACTAAAGCATGTGCATGCATTCTGTTGTCTTTACTTGTCCCTGCCACACATCTATGGATTTCAGTTGTTGATTAAGGATATGGGAGATTTTTACATTTTCATGTGTCTGCTACTGGCTTGAGGATATAAACTGTCTCCTCGACAGCACACTGCAGATGAGAGATGGAAGCTTGCAAAAACAAATGCTAGGTGTCCTCAAGCCAAGCTTAGAGCTGTGCATTTCAGTGTTTTCTGGGGAGCTGGTTGTGCAGTACTCAGCCTGCTCTAGTCATTAGGGATGCATCTGCCTTTTTCACAGGTCAAGATTGAGTGATAGAGCCAGAGCATTTCACATTATGAAAAGTTGGATGATAATAATATTTGTGAATGTTTTCTAAACTGTTGAATAACAGCTGGGACTGTTCTAATGGCACAGGTGCCTTTGCAGTGGAAAAGTCAGCAAAAAGTTTAACCCACTGACAGAGTAGCCAGAGCTAAATTTTGTGCTTTTGTCTAATGAATTATGACTTCAGTGATATGATCATTGATCCAGGTCCTACTGAAGTCAACAAGAATCGTTCTATTGATATTCAAGAGAAGCTGGATATAAATAGACCTACAAAGTCAGTAGTCTTTGGGAAATACTTCTTTGGCTTCAGATAGAGAAAAATGCAGCCCAATAAGGCTGTAAATATTTCAGTATGGAGTTATATACTTCTGCTGGCACAGCAGACAGTTTCTTTTTATCTGGACATAAAGAGCACTTCAGACAGCTTTTTGATTTTAGCTGGTTAGAACAATTTTAAACTTCACAAAATACTGCATTACAAGTGGCAGATATATTCCTCACTGCTGTGGATCAACAGTGGGAAAGTTTTGAGAGAGCTTGAAAGAGCTCTCTGTTTGCCACTTTGATGGATTTTCATTGATTTGCTGCATATTCTGGGGGGTTAATTGCAACTTTAGATGTAAGCATTTTGACACACCCGTGGATCAGCAAAAACTCTGATGCAACCTTTCTTGGAGTTATTGCAGGACTGAACTTGCATGGTGTCAATGACTGAGTCAGAGAGGCTGAGCCTCCTCCTTGTGCCTAAGATGATCCTTTAGAGAGACATTTTCCATGTTTTCTGAAGTTCCCAGTAGAGATTAAATTTATGGACTAAGGCTATTACTAGAACTAGAGAAGGGGGGGTGGAAGAACATCACAGACCTTCATATACAGAAAATTCATATGGGATTAAAGTTCTCCAGCACAAGAATGTGTTAGGAGTGGACCAGGAACAAAGACCTGAACAAATCTCTGAAATCCTCAAAGAGACGAGAGGGAATTTAACTAAATAGACACTAAACTACCTACATCTGAAAATAAACACACAGTATGGGGAAATAGAAGGATAGTGTATGGGGAAATAGTGAGGATGGAAGGAAATTCAGTTTCCCCATTAGAAGATCTAGCAATATGTCTTGCACTGGCCAGTATTAATGAAGCAGACTGTATTTTCATCACTACCTGATAACTCTGGCCATGCCAGTGTGTATATGTGCATGCAAAGTCTGTGTGTGTGTGAAAAAGGACATTTTTTTCTGTCTGTCTGCATGTTCACTTCCCTTCAGTGGACAAATCTGGCAAGAGGTTACTGTCTTTAACTCTGCTTCTGCACGACCTCTCCTGAGAACAAACACTGTACCTTAAAGCTTTGCCCTGGAAATTTTTATAGCTCCACTAAAAATATTATATACACACTTAAAAAGACATCTTATCAGAAAACAATTATATGGAAGCCCTTTTAGAGTAAATTACTCTAAAAGGGAGGAAAATCATATCCTTCCTCTCCTCACACAACATCAACACATACCATTATTACGTAGGTGTTCCTGTCAGGAGTCCAACCATATATACTGCTACATATTGAAATGTTTGTACGTTAGACAGTTACATACTTTGAGCAGCTTCAGAAACTGCAAGCAGATTTTAAGCACGTTCTGTGCTTCATCCTTATGGCCCAGTTCCTGTTATCCATCAAGCCTGTTTCAAAATAGGACGCGTTTTTGGTACTGCAAAGTCAACAGTGCTGGAAAGTTGGCAGGTAAGCTTGTTTAAACAACATTCCCAAGTAGTCTCCTGGCAGGTGTTTCCAGAGTACTTTGAGCACAATTCTTTGGATGGGAGATCTGCCAAAGTACATAGCAACAGGGAAAGAAGTGTTTTCCTTTTACCGCAGTTGGGACAGTGCAGTGTTTTAGATGCTGCGCTGTGCATCCATTTCGGGAGCTTATTTTGGCACCGAGCCAGAACATATACAATGGCAAAATACACAGCATCTTCCTGCCTGTTCAATGCAAGTGAGCTCCAGAATACCGACTGGTAGGTTATCTTCCTGGCAATGGGCCAGCCTCTGACATGCCTCTTGCACCAATCTAGTCTGTCAGCTATACAGAAACCTTTCACCTTGGAGCCGCTTTCCATAGACTGTCATGCTGCAAGGGTTTGTGCAAGTTCAGAGCAAATGTTCACCTCAGAGCTGGCCAAAAGTACAAAATGGGAAGGGCGGATGGGGCAGGAGAGGGATTAGAGAAGCCTTTTCTACCTGGCACTAATTTCTGTTATAGCCAAACCTAGCTTTGCTTAATTGAAACCTGTCCTTCGGATTTGAAAAACACACAACTGGTTTTATAATCCTTCTGGCAGCCTGTCCTCATCTCAGTATGTATCCTGGACCTAAAATTACCCTCTATAATATCCCTGCAGAAATAGTCTCTTAGATATGTATACTCTTACCTACATACAAATACCCTCTGACCTAAAATAGAAACAGGTATGTGGAAGAGTAAACAGACATCAAAGGCTAAAGGAAACATTAACTGAGGGATATGCTGGTTTGAAATTTAACCTTTAATGCCATACTGAAATAAGCCCTGTTCAAAGACATGGTCGCAGCATGTTTGGTTATTAAGCAAGTTCTTAGTAATCTAATACCAAAGCTGCAGCTACAGGTGACCTGCACTCATGCAGCCTTGGCATAGGCTATGGAATGTGCTCTATAGCACAAAACTGTTTTCCAAAGCGAGGGATTTAATCTAAAATCCAATTCTAGTTCTTAATTGTAAACTAAAAAAAAAAACTGGGTCAAACCAAAGCATCTGTATTTTCCTGGATATGTAGACAGCCTTATGAAAAAGTTTCGGATGTGACTTATTCCAATCACTTGAGAACCTTTCACCATTAAGGCAACTGTGTCAGCATCCATACTGCCAGTTATTTCACTTGAGCTTCTGCTGGGCATGTGACACCACTCCATACTGCCTCTGTACCCACACCCTTACTGTTCCCCATACTCACCCACCCCACTGGCTGTACAGTGAGCTAACAACACCTTCACCTCTCTCATGCCTAACTCTGCAACCTCCCGCAGGGATGGAAACCTGTGGTACTCTGTAAGCTGCAAATGACAATACTGTGAGGTAAATTCTGCTGGAAGGCAATCAGAGTGGGAGGTAGATTTTTTTCTGTTTCATTTGGTAAAAGTCTTAATTTCCCTATTGAAATTGTCCAGCACAGAATTTTCAGGTTGTTGGAGCCATCAAATCCAGCTGGCCTGGCTACAAAATATGCGGACTGGCAAGGACCTTCCTTTGTCCTCTGTAACTGCCAGCCTTCCTGTTTCACTCAACCCATCCTATTTTCCACCCAAAATTCACCTTGGCCTAATCCAGAAGCAGGCTCTTCTCTAGGGGCTTGGCTTCTCCAGTGAGTTGTGACTCCTCCCATCTTCAAAATTAACTTCAAAGCTCTCCTCTTATTCATATTTTATATGTGACTATTCCCATTACTTTTCTATGTCTTTTATGTGTAAGTAAAAGGGGATCTTTTTTTTTTTATGGTGTACCTCATATCAGTTAGAAGGCTTAGGTGTATGCTTACAGACAGGGACTCTGTGGGATCAGGCCCTGTGCAAACACAACACAAGCACAGGCAGCCTGGCATCAGACACCTCATTGTGCAGGTGTAGAGGGTGGATGAGCAGGAGAGCAGAGGACACAACTAAACAAACACTGCATGGTCACATGGCAGATCTGAGCAGCCCTGCCCTTATTGCACTGTGACATTATGAGCATTGCAGCAAATGGAAGTTTTCAGCAGAGTTTAGGATAAAAACTGTCCAAAGCAAAGCACAAAGGATCTCTACAGGGAAGCCCAGCCCATCAAGATAGTTAAATATATTGTAGGGGAGAGTCTACAGTATCTTCTTTCTAATAAGTATTTAATAAATTGTTTTCCATTACTTTGTGTAATAATTGTTTTAATTAATGAAACAAAGAAACATGTAACAAAGAAAATGTGCAATGGATCCAGGGGAATCAGTTATTCTATGCCTAGATTTGGTGTCTGACTTATAAAACTACTTCTCAGTGGTACAGATTGATACTAGAGTAATACTGAGGCATTATAGTGAGAGTAGCTAAGTGTCCTTTTATCTTGTTTTTAGAATAACCTAGTTATCAATCATTTAATATTTTCAGATGGTGACATTTATTCTGATGTTGGCTCTGTCCCCAGGGAAGAGAGTAATCCAAGAAAATAAATACCAAGGCTTTAAATCTGGGTGAAGCAAAATTTGAGTGACTATTTCCAGAAATGTTTATAGTACTTGCCAGTCTACGTTGCTCAGATAAAAAAAAATAGAGTGAATAATACTAGTATGGTTTGTAAAAAAAAAAAAAAAAAAAAAAGCTATATTCTGAGATGTTATTGGAATCCTAAGCATTTCCAGGTGTTGTGCATGGCTTACAATAGTAAGGATAGAAATGTTCCCAGCCTCTTTTTCCTTTTTGTTTTGACTTTTTCTAATGTGTGAAGGACACTAGACTCATGAGCCTGGATAATATTTATTTGTCCTGATACAGATTATGTATGCTCCTGATGATTGGGCTTTTCCCTTTAGATCTATGATCATATTTCTTTTTTGACTTCATTCATTCCTTTATGTTGGAGCTGTCTACCTTCTCCAGATAATGAAGCGAGACCATCACCATTTTCTAACAAAAAACCCCCAAACCTTGGTCCATTCAAGTTGCATAAACCACCACAGATTTATGCATAAACCACATCAATTTGAACACAACCACTTGCAGTGATGATGTAGTGATGAGGAGTAGGCCAGATGTAGTCTAGTGACCTAAAAACCTCAGATTTACTTTATAAATCCTATAAATCTCTGCATTCTTCAGCCAGAAGTTGGATCTGTGGCATCTAATTGATTGTCAGGCTGATAGACATGCCTGTTCAAGGGAATAAGGAAATTTTAGTTCCCTGACAGTCATGACAGGGCATATATTTTCAAACAGCTTGCCTTTAATTTCTGGGGTTTGCTGATAATTATTACTTTAACTAGGAAATGCTTTTGTTGGGGAAGGTACAGTATGACTGTGGTTTTTTAAAGGAAAATATTTAAACCTTTGTCATCTCAGAGATCTGCATCAGTCAAACAAGCTCTTGGAAATGAAGCTTCGGAAACAGAAACAGAAGTTTTCAGAGCTTTTCTAAAACTCAGGGATCATAGTCTGTCATTCTCACTGGTAACTTTTGAAAGAGGAATGTTCCTGGATACTTTACTTTCCTTACAGTTCTGCATGTAATTTTACTCCAATGCTGGCATAGCTTCTTTGTCTAGTGTGGGCAAAGGTCTCACAACCAAAATGGAATTTCTGTGCGTGTGGTTGCAAAATGCTTTCTCTAGAGAACCTGACAAAGGAAATGCAGAAGAATGTGCTAAGTTATCAGTGTGGGGATTTTTTTGCAAAGCATATCAACGCCTGTCACCCTCTTTGAACAGTCACTTCTGAAATTTGTGAGACTTTATCTGTACCAATGCCAAATTACCAACTAGGATTCAGTATTAAATAAGCTTTTCAGAATGCAAAGAAATCACATATTTTCCTCTGTTGGGTGAAAGGTGCATAACAGTAATTCAGTGGAGATTTTCCTGCAGAAAATAGAAAGCACTTAAAGCCTTGGAACAAAATGTTTTCGACGACTAGCTGAATGGTTACCAGGCTGTTGATTTGGAGCCAGCTTTCAGATCCTTGTTTGTTGGGACCCGTATCTAGGCACAACTGCTAAATCAGCTTACCAGCACACCTCTGTAGAACAGATCTTCCATCTCAGCAGCATGTGCTGCTATAGCATTTAGCTGCCAGAGACCAAAGTATCAGTTCTGAGACATCCCATTTCCTTTACTCATCTCAATAATTGAAATATGCCCAATGCTCTACCCTTTGAATCTTGTGACCACTTAATAGAGGGGATAGAGAATGTTAGCTGGCTGATTATTTGTTCCATTGCACAGAAGACAGTTTAGGAAATCCCAGCCCGTGCAGGAGAGGAATATGGAATAACAAAATTTAAATGTAGGAAGAACAAGAAAGAAGTTGCACATTAGGATTGCCTGTTGGAAGGTGTCATAGTTTTGATCTGCTAATTTAAATATACTAATTTTTGTGTCGTGAGACAGAACAAGGAGCAGAAGCATGATAGGCTTTAAACTTAAAAGGATATAAAAAGAAATTTATTAACTACACAAAGAAGGGAAAAAACCGAAAAACAAATTCAGAATAAGATCTTCAGGCTACTTCCTCCTCCCCCTTCCTATTTCTTCTTAACAACAACATACAAAGACACTTCAGTCAGTTCCCCACTAAAATAATTTTATTCAGTTCACTTCAGAGAGAAGAGCTTCTTCTTGTTTGGCTATAGGGATCTCTTTTCCAAAAGGGGGAAGGAAACAGTTTTCTTTTGATTTCACTTTCACGAGTAGCAGCCACCCGGGAACCTGCAGTTATGGCACTCTTCTTAACTTCACAGCCTTCCCAGAGCTGTGCTTGTGGGCCATGTCAGACTCATAGGGTATTACTTTTAAGACTGTATGGTTCCAAAACAAAAGTTCTGTTCATCTCTTTTCTCTTTGTTCATGCTTCATCCTCAAAAAACCAAGATCCCCTTCTTTTTTCGGGGCAAAAGATTTTTAACATAGGTGCTTTTTGGTCAAATAATCTATCAAATGGAACACTCCAACCCCCATGTCTTTTTTCTCCATGGTTTATGAGAATATTCAATGTAACATCAGTTCATTCCTACAACATACAAAAGGATTTTCAGCCATCTTCACAACATTTCCTCATTTTTCTTCCATTTAAAGAAACAATGCTCTTGCTTCACTGACTTCAGAGTATCTCCTTTTTCTCTTCTCACTCCGGGGAGGATTGAAAAGTCTGCAAGTCTCATCTGAGCATCGAAAAAGTTAAAATTTCACACAGGACAAAACAAGGCTGCAATGCTGAAGCTGTAGCAAGATCTCAAAAACTCGGCCATGCTGGAAAAGAAGGATGGGGAGGAATCAGCTGGGATCTTAAATCAGCCTCTCTGGGTCTCCCTGGCCACTGTCCATGGCCACCCCTCATCCCTGCCGGGCCGTGCCAGTCCCAGACTGGGTGCCAGCCCTGTCCCCCTGCCAGGCCCACAGCCCTGCAGTGGGACCAGGCCGGGGCCCTGTTACCTGCACTGCCACTGGAAAAGAAAGAGGGCTCTTTTCCAGATTACCTCCTTCAAAATGTGTGTTCACAGAGCGAACTAACTTTCTCCAATTGATTGTTCAGGCTGTCAATAACCAAACCAGCCTCCAATTAGCCCCATCAACTCCCAGAGGGAGTTCTCATAGAGAGAACTTCTCTCTGAGTTTCTTCTCCCCAGGGAAAACCAGCACAGAAGGCAACTAACTTTATAGCAAGACATGAGGACAAGGATAGGAAGGCAAAAGAGATGCCAGATTCTTTGGAAGGGTGCTGCTGCCAGGACACTTGAGGAAGGAATCTCAGTGGAGGCATTCAGAGAAGACCATGGATGTAACATAGGCTTTTTTCTTACAGGCTCTTGTTTCCTGAGCTTTGCCAATATGACATCTCATTTTATCAGCTATTTTGTATGTGTTCTGTTACACCACCCAGTTCTAACTATGCCAGGCCTGTTTTAAAAATAATTGGCAGAACTTAAGGATTTGTTTTCTGATTAAAAATCTGAGATTATCTTCAGACTTCAATATGCAAGTAGGAATGGTTATATTTTAAATGACCATGCCCTCATAACAGTTATATAGCAGAGACAACTAAATACTTTTCAACATTTTGTTAAAGAAATATAATGGGAATAGCAATTCAAGCTTTCCTTTTATTTTTTTTTTTGACCTGTTGTTAGTTCTGTGTTAATGCTCAGCTTCTAACTTGCTGAACAAAAGCAGTGACTATATTTCCAATACATCGTTCCGCTCTGCATATTTTTTTTCGGGAATATTGCAGCAAATAAATTCATTAATAGTATTCTTAGAAGCTATGAATTTTAAGCGCACATTAGGGTTCATCTGCAGAAAATAAATTTTCAACTCATAAAACTTAATTTTTAGACATGATAATCTCCATCATATTTCAGCATCTTAAATAATTCTATCTCAGCTCAAAATTAATGCCATGCAACTGAGTCATTGTAACAGACCACTGCCATGCGTTTAAACCACTACCAAGCAGAGTCAAATTAGTTATTGTAAATAACCTCTAGTTGTTATTCTACCACAGAACAGGACAAATACTCAGTGGGGAATGAATCCAAACCAGACTAACCCTCAGCCCTAGAATTTTAATGATTGAATATTCTTACCCAAATGTCTATAAAAGATAAAGTCACCAAACTTTGAAAACCATATGCATTGAAAGAAAATTGGGAGGTGCTCACTATTTATTTCCAAAATTTTCATTTCATTGAAGTACATGATTTGTTGCAAAATATTTACCAGTTCCATTAATGACAGAAAGAGAGAGAAAAGGAAGTCATATAACAGCTTCAAAATAGAAAAAGGAGATAGTGTTGACTGTCTTAGACTGAAGGATAAAGAAGACATTTCTCCTTCAGAGCAGGCTTCAACTAGTGCAGGATACCATGTACAATGGTATTCATGTCATAACACTTCATTAATCTGGAAAATAGATGTTTTAGTAGCTGCCTCGGTATGCTCTGTAGCCAGCAGCAAGTAAGCACCTCCTGAAATTCCTCATCCACCTCAGATGGGCTGAATTCTCCTCCCCACTGGTAGCAGAGGAACCATCAGTAACTGGCCCAATAGCTCAGACAGCTGCCTTTCAGTAGGTTAATGTCAAGTGAGGTAAATCCTCCTTAGGGAAAGGCTAAAATTACAGGTCAAAGTTTATTGTGTGCACGTTTGTGTTTTGTCACAAGGGCCTCTGGCTGGTGAGAGACAAGTGTATCCATGACGTGGCTGTCCTGCTCCTGGAGTGGTTATTGCTCTGCAAAACGCAACAGCCCTGGGGCTGGCAGCACTGGGAAAAGAGCAGCTCAAGGAACAATGGGCTCGCAGCTGAGCTGTGCACAAATGAGGAAAGGAAGCCATTTGTCATCTCTAGGCCTTAGTGGAGAGCCACTTCCTATTAATTAGAGAAACATAGAAATTGAAAAAAAAAAAGAAAATAAGAAACTTACGTAATATGGTCTCAGAGCTGGCTGATTTGCTAATGTAAAACACAGGGTGGAAAAAAAAAAGGCTGATAATGTGGAACAGTAGGGCATGACTGCTGATCTCATAGAAAAAACATGCGGAAAATACTATTCAAAACACTGGCAAAATGACTTCATGTGAAAGGCAGATCTCTTCTCTTCCAGTGGGCAGAATGTTCCAAAGGAACCTGCATGCGTCTGCATGTGTGCTTTTTCCATTAGCAGGCGTGCAGGAGGCTTGGGTATTGCAGTAAAATGGGCACCGTTTGGTTCACACGGTCCTCTTTGTCCTAGATTAGAGCGCTGCTAGATTGTATCTGAGACTTTTCCTGCTTCAGCCCTGCTTGTAAGGCTAGGAGAATTTTCTGAGGTTTCAACAGCTTGGGGAGCAAAAGAAAGTTCCATACCAGATGCAATCATTCACCTCTCCAGACTCAAATGGTTAGAAAAGCAGAATTAGCAGCAGGACATGCCTAGTCCCTGCTTTTTAAAACTGGAGTCTGGAGCATGGGCAAATGACCCAAGACACTCCCTACTACTCTCATTTAAACACATAACATGTACACTTTCAATTATTTTGTAAGTTGGGGATGACTGAAGAAATAGGCATTTGTTCACACAGAACAAACAAAAGCCCTCCCTTCATATTACTATAAAAAATTAAAATTTACCAGGCAAAATTTCCCTTCTCTATAACATACTGGAAAAGGGTTTAATAGTGACTGCTTTAGGAAGAGATAGTTTGCTGTGCTAAAAATAGAAGATGTCCAGTATTTTGCATGAAATTTGGTGTTCAAAATTGTTAGTATTTACTAAAATTTTAGGAGGGATTTCTCTAAGTGCATATGAATTCTAACTCCCACTATTAAACACTCAAACACTACACTCTTTTGCTTTTATTGGCAGGAAAAGGAGTTTGACAGGGGCTGATTAGAGAGTTAAGAAACAAAGTTGTTGGCCTCTGTTTGTCATGCTGTTTTTCCTTCCATCACAAAATCTATAATAAGCCTAGACATTGAATGAAAGTCCACACATGCTGAAAAATGTGCCCAGATATCCCTTTGGAGATGAGCATGGTCCTCTCCTGAACAGGCATCCCTCCATTACTTCCCTGGAAGTAAATGTGCCATATCAGCACTACTTGTGTGAGCAAAGCCTCTGTCACCCCCTTCCTTCCTAGCAAACCTGTGTTTCTTATCCATGTATTTTTGGAAACATCTGAGTGAAGTCAAAACTGAAGTTTTAACCCATGCCAAATAATAATTTTAAAAAGCTGTCGAGTCCTTTACCCTGGGTACTAGGTGCTTGTTTGTGCTTTGGTGTATTATTTTGTCCTTAGTTACCAGCTTCTCTGGCACCTGGTGTTATGACACCTTCTAATTCTTTGACAAGTGAAGAGGCAAAATGAATTCTTTTATTGCTCATAATTGTTGCATGCAGTGTCTTGCCTCAGTAGTGCTACTGTCTTGAATAAACAAATCTGCTTCAGGTAAAATCTACTCGAAGTGCCCAGTTTTAGGCAACAGTATTTTTGTTAGGTCAGGCACTGAGCTGACTCAGATGTAGCTTACACTGACTTTGGGGTCTTTCTAAAGAGTTATGAAGACACCATGGCAACTGACCCAGGCTAAGAGAGGCAGGCGGGGCATTGCTAAATGAGGCTTTGAGATTTTCAGTGCAGTTCACTGGAGAATAACCTGACATCCATATACATATATATATATGTGTGTGTGTGTGTGTGTGTGTGTGTGTGTGTGTGTGTGTGTGGCACTCAACTGGGATTTTTAAGTATTTTTTCATTAATAAAATGTTTTTCCATAATTTCTGACCTTAGGCAAAACAGCCTTGGCATTTGCAAAGGCTATAAAGATTGGTAATATTTGAGTAGTCCCTATAACTTCAGCAAATCAAGCATCAAGAGCCATAAGGGATATGGAGTGTAACAGGAGTTTGTCTTTTTGTTATTCATATAGGAAATATACATTATTCTGAGTCATTGCATTTACCAAGAATAGATCTAAGAGCTTCAATAGTCTACAGCAGAGATCAACAAGGAAGGTAGGAAAACCAAAGATGGCACACAGGCATTCTTTCATGCTGTGTGGTCTAGAGATAGGAGCAACATCACAGAAGAGTGATCTGTAAAAGGAAACATCTCCCTGCTTCTGTTTAAATTTAAACTGCACTGGAAACTATTGTCTCATAAAAAATTGAAATAACCATCAGTAAAACATTCTGTCTTGGAGGTGCAACATGTCCTGGATTTCTGGTGATCTTTTACTAGGCAGGTTTTAATATCTATTTCAGGGGAAGAAAATTACATCCTGATGCAACTGTTTCAGATAGGCTCCTGCCACCTACATAGAGTACTGGGCAAAGGACTGTATTACCTATAAGTAACTATATAAGGGGAGTTTTGTAATGTAAATTGTGCCCCACATTTTCTTCTGATAAAATTTTATTCACTCTCTCTCTCTTTCATTTTTAAAACAGCTGAAAATTTGTCATGTGTCTTAATGTAGGATCGAAATCTTAATCCCAGTTTTATGAGGTCTATTAAACTGATCTGTATTGTGCTATGTGGGAATTAATCCCAGGTGGCTTCCAGGAAAGCCTGGTGTCTCTAGTTCTCAAGTGATTTTCTCCTGTGCATGTGATCTGTGTGTTTTCCAGTGTGTACAGTGTATTGTGTATTACAATTTAATGAGATAAAGACAAGTGGAATGTGCACACTTAATCAGTTCAAATCATAGTATTTCCTAACCCATATCATCAAGAAAGGCTCACAGCTGTTCAGGCTCATTCCAGTGAGTAATAGCTTTCAAAGAAAAATGAACCATAAAAAATAGTAGAAATCAAAATGTAATTAGAGTTAACTAGTAATCTTTTCTGTCTTAATTACAGCATTGCAATTGTCCTTACTTCAGAGAGAGGACTCCTGAGAGAATTTTGCCCACTGGATTGTTTAGAGGAAAAAATCAAAACCCTGTAGTTTTTTTTCTCTCTTGTGTGGTTTCTTCCTTTATCCTATCAACTGTCAGGTTCATGTATTTTTAATTTCACTGTCTGGGAACATGTTAGCTGTGTTATGGAAGTGACAAAGAGAAACTGAGTTTTTCTGAAAGCTTATGGAAAACTGGGCAAAGTTTTATGAGATCATCCTCTGCATTGCTGCAGAAACTAGTGATTTCTCTTTTTCAAGGAAAACTGCTTAAAAAGTACTGGAAACTACTTTCATGAAGCAGGGTGTATTACTTCATGTATTTTGAACCTGGTGGATTTTACATGTTTCTCCAAATTAGATCTACCTCCCTCTTTGTTCCTCACCCTTCATATCCCCTTTTTAGGACATGTTTCTCCAGTGCCTGTTTTTGCCCCTAGTTAGACTGTCCATATTCTGAACAAAGTTCTTTTTTTTTCCCCCCTTTTCATTTTCGCCCCTCTTATCTTGTCTTTCCTGTAATGAGCAGTTTAATCCCGTAGGTATTCTAGAAGGGAATGTTGTGGGTATACTCTGTTTTCTCAAAGCCTTGTCCTTCCACCTCAGATGTCTCTCTGCTCACCAGAGCCCTTCTGCTGCTCCATGTGATTGTCAGGATGGGATTCAGTCATGTCAACATAGGTGTAAACATGTAAACACAGGTGTCCAGAGACCTTTGAATGCCTAGGGTATTCCCTAAGGCTTTCAGTTGTCTGTCTTGAAATCTTTTATAGGGTCCATGTCATTTGAGGCTGTCACGACTATGTTTAGGTAACTGAATTGTTTTCTCTTAAATCCTCTTCCTCTTCTCTGGTGAAGCAACTTGTTTTCTGTGACAAATACACAGTCTGTAGGCACAAGACAGCCTGCCAAATGTCTCCTCTCTGGCATATCTATTTCCTGGGAAGCTCCAGCTGTTGCTCCCCTTGAAAATTTTTTGCACAGCATCAACTTCCAATACTGAAAGAGTTCTAGAAAAATGAGTAAGTCACTCAGACACATCAAGGTTTATCCCTTGATAAACTATATTTACCAACAGGATATTGAAGAAAGACAGACAAATTGTCACCCATACTTGAATCTACATCATGATTTATCTCACTATATACTATAGGAGCCCTGACAAAAGGGAATGCATTCAGGATTTTATCCTGCTTGTAGCACTAAATCCTTATTTCTCAGATTGTGATTTTCCCTTGCTAGTCTCTGATAACTTTTTATGTTTCCCACATGAGTTCCTGTGAAAATGCAGCTCAGCCAGGTGTTTTGAGTGCAAATCTGAAAGACTGAACTAGTGCAACATGGGCTCAGAATCTGATATCCTTTTATTTTCCCAAAGCATTGTTCCATACAGAGCCTGAAGAGTAACTGGGAAGCTCAGCAGTACTTCAAATAAATTGGGCTTTGAAAATGGTGGCAATAGCTTCATTTTTCACCCATTCATATCTTGCAAAACCCCACTTAACATAATTCTTTCACAAATTTGGCTAAATAGTTGACCTTGTGCATCAGATTATGAAACAAATTACAGAAAATGCAATGTTTTTCTAAGAAATTAATCCAATGTAACCATAGAATGTCTAGTCAGTCTAGAATCCATCATCCTGGGATTTTATTACATGTGCAAGTATTACTGGAAGGAGTCTAAAGAACTGACCCTTGGGAACCCTTTTTTATGGGAAAAAAAGCCAGAAAACATGAGTTTGCTGAGAGGGTTGAATGATTTTTCTTAAAAACTTTCTTCAATGACATGGGAAAGCATCTATCTGAAAAGCAGTAATTTTGCCAAATTTTGAATCTCCTCCTCAACATCTTTGCAATGACAGTCTGGGAAATCTGTGGGTAGTTGTTACCAGCACTAGTTTTGCCTAATTTCTTCTCAAAAAAAACCCAAAAAAACACAAAACCCAAACAAACAAGCAAAAGAAAACCTGTCCATTTTAGCCTACTCTCCTAATTTCAGACACAGTCAATTTTATGTCAATTAAGATAATGAGCAGTCAGGTATTTGATGTTGTTAGCCAGGTATGTACACTTAGCTAGGTGTGTAACATTGTTCTTGTCCTTGCATGTGTGACAGGATTCTCTCTTGATCTCCCCTGAAAACTGACTGAAGAAAAGTAACATTTAGAGGTCATAGTCTGATCTCATGGGGCAGTACCACAAGATGGTAGAAAATACTTGGCTGTGGACAGCCCCTGATATGAGTACAGGCTGGGGATGAACAGGTCGAGAGCAGCCCTGGAGAGAAGGACTTGGGGGTGCTGGTGGGTGAGAGGACATGACTCAGCCATGGGCACTCCCAGCCCAAAAAGCCAAACCTCTCCTGGGCTGCGTCCAAAGCAGTGTGGCCAGCAGGGTGTGGGAGGAAATTCTGCCCCTCTGCTTCCCTCTGGTGAGACCCCACCTGCAGTGCTGCATCAGCTCTGGGGTGCCAGCATAGGAAGGATACTGACCTGTTGGACTGAGTCCAGAGGAAGCCACCAAGATGATTAGAGGGATGGAGCACCTCTCCTGTGAGGAAAGGCTGAGAGAATTGGGTTTGTTCAGCCTGGAGAAGAGAAAGTTTCAGGGGGACCTAACTGAGATCTTTTAGTACCTGAAGGGAGCTTACAAGAAAGGCTGAAGGGAGAGTATCTACAAGGGTGTGTAGTGATAGGACAAGGAGGAATGGCTTCAAACTGTAGACAGTAGAAAGACAGTGGGCTTAGATTAGATATTAGGAAGAAATTCTTTACTGTGAGGCTGGGGAGCCTCCCTCTATCCCCCACCCTCCTGCAGATCACTGGCTTTGCTTGGCAGCTCAGTGACATTTACTGTTGTGGACCACCTCCCTGGTTTGTTAGGTGTCCAGCAGCCAGGCATCTCTGTCTGATAAATGGCAGAATTGTGTTTCTGTGGGGTTTGATAAGTGAGACATTTTGCAGAAAAACCTAGAACCGTCAGGGGAAGTATTTATAAAGCAATTGGAATAACTTCCCTGTAGTGCTTTTCCAGACGTTTCCAGCCTCACAGCTCTCTTAGATAACTTTTCCCTCCATTTTCATTTTCTCGGGTACTTGAGTAGCCACTTCTAAAGTCTATTGCTCAAAAAAAAAGCTTTCTGATTTGCAGGGGCGTTATCCCTGCACATAGTTCAGAGTCAGAAATTGATCTCCTTGCCTTTAATTGGGCTTAAGTGTGTAGAGGAGATACAAAGAACCAAGCTGTAAACTCTTAAAAGAGTAACGAATGCAACTTTGCTGGGAAAATATTTTCTAAACACCTCCGCTCTAAATACAATGATTAAGAACCAACAGTATGTTTTTATCTGCTCTAACACTGAGTTAGGTAATACCATTTAGTAAAAAACTTCTAGGTTATTGATTGTTGAGTCAAAATATTTTCTGCCACAAAATGGTTTTGCAGCATTTCGACACAGCTGGAGAAATTATCATTCAAGCAAAAGGGCAGCAGCTGTGACATTTCAAAGTCTTACCAGGAATGGAATTCTGGAAATGTAACAGATGTTTAAAAGTCCCCATCATCTGTCCAGTCCCCCTCACCTCTTTCTCTTTCTTGCCTACATATATATTAAATAACAAATAAAAGAAATTACTGATACAGTATAGTTCTGGTTTCCAATTTATATTATCTGATATTTGAAAGAAAATCTATCCATATTTTAAAAAAAAGGTAGATGTATTTGTCTTAGGGGTTGGATGTCTCAGTTTTAAGTATTAAATTGTGCTTTAAGAATGAATAAACTGTAGACATCCATTTGAATCCAGTAATTCAAGGCTGTGCTGTGAAAGAAAAGACTGAAAGGAAACCTGAAAGTTCACAGCAGTGATTGACTAACTTTCAGCCCACTAGACAACTGAATGGACAGCTTGCTTTTTTCAGCATTTACCTGAGTCTCACAGACCATACTGCTTGCATGCACTGTGAAAATTATTATCCTGAGATTGCAAGTTTGAAGACTGTGGATGAATTGCAGGAAGAGAAAATGACATAGCAGACAACTGCAATCAGCATAGTGATTTTTAGAGCAAATTTTTTTTAGTAACTCGCTCTCTGTCTTTGGGAATAGTTTGAGTTTGCACAGCTTTTCTTGAACAATTCTATTTCAGAGCATTTTCCCCCATGCAAAAGGGACAATATTTTCAGTTTACAATTCCTCAGCTAAGACAATAGATGAATTTATCTAGCACTCTTAAATGTTGTTATATGTATTTCACATAACAGCATTCATATTTCACCTGTATATCATCCTCTCAGCATAATGCAGAGCAATACTGACCGGCATATGTTTTGCTGTTTTTAAAGCTTGATTTTCTTCTTTGATACATTATGAAGCATCTTTGCACTATGGGTAGTATTCAATTTACCAACTTCTGCAGGTAGTTTCCCCATGGCCACCTTTAACAATAAACTGTTCTTGACTTCAATAGCATTAAGAATGTATGTTAGGCAGAATCAAAAAAGAGCACAGAAGCACTCAGAAAGCAGGAACACTGAGCAGATGGCAGTTTCAGATTTGCAATCTGAGAATCCACTGGTTCCATTAAGAGCATCTAAAAATAGCTAAAGGCATCTATTGGTGACTTTTCTGTACCAGCGTATGAGGCTGCAGCAATGAAAGATGTATTCTGAAGGAATTAGCAGCCCTGTGCAGAGCTCCTGTTCTTGGAGCTCAGTTCCTTTGGGCCATCTCAGTCACAGACTTCAAGGTTCCTATTGCTCTCATTGGCAACAGAGTGCGTTTTGGTTTATTCAGTTTGGAAAACTTCTTTTGAAAATCTGATCATCTATTTGAGAAGTCCAGACCTTCTGAATGGCAAGTTTGTACTTGCATGCAATGATTTGCCTGCGAGTCTATAAGGGGACAGAAGTGGGTGTGGAGGGACTCTCTCTTGGCCAACACAGCCTGTTTGTAACCTACTGACAACACAGGGTAGGCATAGCTATGCTGAAGTAAAGGGAATCTTCTGATATATCTTGTGTCACAAGGTTTTATCCAGAAGGGCTCCAATAGGAGGCTCTGCCAGCTGATCCCCATTAGCACAACTCAGTTCAGTCTGGACAAGGGAGCTCCTAGCAGGAGACACGGGTTGGCACCTTTCCCTAAGTGCTCAGAATACATTGTGAGGCTGTTGATGGTGCTAAGGTTTTAGTGAAATACCTAGAAGGGAATTCTGCCTTAATATAAGTTATCTTCATGTCAGCCCAAACTCAAATTGTGTACACCCCCTGTTGAACGATGCAACCACCACCACTGGTACCATGTCAAAATGCCTACAGGGAAGTGTGAAGATGAAGCACAGTCAGCTCAGGCTGAACCCAGGCAAGACTGAAGTGTGTCTGGCTGAAAGGAGAAACACTTTGAAGAGCTGGCCAAAACATTGTCACCACCTTTCCTCAAAGATATATAGCTTTTATTCATCAAAGTTATGGCTGACTCCTCATTAGACATGGATGTATTTCTCAGAAATACTTTCTCTCACTTTCAGCTCACTAGGAAACTCTGTCATTTCCTTGTAGATGGACATGTCGTCCCAGAGATTCATGCAGTTGTCACCTCTATATTGAATTCTTGTAGCAGAAATGGATTCCAAAACCTATGAATAGATCCAGAAAGTAACTGCTGAGTTTTTCCATAATGTAAGGTGCTTTTAGCACTGAATGGCTGAACTCAAGTCCCTCAGCAGGCCTCCACTTTCTCTCAGTACCTGTTTACAGCCTTGGCCATAATTTTCAAAGGAATTGAAGAAATGTCAGACTTAACTGGGTACTTCTGATGTGCTTTAGATCACAGGGTTCAGGAAAAGATGTGGGAGAGCTATTTGCAAAATCAATCTAGTTTTGTTTTGTGATGCCTGTACCTCTTGCCAAGATAATGCTGCAGTGGAATGCTCTTCTGGATTCTGATCATCTTGCTATTGGTATTTTCCCTATGTGATTGGGTGGGTGAGGAAAAGAGCTTATTACCACATATGACACAATTCAACAGCTGTTTTTATTCCATAATCCCCTCTTTCTTTCACCTCCAAAAAACAAAAAAAAACAAAACCAACCTCCCAAAACTTAGTAAATCTTGATCCTAGAGACCACATGCAGAAGTAACCAAGGACTTTACTATTGCTTTTGAAGTTCTGTGGAAGAAACTCAGATAGTGCCTTGTTCTGTTTAGGATTTAAGGCTTAGTAATTAATTTTTTTTTTTACCTTCAGGCTCTTTCCAGCTTCAGTTACATTTATTTCAAGGGAGGCCATAAAGGTTTTCAAGTACTCTGGGGTTTAAAAAAATTTGAATTCTATTGTTCCATGACTGAGATCTTCTGAGTGCAAAAGTCAGTTCATGTGATTTATTCACATGGAACAGAATTTGTTTCTGCTTAAATACAAGGAAGTTCTCTGCTTCTTCATACTCAATTTGAGGTTGTTAAGACAGTGTATTTCTTATGCAATAACAACAATTTTGGAATTAGTCAAGTAAATCAACAGTTTCATTCAGAATGAAAACACAGGAGGGTGGAAGGAGGTTGTATTTAGAAACTGCTTTTAAAACAGTGAAACAGTTTAATATTTCGATTTGTTTTGACAAGTGACTAAACACAAGGGGGTACAGGCTAAACCACTGTAGAAAGGGTGGTTTTCATATGATAGTAAAGAATGTGAATAAAAGTAAATTAAACTGAAAGGAATACTCCATCAAAATGCACATTTTTCTTTGGAAAAGCGGGATAGTAAAGGTTGACACAGAAAGCTTAGGTGAAAGTGAGGATACACAGACTGTTACTGCACTGAGGCCAAAAGGCTTGCAAGAGTAAGTAAATTGCATAGGAAAACTACTTTTGGTCTTCAAAATATAAATCACCCTTGAGTCAGTTTACCTGTCACAAGAAGAATTCATCGGCAAACTGGCTTGCCTACAACCTTTTTCATTTTAGAATATCTTACAGAGCTAAGGGGCCAATGGCCATATGTTTTACCTAGCTGTATAGACCAGACTCAGGTCTCAGAGATGTGCTTGATGCTAAGTTGTGAAGCACCAGCTGGAAACGGGCTGCTGCTTTGAATTAAACAGAGCAGCAGACCTGACTGGAATTCTAGACAGAAAGCAGCTGTAAATCTGTGGCTAACATACATTTCTATGGAGAAGAAGAATAAAAATTCATTTGCACCAGTCACGGGTTGGGTTGTCTTGGTTGTTCATATGGCTAGAGAGCTCTTGTGTGTCTCTAAAGTTCTTCCCCAATTTCCTTTTCCACCACCATTCTAGCTGCTTTCATTGCTGGCTAAGTGACATACATTGGCCAAAATCCTTACTGTGCTTTGGGACAACCTTGCAGCTTAAACTGTATATCTGATGAATGCAACTAGTTCACAGAGTAGAAGAAAAAAAGCTGGTAGAAAATGTGCATTTATGTATGATTGTCAGTGTTTTGGGAACAGAGCCTGCCTTTTGGCTCTGTGCATTCAGCAAGCTGGGCTACATGATCTTACGAGGTCCCTTCCAGCCAAGGATGTTCTGTGATTCTGTAATGAAATTAATTATTTACTCTATCTTCTGTATATAATAACTGCAAAAAAATGGAAAAATAATCATTTGAAACTGCCATTCTTGTAGCAAAACTGGGCAGGCAGGCAGGCAGAAACATCTAACACAGATATTACTGGTGGGAGCCACTCATGGGAAGAGCCACTTTCCCATTCATCCTGACTATTTCTGGGGAAAATGGGCACCCCAGAGTGTATAGACAAAGTATTTGATGTGCAGTTAATAAAATTCACACAAATGCTTTGGCATAAATTTCCACATTCCTGTCAGACTGAAGGCAGGGATGTTTGCCCCAAGCAGACTCCATGAAGCTGAAACTGTGGCTCTTCCTTTCTGCCATACATGGAGTAACTTCTACAAGAAATCCAAATTTATCCATGTAAAAAGAGCCTAGTAGAAATGGCAAAGAAGCTCAGCAAGAAAGAGAAAATAGTTCAAAACAAAAAAGCTAAAGGATCTCACTTTCTTAGTTGCTGTGGATTAGAGAAGTGTTCTGTCCTGAGCCCATAGCCAGTGAGAAGAAGCAGTTAGACAGAGTAACTCTGTCTGGAGTTAGACAGAGGGAGCTGCTGCCCACACTTTTCCTATAATTTTCATACTTTTTTGGAGATTCCTGTAATTTATCATCAGAAAAGATTATTATTTAACTTAGTCTGACCCATGTTTTCTTTAATTCTAACTTAGTCCAGTAACTTGTCTTTAGTTGCAACACATTTCCTCAATCTGAAGACCTCAAGAAATGCAGAATCTACCGCCATCTGGACCAGGGGTTTTTTTTCCAATGATCAATCATCCTTCCAATTTTTAAAAGAATGAATGTCATTTCACAAACATCTCCCTTAAGATTCTGGTCATTTATTACATATGATTTTTTTTTCCCAGTATTTTCTCTAGATGAACATAATTAATGCAGACATCTCAGTCTTATTCTTCCCAGCTGAATTAATCTCCGGCAACATAAACCAGAAGTAAAGCTGTCTAACAGTGTCCATGGAGAAACAGCATTGGTTTAACTCAAATAATTCATTTTAGTGTCGCATTTTACTTAGCACAGAATACTCTCTACCACCACCAACCTTCTTTAGGGACCTGAAGCAGTCACCACAATTATTGCCAGTGCTTCTAAGACCCCAAAAGGCAATAAAAAAATAGACTGCATATTTCCTTTAATGATAAATTTGTATTATTATGAAGACCATAATTTATTATTTTTGTTCAAATCTGAAGAAGAGTCATCAGAGTAGTTTGAAATTAAAATTTAACGTTTTTCTAATTATTCCTTAATTTCATCGTTTTAGTGGCAAACTGGGGTGTACAGGGGGAAGAGGAGTGGCAGTAAAACCAGCAAGATAAACACTTGTGAAAATTCTAAATATTTTTGAAATATTTTAACAGAATGGGCTTAGGGAATGAAATGCCATTCCATTTCGAAGGTTAGAAAACATGGATTTCTTTAGATTTTCTGAGAAGACTTCACCAAATCTTAGTCCTTTCTATTGTCATTAATAAGGAGAACTCCTGGGGAATATGGAACTAAGCTGGTTTACCCAACAGATCCTCTGAAGGATATCATAAAGAATGTTTCTTGTGCAACTTTCTCAGATCAGGGAAAGCTGCTATATTTGCTGCTTCCCTCTTTTCCTTCCTTTGTGGAGCAGTAAGGCATGGAGTCATTTCTCAAGGGTGTCACAAAAAATGAATACATGGATCTAATGGCTATAGCTCACACTGAGGAAAAACAACATTCCTGATCAGCTGAGCAATATGAATTCTTTAATCTTCCAGCATGAGAGGAGTTCTTACTACCCAGTAAGACTTCAATAGTTTAGGAAAAGTTATGTTAGAGATTAGAAAAGCACTCAGAGTAAATAGCAGTAAAATACTTATAGTCCCTGGGGAAGGATTTAGAACTTTGCTTTAATATTAAAAGCAGGACCCTGTTAGGTGATCAAAAGGAATAGTAATGTCTTCATCCTTTCCAGATGATTCAACTGAATCTTGATTGTCCAATGTTGTTTGACCTTAACGAAGGTAAATAAATCCACAGATATCTCTCTCACTGATTCAATCTAATTGGTTCTGATTACAAATCAAGAACCTCTGAGAATGTCATAGTTTGTTCAAGGAAGAAGGTTGGACACCTTTGAATTTGAATGTCTATATTCTATTCTTGGCCACAGCTCAGAGGTAGAGCCAGTTACCTTGCTAACTATTTTGCAAAAGTATTTGAACTTGAACATTAACCCCATTACAAAGATCAGTCAGCTTTAAACAAGGCATTTGTGCTGTGCTCCACGGGAACAAGGGGTATGTGTGCTGCACTCTCCTCCTCCAAAGGAAGGCCAGGTGGCACTGTTGCAAAAACACTTGCTAACTCTGTCAACCTATGTGTAAACTGGCATGCCTTGAAGAGCTGCTTCTTGTCACTTGTGAGGCATTGTTTTATAAATCTCCCAGTAACAATTGTGTTCCTTGCTTTAATCTCTCTGCAAAACCATTGTAGGTAGGTTTGCTGCCACAGCAATTGAACAAAATACTGTACAATGCCAAGATACAATGCTACACATGAGTTCTTACCACATTACTCTCCAAGAACTTCTTTCCACACAGTTAAAAAGAGGTGGCACTTTTTCTCTCACTTCCCTTGGCAGTCTCTTCGACAGCTATTTAAATAATTCCATTGTGGATTATTTTGCCTGAAATTACTTTATGGGAAATCTTAAATCTCTTGCCTATACTCACATGGTAAGAACAGTAACAGAACTGAGATGGGGCCATAAATAACCACAGGAATTTATTCCCTTTCCTTCCTCACACAGCCTAACCTACATGAATAGTAGCTTGACATGACAGGTGCTGCTGCAAGTGTAGATTTTCCCAGGGCTCTGTTCTGACCTCTAACATCTGATAGAGTCTTTTTGCTCTTGCTGATTTTCTAAGCACTTAAAAGACAGCTGTCATTATCAGCTGGAATGAAATTCAGATAGACGACCATTTCCTTCATCCAACACAATGAAGTTTCACACAGAGACTGAACAGAACATGCTGGTGTGTTTGAGAGGCTGACAAGAGCCCAGGAGTAATGTAGTGCTAGGTTAGTAATTTAAGGTCACTGAGACGTCTTAGCCGTGACCACCGCCACCCCCTGCTACTGATAGCGTTTCTTTTGCACACTGCTGGAGAAGCAACTGTTTATACAAATAAACTTTATCACACTTTTATGAGGAAATTGCCCACTGTATCAGAAGATGAGGGTTTTCAACTCGAGCTCATTTCGTTTCAAGCCAACTGCTGTTTCTGTGCTGCCCAGTGAGCATGGCCCATTCCATTTTAATTTTGTTACAAACAAACAAAGATAACTAGTAACATACGCTTTAGAAAGACTCTTTTCCTGGAGCAAGATGTTCGCCAAAACCTTCTGCAACAAAGAGCCAAGAGCAAAAACTGTTCTAAAAACTCAGGCGTGACCCTGGGGAGTGCAGCGCTCTGCTCACAGCGCCGACCTTTCCTTTGGGCAGCAGGTGTTCTGAGCCACTCCGTGCACCATCGGCTCTCACCCACCCAGCTCCAACCTGGGTTTTTTAATACAATGGCAGGAATATAGCAGTCATTTCCTTGCAATGGCTTGGAGGTCCACTCTAATCTGTTATACTATCTCTGCACTAAATCTCTTAGAAGAAACAACCCACCCCTCCAGAAGCAACGATTGGAAGGTATAAGGTCGAACTAGACAAGGACTGTCTTTTGGACATTTTTCTTGAGTTAATATTAAATAGAGATGCCTTGATACGTTGACTGGTGTAGTGCCCGAGACAGAAGACACTACACTCTGTAATCCATGTGACAAAAAGCCTTTATTCCCTCCTGACTTCACCTTATATACCCCTTTTAATGTTCCCGGGTAAGCACCTGTGATTGGCTCCAAGTTCAGGCTGCTCAGCCCTCTGACCAATAGCTCTCTGCAGCTTGGGCTGGAACTCATTGGATCACATCCTTGTCTATCTCCAATTCTGTGCTATCTCTGTTCTCTGGGGGCCTGTCTTATCAGGTCAGGCTGCTTCTCTTATCAGTGGTCAGATTAACCGCCCAGTACAAGCCAGCTTGCACTGTGACAATGTCTATGCATGTAATGTAATAGAGAGATCTATGCATATAATGTAATGAGATCACAAAACAGAGAATTCTACGGACCTAGAGCGGATGATTTGCAGCCAAGTATTAGACTTGTTGGAAAAAATTCTGCTTATTCTAGTTAGTATTAATCTTACCAATATGACCTAAGTGTCCTTTTTTAATCAGTGTCAAGCGAGCAAGACTCTCCTGGCTGCAATGGGAGAAATATCTGGCCTTAAATTTTTTACATCTAGAGTTTTCTAAATTAGCTAGAAATGGAGCTAAACCAGAGCTGCAACCCCAGACCCCAAAACTTGGAGGTAGTTTCGGCTGGAATACAAGTTTTGCAGCTGGTGTTTGATCTGAAAGGAGCAAGCCCAAATCTAGGATAAGATCTCCTGTGAATGCTGAAGAAAATTGTGTTTGGATCCAGATTCAGACTTTACAACGTAGGGCCCATCTCCCAGTGGTGCAGGTGAAGGCCAGAAATGGCTGCCTGCTGCAGAAGGAGGCAGAAATCCCCCAGCAGCTGCATGCTCTGAAGAGCGTAGCTGCCTGTGTACAAGAGCACCAGCACAGCAGGGGTGAGCCCACAAAGTGTCTACGGTAAACTGCTTTGCAGAAGCTGAAAGTGGTGTGCACTCTTCGTAGAGCAATAGCAGAAGGCTATTTTGTGGTGCTGCAAAACAACCTCTAATTCCTGTTACGGGCTGCAAGTGTTGCCTTTGCAAAATGTGTGTTAGTCTCTGAAACCAAAGCTCACATTGGTTCTCACTTATCATATATTGGCTTGCACACTCTGTCAACACCTGCAGTTCTCACTTGTCACCACTTCTTTCACACCTGGAAGCTCACGTTGCTAGTCTATGATTGGTACTCAGCTACAAGTAGCAAGTGGTCATGTTAGCAAGCCTTAGATGGATCCCTTTTGATACAACAGATGTCTTGTAAAGAGTCATCAACATGAACACTGGAAAGAGATGGATGTTGGCACCTGAAAGGTTGTGTAGAAGAAAACGTATCAGAGTTATGAAGTACATATATCATTTATGGTGTTTTACACCTGTGAAGTGAATTCTGCCTTATAAATGCTAATAGATAAATCCTATCCACACTGTGGGGTAGTAGTTATTACTTGTGTGTTGCACAGAAAAGAACATGTCCACAGAGTTATGAGTTATCTCCCATTTGTCCGTTCATGTCCCATACACAGAAGTAAACAACAGAAATAAATATACTTCTTTGTTTAAAAACCCATTCAGTGCTGTAGGCAAAGCAATTATTTTTTAAAGTCATAATGTTCACTCATGAGAAAACAAATTTGCTTGTTCTTCCTAGGAGCCTCTTTTTCTATTCATTCCAGCTGAGAATCTTTGAGCACTTCATCAGAAGCAGTGTATCTCTTTGTGTATAAGAATTATTGGGTTTCCTCTGATTCTTAGAGAACTCTTATGGTTCCCTGAAGAGAGGAAGAGTCTGTGGTCACGAATGGTGCAACTGTGATAATTTGCACCTTGAGTGGTTTCATCCCATGCAAAAACAAAAATAAAAATGTAAAGCTTTTTACAAAAATTAGCAATGAAAAAAAATTACCCGTGTTCCTCTAGTGATTACCTCTAGTGGGAGGTTAAATTATATTTACTTTTGCTTCACTAGTAGTTTGAGGGAGGTCTACATTTCCATGTAGAAAAGGCAAAAGAGTACCTTGCTCCCTTCATCACCTCCATGACCTGCCTGCCTTCTGGTTGCCAGCAAAACCCCTTCAAAGGTGTGGCTTCCTTTGCCTTGACATGGTTGTACAAAGAGCAGAAAACAGGAAGGCAAAGGAGCTTGGCTCTGTGCTCCAAGCATCATGCAATACCACCACAGCTGGCACTATTTGTCATGGCACATGGAAGGAATTGTGGCTTTCAGGGGACGTTCTGTAGGACTGGAGACTTTTGGAGCCTGTGTTCTAAATGATTGGGCTGACAGCTATGTCTGGCTTAGAGTGGGCAAGGGAATGAACAATACTTGAACTGTCTGTGTAAATTTGTTCCTTGACGGATTTGTATAGTTCTCACCAACACCCAAGAGGATGAACAACATCAAAACTAATCAATAAGCAACAACTAGATATCCACGTTATAAAGACTCTAAGACAGCACTTACTCCACATTTTTATGGGTAGAAATTCAGAGATCAAAACCTCTTTGTCAATCATTATCGACTATATGACTGTGACACCAGCAAACTTTAATCACACCACTGAAGTGCTAAAAATCCTGTTTGCCTTTTAAATTCTCTTGCCCACAGCAGCTAAGTAAGGAAAGAAATTAAACAGTGACCTAGTAGATGTTTCAGATTGCATTTTACCTTGAATCTTTATTAGGTTTAAGAAACTTTACCGGAAATACCATGTAAAATGTTTCACGAGAGCCATGGAGTGTGACCCATGCGGGATTCACAAAGGCATGTACCCCAGCATCTCTTTGAAGGGCACAACAACCCAAAGCAGCTATGTCAAACCCTGGGGGCTGCCACCTAGTGAGCCATGTAGCGTGCTCAGTGGGCTGAGCAGGCAGTGGCAGCAGCTGCTGGCAGGAACACAGAGGGGATAGAAATAGCTGCAGGGAGACTGTGAGAGAGGACTCAGAAACTGGAAGGAACAGATGAGAAAATGCACTGATGGCAGAGTGGAAAGCAGGACAGAGAGGAGATGCTCTGAGACTGAAATATCCTGCTACAGCTCTGGGTTATGGCAAAAGTCTGCCAGTGTTTTAACTTCCCATGTAGTTACACAGAAGATAGGTCTTCACTGCAGTCAGCATAGGCGCTGGTAATGTCAATCTGAGTGTATAAGTTAGCCTGCTCTACCTTTGTCCCCACTGTATCTTTCAGGAGTGAGTGTCAAACAGGTCTGGGAGTGGATCACTGTGCAAATGATCCGGTTCCTGGAAAAGGTAGAAGAGCTCACAGACAGACTGTGGGACAGCACCAGCAGATAGTCAGCACTCTCATGGCTCAGTTCACATTATCGCTGCAAATTAGACACCTTTTCACAGTGAAAATAGGAACTGCACTCCCCAACATGGCATTAAAATCCATAAGCAGATCAGAGAGGGGTGGAAACAGGTTCTGTACAGGAGGCCAAGCTCATTCTGCTACACCAACCCCAGTTCAGCTGCCAGCATCACACACACACACATAATACAATTGCACTGCTAGAAAAGGTGGGACCTCATACCATGTGTTTTTTTACAGGACTCTACATATCAGCTTATCAGCACATCTGAAAATACCTAGAAATTTTTGAGGGTGTTAATGAAATGGAGACCAGCCTGGGCTGGGACTCTTTATTGTGGTTAAGAGGGCAAATAAATGAGCTGTGAAGTATGTTATGCCACTCTCATTTCCCTGTGCCCTTTATTCAGGGCTTTGACTAAAAAACACTATGAGAGGCCCAGAGGTTTTACCACTGTTTAATTAAGTGAGTGTGGTAGTTGCTAACTATGAAACTAATAGTCATGATTTTTTTTTATGAAATGTGCACACAGAAGCACACACACTTTTGTAAAAGCAGTTTGTAAGTCTAACATTACATAGTTTGACATAGTAATAATAGCAAAGACGTTAAAAAAATAATTCTTAAAACAGTAGTCTGTAATTGACACCCAAAGGAAACATCAATGGGGATGGATTATAACACTCAGAACAAATTAACTGAAATAAACAAAGGAAAGATTTAACAGAGAATAGGAGAAATGGGAGAAAGGAACCCAAAGAATGGAGGGGAAAAAAGGCAACAAAATGAAGAAAAGAAAGACATGCCAATACAGAGCAGCATACCCTTTGAAGGGAAAACATTGAAATCATACAAGAGTAATGTCATACAGACAGCTCTAAATTATTTTTCATTTATGATGGAGATTATTGAAGTTGATTTTTCAATCTTTTCTTATTTCTGAATCACACTAAAAAATCATCAAAGATGATCAAAGGCTAGTATTTATGGCAAGCAAATGCATGCATCAAACAGCAAGGACTATAAAAGCTCATCAGAAAATTCATTCTGACTTCAACGGGATATTCTCACTCCCTAAGGAGCATCACTACACTTCTCTGCACAACATCCCACTCTGCTGCCTGGCTGTCTTCTTATACTCACCATAAAGCAAACAAATTCCTAAATTTCTGAGAATTTTTAAAATATAATATTGGCAGAGGTCCTTCAGGACAAGAAGGCTCCAACTGCTGCATGATTCAGAGATCAAACTATGGTAGCACTGGACAAGATATCTCCTTATCTAGACTTCAAAACATGTGAAGAGACATCAAATATTCATTCACAGTCTCGTCCTTCATCATTGTCAATTGCACCTCCATTTGTAATAGGCAGAAGAATTACCAAACAGCTTTCTCCAAGTACAGAAATAATCTTACAGACAGGGAAATGTTGAGCAAGAAATGTAATACACATATTTATGGAAGGGAAAAGTGACTTTGTACCAGCAACATGCATTTTTTCCCTCACTGAAATCAATACCTGGACATAGAACTTGGGAAATTGAAACTCCAGAATTGCCAGATTGACAGAAAATACAGTGTTATTTCTCCATAGTGGAGTCAATAATGAATCTTTTATTAACAAAAGAAGCACTTCACAGCATTTAATTCTCAGTTAAGGACTATCTATAACAGTTTAATATTGAAAAAGGTAACAAAATGGATGCAAATTGCATTAAGGCTTTCTCTCATAGCCCCTATGTTTCTCTAGTGATGGAGGGAATGTTGAATATCACTGAAGCTGTGGTTTAACAATCTTTACCTCATCCTTGCAGAGGTCTTTAATGCCCCAATGTTTGTCCCAACTTGGCAGACAGTCAGTATCCTTTACATCTGAGAGTTTGAGATGAGCATGATGTAATTTTATTGCTCAGTATTAGACTGCTACAGCCAGGAATTGAAACCACTGATGGTAGCCTGGCCACTCTGGCCTGAGATGTGAGTGGAAATGCTTGCTCAACATTCAAGGTTAGTAGGATTGCATGGAGAGCATCTTCCAACTCGGGAGATATCACAGCAGTTGGAATATGTGGGGGACTGAAAATGGGGCTTGCAGGCTAGTTTGATGAGGATCTTAGTCACAGAGGAGGAAAATAGCAAAAGTGAATTTTATTAGCTAAGTTATTTGCAAGCCACAGTTAGCTCATTCGTTATGGGGTCAGCTCTGTTGGAAAAATATCCAACTCCCAAGGCATTCTGGATCCTCTTGAACTGCTTGCTTTTGACCTCTAAAGCACAGTAGCCACCTCCTGTGACCGCAGATCATAAAGTTGCCTTGCAGATAAAAATTATGGAACCGTGCATTTCCTTCCTGAGAGGAACAGCTGCGCTATAGCAAATAAATTTGTTTAAAGATCGCGGTCAAATGAGCCAGTTTAACATCATCAGTGTGCTGCATTCCTGAACGACACAGACATAATCTTCTGCTTGGTGGGGTGGGAGGATGCTTTCCTCAGTTCTGGGGCTTTGTGGTTGAAGTATTGAGATTCTTTCAGATTAGATTTAGGGATATATTTTATGATAGATTCACAACTCCCTTTTGTTCCTGTGGGAAAAATGAAACAGAAGGGCCTCTGTGTTATACTACTGAGGTTCTTTGATAGTCTCAGATTTTTTTGAGGCTTGGCATCCAATGTTCAAATTCTTTCTAATGAAGAGCCTATAAAAACAAGCTTTGATGATAGTAAATACTACAAATTATGTGGTAATAAAGACAGGTTCCATGGGTAACCATATTTTTGAGCAACTTAAATTATATGCAGAGTATATCTGTAATAATTTCTTTCCGTGTCTTTTAAGAATGCCACATCATCAATACTTAATTTTACAAGTTCTTTGTACAGGTTAAATATTCCACACAAAAATACAGCACATTTATGGAAGTGTGCAAGTTGCCCTTCAGCTCAGATACTCATTGTAGAAGCAGAAGAAAACAGCATAAAGTCTCCAAATGTCCTTTGCTTTTGGAAAAATAGGATGGAAGTTTTCATTTCAAAGGTTGTGTAGTGAGATTAAATGGTGTTTCCTGCCAGAAGCACTGCAGGAAGATATCTCTTCTGACACTAACGTAGTTCTGCTTTCACTGTTGCAGGGTATTTACGCATTCACAGTAAACACAGAGCAAGCCAATTCAGTGAAGCTTAGAAATGGTTGATTTGCATTATAGCGAAAAGTCAGAGATCATGTGAACAGCAGTGCCCTGAGAATCTAGTGCTAATTCAAATAATATTTCAAAACCTTATTTTGCTGAGTGTCACTCAGAAGATTTGTGCAGAAAGCTTTACTAAGATAAATCTTGAAGATAACATTATTCTTGTTGCCTATGATGTGTGCAGGAGTTGATAACAAGCTGATTTCCTTTTTCTGATGGATGATTACATACAACAGATGTTTTAATTTGATTATATCTATGAGATAAGCATAATGCTGTGTTAAGTCCAAACACATTTTATAAGTTTTTCAAAACATTTTACAATGAATGTAACCTTTTGTAAATGTCCTTGCTTGAGGCTGTGTGTGTTCTCATAAAATGACGCAAATTATCAATAACAAGTAGGAACCAGTGATTATGCAAAAGAGGAAAACTGCATTTGACAGTAGCTGTAATTCTGTGCTTCATGATAACCTAAATTAAGAGAGAAATATGATTCAAATGGTGATACAGGGCACAACCGTTTCACACTGCTCCAAAGAGGACAATGTGTTCTTCAGCCAATGATACACAAGACAGGCAGAGCTATTATCAAGGATGCTGAAAGGCTAATACTCCATGCCAAGCACCCTCAATTTGAAAATTAGCAGGCAAATGTCAGCTTTGTGAACAGAGCCCTGCAGGGAACAGAGGTTTTGAGTTTCAAATAATACAGGCCTACAAAATTTGACTTTGAATTGAACTGAAATGCCAAAATTTCTCTGAAAAATAAACCTCTTGCCTAACTGTAGTGAAATCAAAGTGTCGTATGTTGTTCCCATGTCCTTTTTTTCATATATAACGTGGTGAGAACAAAAAAATAAATTCAAAACTAATAGTCTACCTCAAAAAAAAAGCCAATCTGTATCACAACAAAAACATTAAAAAGGGACATGTTGGTTTTTCAGGCAGATTTCCTATTTTCATTTTGAAAGTAGTTACGACAAAACTTGTCCAGCGTCATCAATGGTTTTTATTTGGGTCAAGCTACTTATTCCAGTTACTTCACTAATAGTTTCAGTAAGACAATATCAGCATACTGTGTACCTGATTGCCTTGTGTCATTCCAAACAAAAATCACAGGCATTAACTCCAATGACTGCCAGTGGGTAAAGCATCTCGTAGCTTGCTTTATGTGATGTATACAATTAAAGAGAATTTCCTTTAGGATTCACGTCATCTAAGATCCTAACAAGTAGATGTCTGAGTTAATTATGCTCCCTATCATCAGCTCACTGTTTTAAAAGGTTTTTAAAATATCTGGACTTATCTTTCCCTCCTTGAATGACCAAGAGAATGTGGGTGACCTGATAGCCTGCTGCCACCATAAAGGCAATTCTGTTCGTCCAGCATTTGTCCTGCAGGACTGCTCCATTAGATGGTGAGAAAGGCAACAGGTTTTCTCAGCCAACTCTCGGAACTTCAGTCCAAGGCTAACTTTTAGGCAGCTAAAGTTGAGATGTCTCACCTTACACCACATATACTAGCTCTACACAGGCATGAATATTATGTTGTGTTAGTGCAACTGTATAGGCCTTACTTAATTCTGCATCTGGGAACTATCTTGGTCTGGGATTCTTAAATAAAGCAACACTGGAGTTAATAAACTAATCAAAATAATTGCTTTATTGTGCACATCAGCACTTTGTGGCTGTGAGCAGAATGGTTTTCAGTTGAGTGTATGTTAAGTATAGTGAAACAACAGTTTTTAGTAACAAAGCATGTTTTGTAGAAGCTTGAAAGTGCTTTTCTATGAGGATAATGCTGTAGTTCACATGGGATTTTGACAGAAATATGATACTGAAAGCTAGAAAATAGTTAGAATAACAAAGAGAGATCATTTACACTCAGTAGTTTTATGGACTGTTTTAAAAGCTGTACTTAAAACCTGCAGCAAGGAGCAGTTAGCGTGTTTTCACTAGGAGGCCCTGAGATACAAGAGGAACTAAATTGTTTGTGTTCTGGGTATATATGTCAAAGGCTCTGAAAGAAAACACAATATTCAGTGCTTTTATATTTTGCCTTTCTAAGTGAGGAACTGAAAGTAGCTGTCTTCCCTTATCCTGTCAGGTTGGAGATTATTATTTACACCTTTAATCTCCCACTCTTTGAAGAGGACTCTTTCTCTACCTCATTCCTGGTTAAATACTAACCTCAGGATGAGGTCAAATACTCACAGTTTAAATTTAGAAGAAACTGCTATCTGAAAACTGGGAACTAGGAGCTATGAACAAGGAAATGGAAAGAAATTACTAACTTAGTCTTGTTTCATATATTTTGTCACACCTGGATCATGAGAGGTTTGAATAGTAATATTAAATCTGTACTTATTTGCTTTTAAACTTCTTTTTCGTGTTGGAAGGTAGTCACCAAAAACTAACAGGAGAGTTCAGCACACACAGCCAACTTTCTAAGCAAACAGCAACTCTTTGGCACCTGCAACTTGACAGCTCCAAGGAGAGAGCAGTGTACAGCACACAGCATATACTTGTGGGGGTTGAGAAATGCTTTTGTTTAAGTGGATACTGAAAACACAGTCACCTTCTAGCACAGAGCTGGTGCACCGGAACTGATAAGAACACTCCAGTCTGTGCTCAAAGGGGAGTCTGCAACTTTTCTTACCTCTGAGTGACTGCCACCTGTTTGAGTGAATCTTGACTATATTAAAAGGGGATGAGGGAGAGGAAAATGCTCTTGGAGCGGTTTATGAGACTTTGTCATAAACTGAGACTTCATGGTGAAAATATGCATTTAGGGAGTGTTTAAAACTAAATTTACATAAAATCACAATAATTATTTCTTTTAATTGTCTGTTATAGGCCAATTAAATGTTTTATGCAAACATTTCCAGATTCAAAGAGAGGTGAGCTGAGACATTCAGAGCACGATTACATTTATTCCCCCTGAGGGCTTAGCCCTTTTTCTGAAATACCCAGATCTGTATCTCTAACTAGCGCTGTAACCCAGACAAAAGTGAATCAACAACATTGGAACAATCACCCTCGATTTACTCCTATGTACATCAGTTTAGCCTTCAATCAATTCCCAGCCATTTAACTCAGAGAGGAAGGAAGACTGTGAGCTGAAAATGGGTCTCGATACAACTTGTGGCTATGCAGTGGCTGGATTTATACAGGCAGAGAGCTCAAGCTTTATTCAGGCTCAAAACGGAGTGGTTCTTACAGTCTCTGACTGGGCCACGAAAAGCTGGCATCACCCATGTGGTCCTACTCTCCGAATCCGAGATGCAACTTCCCCCTTGCAGAGAAGGCAAAATCTCTGGTAGAAGTTCCTTTGGAGAGGGATGGAGACGAACTTCATTTGTGTCACATACACATCATTTGAGATAAAGTGATGCCCAACTAGCCTATTTGGGAGCAAAATAAGCAGCAGGTGACAAGTTGTTCCAGTCAGCTTCACCATCTGCAAGCTGAGTGCCCAGCTAGTCTGTGTGAACATTTCCTGCTATTACCTTGACTTCAACCTCCCCTGCTCCCTGCTTTAGTTCATCTGGGGGTTACGTCCTTCTTTCCGATACCGGTTCTGCAGAGGAGGAAACAGGCTGCTGCAGCAGCATCGTTCAGGTCAGGGATACGGATGCGAGGAGGAGCTCTGCAAACTCCCCGTGTCCCAGATGACACGATTGGGTCCTTTTCAACTCGCAGGGAGTAGGAGCCCTCGGAGCTGGCAGTTTCCTGTCGACCTTGAGGCTCCCTCCTCGCAAGCCACGGCGCAGCGCCGGGCGGGTGGCGGTGCCCGGTCCCCGCCTCGGAGGGAGGCAGGCGCAGGATCCGGGCTGCACGTCGGGGCCGGCCCCGACGCGCTTGTGGTGGGAGAGCCAGACCTGAGAGGGGCTGGCCTCTGGCAGATGATTGACACCCAACTGGGTGAGGTTTCATGTTAAAAGGGAAAAAAAAGAAAAAGGAAAGAAAAAGAGCGAGAGCAGGGGAGGGGGTGACCGTGGGAAGGGGGAGAAGGAACTACTGTAAGAGTAAGAAAGTCCTGCCCAGCTGTTTGCGAAGTTTAAGATTTCCTGTTTCCCCTGCAGCGCCGCGCCGAAGTGAAGTTTCAGTGAGTCACCCGCGGTCCCGAGCAGCGGAGCGGCGCAGCCCCGCTCCCCGCCAGCCCCGCCACCGCCGCCGCGGCCTCCCCGCCGCCCCCGCGCCCCGCCCGCGGCTCGCCGGCCGCGCCGATCCGGCTCCGCGATGACTCCCCGGCTGCCGCGGAGCCTGCGGCGGGTCCTGCTGCGCCTTGCCCTCTGGGTGCTCATGGGCAGCTCGGTGCCCGCTCTGCTCCGGGGTAAGTGCGCGCCGGCCCGCGCTGCCGCTTGACAGCTGCTGGGGCCGGCGGCAGCGGCGGAGCGGGGCGGGAGGGCAGAGGAGGGGGCAGCGGCGAGGGACAGGCGTCCGCCGCGGGAGGCGGGGGACACGGTTGCTAAGAAAGTTTTGAGGCTGGAAACATTTCGGGAGGGGGCGAGCGTGTTTGTTGATGGCCCTGCGGGAGAGTAAGCGGGGAAGAAAGGACCAGGAATCTCGAGGTTTCGCTGCCAAATCTGAGGTCCGACCGCGGAGGGAATAGCGGGGAGAAAGGAGCGGATTTGGCAGGAAATCAGCAAGGTCTGCTCGGGCCGGAGGAGCCCGGAGAGGGCATCTGGGGGGCTGCCTGCGGCGGCCGGGGAAGGGCTGCAGGCCCTGCCCGCAGCTGATGCGGCGGCTCCCGCACCTGGTGCCGGCCCGGGGCGCAGGACACGGGCCGGGCCGGGCCGGGCCGGGGAGCCCGCGGCCCTCGGCAGCGCCCTCCGGCCCCGGCACCGCCGCTCCGCTGGGCACCACGGCGCTGGAAGGTGCCGCGGGTGGCTCTCAGAGCGAGGGCCTGTGCGTGGCCACTGAGCCCGCTGCTGCGTGGGTCTGCGCTTGGCTACCAAAACCTGGGTCTCGTGTGAGTTTCTGCTAAGAGCGGATTCAGCCGTGACTGTGAGCAGCTGGGCTGAAAAGCACTCGCGCCTCTAGCACTGGCCGAGCATGTTGCTTGACACACTTTATAATCCTGACCCTGCTTCTGCCAAGACATCCTTTGATAGGTTTTTGGGGTCTGTGGCTGGCAGTATTCTTCATATCATAATTTATAATGTACTATGAGCTTAAAGTTCTGCTGCAAAAACAAGACTCCTGCCCTGAGGAGCTTTCCGTCTCTGTCCTACCAGTAGTTGCCCACATCTGTGAATTAACATCTGTAATATCAAGGTTAGGCCCTAAATCATGTTGCAGCACAAGCGGTGAACCTGAAAAGAAAACAGCAGATTGCAGCAAACTGCATCTGAAACATTTGTGAAAAATTAAGTAGATTTCTAAAATATCTTGTGGTAGCACATCTAGTTTTAGTCTTCAGGTAAGGTGTGCAGACACCTGGACTTCTACTTTGCTCTGGGCCCTCTGATTCTCATGTCTGGTCCATTCATGGTCAGTAGGGTTCCCAAATTTTGGCTGAAACATAATAACATAAAGTAGATAACTCTTGAATGGCTACTGCCTTTAGCTATGTGCAGTTTTGAATGACTTCACGCTTCATTAACAGCCCTGTCAAAGTCAACAGGTCTTGCATACCTGCAAAGTTACTCATGAAAGCTTAGTGCAGAAGAAAAGAACAGTGTAAGAATAAGACACTATGGTGTCCCACGGCTCAAAATTATATTAAATTTGCGGTGTGCAGCTTCTTGTTAATTTTTAATATATTTTAAATATATTTTCATTAATATAAATCATACTCAACTAGTGATGGCTTATTTTGACCCTGGCTCCAAACTTTTGCAGATTCTCATCACAAAAAGCTTTAAATGAAGAAGCTCAGCTTTTGTTAATCATATGTTATTTATTATTAGACTTCTTTTTTCCCACTCAATCAGTTACAGACAGTCTCAGCCTCTGGGTAGATTTTTAAAAGTGGGTATGGCTCAGGAGTTTGTTCTTCTTTCTTGTCACAGGTCCAGTGAGGAAAAAGAACGTAAACTGGTTACAATTCCAGCATTTTTCATACTCATCTTCATCTACACCCTACAATAACCAAACCTGAGTAGATCTGTTGTCAGATAATCTATCCCATAGCTCCAAAAGCTGTTTTGATAATCACTGTAGGATTCCATTGTGCCATAGAATTATATTGTGACAAGAAGAGTTGATCAAAAAGCAACAGTTCTGTGAAGCAGAAAGTGTGAGGTTTGGATGTTGGTAGTTATTTGGCACCAGAATGAAAACTAGAACTGCCAAATGCTTGGGGGAAAACAAAACATATTGAAAAAAAAAAAAAAGGAAAAAGAAAAGTAGTTATTTTGTAATAACTCAGCAGTATAGTGAGGCTGAAAAAAAGAAGATACATCAGTGTCAGAAGAGCTCGGTTCCCAGGTATGCCAACTAATTAACTAGACGGCTGGTTAACAAAGCACCGGCTAAAATTTCATTTTAACATTTTCACAGCAAAACATTAGACAAGAATGACACATTCCCGTAAAGATTTTGGTGAAATCCACAAATTCATTAACAAGTTCAATAGGAATTATCCGCTTTGAAAAAGATATTGTCATGTCCTATACTACACACAAGTAATTGGCCTTTTTTTGCATAGAGTGAAGGGGCAAGGTGCGATTTTTTGGAATGATTTTGAATGATTTATTGAGAGTTTAATCAGTTAGTGTCAGTGCAAACCAGCAGTTGCCCATGTAAGAAATTTGTGTTAGTGTTTAAATGAATATGAATTTTATCTTTGGGTTATCATAACCAGAAATTTATTCCTTGGAATCATCCATGGAGTAATTGTTCATCTGAGCATCAGGAACTTCATTTATCCATTCAGCCAAACACTATTTGCATTACTGGCTGTTTTTTTGAAAGCCATATCAGAGTTAGTTCATTTTATAGTATGAAAATCAAATTTAGAGCTTCAGATATTTGCAAAAAGGAGAGCAAACATTTTGTAACGGGATGGAACATGTAACAGGATTGAGTCTAAAATGCATTCCTGCTCCCCATTAAAACTGGCATTCTTCCAGGTATTTCAGGAGGGAAGTAGGGATACATCAGAGATGATATTGCATTTTCTTCTATTTATGGGGTATCCTTGAATTGTGAGGGTTTTATACCTAAGACTTTGAAAAACACTTTTGTTTACATGCTATTTTTACTTTCTTGGCATTAACATGCTTCTCTAATACTCAGGTGGTGAATTCTATACTGGAATGGTTTCTATTAAAAAATTATGAGCCAGATCTTAAAGCTGCTGCAAGTGAATATAGTTCCATTAGCATTAGTAGAGTTACACAGAGTTGTAGCAGGTTTCCTGAAACAGTTTCAAAAGTAATTTCAAAAAAAAAAGGGCGATGGAGTAATTCAGAGCTTTTCATATTCATAGTATTTTTTCACTCATATTTTAAAACACTATTATATGACCTACATTTAGTCAAACAACATTGCTTCAAAATTAAATACTCCTTTCTGGGATGAATTGTTACAGTTTCAAAGATACAGCATTCTATAATGGTGCCTGATAAAAGTTGTCATTGTGACAAGGTTAACTCTGAGCATAGGAGGAAATATGGTGTCAGGCTCTTACCAGAAGGAAAATTCCTCGTGGCTTGGTTTGCGGGGGTTTTTGCAAGTTTGTTTTTTTTTCAAAGGCTTTTAGAAAGCATTTGCTCTTTTGAGGGGAGAAAAAAAAAATAGAGCATAGTATCACTGTAGCACCAGTTGTTGGAGTTTCCGATGCTTATATTTCCTCTGCAACATATTTTGAAAGTGATATTTTGTTATTTTTTGCATTTGTGGTATAGGAGCTCTTTTCTCAATAGTGTACGTACGTGCCTTGTGCACTTTGCTAGCATTCACTGCCGCTTCTCTGACCTCAGAGGAGCTGTGCCTTACTTGCAGCACTGCCAAAATGAGCAAAACCAACTGGTTGTAGCCAATCTGTTACTCTTGGATCTTGCATCACAGGGTGTATTTGTATCAGCTAGGTGTGAAACATGCTCACTAGTGCAGTGACAGATTCTGATGGAAAGTGGTCCATGCAATCTCCACATTGGCTGGCATGGCTACAGACCAGCATTGGTGGCACAGTGGAAGGCAGGGCTTCCAGCCACCTCTGTGGTCCTGGGATCACAGGCTGCTGAAGTCTTGATTTGCCCATGGTTCCCACAGCCCTTCTGGCACCTGACAAGCAGAGGAATGAAAGGGTGCCCTGAGGAAGGTGGGAGACAACGGCATCGTTTCCTTTGCCGCAGAGGAGCCTTTTGACTCAGGGGAAATACCCAGGTAGCCAAGATAGTTTGTATTGCCAGAGCATTGCGAGCTCAGTAAAATTGACTGAGGTATCAGTCAGTCTCTGAAGATATTGGAGAGTACAAGGGGTTCCCAGCATTGAGTAGTGGAGAGCCAGTCCTGATACAAAAAGAAAGTTGGCTGAATCCTAGTCTAAGAGAGTTACTGCTGAGATTTGGGTTGCTTAATAGGTCTTTGCCTTAAATTTTGTTGGTATTAGAGGGTTTTTTGTTTCTTTTTTTCCCTACAGGGTAATGGGAAGTGTTTTTTAAACCCTTATAAAATGATTTCAAGAATAAAATAAAAGGCGATGAGAAAATACTTGCACTTTTCTATGAACTCTTATTCTGGAAAGTTAAGCATATGTCTTGGGCTTGATAGCCAAAGTCCTTTTGAAGTTTAACTTCACTGGCAGGTGTTGTATTAAGAAACAGAGGAGAAGCTTCTTAGTACACGGGATAGATTGCTTTTACAGCAAGTAGTGGGCACACACACTGGGACAGGGCAAATGCTTCTACAAGCAATGGGTTGACACTAAACATTTGCAGAACTGGGTTCTCAGTGACCCAGCTAAGTCTTCAACAGTTGTTTTTCATATTATGTCTGCTCTTTAGCATAGCAAAAGAGCAGCAGCACTGGCATTTGTTAAGTACAACATTTTATATCCCACTGCCTGAAAGAACACAGTTTTAGTTTTGTACAGTTTTACAGTTTAGGGTAAGATATGTAAAGAGAGCAAATTGCTTCAAACGCCATCCACTGATGGAATCTCACCCAGAGGAGTAGATAGAACTAAAAAATCTCATCAGGAATTCCCTAATTCTGTTTTTCCTGGTGTCAGCATGCTCCATTTCTATGTCCATTAGCTTCCAGGGATTTGAGCAGAATTTAAATGGAAGCAGGTATTAAAGAACTCTGCCCCACAGTTCATATGAACAAATGTCAGCTTGTTTGCATTGCTGTAAAGCTTTAGCAACTGTTCTAGATTTTAAGAAACAATAACATTAGCAGTGTCAGGGGAAATACTAGTTGCTGATTTGTCCATGTTTGTGCATATTTTTTTGAATATGCCATTTCCTTGCTCTTTCTCTTGCTGTGAATGCCATTGTAGTTGTTACAGCTGGAACTACCTGTCCTTTTTTTCATATGGGTTTTAAAGCCTTTTCACCTCTGGGAAGATCATCTCAGGAAGAAGTAGTTTTCCTTTGCTCAAACAACTGGTATTTAGCAAGAACTTCCTGCTGGCATTCATCCCTGAGTTAATCTGGTTAGAATTAGAGCTGGTTGAGAGTTTTTGACACTGTTTTTCATGGGAAAATGCTGATTTGTCAAAACTGAAACAATTTGTGGAAATGTACCAGTTTCCATTAAACTTTCATCAGGAAACATTTCCTTTTTTTTTTTTTTTTTCCCCTTCCATAGTCCACAGTGGAATTTCTGATATAGAAAGATAAAGAAATAAGCATTAATCAATAATTAGAACAAACGCTGGTCAATAGAAGGAAGGTGGGATTAAGTGCATGGCCTGACACACAGAATGCACATTTGAAAGGGGAGCTCCCCCTATCCCTTCTCCCCAGGATATTGTCCATTCTCCCCAGGACATTGGAGGGCTGTCACTGTCTCACTGGGCATGCATGTACAAACATCCCTGTACCTACCACCTCAAATGATTTTGGTTTCACTGTGTTGTGAATATGGAAATGTATGAAATGTTGAAGCACTTTGTGGGGCTGGAAAAACATTCTCCTGACAATGTTTTTAAGGTTGACTTGTAGCCATGTGTTCATTGGCTCCTTCTTGGGTGGGGATGGCAGTGCTCTGAATGGCTGGTGTCTTCTAGTCTTTGTTTCACATCATAATAACAAGCTGTATTCAGAAATTATTGTCATGCAAAGGAACCACGATTTTGATTATTAAGTTCCATTAGTCCGATTACAGGATTCCAGTTCTCTGCTCACCCAGAATAGTATTTTGGCAAAAATTTGACTGAAATTAATAGATTTCAGGAACAGATAGAGGAGTCTGCTTCCTCACACTCAAAGCATCCTTCAGCTGACAACCCAGCAGTGACACCTGGGATTAACACCGTGCCTTTCCAGCTGCAATCTGAAACCAGAGGTATTAGAAAGCTGTCTTCTGTTACCTACTATCTTCTGTTTGTACACAGATGCTTCTGCCCACACCCTCAAATGAGCTGTTTCCCTGTTCTGTAAGTAGATACCTGAGGTTTTGAGGTAAAGAAGAAAGATTTATCAAGCAGCCAAAGCTGCACGCTCAGCCAGTGATTTGCAAGTCACACCACATTTTTTATAGTGTTTATATTGGTTTATAGTGGTTATGCTGGTTTATAGATATCAGTAACACAAGTTTTGAAGGATCAATTCTGCCCTCTGTTCAGCTGATCAGTTCCTCCAAAACATGGCATTGGTATTCCCATGAGCTTCGTTTAATGCAGCATTAAAGCTGAGTTTTAAAAAACTGGTCTATGCAGGGGACAATGCGTATTTGTTCCCAAGGTCGCGGTGGCTCTGTCAGGGCTTAGGGACTTTCTTCTGTTAGAAAAGCAAGTGAATTTGAACAGTACACCCAGAGAGCAGCAGGAAGGTCTCACAGTTCTATTCCTCAGAGCAACGTTTTCCAAGTAAAGACCCAAGCGTGGTTCTTACGTGCCTGGGGCACTTTAACAGGTCTCTTTAAAAACTAGCATTGTGCAAGTGGAGCGCGTGCAGCCAGACTGTCAGCTGGCATAAATCAGCTTCCTCTGTTGAAGGCGAGGAACCTGCCCTGATTTATACCAGCTGGCAGAATCTGGCCACAGAATAAATAATAGGCAACTGTATGTTATGAGGCTGTAATTCCCTCGAGGGGGCTTTTGTGGTATCAGTCTTACAGGAGCCAGAGTGATCTGGTTCTCTTTCTTGGAGCTAAAGAGTAATTTAACTGCAGTTTTTTGAAGTCCTCAGAACATTAAGAATGGGAGATTTCAGGCAGTCAGGGGAAAGAGAATACTTCCAAACTTCTTGTAAGGTGTCTTTAAGGATTTTTGCCCAGGAATAGTCATGGTAGGGGAATTTGGGAGGATGCAGATGAATTGATGTGGGTTAGGTAGTCCCAAAAAAAGATAAATATCTAAGAAGGATGATTTCTCATCAAGACCAGGCCTTTCCTTTGAAAACACTTGTGTGCATTTCCTAAGATGTATGAAAACTGAAGCTCCCTCATCACTGATAAGCTTCTAGTGCTGGTATAGTTAATAAGGAAGAAAAGTGGAGAATGGGAAATGAGGACTAAAGGACAAACACCGCCTCAGACTGTGGATGTGGTTTTTAATTTTGTTTAGCATCTTACCCAGAAGGATCATAAGTGAGCTGGTACTCAATTCATTGATTTAGAAAGAAAAGGGGGTTCAGTTAGATTTATCAAGTGTTGACCTGTAATTCTCCTGGATCTAAATATTTTAGATGAGATATGCAGGTGAGCCATCTCCCTCCAGTTTTAATCCTGCTGTGGATTCTGCAGCCCAGAATGGGATTAAGTTCATCATGCCTATACATCACCTGTTGGCATGGTTTGATGGTGCCTGGGGCTTTTGGATGATAATGTGGCAATTTTGTAGATTTCATCTCAGTAACTAATATAAGCCCATCTTTAATGTTGCTGTACAAGGGGCTGAACTTTGAAGCAGACCACAGATGATTAATGGCTTATGTCTTTTAGTTATTTTCAGGGAAGAAAGCAGAAGCAGCTATCCAGGATTCTTGTGTATCTCGAGATACTGATCTGGTCTGATCCCTAAGCCTAATTAGCAGCTTAGACACTGCTGAAAACTTGTTACATAAAGTTGCAGTACATCAGTGGTTTGGATAGCCCAGCTTCAGCAACAATTTAAGAAAGGTCTTAGTGTTTAAAGGAAGATTAATATTCTTACCATTTTGGCTGCCCTCCTGATTTTAGTATTACCAAGCTGTCCTGACCAACTTCCATATGCTTTGGGAGCTCTGTGGCTGGAGCAAATGTGAAGTCATAGTTAAATCAGGACTCAGCACACCTTCAAGTACAGCAGCCAGTAGAGTACGTGAATGACTTCTGGCCACTGAAGTGTGTGCTTGGGGAAATAGGATACGTGTAACTATGTCTTTTTCCTTTCCCAGCTTTTTTCCTCCACCTGCCTAGTCTCTTAAAATATTCCTTCTTTATGCAATTAGTATCCACTGTGCAAATTCAGGCCTCACTTGGGATGCTCCTCTCTCTGCTCTGTAGATATCTTAAGCTTTCCTTTAACGTTTCTGGGTAGTGATTTCAGCGTGTTCCATTCTTCTTGAGAAACTTACAGAAAGCGTGAAGGAAGTAAGGAGTAAATCTTTATGTGTTTCACTAATGGGAAGCCTTTTATAAGATTTTGAAAAATTTTGAACAAATTTGTCAATCTGCAGTCAGGAACCAGTGGAGAGGAGCTGTCATTTCCAGGTGGTGGTTCATCTTTTATTCCCTTTGACCAGTTCTGCCCAGCAGCATGCAGCAATTACCCTTCTCATTTGTCGCTGGCATAGAAGGAGATCTGTGATTTTGCAGTGACTGTGCTGTGGCAGTAGGCCAGCTGCCCTGCAGTGTACCTTCTACCTCACCACAGCTCCTATTACCAATTTTCACGGTTGCCTTGCCTCCTTTTCCTACCCTGGTTAGAGCTTTTGCCCTGAAAGGGGGAGACCCATGGTCATGTCACTCCTCAGCCTGAGAGTATCTAAACTCCACCAATGAAGGGCTCTAGGATGAAGGATCCTTGCTGGCTGAGACAGGGGAAGGCTTTAGAGGCAGCACTTTGCAGAAAAAGGGTTGACATGTGTGTGGGTGGTCCCCCAAAGCATGTCACAGGAGAAAAAAGCCTGTTCCCTGATGGATTCATTCATTATTCCAGCCCCTGCAGGGTGACTGATATTCTCTCCAGGGAGTTCACAGCACAACAAAGAGACACTTTACATACAGAATCTTTTTTCCTTTCTAAACTGAAAACAACCATTTCTCATCCTCATGAAAAGATCAGAGGGGACCATGTAATAGTCATGACTTCGTAAGCTTCTTTATTTAAGCCTTCACAAAGTAACTAGGTCAGCAATACATGCTTCTGGGCTATTGAATTTCCCTTCTTCCCCTCAGTCTATTCTTCCATTTCCTCACCCAACTTTACCACAAGGGAATGCCTTAAGTCAAAAATCTGGGAAACTGATCCTTTTATTTAATTTGTAGTATTCTCATCTGGTAAGTCCAGTGCCAGGCCATGAGGCTTTCAGCTCTGAAAGCCATAACCCAAGTTTGCATGTAAACAGGAATACCACACTGTCTTGTTATTTGGTTGTAACCAAAGCCGTATCTGCTCCCTACTTGCTCTGGATAATAGATATAGGAAGACATTCAGCAGGAAGGCATTGGTAAACTATTCTGGAAAAGAAAATACAACTAAAATGTGTTTCTTTTTTTTTTTCTTTTTTTTTTTTTTCTTTTTCTTTATCAGATTCTTGCTCACACACTCCTTGCTTCTCACGTTTTATACTTTTGCCTTAAGACTTCTGGCTGACTGGGGGCTTTGCTGTTCTCACTTTTCCCTGAGGCCACACTGGTATGATGAATATTTATTATGGGAGCAGCAGCCTGGGGATTCTTATATATATATGTCCCCTGATTTTAATGTTTATGAAGGAAAATAAAAATGTAATTCCAGCTAAATCATCAATATTCAGGAACTAGGGTTCAGAATTCAGAATCAGGTATATCCTGTTGAGTTATTTTTAAAAATATGCACTTGACTCTAAAAAGATTTCAAAGTATCTGTATTAGACATGAAAATTTCTGCTATACAGACTGGAAGGGATTAGAGGCTTCTTATTTTACATGAGAGGAGACAAGATTTGTTGGTGACTCACAACTAAGAAAAACTTTTGCATCTTGGCAAAAAGCAGTGAACTAGGAAATGAGAAGCTTCTTAGTCTTTGGAGACTCAAACTCAGATTTCCAGCATTCCATGACTTCATCCATTGTATTTTTGATGTCACCATTAAACTTCAGTACAGTCATTTATATAAGTATTTCCACAGTTTCAACTTGTGTGGCTTAACATGTGGCAAAAAAATAATGCAATCATGTGTTAATTACAGTTTCTATAGACAATTCTAGAACTTGTGGGAAATGAATAGAGATTGTTTCAACACTTGTCTATTGTGATTGGGAAACTGAGGTTCAAAAAGTTGTAACTTCTATTCTTTCTCTACAGAAATTATGAATTAAAGCCTTTAAAGCATCCAGAAATTATCAAAGGTCTCAAATACCCAGTCAAATTCAATAATATATTAGCACTTTTTTTCTCCCCTACTTTTTTTCAGTTTAAGAGACTGTGTGCCAGGAGCTTGCACATGGAAACATTGGTAACTTGCTTCTGTTTGACAACTGAAGGCCTAACTTCTCCCTCAGTTGTCCACATATATATTATTCATGGTTCAGCCAATTTGCACATTCCTAAACTAGGCTTTTTTCTTCTGGTGGCTAATAGTGTGATTATCAGGCACGTACCTACTGGTGGTTTGAAGGCAGAAGCTTACTGGCCTTCTCATGGGTGAAGGTGGGTAGCAAATGCTAGAAGCAAACCGCTAATTATTTGAAGTATCTTACCCATGAAAGCTAATGACAAGGCACATTTACCACTATCATAACCACATACCTAGAAATAGAAAGCACTGACACCTGCTTTTCCAAGCTGTTGCTTAGCATGAGTACTTAGACTAGCCATATAATCATCACTTTTCCCTATAAAAGGTGGATTTTGATTTCAGTTTCCACTGTGCTTTTAAAAATGAGATATAGTTTGCTTTTACCAGGGCATCAATTTCTACTCTATTGTCCTTACCCTACAGTGGGTAAGGCAGGAGGAGGTACTGCTTGTTTTGGGAACCATGCTGCCTTTTTTGCATTTTCAGATGATAGTTTAATGTTAATAATTTCCTGCTCTTTCAACATGATGAAGTGTTGTGGTTTTGGGCATAGGAAGAGGTAAAGAATTAGGAATAGTACCTACAGCTGCTGTTCTCTGGCTGGATATGAGATAGGGTTGGTCAGATTGGTCAGATATGCAGGCACTTTGCCATGCCTTGTTAAGATACCATACATAACATAAACACCACTAACTGGGATAATTTGCCTTAAGGCACAGTTAAGGTAGTGCAACCTAGCTAAATCTGCTCTGCCAGAATGCTTAGCTGTAGGTAGCAGAGCTCAGGTGGAAGTTTGGCACAGTTAGTTGGTGGAAAATAAGGTTTTAAGCTGTGCTAACTTGGTATGTTAGACTCTGTGGGGGAGGATATTATGAAAGATGAAAAAGGATCTGTTCTGATAAATAGAAGCTGTAGGTGAATGAAATGACCCCAGACACAAGGTGTGCATTTTTAGCAAACAGGATACTTTCATTATTAGAGTATGGCCAACGGATATGATGGACTTTTCAATGTGAATCTCTAAATTAAGACAGAATTTGGCTTGTTAAACAAATACCGAGGTAAGTTAGGGTTTTGGAAAACTAGCTGAGTGGAATGGCTTCACTTTCAGAAGACCAGACTGGAAATACCATCCATAGAGTCATAGATCTCTTGCAGTCTTTGAATCTGTGATGCAGCAGGTTTCCATCACCAGGCTGGTATCACTCACATCCCTCTCAGAATTAAGACTAGCATCTCCAGAAGTAACAAAACACTTAAACTGCTCTGCTAACTAATGTTGTATCAGGAATATTTCAAATATGCATGAGTTACAAAATTTTACATCTAAGGAATTTTAAAAATGTCTCTATTGCTATGAAACACTTTCCTCTGGCATAGTCTAAGCTATTGCTGTGTTGGGAAAGCTTGGAATTGTTTTGCCTTTTGAGAACACTTTTAAAAACAAACTGTGTTCTACATGAGTGCAGTATTTGTGAGAAATGCCAAAGTGACAGCTTTAGAGAATGACCTGCCCATGTCACTGAACAGTTTCACCAGAAAACAAAACAAAGCATGTAACTGGCTCGTGGTGTTTAAAGGGATGCTGAGTGGTTCGGCTGCTATGACCATGTTATGCACGGCCTCTTCAATGACTGTTGTTGAAATTGTATTTTCATTACATAATTATTAATCCACTTGGCATTTGATTAAAAAGATCAAGGCATTTCATAGAAGCCCTTAGACATCCTGAAAACTTTTACTGATTTCTACAGTTGAATAAGTGCACTCCAGATGAAGGATGATGATGACCAATATCCAGAAACATTTGACGACTCTAAAATATTAAACATCAATGAGTATAATTTGGCATAGCAACACTCAGAAATCACAGCATCTGCTGAAGATCTCATCCTATTAAATGTAACTCATATATGTGACAATAAACATCTTCTGTCCTGCAGTTGCAGGAACGTTATGTAGTAGCAGAGGAACATTATGCTGCACCAGAAACGAACTGCACCATTTAAAAATTTATCAAGTGTCATCATATTTTGCTTTTCACAGTTCTCAGTTGTTAGAAAAAAATATGATTGAAGTAATTGGAAGAAGTTTGAGGTATTCAGATGAAAATTGAGAGGCAGTGGTAGGTTCTAAGCTGCTGCTTGGTACACGTGCTCTTGCGATTCTGTCTTATCTCTTCCCAGCTTTCTCTTCAATAGAAGAAATTGTTTTGTAGAGACTTAAATTGGTCTTTTCTTTGCAATGTTTCTTTTAAACAAGCTTGCAAGTGTATATGCTGTCTTGGAGTCCTGGTGAAAGATTATGGTCTTAAGAATGACTGAAGAGATAGCTGGAGGACTGGAATAGTGGATTGAGCATAACAAGTATTACGTAAAGCAACTGGGAGGGGAAAACCCTGGAAATTCAACTTGATGTGTGCATTTCAAATTTACAATTATATTCTGTCTCATCGTAAATGAAGTGTAAGAGCCTGCAGTCCCTCACACATCTTCAGGCAGGTAGACTAAACATTTTAGATTGGCAAGTCCCTTCCTGCTGAGCAGCACCTAATGTGGGAATGTCCTCCCCTCACATTGTAATGCAAGCCCTGCTGGGGGCTGGGTGCTGCAAGCAGTGAGTAATGTGTTGTTGTATGGAATGAGAAGTGTTGCATTCCTACATGCAGGTCTTTAGGTGTCCACAGTTAATTTTTTTTATATGGGTGGACCATGCACTCATATAGATGCAAGTGTCCTTAAAATACTCAGTTTTATGATATAGTGAATGAGTTATCTTTGTATGTGATTTATAAATAATGGCAAATATAAGGACCTTTCAGTGAAGTTTCAAGAAAGGTATTTAAGAGTGAAACACCTGTTTATTTAAGAATGGGCAGATTTCACTCATGGCTTTTATTTTCTTTTAAGCCCAGTAAAATTTCAGCCTCAAATGGAAATGAAGGAGCTGATCATTCAGCAGGGTGGTATTGCCAGCTAGGGATTCACAGTCTCAAAGGCAACTGGAGGGAGTAATTTGCAAATGCATGAAAAGGAACAGCTAATACCCAGGGGATATATTAGCAAATTTACCTTTGGCAGAAAAAGGAGATGCTGCTTGTTAAGAGAGATACTTCTTTACCAAGAAATCTGAGAACTCACTAGCAGTATGCCACAGCAGTAGGATCTTTGCAACAGAAGTCTGAAAAAGGAAGTCTTCCTAAGGTTGAATATCATTAGAAGTGTGTAGTTTTATGCATATGCCCTTTTCTCAATACTCAGTATGTAATTACCATTAATAGTTGTGGCAGTTAGATGCATCTATCAAGATAGCATATCCCTGGGATATTGAATTCTATTATTCTGCTTCTTTGCATGTAACTTGACAGAGACAAATATAACCATCCAAGCTACTGAATTTGAGAAGGATGTGTATTTTTCTTCAAATCTATTCAAAGTGATTCTATTCCTAGGGGATTGCATTTGTGTCTAACTCTCCTCTGATTTACTATTTTAGCTGAGCTGATGGATTATGAAAGAGGGTAATTTCTTTTTAATACTGTTTTCCTGAATCTGTCATTCAAAACTTACTGTGTGGGGACAGAATGGTTCATAAACACCATTTTCCTGAAGGAAAATGGCTTCTCACAGTAAAAAGGAGCTCTGAACAGAGCTTCCGCATAAACATGTTTGCCCATCAGTAGCTGACAGAGAAGCCTCTGTGTGTGTGCTAAGGATGTGGACTTGTTAAATGAGTCTTCTTATTTGGAAACAGTTTTTCAAATTGACTGGGAAGGATGGATTGTATTCAGGTCTAGAGAAAGAAAATGCATAGAATTCTGTCTTATCATAGCATTCTCTGGTCATGGAATGTGCCTTAAATTCCAGATCTCTCAAATATTCCTCAGGTTCAGAGGTCTTCAAAAACCTAAATAAAATAAGGTTTTTCATGCTGCTTACATTAGTAAGTTGTCTTTTTATGTTAAGCTTAAACCAAAATCCCCAAGCCTAAAAATGTTACTACAATATTCGCATGCATAACATCCTTGGTTTTGATTTTGTTTCCTTGTTTGTTTGTTAATGGCTGGGAGGGACAGATAGTGGCAGTGAACACACTTTAAAAATCCCACGAATATCCTCTTTTTATCTGGAAAAACAAATATTTATAAATCCCTCTGATTTATGTAGCTTTGTAACAATTGCAAGTTGGAAAGAACAGTTGTCTGGTTAATCCATTTAAATGCTTATTTTGATTGGGCAGCTGTGAGTCTTTATGTGCACACAGCTTCTCCCCACACTTACTGGAGTGTTACAAAATACCATGGAAATTCTGGTTTGGTTCAGCAGCAGCCAGTGTACACACATACAGTTTTCTGTTGTACAGATAGAGACTCTTGCCATGCAGACCTCATCCTTGATTAATATGGCCTCAGGAGCTGTGGCTGAAGCCAGTTTGCTCTGTGAGCTCCAATACTGGCTGTACAGGTTACTGAGATCATGCCTACAGAATGTGGGTTCTGGCTGGAGGCACAAAGCACCCCCTAACTCCCAGCTGGAACATGCTCCAGAAGCTGACACAAGAGGTGCACTTGGGAAGGGCCAGTGCAGAGGCTCACTATGGAGCTGTTCACGGAAAAAGGGTGAGAAACTTCTGCTCAAATCTCTCTGCCTAGGTGAAATTAAAACACTGAATGGCAGGCTTGTGATTTATGTGTTCCAAACCATGCCATTGGGCATAAAATCTTTTTATGTTGTACTCATGCTATTTCTGCCCCTCATGCTTCTATATAATTCTGCCCCTCATGCTTCTTCTAATAGAATTCTGAAGTATTTCCTTCTTATAAATGTGATGCTTAAACTGATATTTGAACAGATGCAGCCCATTCCAATTACCCTGTTACATATTAAGATTGCTTTTGATTTGCTTTTTTTAAATCCCAAATCCATTATTTGTGTTTGGCTTTGTTTGACTAAAGCTTTGTCCGTTGGTCCACAGGATCTTGATTCTAGTTTAGAGAAAGGAATTTTAGGCAGAATCAGGATCTTTGAAATCAGAGATACAAATTACAGTTCAGCAGAAGTTTCAGAACAAAAGGTTAGACTTTTGTCTGGGTTTACAGAGTGTTTTCCCAGAGTAGTGGCAGTTTCAGGTAAATATTCATCACACTTTTCCCCTGAAACAAAGCAGAATTGGGGTGACTGGTTGAATTTTATTTTTTTGTGTTCACATTACAAAACTACTGCAAAATCAAATGTTTCATGTCAGACAGAGGATATATGTGCTTCACATACTCTGTACCTTTCATATTCTTCCTCTTGAAAAAAATTGTATTCTAAAAAAAGACTTCCAGCATCCTGTGAAGAGGAGGCACCTGATAGGTCTCTGTACTGCTGAAGAAACAGTCACAGAGAGCAGTACCTGTCTTCTCAGATGTCTCCCATAAATGTTAACTTGAGACACCAAAAGTCCTTTTTCTATACTTCAAAATCAAAATAACCTCCAATTGGATTTAAACAACTATGAGGCCCGAGGTGCTTCTGCAGATATGTCTGGAAAGAAACATCAATCCTTGGAGTGCTCCCCAAAGTGTCATAACCCATGCTGCTGAGTCCTAAGCAAATCCCATCTGCCCTTGCAGTGATGATGCCTGGCAGAATAAAGAAACTGCAGAGCCCGTGTTCCGTCTCCTGAAAGGGCTGTGACATCTCCTGTTTCAGGGCAGGTAACATTTGAAAGCCGACTGTGGGTTGGAGGCAGCAGCAGACAGCAGGTCCCCCATGTCCCTGGCATGCTGGGCAGCCTGACCTTTCCCCAGATGTTGCTCCAGCCACAGCCCCACAGAGACTTTTCTCTGCCCTGGGCAGCGCTGCTGCAGCTGAAATAGGCGGCTTCGCCTCAGCCCAGCTGTGGGTTGCTGCTCCTCATACCACATTCTTCATTGTGTTTGTGTTGTCACATAGATGTCTAGACTGGAGAACTCTTCTGGGTCAGGCTGCCCTGTGGAGGGGGAGGGAGGTGTGGTAAGGTGCGGTCTGATTCCTCTGGGAGGGAGGAGAAAGTGAAATGAGGGATGTGGACTCATAACGAGCAGGGGAGCACGAGTGAAGTTTTTTTGCAAAATTCTTTGTGCAGGTATTCCTCCATGGCCTCACTAGAGAGAAAGGAAAAAAAGGTAAAAGGGGAGGCTATGTTGTGTTCACAATGCTTTAGAAACAAATTTCTAAATTTTCATTTAAAAAATGAATTAAAAAAAAAATTTAGTCATTTTTCTGAAAATGGTCTGAGGATTTCTCCATGAAGCAGACAATTGCTGTTCTCAAAATATGTCGTTTCTTTGCATAAGAAAGGAACATTAAAAATAAGATGTCAGAAGAGATGTGTGTGTGTGAGGGGGCCTATGCAGTGGCATCCCTAAAGGAGGGATCTCATGAGGGCTCTGTAAAGCTGCAGGTAGCCAGAGCCTTTCAAAAGAGAAGATGGGTATGTCCTTCTGACTTCTAAACCTGTCAGGAAAGTGTCTGCCAGTAATTTTTAGGGCATACTGGTAAAGCAAACAAAAATGAGAATTAATAGCATAAAATGGCAAGTGCAGGAGTGATACTTTTTCTGATTCACCAAGCAACCTGGGGTTGTATCGAAGCGAACCTGTGGGAGTCAGATGTAACTTTGAATTTCCTGTTTTGTGTGATTTGTCACAGTCATTATGTCTGTGTTTCATTTCCACTGCTTTAAAAAGGAAGCAAAAGTCTTCCCCCAAAGTAACATATTCTCATAACCTTTCCTGGAGGTTGGTCTCTGAGACCAGAGAGGGTTTGGAAGTGCCTGCCAGTCTCCTGAGTGAACAAATAGTATTAATAAACATCTGCCCACCTGTATTAACTCTTGGCAAGCCACAGCAACTTCTCATTATTTAGTTTCCTCTATGTTTTACTTCTCTTAGTGTGCTCTTTTGAATAAAGTAGGGGATATACATTTGGCAAGAGTTTAGCTGTAGCAAGGGTTAACTAATGAGAGTTAACTGTAGTTTCAGCAGAAAGATTTGGCTTTTTGCCACTTGAGTTTCTGAGTATGCTGCCAGTGTAGAGAACAGTCTTCAAATAATTTCCATTTTGCATTCGGAAGAGATTATTTTCTGCTGTGTATCCAGCCTTCCTTATTACTGCTGAAAATGCTGCAGGTAGATAATCAAGTAACAAACAGAAGGTTTGTTGGCATAAGGAATTCAGACCTCTTGAGCTTATAGCTGATTTTAAAGTAATTGAAAAAACCACAACAACTTTATGTGTGGTAAGTCTCAATTTTGAGTCTGACTAGACTTGTCCCTAATACAACCTATATTGAGGTGACTTAACAGGATCCAGCTTAAACAAGATTTGATGATCCGCATGAAAACTTTAAAACCTCCAGCCCTTTAATTGAATGCAATAAACTCATCTGATGGTGTGTGTGTGCCAGGACAGCACTTAGTTACTTGTAGCCTTTCAGAAAGTTAGGCAGGATGAGGCCTTATTTACTAAATAAGAGTAAAGTCCCATTAGAGCATCGTTTTTGAGTGTTTGGCCAAGCAAGTATGTTACTATTTTCGATTTCTCTGTGTCTTTGGTGGTGCAGTGGTCTGTGGGAGTTGAGGGCAGGGCTCTGCTGTCACAATGAAGAGTCAGCACAAGAGTTGTCGTTGTAAGGGAAAAATAGGAGCTGTACCCATGTGCCCACCAACTCTGTCCATCACAAGTACCACAGCTGCAATTCCCCATGGAAAGGATGGCAGGGTTTGGCAATACAGTTCTGCAGGAAGCTCCTAATACTTTTGAGAGTTGCCTCTTTGCCTGTACCATGAATCCTAATGTGTTCTGTTGCCCAGAAATTAAGTGGAAGGTGCCGTCTCTTGATCTGAGACATAGACTTCAAAATTTCTCTGCTTTCCTCCCACCTGTAGGCTGTCCAGTGAGGATGCACTTAAAAAGCCAGACAAGATTGCCTTTGCATTAAGCAGATATCCCAAGACAGGCATTTAGGACTGCTTGTAAGTAAGAAAGTGATGCCTCTCTATAAGCAGCACTGTTACCTTAAGAATATCATCACTTTCTTTTATGATCTCATGGGTTTTTCAGTTTGCACGTGACATTGAGTACACTCGGTAGCCTTGCAGATAAGCTGAATTGCCAGGGTGTGTCTCTGTGGAATACTTCATGGCTAATAGGAATAGCTTAGCCATAGCATTTTTAGCAAGTAAGTTATGTTCCACCTGTACTGGGTGGGCTTCTGAATTTCCCCGTTGGAAACTGGGAGTTTAATAAATAGACCCTTGAAAACAGGGTAAATGGCTCTTTAAGATGGATGTTCCTCATTACTTTTGTCTTAAGAGACATAAGGGTAAGAAATATAAATTAAGCTTTTGGAGAGAATATGGGCCTCCATCAGGACAAATGATTCACCTTCCCCATTGCTATTATGAAGAATTAAGAGCTCTATCGTATTTTGAAGCAGGCAGGCAGTGGTACTGAGGGAACAGGAGTGGAGAGAAGCAGGTTACTATAAACGGGCTTTCTTAAGTGTTTGAAGAAAGAGATGCTATGGGTTCAGAAACTCCAAGGTATGTAGAAGGTACAATTGCATGAGTTTGTACTGGCAAGGTTCTGTAGCAGAGAGTAGAGGCTTATTTGTGTTTTTTTCAGTCAGAATTGTTCCTAATTATGTATGTTCTAAATGTTAGGGGGTCTTCCACAGAGGCTCATCTGTCATGAAAAAATATCATAGAAATAACTGTACTATGCTTGAATGGCTGCTGTCTATCTTCAGACCATATAACTTGGAAAAATAATATTTGTACAAAGCTGAAGTGTTTATATTCTTTCAGCACTGTTTCAAGTGAAGTAATGGCAGGTTTCACTGAGCAGAGGAGAACAAAAAAGGAGGTTTAGATGCAGGATATGCTTCTTAGTGCACAGGTCAGAGTTAGTTATGCAAATGTCAGTTCTGAACCATGAATCATGCTTATTCCAACAAAGGAGGAAAGCTGTTTTTGCTAATCTTGAGAACCAGATGAGCATTGTTCTGTTCGATGTCCATTGTATATCTGAAGTCCCAGGAGGGGTTAACCACCAAAGACAACTTCCAGTAAATCCCAAACTCAATGCATTATGCAGGAAAAACCTAGACCCTGTAGTCATAATTGAATAAATTGAACTTGGTGTTATATCACATATGGTTCTCCAGTACTGTGTGCTGTTTACCAGCTTTATTAGGGAGGCTGTGGGTTAAAGTGAGGAGAAGATGAAATGTCCATTTAAGCCTATGGGAAGCCATAATTTAGATTTTTTTTTTATCCTCTTTGCTTGGGGACAGTAGTCTTTTGTTCGGCCAACCATGGAGTGCTTAACAGTGGCCAGAAAATGTGCTGCAAGTTAACAATCCACAGGTGAAAATCCATCTCATTATTTGAGGCATCACAATAATGTTCTCAGAATGCTTTCACCTTTCTATTGTAAGTGCTGAGCTGGAGTCTCCTCTCACCTGCACTGCTGTCAGTCAGGAGTCACGACAGCGAGCTCTGTTCTTAGGCATGTGTAAGAGCCTAGCCCATGATTAAAACTGTTAATGATCACTCATTTTTCAAATAGTGGATAAAAATAGTGTTATTTTAATGCTTTAAATGCAAAATTTATTTTCATCTTCAGGATCTCCAGCTTAGTGTGCTATTCCCTCTCTTATTGTCTCCGGTTGTGTCCCTTCCCCCAGCTCCTGCCAGATTTGATTCTGTGTCTGTGTCAATGCCTGCAGCAATCCCTAAAGCAAAGTTTTGGCAGTTCCACTTGCTGTTAAAAGCCAGGCACTTCTACTGCAGAGGCGAGTTAAATGAAGTTTTCCAACTCCTGCTCCTTTTGTCTTCTCCCTCTGCATGTACCTTACCCTATACCTTGCCTGCTGGTAGGTGAGAAATGGTGGTTTCCCAGATTCAGTGCAGTTCATCGGTGACTTTCTGGTTTTCCTTTCTTCTGCTTTGGCCTTCCTTCAGCTAGGGGTGGCCAAACTACTCCTGACTAGGCTAGCTAGTCAACATGGCTTACCTAGTCTGCACTTTTCCTTCCTAGCAGACTTCTCAGTCATGGCTGAAGAGCAGGTCACACAAACCTCAAAAAAGCCAGTGGGCCCCACCAAGTCATTCTTTGGTGTGATAGGTGCGACTTGCATTTTTTTCATATGATGGGCAAAAGCCTTTACATGACAGGGTGAAGCCATGACATGCATCTCCTCCAAGCAGTTCACAAAGTACTGTGTTCAAATGGGAAGTTATTTTGGCTTTTATCGATTTCTGAGCCCCTGGAATTTGCAAAAGTGCAATCAGTACACTTAAAGGCACAACTTTAAGTACTGACTAAGGCAGCTGTTGTGCTCTGTGGTAGTCAGTGATCTGTGGCTATGTATGATAAAGATCGAGGCTGAGAGATTCTGCAAAACAATCCAGAGGAATGTGGTTTCCTGGAGTCCTGCCACAGGGATAGTTAAACATTCATGGAACCTGTTTTCCTCTGACATATTTTAGTCATATGTAAAAGATAGCACGTTTGGCTTTACAGAGGCTGTCCCAGCACTCTTGATAATCGTTGTTAATCTTAATAGAAACAGTTACAAAATCGTAGAAGTCCTGTACCCATGACAATCCTGCTGGGGAAACTCATAATTGAGGTAAAGGACTGTACCCAAAGCAGTGTCCAAGATAGTGTGAACACTGTGAGCTCATACTCACATGGTGAAAATAGGACTATGTACCAGAGTGAAACTCCATTTCAGCTCAGATGACATTAAGCTTAGAAATGACGGCTGCAACTGAAAAACTGAAAATGCATATTTCATAGGGTTACCCCAAAGGTGTTATGATGGGAGCTACCAGGTGATCTGCAGTGTTGCCAGCTCCTGTGATTTTATGATGAGTAATGTAATAGAGCTATTTTTTTGAAGATCCACCTCCTGGATCCCAATGATTTATTTTAATTTTATCTTCTTTTTTTTTTCAGTTAGATAGTAATTCCAACCCTCCTGTTCTTGGCCAAAGTTTCAAAACATGTCTCAAAAAGCACTCTTAAGAGTACAGCCAGTAATGGTAAGGGAGAACCCAGCGGTTGTTTTTTGGTTGCTTGGGGTTTTTTTTGGTTGTTTTTTTCCTTCCTTTATTTCCATGATCTGTCTGGCTAGTCTTGTGATTTTGTAACTCATGATTTTTTTCATCTTTAGGATTGATTATGTTTCCATCTTCACTTCCTTATATTACCACACTGGACATAATCAGTATAATTAAGAATAGCCATCAGGACTTGGTCTTGAAAGCAAAGCTCAGATCATACACTTTCCTTGACTCTCTCACTCCTGCAATTAATTCATCAATATGTGTAAGGCAAATTTAATTAAGCTGGCAGTGTCACCATAACTGTCAAAGTTCCACTAGGGTTGTAAATCATGTACTGGGGATAGTAGTCAAAACAGAAATCATGCTGTGTTTAGTACAGTTCCTGGCAAAACTTGATGTCTTTCTGTTGCATGAGAAGGTAATACAGTTTGGATGCTCTTCATAGCTGCTACTGTGCTTTCCAAACATGGATATATGATGTCATGGAGCGGTGCTCTTTGAAAGAACAAGGACAATCAGCTTCCAGGCTCTCTGATAAAGGCATTGTCCTCCTGGCAGATTTCCATGATGTAGTGGAGTGAAATCTTAAAATCTCTTCCGTCAGGTGGAATTATCTCACAGCAGCTGAGTAATTGAGTTCCCATCCCAAAGTCTCTCAGCATTTTTTTTGGGGGGGATGGGATCTGCCTGCTGTTTTATATGTATACATGTGCCAGAGACACTGGAGAAAATAGAAGTGCTGTGACAGAGTTTTACAAGATAAGAGTAAGAGAAATTGGCTGCTGTTTCTGAAATGCATCCTAAGACATTAAAAGTATTCCCATGTAGATATTGCCAAAAAGACAGCATGTTGGTTTGGGCTTTATTTAATGTTGTTATCTTGTGAGAATTCTGTAAAGATATTAAAAATAAGAGAAAAGTAAACTACAACATTAGGCCTCAATAGAAGTTACATGTCTATAGACAACAGATGCAAAGCAAATATCTTCAAGCCAAGTCAATAGAATTTGAGTGAGGTGTCCTGTTTATGATGTCCCAAGAAATCATAAATAAAGATGTGAGCCATAGAAGAGAAATCATGTTCTGCAGGCCTGGTTCCACCAGAATCCATGGAGCAGACATTTCTAATGTGACTGCTGTAGTGTCTCTCCCATAATGTCCAGCCCACGGGTTGGCTTGCATGTTCCATGCATTTTAATCACAGTGGCTGATCTCTGCTGAACTGGTTGGCTGAAAGTTCCATAGCAAAGAAACCACAGTCTTTTATTTGGAGCCCTCTCCATGGACAAAGGAGCAAGGAAAGCTAGAATTAGGCTTCCTGTAGAAGTCAAAATAAGAAAACTAACATTAGACAGTGGATGGCAAATTCAAATTTCAGGAGACAAGCACACATTTTAGGATGGTTCCATTCACTTGTGCGAATCTGTGATTTCTCCATTGACTTTTCCATTATATCCACTTCTTAAATGCAAAATCAAAGGTTGCTTCTGTCTACAGTGTTCAAGTGACTTTGGCTGTCTTAACAGGAGAAAATCTTGAGGAGTTGGCTCATGTGGCATGAAATGTGCAGCAGGATAGTCAAATATTTTTAGAGATGCACATTTAAGTGACTACAAGAAGAGGAACAGTCTGCTGGTCCTGAACCACTCCTTGCTTATGAGTCCCTCAGGGAATGAGTGAATACACTTTCCTAGGGAAGAATCCTATTAATTTGTCAGTATCCAGGCAGGACTTTGTTGATTAAAGATAGGCATGAGTTCATGTGACTTGGAAGAAGACCCATCTTTTCAGGATTTCTAAGTCCTCAGAGTCTAGTAGCAGGGTGTGATCAAAGAGCGATGTCAAAGTTCCTATCTAACTCCAGATTTCCTCTCAAGCCATCTGCAGGGTGTGGTTTCAGTATCAGATAGAAAAAGTCAAACTTGGCTTTAGTTTGGAACCAGATAGGTTATCACAGTAAACAAGGCCAAGGAGTAATAACAAACAATACACTAACACCTGCTAGAGCATTATGGCAGTCTTAGGGAAAGTAAACTGCAGTCTCACTTTAAACCAAATGTTGAAGCATGGAATAAAATTTGTACACCTGGACAGTTTAGACAATTCTTTGAATGGCTAGAGGCATGACACTGATCTGTCAGCCTCTGTTAGAAGAATTTCAGGGAGGAAATACAAGTTCTGAAATCCCAAAAGCCCATTAGCTTTTGACAGTAATTAAACCTGATCAGAAATTACCTGGGCCTAACTGCCCAACTTTTTGCTACTGTTGCTAGTGATTAAACTAGCCTATCTTAGAAACTTAAGGTTTGTGACCTTACAGGGTCACAAACTGCTTTCCAGATGGCTTTTTTTTTTTTTTTTTATGAAGTAGTTTGGTTTGGATAGCCCTCCTTGGAAGAGGTCCAAACATATTTGTTTTCATCCATTTGTTCCAGTGGGTGAGCCTTGGCAGAACCTGGCACAGCCAGGGATGGCATAGCAACCAAACCCTTTCTCTCAACAAATATAATGTGCTTGAAACAGTTTACCTAAGGACCCACCTTCACATGGCTCTTGGCCCCAGTGCTGTGGGCACTAGAGGGAACTGAGTCATGTTTATGGCAGAGGCATCCATCGTGCCACAGCTGCCATGTGAGCTCAGAGCTGAAAGCAGCATAGATGCAGCTGAAGTCTTTACAATTTGAGCAGCAGATGCCTTTCACCTCTGCTCAGCCTTGAGATGCTTGGAACCCTGACACAGGTTTCCTGTGTACATTTGGGTGAGTCACTTCACCTCTCCATCAGTATTTGTCTATACTACAGGCTTTTAGGACCGTGGATTTTTTTTTTTTTCTGGGTAGAGGAACAGTTCCTCACTATCAGGTTGTTTCAATCATTACTGCAACCTAGATAAACTGTGACAGCTATTAGTTTCTCCTCAGCATATAGTAAGTAAGAGGCACCATCCAGTAGAGATGTACAATTTGCTATAGTGAGGATTATGTTAACATGTATTTCACAGAACACTACATTCAAGACCTTCTGAGTTCCTACCACACCTACTTCAATGAGGCATTGTTCCTCTACATGGCTACTGGGAGTTGTTGCAACACATATAATTAAGAACAAGAAATGTTTACCTGGGGCTTAAAATTCTGCCGGCCCATAATATACTGCAAGCATTCTCCACCCATGTAAGTGCTCCCAGTGTTGCAAATGGGATGACACACTTCCCTTAGAAAAGTAAAAATGTTTATTTTAACAAAATTTGATAGTACGTGTGACAGTGCTATAACAAGCTTTGACAAGCTTTGACAATGTTCACTTGGTTATTTGCTGCATAGAGAACAAGGTGGGACAAAACTGACAGAGACACCCTCATGTTGAGTTACGAGGTTCAAAAAGGACCACTTTGCATTCTAAACCCCTTTTTCAGGGGGTTTCCAGGTGTGGCTGGATCCAGACCTAGTTCCAGGCTGGGAATTTAGGTCTAAAGGATTATATGTGCACAAGCAATCTTTTATCTCACTTAGCTAAGATTTCAAAATTTCAGCATGCTTATTCCCCTTTCACTTACTATTTGATGCAATAAGGATTCTCTCAACCTCAAGCAGCATCCCTGTTCAAGGGGAGATCCTGGCATGCAGCCCACTGCTGTGCAGGAGAGCTCAGCAGGCCCTGGGCTGTTCCCTATTTATGGAGCAAGATGATTGACTTAGAGTAGTATTTGCATGCCAGCTGTATTTTGGTTGGCGCATGCTCAACTAGCCCTCAGCTGTTGAGTAAGTTTTATGACCCTCAGCTATTGTGTTGTTATCTGTCTTCCCAGAGTCCAGCTTTAAGCCAGGTGCAGCCCACACCACTGTTAGCTCTCGCTTAAGCCAAAAGCAGTGGGAGCACACTGCCACACCCACTGAGCTCATCCTAACCGTCCCCTCTGTGTAGCATCTTCTTCTATATCATAAAACCATTGGAAGTTTTGCCACTGATTATAGTGGCTGTTAGATCAGAAACCTTAGGTCAGTACCAGAGCATGCTAGTGATGAGAAAGATGTGTGATTTAGATGAAGAGAGAAGACTTTTCTCTCAGTCCCTCACAATGGTTCAGAAATCCATTGAAAATGTTAGCAAGAGGCCCTTTTATTTCCTCCTGGAAAAATCATGTGTATTTATTTCCTGTAATAAAATAGTCTAATGGTAGTAAAGAGTAAAGTTCTAGAAGGAAAAAATTGATTTCTCAGCTAATTGAGTAGAGAGGGGGAAATTATAAATCCCTGGTTGCCTATTACTGATTGACTAGCAACATTTGGCCACAGAAAGCAATATGAACACAGTTTTAACATGCAGGTGGCTACAAGAGAAGGGCTGTGCTGCATGTAAGCCCAGTATCTCCTCAAAGTGGTTCACCCTACTTTTCCAATTAGATTGTAAAGTGAGTCAGACTGAAACCGTTGTTGATTGTCTGCTCCGCTTCAGATAGTTGCATGTTCTAGCTTTAGTTGCATGTTTTAGCTTTAGAAAGAAGTTTGTGTCAGCGTTTTCGGTTCCTTGTAGTTACACTGTCTTTTCAAAATAGTTTATGAACTAAAAGTATGTTTCCCGAAATTCAAACACTGGCACAAAAAATATCTCTTTCCTTACTGCTGCCACACTGAAGCAGGTGGTGAGTACTAAGACTCGGAACCAGTAAGCGTGTAATTATTCAATTTCTGGGTGCAGAAAAGTAGCTGTTGGGTTAAAGCAGGCATCTACAAGACAGATTGTCATTCCAAGTTAGTTTGAGTTCAAGTCCCCTGCAGATACCCACTTAGACTCCTGCAGTAGACCACATGAGCTGCACAGACACCCTATTGCATTGCTAGCTAGAGTTTCACCCGCAACCTCTGGCAGACCATCTACCTTAAGCTCAAAGTCTGTTCCATCTCTGTGGTTTGTATGTGTGAACAGTAATCAGATTAGGGATGACACCTAGGTTATGCCTTAGGTTAGTAAAGACAAAACTGCAAAATTCGTCCTGCTCCAGGTTATAATGATGCCACACAGCTCACGTGCATTCTCACTATGGAACCCGCAGTTACTGTGGCACACAGACCGTGATGCAGTGTTATACAGGGGGACAGATATGCTGCCTGTGATTAATGCAAATGGGTGAGTGCAGAGGAGCCATTTCAGTGCAAACTGATGTTGGAAAATGCTTGATTCTGCAAATTATGAAGCAACTTTTGCTCCCTCTGAAGTCAATAGAAGTTCATTTCGCTTTTCAAATTCACTTTGATTAACCTGGTCTTGACATGGTGGCACTTAACTTGTTGAAAAGAAAATTGGTAGCTGTGAAAGATCAAAGATTTTCTAATTTTAAGGTAGGAGGGAGTGTTTTCTGCTGATGAAAACCTTATCTTCATAATAAGCAATAATGCAATCTGATCATCTACCATTATTGAGTTTCCCCTTTTTGTTTTTCTTAAGCTGAATTTACGTCACCTGTAGACAGAAATAAGGAAAGTGGACTGAAAATGCCAAACCTATGCAAATTTTGTGATATTAAAGCAACAACCTGCTCAAACCAACATCAGTGCAAGAGCAACTGCAACATCACTTCTATCTGTGAGAAGAGTAGTGAAGTCTGTGTTGCTATATGGTAAGTTATTTCTTCATACAGGTGGGAGCAGGAGCACACCCTCATTCACCATTGCTTAGTATTTTCCTCAATTGCTCTGATATTCAGAATGTCCCTGCTACCTCACCAGGCTTTGCTCTCCTGCTTCCAACTCATATCTCTGCACAGCATACCGAGAGTTGCTTGAGGTTAACAATTCTGATATGAAATGTTCTGGGGACCTTTTTTTCTTCTAAAACAGTTCTGTTCCAGCTTAAGCTGTTATTGGAAAAAAGGCCTGGTTTTGTGCAAGCCGTTAAGCTGTATCCACCCACAGCACTCGAGTAGGAGCAGATTTGAGGCTCAAGAGAAGATTGTATTGGCAGTTGCTGAACAAAGACAATTCTCTCTCAGGTTTCAAGGAAACTAGATTATGTTGATTTATCACAAGAGGCTTACTGCCATGTATAGGTAGAAATACTTCCTCTTAATTCGAAAAAACTTCCGTGTAGATAGAGACTTTGATGAAGGCATGGTGCTTTTTATATAGCCTATGTCTACGTTCAAAGAAATCAGGAGTTTACGAAAATGAGTTGTAATACTTTTTAAGGATTTATTGGCTTTAAGCTTGTGTTCCAGTCTAAAAACTGAGGCTTCTCTTGCCCTTCCACAAATGGGAATCCAGTCCTACCAAAGAAAGGCAGAAGCGCCCTTAGTAAGTTAATAACTGGACTAAAGGAACACAGCTGAGTGTTTGCAGCATTGCTGCTGATTTAGTAAAATAATTAGAACTAATTACAGAGGGTCATAGCTAATTTATGTGCTGAGGGATTAGTTGTGCCCATTGACTTAAGATGTTCAACATAACTGGCATTTCAGTTCAGAATCAGTCCAGATCAGTGGGCTTTTCCATATTTGTCCTATGCTTCTTTAGTAAGTCATCAGTGTCTATTATTGCCATAAAAAGAAGCTGTTGGACGATTTAAGAAATATTTCGGATTTTTCATGACCAATTATCCAAAAGGCAAGCAAGTTGAGAGCTGTAAAGTGCTTTTTGCACTTTCGAGTCTTTTGACAATGAAATTAAATCTATAGATCAGGACAAAACACAGAAATATGGTCCAGATTATCAGATGTAAATATTTCCCTGACTGTGAGGCAGCTCTAACTTGCATCAGTTATTATGATTGGTATTTTGATGGGGTTTTTTTGGTTGGTTGAGGGTTTTTTTGTATATAACTCCTTCAGTGCACAAACTGTGATGATTATAGGCTTCAAAAGCAAAATGAAAAGACTAACTTACTAGAAATTCCTCAGATTTTGAGGAAATAATTCAGTTTTTATCATAATTTCCCACAGATTTTTACTGTCTGCTCAATGACCACAAAAACCAAAAGTGTGTTCTGAAGTTCACAGCAGTTCATTGAGCATTAGGTTGAATAATTCTAAGTGAGATTTTCAGAGGCACTCTTGTGAGCTTAGCGGTAATATGATACAGGAATAGCTGTGCCATTGTACAAATGTGGGGAGCCCAGACAGGGCCAAATTTACCCCATTCAGGAAAGACAGAGAAGAACATATGATGCTCTTTAAATGCCATTTATATTCTCAAAAGAGGCAAATTTTGAGCAGCCACGGTCCTGTCTGCTCCCTTTATGAAGTATTCCTTTTTTGATTTTAATTTTCTCCTTTTCATTTTTAGGAGACAGAATGATGAAAATGTGACATTAGAAACAATATGCCACGATCCCCAGGAAACACTGTATGGTCACTTTTTGGATGACTATCATTCAGAGCAGTGTTTAATGAGAGAAAAGAAGGATGATGGGGGATTGATGTTCATGTGTTCCTGCACAGGTGAAGAATGCAATGATATGCTCATTTTTACACCAGGTAGGTATTATCATTTACCTTGCATTCCTACATTCCTTGCAAGTAATATTAACTGTATTACACTGAGGTTCTTTGGAATTACATTTTGTGGGGAAGAACTTCTAATGGCAGGTGCTATTTTGGTCTTTTTTGAATCTTGCAAAACCGCAACCTTTCTTTTCTGTGTTCTGAGGGCTCTTCTTCCTGCCAGGCTGTCCTCATTTTGAAATAAGTCTGATATTTAGCTCAAGATACTGCACTTAAAAGCTGATAGAAGATGAAAGCAAGATGTTTATAGTTGTTCTGTTGACAGACCAAAATTCAACACCTGCTCATTACATTATAAAACTAAACTAAAGGCAAATGATGTTTTTAAGGTTCTCTTCTAAAAAACTGTATTGCCATAGTGTGTTATCTGCATAGAGAGATGTTACTGGTAACCTGATAGGGGGTAACTGACCATCTGCACCTCTCCTGTGGTGGGTGTGACGAAGTTAGGCTCCTTCTCTGGGGAATATGTTCCCTCACACCAAATACGGCGCAAGGAAGTGTACGTGAGTTCCGTTAAACCAGGGAAATGCGAGTACAGACCAAACCACAAGTGCCTAACCCATCTTCATTCTGCTTCATGAGCTCTGACAGAGGCCATGCAGGCACACTGAGGACAGTGCAGGTGTGTGCAGCGCTGCTGGACCTCATACTGCACACACAGATGTGCACAAGTGCATACACCCCTTGTGCTTTACTTTGTCCTACCTGCTGTGATTCTTTTACTGACATAAAGTCAGGTTTCTCACAGGCAAGAGTGAGGTCTCCTGTGGAGACACTTGTGTACACAGGCTTCTAAAGGGGTGTGGCACGCCACACCCATCCTCATCACCCATAAGTTCCTCAGAAAAGGGTATAATTAGGTCTTTGTTACCTGAGATAACAAAGGGTTGGGATGCTGTTTTCACTCCTGGGAAACATGGTGTGTGACTGCACTGAGGTGAAAGACTATGTGAGCGATTGTGGCTCTCACTTCCCAGCCTCCAAGAAGGCCAACTAGTTTAGCTCAGAAAACCACACCAAATTAGCCAAGAGCAAGCTACCAAGTCTCTGCTTCTATTGGCCCAGGCTATCCATATCTGGTGCCATCCCTCATCCCTGTCTTCCTCATCCCCTCCCCAAGCTCGATTTGAAACCAGACAACCTGACTGCTGATCCGTGGTTGTATGACCAACCCTTACTTGGGTGATCTTTAAAGGATTTGGAGTATATACTGGAATTTATATGAGCACAAAAGGTACACCCAGGACCTAATTCTAACATATTGCCTTGGTTTTATTGACGAGAATATGTTCCCAGAGAACAGATCTTACTCTGTGTCAGCTGTCTAGTGTTTTTGTACAACGTGAACCACACCCTTGTGGATTTTGGCTAAATTGTTATGAGTTAGCCACGTTATAGCTGTTTTTCCTGGAGCTATGTAGCTGAATGCAATCACTGATAAATGTGTGTCTTTAGTGTGTATGGTTATGAAAACTATTCTAGAAATTCAGCAGCAAGTGCCTTCATTCAAGTAAACTCTGCAGCTCACTCACACTTCCAGATCAACCTATAAGGAGTAGTAGAAATTTAAACCTAGTCTTTTTACCCAAATTCCTTTCAGTCTTCCAAGTGCAGCCTTTCCTTCTAGGTCACGTGCTGTAAGCAGATCAGATGACTCATGAAAACCATGTGCTGCATTTGTATGTATTAAGTGAATAACTACAGATAAAAATTAAAGTAATGTAAAACTTCACTTTGTAACATTTCCAGTTCATTCACAAACACAGGCATTAACTCCAGTCAGGAGGGGGGAGAATTGAGGCTTTGTCATTCCTTTTTTTATTGTTCTGGATTAGTGTTTCTTTTAAATGAAAACAGCCCCTTTGGGTTGCTTGCCTGGTTAGCCATGGCAGGAAGACAAACGATTTTTACAGTATCAGACATGCGGTTTCCTGTCTGTGTTTAACTTTGAGCAGAACATCACAGCCAGCTGGTCCATGGCTCCTCCAGACAACTAGATAATAGCCTGTAATAATTTTGCCTTTGGAATGACTGTCATCCAGATCTATTCTGTACATTGTTCTTGGGGGCTTTTTTCTCTACATTTCTTGTAGACCAGAACAAGAATTTTTTTTTTGTAGTGGTTTTGCACACATTCAATTGTTTTAGAGAGCAAGACAAGAGCTACTCTAAAAAAGCCTGATCAAATGGTGATTTTAATAGTTTATTCACAGAAACTGAGATTTAAAAATTGCAATTTTTGGCCCGTTAATCACAGCATTTCCTTTTAAGCTATTGCTTTAAATGACTGATGTTTTACCTCTTCTTCCTGTATGCACACTTAAGACAAATCAGATTTAGTTTGTTTCTGGTGTTTCTGAGGTAAGAAGAAAACTGGGTAAGGCAGAAAGTTCTAATTGCCACCAAAGGTTAGTCACCAAATTCCAGTGATTCACAGCTGAGCTGTTACTGTTTATGGAAGAATTGGTTTGTAGCACTATTGGCTTGCATGAGTCTTGACGGTGAAGGGCAAAGCTCCTGACTCCATTTTTAGATATAAGCATCTAAAAGTTTTGGGTATTGGAGGTGTTGTGACTTACTCAAAAGTGACTTTGGAAATGTTTGAAGTATTTTCATCAAAATGAAATGCCTGTTTATTTAAATTGCCAATCTGTAAGATAAGCAAGACACAGTCGAACATGTGCCTAAACATGCCTGTAGTTCTGCTTTGTCAGGGGACTGACTCTGATTCAGATCCCTGTCATTCCAGGCCACCGGCAGCTGGTGGAAAATACTGAGTGCAGAATCACTGCAAATAATGTTCTGTAGTTCTTGGAGAAATAGCATGCAGGAGACAGGTAACAATTGTAAATCTGACTACTCTGTTTATTTTTTTAATCCCTCTCTTTTTTGCCAAACAAAATTGCGAGTGACTGGCTAGCAGCTTGCAGTCCTGTGGTGGAAAAATGCTTCTCACAGCAAATCTCAATGCCAGTGTGTTATAATTATTATTTATTCAAAAATCTAATGTTAGTGTTACCAGAAGGCAAAGCCAGGGAGCAAAACCACTGGAAAAGATTAGCCAGAATCAGAGGTAAAAGGCCTTGGGTGGTGAGAAGTTGGCTAGATGGCAGAGGCCTGGTCCTTCTGTCGTGGAAAAAATGAGCCCAGGACTAGACTATGAGGGTTTTTACTCCCTGATGTCTGGTTGTGTCTGGTGGATCTCCCGCATCATGCTTTACCATCTTCTACTTCAATCTACTGTGATGAATCAGGTCTGTCTGTAGTTGTTTGCACAGTCCCAGTCCTGCCCTGATGTTTGGGCAACTTTGTTCCTCAGCTTTCCCTTCACCACATCTCCCAGCCCTCAGCCAGGGCGAGCATCACAGGTGCCTAACAAAGCTTGGTTTTATTAGCAATCCCAATTTCTTTGCCTGAAGTCGAGCCTTATTTACCCTAAGGGACCAAGCAGGACTGTGCCCTTTCCAGCCCCACATCTGACCCGTTCTCCATGGACAGAGATGACCAGGTACTCATCGTAGACAAGAAAATGGTATTCCTGCATGTTAGTGCATGACCTACCTACCTGATGTGTCATGCAACTCCTTCCTCTTGTGCAGCTCATTTAGATATTCACAGTCAATCAGCAATATGCAAACCAGCAATGGAGACTGCAAACAAGAAAACAAATAAATAAATACTTTAAATAAAAACTTTAAATTCTGTTGTCAATATATATGCAGTTGTTACCCTGGGCATCAAATTCAAATTCAAGCAACAGTGCAGAGAACTCAAAAGTTGGAACCAGGATTTCAACACAGCTCTGTTTGGTTTACAGTTGTTTCATTCTAATAACTTACATGGTGATGGTTTTTTATTGTCACCTGTCTCTTGCCATGCTATGCAAATCTCCATGCAGCTTGCAACCAAGTTGTCTGTGGGATTGTTCAGGTAGACTGTGTTTAGTGCTCATTTACTGCAAGATGAAGTCATTATTTTGGGCATTCCCACCACACCCAAATGTAAGAGAAACCTCTAGCAGTAACTCTGAACCATCCAGACAGGTGCCTTGAAATAGCATAACCTCAGTGATAGAGATGACTGACAGGTCAACAAGAGTTTATGAGAATAATGAAGCTAATTGAGGAAGCTTGTCAAGGGAGGGAAGGTGTTGTGCTGCTAAAAAACTTCACATTGATCATGATTTAACAGAGCTGGTCAGAGTATAAGAGACATGCCTATTTGATTAATCAATTGTGGCTGAGTCATTTGCCTGAATGAATTACAGCCTGTGGATTTGCAGTCAAGTGCTGTGACTGCTCACTGTGTACAGTTGTTACCTGGGAGAGCTGGTGTTGCTCTGCTACCTGAACCACCACAAGCATGCCTGTGTGATGCCTTGTCCTGTGCCCAGACTGCAGGAGATATGGATAATGCTTCAAAGTGTCCTTAACTTTGTATCTCTCATTTGTCTCTAATATGTTGTCCCTGTCTTTTCCTTTCTTTCTCTCCTCTTCCTCTCCTTACTAGAGTCAAAGTTTTAGTGACTTTACTTGACTACATAGGAGGATCTCAGACTTAAGAACAGACTTAAGATCTGTGCACAAACAGTCACCAGTCCATAAATACTTACGTGATGAGTTGTCCGGTGCTCAAGGAACATCAGAAGGGAGATGATTACAGCTGGACTGCTTCCAAGTGAATTTTAACAAAGGCTTTCATTAATCTCTTTTTCTGTTATCCAACTAACATGTTCAGAAGGTAACTGTCTTCCAGCTGCCCCATAAAAGAGGTCAGTAACATTACATAACATTGCACAGAGCCTCTCACTGCTTGTATGTTGGCTTTGTTCTCTATGTTTCCTCTTAGGTATTTGCAGGCGCTAGAGTCCCACCCAGTGCCTGCAGCTGTGTGTAGCCAAAGGAGAGGCTGTCTAATGCTGAACATCTGATTCACTTAATGGCATAGAAAGGAAATAGAATGAAAAGAGGCTAAAGAAGCCAAAATTTTGTTTTGCTCTGTATTATTTATATTGTTTGCTTCTTAGGAAAATAATCATGCTCAGTTACAGATTTGTGTAAAAACAAACTAGGCAGTGCTCTTCCAGTCTGGTTGGCATATTTGTTACAATTTGCATCACTTGAGAGCTTAATAAGTGTGGGAATGTGGCCAACCTTTTATCAGGTTGTCATAGAAGAGACTTTAATAATTACAGACAGAAACAAACTGTAACTAACACTGGCAACATAATATTTTGGGAAAGGTTGGAGAGGTGAAACTCAGGCTGAGAATAAAAATAGTGGTTAATGTGTGGCATCTGTTGAAACATATTGAAACTGGAGAGATTGATTTGTTCCAGAAATCCACCAGCAAACAGCAGCAGACACCCAAGCTCTATGAATGAGCCATGTATTGCAGAAAACTCAGTCACATCATGTAAAGTTAAAATATGTTGGCTTTCATGTTGCTGAGTAGGAAAGCTCAGCTACAAAAGTCAAAGTGTGTGAGAGATGCTATGTACACACAGTGAAGGGACCTATTAGAATGGGAGAGATAAGAAGGGAATGCATTAGGGGGGTGGAAGATTTTAAGCAAATGGGTACTGTGCCAGCAAATCGAGGAATTACGCTTTCTAGCCAGCACTGAGGGAATAAAAGCAGCAACAAATTATTTGTTCTGTCTTAGAGCTTAAGAGTTTCTTAGACCTCCTGGGTGCTGAATAGCATATTTGGCAATCAGTTGGAAAATGAAATTCTGCTTACAATAGATGAAATATCCATTAGGTCATTGCTGCCCAGCCTTTTTGCTGAAGTAAGCCACCCAGAGGCAATCAAGTTGCCTGCCTCCCACCCCTGCGACTAAGATGCAGCCATTCCCATCAGGTGACAGATGCATATGCATGACTCTTCCAACATGTAACATATGTAACTATATCATGTAAATGCGGATTTTCCCTGAGCATTACACAGAATTCTTGAGTCCTGATCCCCTAGGTAGTTGTTTGCCAAGGCCGAAGCTGCAGGTCTGCAGGGGAGAGCAGCAATGGATGTATCACTGGTCTTCAAATTAGCTCATACTTTCTATCTTTCAGGAAAAAAGTGCTGGCACTGGGCACTGACATGCTTTAAGTACTCTGAGAGCTGGGTCTGGTTTGCCAGCCATTTGTTGACTGCAGAGCAACATTTAGGCAGCCAAATACCCAAAAGAACAGGTGAATGAGTTCCCATACCTTTAAGTAGACCCTTAGGGCACAAAGTGCTGGAACCTGCACTTGGGTCACAGCAACCCCATGCAATGCTGCAGGCTGGAGGAAGAGTGGCAAGAAAGCTGCCTGGAGGAAAAGGACCTGGAAGCGCTGGTCAACAGTGGCTGAACATGAGCCAGCAGTGAGAGCATGTGGCCAAGAGGGCCCATGGCATCCTGGCCTGATTCAGAAAGAGTGGAGTCAGCACAACCAGTGCAGTGATTATCCCCCTGAACTCAGCACTGGTGAGGGCACATCAAATCCTATGGGCCCCTCACTACAAGAAGGACATTGAGGTGCTGGAGTGTGCCCAGACAAGGGCAGCAAGGCTGGGGAAGGATCTGGAGCACGAGTCCTGGGAAGAGTGTCTGAAGGAGTTGGAGATGTCTAGCCAAGAGAAAATGAGGAACCTTTTTTTGCTTTCTACTACTATCTGAAAGGAAGTTGCAACAAGGTGAGAATCAACCTCTTCCCCCAAGTAAGAAGCAATGGAGCAAGAGGAATTGGCCTCAAGTTGTACAAGGGAGGTTTAGATTGGATAGCTGGGAAAATTTCTTTACCAAAAGGGTTGTTAAGCACTGGAACAGGTTCCCCAAGGAAGTGGTTAAATGACCATCCCAGGAGGTACCTAAATGACCTGTAGATGTGGCACTTAGAGACATGGCTTAGTGGTGGACTTGGCAGTGCTGAGTATACTTTTGGATTTGATGATCTCAGAGGTCTTTTCCAACCTAAACAACTCCATGATTCTATAGCAGGCCAGGCTGAGCTGCCAACTACCAGAGGTGGTGCCTCTCCAGGAGAGAGATACTCTTGGATACCGTGGAAATATCCTTTTCAGACTAAAAGATGAAGACATACAGCTCAGGCACAACTTACTGGCCTTGACAGACTTGGTTTACCTAGTCCAAAAAAAGCTCCTGTCAAATACAGGAACTTGTTGAAGGAATTCAACTTTCAGGAAAGTCTGCAAGAAATGCCAGGGTTTATTTTCCACTGGATAGTAAGATAGAGCCCACTCTGGTTTTATGATCTAGTAATCTCTTTCTTCTGCCATGAGCTGGTTCAGCATAGACCTGAGGAAGGGGTGGAATTGATTTCCTGCACAACAAAACTATAAATTGAAAAAAAATTCATCTTCAGCAAGTATGAAAAATTAAAATGTTTTCAAATAAGCTATCATGATTTAAAAATGCAGGTTAATTTGAGGTGCAGCATTTGAATTTGATTATTACCAAGTATTTTGTGTCAGGATCAACCGTTTTCCTAAGGAAACGCCCTCCACCCTGAGTAAAAAAAGCTCCCCGTCCCCCATCTGCAACCCCCCCAGAACAATGCCTGTAAAACTAACAGAAGTTTTTAAAAGTTGTATCAACTTCCATACCACTTTTGTCCTCAAGATAGGGGTTTCAGGGAAAAGCATAGGAGAGTCAGGAGCAGAGTTCCTGTTTTGAAAATCAGTATTTCCCACCAAAAAATGTTTTGCTGAAGATATCCAGGCCATTTTAATTCTAAAAAGGCCAAAATCAGGAAGGTACATGAGACACTGAGCTACAGAATTTCATTTCCACTTTAGGATTCTTCAGTAGAGATAAACGAAATTACTCCAAACAGCTGCTCAGAGTAAATTTAATTTCACTGAAAGTGCAGCATTTTATGGAGCTAGTTTTCATCCAGAACGTACTAAAGAGATGGGCAGGCTTTTCCATATTTTGTTGCCTTGTGCCTTGCTCAGAAATCACTACATATGCAAGGTTCAAACTCCCATTTTGTGAAAAGCTTTCCCTTGATTCAAACAGAGCAGGTCTTGAGCTTGAAGCTCCTGTACCCCACCCAGACCAGTCTACTCACTGCTGGAGATTGAGCACTCACATGCATCTCTTGCCAAATTGCAACATTTGAACAGAAATTCTGTTCAAGCAAAAGCATGCAAAAAGTGTTAGTTTTCATTCCAGTGTGGAATTCAAATCAAACTTTGAAACCTCAGAATTTCTACAAAATGGAGTTTTCCTCCAGTCAGCTCAAAAGGCTGCTTTGTGTCTTGGGATCTTGCAAAATAACTGGATCACAGTTCTGTGTCTGGGACCATGTTCTGTGGCTTTGTGTTTCTGGGAATTTTTAATACACTGCACAAGCTTGCAATACATCAGTGACGATACATTTAACTTGAATTCTGCTAATATCAAATATATTCTTTTTCTGCTGTGTGGCTTTGACTAGCAGTTGAATAGGCAGCAGCTTTAGAGCTCACAGGAGCAGCAGACAGCGAGGAAGTAGTTCTGTCAGTACTGGCTGGGCATTCTGCTGCCCTGCCATTCAAGTGTGTGTCCTCATTTCATTGCCATTGTTTCACTTATTCCTTCCAAAGTTCAGTGACACTGAAGTTGTATCAAAGGCATGAAAACCAACCTAAAGAATTTGCAAGCTCTTGTGCTTTGAAGTTCCCTGACTGAACGGGGAGCTGTATAGTGTTTCCATTTTCCTTGGCACCTGAGCCCTATTCCCTCAAGGCTTAGGTAGTGTTAAGGGTTATGCAGATGGTTTGTGCTTAGTTTAAACCGCATACAGGAAGCTTTATTTTAGCTCAACTTCTCCATTGTTATGCTATATTAATAGGCTCTTTTGAAGCTTAAGAAAGGACTGATCCACCCAAATAATAGTTCTGGGTGGGGAAAGTTATTTAGGAGCACGTTTGCAAAACATGAAAGGCTGTTTCATTTAACCATTTCCTCGCCTGCCTGTGCAGCCAGGTTTTGCTCATTCCAGTGCTCAGAAAGAGGAAGCTGCACTCCATTTTTAAAATTATGAGGTTTCAGTTATAGGCATTTATTTATAAGTGAACATATTTATTCTTAGATTCCTGTAGTCAAGCCATAGAATGTTGGCTAGCCACTATACAAATATACAGCTATGCTCTGAATTTTGGTCCAGTCCTGATTTGGCAGAGAAGAGCCCCATCCTTAGTTTGTGCTGTAATGGCTGATTGATTCTGCTCATATCATCAGGCAAAATCAAAGGCAGTTCCAGAAATGTCTTGCTCAGGGCACACCTCAGTGTCACCAGCTCTTTGCTCTTGCAATTTCCCCTTTAATTCTTCTGTCAGGCAGCTTGGTCCTCTCCTAAGCTTAGAATTCAGCCTTGTCAGTCCTGACACTCAGCTCTCCCTGATATGTGCTCATTCTTGCATTTCCCAAACGTTGAGTGGGATTTGCCTAGTTGTCTTAAATACTGAAAATTAGCACAGCCTTTGTCCCTGCTGCTTTAAGTGGGGTTATGCAGCTGTATGCTTTTCACCCCCTGCTTCTCTGCTTCCTCCAAGCCACCGTGCCAAAGTGGATGTGTGTCACTTTGCAGCAGGGCTGCAGGATGATACAGTGCTCAGGGGGAAGTGGCCAAACCGCTCAGCTTCTGCTTTGATTAAATTTTTTTACATTCTTTTTCAAGTAACATTTGCAATATCGACAGTTTTTCCCTTCTACCCAGAAATCCCCCTGCACCACAAGCAGAGCTTTCTCTTGTGCAAAAAGAGGAAGAGCTGAAGGAGCTGTGAACTCTGCTGGAGAGTTCTCAGCTGTAGAGCAAAATAATGCAGCTTGCTGTAGGACTGTAGGATCATTGTAGGAATGATTGGAGAGCCTCACACAGGTAGCCATAACAGTAAAGGAGCAAGGACTTTGGGTGAGTTTCTCCTCAATTAGAGCTGAACATGCACCTAGCTACCTCCAACTGCTCAGGGGGAGCAATTTGAAAGATAACTAATACATCTTAGGGCTTTGTCACTCATTTTGAAACATATTTGTATTTCAAATATCTGGTCTACAAACTGCAGCTCTGTGGCAAAGAAAAAGGACTTAAAAGTCCATAAAGAAACATTTTCATCTTTGTGAAAGAGTGTACCCTATGATATAGATGACTTATTACTCATTTCCAAGAGCAGAGTCCAGACTTAAGCATGCTTTTTCTGTGATCAAGAAAAAACAGAAACAAACCAAAACCACCAAAGCAGAACCCCAAATGTTCAATAGAATTACTTTCTCTGATGGTTACAGTTCATACTTGTGTCACGTAGTAGCGACACAAGTCACCTGCTTGCAGCCAAAACTCCAAACCAGCCATCCCACAATGTAATCAGTTCTCCACCAGGGTGTTTCCCAAGTTCTTAATAAAGCAGATTTTCTAGAAACAAAGAATACACAAGGGAATAAGCAATGCAAATCTATTTACTGACAGTGACATTTGACTTTCTAAATATATTCATTCCGTAAAAGCCATACAAACACAGCGGTTTTTTTCTCCTCTTCAATATGTTTAAAAGCAGAAGAGTTGCCTTTAATCTGTGATGTACTTTTAGGTACTGTTCTCATTTTAAAGTTAATGATTTTAAAATTTACTAACATTTTGTTGTCAAGAGAAACTACTGGAGAATAAGGATTTGTTGTTTGCATAGGTCTGGAAGGATGGATTGCCTTAAGTTCTTTTGCATAATGGAAGGAAATACATTCTTTGTAGCTATTGCTAGTGCATGTCATTGACCTGTGCTAGGCTGGGAATGACAGTGCTAGAAAGGCACTTCCTCTTCCTTGAAACTCTGTAAGAGAGGCTAGGATTTAATTACTCACTTGCATCTGGTTCATGAACCTTTCGAACAGAGGAAGCACATTCTGGTTCAGGATTCAAATAAATTCTTTTTCCAAATAAAAAGAATATACTTTTCAGATGTCCTATCACCTGCCTTTGAATAACTGATGGCTCCTGCTAATTGCCAACTGAGCTTACAATGGAAAAGTGATTGTAAGTGAAATTGGAGGGTCAAAGATACTGTTTGTGTTCTAATTGTAAACTTTTTACCCTCATCCGTTTTAGCATTGCTCACTTTTGTTTTGAAAGGCACAGAGTAGGGGAAACAGAGGCTTGTGGCTAATGTACATGGTGACAGCTTCCCTTCAGAGCTTTTTAAACTTCGCCTATTCATATCGATTTATGTGGCCTGATGCACAGAGACCGAGTCAATGACATGGCAGTCAGCATCTGGCAGAGCATCATGCTGCCACCACAGGCCACTTGCTTAACTGTAGTTGCAGCTTCATTTGTTCTAATCCATTCAGTTTAGGCTCCCAGGATTTCTACCACACAATCCCCTCCCTCATGCAAAGATGGTACAGTACATTTTATCTGACTTAAAGGAAGAAGGAGACTGAGAGTAAATTTCCGTATGTCCAATCAAATCAGATTGTGATATAAACTCTGACCCTTCTTTAATCTCTTCTTGGAGCAAAACTGTTCCCTTTTAAACTGGTTATCTTCCCTAAGAAATACTGAACTAGGAGGTAGTTTTTAAAGGTGACAGGGCGGCTCTCACCTCTAGGATTATAATCTGTACTCTTCCCAGAGCACATCCCTATCTAGAATAGGTCCCTTATTCATATACATTCCTATATGTTCCACCTAAGAATATGTTGCACTGCACCAGGTATAGAGTTTGAAGTTAACATCTTTACAGCAGAAAACCAGTGTACAGCCAGCAAGGAACTCACAGGGGAAGTTTTCTGATACATAAATCCATGCAGAAGTACCTGGAGGGTGGTGGTGGTGACCACTCTGAGTCTGTTTACATGCAGACGTTTGAATTTGTTCTAGCAGCGCTCACATACATCAAAGCATGAGAAGGAGCTCTCTTTTTGGGGTCTGTATGCAAGCATACATATTTGTGCCTAAATATTTTCATACAGTGTGTGAACAGACTTCCTGAAGATGGTTTTGCAGGGATCCTACTAAAATATACTGCATCTAGAGTAATAACTGGGCAAGTGGGAGTTTACAGGCTTCATTGTCTGTTTATTTATAGAAAAATTAATGTGTTCTAGTAATTAGTGGTTAAAGGAGCAGTTCTGTCAAGAATGCATTGACAGAGTAAGTACAGGAGACTTTGGCTATTGTGTTCAGGAAAGTGAAGGTTTCATCCATTATGTATTAAAAGCCTGAGAGAAGAGCAAAGTTACTAAATTTGTTACTAAATTAGGTTCTTATTTGTTCAGTTCTGGCTTTTTATAAAGTAAGCAGACAGGGAGGTCCTGGTAAGCAGAGGCCTACATACAAAACAACATTTTGAAGCAAGAAAGCAAAGACAATTTTTATTATTTGCTGTTAGTGGAGAAGATAATGTATTGCATTTTGGATAAAAATTATAATTATTGACAGCTTTCTGTACATATCAAACTATGATATAACTTCATGCATGCTTTCCTTCTGTTCTTTACAGATGACCCTCATAAGCCAGAGGAGAAAGATGAAATTTCCAAAGTCACAATCATAAGTCTTGTCCCATTACTGGTGATTTCTGTTGCTGTGATTGTTATCTTTTATGCCTACCGCACTCATAAGAAGAGGAAACTCAACAAGGCATGGGAGAAGAACGTTAAACCCAAGAAGCATAAGGACTGCAGTGATGTCTGTGCCATTATGTTAGATGATGACCGCTCAGACATCAGCTCCACGTGTGCCAACAACATCAACCACAACACAGAGCTGCTGCCCATTGAGTTGGACGTTGTTGTTGGCAAAGGAAGGTTTGCTGAAGTGTATAAAGCCAAATTGAAGCAAAACACATCAGAACAGTATGAAACTGTGGCAGTCAAGATTTTCTCCTATGAAGAATATGCTTCCTGGAAAACTGAGAAAGACATTTTTTCAGATGTAAACCTCAAGCACGAAAACATTCTCCAATTCTTGACAGCAGAGGAGCGTAAGACAGATCTTGGCAAACAGTATTGGTTGATCACTGCCTTCCATGCTAAAGGAAATTTGCAGGAATATCTCACACGGCACATTATCAGCTGGGAGGACCTCTGGAAACTTGGTGGGTCCTTGGCCCGAGGAATTGCCCATCTACACAGTGATCACACACCCTGTGGTCGTCCCAAAACACCGATCGTACACAGAGACCTAAAGAGTTCCAATATCCTAGTGAAAAATGATTTAACCTGCTGTCTCTGTGACTTTGGGTTATCCCTGAGGCTGGACCCTTCCCTGTCTGTGGATGATTTGGCTAACAGTGGGCAGGTAAGTTGGAAGGTTGAAGGTGGGGGGATGGGGGTAATGTACCTGTTGGTCTGTCCATTCCCGGGCTGAAAAGATGAAAAACCTCAAGCTTCTACGGCAGGTTTGACTTAAAATAATTTAAAATTAATGTGAATGTGTTTATACACAAAGAGGCTCTAAACATTAGAGCAACAATGAGAGAAGTGCAATGTAGGTTTTGTTATGATTGGAGATCTGCATGTGTGTGTGATGCAACCATCCTCTCACTTATATTAATCATATTTGAGCTTGTTAGAAACTGTTCATGGTGCTGCTGCAATGCACACACACAGAGAGACAAATACAATAAGGATCTGATTCATATTGTGAGGTTTTGACACAGTTTTCATGCCTGATGGCATTACACTTCTGCATGACTTGACCCAATCCTGGTCCACCCCAGCATATGTGAAGTCAGTCTTGTATCCTCAAAAGCTGTAAGCACAAAACTACTGATAGATAATAATTTTAAAATTCAAAAAAAGGAGACCTCTTTAATGAATGGTACATTCTCCACATGCAAGTAAATACAAGGATGTCAAATAAAAATAATTGCTCTGTTGTGTTTTTTCAGCTAAGTAGCATGGATAATACTCATCTACTTGACAGGGATGCTAGGGGATATTTATGAATGTGTTGAAGACTACATATATCTCTAAATATTGTCCCTTTTAATAAAAACTCACATAGTATAAATTCAGACAATTTGTTAACGTAATTCCTAATAGTTTAATTAAACATATATTTATGTTTGTATTTTAATATTTATATTTTTATACATAGGTCACTCAAAGCCTGTCCATTTAAACTGACTTCTGCCTCACACAGAACTGATATTTTAGCTTAGAACATTTTCAGGGACAGATCTTCGGTCTGTAGTGCTCTGTTGAGCTCACAGGAGCTTTACTGTTTTTTATCAAATGAAGATATGCCTTTGAAAGCCTCCTTATTGAAAAGCAACTGTCCTGATCTCATTTTTAGAAGATCTATTATCCAGAGCCAGGAGTGAATTTTTATCAGTGGAGCCATATTTTACATACTACAAACACCACTCTGTTACATATGATTTCTCTCCAGCATGCCAGATCTTTTTAGAGTTCAATGAAGTCACACCAGATTGTCAGTCATAAGACTGGTCTCATTTGAAGCAAGACAAGGACTCTGAAATTCATCACCCACAGACACTTTGCTTAAAGCAGACCATTATTGCGAGCTGGTTTCTCTGGCATTGCTCAGAGTCACTTGGAAGTCGGAGGATAGTGTTGATACTGTGACGTCCACAGTCCACACCAGCACTGATGGCAAAGTACAGAGGCTGCCCAGATCAAGTTATGGCTTTGGAGTTGGTGTCCTTGGGCACTGCTGTTGAGGCTGACTGTTTTATTTTGTTTAGCTTCAGTGAATCTGTTTGGGAGTGTCCCAGCTGGTGTCATTCTTCTCTGTGACAAGGAGTATGAGCCAATTGACTTGACTCCACTTCAACCTCTGCCTTGTTCTTCTTGGGCACACAAGAGCAAGCCACTTTAATTCTCCAACATGCCAGCTTCAGTGCATAGTTTTTATTAAAGAAGTCTTGCACCAAGATTTGCCTTATGCATAATTTCTAAAATTTACCCTTTGACTCAAAACCTCGTCACCAGGATATTAAATTTTATGACATATATATTGGACCTGACCCAATTTTTAATTCAAGAAAACCTCAAGCTTTCTGTGACATAAATAGGAGTGTAAGTATTTAACTGTTTTTCTGGTCATCCCTAGGCACTAATATTGAAGGCAAGTTGTTGGAATTACAAAGCCATTTTCTTTCCAATATACCCAACTACCTTCCATATCATATCAATGGCAGATAGAGCCATTATTGACTACAATACCAGGCTGGAAACCACCTTTTTTCCCCATTAGAACCTTTGCAGTCTTTTGAGTTTGGTCATCCATGATGGTTAATATTTCCAGACATTATTTAATGTGACTGTATAATTCTGGACCTTCTTCCCACTCTGTTCAGGGGTCTGCTAGGTGCCTGCAAGGCCAGCAGATCTCTCCCTCACTCAGCAGCATCAGCACCCTTGTAATAGAGGGTTTACCATATCAGATAAAGAGAAATATCTACTGCCTCTGTGACTGATACACCTCAGGGCATGAAACATCTCTCAACAGCTTGAAAGAAATGTAAGATCTCCAGTAAAAAAAAATTCAAATGTCACAAAAAATGATAATGCAGTGCAGGAAGAGAGATGGTCCCTCACTAGAGTTTTAGAAAATCAAGAACTGAAAGCATATCCAGAGCCTAGAGGGGCAACTAGCTTGGAATTGCCAGAGTTTAAGTACCTAAAAATGCCTTTGAGACTCAGGAGCCACTTGCTTTCAAGATACAGAAAAAGTGTCTTTGACTAAAAGACCTAATAATCTAAATGTAGATAAAAGAACATAAGCAGAATGGAATACATTATAGATTCTAAGCAGGATGGGTATAAGATCGTATTGATACATTCTTCAAGTCCATTTTTCTCTATACTTACTTCTGTGCATTTTAGTTATAGGTCTTCATCCTTCATTGTCCTGCAAAAGTGCAGAATCATTTTCATTGCTGTGAAGAGCATGTGAAATGCCAGACCAGAACAGAACTTTGTGAGGGATCTGTGTCTGGGCATCATTAACTCTTATTAAAAGCAGCAAGGTTTGTGGGTAGGCTGTATGTACAGGTAACCTTCTTAAGCTTTGGATGGGGATCTGCTTGGAGAAGATGCTAGGGAGTTAATGGTGGGTAGCAACAACCTCTGCTTCAGCGTTTCCATATGCATGTTTTACATATGGAAGGGAGTTGGTGCTCGCCTCGGTGATGCTGGGATGTGACTGTCCCTTGTACCTCTTCAGTGTATAGCTGCTGCTCACATGCTTGGCCTTAAATTAATCAGTGTCAATGTAGCAGGGAACTTAACCTTGAGACTGCTCACACTGAATTTTTTCCTGCCCTTTGTTTATAAAAGCTTTGATCCTACAACCGTTCGGATATTTTTGACACAGAGATTTTCTGTTGTTGCAAGGTCCTGTGACAAAGCTGTGTTCTTGATCTCTCCTTCTTCTTATGATACTTTCCACTTTTTGTGGAACATCTTCCCATTTGCCCTGAGCCTGAGGTCATAAGACATGTTTACAGAAGCTTATAAAATGGGTGTCATAGGGCTCTCTCAAGACATTACATTTACTCTGTGGATGTCTGCAGTTGCAGACCCAGTAACTGAAATGATCTTTCACAGCCCTGCTTGCCTCTGGGCTCTGGAGTGATTGCTGTAGTGAAAACAGCTCGTTTAAATCATATGTCCTACTGCATCACCCACTTGTGTTTGTTCATCTCTGCCATTAACTAGCCTCCAACTTGAAGCTGTCTTTGCCTGATGAGAGACTTCTGTTTGCAGTTTTTCAAGGGGAGTATGTTATTTATATCCTGTGAAGAGTTTGTCATTTGAGAGCAACTGTTTAGTGATCCAAGAATTCTTCCTTAAATCCTTTCTTGTGATAAAAGCAGACTTTTAAACTTCACCTTGTGTAACGCAAAATCATATCTAGATCTCAGCAAAGCTGCTAAAGTCATCGCTGAAAATTGCTCAGTATGAATAAAGTTTATGAGAAACATTTTTCAAGGGGCAGATTTTTGGTTTCGTTTCAAATGTGTGGTGCTGCATTCAGTATTTTTGTGTTTGCTTTCTTCTCCCAGGCCTGCATTTATTCTCCTTTAAATCCTACCATGGAAAGAAACAGCTAACACTTTAATATGCTGTGCAATAAAACACAATGTGTTTCTTGCTCATCTGAAAGACACTTGGTTAGCAGGAATTGCTTCAGGCTCAAAGGCCAGAGTTTATCTGTGAATAGCCAAAGAGTGAGGAAACTTGTCAGTGTCAAAATTATTTGCTTAAGGAACTAAAAAGGACTATTTTTTTCCTTACCAAGAGAGGTGCAAGTAAGTTGGTAGTCAGGACAAGGCCAGATTCCCCTGGCAGCAGGAAATACGACCAGTGCCAAGTATAGCCTGAATTTCTGGATACATGTCAAATGGCACTGTTTCTGTGAAAGCTGAAGTTAAATCACAGTCGAATCCAAAACATGAATTGCAATTTCAGCTTGTGAGCTCTCTCCAATCTCTTCTCCTGTAGGTTGGCACAGCAAGATATATGGCCCCTGAGGTTTTGGAGTCCAGGATGAACCTGGAGAACATGGAGTCCTTCAAACAAACAGATGTGTACTCCATGGCTTTGGTCCTCTGGGAAATGACATCTCGCTGTAATGCTGTTGGAGGTAAGTGCCATCTGTTTTCTTGTCTCTAAAAGTATGTTGAGACAGACATGCTCTCATGGTTGTCTGGGGAGAGAGTGATTCTCTTTAACTACCACCAGGTTTTCTAGTGTATCTGGATGCTGTAAATTAACAGTCCTTCAGTAGTGTGAGATGCACATGCGCATGAGCAGGCTTGAACACCAAGCAAATGAGTGCACGAGTAAATTGATCCTCAGTTGATGTAAGGATAAATTTGCTGCTAGGTAGGTCACTTCTTAAGATTATTAAAGTGTGGTTTCCCTATGACATCTTGGGTAGCCATGGATTGACTCAGTCTGGTTGATCTCACTCAAAATAACTGGAAACATAAGTAAATTTGAAATATTAAACTGAAGAAGTGATAACTGCTTCCCATTTACTTTCATGAAATGCTAATTCTCAATCCTAATAAGGGTCAGTTAAGTGTCACATTTACTAATTGATAATTTCAGTAAGAGGCATCATAGTGGTATGGAAAATTTCCTGTTTTCCCAAAATCACCAGCTGCTGCACATCATGCTTTGTGATTTTGCAAGAGATCATCCATATGAGAAATCAAGAATTGTTTGTTGTATAAAGTGTTTTAACAAAATAGAAATGATTGGAACTGACTATCAGAACAGCCCCAGGAAAACCTGCTATGCTTGTTCATATTCAGAGTTTCTTCTGAAACAAAAATCTCCATTTCTGCTTTGCCTAAAGTTGACCTGGAGTTCCCAGTGTGCAACAGTAGTATGTGCCAGAAATCAGAAAAGTTGCTGGTGAGACATCTACAATATATATTGCCGTGTTTGAAGTTTTTCACCTTACTTCAGGAACTAAAATAAGACCAAGTTGCATGTAAAATTCTTCAGCCTGATGGAATCTTTCAAGAATCATTCTAAAAAATATTGCTGCACAGTTCAGGGCTCACACAGGCAGTCTAAGGAGTGAGACTGTAAAAGGTAACACTAATGTGGATATTATAGTAGATATGCAACTATGATTTGATTTGTTATCCTTCTTCCAAAACCACAGAGGTTCCCTTTTCATCGGAATTGGCCCAGTTCCACCTTGAAGGGCTGCCATAGATGCAGAGACAGGACAGTCTTGCTGGCTAGAGCACTGTGCTATGAGGAACATAGTGTACAGGAGGGAAACCAATGTCCCAGGGGAAGATGTGCATAGCTGCTCCTTGTTTCTCTACCAGCATCTGTGGGATGCCACAAGGGAGGTTACTGAAGCCACTATGCACAGTGACTGTGTGGCTGCACCACAATGTCCATGTGCAGGAGGGAGGAACTGCCTCCATCTCAGCCTCCTGCTCTGTCTGACCAGCATTTGGTCTTGCTGGGTGGGCTGTATTGTGGGCAACAGACTTGCCCCTGTTTGCACCCTGCCAGGAAAGCTACAAAGCGAGTATATGTGCCGAACGTGCTAGCATAAAAGCATGAAAGGAACACCAAATTCTTTCCTAGTCAAACATTTAAGGGTAAAACATTTAGTGCTTCAGGAACTGAACCTCAGTCTGACATATTCCAAGGCAAACCTATCCATACTTGATGGATCATGGTCATGCCTGTTTCTAACTGCATTGGCACAACCTCAACCTTTCATTAGCACTTTTGTAAATGTGGCAGGGGAGATTTAAAACCTGAAAAAAAAAGGAACTGTGGCCTGTCTCATGATCTGTCTCTGTTTCTTGCATTTAGGAACTCACCTGATTAGTATAAATATGAGCTGTTCACTGTGGAGTCTTTTATCTTTGATGATGCCTGGGTCCCTCCTTGTTCAGATTTGCTGAGTAGGGCAAAATTAAGATTGTAGCAAAAGCAAATCTTATTGCTGCTGTTCTCAGAAGGCAACTGCTAAAAGAGGATATAAAGGGAGTTTCATAAGGAAGGAAAATCACCAGCATGTTCAGATAGAAGAGATTGACCCTTTATTACCTTGAGAAGAGCTGAAGTCATATCAGTAGAGGGAAATATTTCTCTGGCCCAGCATCCCCTTTCAAGTGATGCTTAACCCTCACCCGCATCCTGATTTTCCCTATTCATTTCATCCCTCAGTCATTCTCATCTCCAGAAACATATTTTTTTAATTTTATTTCCCTATTTTAGTCACCTTTCTTGAGGTGAATTCCCCAGCAGAACCCCAGGAGCACTAGGGCAGATCTGTAGGGGTTGGAACTTGCACTTAGCATGTTTGGTTAAAGCAGTTAAACACAACTCCCAGGATGCAGATCCCTTAACTTGTTATTGGTACTGTGCTGCAACAGCATTGCACCATTACTCTCCTTTCCTTCTCAGATTTTCCCCTAGTTCGTGCAGTCTGGTTATCTTTGCAGCCAGCTGGTGAAATACCCTTACAGTGATTCATGACTGCAGCTCCCCCTCTGCTTTCTTTCTCCATCTGTCACTTGTGAGACTCCCTCCTCTCCTCACAGCCTTCCTGAGGAGCTGCCTCTGCTCACGAAAACCCCTCTTTTGCTCCTAGACTGTTTGGCAATGAGAGAAATGTTTTTGCATGTAAGGCAGAGTAGGCTGACCTGATTGCAGACAGCCTTTTCAAAGGAGCCCACAAGATCGAGGCTCTGTCTTTGCAGGGCAGGCTTGGCTGTGGTGTCAGCTCGGGGCAGTTTTGAGGACAAGAGTGGGAGTCTTAGCTGAGGCAACAGCATTAACAACTTTATTTAGGGAGGGAAGCATGCAAGGAAGGGGGGCTAATTCCCATTCACCGATGTAGAGGTACAGGGACTTATTTCTTTTTCAAAGGGAGCTCTTGGGATTCATTTGTCAGCGTGCAGGTGTATGGTGAGCGTGGGAGGTGATGCAGGCGGGTCCTTTCACTATAGACGCTTTGTCAAACACAGCCTCCGTGCTATGCCAGGCCTCTTCAGGCCTCAGCAGACATTTAAACAAAAATACCCAGCAGCACAACCCGTACTGGGAAGCTGCTGTAGTAAATAAGCAGGTGGGGATCGGCTTTTGAGAAAGGCCACGCTGTTTGTTGTTACTTTGTTGTGCTAAATATGGAGAAGCAGAAATGGGGCACAAGGGAAAGGGAGACAGAGGCAAAGATCGAGGTTGACTGATTTTTCACCAGAGTATAATTTAAGAGGCATATTTAGAAACTCAGCAATACTACTTTGGGGAGAACTTCAACTGTTCCACACTGCTGTTAACTTGGTATTTCATTCAGCGCAACAGCTGTGCACCAGATGCTGCACATTGCAAGAAATATAATTTTCATCTCAACCACTTGCTTTCAGAGTGACACAGCTTTGGTGACTGAGACAAGTGTAATTTCTCTGACAGCCTCCTAGAAAGAAAAGAAAACCATCTGGTTTGAATCGCAATTGCTATGGGTGAGGGACTATTGGGGGCGGCAGGGGAGAAGGAGAGGAAAGGGAACTTCTGGATACACAGATTTGGGGAGGAGGGAGAAGAGAAACTCCTCAGAAAATGGCAGTGTTGCTTGAGCAGTTCTGTACTTCCTGGAGTGGTGGCTGACTTGAGTATAGTAGCAGGGCTTTGTTTAAAATGGCAGCCTTGCTTTACCAGAGCTGTGTTTCATGTGAAGAAAATCAGGATTCATCTTATGCTTACTTGGAAAGAGTCAGCCAAGAGCCACAGTTTGGCAACTAAGCATTTGTGCATCCTGTACCTCATGAAATGCTCAGCTTTCATCACACTGACGTGGAGCAGTGACGTTTCTGGCAGCAGGGAGCAAAATTAGATGGCCTGTACAGCAGGGCTGTGCCTGTGCAGTGAGCCCTGAGGTGGCTGCAGCTGGGGGCTGATCTAAATTTCTCCTTGTGTGAAGCAGAGCCCAATTAGGGCATGTCTGCACTGCACTGGCTTGTCGTGGCATACAGCCCTGGCTGCTGGATCCACACAGTGCAGCATCACCCCATTACAGGTACCCATGTCCTGGAAATTCTCGAAGTGTCACCGCAGTGCTACATGTAGGGTAGCAAGTGCTGTCCTTCAGCATGCCCATGTGGCAGTGGATAAGGTCACTGCACCACAGCCTGTGTTGAGCACTGATATGCTCTGTGTTTGCTACTTTCCCAGCTCAGGATTCACTATGTGTTGACTGAGTAGCCCCTAAGCCTACACTGATGGCAGGGCTTGTGCACTCCCAAACCTTTGGAAGGGTGACTGTGTCAGCATCTTAAACTTGGCCATGAAACAGCTTTTGGACCTCTGCTTTGGGCATTATTTTCCCTTTGTGCAACTAATGCAAGTTAGCAGATTCCTTACCCAAATTCCTCTAGCATGAAGAAAGACACTATCTGAAGGACTCTACCTGTGTTTGCATGAGCTGTCACAGTAGCTCCACCATCAACTGATTTATCCCTTCTTCCCCCTCATAAGCTCTAAATAAAGGGGTGTTTCAAAGGGACCTAGAAGTTCCCAAACACAAGATCACTGCTCTGGACTGTGCCTCACAGTTGGCATATGCTGGCCTTTCACCTCACTCCTGCTTTGATTCTGCAAATAAAATTTCATCATCCAGCATGAGAAGTTGTCCCACAGAAATCAGTAAGGCAGATCACATAAGAGAGTATCAACGAGGTTTGTGGATATGCTTTTCTGACCCAAAGAAATGTTCAGTGCAAAAAACTTACAGTAGAAAAAGACCACAGGTGAGCCAAATTTTCCAAGTTTTCATCACACACAACAGATAGATTTTCAGTAATGTCTCTTGTTTGGGGCTAAAAATCCAATCTCAGCCTTTCTGAAAATTAGTTAGGCCAATGTCAAAAGAGGTACAGCAGTTAGTAGTGCAAGTCAGGTCTCAACCATAAACATTAAATGCTAGAGGTTAAAGCTGAAGGAAGTCTGCCATTTCTGAATGCTAAAGGTTCTGTAGTTCATGGTTCCTGACGTATTTATGGTACTTCATCAGTTGTCATTTTTAGTGCCCAACCAGTCTAAAACAAATGAAAAGAAACATAGAAGGCATGAGAAACTGAGTCAGCATCTGTATACAGCCACACACAGGCATCTAGGCACAAACATTTTAACCTACCTCAAATTGACATCTGTTACATTTACTGTAGCATGTAAACATGATCCATGAATAACACCAGCTATTACGGCAAAATGTGTCTGACACTTGAGATTCCACAGCATCAGGATGACTTGCTGCATGAGGATTTAGTGGGCTTTTTTTTATTTTCCAAGGGGAAAAGAAGCATGATAATAAATAGCAAGAAGATGGTGCATGCTTTTCAAAGTGCTGACGGAAGGCATGACTATATTGGTAGAAAGTCATTACAGAACTGGCATCTGACCTCAATTTCTCTTTCTTTACCATAAACATAAACAAAGCAACAACAAAAGATCCAAACCTGAAAAATCTATTCAATCTTTATATTTGGAAGAGGAATTCTCATAACTTACAAACAATTTCTCAAACAGAAAAAATGTATTATGAACCTATCAAGTCCCAGGAAAGGCTTTCCCTTCTCCTGCTTGAACCATCTCATTAACCTGAGCAACCTTGAGATTAAATCAGTGGGAGGGAACAAGTCAGCACCACAGCACCAGCTTCCCTCTGTTGGACATTGAGACTCCTCTGACTCCTCACCCTTCAAGATCTCAGAACCTTGGCTGCTGTCCATGACCACTACCACAACTGAACCATGACTGATGGAGATGGTGCAGGAAATGGCCATCTAGGTCATGCAATTTAAATTCTCACGGTGAACTTCAATATTTTTGTTGGCTTTGAACATATAGGTATGTGCAATATAATCACTGTGCATCTGCTGCATGCTAACCCAGGTCTGACTAGCAAGATGGCAACTTCCCAATTCATTTCTAGGGCTAGAGTCTTGTAAATTTACTTTGGCTGAGTAATCTCACACTCAGATTAATGTGGGTGAAACTGGTTTGCCTTCTTGTACAGGAAAGAAAGCAAAGCAGACTTTGGCACTTGGTCTTAGAAGATGGGAGTTTTGTTTCTGGACTATAGCCATTCTCCAGGGCATTTTTTGGAAAGTGGCCAGCTGCAAATGGCTAGGAAGAAGGAAGGAGAGCTCTGTAGGAGGCGTCTATGGAGTGACCTGCTGCACTGTACACAGTTGTTTGCAGCTGAATCTCTAAATGCTGAGCATTTGAAGCACAAGGTTTAATATCCCTCCCAAAATGTTTGTTATTGTAACTTGGCCATTCATTTTAAGCATTAGTCTGATAAAGTCTTCATCTCATGGTCATCACATACTAGTGAGAACTACAGCCTTGGCTTTGGAGAAAAGTCCAAAGTTAGTTGTCTTCAATACTACCTTGTTTTTGTCATGAGACATGACAGAAGGATCTGATCTGTTATCTTGATCATTAGTTATTTTCAGCAGAGTATCATGTGACCAGATCCTTACCTTTCTCTCCCAAAGTAAACAAACCCAAATGTTAGAGGTTCTTCCCATTTCTTCTGAGCCTTCAATCCTTATTCACATTTCTTGGCACTTTTTACCCCTTTATAGGAGTGAGCAACACTGAGCACTGCAGTTGAACTTGGTTGTAACATCATGCAGCAGTGGTTAGTCTCTCTACTCGTTCATCTCTGTTCACACATCATCTGGGCATTTGCATGCATTCTCCAGACTGCTTTGTAGATTGCACTTCAGTTTTTCTTGCCCTCAATTAATTCCTAGAAAGAAGTAAGAGGCAGCAGAACGGGCCAGCTTCATAAATCTTTCTCTGATAGCAGCAAGTCATTAGGCCTGTGAGTAAAGTCTCCATCTGTTCCCAAAGAAACCACAGCATTTTCTACACTGTGTCAGCATTTACTATAATATTTCCGCTCTCAGAGATTTCTTGAGTTTTCTCCAAAGGTCCCATATGTCTGCCTCTTCCTTTCTCTCTCCAAAGAAAAGCAAAGAAAATATGCAACATGCAAACAAAAACTAGAGTGGCAGCAGCCCCTTCAGAAAACTGTGCCCCTGTATCACAGGCCAAAACTGATCCATTTTGGGAAGGAAATCTAAAATAAGAGCAGACTACTACTTTCTACAAAAGAATGCAGCTTAGGAGTAAACAAGGGCAGTATGACAGTTTCCAGCATTGCTCCTTAACTGTATCTTTGTCCTTTCCAAGCAACCGTTTCATCCTAGCAATCTGCACATCCACATCTACCATGACCTATATAGATTTCAGTTTGTATTTCACCTGTTAAGTGTGTGTGGACTCCAGGAGAGCTAAGGGTGACCAACTCTTCAAAGGCTTGGCTCATGTAAAACTCACCTTAAAGGTCCTGTGCATTTTACCTCAGCAGAGATTGAAAGGCTCACAAACCATTATAGATTACTCTGCTTCTTGGACTGTTGCTATTATGTACTGAAGGGTTTAAATGAGAATTGTTTTGTTGGCTAGGAAACAAAAGGGGAGGGAGGGAGTGTGCGGGAGAAACACATTTGAAACATTTTTGAAAATGCCAACTGGCTTTGCTTTGTTTGGAGCTGGTCAAGCAGAACAGTGGCAGTGAGCAGCTAATCAGTAGCTCCTGCTCCTCAGAGGACAGCCAGCTCCCTTCACTCTCGGCAGCAGCACAGCCCAGCTAAAAACCCTGTGTTCGTTTCTTCTCTTATCAGAGGTGAAAGAGTACGAGCCCCCATTTGGCTCCAAAGTGCGAGAACACCCTTGTGTGGAAAGCATGAAGGACAATGTCCTGAGAGACCGAGGGCGACCCGAGATCCCCAGCTCCTGGCTTAACCATCAGGTAAGAGCACCAGAGGTGAGCAGTGGGAGCTGCACTGTACATTGGGCTGCTGCCTGAAGCCTGAGCCTTACCTCAGTGCCCTGCCCAACAGGCTGGGTTGTCCTCTCTTTGCATGGAGAGGTCTGTCACACATGGAGAATCTATCACAGAGTAGCACTGGTGCTGAAGTGGTTCAGACACCACAGTTCTCTGCCCTGTGCCTGCCCCAATGCCCTGGTATTCCTGCTGCGCACCAGTAATCTAGAAACAATCAAAACAGAAAACATTGGAAGCCTGAGCTCCAAGAATCATCTGAAGAGCCACAGAAAAATTCGGCCCTTAAAGCAGTGCTCACTGTGTGTAGGCTCTGAAAGGGCAAAGAAAACAACTTCACACATTGGCTTCTGTTGCAAGCAGACAAAATTTATTCAGACAAAATTTATTAGAGAAGCCTTCCTGTTGAGCCACGAGTTACAGAAAGGATTGCCTTTTTTTCTAAACTCCATCTTAGAGAGGTTGTTGGATCCAGTCTTAGCCCCAGATTTTGTCAACAGTTTACATTTTAAGGATTATATAGGTGCAATTGAACCATTATACAACTTTATCCCACATGATTAAGGATGGCAAACCAGATATTAAAATATAAATTATTTACTATGATAATGACTAGACAAAAAGATCTTAATCAGAGTTATAAGCTGCACAGTAGAGGAGCTATAACTACTTGTATACTGTTCACTATGAAGCAATATTGAGGCAATCATATTAAAGCAACCGTACTAAAGGTAGCAAAACCAATTATTAACTAAAGATTGATGTCAGCCACCCATGCCAACAACCATAGACAAATCTTTTCCACTCAGCCTCGAGGAGTAACCTTGAGGGCATGGGAGTAACCTTGAGGCATTGGACTCCTCAAGGGGAGGAATCTCTACACTTTCTAAGAAGAGTTACATTAGAAGACGCTGTTGTTAAAAAGTGGGACTGGGCTTTCCTAGTATAAAGTGTTTGACTGTCAGTCAGATGTCTCCAGGCCAGCTCATTCAGTTCAGCAGCTTTAGATGAGTTATTCATAGTATCACTTATTTGTTCCTTCTTTGGGCAGTTTACCAAGTCTACCACATCTTTACCTCACTGTCAAGATATTTCACTTTGAGTCAGGCTGGTTTCAGCATTATTCAACACCAAAAGCAACATGACCCCCTTCTCCATTCACCATGGTAGCTTTGCAAACATGGCAGCGTTCAATTTATTTTACCCCATTTCCAGGGAGACCATCCTACTACAAAGGGACTTCAGCAGAGAAAGCAAATCTCAGTACTTTACCATGGAAACCAATCATAGTTGTATCCCAGCTGTTGACAGGTTTAAGGAAATATGAAATTAGTGTTCAACAAGCCAGTCTGGTTTTATTCAGGTTGTACATTAGTAGTCCCTTTCCCTTGCATATCACAAAGCACATGGTCAGCTTCTTCCACTCACGAGCCCCACGGTTGTACTTCCTAGGCAATAGCAGATTTTTCAGTAGATGAAACTGAATGGAAACAAGCCAAGCATATGCGTTTCTTCACCTTTGCTCTCAGTTTTATCAGTAGAGATAAAATGTGAATCATATCAGAGAAGCAAGGCTTGGTCATTCCACTTTTCAATGAAATATGCTAAGTGGGCTTTAGCAACAAAAGGAAAGTATCACAAATGTTTATAAAAGCCCAGGCAACCAAGAATGTCATCTACTGTTTCCATCAGGAGCAATGTAACACTCCCTTTTTAATTCCATGTGGGAAGTTAAAATCAGTCTGACAGCTACTTAAAAAAGACCAAGTGAGTGGCTAAAATCAATCATTTTTCCAACCAAGAACATCTGCCACCTGATGACTGTGGCAGAGTGCAGCCCCTTCCTGGACTGCAGGGACTTGCTCCTTATGTACTCAGCTGAGAAGAGTAGGGTTATTGAGGAGAGGCTTTTAATTCAAAGTTGAATTTTGAGAGATGCCTGGATATCTGATACTACCAGCACTAAAAACCCTTGACAGCGAGGCTGAGTGTGCAGAGAGTTGCAGCTTGAGGTGCTGGGGCAGAACTGTAGGATACACTGCACATTTCATCATCTCTGGCTTTATAAAGCATCTCTGTGTTTATGGATTTAGACCTAGGTGTCCTGCATTTGACTTCAGAGATTTCTTCCCTCTATAAAACCCACATCTCAATCTGCCCCAGCAGAGAGCACCCCGCCAACTGGGAGGGCCATGCACTTGTGCTTATGTGTCACCAGAATGGGCACAGCTGGCTCCAACAGAGTTCAGCTAAGAGTCTAAGGAAGGAAATGGATGCCTGATAACACTCTTAGAGGACATTTAATGAAGGTGTATTTAATTCTCTTTGCCCGAATCCCTTTAGTGTTTCACATTATGCTATCTAAGATGCAGTGATGCATCAGTTTCCACAGGGCTATGAGAGTTTGCAGCAGCTGAGGATCTGCTTTGAACTCCATAGAAGTTATTCTTACTGTAATGGCTCTTCCATATTCATTTCCTTCCTCTGCAGTCATGTTTTTGTAATGAACTCATTATTCATCATGATAAAATTCTGGAATGGATTTACATATTAAAATTAGCCCCACACCCCCCCTTAATGAGATTTGTTGCACTATTGATTTCAAGTTAATGTTTAATATTTAATTTAATTTTCTGCTTGTAATTTCAATGCCAGCAGAAAACTAATGTTATTTGTATACAGACAGTAACATTCTGCTATTAGCATTGACATCAGTCAACATCACCAATTAGGTAAATTATACAATTAATGCAGTGTTGTGAAATGTTACTTTTTTTAAATAAGTTTAAGATAAATCCTACTTAATGGGCTTTTAGTGTCATAAAGCAAAACAGTTTCCTGGCAAATACCTCATGTTTATAAAATTCATTACAGAGATGCAACCGCTTTTTTGCTCATGTAAACATTTGCATCAGAATTGAAATGAAGGTTAAACAGTTACAACTGTGAGTGATGTGTTTAAGTGTTTGTGGGACCGTGGCCCATATTTGCACATAGATTTAGGTAGTCTACAAGGAATTCATAAAGAGCTGATGTACAGCCCAATACTGCTGGCAATCAGAATTTTGTTTGAAAAACCCAAGCAGAACACAGGCGTGCAAAGGCATGGGTTAAGCAGGAGGTCATATTATCCAAGAATTTTAGTCATATTTATTTAAAAAAAAAAACCTGCTTGATTCTACAGCACTTGTCTGAAGCATCGTTTTTCTTGTTAGAACATATCAGACCACATGCCCAGAAATGACAGTCCTAGCTAAAGTGCTGAAAATAGTGCAGTAGGGTTTCTTTAAAAAACCGAAAACACTGCCCCCTTGACAGAAGCAACAGATCCCATGAAGAACCCCCAGGACACACGTGAAATAACCCCCAAACTTCTGGGGGCACTGAAGCAGCTCTCTGAGAGGCGTTGTTGGCTGCCAGCCCCCTCACGGCTGCTCTCTGTGCTCCCTGCAGGGCATCCAGATGGTGTGTGAGACCCTCATCGAGTGCTGGGACCACGACCCCGAGGCCCGGCTGACGGCGCAGTGCGTGGCCGAGCGCTTCAGCGAGCTCAAGCACCACGACCGGCTCTCGGGAAGGAGCTGCTCCGAGGAGAAGATTCCCGAAGACGGCTCCGTGACCGCCACCAAGTAGCGCGTGCCCGAGGGCTCCGGAACGGAGGGAAGCCGCTCCTACACGTGTTCACCTTGGCAAAGGAAGAAGTCTTGATCTGTGCCTTGACTTGCTTCCTGGAGGACTGAGGCTGTCGCTACTCCCTTTAGGCTCCAGCTCTGGACAGGGAGATGTATTCTGGGAATTAAAAGCTGGGGGAGTAGCAGTCATACCCTAGCACTGGCGGCCAGCATCATGTCGTAGGAGGAGCTATATATGGTAGCACTTCCTCAGGAAAAGGATTTGAAAATAGCCAATAACATTATGCACTTTATTAATGCCTGTATATAACTATGAAATTGCTATTTTTATATATATATATATACATATATATCTATAAATGTGTGTGTATGTATATGTATATATATATATCTATATATCTATAAACAACCATGTCCTGGGAAAAGAAAAGTTATTAAAAAAAAAAAAAGTGCTTCCAGGAAATTACCAGTGCATTAGAAATCCCACCCCTTAGGGAAGGAGCCTGGGGAGACTGGTATAGCACCACACCAGCAATTGTGCACTAAGCGTTCTGCCAAAAAACAGGAATAATATGCAATAAGAAGATGACTTTCAAAGCATGTGCTGTGACCACCTGGCTGTGGTCCTGCTGTTCAGAGTTGCCAGAGCAGTCTCACAGCAGACAGGCCAAGTTGACTTTGCAGTTGTACTTGCATGGTCCTGTCTGCAGCACATTGTGGAAGGTTCAGGAATGCCTTTTCCCTCTCATCTTAACCCCAGAGTCCTCAAAGTGTTCCAGAACAGGCATGTGAGCAGGTTTGGTCCTTCCCACATGTGTGTTTTGTTATTGAGTTCATTAATGTATGTTTATTGCTTTGAATTCGTGCTGCTTGCAAACAGGTTGCAAAATATCAGCAGGATGAGTTTTCCCCTCCTCCCATCCCCACCCCCAAACCATACAGAACAGGACAGGGCCAGCAGCAATCCAAGCAGATGTTTTATATTTGCTGTGCATTCTGAGTGTAGGCAAACCTATTTTTTTCTTTGTCTTTCACCTTGATTTTGTTGCTGTAAGAACAATTTTTTTTTCCCTCTATAGTGTGTCTAGACAAACTAGAGCCTGACTCTGTTCCACACTTTCTAAAGTAAGAGGCAGCAGCTGGTGCCTTCACTTTTTCAAAAAGACCTTGGAGGTGAGAGAAAGTTCCATAGCAATAGGTTAATGGCATATCCTGCCCTCAGCATTGCTTGCATTAAGGGCTGCCTCAGCAAGTCAGCAATTCACAGAATTAAAAAAAAAAAAAAGCAACAAAAAACCAAAAAAACGAAGACTTTTTCAACAGGTTCCTTCAGACTTTGCTTACATTCTTTCAGTTCCCCAAAATGCTTGAGACAGTTGACATCACATTGGGCCTCTATACATGACAGAAATGTGTGTTTAAGAAGTGCTAAAAATTTTGTCTTTAAGTGTTTTACTGTGATTTATCCACTTTTCTCTTCTTCATGGCGTGTCAGCAGGTCCTACAAGTTAGAAATTCAACAGCACAAACCAATCCTGGACAGATGTATCTGGTGTGATTTATGAAACAACTTTGACAGATAAACATCAATACTTCTCTCAAAAATGTTGCCATACAAGTCAATAGGAATCATGCTTATTCAAACAGGAGTTAAGATTTATGATGGCAAATACTTTATTTGAAATGGTTTTGTGACTGGTTTTTTGGTTTTGGTTTTTTGGGTTTTATTTTTATTTTTTTATTTTTATTTTAACCAAACTGCTCAGAAATGTTAAAACAGAGCACGGAGGCAAAATGGGGCAAAACCTCCACACCTACAGTGGAACTTAGAGGTTCGTTTTTGTAGGGATGGAATGTTGCTATAGGCAGAGGTAGGAGATGTAGGTAGGGAGTGCATCCAGGCAGGTTGAAGGTCTCGGCCCATTTCTCTTCCTCCATCCACACAGAAGGTCAAGCAATGGCAACCAGTAGTTCCTTACAGTACTGACGTTTTTATGGGGTTTTTTAACACTACATGTAAAGGATAATTTTTATTCTTTTAAGGAATATTTCACCTGTACATCATGTATGAAATAGGAATGTGAGCAATATATACTCTTGTATATCAAAAGTTTCAAACACTTACCTTGCTTTGTAAACTGTTTTGAGGGGGTTTTCATCTTGTTTTGTATAAATCAAATGTTTATTGGAGCAAATAAAATAACACCAACTCAAGTTCGTCTCTGGAGTATCCAGGATCGAGAGACAGGGTTCCCTAAAATGAGCCCTATACTAAAATGATTCAAGTCCATTCCTTCCCACCAGGGACCTGAATGTCACTCTCAGTGTGCCCAGTGTGCATGTGTCCTACTCTGTTAATGACTCCTTTCCCTAGTCTCCACCCTGCCCTTCAGCAGAACAGCATCTGCTGATGGCCAAACTTGCTGGCCCCTTAGCCCCTGCACTGTTATACCTTCACTAGTCTCAGAAAAAGGGAGGGAGAAAGGGCTTACAGCTGATGCTTTCCTACCTCTGGATTGCTCAGGTGTCAGTGTGGGTGTGACTCTTATAGACAGGGTTTAGTCATGGACTTGGCAATTTTGGGTTAGTGGTTGAACTCTGTGATCTTAAAGGTCTTTCCAGCCGAATAGATTCTGTGGTTCTATGGTAAGGCCATAGTGAGACCTCAGTCATTTTGGTGCTGATATTTAAGTGAGCCAGAAGACAGCCCAATAAATCCTTGTCACTGAGAAGTGTGTGATGAATGTGCTTGTGCCTTACAGCTACTGCTCTCCACAAAGAACTTTCACTTTTTGAAGCTGATATCTCTCCCGTGGAAGATATGTGGAACACAGGCACCACATAAACAAAGAGCAAGAAACCTCCCTCTGCCCTCTTCAAATTGCCTTGAATATAACATGGGTTGAATCTAAGCCTTCCACCAGTGCCTGATACTGGCACCCAAGATGCTCCAGACATCACCATTTTTTTCATGGATTGTATTTTCATGCCAAAACCTCCACTGGCCCTCACACTTGGCTGCACTGAGTATCTCCTTTTGAACCTTCAAACGTGGACACCTCAAAGAGGCACCCACGTCTTCATTCACAAGTCAGGCAAAATCACAGAATAACTGGCAGGGGTTTGTTTGTCATCTGGTGCAAGGTCATGTTCAAAACAGGCACCTTAAATCAGGTTGCTCAAGGCCTTTTGAGCATGGAAGTTTTTGTGTGGAATTTTGAGCACGTCAGTGATTTCACAACCTCTCTGGGCACCCAGTGCTCTGGACAGAGCAACACACACACACAGGCAGTGTCAGGTGTGCAAAGGAGAGTGGCCACATCTAGTCTAAAAATGGCAAAATGAGGGCTTTGTGAAGGAGGCCCTGCCTAGGTGCCTCTCCAGCAGACAGCCACAGGTGAGCAGCTCTTCCTTCAAACCAGCTCCCCTCTGCCAAGTACAAGAACAGCTCTCAGCTTCCCGACAGCCGTGCAAAGGCTCACTGCCCACACCTCTGTGGTTTCCAGCAGTGCCCTGCTGAGCCTTGGCAAGCCTAGCACCCCTGTGGCTGGCCCCAGCATGTGCCAGTTCACTGGTGGCAGTGGCCACCCCTCAGCAGTCCCCACCACTGGCCACGTATTGGCAAAGATCTTCAGGCCCGGACATCCTGTTTATGCTGGCTCAAAGTCTGAGTCCTTTTGGCATAATACAGCAAGCAAGTGTTGCAAATGTCTTTTAAAAACATAGCAGGCAAATTCCACAGATCTTTTAGTCTTGAAGTACATGATATCCTTGAAATAAAGTACCCTATATACTTCTAATATTTTTTCAGTTAAGACTTTTGCCCACCTTTCTTATCCTAAATATTGTATTCTACGTCCTACTGTGAGCAGCTCTTAATTAGCGTGCCGGTCAGCACTTTATCACCAGGGTGCACAGCAAGGAGGCTCCAGCTGTGCTGTGCAGGAAGCAGTCCTTGGGTTTACTGCTGAACCTTGCAGAGGTCTGTCCTGGATAAGAAAGTTTCCCAGTGCAGCCTGCCTCTGTGTCACCAGTTCACATAATTTCCAGCACAGTGGGGATTCCACCCCCTTCTAGGATATTCCAAATTGCTACTGGAATAGACGTGAATGATAAAAGAAGGAAAAATCATGACCCAGCTCCTGAGGAAAAAAAAGAAATAGAAAATCACTAAGACAGCATTACTCCAAATGCATCTGGAAACAAACTGGGCCACATGTAGAGCACCTGCAATATTGTCCTCTTGTCAAGCCAGCTGTACTGGAGCCCAAGGGCTTCCTTTGCTTCCAGAGGAACATTGATTAATTTCTTTCGCGATCCTTAATTCTTTCTCTCTATCCTGCTAGGTTGTTAGCTTGGTTTTTCTTTCCTTTTTTTTTTTTTTTTTTGGCATTATGTTTTTAATAAAATGCTGCCTGTGGCAATTTCTCCCTCTGGCCACAAAGAAGATGGAGTGAATTCTGTTCCAGACTGTCTGCCTGTTCCTGAATGCAGTTTGGCTGCCTTCATGCTGCTTATTACTTGGCAAACAGTCCTGCAAGTCAGTGCACACCATGTGCGTGTTGAGAAGGCTCTTGCTGGGGGGATGGCAAAAATTTGAGTTTCAGCCTGGGTCGCTATAAGTGATGCACCTTGTTGCAGCATTTTGGTGCTTGGTTATTTTTTTTTCTTTCAGGCACCTGTGTCCTACTGGGTTGCACTTCCCAGCACGACCCACAAGACTCAGTTGGCCTGAGCCCATGGTGCCCCAGCCTGGTTGTCTGGACCCCATTTCCTCTCCATGCCTTGACCTACTGGCCACTCTCACCTATTTTTGACCTCTGGATGCGGAATGGCTCATGGGCAGAAATCTGGAGACACTCAGTGGTTTGTTGAAATACATCCAAATTGTGAGGCCCCTGAGAGGACCAAGCCCAGGAAATAGATTTAAAATTCTTGACTAATGAATATTTTGAGCACTGTCTAATCACTTCATGAAGAGGCAAAGGCAAAAGGCAGGTCATAAGTTATCTATTGTGAATTATTTTCTCAGCTATAATGGTAATAAAACAATATCTTCAGACAGTTGCATTTAGGTAGCTAAACTCTTAAAAAGATTAGACAGTCACCTGATCAAGTTTGGCATGATTAAACCCTCACTACTGAAATGTCTCTCTCACAAAGACGTTGCCATGTGAAACCAGGGAGAGCAAAGATCCCTGGCATTTCTTCCCAGGCTGATCCTCTCCTGTGTCTCAGGAGGGAGCACTCACAGATGAAAACACTTCTCTTTCTCCTCTGCTGTAGCAAGGATTTTCTGTGGAAGAAGAAACAAAAAGCAATTCACCTTGCACTTTGTTCATTCATCCATGGCCTTAAGCCCAGGCTGCTGGCAGCCCCTCCCAACCACTCCCCCTGCCAGCACCTTCAGATCCCAACAGGGGCTGCACAGTGATCTCCCCCTGCCTCCGGTTTTTGATCAGGTTGCTGGTCTTTCTCTCACAAAAACTCCCCTCTCTGTGTGTGTCTCAGAACAAGACCTGCACCAGATATTGCACGACCTCCCGAAGGGCACCTCACCATTGTTTGTGATCAGTCTGGAGCTGTGCCCTTCCTCCTGCACCACTCTACCCCTCTAGTCTCATCCTTACCCCAACAGGGACTGCCCTGACCCCCAGGGTGTGTCCTCCAGAAACAGCACCTGAGCAAGCAAACCCATTGCATACACCTGTTTAACACACTGCCCCTTGGCTCGTTTAGGGCAGAAGTGATGCAGGGGAAGCAAAGCCCAAGAGAACCACACATCAGATGTGTTTCTAACAGGCTGGAATAGGCATGGTGATCAAGTTTCTAGCCAGGTCTGCTGTCTTTCTGCTCCCATGAGTGGTTTGCATGAGGCTCTCTGGATCACAGCTGTTTTCTTCTCTTTCTAAAGGAGAGGACAACCATAATCTGCTCCTGGTATCCCTGGGGTAAAGCTTCCATCACTTTGAAATACACATGAGCTACTTGCATTAAGTCCCTCAACCTCACCCTCAGCTCTCAACCCCCTGTCCCCACGAATCCCAGGTGCTAAGCCAGGAATGAAAACAGCATTTCCAGCCCTGCTGGAGCAGCGGTTTCTGTATTGTGCAGCTCAGCCGCCTGCCAATGTAACATAAGGCTCTCTGAAACGTCCCATTTTTTACAGAGTGCTTCAGCCACCAGCTGGTGGTGTGTGGGGCATAGGCAAGTGCTTTATTTTGGATTAACTAAACCAGCTTGAGATGCAGGACCTGTTATCAGAGCTGTATGCTGAGCTACAGAAATGGAGCTTCCCCCCTCCCTGCCCCCAGCTCAATAAAGCCTGTGCTGCACAAAGAGCTCCAGAAATAGATTCCCTTCTGTTAAAAATATGCCAGGGTCTTCATGATTCAACCTTTCAGGAGACCATTTAAGGTTAGAAATTTTTTTACAGAAGCTATTGATTGCATCTAATTCCTGATTTTGCTTGAAGGTGAAAACTCTCTTTCTACTTCTCAAACAGAAGCCAGTATAAACTTCTCCTCAGATAAACATCTGTCTGTCTGTGGCTGCAAATGTTCAGCTCTTGAGGCTGGGCTTTATCTGACTTCCTTATACATGTATGTGAGTGCTGAGGGGATCTCTGCACTCACTGATCAAGGCTGTCTATGCTATGACTACTCATAAAAACGGATTTTAAAGATATCCATATTAAATTGGGAATAAGTTGTTTGGCAACATATAAGAAAAGCTTCCCCAGACGCAGAAGTGCCGAGGGTTGTTGCTTCAGAGATTGACATGGAAATACATGGCCTACTCTGGGGTCTTTCAGTGCATTCTCACAGTGACTTTTTGAGAATCATTTTTAAAATAAAATACTATTTTTTGAAAGAGAAAAGCTTTTTATATGCCTAGAATGACAAAAACAGTGTTTCATCTTTGATCCAACAAAACTGAAATAAAGGCTGTCAGGGAAAGGATCCAGTGAAAGAAAACACAAAGCCCATCTGCTCAAAACAGCTATGTGATGCTGCCACCAAGGAGAATTACAATTTGCAGCACATGGGTTAGCAGACAGCATATTCAGGAGCAGCCCATCAATAAGACAGGCACTAAGCAAGTTAAAAATAATAACTGCTGATACTTGAATCCAGACATTTCTGGAAAGATGAGGTTTCCTCCTTTCATCAAATTAAAGTCAAGCTACTGATTCTCTTCAACAAAAAATACTTGCTTTCCATAAGCCATCTGTGCTTCTGGAGGCAGAAGAAAATGGGCCATACCTTTAATTAGCTGGAAAGTTTAGACAGGATATAAATCTCATACGAAGACTTTTAATTTTCCAGTTGGTAAGTCCTGTACGATTCTACACAGACTCACTCATGTACAAAAGGGGCTACCACCCCTTCTGCTCATCTAATCCCCTTGTGAGCAGCAGGGACAATGTTTCTGTGACATGACATCACTGACACTTCAGCCCCAGCGCTGAGCAAGAGTCAGCTGAAGCAACTTGCAAGGGATTGGATATCAGGAAAGACACCAGAGGGTGGTTGGGCCCTGGAACAGTCTCCCCACAGAAGTGGTCACAGCACCAAGCCTGAGAGAGTTCAAGAAGTGTTTGGACAATGCTCTCAGGCACATGGAGCAACTCTTGAGGAGGATCCTGTGCAGGGCCAGGAGCTGGACTTGATGATCCTGATGGGTCCCTTCCAACTCAGCTTATTCTGTGATTCTGTGATTTGAAGAATTTCTTGTAATGCTTAGAATGCCATAGTGGAATGCTCCTGTGTTTTGTGCATAAGGACATCTTCCATTAAGCCGCTGATTTTTTATCTTGTGTACATCTGGAAAGGACATGTAAGCCTTATTAAATAAGGAGGAGGGGAACCCCATAATTTCATTTTAATGTAAGAATGTTAATATTCATTTTCTTGCCTTGAAATAATTTCTGGAATAGTTGCTTTAAGAACCTAACCTTAGGAAAGCTGTAGGAATTGGAAGAAAGAATTTAAATTAACTTGTTTCAACATTTCTCAATTGTTTAGGTTAATCACAGTAAACTAAACAGGATCCAGCCATACTTAAACACAGCCTTTGCCCAAGTATAAACTGTTTACTCTAGCCATGACACACAACCAGACAAAATTAATTCCTGATCTGGGGAAGAGTCTAATTTGCTTTTATTAGGTCTAGATGAAAACATTTTGGCAGAGTGAGGTTTGCTTTTCAATGTGAAACAGTCTCAAAATGTCCCGAGAGCAAGCAGGCGATGCAGCAGCCTCAGCATCCTCACCACACCAACAGCTTGACCCGAATGTGGCTCCTGTGGCCAGGCTGGAGCAGGGCTGTCCAAAGAGCCAGGGGCAGCCTGAGCACGGGCAGCAAATGATCCCACAGCTGTAGCCTGGAGAGGAGAAGCCTGCTCCATGTGCTTTCATGGGCTCGTTTTGGGACCATCCCTTAGCTTCACTAACACTGTTCAGCTCAATAGATTAGACTTCAGCAATTTGACTTCTCACGTCTACAGATTGCAGACAGGTTTTCAGCACTGGCACAGTGCTTTGCCCACCAACACATGGAGAGTGCTCACAAAATAGCTTAAAGACTGGTTGTTATATCCTTTAGGGGCTTTCACATTAGTGTAAATAGTACAAAGTATTTTGTTAAAAAAAACAAGATAGAATGGATTTTTACAAAAACATTTTGAATTGCAGTTTTCCAATGTGAATTTTGACAATGCTTGCTGAGGCCTGATTGCCATATGGGATGGCTAGGCTGGAGCTCTCTATTTTTGCACTACCTTTTCTGATGTGCAAAATCAAGCATACTAGCTTCTAGAAGAGATGGAATTTTTTTTCATGGACAAATGCATGAAATAAGCTTTGGATACAGGGTCAGAAAGGTCAAATGCTGATGTTCATCTTTTTCATCTCCTTTTCTGTATGCACAGCCAGCACATTAGCAATAGGAATGTATGAATGCTGTGGAGTAAATATCTTCTCTTTACCATCATAGGAATACACTTCTTGCTTGAGCCACATATCTTGTCAATCCTAAAATTATTAACTTGAGGATATATGCTGGGTTTGGCTGAGGTAATTTTTTTCACAGTGGCTTGTATGGGGCTGTATTTTGGATTTGTGCTGAGCACAGGGTTGATAATGTAGACATTTTTGTTATTGCTGAGCAGGGCTTGCACAGAGCCAAGGCCTTCTCTGCTTTCCACACTGCCACAGTGGCAAGGAATTTGGGAGTGCATGGGAGTCTGGGAGGAGACACAGCTGGGACAGGTCACACAGGCTGACCTAAGGCATATTCCAGGACTTATGGCATCATGCCCAGTTTATAAAGTGGGGGAAGAAGGAGGAAGGTGGGGGGGGGGGGGGTAACATTTGGAATGATGGTGTTTCTCTTGTTAAGTCACTATTACATGTGACGGGGCCCTGCCCATAGGAAACAGTGAATTAATTTCTTGGTTTGCTTTGCTTGTGTGTGTGGCTTTTCCTTTCCCTATTAAACTGTCCTGTAGTGGGTTGATGCTGGCAGGATGCCAGGCACCCACCTGAGCTGTTCTATCACTCCCCTTGTCAGCTAGATAGGGGAGACAAAATGCAGTGGAGAGTTCATGAGTTGAGATAAGAACCAGGAGAGACCATTCATCAATTATCATCACAGGCAAAAGTGACTTGAATTGGGGAAATTAACTTAATTTATTACTAATAAAGCATAATGAGAAGTAAACCAAATCTTAAGACACCTTCTGCCCACTCCTCCCTCCTTCACAGGCTTTACCTCCTCCCCTGCAGTGGCACAGGGAGACACGAGTGGGGGTGACAGTTCACCACAGGTTATTCCTGCCCCTGCTCAGGGAGAGGAGTCCTTCCACTGCTCCAGCATGGACTTCTACAGCCTGAGTCCTTCCCATGGGCTGCAGTTCTTCACAAACTGCTCCAGCATGGGTCCCATCCGTGGCGTGCAGAATTACATTTTTAAATGACTGCTTTAATTGTCTTCCAGAAGTAATTAAAATGAAATCATAGGTATTGTGAGCTGCATGTTGTGCTTTCATTAAGACAGTAATTATGGGGGAAGAGCTCTTAATTGGGAAGGGGAAGTAGCTTTTTTTGAATGCCATATCTCCTACATGATTGCCTCATCAGGTTCAACACTCTGGGTCCAGATCAACATCTTTGTCCTCCAGTTCTAAAGAAACCTAGCAAACTAAATGCTGAGAGTATGCTTTATGAAGAAAAACACACAGAAACACAGAAAATAAAACCCACCAGGAAGAACTGAAAAAAGTATCTGGAAAGGTAAAACTGTTTTGTACTTGTTTGGCTATATTAGTCTTCTCTCTATCTACAATCAGACAAAAATGGATTAATTTTCGAAATAGCACAGATAACAAGAGGGTGAAGAATGTTTAGTGTATTGTATTGTTTAGCCTGACTGAACTGTCTGAAATTCATCCTCACAATCTCTTACCTAGCCATACTTGCCTATGACTACTCTGACTTTCCTGCATAAAATGAGAGTTCATGTCTGGCTCCAAACCCAGATGCACGTCCCAGCCACATTGTGACTCTGTCCCAAGGCAAGACTCCAGTGCTCCTTCATCGTCCCCTTCCCATGTCCTTGCTTTCCCGTGGAGTCAGCAGCCAAGCACATGGCCTTGATAGGCCTCCCTGCACCTCCAGCCTCAGCTCCATCCACATCCAAAATGAGGTTCAACCACTCCAGGACCAACTTCTCCAAGCTGCAACCTGCCCCCGAGAGGATTTCTGCAGCTGCTCATCTTGCTCCAATGTTGTCCCAGGGGCAGAGCTGGCACTTGTCATTTGAAAGGGTGCAAGAGGAGCTGGGGAACACATTCAGTCCCTTGTATCTCAGATAATTACGAGGGGTGGGAAGAATCAAACTATTTTGAAGACAAATGGAAATCATGAGAGAAGAATAGGACTCAACATGGATTTAGGCAGCATTTGAATATGGTTCCACAGCAACCCTGGTTCCTACCCAGTGTTTTATGTAATGGCCTAGGTGATGGACAAAAATAGCTGCTTATTAAGTCTGCAAGCTGTATCGTGCTCTGAGAGTGTGCAAGTGTGCTGCAGGACAGACAGACTGACAATTCAAATTGCTCTTGGCAGATTAAATAAATATTTTGAAAATACATGATTCTTTTTAGTGGAAACACTTACTAAGGACTAATTAAATGTACAGATATCTAACGGGGAAAAGCCATTTAGAGCACTTGGCCAAAGAAGCTGTAATAACAGGGGGGATCACAAACCTGGCAAGAATCAATCATGTCTTGCTGTTACAAAAGAAGGTGAATATCACACTGTGATGGATAAACAGCAGTGGTAGCTGAGAGATGTACAGAGTGATCCTGCCATTCTCAAAACCTGGTAAGGTTCTGTCTTATTTTGGACAGAAAAATCAGAAGATTTTAAAACATGGCCTCTGAGGAAACACTGGAGGAATGACTGCAGTGCAGGACTAGACAAGAAGACAATTAAGGGGGAATAAAATTATAATCTTTAAAAATGTGGAAAACGCAAAGGGGGAAAATACTTGTTGACCCTAATTATGGTGGTGATCAAGGACTTAAGAGAAAATCTGAAACATCCATTACAAAAACCTCATGAGAACGCTGCAGATTTTCCAGAATTTTTGGTCATGAATTATAGACTAGGAAAATGTTGGACACTAGTTCTCTGATATCTCTGATCCTGTTTCAGGATGGAGGTCATATTTTCTCAATGAAATCTTGAGATCTTTTCCTGCCACAGAAGTTGCAGGGCTGTGTTCAATCAATTCCTCTAAATGTTTGAGTTCAGAGTGGCCAAGAAGCTGGAAATTTTGTTCTGTGGGAAATTGCAAAATGTGCTGGAGCTTGGGGGCAGGAAATCTTCTTTTGCAACTCCCTGTAGAACATTGATATTTCTCACAGAAAGGAAAATATGATAAAAAACCCTGACATTTGGATTGCTTCTGAATAAATGTCGTGCTCTACTCTGCAGTGGTGCAGACTCATCTGGAATTGTGGGTGCAGTTTTGTGTACCACAATATAAAGAAGACATTAAATTTTTAGAGAGTGTCCAGAGCAGAGCAACAAGGATGTTGAAGGGTCTGGAGGAGAAGCCTGGTGAGGAGTGGCTGAGGTCACTCTGTTGGTTCAGCCTGGAGAAGAGGAGGCTGAGCAGAGAATTCAATGTGGTCCTCAGCATCCTCGGGAGAAAAGGGGGGCAGCTACAAATCTCTTCAGTCTCATGACCAGTGATGGAACTCAAGGAAATGGCATGAAGCTGGGTCAGGAGAGGTTTAGGTCAGATATTAGGGAAAGGTTCTTCACCCAGAGGGTGTTTGGGCACTGGAACAGGCTCCCCAGGGAAGTGGTCACAGCACAAACCTGACAGAGTTCAAGAAGTGTTTGAACAGTGCTCTCAGGCACATGGAGTTATTCTTGGGGTGTCCTGCGAAGGTCCAGGAGCTGATAATCCTGATGAGTCCCTTCCTTAACTTAATAACTCAGCTTATTCTATGATTCTATGATAAAATCAAGCCTGGAAACTGAGCATTCTGAAGCCATAAAACTTTAAAAAGGTTTGTACACTCTTGAACTCCATTTTCTACCTCGGTAAAAAGCAAGGGTTAGGAATTATTGGCTGAGTATCAGGGAAGTGAATTTTTCATGTTGCCATGAATCCTCCATTGCTCATCTCGGATGCCTCAAATAAACCAGTGTCATAATGGGTTACACAGCATGGAAACACATTCTGGTCACTATTTAGGCAGGCTAAAAACAAATAACCAGAGGTCTGCATATTTTTCCCTGAAGTCCATCAAAATCCAATATTTTCAAAGGAGACTGCCAAAAGCAAAGCAACGTTTTCTGAAAAATAATTTTTGCCAAAAAAATCCCAAGATCTTTCACTTCCAGTTCCCTTCTCTGCCACGTGTGAGAGGTCCAGGAGCGCTCTTTGGAAGAGACCCCCTGAGTGTGGTGCAAGTGGGTACAAGAGGATACACCAGTAGATGGAGCACACGACTGTGCAGTGCTATGCTTTGGCTCTGTAGCACCAATTAATATTTTCATTGTCCTCTGCTCACAGCCTGAGGTACAACAGAGCTGGACCAGCCACTGAGCCCGCTGTCCAGCTAGAGTTTCCTTGCTGCTGTGCTCCAGATGAGAGGCCAGGTCTGCTTTGATGACCACTGAACTTCTTGGCTGGGTGGCTTTATTTACATGTCATTTAGGCTTAACTCATACACTGCTTTTTATACTATCATTATACTTCTCTTCATAATTTTCTGTTTTGCAAGTGTTTAGTTGTTCCTACCTTACACAAAAAAAATATTTGCTGCTTTTTGCAAGTCCGCAAAGATTTTGCACTTTTTTTACTGTCTCCTGTGTCACACATACTTAGAAATCACCTAGTTCTCCATGAATGTCAAACTCAAAAATTTCCAGCAAATTTTTCAGCAAATTTCATGAATGTATGTCTGATCTTTCTGGAAAAGTTAGTGGTGACAGTATGAAGTTAGAGTAGCTCAGAATCAATACCAAAGTATCATCCTGTCCCCATTACTCATTTTCATCTTTCACTAGTAGTCCTATTCACTTTACATTTTCAGTCCCACTTCCCATCTTACGTAGGCTGTCTCAAATGATAAAACAGCAAATACTTGAATAGTCTAGTCTAGAAAATCAAGTTTTTATTCCCATTCCATATTGTCTGGCTGGTCTAGTAGCATCTCCATCTGCTAAGCCAGTTTCAGAGTATGCCCCACTTTTCACTCACTGCTGTCTCCTGTTAACTCCTGTTAGTGACTCCTTCCACATTTTTTTCTAAATCTATGGTACAAGTTTTTACAAAAATAGAAGTTTCAAGTTCCTTGTGTATCATTCATTGGTAAAAGAGGACATTTGTTCTGCCACTCTTTGTCTTATTCGGTTTCTCAAGGCCAAACTTGATCTCCCATGTGAAGTCTTGATTTTGGTGTTACCACAGTTCCAGCAGAAGCAGTGGCTGCTCATCATCTGAGCATCTGGACAAATCCCTTACTGGAAAAAGGAAGACAAAATATTCCATCAAGATAACCTGAGCACTACGTTTGCTTCAGCTTTCAATCTTAGGCCTTATGCTACTCTGACATTTTTCCTTATAGCTCCAAATACTGAAAATATCCCTCTGAAAAAATTTTACAGGCATGAGAGAGGGTACAGAAACAAAGAAAGAATAAAAATTCATATCAGCTGGCATGAAAAGAAGGGATGGATAAATCTGCCAGTGTCAGTGCCTGACAGATTTAAGGAGTCACTTCCCAGAATGACAAGCTGGGTGAGAGTTTCTTGGAAGAACAGTGTTGTGCACAGTCCTAAAGAAAAATGTTACTTTCCATGGGTCTGCGTTATTTCATGGGAAGTTTTTCCATCATACTTTCCATTTTTAAATAGCTTTGTACAAGTTAAAAAGTCACAAGAAAGAAATTACTTCATCAAAACAGAACATGCGTTTGACAGATTGAGTCCATATCTTTCTGTTATTTGCCTTCATCCTTGATAAAATAAAGATTTTACAAATTTTCTTTAATGAATTTTAGAAATGTGATCTATTGTTCTTTAGTTGTACATGAGCTACCAAGGCTGAAAGTGGTCCTCTCTTTCGGACTTTTTAAAGATTACCCTTTCAGTGTCACTTTTCTTACTAAGACCGCTTTAAAACAAACTTTACCTTGGTACATACAAAAATTGTCAATGAACTACAAAGACACAGACTTGTGGAAGGGCTTCTCTAGGATAGCCATGGCATGCTGGGGCAGATTGCTCCAGTGCCAGGGCATGTACAAGTTCCTTGATGACTCCGTGACTGGAACAGCTTCCCTGCTCCTCTCCTGCAGCACAGGCTCAGAGCAATTCACTTAGCAGAGGTTAATAATTCACACAGCCATTGCTTTCTTCTGTGGGCTTGCCTTGAAACCTTTGACATTCTCTTTTTTGTTCCTCTTGCAGAGCAAATTTCCTTGATTTGTTTTGTTTTATTTCTCAAAGTAATTTTTTGGTTGATTATTGTGCAGTTACGAAATTAGAGTAATAACATCTAATTGTACATCTGAAGAAAAACATGTAATTGTGGGAGACTAGATTCAATTTAAAGAAAGAAAACCCCTCCACCAGGGTTTCTTGTGGTGTACACTGTGCATTTGCCAGGCAGTGTGGCTTTGATTGCATCTAACCTGCAATTAGCGTGAGCAATTAAGACAAAATTAACGTGTGCAATTGCATTATTTCAGGATTTAACAGTAGCAATATTTAGCAGTTACTGCACTAGATATAGTGCTCATAAGCTCAAATAATTACCAGCATTTACCAGTTACACCACAGAAAGGAGGACAGGAATGAGTGGGCCATACCTGCAGCATCTGATTTCCAACAATTGATTTTCCACATGTCACTCAGCCACTGAAAAAACATGTAAGTAGCCAACGGGGAAGAGAGGCTGGGCAGATTTGGCACTGTTGAAAATATGGGACTCAAATGTCACTTTTAGTTCACTTTTGGCTTGTCACAGAGCTGATGTGTGAGCTAACAGCAGAGAGCAAACTCAACATTTAGCAATTCTGAATTATTATCCTCTGCCTTCAACATTTCATAGCAGTTTTCTAAGCCCTGTCACGATACCTGAGCTTTAAAAATAAGAATTATTTCAGCATGAATCAGTGCTGTAGGCTGTGTGTATGAGGAAGCTTCAGGCACATAACAGGTTTTTACATACTCTTATTTGGCATTCTGGGAATGCAACTCTACCAGTTCTACTACGCTTTTCTTAAAGGACATTGCTTGTCCTTTAAGGACAGGTCAAATGATATTTGAAAAGCATCTTAATGTATCGTTGAATGACACAAATGAAAATACATTTCAATCCAGTCTCACAAAAATAAAGATAAATCTGAATCTCTAGGCATGAACCTCGAGCAGGTTAACTGAGATGTTCAGAGTGCCAACTGGTGTTGAAATGAGAGATCCCAGTGATGAGACTCAGGGTCCAATCAGCAAGGGTTTCCAGTTAAATGAGTGGGAGTTAGAAGCACTAAAAGCGTATGGAACCAGACTCTGATGATTAGTGTTCATTAATCACAGAAAATCATATTAGAAGTCCTGAGACAGGGACTGCTAGCTCTAGGCACAGTGATTTATGTGGGTGATTTTGCACATGGACCCATCAGAAAGTGCCCAAATTTCTCACAAGATGCAGCCACACAACTAAGAGTAAAATCTGCTTCCATATCCCTTCTGTCTAAATATTTCTTTCCTTTTCTATTGAAAACACTATTAGAAGTAGACACAAGAAATTATAGGTAAGAAATGGATCAGCCTCTACACTGATTTAGGCATGTACCTCATTACTTCCAGAACTTTGTTTAGCATCCTGAGAGATGGAGCTTGCCAGTAACCAGGAGAGTGAGTTCATGGTCCAACCCCAACTAGCTAGAATAGCAAAAAAAATAATAAAAATTAAATGTCTTTCTGCACAATTAAGCTTCTGTATTTGAAAGCAGGAGTAAGATAAATCGTGACATGTTTTCACCCAAAATGTTTATAAATTATGTGGGCACAGCACACAGATAAACCACATCCTGAAGTGAGGTTCAATTAAGTTTCACATTTTAAAGCTGAAGTGCTATTTATCTGGAATGCTTAGAGGTACCATCTATATTTTTATATGCAGTTTTAGATTGACAAATGACAAACACAGCCTGTATTTATAAGGGTATCATTTACTTCACTTTTTATTAAAATCACCATCTACAAAATAGACATTTTGTACATACTACTCCTACATAAGCAGCTATGAGAAAATTACGTTAGTCTTGAAATGAAACCATCGTATTGAGCACCTGGGACATGGTAAGGCGTCAGAAACAATGGAAAATATATGGAGATTGGATAAGGTACTCACATCACACTGGAAGGTTAACCTATAGCTTCAAAGAAATCAGTGCATATGTTGATCAGAGACTGATTTTCTGCAACTATGAAAAAAGTTCCAGTTTACTCTCATTTAAAAGCACTATAGCCACTACTGCTATGGAAAGGAACCGTGTTACTTCCACCTGACATGTGCCATGAGTGTCACAGTGTCTGGAAACAGAGAAATGCACTAAGAACATGAAAAGAAACAAGACAGTAACACTTTTCTGATAGTGGTGGTGTCACAAAACACCACAGAGCAAATCCTTAGCTGATGAAAAGTGTCAAAACTTCTCCATTAATCAAAAAATCAAATGCTCACCAAGAATCTGGACCGTAAACAAAACATCCTCTCATTGTATTCTGTCCTTCCCTTCAAGGTCAAAAAAAGAGAAGGAGAAGGGATAATGGTCCTGTCTAACTCAAGATGAAAGAGCAAATTCATCTCCTTCATGCAACATTCCTTGTGCACTCTACACTCACCCCAAGTGACTGGAAGGCAAAAAAGGCCTTATGGGCTCTGAATTTAGGTTTTCCAAGATCAGGATAAGTTCTGGTATAGCCAGAAGCACACCCCATCAATAACTGGTGGAGTGATTTGGGGGTGTTAATGAGCAAAATCCAGGGGCCACATTGTGACATTCATTTTATTACCAACATGGGTTTTGCTTAAAGTCCAGTGGATCCCTATGATAGCACAAGTATATCCACTTCCAGGACACTGTTAAAGGCACCTGTCAAGGGCTGCAGGTGACCCTTGCTCTTAACTACTGCTCTGACAGTGTGACCTCCTTGGTTACCACGACCTTGTTAAGCTTTGCACACCATCACCCTGGAGACTGGAAATAGGAATTTCATACCATGTTGGATCTTAGTACAATGTAGGAAATGAAAACAAGGAAGCATTGTGTCTTAAAACAGACTTCGGGAGGACAGAAAACATTATAGCAGAAAGATTCATACTGGTCAGTGCTACCTCAAATACAGAATAAGGAACAAACAGCAAAGCATTAACATTGAGTAGATGTTGATTACGAGGTGAAAGACATGGCTATTTCCATTGGTTTGCTACAACAATTTCATCACAAGGAATACATTTCTATCTTTATAAAATGGATTCTTTTTATGGAATAAAAAACAGGTGAAAAGTAAAGTCAAATTCTTGTGACAAAGACGAAGTGCAGAACTTAATTTTGTAACTTAAGATTGATCAAAAATGTTCAAACTGTTCATATCCTAAAATCACAGGAAGACCTTCTCTGATCACCACTACTGTAATTTCAGAGTAAAATTACAAATTATACACTGATAACATAAGATTGAGTATCTCAAATCTGTAGGAAAATATAAACAAGCACTGACAAATAAGCAGTTTTTCTATATTATTAATATAAAGTCACCATGCATAAAAAATATGTATCTTCTGGGTAAATATATATTTTTTCTCTGTTAAAATTTTAAAGTGCATCTAAAAGCTTCTAAATAAATCTTTACACTTTAAAAATAGGTGAACAGCAGCTCAGAAATCATAGGTAACTCCTGTTAACAAAATAAGAAGTTCTGAATGTTATTCCAATATTTTCAGACTCTCCTTAAGTGGTGATATTTTGAGTGGGCAACACTGGCAAACACTAACTGGATGAAATGACTGTGTTTCATAGACTCACAAAATCCTGTCGGTTGGAAGGAACCTTGAAAGGTCATCTGGTTCAACCTGCTCCCAGCAGGGTCAACATTGGTTACTCAGGGTTTTGTGCAGGAGGTTCCTGCAAACCTCCAGGTGTGATGACTGCACTGAGCCTCAATGAACTGTCTGCCTGTGCTCACAGCAGAAAACCTGGGCAATCCACCTAGTTAGGTGGCCTTGAGGAACTCATTTCATATAAGTTCACAATTTCCAGTCTTCTCATGTTAATTACCAAACTAAAATATTGACAGAGCAGAGAAGAGAATTAACTAGCAACTTAAGGCTCACAGACAAATCCACTCTTAATAGCAGCTTCAGAAGAATTTTGCCTGCATACATGAGTGACCAGTTAGAGCTGCACTGTGCACAGGCACCCAGTAAATAGCTGCCTTTCCTGGGGCATAGACACCACTTTCAGAAGTGCTCCCTTCTTGAGGAAACACTTCCCAGAATGGCAGCAATGGTGCTGGAAGCACCGGCCTGCCCCCAGCCCCCGTCAGCAAATACTTTCCTGTGAAGGGGTGTTCTACCTGTAAAGCTGTCAACATCAATCTGTAAAATGACAGTCTCCAAACTATATGCCAAGCTTTTTACTACCTTTCACAAGATAGCACCAGAATGCTGCTGCCACTCTTTCTCCATAAATATCACACATGAGCAGCATCTGATGCTGTGGACCTACAGCTACAAGTCCTTAGCAAGAAGCTCGATTTCATCCAGCAGGAAGTCCATGTCCTCTCGGCTAACTTGCGGGCTGATAACCACCTGGCGGAAGAAGTTGACTTTGCCCCGGTGAGGCTGGTACCCAAGCATCATGCTGCCCTTCTTCATCATCCTCTCCTTAATTATAGGAGCAACCTGAAAGTAGAGACAAAAAAAAAAGGTTAGACAAAAACAAAAGGTTTGATGTCACGCTCAGAAATACAGCGTGTTTGGGCAGGAAGTGTATTTTGTGACTTAAAAAGTTTTTCTGAACTGTCTGAGATTGGCACTCCTTGCCTGTCTTCCCCTCTGCCGGCCCCCAGGAAAGCCAAGCTCAGACCTGCATGTTTAAAGCACTCAGACCCCTGTGTTATGCAGTTCCTGGAAAAATTGTACCAAGATCTAAACCCTGGTGCTTGAGGCATTCATCATTGACATGGGAAAGGCTGGGTTAAGGTCACTAGTCTTCCAGCTTTAGATCAAAGTTTTGAACTCAGGAAGAACATAAGCCACAGCTGGTTAAAGGCAGGGTTTGTCTCCTTGTGCTAACTAGGCTAAGCAGGCTTTCTTGCCCTGGATGACCCTTCTCCACCACATCTGCAGAGCAGCTGTCCCTAGAGGACATTCTGCACTGAAACCCCGTGAAACTCAAGTTGCCAAAAAAGTCAGTGTGATGCAATATTAAAGGACAAGGCCTCATCCTGGTGCTTAAGATTTCATCTTGTAGATTTAAGACATGAGTAGCTTTTGGCTACACCAGTCTTGTGTTGCATGGAATGAAATCCCATGGCTGTCTTACTGCAGAAAAAACTCGTGAGTGAGATTGACAGAGTCAGGTCCTTATAGCAGAGCATTTGACCTCATCCCAGAAGGGCTGTTAATTTCAGCCAATTAATCTTGTGCATAGCTTAAAGCATGTGAATAGTTCTGCATTGTCATGCTTGAAATAGGTCATAAGCTTAAATGCATTGCTAGACTATTCCTTGGAAGGCAGAACTAAGTATTTTGAGAAGTGCATTTTTTAAAAGGTCTTGCATTTTAATTTATTAGTAATAACACCAAGGTATTTCAGAAGAGTGTGTTCTTCTCCTTCTCTTTGAACTAAGAAAATGGGTATGTGACCTAACCCTGGTTTCTGCATTAATTTATTTCAGCTCTACAACTTTGTGCCTGATTTGCAAAAGAAAAGTGATGATGCCAAACTTACCTAATAGGTTTATTTTTTCATTACATATTTCAGTAGTCTTTTTTGCTTAGATAGAAACAGATGAGGCTCTCAACACTAACAGCCTAGCTTTACTGTTTCTTTAGTGGCCAGGTCCCCTGAGAACAGGGGACAGCAGCAGAGGAGCAGCCATTTCCTCAGAACAATGTCCCAACAGCACAGACGTGAACTGCTACTAGTTACTTCTGAGTGTATTCATCTAGTTTGCTTGTGGGAGTAGTGTGCAAATTAATAATAAATTTAATTTAATTTATTTCTTAAAAAAAATTAAATAAAATCCTCTCCACTTCAGCCCAAACATTCCAAACGGCACCCACAGTCAGGACACACCAGCTGGTAATGTGTCCTCACATTACCTTGACACTGTGACATGGTGCCCCAGAGGTGTTGTGTTGGACACCATGTATACACAGAAAAGAAAACATTCCTCTACCTCTGTCCTTGACAGAGCCCCCAGGTGATTTCTGCTCACGGAATAAAGACATTACAAGTGCAAGGGGAGAAGCGAATTCTTCTTAATACACTTTCTCAGGCTCTTCTTTAAGATTCAAATCCCTATGGCAGCTTTTAGCCTTTATTGATGTTCCATCACAGTTATTTCATCTTTTGTATCATGCTATTGATTCTCTTCATCCCAACACCTGGCCCTCCATAATCCATCATCCCAAAATGTGCAGTAGCACAAACAGAGGCCGTGAAAGCAAAAACATTTACAGCTCCAGTAATTTGAGGACTGTAAATATACTGTGTTTCAGTAGGTCTTCTCTCATGGAAAGGAAAGGTAGAAAAACCTAACTTTCATGATCTCATTTATTATCTCATTCATCCTCCATGCTAATGAAGCTGTCCTCTTAATTTGAAGTGTGTTCATCCCTTTTTGAAGGCAAAACAAACTCTTCCTACATACACAAAACAAAGCAAAAAACTGATCTAAGCTTTTGACAGGATTAGTTTTGGAAAAATTTTCCATCACATATTTTGCGTGTTGTTTTTGCTAAAGTGGTGCAGTTAGTGTAACACAGAAAACAATAAGGAACAGAATCTATGTTCAAATGCTTAAGCACATGTCTCACAAAAGAACCATTACATGCCTACATGCTGAGGCTTGGACTTGAGTGGCACAGGGCATGACTGCTAATAGAAGGGAAAGGCAGCTACCACTTTGCAGCAGAAAAATTAGACCTAGAAGAAACTAATTGCCTAGTGAGGAGTTCAATGAGTTTAATTCTCACTGAAGTCAATGAGAAATGAGGATGCTCAAATATCAGAAAGAGCTGCACAGCCCCATTCAGGATAGGCTCCTTGGAAAGCAATTTAGTGAGAGTGAGATTGCTTCACCAGTCCAATTATTTTCTTACGGATCTTAGTTCAAATTGTAAATCTAATTCTTTATGTGGCCCATCCATGGAGCAGTCTCAGAATTTTAAGTGTAATATATCCTGAACTCAAAGGTCTCTTCTCTCCTTTGCTCCCTTTACCTCTTCCTTCCCACTGCTAGCCTCCCCTGCCAATCCACCCTGGAGACTATTGTTTCAAACACTACAGCACCATAAAATCTATCAGACAGGTTCTTCTTCCACCTAAGAATGTGGGGAGGAGGTGCCATTTGTGCAAGGCCATTCTACAGCAGAATTTCCCACATTGCACTGTGCAGCCAGAGCCCAGGGAGCTTTTCCTAAGGATTGATGGGTGCATCACAGTCTGCCTGTGCAGAGCTACACAAGGGCTGTAACGGGTCCTACTTCCCTTACTACCGATAGCAGAGCTTTTTAAAATAGACCAAAGATTGCAGAGCAGTTCAGCTCCTTCTCTACCTACTTGAGTGACAGGGTAATCTCTTTTCCCACACCCAGCCAACATTCAGCCACACTACCAACAATAAAAAGTTTTAGCCCTAAACTTTAAGCTGTTTCTATCAAGAGTCCAGACCACAGCTGATCCTCATACATATTTACATGGAAGATGTCAATGCTTCTTCCCAGCACATATACACACAGAGCAGTATGATAAGTAGCTGGGATCAGCTTAGACACTACAGCTGAAGTATTTAGTGCACCAGGGGGATCAGAAGAACAATGTATCTCCTTCTCCATATCTCAAGTATCCTTGAGAAAAGTGATTCTGCACAGTCACACCACAGAGCAACATTTACCTTTAAACCACTGTGTCCTACTAATTGACTCATCAATGACATTTAATCCAAATTTCTCCAACACTTTAAGAATCTCCATCAAGCTCAGGTCATAACAGCATAACACACTTCAGCAACCACCATTACAGACTGACTCAACAGAAGGATTGAGCATATTCTCAGCAGAAGAATTCCATATCTAGTGTTTCCAAGAGTTAGTTGCCAAATTTGGACAATAAATAGTATTCAGAGGAGTTGATGAGACCCCTATTGGAGAAAATTTCTTCTTCCAAATAGCAAGGCCTCCTAAACCATTCTCACCTTGGTCAAGCTATGCAAACCTTGTTCTTAGGCCAAGAACAGCCTTCTAGCACATGGGTTTGTTGTGCAAAGTGAAACCTTCAGAGCAGCTCTGTTAAATAGGTAATGTTCCCACTCCATTAGTTATGGCACAGTATTATGCTTTGGAATTCATTCACCATTAGCTGCCTTTTGGTGAACACTATGAACATTTGTAAGAAGAACTGGTTTGTAAATTTTATTCTAATTAAAAAAAAAAAGAAAAATTGCAGCAAGATAACAGAGCACTTGATTTGTTCAAAGCACATCATCTCATTGACTTCTAAAATACATACCCCACTATCACCAGTTTGTAGTTCAATTCGTACACTTAGTTCAAAATAGCAGATACCTTCTGATGCAAAAGAACAGAGCAGAGTAATCTGGCTCCTTTGTTCACACGAGGTAAATGCACTGAGCCCCCAGCCCCAACTGCACTGGTGCTGCTGGGTATGGACAGCCAAACAAATCGTGCTAAAGAAAAGCAGAATTTCCCCCAAAAATATGCTATCTTGTTCTTTTTTGCTAAAACAAAGCAATTGAAACCCACTGGCTTTAATTAACCCCTTATTTTCTGTGCTAATGTTGCCCCTGACAGTTGCAATTAACAGATATGTTAAAAGTGCAAGAAAGCTCAGAATGGACAGCTGCAGACTGGCTTGCTGATAATGGAACACCATGTCAACCTTGATTATAAATTTCTTTGTCTAGTAACCTCCTTTAACCTGTAAGTGATCTCATTGAGTATTTTCAAATTGTGCCATCACAAATTATATTCCCTACCCCTGACACTGTACCTCTGTTACCTGGATGCCACCTGTACTGCCTTCATTCTCACAGACTCCAGCTGGATTTCTCTAGCCATGCCTGATGTTACATATCACAACCATTTTTCCAAACTGTAGGCAAGAGGCTATAAGCTTTAGAAGCAACATTGTGGTTGGGGGTTTTTTTGCTTAAACACTAAGACAAAAGGAGTGAGTTGCAAAATTGCTAACAATGCTGGGTAAAAATATTCTGCTAAGCAATGCATTTATGAAAATATATTGCTTCAGGGGGGAAAAAAAGTGAATTTGAAAAATAGCCTAAGGTATCATCAGCCAGAAAAATAAAGAAACCAGAAAAAGCTAAACTTTTTCTGAACTTTGGAAACAAACATATTTTGAGTATTTGTTTCAAAATACTGTTTTCAATTAAAACTTAAATTCAATTGGAAATCGACCCATTCTTATTAAAGTCTGTAGAAAAGGACTAAGAAAATTGAAACTATGCAAATTGCTTCATTTTAGCTTGCCTGAAAACAACTTTCTGGTCAACTAAAACCAAGAATTTCTTCCAGTTTCTCAATTCAATGGCCAAGCAGAAAAAGAATTCATTGTTTGCACAACCATAAATATGTGGGATCAAAAGTGCTGACACTGCTTAAATAAAATATCTGTAGAATTTCTGTCCCTCAGAAGCTATGAGAAAACTCATGGGACTGCCCATTCTGTTGGCAAAACCTGTCTGCACATCCCATGTGAACAGCTTTGAGTAGTATGGATGAGTCTAAATGTGCTAACCCAGCAAGTACTGCAAAGACAGAAAGCCTACCAAAACTAGTGTTAATATTGGCAACTGCTATCAGAAATATTTTTCCAAATCTTTTAAACAGTTCCCAGGTGGTTGAGCATCTCCACAACATAAAGCTGAAGAGTATTTCCAGTTGCTGGCAGCAGTAACTCCCAGTCACAGGACCCCATTCTGCTTCTCCTGATATTAATTTCCAAATTGCCACGGACTTCAATAGAAGCAGAAAGCAATTATCTAAATTTCCTGCTTAAGCTTCTGCTTCAGGGGGCAGTTTGCAAACAGCCTTCAGCTTTTGCTACAGAAAGCCACATTCACAGTAAATCAATAACCTTTCTAGGGATCCATAAAAGCAGGCTAGACAGCACTGGAAGAACAGGAGCATATTAGCAGCTCAAACTATTTCTCTTCCTCAAATACAGCCTTGATTAAATTTTCCAAGGTACAGAATACCACATGAGAAACTGGCTGAAGATTCGTAGCTGAAAGACAAAAGAGCTGCCCTTCTCACAAAAGGGAAAGATCACATTCTCACGATTTCACAGATATGGGAAACACATTTTGTGCCCTTGTCTAAATTGTTCCTTGCAATGAAAGACAAGTTTATACAGAACAGTCCCTCTCATCTGACCACAAAAATCTATTTTGTCTCCCCAAGAAGGGGCAAATTTTTATTTGGAAGTTCATGATTTTTACTTAAAAGGCAACTATTGGCTGTTCAAAATCTGACAAGTTATTCCTCCTGCTAGAAATTACCAGTTTGAATTCATGCATATTCATAACAAAACAACTATTGTACAGCAATTGCCACCAAAAAAGTTAAAAAGTCAATAAAACCCCAATTTATTAAGTATTTGGACACAATCTTAAATTTTTACATAACAATCTATTAACTTCAGGGTTTTTTCACAACATAGTTTCTTATCTTGCTTAAATGATAGAACAGTGGTTTGAAGTGGTTTGGATACAGACTCCACAAATAGGGCTGGGCTCAAACCCTGCCAGAGGCTGTTTGGACAAATTACTACATCTCTTTCGGGTAACACGCTTCTTTTTTCCTATATAACCCTTCAGAACAGTGAAGTTTTTATGTGTCCATACACTGGTGAGGGTTGGTCTCTTCTCTCAAGCAACAAGCAATAGAACAAGAGGAAACGGCCTCAAGTTTTACCAGAGGAGGTTCAGGTGGGATATAGTGGAAAATTTCTTCACTTAAAGGTTTTTCAGGCACTGGAGGTGTCAGCCCAGGGAAGTTGTTGAATATATTTAAAAGTATATTTAAAAGCCATGTAGATGGTTTAGTGATGGACTTGGCAGTGCTGGGTAATGGTTGGACTAAATGAACCTAAAAGGTATTTTCCAACCTTAATGATTCCATGACTCTGTGATTATATCTATTGCAATTGTCCAACCTGCTACACCCTGATACAAGTGGGCAGAGCATCCACAAGGTATGATATATGCATTTTATAATTTCTGTGTTAAGTAGGTCTCACAAACACCTGCCACAGCATGCCTGCTGCATTTCCCAGTGTGGCTGCAGAAGATAAGCTTGATATCAATTATACCAGTCAAGTAAGAACAGTAGCCTGACGTTTTAATATCCATCACTGGATGTAATACAAATGAACAAAACACTTTCCTTGGTTGGCTGTAATCACAAAACTAGCTAAATACTATAAATATTAAGTAATAGCGCTTTCATCATATTTTAACACCAAGAAAGTATATTCTCCACTGTTAAATATCTTTTCTTGCCTTTTGCTGCAACATCAGCTGCTGGCTTTAAAACAGGCTTTTCCCCTCTTGGTGATAATTAAAAACAAACTCAGACCATTTGTCAGCTGTCACAGCAACCAGGACAATCAAAATACCAAATATTTGCACACCCAATCACAGCTTTGTTCCTGTAGCCAAGGCTCTCTGTAAAACCCAAACATGTTTTTCTTTTGTCTAGAATTTGTTCTGGGCCCACATCCCTAAACCACTAATAAATTATTGCCTTACACGATTGCACCAGTGCTCCCCTTGTGCCATACCACGCAACAAAAGCAGAAATAAGTGCATTTGTCAAAATAGCAGTAACCACTTCCACGTTCTTCGGGCAACTAGCATATCAAAGAAGAACAGAAGCTGCTGCATTTTTGTCCCAGTACCAACATTCTCTGTGCACCTTCAACTGACACTCAGGGCTGCACAATATGTCCACACTACCATATATACCATGTGATGATATACCATCTTCCCATCCACTGCTTTTTGCCAGAGGACATGTTATGAAATCCCACAAATCCCTGAAAATTACCTGAATAATAGGAGATAGTGGCTGGCTTCAGATTTTGATTGTCTTCAATGGCTTCTTTAGGCTGGTCATTTATGCAAGGGAAAATAGCCTTCAGACAAAGGTTTTCACACTAATCTTATTGGCCTCTGAAAAGGAGGAGCCAGGACAAACAGCTCCCAGAACAGAATCAGCACTTGAACAATTTTTTGTGTGTTTTTACTTGCAGCTAAAAAGTACATTGGTGAAGAACACGGTTTTCCAGGTGCACAGTCCCATGTCTGCTGCTGTCTGAGCACATGTGGTTTTTCAAGACAATTCACATGGAATTCTTGTTATTTTTTCTGTCATTTCTGTGTTGCTTTACCAAGATCTTATTAATAAGCTGTGTAGAAAGTGCAGGCACTAAGAGAACTCCAGAGGCTAGCACACAACACTCTGATTCCAGTGTTCTGATCTGTTCAGAAGAGTTGAGCACTACTGGTTTTATAAAAGTAATCATTTTTTTCAGAGCACACACAAAGCTCTTCTGTGCACCACTTTATTAAGTTCCCATTTTAGTGACTAGTATTTCCAGTCTTTCAACCCTGCCAAAACTCCCCTTCTCCATCCAGGATGAAAGGATAGCATATCATCTTGAAAGCAAGAGTAACAAAAAAACCTATCCTTTTTGGTTTGCATGCACAGGGCTGAGATTCCATTCTACTCCATTGAGAGAATAAAGAAATCACAGTGCAATGTGAATGTCTGGGGCTGGGAGGAACACTTTACAACAGGAAATGGTTGCCTTATGTAGTGACACAAGTTCAAAAACTCAACATGCTTCTAGTGTAGAAAAAGGAACGTCAATTCAGAAGCTTGGAATTATTCTCCATTGTTAAGATCTTATTTACTATTTGCACAAGTCAGCTTCTGGTATAAGATATGAGCACCTTCTGTATTTGCAGTACAGTAAGAACTATGGAGCAGCAATGGATATTCCTTAACCAGATCAAAGGAAAAATGTGTATTTCGGCAGAACTAGGTAACTTTCATGCCTTGGTTTTTTCTCCTTTTCTCTCCTTTCTCCTCATCATACTGACTTTCTCAGAGGCTGCATACAATTCCTTGGGGAGCATGAGGGGATGGTGTCTACCACGACCCAAAATGCTAACACAAAAGCAAGGCAGTTATCTAATTTGATCACCCAGTTTAACAAAGTAAATGATCCCATTTGGCCCTCCACACAGTGAAATACAAGGCCAATAATTGTCAGTTATCAAAATTGTTTTTCTACCTGAGACTCCTTCCTGTAAAGTCTGATATGCCTATGAAATAAAGGCCACTGAGCCCTATGAAAATCAACACAACATTTTTCCCATGTACATCTTGCCCCCAGACAATGTTCACTCCAGGTCAGCCTTGCTCCTCTCCTCATTCCAAGTGAGCTGTTTTATCTTTTTTTCATCTCAACTGAAACCAAATATGTGTTACAAACCTCTGTGATTAATGCATGGACAACCAGGAAACTGAAAGAACAAAGCAGGATCTCTAGGGTGTCAAAATGTGCAATTCTACTGCAGTCTGAAAGGGTGAAAAATGAAAGGAAAATAATGATTTGCACCTATGAGTATTTGCAAACTAAAGAGTCAAAGTATAGGTAATGATGATTAATAACAGTGTTAGATAAGTAGAACTAGACTGCAGTCAATCCCTAGATAATTTAAGGTCAGTTAAAGGGGGAACAACTGACTGGGCACAAAATTTAGAATCCATTTTCCAAGGATTTGTAACCTCAAAGGAATACATGCAATAAGAAATCTGCTAACCTTGAGCCTAAACCCTTAGAGACATACATATGGCTCAGTATTCAGAAGCAGAGATGAAATTTTCTAATCCTATACACCAAATTGCTCTGAGGACTTTATTCTTTCACCAGTCGGACCAGGTATTCCCTACATACCATGGTAAATGCCACAATTTCCCTTTGTACTACATCTACCTATAAATCACATGCAATCAGAAAGAAAATATAAGCAGGGTAAAGTACTTGCATGTTTTTGTCAGGGTTCTGCACCAACACAGATGTTCTTACAGAGAAGGAGAGAGAGCAAGAACAATGTTTTGAGCTTTGAAAGCAATTATGATCTGCTACACAAAACTCATCCATTAAAGTCTGATAGATTTCACCTTGCTTTATTGAAAAAGTTCTGCAGAACTCAATAAATAAAAATAATTTCCCTACAAAAATTTATAAATTTTCTGATTGTTCAGTGTGTCTGGAAAAGATTCTCTACATTAATCAACATTCACCAACAGAACTCTGCCATTGAAGTCACAAGGAGTTTTATAGCTAAATTCACCTGTGATAGAGTTAGACTAACCCACTTTTCCTTATAAATATCACCTATTAAATAATCTGCTAAATTTGAAAGGAAGGTCTAAATATCTGCTAATTTGATATCAGTCTCAAGGATTTTCTCCTGCTTTTAGAGGAATGCTTCTCAATTATAATTTTCTTAGACTTGTAGATATTTTTAACCACACTGACCCCTTTGGAGAATAACAAGAAATCCCTCCCTTGTAGGCATGAAAAAGAAATATATTCCGTCTCATTCCTCTTGAAACTCTCACAGCTGGAAAGGAATCTCTGCCTAAGTATCTGAAGCACAAAATTAAATCCAAAGTCCTAGAAAGAACTTTGTATCTCACTACACATGAAGGAGCAGAATTTCCTCTCACTCATCCCCAAAAATATTTTTGACACCACTCACAACATCACACAAGTATAAAGATTGCTTAATTGTGCAGATGATGCAAACTATACACCTTTTCTGTGGCATTAATAGTAATTGATTTTTTCTGAACATTTCTGAATTTTCTTAGCAAGCAACAGCAAGGAAGGGCAGTTTTACGTGAAGAAAGGACAGTTTAGGGCCCAGACCTTTTTTCTTCCATCTGCAAACTCAGTGTTTACCTTCAGGTCCTGAAAAATGAGTTTGATGTAGCAGGAGAGAAGTGCAGCTCCCCTCTCCTCCCAGTGAAGCTGGTGACAGGAAACAGAAGAGTGCTAACATAATAAGTAGATACTAATTTAAGTGGACACAAGCTTAAGATTTATTGACCAGAGAGCAAGAGGTCAATATTTATTCAGAGAACAATAAATCTTTATACTTTGTTCTAACAGATGTTAATCCAATGTATTATTAAATCCATCCCATTAAAGCCAATTAGACTGTGCATCCTCATGAGCCTTGTTGCCAATAGTCATTAGTATTGCATGGGTTGTTATTACTGTGCTTTGATAATTAAATCATATAATATTCGATAAAATTAAATATATGGGGATAAAAATATTTATTTTTCTCTATCATGACTATATTATTGCACATTTCATTAGGTTCTCCTTCATGCTCCTATAGGCCTTTCTTACATTCTTCTTCCACGACCAGCATAGCTAAAGAATCAAAAGCTCTGTTTTAACTACACTATTTTAAAAATTTTTTCATTTTTCTTAAAAACCTGATGCTGTCAAAGCCACATCCATCTACTTGTCATGCTCTAGGCAGGTAAGAAGGAGAGACACAAATCACTAAGTAGCTATTGTTAGGGAAAAGAAAAAGGAGTAAAGCTCTTAAATGAAAAATTCCTTATATTTTGGAGTTTTACAGTGCTGTCCATCCTCACATATCAATGCACTTCTCAGATAAGAAGAAATACTATTATCTCCACCTTAATCTCTGAAAGGAACTGAGTCACACAGAAAGGAAGTAATGACTGAGATCTTAATCACAATCTATGGCAAAGCTAGACATCACTCAGGTACATTAGTGAGCAGGACACGGTATTTTTAGTGCAAATTTGCTTTACAAATACTCTTGCAGAATGCATACAAATTCATCCCATTTGGGTCAAAGAGGTTTCCTTCCTGGGGGAGCCTCACCTGAACAGCAGCAGCAGGATGCAATGCAGAGTGCCCCCCTTGCAGTGCAGATGCCAGCTCCTCCAGAGGATAGCACTCCACAGGATAGCACATCCAGGGCTGCTGGCTGCTGTGAGCTTCACTCTTGGTGAAGGCTTAGTGAGGGATCACAGAAAATCAAACCCTGGTCACTCCATCTTCTTTATACCACACACATCACTAACACAGACTACCATTTCCCAAGTTCCAGCTCTGTATATTGACTTAGATTGATCTTTGACAGTATTTTTCTTCCAGGACTCACACTGTTTACAGGCTGTAGTTGGTTATTTTTGTAAGAGCCTCACATATAAATGGAGCAACAGCTTCCTTGAGAGGAAGTGTTAGGTGCATTGAACTGCACAACATGTTACCCAGAGACACAGCCTTCAGCACTGAGGATAAAATGTGGAAGTAGGATTCTATTCCCATCATTTTGGCAGTCTAAAGGTTAGACATCTAGCCTATGCTAGCTATCTAGGTTTTGGCTATAGTTAAGGGAGAAAAAGAGGCACTGCTAGAGAGTGATTCATCTCACTCTAGAATAAGACAGGCCTTAAGATAGATGGGGTCAGTTTGGAAAAGCTTCTCTCCTCCTAAATGGGCTTCAGAGGAAGACCTCTGCCTAAGTTTTAGTTGGCTAAAGCAAGGTAAGATGAAGTCCACATAGACAGTTTATTTTGAACCAAAGCTATATGAAACCCATGTTCCTCTGCTGTTTCTAACAGGTGGATTGCCCCAAAAGCTGCACTGGATGAAATACAGAGGGAGGATATCCAGAGTACAAGAAGATTCAAAGGGAACCAAGTATGGAAAATGCATTATGCAATGCTTAGGTGAAGAACCAACGGCGTGGACAGAGCGAGGTCAGGAGGATGGGGAAAAGTGAGGAAAACCCCCATGCAGCATTACAGGCTTGGGGCAGAGTGGCTGGAAAACAGGTCAGTGGGAAAGTACCTGGGGGTGCTGGCTGACAGCCAGCTGAACACGAGCCAGTGTGTGCTCAGGTGGCCAAGAAGGCCAATGGCATCCTGGCCTGTATCAGAAATAGTGTGGCCAGCAGGACCAGAGCAGTGACTGTCCCCCTGTGCTCAGCAGTGGTGAAGGCACACCTCAAGCCCTGTGCTCAGTTTTGGGCCCCTCACTACAAGAAAGACATTGAGGCACTGGAGAAAGCCCAGGGAAGGGCAACAGAGCCAGGGAAAGGTGTGGAAAGTAAGTGCTATGAGGAGCTGCTAGGTAGCTGTTGTGGCTTAGTGTGGAGAAAAGGAGGCTCAGAGAGCACCTTCTCACCCTCTGCAAGTACCTGAATGAGGGGCAGCCTCTTCTCCCAGGCAACCACTGACAACACAAGAGGAAATGGCCTCAAGCTGCACAAGGGGAAGTGCAGGTTGGACTTCAGGGGGAATTACTTCACAGAAAGGGTTACTAAACATTGGAATGGATTGCCCAGGGAGATGGTGGGGTCACCGTCCCTGGAGGCATCCAAGGAACAGTTGGATGTGACACTTAGTTCCATGGTCTAGATGACAAGGTGGTGGTCAGTGCAAGATTGGAGTGGATCTTAGAGGTCTTTTCCAACCTAAGTGATTTTGTGCATTAAAACACAAGGAAAATAAGATTAATAGGGCAGATTCAAGGAGACAGACGGTCAGCACACTTACCTGTCTCAATTCTGCACTTAATCACTGTGGACTATCCTTTATCCTTGTAAAATCCAATTTCTTTCTTCTGTGTGGGTATGTGAACATTAATAAACTCCAAGATGGACAAGCCAGATAGCAGAACAGGAGGTCTGAATTCCTGCAACCAAGGTGTCAGCAACTGGACAGACTAAATTTCCAAAACCAGCTACTAGAGAGATGGGAATGTGAGCATATTTCAAGACTTCAGTCTGTACCAGCTGAAGAAAATATGATTGTTTGTAGTGTTCGTTTCTGTATGACACGATTTTAGACGTGTTCATGGGGATGCCAGTAAAGACACTGCTTTCTGTGCTCATCTCTGCAGCCAGCTGTGCATCATGTATTTTATGTGTGCACATGTGCACATCTTGGCATTTGTGTACTCACTGGACTTGAGGACAGGGAACCACAGTGGTCTCCCACTTATTAGGCTGGAAAGGGAGGAATGTTACTGGGTCCCAAGGCCAGCCACCTTCTGACATTGTACTGAATTGCCACTGCTCTGAAATCTTTTCTGTGGTGGATAACCCAACCCAAACTATTCTATGGTTCTGTAGTTTTCACTGAAATGGTAGGGATCTGTACTTTGAATAATTTTCTGTGTGTAAGAAATTATTTGCATTTTATCCCAGGAGCATCCCATTGGTCCCACAAGTGCACATTGATCATTAGAAAATTCTGGGGTGGAGCTTCATCAGGCATGAATTTGAAATGTAACTTCAGACTAGGATTAAATCCACATATGTTTTTACCTCATTATTTTATCATATGTTAAGCTCTCTAAGATCAAAAACTTAAACTGTACAGAATGAGGCAATGTGAGGTTTGCATTTCTGATGGTGTTTGAGCAAGAGCCATCTTTAACCAGGAACAGTTGTGAGAATACGTGCTAACACCATCCTAAGGGTGTGCCTCAACTCTCTTGACGTTATTTCCCTTCTATGCTTGGAGCCAGTTTTTATAAATTTAGCACATACAAATTCCTTTGGTGCACTGCTGCCAAGCTGGTCATGTGTACAGGCAAAGATCAATTTTTCCTGCAAGCACAGATTATTTGTATGCATATGTTACATATATGTATACATGCAGCTGTGCAGGGTCAATTTAGAATGAAAGTCAGGGTTGCAGTGCACACCTCCAAAAAGCACAAACACAAAAAACAAAGGAAAAGCTCCATCTTTTGCCTGGCACAGCTCTCCAACAGGCTAAAGAGCAAATGACTCTCACATCTAGCATAGCTATAGGCCACTGCCCTCCTACAAGCTTCAAACTGTGGTTATTTTACTTCACTCAGATGATTCTCATTATGACTGGGATGAGTGCTGAGTTTAAAAGTCAGTGTATGAATCATTTCATCAACTCAGTTGTCTGGAATTTTGCTTTTCCATGCATTGCCTCGTTGCTACACGGATCACCAGTGTGAAACACGTTGTAGCTGCATCAAATTTCCTTTTGCTCTTTTAACCCTACAATTGCCTGTGAGCAGATACATATTTACTGCTATCCAGCTTCCTAACCACTGATGATCTGTGCCTTCACTGCCTGCCTCACAGAAGTCACACAGTGTCACAAATATTTACACTGAGGTTAAATCCAAGGGGGATTTATTTATCCAGCTTCTGGGATAAAGCCTCTGCACTGAGTGCCTGTGTTCTGTTCAGGAAAAAAAAAAAAATAAAAGAAAAAAAGAAAGAAGGAAAGGAAAACCCAGATGTTCAGTTTAAGCCTAATTTAAGCCATGCCATTGCTCCATGCACCATCAGATCTCATCCATCTTTCCATACACGGAGGTGACTCCAGAGCACTGCATCTTTTGTCACAGCCACCATCCATGGCACCTCCTTCCACACTGGAGCAGAATGAGGGTTGTTTCCACCAGCTTTTAACTTTGCTAGAGGAAGGATGTATGCATGCGAGTGGCTCTGAGCACTTGTCACAAGACCAGCTTCTGCTTCCTAACAGATTTACACACAGGACAAGAAAGAACTTTTCCCTGCTATTAACACTTAGTGTTCATGTGACACGCTTCTTCTTTCAGCTGTTTATTTGAACTATATTTATTTGGCCTATAACAGCTATAGTACAGTCCAGTGTGCTGTACATCATCATCTTACAGTCCTGTCTGTGTTTTGTACATTTCCCTCTTGCTGTCTGAACCCTGCACCATTGATATTTTCCACTTACAGTCACTCTGCACAGTACTGTACTAGATTTCCCCTTGTCCCAGATCTGTCTAGGTCCGCCTATCAGCCTCTATTCCTGAATATTATACCTTGCCTTCTTCATTAAAAGAATATTTTTGACTGATTCTTTTCAGTGGAATGCATTTTTTCCAGTTACAGAATCCAAAACACATCTTGCAATCTTTCCCATTGAAGCCAGTAGTAATCTGAAAGTACAGGACTAGAGCAGGTTTTATAATTTCAGGGTGGGAAGAAAAGAAATGTTTTTTCCTTGATTTGTTTTTTAGTATTATAGAAAACTGTAATCATGTTTTCAGAGTAATGCCCCTCCACTTTTTCATTACTACCTTGTATTAGCCAATGGAAGTCAATCTCTACATTCAAAGACTTACGTTTCAGTCCATAGCAATTACTTCAGCAGCTACTATATTTGAATTCCTGTATTTTAGAAACAACACTAATCCCAGCTTGAAGTTATGGAATATTTGATGAATGTTTTACAATCGGACAGAGAGAAGCACTTCCTACACTTTTATCCAATAACTGATTTTTAAAAAATCACAGTTAGAACAGGATATATGAATTTAGCACCACCTCTACCTTAATGTCTAAGATGATTCTACTGAATAGATTAATCATTAAAGGACAGCAAGAACAGTTTAAAAGCGGGGCAGGAAAAACTGTCAATCTTGTGCTTTCATTTTCCAATGTCAGCTGTGATTTTGGGAAGAAGAGAGAGATTTTGGGCTGCTTTTGATCACCATCTAGTGCATGAATTAAAGAACTGCACAGGTTTAAGGACTGATTTACCAATTTAAAGTTAAGCAGCAGCAGGATTAACAATTCTTTTCATCATTTCTAGAAGACCTCAAATAGGTTTAGTGAACTTGAAAAAGCAGGAATTTTCAGATGCCCCTAGCTGCCTGATGAAAGTCAGATGCCTCATGAAAATACTGTTTTCTAGTTGTCTTGGTTATGATGGTCTGGGGATATAAAGAAAACAAGACCTGCATAGTGAAATAGTGTCTTTTTCAGTCCAGCTTACTTTGTGAGAAGGAGCAACATGGTTTCAAGCAAGGAGTCCTTTCACCAAGCCTCTTCCATGTGTTTAAATGCTACATTCATTTCATTGTTTTCTGATTTTTTTCCAAGTCAGAAACACTATTTGCAAAATTCTTCACTTACAAAAATTAATTGTTATAACTAAAGCCCACATTCTGATTGTGCTTCAACATTTATCAATGCAATGGGGATTTCAAGGCTGGTAAATCAGTAGGATAACTGGACTGAGGAAGACTATCAGTACCACTGGGGATAAAAGCCCCTGGCAGGTTTAGGTGTTGACCATTGCAGATGACTCAGAACAATGTGGACTATGCTTTTCAACAGTACTGGCCTACCAAGGCCAGTTCTTGGATAACAGACTCACTTTTCAGTAATCATACTGAGGCTCACAGAAACTCAATATCTTCACCCTCAGGAGCTTCCTTTAAAAGACCAAAACATAACAGAAAATATGTCTTTACTAAAACAGGTTTATACCTTCAGTATTAAATATTAATACTGTGAATTTCCATCAAAGATTAGAAGCAAGAAGACTTTGCATGTGGACAGCAGGACAGCCTTCTGTTTAAGGGAAACAATGCTTCCTTCTCCCTATTTGCTTAGGAGGCCAGGTGAAGGAGCAAAGATGCTTCAACACCATGACTTACCAGTAGCCTATAGTCACTGTTATATAATATCTACCCATGCTAAAAACCTCATACAGCAACAAGCCAAAAATAATGTCTATAGGAATCCCTGCACATCTGAAATTCAGACCATCAGCTGAACTCTCAGGAAAAAAAAAAGATCAAAAACAACAGAAAACCAAACACAGCACTCAACTACTGTTAGAAATGTATACTAACTCCTCAAATATTCCTGTGTTCAGACTCCATATAGGACCCTCAAATGCCTAGGAAGAACTGTAAAATCCTTACACGTTTTGCATTTTATTAGATACTGATTTCTCGATGATAATTATTCGGGAGGAAAAGGAAAAGGAAAAGGAAAAGGAAAAGGAAAAGGAAAGGAAAAGGAAAAGGAAAAGGAAAAGGAAAAGGAAAAGGAAAAGGAAAAGGAAAGGAAAAGGAAAAGGAAAAGGAAAAGGAAAAGGAAAAGGAAAAGGAAAGGAAAAGGAAAAGGAAAAGGAAAAGGAAAGGAAAAGGAAAAGGAAAGGAAAAGGAAAGGAAAAGGAAAAGGAAAAGAGGAGTGCTGCCAGGAAAGCAGGAGACAATTCATGCTTGCTAGTTTATTCTTTAACAGCTCATGCCTTCAAAATAGAGCTTGCAGTATTAGTGAGGAAATTATGTTGGTTTAAGAAATGGCAGAAATTTCTTGCCCCCCTGACACAGGGCGGGTTTTCCCGTGAGTGCCCCAGAGGCATTATCAGCCGGAGCGCTAATGACACATTGCTGTCGTTCTGGTGCCCCCCGATGGTCTCCCGGCTCCACTACTGCGGCTGCAAATCCTCCTGGAAAAGCCGTGCTCCAGGGCTGACCCCCAGCTGCAGCTCTTCGGCTGGACCCGAGCCCTGAACTCCCATCCTTGGGATCCAGAGCGGGGCATCCAGGGCAGCTCCTCCAGCCACGTCCTGACCAGCATCCCGAACCACTTCCAGCAGAGCTCTTTGGCAGCTTTGGCAGCGAGTCCTGCTGTCAACACAACTGCCTCGGAGCTGTTGGTGATTGTGGAAAACAACCTGACTCACAAGCACAAACGCTAGGCAGAACAGTCTGCATTGACCTTTCAAGGTCAAGATCCAGCAACCCTGCAACGAGCAGGGAAACCACACATTGACCTACCACGTCCACACACCCTAATTCATACAACAATCACTTTTGCACACCCTGTCCCAACTCACCAGCGCGGTGGTGCAGACCCAGTACACATCTATACAGGCACATCTTCATTTCCAACCATATTGCAGCCCAAAGAAATTACACGCTGATCTATAAATCAGCACTTCCCACTGTGAACTCATCACGACCTGACTATACTCAGTGAAGCCTGAGGAAAAGGATGGTCACAATCACAAAGACCGTTTTAAAAGACTTAATTTCCAAAAAACTTCAGGTGGAAAAGATATATGAAGGCTTAAAGCTCTTTAAGAAGAGATTAGATGGCCAAAAGCTGCAATACTTCAATCAAGAAAGGAGACAGCTTTATCTAAAAGCCCATCCCGATTTATTGGCAAAGGGAAGATAGCAAAGCAATATTTAACAAGTTGAAAGAGGGAAGCAGATCAGATAGCAATCAATACAAATGTGACATGAGGAAAATTTATCAGAGAGAAAAGAAAACCTTTGATTGACAGGACTAAGGAAAGAAGAAGCAATTTAGTATGTACATTAGGGATGACTGAAGCCCTATCCATGGTTAAATCATTAAAAATTCAGGCAAGGCAGAAATGTTCAATAAGCTTTCTTTTTCTGCTGGGAGAGATTCCTACCACAAATCTGATGAGCTTTCCAAGCCATCAGCAGCCATTGGGATGTTAAAGATCTACTGAAAAGAAATGTTTAGGTCTACAGGCCTGAATGGCTAAGATTAAAAACAGCTCATTAAAGCTGTGGATAATTTTTGAGGATACTGTGGAAATTTCAGAAAACAAGCACTAATTATTAGAAGTGGTAAGGAGATAGATCTAGTGAAATAAGGTTGCTTAAGATGCACCTGGACCTAAAGTTAAAAAAGAAATCTCATGCTGGATTTAATTTACAATGAATTAAAGGGTAAGAATACATAGAAATTCTAAAATGTATAGAAACAGATTTGAAATCCAGTCTTTTGTGTTCAGTTATATTTATATCTTTGCCAAGTACCATTTTTTTGGGTCAGCCCACCTTCATTATTTTGCTGATATTCCAAGTTTTCTTGATGATTTATTTGCACTTAGAGCATTAATAGGAAAGCCTTACACAAGCCATTTAAATGAAAAATAGCAGGAACAATTCCCACAGGAACAGCACCAAAAATTAGGACCACACAATAGGAATGCAGTAGAACTAAGCAAGATTTGAATAACTAGTATATCTCCCCATGCAGGAAAAACAGAAGGTCGATCAAACACTGCTGCTAGTGAGGCTCCACAGAGACCAGGATTAACCTTGATGCTGATCCTCACTGTTGGTTTTCTGAAAGTCAATAAATGACAGCTGATACCATTTGCAAGTGAGAGACTCACAAAGGGAGAAAAACGAGGAAGACAAGCCATTGCACAGACCTGAACTGCTTAAACTCACTCAAAAGGTAAGTTATGCATGCAGAGAAAAAAAACAGAGACAGCTCAAAATGGATGACTACTCTAAAAACAGCGACTCTGAAAAGACTGTAGCAGTCAACAATAAAACAAAATTCATATGAGCTTCCAGGTCACACATCAGAAGCCAAAAATCCTTCCTGGCAAGGAACTCACTTCTCTGCAATTGTTTTCACTCTACACCCAAGCCAAAATCAGCTTTTAAAAGTTCTGTCAAGAGGCAGACTACAAAGTTTTGTAAATAGGTCATTTATGTGAATGCTTTAAAACAGCCAAGCCTGCTCTTAAACTAAGATTCCCAGATCATAGGACCACTGGTTTATCTCGGATGTCAGTTTGTTTTCCATAGGCCAACATGAAAAATAACCCAATCCACCCAAGATGTCTTGACAATTTATTTTTATCTCAAATTAGTAATTTATACACACAAAAAAAATTCTAATTTCAGCATTCATATATATATATATTCCAGAACCTCCAAAAGAAATACATTAGAAGAAAAAATGTAACATGATCCATGATTTTATAAACAAGTGCATAGGTATTAGGGAGACAATTTTTTCTCCACGTACATTAGTGGGAACACAGGTGCTGGCAAGCAATACAGAGTTCAGATGTTTGTTGGGGTTTTTTTTACAGTAATGAAAAATGGGAAGGATAATGATGACAGCCACAGAAATAACTCAATGTCTAATGAAGACATAAAGATCTGAATCTATTTAGTTTATTAATAGAAGAATGAGAGGTGGCTTGACGATAACTTATGAGCAAAAGGGAAAAACACATTAGAAAAGGCTATTTTAGTGTGGAAAGCATTTTTTCACCACATTTTGTATAGGAAGGCTAATTTGCCATTGAAAGGAGGTGCCAAAGAAAGTGTTATTTTTGCCATTCCTTGATGTTTTCCAGTCAAGAACAGATGCCTTTCTAGAAGATGTGCTTATACAAAAGTCACTGGTCTACCCAGAGAAGAGTCCCCAAAATACAGAGCTGGCCAAGCAGACAATGACAGTGCCCTAAAACAGCCTCTAAACAGTTCTTTGATCAAATATTTGCAAACTGTGGTTGAATTATGATTGTAATTATTTTTTAGTGATGCTGCATTTGCCCAATTGCCCACATTCTTTCAAACTCCACTGACAAGGGAGTTCCTACTTATGCCTGATATAACAAATACAGTGAAATATTTCCCCAGATAGGCTAAGCCAGTGTTGAAATGGTCACCCATGTTTCAGACTACAGTGGAAGTTTACCTTTCTTGTAAGGCAAAATAAAGACTTATTATTCAGCAGCTGCTCTTTTCTGGCTGGTAACGCAGAAAAAATATCTCATTTTCCAACAAATACATACTAACTCATGTTGTAGCAGTCTATTAATTAAGGATGAAACTCAAAGATTTTATTTTTCTTCTGTCCAACTCACTACAAAATGACCCAAAAAAATCACTATGCTATTTTATCTCATGATCATTACTACTGCACTATGGTCAATTCATTGCTGTTATTTATTAAACTTGCCAAACCCAACAGAATGCTAGAAGACACTTGCTTCATTTAGAAACCACAACAGGTACCAGCTGACAGGGGTGGTCCCCCACTAATGCCACCAGAAAGACTTGTAACCAGAAGGAACTTTATTGAGTAGTGTAGAAATGGTTCATTTAAAAAAACCACCACCAACAGACCACACTACTACTCACTGTTCATTTATGCAACTTCTGATATTCGAGTACCTTTATATCTAAAGCACTCGGAGAAGGTCCTGTTACTACACCCTTGCAGGGGGAAAGGCAGCACTTAAGAAGGTGCCAAGAAATGGTGCCTTCCATTCCACATTGCAGGTTAACTAGTGCAAAAGCAAGACAAATGATGCATCAACAATTAAACAGCTGCTAAGAATGATTTTTGCTTGGCCATGCTCTTTACTTTCACTCTCAGTGAGATTCATCCTATGCACAGGAGCAAGGGGAGAGGTAGATATTAGTGTTATCCTACACGTACCCTTCAGCATTGAAATACCAATTATTAGCGAGGTTAATGAATATATATAACCATCATAAAGGAAATATATATATATAGCCATCATGTACCAAGCCAGTGGCTCTGGTGAGCAGCTCCCTTATCTGTCCCTAGTGCACCCTAAAATGTCCACTGCAAATGCTCACCTAAAAATCACCTCAGTCATCAACCCCATTCACTTCAAACTCTCCCTGTGAAACAGATCCTCTGAACTGCATACCAAAATCCTCCCAGGGCCAGGGAGCCAAAGCTTGGGCAGCTGCAGGAAGGCAGCTCTAAGACCATCTTACAGGCACACGGTGAAACAATGCAGTGAAAACATGATGGTCCTCAAGGAGCACCATTAAACACCCTGAGAGGGGACTGACCTGGGCTGCACGGCTGCTTGCTGCCCCAGCCCCGAGGGCTCCAGATCAGCCAGCCCTGCCACAGTCACACAACGCAGCCCTGGCACACCAGCCCTCTAATACTCAGTCAGGAAAGGTTCAAGGGTCTCAGTCTTGCCAGGACTCCTACAGTTTCATTCCAAGTCTTTTTCTCTGTCAAGCTGCTGCAAAAGTCAACTTTCCTTCTACCACATTTAAATAGGAAAATAATTTATCCCTTGTGCAAACCACAGAGCAGCAAGTCCACAAAACCCTTCTGTTACTGCTGTTTTTCTGAGACAAAACTACACATCCCCCCATACCCACACAGTACCACCTGTGCAGCTTCAGGCCTGCAAATTATTGCTTTCCCATCACCAGGAGACCAGTTAGGATCCTTCAGAGCACCCCTGAGGCTTCTCATATGAAAGGAGTAAATTCAGAGCTGGCAGACAGATAGATCAGCCTCACAGACCCAGAGAACGGGTTCAGTGCTCCTGAGGAACCATTCTGCAGACACCCGGGACAGAGACGAGATAGCCATGAGTCAAGTGTGCTGGAGGTACTCTGAAATGCTAATGTCTCTCAAGGACTGTTTTTCTCATTTGCAGAAAATTAGGAGGTGGAAGAGGCAGAAAAGGGAGTTTATTGTTCCCCTGAATGTCAGAAAAATAATTTAAGGCTGTGCATTAAAATATTATTAAAATTTGTTATAAAATAATAGATGATAGGGCTTTTATTCAGGTAAAATCTTAGCACAGAATGAAGCTTCTAGGCACCTCAGCACGCCAGTACTTCGACATTCCCAGAATGCTTCAATTATTGAGTTCCCCTGTGATATATACTGGGTTTCATTCTGATCCACAGGCTATTAAACATGATCTATGATACTTTCAGAACAGCACTAGTTTGGAGTTCAACCTGTAACTCGAACTTCTTTTCTTCTATCATTGGTTATTAATGTGCATACATCACCAAGAGAGCAGAACTAAGGGGTGCACAGATATTCAGGAGCACAGTGCTGCTTTAGGAGAACGAAGTCCACAAGGTCAGACAGAACAAACTGTGTTGAGGGCCTTCAAACTCTGCTTTCTTACTAAAAGCAGTTCTCTTCACAGAGAGGCACAAAAGGCCATTTAAAATATTAGCCAGTATGTTCTAACTCCAAAATGAAGCAAAGGAAGTGTAATTAGTCCCATTTAAGCAGAGGAAAATACATGCTGATTGGGCAAACAAGTACTATGCAGTCACGAATCTAAATGCACTTTTTCATTGTCAGGGTGACCAAACACCTGCCCAGGGAGGTTATGGAGTGTCTCATCCTTGGAGATATTCTAAAGTCACCTGGACATTGTCTGTTTTGTGGGGCAACGTGACTCCAAGTAAGAAGTACTTATTTTTGTTATGCTATTGGGAAATGGTGAAAGGTACAAACAAGGATGACATTGAAGTGCTCTTAATGCAAACAAACAAAGAGAGAGGATAAACTCCTACAGTCATTACAAAATCCCTTTTGTTTTCTATACTCAGAAAATAGTTTAATATTTGCTTTTTAAAAATGTCATAGTTGACATAGTTTTCAGATTAGCTTTTTCAATTCTGCCCAAACACAAAGAAAACCATTTTCTGAGGCATGTTTCCAACTGCCTGCTTAATTTCTATGAATTGCACCACTTTCATGTAGTCGCCCCAAACATTCACCTTTCTGGAAAAGAAATGGGGTTGTTTAACCCTCTTGGTCTTTCCACAGTTTAAGAGATGCTTAACAATGGGTGCAAAGCATCTGCTGCTCTGGTTGTATCTATTTGTATCTATTTGAAAGCCATACAAATTTAAAAGTACTGTCTTTGTTCACACTGAAATAGCAAGGAGCTCTTATGCAGTGCTTAAGTGCCCCTTAGTCAACTGAGTCTGTGCAATAAAGCAGAGAGTGCAGTTCCACTGAATCCCCACCACTTCTGTAGACCTATCAGTTACAAAACAAGACTTTTTAGAAGTTTCCTGTCTACAGACAGAAATATTCATTACATGTGAAGCTTTTAATAATACAAAGATTTGAAAAGAGGTTGTTTTCTATATCTGAACTGAAAGCTAAAATGACCCTCAGGTCTAAGGATGTGGCATGCAAAAATTTTAGATATTGGACAAGTGCAACCCATGCTTTCCCTGTAAGAAAGGAGTATGCCTACACAAAATATATACCACCACCATAGGTGATTTGCTTTGGTCCTGAAAGAAAGTCATGTCAACTGTTCCTTTTTAACCTGAATTAAGTACCATATTTAGCCTGTGGCCATATGGCTCCTAGTACCTGAGCCATCTAAGATATCATCACAGAGCATTACATACCGTGATGGAAACACACCTTGCAGTCATCTCCCTGGAAGGGTTGGTCATTTACTTTGAATTTGAATCTGTGGGGCTCTTGTGATTTTATTTCCTAAGATTATTTCTCTCCATTTTGTCTATCACCCCCAGCTTCATTTATGCCATTATGTGTATTACCACATGGAGAAATTATCAGACCCTCCATTATCCTTAAAAAGATTTCAAGCAAGAAACGACTAGTGTGAAACCTACTTCATCTCTGGAGATCTGAGCAATCTTGCTCTGCAGGTGGCTTGAGGAAGATGAAATCCTTGTTCAACTTGAATGCAACATATGGAGCTGCAGCAGACTCCCTCCCTCCAGCTTTGATTGTTTCAGTAGGCTGAGCACCAGGGATCAATAGACCTCAGTCCCCAGTGTGCCTTGAACACGCACAGCTCAATGTTAAGTCTCTGACAAAAGTTGCCCTGCATTCTCATCTAGTAAACCATTCAGCATCAAAATCATTGGGCTTTCTTCTCTTTTCTTTTTTTCTCCTAAGAGTTGAGGTGTAGTTTAAGCTTTTAATATAGAGTTGTTTTGCTGCCAGATGTATTATTTAGTGATGTTGATTGTTGCCTATTTGCATCAACTGAGACAGGTACCACTGACCTAACAAATGTAAAGATTTCTGCACAATGGGACTGCCTTCAACTGGAGCCCAGCTGATGCTACACACCCCTGGAAAGTCAGTCTGGAATAAGGGACAAAGTAGAAAGCTAGAATAGAAATATCTACGACTGTCATGTCATGAATTACTACAGCATCACTTAGGACTATTATAGAAAGCACGGGCTGGAAGCAGTTCGCACCCTTGTCTTATTACAGCTACCTCAGTTACAATACAGTCATACAAATATACCTCTGTTGTAGCCCCATACACACACCTGATATGCCAGACATCCCATGAAAGAGCAAGTGTGAGATCAGGTCACTCTCATACACCATTATATGTGGCTGAAAGTTAGGCAGGTGTACAACCTCACCAATGTAAAATATACACTGAAGTGTCCCTTACACCTGGGTCGAGTGCTAAGGTGAAATGGACACTGTCAAGTGCATTGATTCATGCATTGATTCCTACTTCTCCTGATGAAGACTTGATCATCCCTTAGACTAACACTACTACTTCAGTAATCATGCAAAAATAAATATAAAAGAGAACAAAAACATAAATTCCAGTTATAAGTAGATACACAGTCAGAAACCAAAATATTCTTTGAATTAACAATTTTTTCTAAAATGTATGTATTTTTTTTATTCTTATAACCCAATTCTGTGGAGGATACATTTAAAACAAAGTAATGTTAAATACCTTGTTTAATTAACAGCTACAGTCACTTTTTGTATTGATGAGTTATATAAAACCGCAGAAAAAGATACATATTAAAAGGCAAAGTGTGCAAATCCCTCATTAACGAGGTACTGAAACACTGCTATAATTTTTCTCAGCTATTATATTATACTATACTGTTTCTTCTCATTTATCAAAGCTTAGACCATTCTTCTTAACAACAAGTCATTTATATGCAGCCAAACCACAAAAATTTTATTAATCTGCTGCTGTATGTTATGCAGTATTAGTTGCAAAATAAGAGATGTTGTTACTTTAAAAAAAATAATGCTTATTTTATTATTAAACTTCTGAGCATCACCTTTTGCTGAGGAATCGTCACACTACAACATAAGTCCTGATTATTACCATGTTACTCATTTTGTGGCTTCAGTGCTTGTTGTGCCTCTCTCCCCTAAGGTCCTTGCCTTTCTCTGCAGCCCTGCCTCCTGATCTCACCCCTCCTGGAATGCTGCATTTCTGCCCCTCTTGAACACAACACCGAGAATGCAGCTAGGTCCACTCAATCGGGAGGAGGTTTTGCAGCCCTTCTCCCCAGAAGCCTGTGAAATAGAAATCTAAAACAGTACACAGCACACTGAGGATTTAGTGTTAGGGTCTTTTTACCTGTATTTATAAATAATGCAGCTAATCAAGCATCGTGGCCTCTCTTAGGTTCCCCTTCTGAATAATGAAGTCTTTCCCAAGGGTGCTTCTGACTGCAGGTTGCCTAAGTCATGATCTGGGAGCTCCCTTTCTTGTTCTCCATGTCAAAGATGGTGGAAAACCAGCCAATTCCTCAAGTAGCTTCCTTGGGTAACTGCCTTAAGTTTTATAGGGTGAACCTGAAGCTTCTGTTGACATTGATTTCCCTGAAAAATCAAATTTCTTCAAACAGACCCTTCAGAGGTCCCATGTGATATGCTGAAATGGCAATTCACCTACCCCTGGAAAGTCTAAAAGAAAAATTGCCAAAGCAATAAGCAATCTCTTCCACCTATAGATTTTTGGTTCTTGAAGTCCACAATAGATTTGAAGGGTGCTTTAAGAGAAAGCAAAGATGTTGAGGGATGGCACTACTGAAGTCTAGACAGACGACCTCCACAGCCTTTCCTTCATCCCTAAGCTAGTCATCTCGTCATGGAAGCCAATGATTTGGCCAATCTAACTCCCAAATATTTCTGTGCAAATCTTACCATTTGTTTTCCTGACATTTGTTGTGGCCCTCCACTGAAACTCGTGTCAAACTCAGCTAGATGCTAGAGGCAGTAGGCTACTTGCTATCATAAAAGTCACTTATGTAAGGAAAGATCACAGAAATTTGTCTCTGTCATTACTCTTCAAACACACATATTAAAGTATTGTTTAATTGTTTCCGTGTTCAAGTGTAAGAAAAACTCAAAGTGTGGTACACAGAGTTGCAGCAAATCAAATAACATCTTGCACAAAAATCCCAAGTAGAAATACACTTGCAGTGACATGTTTAGGACCTTTCTTACGCATAAACCTGATTTTCACTGCATTTAATACTGTGGTTATAACTTATGTCGTTTTTCTCTTGTTCTTCCAAAATGCTGAGGACAAATTTTTTTAATATAGCCAAGTGGAGGTCTTGTTTTCCCTTGCTATTCAAATCTTGTACCATAATCAATAGGTATTTTGAATATATAAATACAGCTGACTCTGGTCCTTGATTAAGACTACAACATTCAGGGGTTGCCAAGGCAACCCCTCTTCACCCTCCTTACATTTATGCTTTGATATGAAATCTCTCATTACGCAAATGTATCACAACACCATTCAGCATGACAATCTATTTTATGAATATGTCTTCAGAAAACAGATATATTCTTCTCCTAAACAGGAGAGAAAGGCTGGAATAAGCCTTTTACTAAGATGAAGAGAGGAGGGGCAAAATGGCATTCCAAGCTATCCAGGCTTTAGTAGGATATTACTACCTTAATATGACTTTGCATCCTGAGCCTTCCATTAGAGCAAATAAATTTTGAATTACTTGGCCAAAAATCCTCAAAAGGAAAGGAAGGAAAAAAAAACAAAACCAAAACACACCAACTGCACCACACAAGTAGAGTCTGAAACTGAGATGCTAGAATTCTGAGTTACTGAAACTAACAACTGTATATAAAAGCTTTATGAACCATTGGAAATCTAGTACTCTAGCATACATTCTTTAGAACTACAAAGCAGGCAAAGTTTAGTAAATCACAAAAGTCTTACTAGAAACCTACTGCCTCTCTTTGAAGGTAGATTTTGAAGGTCTAAAGTGGTACTTAGCAATAAACCACTAGCCTCCTTCACTGAGCAGCATTTATTACATAGTACTGTACCTACAGTTATACTCCAGGATCCTTTGGCAAGGCCAGGATCCTGCAGAAGGAGGGGTCTGTTAAAGACAGTTACTTCTGTGTTGTCTTTTAGTCTGCAAGACTAAAGTCTGAGTTTCAGCAGACTACAAACTGATCCAGAATGAGTAAGACATGGCTGGCTAGCAATAAGATAGTTCCAAATGTATCCCTTCAAACTCTTCCTTGTGCCCTAGCATCCTCTGTGCTGCCAGGAGGCTTTCCAGAGATGCTATCATTAACAATCAGCTAATTCTACATCATCTGCAGGCCTTTCAGTATAAGCTGAGAAAGCTGGCTTTTCTAAAGATAAGATTGTTATGAGAAAGAATATGCAAAGATATTTGTCGGTATGGAGAAAATATGAAAATTGAAATTATATCTGCTTATGCGTTTTTACTTCTTCCGTAACTCCCATTTCTGGCTTGCAATTTCCAATTCAGCTTTTCTCTCCATGACCCTGAGACACAGCGACCATTCTCAGCAGTAAACAAAGCAAATCCTACGGTGTGTCACCAAAGGAAAAGGAGTGAAATTCCCACTGGGGGGCGCATACAGCACTAGCAAAGCCATCTCTCCTTCATCCCGACAATTTTGTCGGTTCCAGGTCAGAGACAGCAGCCCCCAGTCCGCAATGACAAAATAACACCACTTAGAGACACTTCTAGTCGGATCTACCGGCAACTCCTCCGTACCACAGAGGGCCCGTTTGCATGGTTTCTACAAGAAGAAATCTCGCCTCACTTGTGAAGAATGGCACTGGAAAACACCTTACACAGCTGGATCGTTTATGGGCTGTACAGCCTGCTCAGTGTTCAGGGCTTTCTCTCTCTCGGACCATCTAACTGCATCCAAAGCCTTGCTGCACTGTTTATAGGACTAGTTTCACTACACAGCCAACTCCTGCTGTAATCCCAAAACATCAAAGTGGTGTCAGACTGTAGATGTGCACAGAATTCCCAATTTCACAAAAAACAGAGGAAAGTACCATTCATGCTCTCGTTACTTCCCCCACCACTGTGCTGTTTTCTCACTCCCTAAATTGTTCAGGGGATGAATCAAATGACCAGTTAGTGGCTGTTACAAATCTTTCAGGCTTCTATCACCTTTCTGTTTTGAATGTAGGAGACTCTGAAGAGCACAAATTTCACACCTGAAGTTGAAGGCTCAAGAATTTAAAACAAACAGCCTACCCAAAAAAAAAAAAAAAAAAAAAAGGAAGCTTCTGAGAGACACATTCTATGTAGGACAACAAGAAGGCTGACAGAATCAGGTATCACACTACCATCCAGTCAGTCCTGACACATTTCCATATAAAGTGGGCCATGGAAACTGGAGAAGAGCCAGTACAGCAGAAAACCTCCAGGGTTATTTTGCATAGGACTATGCAAATTCTTCACAAAACTGAGGACTTTAGATCTGAACAATTTGCTTATCAACTTTCACCAGCATTAAAACTCATATAACTAGTCTTAGAAGACAGCATGTTATTCTGAACAATACTGCTGAACAAGTAGTTGAATAAAATCAATTGCTTGCCCTAGGGATTTTTAAGACATATGTTTCCTTAATTATCGTCAGTTATGCAGGTCAACAAAAAAGAAGACTGATTTCTGGATAAACAGAATAACTGTGATGTTAAAATGTGGTGTAAAAGAGAAATTGTGAATTAAAGCATTTTAATGCTCATTTTAGTGATATGGGAATATTCAGGAACTGCTTGCAATCAAGAAACCCTCACAGCCCCATCTGTCTGTCAACAGCACCATGTAACAACCTCTTCAGCCTTAATGCTCTTATCATTTACACCTTGCTGATCAGGATGCTTTCCTTCTTGTCCAGCAATATATTTGTATTGATTAATGTAATATAATGACCATGCTGTTTGCATCAGCAATGCTAAAACAAATTGATCTTAGCTGAAAAAGTCAAGTCAGTCTTATTTTTTCTGACCCAGTTCTGTCATCTCATCTGCTCACTGATATATGTTGTATCTCAAACTGGCCCTCAGCATCCAAAAAGCAGAGTAACCCCAGACCTGTTCCTGTAGAGAATCGGAGAGGTGAAATAACATGTTTTCACTGTGAAACAGGCTCACTTCGGTAGTGTCAAACTACTTCCCAGCAGTGTCTAAAATAACACAACTAACAATCATAATTTTTTGTTTCCTCCAGGAGAGAAATTTGTGCCACCTCAGAGGGAGCTTTGGTCTGTTTTGTGCTAGATTTTTTTTCAGGCATTTGTAGGGAAGAGTGAAATAGTTTACATCTTAAGATTCAGGATTTCATAGTTTTTCAAGCTTTTTGGAAGAAGAGTGAAATATTTCATGTCTTAAGATTTGGGATTTCTTAGGTTTTCATCAGCGGAGATATAAGAATCAAGAAAATGTCACCTTGCCCATGAAAAGAGTGGTTGAGATCTGCAGCAGAGGTCAGTTCTTGGAAGAAATTGCATGCAAGCTTCTTTCCCTCCAAGTTCTTTTCCAAAAACACTGGCTAGGAAATCTGTATTTCCAGAATCAATCTATCTGTATTGGTACATAAAATAAAGGCAGGTATCTATTCCCTACCCTGACTAGAAGTACCACAGAGTAACAGAGCAAAGAACCAGTAAGTTACACTCCATAAGCCACTCAGATATACGTGTTCAAAGCCATTTGTTGTGCTTCATCCCTTCCCTCCTTGGTCCCATCTGTAGCCACATAAATCAAACAGAGACAGTTGGAGCACTGTTTCTTCTATGCCTTCCTGTCGCTCCTTCCCAAATTCTCACTCCTCCATGAGCAGAGGAGCTGTTGTACAGCTCTGTATACATACAGACACACATACACACATATATATACACACACAGATTCATATATAAGCATTCCATTCTAAAGAGAGGACAGGAAGCCCCAAACAAAAGGAACTAACTTTGTGAAAGCATGGTAAATTCCACACCCTTGCAGCCGTACTGCAGCTATGCATGCATCTGTACTACAAAAGTGTACTTTGCAAAACAATACAGATGGGGCTAAGGAAGATCTTCCTCCTAAAGACACCAGCCTCCAGCAAAAATTGAAAGTAATTCCTATGAAAGCTGCTGAAATGAGAGCAGATGTTACAGGAAGCACGTATATAAAGTATGTAAGCTTGTTTAGATAGTATGCAGATGATATACACATCTTTGTTCTAGTTTAATTTTCTAGTAGCAAATCCTATGAAAAAAATAAATACAGAACACCAAAGCTCTTCCAGAGATGAGCAAACGATGAATTAAATTCAATTCCTCACAGAATAAGTTATTCAGTAAAACATAATACCACAATGTCTAGTGGCTTCTTAATTAAGTCTTAATTAACGATTCTCCACTAGTAAATTCAAAATTATACTGCTGCTTTTTTTCCAAGATGTTCATGATTTTCTATCAGGATGAAAAAAAGTTACCAAAACGCTCATCTGGGAAGTTTTTCCCACAGTCTTTTCCCATTGTATTCATCTTGTCATTTATGTTCAACATCAGAAATATATTCTTAGGCACTTCCTTGCTTGTTTTACCATAGATTATCAGAGATAATGCAAGCCAGGTTCCAAGGACAGCACTAAGTATATTAAACAGGTAATGAATAATCTGTCTAGACAAGAGATGCGCCAACACTGTTCCTCTTCTCTCAGTCTGCCAGCTGCTAACAGCTTGGATAGCAAGCTGAATATTTGTTAACACTTACATCTCTTCTAGTAAGAAAAATATTAATTAGATTTGTTGAAACCAAGAAAAAAATCTTAAATCTTACCAATATCTATCCAAGGATTAAATCCCCAGTCTACTGATTGGTTATAATGGTGAGCAAAGCTGAGGGCTATTTCACAATCTTATCTGGCACAAAGACAAGTCAGTAAGCCTCGGGTAACACATGACACTCACCTGGTGCAGCTTTTGCCAAAATTCAGGTCCATCCTCCATTTTTCGTAAGCTTGGTGGAATGTACCAGAAGCAGACGTTTGCATACTCCGGCTAAACAAGAGAACGAGTGATTGTTTATAAGATGCAATAGGGATACATGTTATAGCTTTTCAAAGAGTTCTGCTTTATTTTTCGTGAAGTTTACAACCTTTCCTTTAAAGCTTCCTTCTCCGAGTCACCTTTTTTTTCCCTTTCTTTGAAACTAGAAATAATTTTTCATATCATCCATTCCTCTTCCTGCTGCCAGGGGCTCCTTTTTAATTTCTATTTCCTATATCCATCTTTAACTCTGTTTTACTCAGTAAAAAACTTTTGCTAGAAAAAGTATAAGAGAGGCACAGAAAGGTAACTTACAGAATTCGTATTTGAAGCAACTTTAAAGAATACTTTTTCTTTTTAGTGTTTTGGGGTTTTTTAATGGAAATTTCTAATTATGCCTTTTATACAAAACACAAAAACTTGGGGTTTGTGACGATTTAACACTTGCACACCTCGTCATTTTTCTGTTGAGCAATGCCAATTTTCTCTCGTGTCATAGAGCACTCTATACAGTGCTGGAGTTAATGCCAAATTTCTCACTTTCCACATTTTATAAGAATCTCAGGACCCCTTGCTGGGTGTGCACCATATCCCGAATGTGTCTTGTCTAACACCTAAGTAGGCCTTTTGAGTGAAGACTGCAACTCCACATGTCTGCTTCTCTCCAGAGAAATTTTGCCTTTCAACTCAGCAGTTAGCTGCACGGCTCCTAGCAGAAGTGGCTGTTCATTATGCATTATAAAATAAGGCATTTTGTGCTTATGAGGTTTCTGTATCATATATGATTGAGAAAATGTTCCCAGCAGGCCAGTCCAGGGTCTCTATCATTTCCTGCTAATTTTGAACTTTTTTTTGTTTACCTGCATAGAGAGCAATAATATGAGGAATAGATATACCTTCTGATCCCATCCCACACAACCCACAAATCACTAAGTCAATCTTGACCTCCACTGTCTGCAGCACAGCATTGAGATGCCATCTAGATTATAGCATGGCTTACGATAATTCGGATTGTGAACTCACACATCTCACTCCTCTCCCAC